>CM034397.1:18285762-19623262 GCA_019925095.2 Dendrolimus kikuchii
TTTTTGTGATTTGAATCAAGTAAAGCTATAACTAAAGACATGTGAGTTTTTTCAGTCAATTTTTTTTTGTATGCGTAATGCAATTGTCATTCTAGGCCCGATTTTTATATTACCGGATAAAAGTTATACATGGAACAAAGTATAACGTGGAAAATTAAAAACGTCAGTTGCTAGAATAGAACAGTTGAATGGTTTCACTTTTGAATTCATTCAGGTCACAATTTATTCGGCTGATAACTTTTATCTGATGATTGAAAAAACGGTCCTTAGTCCTAATATTCAATAACTAGCTTCTGCCCGCGACTTCGTCCGCGTGGAATAGTTAAAAAAATTAAGTTATAAAAAACCCCCCATTTTGAAACATTCTTCATTAGTGCTCCGCTCCTATTGGTCTTAGCGTGATGATATATAGCCTATAGCCTTCCTCGATAAATGGGCTATCTAACACTGAAAGAATTTTTCAAATCAGACCAGTTCCTGAGATTAGCGCGTTCAAACAAACAAACTCTTCAGCTTTATATATTAGTATAAGATATAAAACAAACAGTATGTTTTGGGGCCATGGGGACGTGAGTCTTATCAACTTTATCGAGACCTTTCAAGGCGATTGAATAAAGTCTTGCGTGACCAAAGGGCTGGCTTATATTTACCTTGTTGCCATACAACGTGGGAATGCGGCCAGCATTCCGGGAACTCTTCCCACCGACTGCGATCTGGATTACATCTTTTACTTGTACATATGTTTATAATAGTATTTAATTCTAAGTTGTTTTTGTAGTGTAATTTATTTATAAATTAATTTATTTTTAAGCATTTAGTTTTATTCAATAGAAAATAATAGGGCAGAAATTAAATTTGTCAAAATTTTTGACTTCTTTATTTATGTAAGAACACAATAAAATAATTAATCAGTAACAAGGGTTACATAACACCATATTCAAAGGAAATAAATGTTTCACATTATTCCATTATATTTTTAAATTTAGAAGCTAGTAAACAGATGGAAAGTGGTTACTAACGCCAATAGCTATTTGCAACACCAGAAGTGAAGTCAACTCGTTGCCAACCTATAGTATGGGTTAAAGTGATAGAAAAGGTAGGATAAAGAAATCAGACAGGAGGAATAGAATATAAGAGTCATCCTCTCCAGGGGCGAATGAATGAATGAATGAATGAATCTTTATTTGTAGAAATACAGGTAATAGTTCAACAAAAGATCATAAACAAAGTCAATTGGTCTCACTGTATTTAACCTAAACATGGTCATACAAATATTTGGGTACATGTCAATCTAAAAAATTATAACAGTTCTAAATTTATCAATATAATTTGATTAATTGAACATTAACGGCCTTACTTATAATAATCTCGTTAAGAAACGATTCGCCATCATAAGTAAGAGAATCAGAATCAGACCCTTTTTTTATAATGAATAGGTTCGCGTTTGACTGACATTGCTCCTGACGTCAGGCGAAAATGCAGTCTAAGGTGGAGCAGGCTTATCTAGAAGATACCTGTTCACGCGAGACTTAAAGACACCTAGATTGTATTCTTCAGGAAAAACAGACGACGGTAAAGAGTTCCACTCTTCAGCGGTGCGTATGATGAAAGAGGAAGCATAGCGTTTCGTCCGCTTCGTTAGTATTTCCACCATATATCGGTGGCGTGAGTGCGTACGTCTGCTTGTCCGGTAGTAGAATGGTGAGGGAGGAACCAATTCATGTAATTCCGTGGCACACTCCCCGAAGTGTATCCTATAGAATACCGACAAACTGGCGACCTTACGTCGATGACTTAGGCTCTAAAGCCTCTCGTCGAATAGTCGGTTAAAATCTTAATCAATGAATATCTTTTTTTTCACTTATAAACGTGTATTACTTGTTGTTTACCTAAGAGGTGCACAGATAAACGAAATTTGAATGATTAACGTAGGTTTAATCCAAAATATTCGACTAAAGAGGAGTTTATGGGTAAGATTTTCACTAATCAGTTGCTGAGCAGTTTCTTTAAATTTAAGAAACGATTATAAGTAAGGCCCTAAATAAAGAAATAAAAGAATGTCAACAAAATGTATTAAATCAGACGTCAGAGGCAAAAATACAAATATAATTATTTAGTTAATAAATTCTTAATGTCATAAAAACACTTTCCATCAGCTATGAATGAATGAACACTTTATTGTTCACCATAACTTAAACATAGACATTTAATATAAATACATTGCCATTAGAACAATGGGCGGCCTTATCGCTTATAGCGATCTCTTCCAGGAAACCCGGCTATAAATGTAATTTTAATTAAAATTTTCTTTTTTGCAATTCTCTTATTGATATAGGTAACGAATTAAAGACTTGCATGATAATCACTTGGCAGTTTTTTTTTGTCTTTACGTAGTGTTGCAGTTAGGTGTTACTAGTTCAGTGGGATATTTAAATTTCTCTCTAGAACTAACGCTATCAGAATTTTTATCAAACATTAATGGATTGTCTTTCACAAACGTAGTAGTAGTCGTAACAGAAACTGGCGCCTAAGGCACGCATGATAGTTGCGCCCCTTTGTAAATTATCATCATATCCTTCTCGCTCATTCGGGGAGCTCGGGAATCACGAACGTCCCCGTTTAATATGGAATCACGACATAAATATAACAGTATGAAATACAACGGATCAGTATGGTAAAACAGCGAGGCAACGTAGTCGAAGTTCAGAGTATCTTAACTTATTTTAACTTAGGCTCAGTATTCTACTATAGTTGTAGTCTTATTAGGGACTAGCATGTGCTAGCGAGATTTCGTTCGTTGTGGCCATAATGACGATGTATTTGTTAGAAAACACGATCACAGCATCATTTTTTCGCCTACATATGTCTATCCCGGTAAAACGACGTCATTTACCGGTATAAAATGTATTCTAAGTAAACTCGGAATATAAACTAGCTCTGTATCGAATTTCATCTCTTTTGTTTTATTGCTGAAGTACAGAAGACTGTTATGGAAAGTGGTTACCGTCGCCTATGAACATTTGGGACTGGAACCTGGCCACTAATGCCCGAACATATCTCAAGGTTGTTTTGGCGGCATTCTCTAAACCAGGGGTGGTACCCACACAGACGGACAAATACCCTACCACCTGGCTGTGGGTAGTTTTGTCGCCTCTTACGACAGGCCGCCTGGCCGCAAGAATTAGAATTCTTTCTCCGTTGCTGCACGGATAAATCATGACAGACAAACCAGTGTCTTACTTGCCTCACCCTAGCTACGCCTCTGATCCTCTCTGTTACCATTTCTCCTATCTGACCCCTCTAGCCTACCCCATGATAAGCGATAGACCCCGGTAAAGTTGTAAGGTCTTCGGACCAACAACATAAAGTCAAGTCCAATAAAAAAAAAAAATAATTATAAGCGAATGGAATGAGGAATGAAATAGGTAAGCTGGATGGGGAGGAGGAAGTAAGCCATCGGAACTCATTCATCCTACGAAGCACGAATATTTCAAGGCCGTTTTACGGTGATATTCTGTGCGAGTGTGGTACCACAACAATCGATCCGGCTCAGTCAGCTGTGGTCAAGATAATAATTCCAGTATGCCTCTACCACGTCCAAAAATAATTAAAATTAATCAATATCTTTATGTGAAAGAATTAATTTATACAATTGTAGATGCACAGTACATTCTACCACATAGTGGTATACAAAATGACTTAAAAAGTTAAAACTAAATTTACATAAATATTCTAATTTAGAAAAATGTCCATTAAGCTTTGGTAATGAATTAGCAAATTATGTCAAAAGAAAAAATAAGAAACAGATTACTAAGCTTTCCCATATAGATAATAACTACAAGCACTTTTTTTTTGAGAAATTTATCTACAGTGTAGATACATTATGTCAAATTATCTGCTCCATTTTTCTCTTTCATCCTTTAATATTATACTCTTACAAATCTTCCTAGCTACAAGGTTCTCATTTGGCTTAAAGAACATCAATCAATCATTTCCCAATTTATCGTTACTCAATATATCTTATTCACGCCACTACAGCAAAAAACCAATAAATTCTCATAAAAAAATACTTGGCCAATCTTCAAACAGCTATCTAGTTTTTTTTATTTATCCAAAACAGTCGGAGCAATCAAATCGTGAGCGGCAAAAGCTTCTGAGAACCAAAGAAATGTCAATAAACGACAAGAAAATTTATCTCTTCCTTGCGGAAATTGAAATTTGGTCCTCTAGTCTCTCCTGGGAGGCTTTTACCACAGATCTTTGTATATAAGGAATCTCGAGCACACAAAATTACTTATTAAGCAGCCAATTTTGCAAAGGGTTTGACGTCAGGAATTAATTATAAGATTTTAATTGGGTAGTCTTGATAGTGAACTGTCTTCGTATAATTGTAGTGAAAGATTGCTAGTGTCGAGATCATTGGTGTTTGAACTTTATTTATCATTTAATTTAAAACGTAGGAACTGTTTAATTATACCCTCTTTAAATTACTGATCACCTTCTAGTCAAATATTAAATATTTAAAAAAATTAAAATGTTAATCATTTGAATGTTCTAGTCAATAGTGCAGATTAATACAATAAAGCCATTATAAATTATGTTCGGTGGTAGATGATGTATTAATTTATAAACAAAGATTCAGGAACGCTTGTATAACGTTGCCTAAATTTATTTAAGAAAGACAAACCGCATTTAACACCCTTAATTACAATTAGCATTTTGCACAACGTAAAATTTTCCGCTAAATATGTTTAAAGAACTGTCAAAGTTAATCACCCAAAAATGGGTATTTAACTGCCCTAAACGCATTAAAGGACAAAAAATCTAACTGCATTCTGTTTTGAACAATAAAACTGCCAGATGTGTTCGGATTTTACCTGAAGCTTTTACATTTAGTACAGCGTCGACACTATAGAATTCAAATACCTTTGGTCGACATTTTCTGATATACTTAATTATTTTAATTCTTAAGAGGGATTTGCACTTGTTTGATTTGTATTCTGTCAAATATGTGACAATACGATTGGGAATGTGTGTAGATATACCAGGTATACCTCATTTCAAATTAGAAGAAACCAGAATTAATATAAATTATAATAAATTTCAAAGTATGATCACAAACCTGGTGTCCATAGTAGAGGAAACTAATCGTCTAGTGAAATATTTATTGGTCTTTATGATTTATGTATCTAGCCAGGGTCATTTTACCAAATCGTAGATCTTAGATTTCATTAAATAGTTGAGATTTTCAACACAAATGCACAATTTTACGTTATTCGATATTATATAACTATTTTTCACTTTTAACCAGTATTTATAATTTGAAAATAAAAAACGGCATAGCAAAAAATCATTCGTCAGGTTGACGCCAAAAATTCCGATGCAAACTTAACCAAACTAACGAAATTTCATGGCTTTGACATTGGCCAAATAAAATTCCTTTTTACGCAAAAAATAACTTTTTTTTATTGTAGGAGATCAGCAGACAGGCAGACGGCCCACTTGATGGAAAGCGGTTACCATCGCCTCTGGACATTTGCAACACCAAAGTTGCTACAAATGCGCTGCTGCTCTCTTTAGGGAGACTGGAACCTGGTCACTAATGCCGGAACACAACTCAAGGTTGTTATGGCGACATACTCTAGACCAGGGGTGTTAGCCATCCAGTCGGGCAAATGCCCTACCACCTGGCAATAACTAGCATTAAAGCTAAATTTCGTGTGTTAGTTCGAAAAATGGATTGCAGCGTGAAACGGAACACATCTGGCTGTTTTACCGACGGCATAAATACACTTAGCTAAATACCACAAGATACCGCCTTATGCAAGGCATTTTAAATACGTTTTCTGTAAAACGTATTTAGGCAGTTTAATTTAAGGCGATCGTTATGCAAGCGGCCCTTAGTGTAGCAATTTTTCATAAGCGACGGTACGACTGTCCAACATAGTTGGGCCGTCAGGCTCTCTGCTGTAATCCGGTAATAATAAAAAGTAAAATTTATATGTGGCTGGCTAGGCTATTATGACATGTATTAATGTATTAGTGGGCTTTTGCCCATTTTATAAAAAAAGGTATTATCTACTATGTATTAAAAAATCTGTGGACAACAACGCGCTCTGTTGTTCGTGCCTACCCCGCAAGGGAACTGGCGTGAAGTTATGTATGTATGTATGTATTAAAAAATCTGAGAATTTTAGAAAAGTAACGAGTGTTTTATCATAAATGTGAGTACAAGTTTGGATATGTACAGTATATAAGTCACTAATTTGGAAACACTGCTGGAATATGGACCGATAAAATATATACATGATTCATATATCCATTTATATATACTAGAATATGCCCGCGACTTCGTCCACGCTTGACTTGAAACTCCTGCGAGATTCCCGGGACACAAAGTAACACATCATTTAAAAAAGAATATAAGCTATCGTTTTAGTGGAAACTGTGTATAGGCTAATTTTTATGCATCCAAACCACTTCAAACCGCTCTTGGGACAATTCTCGCGGGATTCACCGGACAAAAAATATTACACATTTTATTACATTAAATTTTCTATCGCTTATTAAAAAAAATCACATTCGAATTCGATTTTTTTAATCTGTCCATTTTAAATAATTCCCGATATTTAGTAATCGGCTATGGATATAGCTTTTGAATTCAGAACCGAAAATTAAGCGAGCGAAGCAGAAATCATTTTATAAATACAAACATATTTAGAATGGTTCAATTTGGACTTACACATTCGAGCAGCCGCAAATGATAGTCGAATCCACGGTAATATCTAATATTTCATGTACTCAGTACAAATATTCATTGGATCTCTAATGGAAATATGAATTATTATGTACCAGAGATGGCCCGAGCTAATGGAATAGTTCGTTGTACTCAGGTCACTGGGGATGACCTGGTATATTGTTTGCGAACTAATTGTAGTTATTGTCATCGTGTTATGGGTTGATTTAGATTTGGTTACTAGTGTTTTAATTGGAAACTATAATATTGAAATGAAACTTCTATATAGACGGGGGGTATTATGATTTTTTCTGTCACGAAAAAGCGTTACCGTCGTGGAGAAAGGCTACATAATTTTAAAATAGGCGTGGTGAGAGGTGGCATAATTTTAGAGTAGACTGGATGTTTTTTTTATTCCGGATCGAATTCAGTTTTTTGTTTGATACAATAAAACTACGTTTTAACGGTTTTAAGTGCGATAATTTATTTGATTTTTGTTATCACGACGTTTAACGGAAGACAAAGATGTCAAGTGTCTTTGTCTTCCGCGATCACTGCCACTGAAAAGTGGTCGAAACGTTGGAATAACAAAAATCAAATAAAATACCGCTCATACAACCGTTAAAACGTAGTTTTATTATGTATACAAGTCGCGAAAACTTACGAAAATATTAAAATAAAATATGTTTTAATAAAAAATGTATTCATTTGTCCGTTGAAGTTTCACTTCTACTATGTGTACCAGCACAGATTTTTTATTATATTAGAATTCCTGCTTCTTTACTAAATGTAAAAAAAAATTGCTGTAAATATCTCTTTGTTTCTTTCTACATGTAGGTACTGATGATTAATTTATTTGGTGTGTGTGTGTGTGTATTATTAATAAGGAAATATTCTTTAATCGGAGATATAAGGAGTTTTGGCGGAATACGTATCCAAAGTTTACATGACGAAGCGTCAAGTGGAAAATTTGAATAAATTAATAACTGTAGCGAGTTTGTTTGTTCTCTCTTCATTTATATAGGTAAATAATAACAATTTTTTTTATAATTTTTGTACACAATAGACTATTTATTAGAGATGTTAGGTGAATATAATTATAATACTTTTATTTAGTTATACTTGTAGCCGTAGACGTTTGATCACCACGGCGGCCTTTCGCAAATGATCGGCAAGCGCGCACTAGCGGTGTGTAACTCCTGAGTGATTAACTCAAAAGATATATATCCGACGCGAAGAGTGATTAGATCTGTATATCACTTGTGTTCAAAATGTGTCATTCCTGAACTGCAATTCAATCACACAACATTATTTCATTTCTACCTGAAGACCTCGAAACTTGAGAAGTTATGTTTTGCTGTTTTTCAGTTTTATTATCAATAACATATAGTTTTTCTTCAAAATGAACTATAAGTTTTAGGGAGTTATCGGTTGTTAGCTTGGTGATTATTCAAAAACTTGAACATCCGTAAATATTTGACTTTAGGTAGCTTACAGGCCGTTCAAAGTCATTTTTAAGCAAGAAGCTGTGTTCAAGACACATCAACCTCCTTTGTCTATATGTTTTTATACTATGCTTGTTACATTTCTCATTCATTTTTATTATTGCAGGACGTACGTGTCCGCAGTGAAAGAAAATTGAGAAGAGAATGATTAGCCGGAGACCGCGCAATCGTATGTAGCCTGATTTCGGTATTCTGTTAGTGCTAATGAAGTCCTCGTGGCATGCCACTCTATGTTTATAAATATTTATAAGCAAACATACACACACAATATACATTTCGGCTAACAGCAGTTCTGCTAGTGGTAATACTTTTTTTCTACTATTATTCCGCCGCGACGATATCGAGAACATATCGTGGATTTAGAATACAAATTGATGACACTGTAGCAATGGAATCGTACTTTGAATATCTTCGGAACGCCATGATATTAAAACAGCAGAATTAGGCCCCTGGTCTAAGAGCATAGATAGAATGACAGCCTACAAAATTAAAAAAAAATGTGGGCATATCAAAGCTTTCATTTAATTCAATGTTACCACATTACGTTACGCCGATGCGATATCAGAACGCCGTATAATATACCTAATACGGTAATATCATTTCCTTAGGGATTCACATTGATTTCCCTCTTCAGTGAATAAGACGGATAATTAATGAGAAAATCTAGTCCTTGAAATATTAAGAGCCGTGATGATATTGTACTCATATTGTCACAATCAGCAAAATAATTAACGTATGATCAACTTAACAAACGATATATTTTATCTTATTTATTGTATATTAGTTATGTTATTAACTTGATGATGGTAAACAGTAATTAATTTGTTTGTGGGTCGAATCTTACTGGACGGATGGAAGGAGGCTGGTACTGAAAATCAGCGCTGTGTCAGCTCCTGCCACAGCATAACGCTGAGTGACCAGCCTCGTTGTCGTAAATTTAATGTACATTGTCATATTGTTTATATGTAACAATAAGTGTACTTACTGTTTTTTGTGCATTATTTTGCGACAATAAATATTTTTCTTTCCTTCTTTCTTTCTTATTATTAAAATTTAGAAATAAAGAAAATTTGTGGATTTTATAAATTTTATACAACACTATGTAAAATCCAATTACAAAAGCAAAAATAAAACGGAAAATTTTCTCCTTAATAGTTAAATTTTCATGTTTTAAAGCTTACATATATTGAATTTAGAAATGTGACGTCATGAAATTTAGGAATCCTCTGGCCCCTTAACGTATGACGTAATTCATGCATGGCCCCTTAGAGCTTTTACACTGACTTACGGAAACCGAAGAAAATAATTTAAAAAGTAAAAGAGGATAATACAACAACTATTACTATGTATAAGATTGTTACTATTTTTTTGTCATTATATATGTATTTTAAGTAATAAACTCCTGCAATTTCCAACCCCTGGTCTAGAGTATACCGCCATAACAACCTTGAGTTTTGTTCTGGCTTTAGTGGCCAGGTTCCAGTATCCCTTAAGAGAGCAGCAGCACATTTGTAGCACCTTTGGTGTCGCAAATGTCCATAGGCGATGGTAACAACTTTCCATCAGATGGGCCGTCTGTCTGTCTACTGAACTCTAATCTTGAATTTTTTTTTATTGCATAATAAAAAAAAAACAATCGTTTTACATTATTTATAAATTATGACGCTGGTGTATCTTGATTTAACGACAACGCAATAACTAAAATAAGGGTCGATTGTCATTCAAATTCAAATTCAAAAGTTTTTATTCAAAATAAGCTGCACTGGAGAACACTTATTGAAGGTCATACAAATAAGTTAAAATTAAATTTTACCTCCTAGTCTATATTCACCGCTTCGCAACGCTTTATTAATATAAGGAGAAGAAGCGGCAAGAAACTCCCCAGCAACACGTCTAGCTAAAAATTGATTCACTCAAACTTTTTTTTAAATAAATTTTGAATAATTAATTGACTAAAGTAAAGACACAATAAAAGGAAAGAAACTTATTATTATAGTTATAATAATGACATGACGTACTAACATTTTATACTGCAACATATCTCCATAAAATTCTTACATGCTTGACAAGATAAAAACGTTATACAAAATATAGTAGAAGAGGTTAGAGCGATCTGCTATGTAAATGAAGTTTTATCATTTAAGTATTCTTCAATAGTGTAGTGTCCCTTTTTTAGCAAGATACTTTTTTATTTGGTTTTAATTTAGTGAAAGGTAGATCTAACATTTCATCAGGAATCTTATTGAAGAAGCGTATAAAAACCCCTAAGAAAGAGGACAATGCATAATACATTCATCAGATAAAAATGATTTACCAAGTAAATTATAATCCAACTGAATACAAAAGTGAAACAATTACGGTCTTATTCATATTGAGTTAGAGTTAATTTAAATTCTTCTTTATACATATATAACTTCACGCCAGTTCCCTTGCGGAGTAGGCACGAACAACAGAGTGCCATTTAGGCTTATTCTTACACACCTCACTTGCCTCTTTGACAACCATAAATTCTTCTTTATGGTTCTTAAAAAAGCCTTCAAACTTGATCGAGTACATGAGTAGACTTGGACTTCCTCGAACTCGAGTCTCACGAAAGAGGTCTCGGAGACGGGGCGCTACGGTCGTGCGTCGGAGTGATTTTTTAAAATAATTTAAGAATGATTCCCATTTTATAATATTAACGTGTATAGAATAATATATATATATATCTAAAATTTTTATCAAGTGCTTTAATGTAAATAACATTAAAGTACTTAATTAAAAAGAAAGAAAGAAAACTTTATTTGAAGAAACAGCGACGTAATAATATGTTGTGTGTATAATTATATATGTATAAGGAATGTATCTTATACATTATTATACAAGAGAGCATATTTTGAGAATTTACAGTACGCCGCATTTTCAGCAAACAAGGTTTGCACTCAGCATTTTGCTGTGGCGGAATTATATCCGATACAACGCTGATTTTCAGTGCAAACTTTCCTTTTGGCATAAGACCAAAATAATCCAATTTTGTTAAATTATAAATAATAATAAGAATTAATAAAACTAATTTAACTTGTGTAATATTTAATTAGTAAATCAAATAAATACATTTTAGTAAAACCAACAACAAAATACTTTTTTACTTCAAAATTAAAATAAAATGCTCGTGTAACAACTTGTATCGAATCATCTATTCGAATACAATTAATAAACAACGTAACAAGATTGATTTGGTATTCTATTCAGTGAAATTTGCTTTCGATTAATATTTATACTTAAGTATCTATATTTTGTGATTCCACAGGCTTTTTATTACATTAGTTTTATAGAGAAATATTTGATGTTGTTTATGTTAGACGTATGTAAGGCGAGTGAAGTGTTTGATTTATAATAATGTTACGACCTAGACGCCGACAAAGACAAATTCACACCTGTAAAAACACATTTTGTTACCTTTTAACATTTGGACTTCTTTTGTTTACTTTGTGTTTAAATTTTTTGTTTAGAAAACAGCTTATTGTGTATTGTAATTTTTTATGGCAGTCATTAGCCAGGTGTGTCGGATATTAAAGTACAAACTGTTTCTAGGAAATTCGGTCAACGCGGCCGGTCAGACATATTGCATCTGTGCAGTATTAAGCAATGCCTCGATTGAGGGACGAGGTAGTAGAGCGATAACCACGAACGAAGCAAGACTTGTATACATTCGGTAATTTCTTTAGTGACGAACTTTGCGCGTGTTATTGAATCGCGCGTTACGTTTGAATTGATGGTGTTCAGTTATATTTGTACCTGTGTTATACGTGTTTGTATAGTTCTAATAAACTCTATAATAATTCCAACGGCGTTTTAATTCGAGTCCTGCAACTCGTAACAATAATATAATGTTATGATGTAATGAGGTTTTAATGAATTAAGGAGCTGCGTCAATCGCAAACAAACATGACTGAGCTGATCTGTTATAATTAGTTCATTTAGTTTAATTTTTTGTCAAGGAATATATATCTTGCTTTTTTATACTGTATACAAGAAAGAAAATATTTCTTTGTTACTTGTATTTTTATGTCATCTTTTGAATATTTTTTATGTATTTGAGTCGTATTTGCTATTATAAAGTAACCATATGACGGAAGTAGTCAATAACCGGATATAGTGTACTCATTCATGAAGTAATCGGAAATCATATAACCGGATATCAACGTAGAAGCATTTCTTATCAAGCTAACGAATATCGGAAATGGAATAACTGGAAGTTGGAAGTTAATACGGATGGTGGAAGTTGGTTTTATAAAGTGAAACTGAAATGGTGCCTAAGCATTACCGGATTGTGTCACTGCGGCGCGCCAAGAGGACCTTTTAAATACACGGTGTTCAGCCAGAGGGGGTAGAGTCTACAACGAGAATCTGCACGAGCAGTCTATATGGGTGGTCTACAACGAAGAGGCTGCAACAGGCAGTATGAAGCAGTCTTATTATTTTTTTTATTTTTTACTGCAGGAGTTTAGTAGACAGGCAGACGGACCACTTGATGGAAAGCGGTTACCATCGCCTATGGACATTTGTAACACCAAAGGTGCTACAAATGCGCTGCTGCTCTCTTAAGGGAGACTGGAACCTGGTCACTGATGTCGGAACACAATTCAAGGTTCTTATGGCGACATACCCTAGACCAGGGGTGGTAGACATCCAGTCGGGCAAATGCCCTACCACCTGGCTGTGGGTGGTTTTGTCGCCTCTTACGACAGGCCGCCCGGCCGCAGGAAATTGTATTTTATCTTCGTTCCTGCACGGATAAGAGACTTAGACTTCTTAGACAAGAAGCAAATATATTGTGTTTGTTCCTAATTGCAGTATTCTTGGAAGGATATTGCTGCTCGACAACTGTCAGGCGTAGATGTAACTCTTGGCTTGATATTTTTATGTATTAGTGTGCTATATTTAACATTGTAATTGTAATATTTCTACTTTAATAAACTTTCAGATTATTATTGTGTTATCCTCGGTTTTTGCCGTCATGAGCCTACATATTGTTAGTATCAGCGTTAAAACGTATAACAAAAACACTTTGACAAATACGTATATTAGTCTTCCATATATCTCATGTACCGTACATTATACCGAGTGTATATTCAAGGTAGCTTAGATGAGATATTTCAACATGATAAGGGTTATATCGATAAATAAATTCCCGTGAAATCATATAAGGAAAATATTTCATATTGTAATCCGTACTATTACATTTTTTGATGTACATTTTTAGTGTTTCCTATATAAATTACTTAGTGAAATACTGTTCGGTTCTTGCCTAGTATTAAGTGGGTAGAATATCGCTCCATCAATTTTACTGTCTACCCTTTTCCTGTGTGTAGCGACGGCTAATGCACAACAGGGTAAAGGCAGCCATTTCGGACTGTTCCGAGTCAAGGTTTGACAAAAAAACACACCGCGCCGTGCACTCATCTTTTCCTATCAACTCTTCTCTTCAACTTATTGTGATTACTGGTCGTGCCAACTTTTACTATACTTAGACTTTGCACAGTGTTTGCTCTAAGGTGAAATTTAGTGTGCTGTTCCTGCATGCAACCTGAATCGAGCCAGGAGAGAGCCGATCTCAAGATTGGTGGATCTTATACTTTTCTCTTTTCTCTTTTCTCATCATAAATTGAATCAACACTTTAACCGTGAGCTACAGCGCCCAACAAATACAGAAATCATTTTGGAGGATTTGTGTAATAAAACAGTTGCGACATTATCTAATCATTAACATTTATCGCACGTCAACATGAACAACTACAAAACTCATGAATACTGACCATGCACGAGAGCAACAAATTCGAAATGCGTTGAATACTGACCATGCACGAGAGCAACACATTCGAAATGCGTTGAATACTGACCATGCACGAGAGCAACACATTCGAAACGCATTGAATACTGACTATGCATGAGAGCAACACATTCGAAATGCATTGAATACTGACTATGCATGAGAGCAACACATTCGAATTGTGTTGTCACTGCCGTTGCGATAACGATGTATTTGTTAGTGAATTATAACGACATCTTTTTAATGATATATATTTATCACTCGGGAATATTACTTTTTCTATATAAAAGTTACCCTGTGCCATTTTCTTATACACTTGATAACATCTATGGAAAAAGTTATAACGATCTGTTGTGTATGTAAAACGTAGTGTCACAGTCAAACTCAAATTCGCATTATTACTATTAGTTAGTGCGGGCGCGATGCGATGGCCGGGAGAAGGCAAAGGGACGTGGAGAAAGAAGCAAGGAAGTACTTACCTCGCCACCAGTCCGCCGCCACACTGCGCTCGTCCCCCGGGGGTTCACACACTCACTAGGATTATGCTTTGTTAATTAAATTTGGTTATAACAATTTATTTCTTTATTTAATGTTCCAACAATCTTTTACACGTATTTTATATATAGTGCGGTGACAGCAGTGACAATCACTCCTAATGTTTTTCTTATTCTGCGCATTCTTCGTTTAAAAGTTTATTGTTTTCTTGATGGCGAGGATGGGGAGGAAGAATTTACAAGGAGGTGTTCCTCGGCGCAACCAGTTAGTATGACATTTGTTACTATAAACAAGTATGTAAAAAATGTTATGAATATTATATTATACTCTTCTAATAAAATCTTATCAAATACGTAAATTCAAAAGCAAATCTATATATATAAAAGAAAGTCGTGTTAGTTACACTATTTATAACTCAAGAACGGCTGTACCGATTTGGCTGAAAATTGGTGGGGAGGTAGCTTAGAACCAGGAGACGGATATAGGATACTTTATATCCCGTTGGAACCGGTAAGTAACGCTGAGATCGGATTCTAGAATCCTCGTAATCACCTGAACCTATTTTGGTGATTTTGTTTTTGTGTGTTTGAGTGGGTTCCTGGATAGTTTAAGTTCACAATTAGAACCGGTAAGTGGCGCTGGGATCAGGTCCTAGATTTTTATTTTTTCAGAGCAGGACAACGTCTGCCAGGGCCGCTAGCATACCAATAAATACAATTTCTTGAATAATCTTAAACACATCGAGTTTCATGTCACGTACTACACTAATACTACTAAACCTTTTTATATCTTTCTCTTCGTCAATCCCCTGTCTTTTCTTTTACGTACGTATAAAAACCCTTACGAGCCATGACGTGCTTTGGATTTCAATACTACGGCCGTAAACTCTAAAACATGTTGACAGGTGAAGAATACGTTAAGTAAAAAGGGGCCAAGTGTTTGGAAGGTCACGAACTATTAAGGGTTTTGTAGAGCTGTCAAATGTTTATTATCTTCGCCACTTGGCTACCGAAATACAAGTAAGAAATTTATTGAAAATAATGAGTGTTTAAATATAATTATATTAAACTAGCTTCTGCCCGCGAATTCGTCCGCGTTGTATAGTTAAAAAAAGTAAGTTAATAAACCGCCCGATTTTGAAAAATTCTTCATTGGTGCTCCGCTCCTATTAGTCTTACGTGATGATGTATAGCCTATATAGCCTTCCCCGATAAATAGGCTATCTAACACTGAAAGAATTTTTCAAATCAGACCAGTAGTTCCTGTGATTAGCGCGTTCAAGCAAGCAAACAAACACTTCACACAGACTTTATAATATATATTAGTATAAGATTATATCTAAAACTACTTTACGAATCTTCTTTGAACTAATTTCCTTAGAAAATAATTAATATTTATTTAAATTAAAATATTTAATCCATTTTAACCTAAACTCAACCTAACCAATCTAAATCTAAAATCAACCGCATAAAACCATAAAGCGTTGTTCCTCGACGTTCTAGAGCATAGACAACGTACATAGCTGTCACAGTTTTTCTTTTTGCGTGTTCAGTATATGTCCCAGCGTCTCTTATGACATTCTTGATAAACACTTTTAAAACTCCTCTATTCGTAAATCAAGCCTGGCATTCTTTTCACGCCTCTGCGTTGCGCTAATCTACTTATAGCTGGTTTAGTGATCCCTTGAATGTTGTTCCTCAAGACTTTCCTATGCCGTATGGCACCCGCTTTCCCGAGGCCCTTTCCGCCTTTTCCGCGTCCTGTCATTTTCGAAGGTGGAATTGGAGTGGAGAGAGAAAGTATTTGTAAGTTCTGTAATCTCCATTTTTTCTTATAGAATTTTAAACTTAACAGTTGAAGACAGAGCTCTCCTCTTCGTATTTTTAAAACCTATATTTAAAACAAAGTCACATATTTGAATTATCATATTTTTTTAATGAGTCTGGTTATCATGTTTTTTATTGCAAGAGTCCAGCAGACAGGTAGACGACCCACTTGATGGAAAGCGGTTACCATCGCCTATGGACATTTGCAACATCAAAGGTGCTACAAATGCGCTGCTGCTCTCTTAAGAGAGACTGGAACCTGGTCGCTAATGCCGGAACACAACTCAAGGTTGTTGTGGTGACATCCTTTAGACCAGGAGTGGTAGCCATCGAGTCGGGCAAATGCCCTTTCACCTTGCTGTGAGTTGTTTTGTCGCCTCTTAGTACAGGCCGCCGGCCGCAGGAAATTTTATACTTTCTCCGTTCCTGCACGGATAAAAAATAATTGGTTATCACATCACGTTCGTCTGCACATGACTATTGTTTTAAAATGCGAACCTCAACTGACAAATTTCTTTGTTGAATATGAGAATATCACTCAACACATTATTTGTGTGTCAAGGTTGTTAATATTAAAAAGTAAAAAGCATCCGGTAAATAAATGTCACTCGATGACACTTCCGGTAACCTTTTTGTTCGAATCGGGGTTCTCATGTCTGCCTTCTTCTCTCTGTGTGCCTTCGGTAGTGCGAGCGTAGTATCAAACTGTGTAATGTGTAAACTACGTTGCTTAAACCCTAACCATTATAGATAATCAAATTATATCCACTGCAGTTTCATTTAATCTATCATTCTTAATAAAAAACAGAACTTAATCTACCTACATATTTTTTCGTTGCTGAAGCACAACAGATAGGCTGACTGGCCTAACTGTGATGGGAAGTGGTTACCGCCGCCTATGCACCTTAGCAAGGTTGCCAATGTGCTGATGGCCTCAAAGGAGAATTTAAACCTTGCCACTGATACCGAACACAACTGGAAAGTTGTTATGGTGGCATATTTTAGACCAGAGCCTTCCAGTCGGGCAAATGCCCTACCATGTGGCTGTGGATTCTTTTGTCACCTTTTAAGATAGGGCATGCGACCGCAGAAATTAGTATTCCTTTTCCGTTCCCGCGCGGACAAAATCCTAGCTACTATCCTATCCGATCCTACATAAAGTTATAAAATACAAATCTGAAAGAAATATACCCCCATAGAGACGAAGTTAGTATCAACAAGAATTCAATAAGCGTACTTTCATCACAAGCACGACACACATAAAGTTCTTTGTTTGAGCATCATTCGAAATTCAGAAGGTGCCGTTACACAAAGTAAATAATAAAAGGCGAGGCATTGTCGCGGCTTTCGCGAATGTTTTCGTCCGTCTCTTGAATGTAAATTGGCCTAATTTAAAAACATATGAAATATCGAATACATAAACGGATATGCCAATGTTTATGTGATGTTGTCCCGCTTTTTTGTTAGAAAACAGAGTGAAATACCTGCATGTTTTGATGATTAATGGGAATTGGCGGTGAACCTTTTCAGTAATGGTCTCGAATGTGTATAATATCAAGTTATTAGTATTCCAATGCCCATTAATAATTTATAGTGAAATGGAGTTTTAATGAACCGGGTCTTTCACAAACTTATTTGGGTGTATTCACAAACAATCTAATACAAAAAAAGCTAACACGGGCGCCTTCTTCAAGATCTTGAAAAAGATCTTGAAGAAACTGCTGATGGGTTGCTAGTTGGATAAGCGGAGAAGTACTCAAGTTTTTAATATTTTTGTCTTAAAACTACTGGCAAATTTAATTTAAAAATTTTTTGGCGTTACATATCTTGTTTATAGGGTTTTGAGGAACGTTACAAACTATCTTAAT
The DNA here is from genome assembly GCA_019925095.2 of Dendrolimus kikuchii. NCBI lineage: Eukaryota > Metazoa > Arthropoda > Insecta > Lepidoptera > Lasiocampidae > Dendrolimus > Dendrolimus kikuchii. The sequence goes on from CM034397.1 coordinate 18,304,005, forward strand.
ATATATAAATTACGTGTCACGTTGTTTGTCCGCGATGGACTCCTAAACTACTTGACCGATTTTAATCAAATTTGCACATCGTGTGCAGTTTGATCCGTCTTAAAAGATAGGATAGCTTACATTTGGATCCGGTAGGTGGCGCTGGATTCGGGTTCTAAATTGTATTTCTTCAGGGCAGAACAACGTCTGACTGGACAGCTAGTATATATATAAAAGAACCAAGCGATAGTTATAAAATGTAACCAATTTTGCAAACAGATGAAACATAAATAGGTGCATTAGCAGGTGAATAGATATGATTTAATTTTATTAATGATCTTAAGAAAATTTGCACGCCTCACGGGCAAAACATATGAGCCTTATATCCTTATGTCATCCCGTATTTATGTACCATCTTTTAAATAAATAAATGACTTCGAAAAGGGTTCCGCTTTTGTATTGAATTAATGTACTGAAAACTATGAAATATGAGCAAACGTTTCTATTTAGTTCTTTCACAAAATTCCGCATTTATTTCTATAAAAATACCGAGATACAAGTTCATCTGTTCTGAAATGGAGTACGACGATATCGCCGCAAAGAGTCGCGTTTCGCTGTTTGTAATCGCAACGGAATCTCATAAGGCACTGTTGGAATGCCGATCTCGACCTTAACGAGATATCTGAGTTCTGCCTACGCGCTCCGAGAATGTAAACTGAGCTTTAAATAGCGGCAATTGAATTGTTTTGTTGACAATTCTTTTCTATTTTTAGTCAGTTATTTCTTTCTGTTTCAAAAATTTTTGTGGATGTTGGTGTTGCCATGTAATATTTTTAGGGTTCTGTAACTATTTTGGTAAAAACTGAATCTAACGAACTACTTCTTTGGGCCGGGAACTTTCCCAGACGTATACAGAATAATCCACCAAAGTGTCATCATAATCAGATCAATGGTTTAACAATCAACAGAGATTTATAAGACTTTAAAAAAAATAGAAAATTTAAATGAATATATAATTTAGTTTCAGTATTTATGGAGGTAATTTAAAGGGAATACTTAAAGCCGTGTAGGTAAGGTAAGGTAATAAGGTATACTATAGTTTCATCTATCAAAAATGAATCGTAGAAGAAGAAATGTATGTACGCGCATAACTTAAGAATGACAAACGACTTTGATGAAATTTTTTAAAAAATTCCCCGAATGGCTTAGATTCACAATTGGAACTGCTGGGTGGCGTTGGGATCAGGTTTTAGACTCCTCCTAATCTCCTGGGCCGATTTTGACGATATTTTTTGTGTATTTGAGTGGGTCCCCGGATGGTTGACTCACAATTGGAAACGGTAAGAGGCACAAGAATCGGGTCCTAGATTTTTATTTCTTTAGGGCAAGACATCATGTGCTGGGACCGCCAGTTTTAAATAACTTTTGAATTAGGAAACCATTTTTTTTATTTAAATAGATATATAGTTTTTATTGCGTGAAGCTGGTTAATCGGCAGGCGGCCATCCTAAAGTGCACGGGTGAATCCATACATAATATTTATATATATGAGGTGAATAGAAGGGAAAGGTTTTTTTAAAATTCTATATATTTTTGAAATGAAACTTTTTTAGAATCGTTGTGGTTCGAAACGCGATGAAACGAAAAAGCGACACTAAAAAGAGATAAAACCTTAAATCTATAGAACTAAACCTACACGAGAATGAGATAGAATACATTGTATTTAATAATTTTAACACAATGATCATACATATAAAGTTGGAAATGTTTTGAAGTTTTTCGTTAATACTTAAAATTTCGTGTTTTAAAGCTTAAATATATTATAACGATATAATATACGAAATGTGACGTCACGAAATTTAGAATCCCTCCCACCCCTTGTCACACTTTGGTTCACTTCTACTGTGTGTACTGCATGCAAACACATTTTTTTCCACTTTCAAGTGCCTTGGCCAAGGAAATAGGATAGAAAGGAAGGATAGAGGAAACAAGTGGGTCATCGGTAGGTACTCTCGCTTACTGTACAAAACACGATTAGTTCAAAGTAAACCAATTGACACCGATATTCTATGAGAGCGTGGTATCACACTGATCGAGCCAGCCCAGCGAACTGTGATCAAGATAATGATTCCAGCATGACTATCGTATCTGAAATTTGCTTTTAGCATACAAATAGAGAGGAAAAGCGGTCATCCATTCAACTGAGTTCCCTTCAAATGCACAGTACTATTCCAGTATCACCTTTCACTGCACAATGCAATGCACGTAAGACCACTTCTACATGGATTTGTATCCTAACAGACAATGCATGCGTTGAACTGCGAAGGCTACGTCCCGAATGCATATATGTGTGCCATGTGATAAACTAGTGGCGAATAACCTTAGGGTTTTAGAACATTTCATATACTAACTCTACACATTCGGCAAACATTTTTAGAACACCTCGCCATCCCTCTAACAATTTTACAGTATAAAAAACTTAAAAAATTGGGACAACCGATAGCGGATTAAAGTCATTGATAAACCATTTTAATTAAATAGGTTATGAAAGACAAGAATTTATTACATTATTGTTTGGAAATTTTAGATAATATTTTATATAAGATATTATATATAATATTGTATTAAAAGTTTTAAATGTAATAAAATTAATCGAACACAGTAAAAAAATCTATCGCGTCTGCCAACATGAAAATAAAATGTAGTGAATACCGTCTATATACAATTGAGAGATTTTGAATTATAATCTGCACAATTATCAAATCATATTAGGGATCAACATTGTTACATAAAATTATGTTCAATTTTAGACAACTACTACATACAAAACAGCCGCTAATCACAGAACAAATAAAAAAACAACATTATTATTCAATTAAGGAAATGGCCGATTGTATCGTTTAGAAATGAGAAGGTACATAAAATTAATTATTTCCCTAAAAAAGAAACATGACAACAACTATGCAACTAAATAAATGTAACAGATATTCAGTTGTCCAAGGCGAGATGGCGGATTATACACATCAGTCATATCATGCAAGTTTTTGACGATGTTTTCCTATCTCTTTAGTAAGTGGAAATTAAATTTAAAAAAATACCTAAGCAGTGCATGCTTCTCCAAAACTTGACTATTATCCTAAAATCCAGTAGTTTATTTGCTGATATTATACATTAATGGAAAATCTTAGAAATGAGGTCAGCATCGTAGGTCTGTTATTGCGTCGTCCTTGAAGGAAACCTCCAAACTCAGTCTGTAGACAGAATCTTGTCTTGTCCGTGTTTGTATTTCATCGAGGAAGTGGGGCATCAAGGTTGCCCTATTTAACTTGGCTGAGAGCCGAGTTGAAGTCAAGAGCTGCCATTCCAGCTTAGCAGTGGTCACTCATCGACTTCAATGCATCCGGTGATCATTACGTGCTCTTGGTTCTGTTGCCTTCTATGACGTTGTGGTACATGTGCTACCGATTATTACAGGCCTGTTAATTCATAGGTAACATTCCTGTAGGCGAAGGGGGTTGTATACCAGCGACGGTAAAAAGAAGCATAAGTACGCTGTGCACTGCTTTGCCTTCACACTGTTTTTCTCTCTTGTAAAACATCTGTGATAGCTTATGGCATGTACTAGCAGCTAACGTCTCGACAGTAGAATGTGGGTCACTCCATGAATGTGGGGATTTCTTCCAATAGATTTGCTTGTTACGCCTCGAATGTCAATAAAATTATCGTGCGGAATTGCCCGGGAGACCGTTGATGGATTAATATGAATAATGGGTGATATTCTTAATATGCGATACGTCTTGTGGGCCGCCAATTACTGTTAAGAATGATATCCCGAGAGATCATCCAAATACATCCTTATTACTTCCTTATTATTCTTTTAGCTAAGGCTATTTCCGTGGGTTCGTTTACGAACTTAACTTGAAGTATCAAAGTTTGTTTAGAGGTTTCTACAGATTAGTTAATTCATTATTATCATAAAGTTTGGTAGGTATATTTATATAAATTGTATAATGTTGGATAATGTAGAATAAAGAGACATATAAAAAAAAGGATGCTTTGAGTAGTATGGAGATATGGAGTATTTTAAATTAAGGCTTGTAGCAACGCCAACGTCCTTGAGGGTTTTTCGGTGCCGATTTTTCGGGCGATAGCGGGTTTAACATATATGGTAATTTTTTAAATGAATTATTATCTTATTGTGAATCAAATGAAACAGTATTAAAAAAATATATAAACAAATGATGTATCTCTATTTTATAAAGATATTTTTTATCTTGTTTTGTCAATAATTTGGAGGTGATTTGGTAATTTTTTTCTTAACTTAAAATAACTATAGTAAAATTACGAAGAAACCACGTGACGTCTCCTCATTCTCATATCATGAAGATTTATATATATATATATATATATATATATATATATATTATTAATTATGACAATTAAATACACACAATAAATTCTTTCATTTGCACCTCACTTTCGACCTTTTGCAGTAATAGGAGCCTTAAAAATGATTGAGTCTATTGTGTATAGCTGAAGGACAAAAACAGTAAATCTCAACTCTACGGCACCCTTTATTGTGGGTATTTAAATACATTAATTATAATTATGGACCTTTATTATCTGATTTTGTTATGTCCCTGCTTCATCTGGGATAATGTTATAGTTAATCACTGTAACCAAATGCGTCTTGTTTACAGCGTTAAAAATAACGCCGTTAAGGATTAGCTACATTAGTATACTATACATACGTTATCTGCCAATTTTTAACGTTATTAATAATTAATAACACTGTCGAGTCACAAATGACGCATTAAACCCATCGCTACATTTGCGTGGAACTCACTCACTAACACTAACATTATGCTAAATCAATTGGTGTTATTAGAAACAATAAAATGTTATGGCAATTAAACAAAATACACAAGAGAAAAAAATAACAAAAAAATAGTTATCAAACATAAATAAAACTTGGTAAATTGTGATATTTGCAATTTTTTTGCTAAAAGCTTTAGAGGTTGTTTGAAATAAAATATTATACCATTGTAATACATTGATAAAGTTAAATATCATGAGAAGGGTCTGACGGATTATGTGTCGTGTGAAATTTTTTGCTATTAATACTTTAAAGCCTTTGACAATTTATCTGCTACAAAAAGGTATATCATTAACATACATTTTCAAACAAAAATTCCAAACCTTTTAAATATTCAATTTCCTTTTTTTACATACTCGTTTATGCTAATTCCATACACGTAACACGCTTTGTAATTTAATAAATTGTATTTTTGTATTAATTTTACGCTACAGTCCCGTTGTTTTTTTTTAACTACACGTTTTAGAATGATTACCACATAGTACTTGAAACTTAGGCGTCCAATAAAATTATTCAGTCAAATAAAATACCAGTAACACTTTTTGTCATGTGTCAAAATTGTGAAACCGTCTAAATTTTCTTCGAACTTAGCAAGTTATGACGTCATATATATTTATAAGGAATCAATTAGCGTTTTAATTATGGTTCAATGAGTAATTAAAATTATTGCGTTCGTACATAAATACATACATAACTTCACGCCAGTTCCCTTGCGGGGTAGGCACGAACAACAGAGCGCCATTCAGACTTATTCTTACACACCTCACTTGCTTCTTTGACATTCATAGCTCTTGTCATGCACGCTCGTCTGTTCTTAAGGCTCCTGAAAACACCTTCTGCTAGTACACGATCAATTTGATCATGGAAGGTGTGTCATGGCCTTCCACGACTTCTGCATCCATCCACTTTTGCATTGTATATCTGTTTAGTCATTCTTTCATCATGCATTCTTTCCACATGCCCGAACCACCGGAGCATTCCATTCCTTACCTTCACCCCGACACTCTCTTTCAGACCAACTCTCTTTCTTACTTCGTTCGTGATATATGAAAAGTAAAGTAAGTAAAGATAACAAGGTATATTAACTTCTTTTATATGAAGATAAATTATGTGGTAGTAATGCATACATTTAGAAAATACTAGCTGTCCCGGCAGACGTTGTTCTGCCCTGAAGAAATCAAATTTAGAACCCGATTGCAGCGCCACCTACCGGGTCCAAATGTAACCTATCCTATCTTTCAAGTTGGATCAAACTGCACACGGTGTGAAAATTTGATTAAAATCGGTCAAGTAGTTTAGGAGTCCATTGAGGACAAACATTGTGACACGAGATTTATATATATTAAGATTAACGGAATATTAGGAAAAAGCCTATCGTTATAGGCGTACATGTAGGAGAATAGGAATGACTTATCTTGAACGCATAACGTGATGAATGTAAGACGATATTTCTGAACGAGCCCATAGTGTGAAAAAGATGATGAGTGAAATAAGAGGATAGACGACAAATGGATGACGTACGCACGACTCACCATAAAGACGCTTTGAGTTTTTTTCCCTTGAGATAGTCCAGGACTATATGAACGGTTATTTATTTAGTTTAACTTTATATTATTTATTTATTAAACGTGTGTAATATTACATGTATGAATCTACTCCCTTAAGACTACTTGTAAATAGTATAGTTATGTTTATACAGTTCTGTATCTTATTCACTATGTATAATGCTGTTGTGTCCCCCTGAATTTATCTTGTTTCATTCCTCTTAATAGCATCATTCGTTATTTTCAAGCAGTACCGTTCCAGGAGTGGTCTGGCCTGTTTATCCCTTAACATTAGACTTAGAATCTGCTCCGATGTTTCCATTTTTGTGGCTGTTTTTAGATCACTCCTGGAGCGGTAATACTTCGGGCATTCGAAGAGGAGGTGAGCAGTATGATCTTATCCGCACCCGTACTTTAAAATATTGTTACGAAAATAAACGCACGTGCATGACTGCAAATGGTAAACTCGTAAAGTGTTGTTTTTCTTGCCAGCCACCATCGCCGTATACATACATATTATAACACCTGTTTCCCGTTGCAGTAGGTAGAGACGAAGGATCTTCACTTGCTACGATCCTAACAAACACTTACCGCTTCATACATATATGATTATTTAAGGTGCTTTTTATCTGACTTTTCTTCAAAAGTGAAGAAGAAGTAGAAAGGAAGTGAGTGCGTCCTACGTCTACCGGTCATATTGCTGTCATTACTTGTTTTCTCATTCTGCTTTTATTCGTTCTCTCTCTATATCCATATCATCCTAAAATTGCTGTTTCAACTCTTTTAACTCTTGTCACTGTATTCTCTTTCAATCTACAACGTTCCCCGATCACACTGTTTTTTTTATGTCACTTACATTAACCTTACATATACTTCTCAAAGCTTTCATTTTAACGTTAGAAGTAATCACTATAAATCTAACAGCCAAGTACGCGAGTTCGAGGTTCAGCGTATAGCTGACCTTGATACTAAACGCGACCAGTTAAAGGCTCGCCCACCTGCTGCCATTATATACAATTATGACAGCGGCGTACTCACGTGACATCAGTGTGCACGGAGTTTCGCCGCCAAGATAGGCTACATAAGCCATTTTCGCACGCACCAGCTCCAATTATCCGATTAGGGGTCAAAGTGGTCGCCATGGCCGAAAACGATCGGAACAATCATCATCATCATAAATCTAAATATATAAAAATCCTTATGTATTAATAAAATATACTCAAGTACAACTATTGAAGAGACTAATTCATTTAATCTCAAAACGGACATTGTATATTATAATTGTCAAAACGCTTGTTCTAGTTTAGAACATTAATCATTTAGACATAGAAGCTATGAAATCCAAAATCAGTTATTTAGGAACTATCTAGAAACAAACAACACTAAGTAGTGATCAGAATATTTTATAACCACCTGTAGGTAGTTTCGAAGGTTTAAGCGCGACCCCCGTAAATATAAACTATTGTTGGCTTATTTACTCATAAATTCTAATTTACGAGTTCCCAAAACAGCTTTATCGGTAAGACATAAAGTTCACATTAAGTTCGATTATGTTAACTTTAAGATGATATAATATGAGTAGAGTATAGACGAAGCACTATGTCTTTGTAATCCCTAGATTTTAGCTCTGAGTATTGAATTTACTTTGAAATTGGATTTAAACACTAACTATAACATGTAACTCTAGCAGTGGCTTTTGTATTCACGCGTATTGTAATTCGAGAGGAATTAATAGTCATTCATTTATATGGATCAAGACAATCAATATCCATTGCTCGCTGTAGGCTTCACCCAGTTAGCGCTACATATTCTAATCTTCAGCTATTCCTTATTTTGCCACAGACATCAATTTTGTACAAGTCGTTAGTCAACCAGGCTACGAGGCATACTAGCTTTGTTTGTCGAAATGCGGTGCTCACTTTAGAGTTCTAAAGTTTACTGCATTGGCCATTGTTTCTACGACATAGGTGATCAGCCCTCTGTCACTTCAACTTACTAATTTTGTAATTTATGTCGGTTACCTTGTGTCCGATGCATATCGAACAGTTTGTTGATGTAGATGTAGCGGTAATCCACATGCCGCGTCTTCAGTGTGTACCAGTGAATGTCACATCGTAAACTCATTTATCATCTCTCATATTTTATCATAAAACAAATACTGAATATCCCTTAGGTACCATATATCCTTTTAAATCAAGTAACGTCCTTTACACCTTGGATCTCTTACGAATATCCTATTTCAGATTCTATCCATTAAAGTAACATAGTTCGCTCCGAAGCCCACTTAATTTTGACCAGTCTCACTGTCAGTGTTCAAGTCTTAGCAACGTACGTGAGGTAGGACACATTACTCGAAGGAATCATCTTCATACATTGCGGAATGCTAGATGAATTTCCGGATATAAATTATAACTTTTTATTTCATGCTGTAGATCAGCCGACAGGCTGACGTCCCACCTGATGGAAAGTGGTTACTTTCATTTATGACCATTTGCAATACCAAAGATGTAATTGATATAAGAATGTAAATAAAGAGGAAAAAGCAATAAAAAAAAAGAAAAATAAAAAGATACAAAAGTATTTAAAAAAGAAATTAATACCCTGACAGATCATGTTTGTCAGGAACGAGGAGAAATTATAAAAAATATGTGTGTGTGTGTGTGTATGTGCAGTTCACACATAATAGAAGAAAAACAAAGTGGGGGGAGGGATTCTAAATTTCGTGACGTCACATATATTATATCATAATAATATATTTAAGTTTTAGAACATGAATTTGAAGTGTTAACGAAAACCTTCAAAACATTTCCAACTCTATCTGTAGGAGGATAGTGTTTAAATTAATAAACAATGTATTCTATCTCATCCTCTCAAAGGCTTAGTCCTATAGATTTATGTGTTTAACTCTTTTTATTGTCGCTTTTTCATGTCATCGAGTCTTAAATCACAAAGATTCTATATGAGTTTCACTTAAAAAAATATCAAAGGTGTTACCAATCAGTTGTCAGCCTCTATTGGGGACTGGAAACAATCCTCTAATACCGTAATACAAATCATCATCTAAGATGGAACTATCATTTATCTATCATCTTTGGATTGTTTTGTCGGCTCTTTTGACGTTATTTCTCCGTTCCTGCACAGATGACTACACAGTTACAGCTATTGTCATATTTTTCTAGTTTATATTTATTTCAGAGAGTCTCGGGGTTATATATTTATAAGATACTGATTCGGTAGTGAGAATAATGCAACATACCTCTGTTCTTATCCAAATTTTTTTCCATCCAAAGGTTGTCTGGAAGAAATCGCTAATAGCGATAAGACCGCCTATTGTATTGTAAAATTTTATTTCTGTTAACTGTATCTTTAAAACACAATAAAGCATATTCATTCATTCATTCATTCATGACTCTAAAATCCCTCTACCGATCATTTTAAATTAAAATCAGATGAATTAACATTACTATCCTAAGAGACTTTTGTCATTTAAATTAATTCCTTGCGGATTAATAGATATCCCGTTATTATTTCTCGTTACAAGCCAATTTGGACCATTCCCGGGTAACTTCTTTGAGGTCACCGCTCGAGACTTTCTGCTGTCTTTGTTTCATTTGCTCGATTGAAGTTGAGTGGATTCTGGGCGTTATGAAAAATTTATTTTGCCTTTTTCATTTCTAAAATAAAGTGTTTTAGCAATATTGTTTAATTTGTAATATAAATGAATATCTGAAATGTCATAAATAGTTTTGAAGTGAAACTTCTTTAGAATCGTTGTGATTTGAAACTCGATGAAACGAAAAAGCGACAATAAAAAGAGATAAACGGATAATTCTATAGGACTAATCTTGCGACGGAATGAGATACGAGTTTTAGATTGGAGAGTCAATAAGACCGATGATTAAACATAGGTCCAATTTGGACCGACATAAAACTGATAATAATATTTTTTAGAGTAAAAAATATGAAAGTGATACTTAAGAAGTTTATTTTGAATTTGAATATATTGACGGATATAGGCTGAAGTAATTATATTTATATTAATAAAAGTTGAGAAGAATTATCTGTGAGTATATTCTCTGAAGTTTCACTTCTACTGCGTGTGAACTGAACACGCACAATTTTTTCAATCTATATTGTTATTTATATTTATATATATATTTACATTTTGTATTATAACTTTTAGGGACCTTCATTAATTACAGTTTCAGTGTCGTTTTATTATGACGTTATGGTGGAAGAGGACAATGACTTGGACAAGTTAAACAACAGCCTCATTAGACGTTTCAATTGTTATTACAGTACTCATTAAACTACCAAGTTTTTTTATTATTAATAATAAAATTGTAGTGTCTGTTTGTGATTTCAATTTACTCGTAAATGCCCAAATTTAAGTGACCGCTATTATTAATATGATGCATCTTTTTAATTCATTATTATCTTTAAGATTTTATCTATCCGTGCAGGAACGGAGAAAGAATACAATTTCCTGCGGCCGGGCGGCCTGTCGTAAGAGACGACAAAATAACCCACAGCCAGGTGGTAGGATATTTGCCCGACTGGATGGCTACCACCCCTGGTCTAGAGTATGCCGCCATAACAACCTTGAGTTGTGTTCCGGCATTAGTGACCAGGTTCCAATCTCCCTTAAGAGAGCAGCAGCGCATTTGTAGCACTTTTGGTGTTGCAAATGTCCATAGGCGATGATAACTGCTTTCCATTAAGTGGGCCGTCTGCCTGTCTGCTGAACTCTTGCAATAAAAAAAAATAAAAAATCTCATGGGATCATTTTTAGGATTTTATTTGTCTCTTCAAGAGTTTATCTCGAATAATCTTCGAAACGGCTCGATGGATTTCGATGAAAATTTTGGGGATTAAAATAATATTAATATCTTAAATGTTATTTTATGATCCATTGATATATCTTGCAAGGTTCAGATTATATGAATGTAAAGTCTAGATCCATCGCAAAATAAGCAATGACCACAGTCTATCATAAATCTCCTAAATATTCCAACTTCAGATTATATAACTAAAAAGGTTTTTAAAGAACAAAAGCATAATCAGAACGCCCAAAAAAAAATACCGGCAGCCACACAATGCGGACGTCGAAAGATCCGAATAAACCTAAAGCAATTTTCTCCAGACCACAGTATTTAATTTACACCCTTCAGTTTCAATTTATAGAATGTTGATGAAGTGAAAATCTTCACACTAGGGGCAATCAAAAACATTCCAGTCACGTGTAGAACAAAGCGTCAACTCCAGACCAGGGGTGCACGATTCAGATGCTTAATGAAGTTGGCGTCGACTAAACAACTGAGCTAGAAATTGTTTAGATTTTCTGACAAACTTTTACTGTTTGTCAGGTATTGTCAACTTTGTGTATACTTTTTAAAATCCAATATTTAAAGATATAAAGGAGCAGATGTATATGATATGATAGTTATTTAAGGAACAACTAGGTTAGAGTTTTTTTTTAAATAATCGAAGCTGGGCAGGCAGTTAGGCTTTTTTTTGCAGTTAGACTTAGTAGGCCCGTCCCTCTGTTTGAAGATTACGGTGGGCATACAGCCGATCGATCGCACATCCATCTATAAATGTAGGCATATAGTTATCTAACTATAATTGTGAACCGCAATATATGATATATTTATTATTAATAAGTTATTATTCAAATTGTATAATTTCCACAATATTTATTACATATTGCAGTTTCAAATTTGCTACATTCATTTATATTTATTTCTCTTAAAAATGTATTTTTTATAACAAAACTTGTAGTAAAATAGTGTATTTATTAATTATTATCAGTGTTTCTATGGAGTAGAATCTGTCTATATAAAATACGCGTCTATTTTTTATTAATATTATCTATTTTTGTTATTAGTATTAACTTGATGATGGTAAACAGTAATTAATTTGTTTGTGGGTCGAATCTTACTGGACGGATGGAAGGAGGCTGGTACTGAAAATCAGCGCTGTGTTAGCTCCTGCCACAGCATAACGCTGAGCGACCAGCCTCATTGTCGTAAATTTAATGTACATTGTCATATTGTTTATATGTAACAACAAGTGTACTTACTGTTTTTTTGTGCATTATTTTGCGACAATAAATATTTTTCTTTCTTCTTTCTATCCCTTAGTATAAAACCTTTGTCCAGGCCCGTGGATGGTGTCTGAAGAAAAGACATTTTTCTACGTCATAAATGAAAGGAGGAATGTTATAGAAGGAATTGAACAGGTGGACGAGACGGAGAAGACGCGATAGAGATGTTTACGCTTAGGTTCAATTTAAATATAAAAAAGTCTTGAGCACAATTAATGTACTGAAATAGGAAGGACAAAAGACAATTCACCGGATTGCCTTCAAATGTTTTACACAGAGATACAGTTCTTACATACATACATACATACATAACTTCACGCCAGTTCCCTCGCGGGGTAGGCACGAACAACAGAGTGCCATTTAGGCTTATTCTTACACACCTCACTTGCCTCTTTGACATTCATAACTCTTGTCATGCAAGCTCGTCTGTTCTTAAGGCTCCTGACATCACCTTCTGCTAGTACACGATCAATTTGATCATGGAAGGTGTGTCGTGGCCTTCCACGACTTCTGCATCCATCCACTTTTGCATTGTATATCTGTTTAGTCATTCTTTCATCATGCATTCTTTCCACATGCCCGAACCACCGGAGCATTCCTTTCCTTACCTTCACCCCGACACTCTCTTTCAGACCAACTCTCTTTCTTACTTCGGTATTACGAACGCGGTCCGCGAGCGTCACTCCGCAGATTTTGCGCAGTGCTCGCATCTCGACCGCGTTTACTCTACTTTCATGCTCTTTCTTCCATACCCAACTCTCGCTTCCATACGTGAGCGTAGGTACCAGCACCGCGTTGTGTACGGCGAGTTGGGCCTTCTGGCTGAGGTTCTTAGCGCCTAGAAGTTTACCTAACGCTCCATTTAAACTATTCCCCAAATTCACTCTTCTTTCTATATCAGCGGTGTACCTTCCATCCCTGCTAAAAGCACATCCAAGATATACAAACTCATTCACTTGCTCCAGCATAACATCATCGACCATTATCCTTGCATTCGTTCTGGTTTCTTCTCTTTCAAACACCATAACCTTTGTTTTCTTCGCATTCAAATGTAAGCCTCTCGCCTGACAGTCATCTTTCATCATTGTGACTAGTGTTTGCAGTTCTGATGGCGATTCGGCTAAAAGCACGGCATCATCCGCATAAAGCAAGGTGCTTACAACTAGATCACTCATCCGCACCCCAACATCCATCAATCTTATTCTCTGGAGACAATCGTCCAGATATAGGATGAACAGCAAAGCCGACAGCACGCAGCCCTGGCGGACGCCAATATTGACGTCAAACCAGGGCGACAGGCTGCCTTCCACTCGCACGCATGCCATACAGCCCTCGTAAGTGGACTGCACAGCACGCATCAATTGGCCATTAATCTCATATCCGGGCAATATGTCCCAGAGCTCCTTCCGCACAACCCTGTCAAATGCTTTCTCTAGATCCACAAAACCGCAGAAAACCTTCCGGCCCATAGCCAGCTGCTTCTCTACGATATTGCGGAGAGAGAAAACTTGATCCATACATCCCCTTCCATTTCTGAAACCACCTTGTGCATCCCACAGTAATCCATCGGATACAACTCTCATTCTCTTTTCAATAATCTTCGCATACACTTTAGATGCTGTGCTGATCAAACTGATGGCCCTGTAGCTGGCGCACTCCATACGTGACCCCTTGCCTTTATACAAGGGCACGATGACAGCGCGCCTCCAGTCCTTGGGAACCTTTCCCGTCCTCCAGCACAAGTTGCATAAGGACAGGAAAGCGTCCCGGACGCAGGTTCCACCATATTTGATCATCTCAGCAGACACACTATCGATTCCTACTGCCTTTCCATTTTTCAGACTTCTTATCGACCATTCGATCTCTTCCAAAGTGATCTCGGATGCTGACTCCTCGGAGTCGGTCACAGACTCAGTCGTGGTGCCAGCATCCGGGATATCATCATACATTTCTCTAAAATATTCACTCCATCGCGCTAATACCTCTTGTGGGTTAGCAAGAACGTCCCCTGCTTTAGATTTTATTCTTTCCATTCTGGAAGCTGACGAACAACCCCGAGACTTCTTAACCTCTCTCCAAAAGAGTTTGGTATTCGCCTCGAAGTTCTCCGTCAGCTTCTCTTCTTCTTTCAATTTTATTCTTTCACGCTTCTCTTTCACTAAAGCTTTGGTTTCATTCTTGCAGAGGCGATAAATTTCTTTCTTCATCTCTTTCATACTGTCATTCTGTTGCAAGGAAGCAACATAATCCAGCCAGGCTTTTCTCTTTCTCTCTACGCTGGATTTAACATCCGCGTCCCACCATTCATCACCTTTCGTTGTTATGTGCCTCTTCGCGCATCCACATGCTTCTTTTGCGCTTTCCACTATACTTTCCTTCATACTATCCCAGTCATTATCCACATCTAAGTCGGAGAAGTCCGCTTTTGCAAGCCTTTCTTCGACTAGGCGCGCATACATACTCCTTACACTAACATCTTCCAATTTTTCACACTTTATTCTTTCAAGCTCCCCGAAATTGGTACGCACTCGCCAGTGTCTCCACTTCTTGAAAAGGCCCACAAACCGGCTTATCACCAGGTAGTGGTCCGTTTCAAGAGTGGGGCCTCTGTAGGCTCTTGTATCCATTATTGTGTTTCGGAGGCGACTATCAATTAAAATCAGATCAATCATACTTTTCTGATCATTCATTCTCCATGTATACGTGTGAATATCCTTATGATGGAATAGTGTGTTCGACACAAGCAAGTTTCTTTCCATGCATACGTCTATGATTGGCCTACCAGCATCGTTCACTCTCTTGTCACCATAGGGTCCAAGGACAGCCTCAAGGCCGTCTCGTTTGGTACCCACCCAGCCATTAAGATCACCACACATAATTAGTCTTTCGTTCCCTTCAGCCAGATCCAGAATTTCTCTCACAGACTCCCAAAACTTCTCGAGTTCTTGGGGATCCGCTGAGCTTACGGGAGCATAAGCTGCGACCAGAAAAACTCGCGTGATCCCCAGTTTTAGGCGGACCCAGAGAAGTCTCGGGTTCACCAGACAATAAGCTTTTACTCCAGACACAAAGCGGGATGAGAGTAAGACGCCTACCCCCCCACTTGCACGCTCGTCCAGGTCCACGCCGGACCACAGAGCAAGCATGCCACCGGGGAGGTCATCGATGTCGCACCCCTTCCGCTTTGTCTCTGTCAGACATAAGGCATCCAGGCTTCTCTCATTCATTATATCAATCATTTCGTCCATCTTATCTTTCATTCCACCTCTCACATTCCACGTGCCTATACGGCACTCTGCTCCTCTCGACCCGCCAGGTTTGGCGCTGCGTGAAGGGTGGCGGCCCCCTTCGCCGCATGCGCGAGAATCCACACCGACGGGGGCGCATCGGTGAGCGTCGCCTGCGGGGGACGCCCTATCGTGCACTGCACTCGGGTGAATCCTGGTCAGAATTGTGGCCCTCTGGGCCAGCGGGGATCGCGACGAGCACGCTTCTGACATGACCCCCAGTTCCAGACAGTTCTTCTATAATAATAATCATAATAACCCGCAGGGGGGCTTTGTGGCGAAGCCTTAGGTGAGTAGCGACACCTCGTACCTGACTCCGGGGGCCAAGACAAGGCCCCCACCTCCGTGCTTGCCTTACCCAGCCGGCACGGAGTGGAGATCGCTAGAGCTAAGACTCGAACTCCAGGGGTGGAAGTGATAAGTGGCATCACGTCAGAAGTAGCTTCGGTGAACCTGCAGCCCACCTCTCTACACCCCTTAGCCACTCACACCCATGTTGCCCCTGCCTTCTATGGCATTTTTTGGGGCCCATGCAGGGAGTGGCGAGTCACCGTCTGCCCATTTTTCCATGTTCTCCGAACATTGCGACGGGCAGACGCCATAGTCCCCATATTCCCAGACCTCTAGTACCTCTTGCAGTTCATCACCCCAATAGCCCGATAATTTTTTTCCTTATTTCCCATAATAGTCCTACACTGGCCGGAGCTTGTCCTTGGGTGCATTACTATATGGTGTAGACAGGGATAACCGCCGGTCAGTGTCACGCCACATTTACATTAAATTTGTCACGGGGCCTCTACGTGTTGGCCTTCCCGTGGCCCCACGCAAGCCTTCCAAATGTCCGGGCCATTTTTATGGTCCGTGGTCTCAAAAGACATACAAACATAATAATAATAATCGGCAGACAAACGCACATATTGTATATAGCCCCAAATTAAGCAAGTTACGCTTGTGTTATGGATAATATACAACGGACTAGTCTGCGGCCGATCCCAGCCACCCAGACCATAGTAAATAACGGAGAAAATACGTTTCCTAAATGTAATATACCAGGAATCGAACCCGGAGCCTCTGCGTTGCAGTGAGATAGGCCGGCAAAGGCTTAGCCCGCTCAACCACAAAGGCCGTCATCTATGTTGTTGTATTTTCTATATTTTATGACTACTATTATTAAGTTTGACCAACGATTATATTATTTGCATCACCACAAAATTTAGTTAAAATATTTTAATATTAATTTCGCCTTTTTATGAGCTTACGCATAGAGTTCATTTGGACTACCTCCTTCGTTCGTAAGATTGGATAGGTAAGATGAGATAAGGAACATGGGATAGGTAAGATGGGATAGTGAACATGGGATAGGTAAGATGGGATAGAGAACATGGGATAGGGAACATGGGATAGGTAAGATGAGGTAGGTAAGATGGGATAGGAAATATGGGATAGGTAAGATAGGATAAGGAACATGGGATAGGTAAGATGGGATAGTGAACATGGGATAGGTAAGATGGAATAGGTAACATGGGATAGGGGGAGAGGGAAATCGGCCATCAGGACTCTCACCATACGGCATACGAGAAGCTTAACGCTAACTGTTTGATACCGATATACTGTTTTATTTTTATAGTTTAGTTATTGTGTTCACGCCTATACATTCCAGTGGTCTTGATAGAAAATTGCCACGTTGTTTACAATTTTCTGGCCTTTTTTAGTCCTAAGAAAACAGCGGACAACGTGAAATACAGATATTTTCGATCGAAAAATTCTTACCCTCTCACAATATTTTCCAAAAGCTTTTAAGGTACCGATTGTACAAGGCTTCACAAGGGATAAATTGCGAGCGCGGAAAGAAACATATTGTATCTATTTACCCTTTTAATATCCAACTTTATGGATAAACTTTTTTCGAGGTACCCTGTTTTTCCTTTTGAAATGTTTTTTATCGTGCTCGCCTTGTACAAGAAGTCGTAAAGTACGAACGGGTTCGGTCCTGTAGGTGGGAAGTGGAAACACCTTTCGTTAACTGTTTTTCTTTTGAGAACAAAAGGGGAATAATCTTTTTCTGGAGAAAGTTGTAAATTGCATAATAACTCTTTTTGTGATTTGTGTAGATGTTAAATTGAAGAAAAATAGGTATACCATTTATTGCTACATGATACCTATATAAAAAACTAATTATTTTATAGTGTGTTTACTAACCCTTCCTTTGTTGCTTATTCTATTCACTGCCATTTGAAGTCGTAATCACAGAAAATTCAATAATATTAAATGATCCTTAGGATTTTTCTTTATTTAGGCTAATTTATTAACTTTCAAGGTAAAAAAATATATGTATTTACACAAATTTCATCCGTACAGGAACGGAGAAAGAATACAACGATTTATATACGAGGGGTTGTCTGGAAGAGATCGCTTCTTAGCGATAAGACTAAAGTGAGTAAGAAGAGATATAAGTTTTACTGTGTTTTCTGTAATGGTGTACAATAAAGAGTTATCTATCTATCTATCTACAATTTCCTGCGGCCGGGCTGCCTGTCGTAAAAACAACCCACAGCGAGGTGGTAGGGTATTTGCTCGACTGGATGGCAACCACCCCTGGTCTAGAGTATGCCGCCATAACAACCTTGTGTTGTGTTCCGGCACTAGCGACCAGGTTACAATCTGCCTTAAGATAGCAGCAGCGCATTTGTAGCACCTTTGGTGTTGCCAATTTCCATAGGCGATGGCAACCGCTTACCATCAAGTGGGCCGTCTGACTGTCTGCTGAACTCCTACAATAAAAAAAATATATATATTTAATTAGATTTAAATTATTGTTAAGAAATTTTTACAGCAAGCTCAAACGACCGTATTAAAAATACACACAACCCATCAGCGCGTGTTATTTAAATATAAAAATTTCATTTCAGAGCTTCCTCGTATAAATTAATTAGGGATAGGAATGCGAGCAGATGTTACAATAAATACATTTTAACATATAAATGAACAGGCATTAAAATAACATCCTATCCTCTTATTTTTAAAATCTAGTTGATCGAAAAATTTTAATTACTTTTTTTAATTGCGTGAGTTCGGCAGACAGGCAGACTTCTAGCCTGATGGAAAGCGGTTGGCATCGCCTATGGACATTTGTAACGCCAAAGCTGCTACCAATGTGCTGCCGCTCTCTAAAGGGAGACTGGAGCCTGGCCACTAATGACTGGTTGTTATGGCGGAATACTGTAGACCAGCGGTGGTAGCCATCCAGTCGCGAAAATGCCCTACGACCTGGCTGTGCGTTGCTTTGTCGCCTGTTCCGACAGGCCGCCTGGCCGCAAGAAATTGTATTCTTTTTCCGTTCCTGCACGGATTAAAACTGTTTGTTTAAACTCCTGACTCCTTTTACTTGCATTTGTCAACATATTACGCCATAATTATGTACCCAAGTATAAAATCTATGAGCTACGTTATTTTGTAAGATGATGAAAAGTTTCTTGGTTGAATACATAATTATTTTTAAACCACAGAAATAATACATTTTCATTTCCAAACTCGCATAAAAATACAATACATACATAAATACATAACTTCATGCCAGTTCCCTTGCGGGGTAGGCACGGACAACAGAACGCCACTTAGGCTTATTCTCACACACCTTACTTGCTTCTTTGACATTCATAACTCTTGTCATGCACGCTCGTCTGTTCTTAAGGCTCCTGACATCACCTTCTGCTAGTACACGATCAATTTGATCATGGAAGGTGTGTCGTGGCCTTCCACGACTTCTGCATCCATCCACTTTTGCATTGTATATCTGTTTAGTCATTCTTTCATCATGCATTCTTTCCACATGCCCGAACCACCGGAGCATTCCTTTCCTTACCTTCACCCCGACACTCTCTTTCAGACCAACTCTCTTTCTTACTTCGATATTACGAACGCGGTCCGCGAGCGTCACTCCGCATAAAATACAATTCCAGGCGAAAAAACCGTTGCCCATATGGCAACACTCAAATACTGCAATTATTGACATCGCTTATGCGAATAGCTAAATCTATCTCAGCTTAGTCTGTTCAATAAAAGTTTTCTCATTAGTTGAAAAATTTAAATTCAATCCGATATCGATACAGACAAATATAGATATACAAAACTTAATTTGATACTATTCCTATAGGCGGGTACTGTAGAATGTACATAAGTCGTCGTATAAAGGAATAAGGGAATAGTTGTGAAATGTGCGCAATTTAAAACGAATCAGCCGTTACCCATATGTGATATGGCAACACTAAAATACTTTCAAAAGTTAATCCTATCTATCCAAATGCAATCAATACAATATGCAGATTCGACATAGAAATGTTATTTGGTTGCCATTAAGCGAATAGCTAAATCTATCTCAGCTTAGCCCAGTCAATAAAGATTTGCTTATTGGCTGAAAAATTTAAATTCAACCCGATATCGATACAGATTTCGAAACACGTAAAAACGGATTCCAAATGTCGATTTACAAAGATTTATTTGCTGCCGTTTCCATCGGTGGGTACAGTAAAATAAACCTTAAGTCGTTGTGTGAAGGTAAAAAGAATTCGATGTAACTTGTATGCAAGTTTGCAATAGAACAGATGCGTTCAAGATTTGCATTGATAGATTGTTCTTGGAGTGGCACAGAGTACACACGTGAATTTTTCAAGTGGGCGTTCAGGGCCAAATCCCAAACTATTCGAAATAGAAAATAATACTCAAAAGAGTCTTGAGATCGATTTTAACTAAGACAAAAGTGGTACCATTACATTTTTGAAAAATCAATTACTCTTGTCAGGAATCGAATCACTTGATTTTGAAAAAATAAATGCATTCTGTATTATTATACCACACCATAGTATATCTTGTAAGGCTCAATTCTTGTGAAGGAATGTCAAATGGCTAACCAAAGGAAAGAGTTATTTTTGAACCAAATATTCTAGTTTACTACTACTACTAATTTTATTCAATATGGAAATGATGAAAATTTTTGTATTTTTAATAAACGTCCACAAATTAATATACGAAACGCATGTTAATTTACACTAATCAAATCAATCCATGGTTTACCCACTGATTGCGTTCAAAATGAGCTGCGGTCAAATGACCGGTGCAATTTGACATTTAATTAATGTATGGAAAATAAACCATTTTATTCCAAACCAACGCTTTC
The DNA here is from genome assembly GCA_019925095.2 of Dendrolimus kikuchii. NCBI lineage: Eukaryota > Metazoa > Arthropoda > Insecta > Lepidoptera > Lasiocampidae > Dendrolimus > Dendrolimus kikuchii. The sequence continues at coordinate 18,324,970 of CM034397.1, forward strand.
CTTTGGTTTGTCGTTTGACATTCCTTCACAGAAATTGATCCTTACAAGCTACACTATGATTTGGTATATCTAATAGTACAGTGTGTTTATTTTTTCAAAATTAGCCGATCCGATTTGTGAGAAGGATGATTTATTTTTCAAAAACCTCATAATACCACTTGAGTTATCGTCAAACTTAGCCTCGAGACTCCTTTGAGAATTTTTCACTATTTAAAATAGTTTAGATTTGGTCCTGAAGGCCCATTTAAAAAAATCACTCTGTATAATAATAGTGTTGAAACCTTTTCGAAGTATTTTTCATGGGCTATTATCATTCGCAGTACTAGTATTATTTCTTCAATATTTATGTATCATTAAATTTTTAACATGATAGATATTATAACTATGTATGTTTATGCTCCAAAACATTATATTAATTAAAGCAAGATCCCATTTTGGTGTGCTTTAATTACTTTATAATTAAGATACTATAAATCTGTCAGATTTTTAACGAAGTAATAATTACAGTTTTCGTTGTCTGCGGAATTAATTAGATCGTAAATTCAGCATGGGAATAACCTATAAAATGTTGAATTTACGAGGTAATTAGCTCTAGTAAGATTTTTGCAATTTGGAAAAATGAAACATAAACTTTGGCCGATGGTGGTAATAATTTCAATGATCTCTTTCCGGGCCTCTTTTTCATAGGTTATTTTCGCAAATTTTACACTACATTTTTAAAGATGTATAAACGACTACTTGTCTACCAAATTGAATATCTTTTTTTAATAGTAGGTATATTCCGTATCACTCCCCATTCTATTTCGGACTTTACTTCACTTTATTATTTAAATATTTATTATCTATAACATTATAACATTCTAAACACACCGTGTCTGTACGTTAAAGCTTAAAAAAAAAAACAACTGGAATCTATAGTAATATATAAAGTTGAAGAGTTTGTTTGTTTGTTTGAATGCGCTAATCTCAGGATTAGAAAAATTCTTTCAGTATTACATAGCCCATTTAACGAGGAAGGCTTATATATCATCACACTAAGAACAATAGGAGTGGAGCACCAATGAAGAATGTTTCAAAATCGAGGGCCTTTTTTTCGTTTTGAGACCTTCCGCTGCATGCGCTGCGAAAACGGTTAAAGTTTCGCAAAAGTCATGTGTGACAGAATAGTTCCCCTTTAAATGTTCTAAAAAAAAGTCCGCGACAGCATATGTCTGTTTTAAGGTTGGCTCAGTATAACCTTTTTTATGCAAACCAAATTTGTTCTAAAATAATGCATTACTTGCGGAGGTGTTTTTATAAACATGTTCTTAATCCTTAACTAAATAAATATGTTATTCATCACAATTATTTAATTTAAAACAAAATTGCCATTTACATCTTTCGTTGCAAGAATATATTAGGAAATATTGCAGTTTTAAAATAACACCGTAGCAAAATAATGATCAAGTACTGCGCGCGTTTATGATCTGCAAGGCCTGCGGGCAGTCATTAAAATATAAAAATATTTTCGGCTTCTACGTAAACAAAGTCGCGGATTAAAGTTAGCGTTAGGTCAATGTAACTATTCCACGCGGACGAAGTCGCGGGCAGAAGCTAGTAGACTATATAAACGATTGAGAACGCGATGTAATTTTTTTTAGATTTCTTGTCTGTTTGTTCAGGATGCGGTTTTCGCTGATCGACAGCAAATCCTTAGACTTAAAATCTGCGCTACATTTTATACGGAGAATCTCGCGGGATTTTTTCTGGGAATGATTTAAAATGATTTAAAAAAATCGAATTACAATGTGACTTTTTCACTGATCGATAGCATATTTTATGTAATGAAATGTGTAATATTTCTATTCTCGAGAATCCCGCGGAACTTTTCCAGGGAGCGGCTTAAAGTTTTTCGAATGCACAAAAGTTAGCTTATTCCGACACAGTTTCCACTAAAACAATAGCGTTCTTTCTTTTTTTAAATTCTGCGATAGTTTGTGTCCCGGGAATTCCGCGGGATTTCCAGTCAAGCTTGGACGAAGTCGCGGGCATATCCTAGTACATTATATTATTATTATTATTTTTTTATTACAGGAGTTCAGCAGACAGACAGACAGCCCACTTGATGGAAAGCGGTTACCATCGCCTATGGACATTTGCAACACCAAAGGCGCTACAAATGCGCCGCTGATCTCTTAAGAGAGACTGGAACCTGGCCACTAATGCCGGAACACAATTCAAGGTTGTTATAGCGACATACTGTAGGCCAGGGGTGGTAGCCATCCAGTCGGGCAAATGCCCTACCACCTGGCAATTATTATTACAGTCGTAAACAACTATTAGGTATTAAAACTAACTTCAATTAATATAAATTGTATGTAATTTAAGAGTGGGGTGCATGGTATCAATAGTTATAAATATTTTATGAACAGATATGAGTAGAAGGGTTATTTTGATAATATCCTGAAAAGCACCCCACGCTTTTTTTTTACAATAAAATCATTTTTTCTTACACTATTTTTAATTCAAATTTATTTTCTATTTTTTAGTTGGATTTTCTATAAAAGAGTATTTTTTTAGATTTTTTAAAACTTATTTATTTTTCATTTTTAGTAATTATTTAGTGATTCAATTCCCTTCTCCGTGGAAACTTAAAAAAAAAAGAATTAAATAAGAGTGTTATGATAAAACGGAACGTTATGTAAAAATAAGCTTTTTTAAAAAGGTTTTTAAATACAAGCTTTTGAGATCCTGCATATCATGTAGCAGCAGAGTGCTAGCCAAGACAAGTAAAACGAGCCCAAACACGACGGGTCTATCTTGTTTAGTACAGGAGTTCCTATGGCCACCTTCCGACTCCATCATCAGATCAGCTCCATGGTACCATATTATTGCATTGTCACGCGATATACACATACGTGCAAAATTTCAGCTCAATCGGAAACCGGGAAGTCGATCAAATTTAACTTGAAAGATTCCGTTACTTTGTTCCCGTGGGATCAACTTTATCGGGATTAAATCCAGCTGTACACAGACAAAATTCCGCTTCGCCAGCACCGACCGTTAATAACGTTTACGCTCTTGTTTAAATAATGCATGCGAAATCATCAAACTGCAAATTGGTGAGGACATCGCTCATTAATGGAAACTGAACCTTTAGTATTATTGCGTAAGATAGATTTTCGTTTGGCAATCCTGAAGTCAATAAACTTCAGCTGTTTTTACAACGAAGATTGCATTTTTACATTCAGCGTAGTTGGTGGAAAATGTAATATTTATCCCATTTACGAGAAACTTTGAGAAGATGGTTGAGTGTTTGTTACTCTTTCGTCCAAAAACTACTCTTTATAGTAATATCCTATTCCTACTAATATTATAAACGCGAAAGTTTGTAAGAATGTAGGTATGGATGTATGTTTGTTACTCTTTCACGCAAAAACTACTGAATGGATTTTTATGAAACTTTACAATAATATAGCTTAAACATCATAATAACACATAGGCTATAATTTATAAAGATATAGTGTGAATTATCCAAAATATAACGATTTTCCATCACCACGCGGGTGAGACCGCGGGGCGCCTCTAGTAGTTTATGTATAACAATAACATAAAGGCTATTATAACTTATAAATATACTGTTTAAATTGGCCAAAATTATAATATACAGGTAGTATGTCTGCCACTATCACGAAGTATGCCGCGAAACAAATAATATAGAGCCTTTACTGCTATTTTATCTTAAGCGACATTTAAACCTAAGTATGTTTTTTGTTGCAAACATCCTTTTTTTGTAACCAAAAATATTAAGTTTCAAGACTTTTAGTTTTAGTTAGATTGGACCCTACTGAATCAAAAATTAAAAATCTTGAAATAAACTAATAGTTTAAAATACCTTTTGCAACAGGAAATATAATTAATTCCAAATGTGGCTTACGATAATTTGGCTGTAAGGAATGAATACATTATCGAGCGAGCGGACAAACGAATGAGTTGGTAGACGTCGTTGACGGTTTTGTTTTTATAGACAATTTTCAGGCCAAACGCGGATCATATTATAGCGATACGTCTTTACTTTGAAATAAAAGTACATGTATTTTTAATGAGATATAAAGTACAATATAAGTTATGCTTTTAGGCGTACAAAAGCATAATAACCTCCCCCCTTACGGTATACGAATACTAGTAAAACACTTATTCAAAAAAGACGCTTGAATAATATAAAAAAAAACCGACTTCCACGTGAAAAGTAAAAAAGAATTATTGTCTAGAACATTTTAAAGTTGGTGCCTAGTTAAGCATAAAATTATAATATTTTACAAATTTTATGTTGTTTTTTATGTCTTATCTATTTCTTGCTGTTTATTTCGAAGTTAGTTTTGTGTTTAGAAAAAAATATATTTTCTGCTTTTTAGTTGTGCAAATACTTGAATAAGCTAACAAATAATATATTATATTCAGCGCCTGTAAAAATTATATTACTGACACGCGTGTACAAGTTTGGTTTTCTACGAGTGTAGGCGCTCTTTTACAAAGGTCGCTCTCCATTTCCCTGGGATCTACTCATCTGATCTGGACTTGGTGACAATGGGACCATCACGGGAGTATACTCTTTCGAATAAAAAAAAAATGAGTAAATCGGTCTACAATTGACGGAGAAATCGACTCCTTTAGGAAGCCGGTTAATCAGTAAAGAATAGCCGCGTGGCCATTAATGTTACTCAAACAAGTATTCTTGTTTGTTACTCAAACAAGTATCCTGCGCTTCGGACTTGCAAATGAAAGATGCTTCTACTTGTTGATGAAATTTTATTCAATTCATTCAAGTCAAGTAAGCGTTGCAGTTTGCGTATAATGAGGGCGTGTTCTCTGGAGGTTTAATACATCCCCCCCCCTGTTCTTGTTACTTGGCCATGGATCCACAAAAACATTAGAAAATAATACTCCATATATGCAAAACTAATCAGATTTTTGGACTAATCGTCATGAAAAATGTTTTAGAAACATTAGTATATCAATTTTTGTACGCCGTGATGACGATAGATGAATGTTATGCTCGGGCAATCTTTAAAATTAATACTTAAAATATTATGCGAGAAAACTAATAATTTTCGAAGTTGGTTTATATAAGACTTCATATCCACGTTCAATCTCAATTTTTACATACAGCAAAAGTTATATGTTTCAGTCTTCATAGAGTTTGCAAGAGTATCCTTTAACTTCTAAGAAGTCAAGAATCACACCAGTCCTAAAGCTAATGTTATCTTACTCTAACAAAAGTTTACTCAAGTTTCTTCATTATCATAACTTGAAAATATATTTTTCAGGAGCTTTTGTTAATAAAATTTCCCTTCAAAATGAAATTTATTTGATTTTAATTTTCATTCCGACATTTCGGCCACTTTTAAGCAGCCATGATCACTGAAGACAGAGATGTCAAGGGGCAATGAGTAGTATTAAATAAAACTTAAAAGAAAATTCCGCACTTAAGACTATCAAACGTAGTTTTCATTGTGTGTATTAGCAAATAAATTTATTGCCAAAAAATAGAAATGTACGAGTAAAATAAATATAGCTGTTTGTGACTTCAATATGTGACCCAAGCAGACTAAAAACTACGGTTGATAGCTTCAGCATTTCATTCGCATACTGTATTAGTGTAGTTTAGCACTCCATCTTTATATATATATATATATATATACTAGAGTTTACCCCGCGGCTCCGCCGCGCGTCAAACTTTAGTGCGTACCTCTTGTTTTAAGAGCAGGCGTTAATACAGGATATATTGTATTGTATTTTTATGTTGGTGCTATTTGCCCTCGGAAGATTTACTTCATTTTATATCGCAAATTATCCCATCTACCGGGATGGATAGTATCTATGTCCATTTTCGGTATTCAGACAGACAGATCGAGTGAAAGTCGCATTTCTTTAAAGATTATGAATTTTTATATCTATAAACTTGATAAATGATTGGTCCCCCATACAAACTTTAATACCCTATTTCAACCCGTTCTAGTTTTATTTATAGAACTAAATATTGTGTAAACTACACAAACGACCAAAACTACCAAACGTACTAAAACTACCGAAAATACCAAATCTACCAACCAAAACTACTAAATCCACCAACCAAAACTACCACAACTACCTAAACTACCACAATTACCAAATCTACCAATCAAAACAACCACAACTACCAAAACCACCACAACTAACAAAACTACCACAACTGCCTAAACTACCACAACTACCAAAACTACCACTCCTACCAAATCTACCGAAACTACCAAATCTACAAAACAAAACTACCACAACTACCAAAACTACTACAGCTACCAAAACTACCACAACTACCAAAACTACCACAACTACCAAAACTACCACAACTACCAAAACAACCGAAACTACCAAAACTACCAGCATCAACTACCGAAAATAGCAAAACTACCACAACTACCAAAACTACCAAAACTACCTAAACGACCAAATTGACCAAAATAAACAAAATGACGAAAATGGCAAACCACAAATAAAAAACCTATCCTAGTTTCCGGGATAAACTTTACATAAATCTAACCCAAAATCTATCCCAGTATCCGGGATGAAAAGTATCCCTTGGCCACCCTCGGTATTCAAATTATATATGTGCCGAGTATCAGCCAAATCGGTCCAATAGTCTTTCCATAAAAGGATAACAAACAGAGAAACAAATATACTTTTATCCCGGAAACTATCCCATTTTCCGGGATAAAAAGTATCCTATGTTCATTCTCGACATCGAAAATATATATATACTGAGTTTCATCTAAATCGGTCCAGTAGTTTTTACGTGAAAACGGAACAGACAGACAGACAGACAGACAGAGTTACTTTCGCATTTATAATATATATATATATATATATATATATATATATATATATATATATATATATATGTATATATATACTGACTGACTGAATTCCTCCTGAATGGCGGGACCGATTTTGATGAAATTTGTGTGCGCTTAGGTGGATTCGAGAATGGTTTTGAATCACAATTGTATCCAGTAGGTGGCGCTGGAATCGGGTAATAGATTTTTATTTTTTTCAGGACAGGACAACGTATGCAGGACACACTTATAGTGTATAAATTTGAAAGTCACTGTGTTTGTTTGTACGTTCTTATGTGCTAAGTAAACCCAAACTATTTTTATTTAGTATAAATTATGTAATTTATTTGTGGATAACAGGTTTCTTTGGCCGATGTACACGGCTTTCCATGAACATGTAAATTATGTCGAAACTACCATCCTGTGGGTTAGTTCCGGTTTGCATTACTACCTCCAATTATGACCATGAACATACGATACTTTTCATGCTCGAAAATGTAAGATTTCTGTGGGTATCTTTGTTCCTATTTTGGGGGAGTGAAGGGGAGTTTATCCGCAACAATATGTTAACCATATTGTGCACTAAGCATTACTTCTTACAAAATATTCTTTTCTACATACAAAATATTATCAAAAACGTATTGATTGTTGGGAGACTCCAAACATTTCACATAATCCTCGGGATATTTTATACTTAATTTATGAAACTTTATGAGACCCGGACTTTTACGCCAAAGAAATGTAATATGTTGAACTATTACTATGGCTTAAATAAGCGCTATATTTTTCTTTTACGAATGGAAAACATGAGTTCTAAATCCATCTGGAAATTGAAAAATGTTAAAAATAAGTACACAAATAAAATAAGTTTTATATGACTGATTTTCAATAATTAATAATATGAAAACACACCACAGGATAAATTCATTCAAAATAACTAAATCTACTACAATTATATAAAAAAATAGAACATAATAAAAATAAATCTTAAAACCACTCTCGTCCTTTTACAATCTGGGCCCAAAAATGTGTGAAAGCGCATCCGTCTCCTTTAAGTTTTAATAGTTAAGCTCTATTAGTTTACTCTAAAGTACTGAATAAATTTTTACTTAGTTTTCTCATAGGTGTCGTCATAAAAATATTATAATAAGCGTTTTCATTTTTCCAGGTAACTAAGGAGAGAAAATTCCTGAAGGCATATATTATATGCTTTGCCGGCTTCAGTTGTCCAATTCATGCTCATTTCTTTATGAAATTGCATAGGATTGTATACGTAAGTTCTAGTGATGTGCGGCGAGTTTTTTTATTTGATTTATTCGAGTTCCTTTATTGTAATAGTTATACGAGGTTTAAGGTCTCGATAATATGAAATTAAAATAGTGTTTTTAACATTAAGATTAATATTTTATACCTTTATTAACGAGCCAATAAACTACGTATAACTATTATGAATAAAGGGGTTACTGAACAAAGAATGTGCTCTAGCAATATCTACTAAGGATATTTATACGGATATTTTATAACAAATTTACTATATAATAAGTCTCTAAACTCAGTGACTAAAAAGTACCTGTTGAATGACGTCATTTCGAAGCCTGATAAAAAATATTCATGCATTTTAGAGGTTGGTATAACTTACTTGTCTGTTATTATAATATTTTTATTCTGGTACATGACATAATTATGTCATAGTACAACAATTCCTTATACATACATACATACATAACTTCACGCTAGTTCCCTCGCGGGGTAGGCACGAACAACAGAGTGCCATTTAGGCTTATTCTTACACACCTCACTTGCCTCTTTGACATTCATAACTCTTGTCATGCAAGCTCGTCTGTTCTTAAGGCTCCTGACATCACCTTCTGCTAGTACACGATCAATTTGATCATGGAAGGTGTGTCGTGGCCTTCCACGACTTCTGCATCCATCCACTTTTGCATTGTATATCTGTTTAGTCATTCTTTCATCATGCATTCTTTCCACATGCCCGAACCACCGGAGCATTCCTTTCCTTACCTTCACCCCGACACTCTCTTTCAGACCAACTCTCTTTCTTACTTCGGTATTACGAACGCGGTCCGCGAGCGTCACTCCGCAGATTTTGCGCAGTGCTCGCATCTCGACCGCGTTTACTCTACTTTCATGCTCTTTCTTCCATACCCAACTCTCGCTTCCATACGTGAGCGTAGGTACCAGCACCGCGTTGTGTACGGCGAGCTGGGCCTTCTGGCTGAGGTTCTTAGCGCCTAGAAGTTTACCTAACGCTCCATTCACACTATTCCCCAAATTCACTCTTCTTTCTATATCAGCGGTGTACCTTCCATCCCTGCTAAAAGCACATCCAAGATATACAAACTCATTCACTTGCTCCAGCATAACATCATCGACCATTATCCTTGCATTCGTTCTGGTTTCTTCTCTTTCAAACACCATAACCTTTGTTTTCTTCGCATTCAAATGTAAGCCTCTCGCCTGACAGTCATCTTTCATCATTGTGACTAGTGTTTGCAGTTCTGATGGCGATTCGGCTAAAAGCACGGCATCATCCGCATAAAGCAAGGTGCTTACATCTATATCACTCATCCGCACCCCAACATCCATCAATCTTATTCTCTGGAGACAATCGTCCAGATATAGGATGAACAGCAAAGCCGACAGCACGCAGCCCTGGCGGACGCCAATATTGACGTCAAACCAGGGCGACAGGCTGCCTTCCACTCGCACGCATGCCATACAGCCCTCATAAGTGGACTGCACAGCACGCATCAATTGGCCATTAATCCCATATCCGGGCAATATGTCCCAGAGGTCCTTCCGCAATTCCTTATAATATCCTTTATTCGATCCATCTTTCTTGTGGGCTTATGATGAAAACCACTAAGCATGTAACTTTTAAGCTAAGTACGATGTCTCGTATATGAAGTTACGCACTGAGAGTAAAAACAAAAATACTAAGTATATGTATTTAATTTTTGTGGAAATTATGTTGTATTAATAGGTTCATAAAAATCTATTATTCCTTTCAAATTGTGTCACTGACATATTTTTTTTAAATGACTGTCATTTAAAAAGTTGAAAAGCAACTAACTTAGTACTTGGTCTAAAAGCCATACTTTTAAACTCGAACCTACTGTTAAAACTAGAGTCTAAAAGTCACATCACTACACGTTCCCCGTATTTACTGATATTACTCTACTTTAGCATATTACTGCGGGTTATTTTGAAAGTACTGGCCATTTCAAAATGCACATTTGAATATTTCATTACTCTCGTCAGATGTTTTAGCATATTTTGAACGTACTCTTCCGCTCCGTTGCTACGTAACGTATGGGAACATGTTTTCATTTGGGTCTGCTTTTTGGATGATTGAATACGATAGAAACATTATTTAATTAAAACCTGCTATACTTTATTCGCTACCTATCTGCTATAAGTCGTTGTAGCGTAATGGCTAGTGTACGAGTCCCAAACACAAAGGGCGTGGGTTCGATCCTGGCCCGAACGCATGCAAAACTTAGTCAGTTTTCTGATCTAATGTGCATATTGTTACACCAGGTGCTTACCTCGGTGAAGGAAAACATCGTGATGCAAGCTACACATCGAGATAACCGATGTGTCAAACCTGCCAAGCCGCCTTGGACAAGCGTGGCGGGTACACTGTCCGTTTCCCCTACAATGTTTATGGGCCGTTATTGTATATGTCAGGTTCACGCCGAGAGCGAACGAATGACGCTTCGAGAATAATACAATAATAATCTGAAATATCTGAAATAATCAAAGTTTATTACACTAGAATTATCACAATTACGATATTAAATATTGCACAATAATACACAGAAATATTAGGACAACTCTAAGAGTTGCATCCGCGCTTGTCAGGTATCGAGCAGCAATTTGCCCTCCAAGAATACCACGATTATGAAGCAGTGATTATCGATCACATTATATTATGTGCTCCTCGTCCAAGACTGTCAATGCAGACTGTCGGTCGTAGACTTGGTTGTAGACTGTCGATTGAAGACTGCCGGTTGAAGACTGCCCCTCCTCTGCCCGAACACCGCGTATTTAACAGGTCCTTGTAGCGCGCCGCAGTGACACCATCCGGTAATGCTGTGGCGCCACTTCAGTTACACTTCCTTCATTCGTACTTCCGCCATACGTATTAACTTCCAACATCCGATTAGTCCATTTCCGATATCCGTTAGCTTAATAATAAATGCTTCTACATTGACATTCGGTTAAACAACTTCCGATTACTACATGAAATAATACTCTATCCGGTTATTGACTATTTCCGTCATATGGTTATTTTATAATAACAAATACGATTCCTACATATATAATATGATTTACTTATAATTTATGAGACGGTATTCTAACTTGACATAATTTATGACTACATATTAGATTATTCTATTTTGTGTTCGAAGAAAATTTAATCAAAATTTTCATTTGTCTGGTTTCTTCTAAAAGCAATAATACATTTTCCGACAATACTCAGTTTTCAATAACTTTCTTCATAGATTTAAGAAGGAATTATTTATTAATTTTGGTCCTTGAACATCATTCATTTGTCAAGATTATAATTACATATACAAATTTTAGATTATATATATAAGCGATCGAACGATCGTTAGCTTTATCCCCCCCCCCCCCCATATCCCTCGATTTAAAGCCCTCATCGAGGCCCAAGGGAATGCTTCGTCATTGTAAAAAAAGGATAGTAATTCCTGAAGTCAGGCGACCTGTCGTAAGAGGCGATAAAATAATTTCCACACCACCACATTCAGGTGGTAAAGTATCTGCCCAACTGGGTGGCTACCACCCCTTTTTTACGAGGGGAAACCTGATTGAGGGCCATCGGCCGTGCGGAGGGGAAAAATTGGAGTCGGTGTTTGAGATTCGCCAGGTCGGGATGGCCACTAGCACCTCTAGCCAGAATTAGAGTTTGCTATTGATAATCCACAATTAGGGGTACTTACTAAAACCCCTCCGTATTACGTCTTTCGCCCTTAATGCCAGAATCAGGGGTACATGACTTAGCCCCTCCGCTGGCCTTGGCAGGCGATGGCTCAGCGGCCTCATCTATTGCCGGGGAACATTTTTTTTCCCCCGGCGTCTTCAGAATCAAATTACGTGGGGGTAATCTGTATGGCTACTACCTCTGGCTTAGGGTATACTGCCACAATAACCCTGATATATGTTAATAAATAATAAAACTACGTTTTAACGATTTTAAGCGCGGTAATTTATTTGATTTTTGTTTTTCCGACGTTTTGGCCACTTTTCAGTGGCCGTGATCACGGAAGACAAAGATGTCAAATGTCAACGAGAAGTGTTAAAATTTTATTTAGCCTACCGCCAACTTGTTCATTTTAATTATTTAGTTTTAATTTTGTTTATGGTTATTATTTACTCTATGGGAGCCTAATCTAATTTACTACCGCTTCGCAACATGTTATGGCTTGAAGAGAAGAAGCGACGCAAGAAACTCTTTAGCAAACATGCCTAGCTCATTAGAGCTAATTTTATATAATATTAAAATGGGTGGAAGGAAAATAAAAGAAATTATCAGTCAAGTTGGTTTGTATTCCGTTGCACGCAGAAAAAGCTCACAGTGTCTTGAGGTCTGGCAGTTGGTTTGTGCTGGGTTTGGGTCTTAATAGTTTTGATGATCGGATCCCAAACAGGTGGTACTTGCCAGCCATCTTCTCTATTCAAATTTGGGTGCCTCACGCATCATTCTAGGTATGAAACGATTCTCTTTCGCGAGGATTTGTGGGTTATCGAATCTGATGTAGTGATTGGGTATATCCAGCGTGTGTTTACTGATCGCAGACTTCGTAGACCTTGTGTGTTTCATGTCAGCAATGTGTTCTTTTACCCGTGTTTGTATGCTCCTGTTTGTTTGCCAGGAAATGGTCATGGAAAGTGGTTACAGTCGCCTATAGACGTTTGCAACAACAGGTTAAAGCCAACGCGTTGTCAGCTTTTAGGATGGGATAAGGAGGATGAAATGCGAGGGATAGGATAAAGGGGTGAAATAGGAGAGGTGGGTTAAACAGATCAAGACAGGTGGAATTCGATATAGCGGGTGGAATATGGAAATGTAATAGGCAGAGAAGTAAGCGGACTATGGTACCACTTTTCATTATGTGAGTCGACGGCCTGTCTGCTGTTCTCCAGAAATCAGGAACAGGAAATCAATGCTATAATACTCATAATATTTAGCATCATCATTATTATTATAATAATCTTAAAAAGAGAAAATAAAAATACTTAGAAATAAATAATAAAGCAACTTATAAAACAAATCCTCAACGAATTATATCCGCGACAGCGAATACAAAGCAAACTTTCTCGACCGAGTATAGAGCTTATCGTGCACTTAAGCCTATTGCTCAGCTATTAAATATTTATACCTTTAGCATACAAATTTTGTTTATTAAAGTATGTAGTAAAGCAGCATATAATGCAGCCTGCATTAGAAATTTCCATTATCATCTCCTCTTATGCAATGAGTACTTTATATACTTTCAGCTAACATTGTAATAACTTTCTTTGACATAGACCGACTGCTTAAAAAACTAGAAGGAAGAAGTTTAACGGGGTATAGGCATGTAATGAGGTCACAGTCACGTGAAATAAAAAATACGACCTAACTGTAAGTAGTTTTGTCGCCTCATACAACCACCCGGCCGCAGGAATTAGTATTTTTTCCGAAACTTGTTTATGCATATTCAGTAAGTCTGAGAATCGGCTACTATCTATTTTTCAAACCCCTAAGTGATAAGGGGTGTCCATCCCAAAAAAATTCTCGTGTCACAATGTTCGTTCCAATACTCCTCCGAAACGGCTCGACCGATTCTTATGAAATTTTTTATGCATATTCAGAAAGTCTGAGAATCGGCTACTATCTATTTTTCAAACCCCTAAATGATAAGGGGTGTCCACCCCAAAAAATTTTTTTGGATAATTTTTTTTTTTTTAGGATACAGCATTAAAAAATATATACAACCCTAAATTTTCACCCCTCTACGATCAACCCCTATTTTTTATTTGTTTATTATAAACTTTAATGTTTTGGCAAGATTTTTATTCTTAGAATAAAAAAAAATATATTACTCTTTTAGATTCACAATTAGAACCGGTACGTGGCTCTGGGATCGGGTTCTAGAATTTTATTTTTTAAAGGCAGGATAACGTCTGTCGGGGCCGCTATTAATATTATAAAATTCTAAACATGCCGTGTCTGCACATTAAAACTATTTGGAAAAAAAAACAACTGAAATAGACTATATAAACAATGGAGAAAGAGATGCATTTTATTTTAGATTTCTTATTTGTTTATCGGTTAGTCTGTTTGTTCAGGATTCACGTAAACACCTCTGGGCCGATTTCGATGCGGTTTTGGCTGATGAACAGCAAATGTTTAGACTTAAAATCTGCGCTACTTTTTAACCTGGGAATCCTGCGGAAATTTTCCCGGGAGCAGTTTGTACTTTATTTACGGATATATAGGTTTGCATTTGACCATTGTCACACCTGACGTTGAGTGATGACGCAGTCTAGGATAGGGCACGCTTATCTAAAAGATACCTATTCATTCGTGACTTGACTTTAAGATTGTATTTGTCAAAACAGACAGCTGTTCGGGTGCGTAAAAATTAGCTTATTCCGACACAGTTGTCACTAAAACGATAACTGATGTATTTTGTTTCCCGGAAATCACGCGGGATTTTCATATCATATTCTAGTACTTAAATAGGATAACGGACACAGGACTAAAAAAAAAACAAATTATTAATACGAATTTATTAATGTCTATACTAATATTATGAAGCTGAAGAGTTTATTTGTTTGTTTGTTTAAACGCGCTAATCACAAGAACCGCTGGTCCGATTTGAAAAAATCTTTCAGTGTTGAATAGTACATTTATCGAGGAAGGCTATAGGCTATATATCATCACGCTAAGACCAATAGGAACGGAGCACCAATGAATAATGTTTCAAAATCGGAGGGTTTTGAACGCAAATAATTAATAATTACAATTAATTAAAAGTAACTAAAATAAAATATATGCTTCTACGTCCGATGCGAGGAATGAAGTGCGCGATGACGGTCGCGGCTGCCAGGGCCGCGAGGCCTCGTGCTGCATCGTCAGCAATTGCCTAGATTGCCTGTTTTCATGCGATGAGCATGTGGACTAATTAAGCAATTCGCTGGTTACCCCCAGATATAACAACTTGGTAAATAAAAGCTTGTAAATAAACACTTTAAGGAATGGAAGATTGAAAAGTGCAGTAAGGAATACTATACTTTTCTATCTTCCATTCCTTGCATGCAATTCGTTTGCATTCGATAGTTTAAAATGTAAAGAACGGTGCTCGATGTTAGCACTGCGAGTTTGCTGGCACGTGATAAAGCGTTTAAGCAAATTGGCTATCGGAAAGCATTTTAAAAGAACGGTAGTGGGCAATAAAATGGACCGTATTACAAATTTTAGAGCTGTATTTTCCGGTACATGCTTTTGGATGCTGTAGTGCTTTGACTTGGTAGGAGTGACTAAGAGTGTTCTTTGTGATTGTTTTCATCAACATATATTTTAATAGACGTAGGCTTTCTTATAAAGTTCAAGCTATATATCCAACTGGCAACTGTTTGTAGATCATCGGTTCATTGGGCTGGAAGGCGTTCTACACTTGTAGACATAGAAACTTTACTTCGAAGTTGATCTGCTTCAGTGAAAATTAGTCATAACTAATATTAAATATAATTTGTATAGAAATTGTACTTTTTTTTATTGCATGAGTTCAGCAGACAGACAGCCCATTTGATGGAAAGCAGTTACCATCGTCTATTGACATTTGCAATACCAAAGGTGCTATAAATGTGCTGCTGCTTCCTTAAGGGAGACTGGAACCTGGTCACTAATGCTGGAGCACAACTCAAGGTGTTTTATGTGATTTGAAACAACGAGATAATAAAGAGATGATGTGATATGAATACTTTTTATACCCGAAAATGGGAAAGATTCTTGTGATACGGAATCAAAATGATGGCATGATAGATTCTATTCATGGCCATGATTTTTTATGATTTTAATCAAATACGCTTTTTACTTATAAATCGGTCATGAAATATTTTGAAACCTGGAACTATATAATTTATTTTTATACTAGCTGCGTCCGCGGCTTCATCTGCGTGGTGATGGAAGATCGTTATAATTCACACTATAATATCTTTATAAAATATAGCCTAGGCGTTATTCTGATGTGTTAGCTATATTACTGTAAGTTTTCATTAAAATCCATTCAGTAACTTTTGCGTGAAAAAGTAACAAATATACATCTATATATACATACATTCTTACAAACTTTCGCGTTTATAATATTTATTTTTATTTATTTATATCAACAACCGAATTTAATAAACTATCAGATAATTACCTATATAATATAGTCATATTTCGTGTATAACTAAACACAATGTGTTACCCAATATTTAGGTTTTCATCATAATAGAAGGGTCTCCTCCAACATGCTTACGTAACAGGAGTATTAATATAACCGCATACCTACCCTTTTGGAGGCAGTCACTTCGAATATTCGATTTGATGGGCTTTGTGTTACGCGCAATACCAATTTTGCCCCCAAATAGCTTACTGGCCGGGTTACGACTCTGTGTTTATGAGTTGGGAAGGACAGTATATTACTGACCATGTCTAGTTATCTTGATGTAAACTTTGATAGCGTCTCGCAGTATTTGTTTTGTTAGGGATAAAAGTACTCCACTTATCACACCATTAATGTTATGGAGAACTAAATAAAATTTTTGATTAATTGGTAATAAAGTATGAAATTGAAGAAATTGAAGAATATTTTTCATTAAGTCGCTATAATTCTAAGGTTGCGCTATATCCGAGCAGGAACGGAGAAAGAAAGCTAATTTTTGGATCTCTCTCTCTCTCTATATATAAACCTAAATTACCCGGTTTATTCTCTAGAAGAGGAAGTATCATTCTATCTCTCTCGACATGTGATTGTCTGCGACTGAAAACTTGCAGTACCATATGATTGCGCTTTGGCGGTGTGCGGTAAGAACCGTTCGAAATAGGTTTATTCAACCTTAACCTATTTAACGAGTTTTTGTTCTCAACAACCGGTTAATTGAACTTAAAGTGAGAACAAACCCGAAATGAAAAGTTTCTATATATAATATTTTCTTAAGTTTTCGCGACTTGTATACATAATAAAACTACGTTTTAACGGTTTTAAGCGCGGTAATTTTATTTGATTTTAGTTTTTCCGACGTTTCGGCCACTTTTCAGTGGCCGTGATCACGGAAGACAAAGATGTCAAGTGTCAACGAGTATTGTTAAACTTTTATTTAGCCTACCGCCAACTTGTTAATTTTAATTATTTAGTTTTAATTTTGTTTATTGTTATTATTTACTCTATGGGAGCCTAATCTAATTTACTACCGCTTCGCAACATGTTATGGCTTGAAGAGAAGAAGCGGCGCAAGAAACTCTTCAGCAAACATGCCTAGCTCTAATAATTTTATATAATATTAAAATGGGTGGAAGGAAAAATAAAAGTAATTATCAGTCAAGTTGGTTTGTGTTCCGTTGTACGCAGAAAGAGCTCACAGTGTCTTGAGGTCTGGCAGCTGGTTTTTGTTGGGTTTGGGTCTTAATAGTTTTGATAATTGGATCCCAAACAGGTGGTACTTGCCAACCATCTTCTCTATTGAAATTTGGGTGTTTTTTGATTTCAATAGCCTCACGCATCATTCTAGGTATGAAACGATTCTCTTTCGCGAGGATTTGTGGGTTATCGAATCTGATGTAGTGGTTGGGTTTATCCAGCGTGTGTTCACTGATCGCAGACTTCGTAGACCTTGTGTGTTTCATGTCATGTCAGTTTCTATATACTTGGGCTGTAACCGGTTCGATTTTTTATGGGTTTCCAAGCCTTGGACCAAATGTATATACCAAAACCAAATTTATACTACACCTATATATATACGTGAAGCGAAAATTTTGTACCTCTTTTTACGAAAATTGCGCGGACGGAGGTGTATGAAATTTCGCACACTTGTATTTTATATAGAGAAGAAGCGACGAATACTAATATTTAAAAAAAATATGCATAAAAATACATTAAATCAATAAAAAAATAATTACACACACTACCATATATTTGATACATACACGAATATATTACTCTTTTGTTAATTGTTCAAGTCAAAATAACAGTGTAGCCTTGACGAAATCTGCGATTATAGAAATATAGTCTTTGATATTAATTATTATGGTCGAAATTCGACCACTAGTATAATTTATACTAGCAAAACCAAAGACCTTAATATATTTTGGGCAATAATATATTCTTTTTCTTCTTGATATCACTTAAGGTAGGTCATTACCTACCTACTACTACAGAATATCATTGTATTCTGAATTTGGCTACACAAACTCAATTTAAGCCACTGAAGTCCAAACTCCTAGTTTCATATTAACCAGGCCCCATCACTCCACCAATATAAAACTCCATTTAGAGCTATTAAGCCGAGCGGGGCTCCGAAAAATTTCCTTTTTAATTTAATTGAGAGACAAAGCATGGAGTTCCTTAAATTTATCTTTATGGTTTCATTAAAAGCATTTTGTCGCCCCCACAAAATTCCCCTACAACTCACGGCTCCTGTGTTTTGATTATGTTACCGTCCCTTTTGATGGTACACGCTTCTTTTTGGAATTAAGTTAATTCAAAGGAAAATTGCCAGGAATATTCCATAAATCTAACACGAGTAAGGTTTACACGAGTTTCGGCTTATTATATGCCCTTCATGATTTATTTTAATAAATTTGGGCGGTCGTTACCCATTTTGACAAAATGGAATCTTTATACAATCGTCATGTACACATATTCATGCTCCCGCGAATAATTTGGTTATAGGAAAATTAAGTTTTTTTTAATCACGTATAGGTTCGCGTTTGATCATTATCTCGCTCGATTTGAGCGGAGATATGGTCTAAGATTGAGCACGCTTACCTAGAAGGTACCTATTAACACGAGGCTTGAAGATACCCAGGTTGTAGGTTTCGGGAAAAACAGACTCCGGCAATGAGTTCCACTCCTTTTTTTTTTGTTATTGCAGGAGTTCAGCAGACAGCCAGACAGCGCACTGGATGGAAAGCGGCATCACATCATCAGCGGCATAACATCGCCTATGGACATTTGCAACACCAAAGGTGCTACAAATGCGCTGCTGCTCTCTTAAGTGAGTCTGGAACCTGGTCACTAATGCTGGAACACAACTCAAAGTTGTTATGGCGGCATGCTCTAGACCAGAGGTGGTAGCCATCCAGTCGGGCAAATGCCCTACCACCTGGCTGTGGGTTGTTTAGTCGCCTCTTAAGACAGGCCGCCCGGCCGCAGGAAATTGTATTCTTTCTCCGTTCCTGCACGGATAAATCCCTTTGCGGTGCGCATAATGAAGGTGAACTCAAAGCGTTTTGTTCGTATAGGTGGTATGTCCACCATATAGCGGTGCTGCGTGCCAGTGCGTCTGGTTATCCGATGATGGAAGGGAGACGGCAGGATAAGATTGAAAAGCTCCAATGCACAAATATTATACAAAAGATACAAAAAACTTAATGTGGAGTTAGGGACGGTGGTTATATCGATATAATTATAAAAGAAAACTCCAAATTAAAATATGAAAATAACCCGAATATATTTTTTACATTGACATTAAAACAATAATAATGTTTTTCTATGTTAAGTCAAACGACGATAAATAATTATACAAAATGTACACTTATGGCCGATTTTTCAATCATCAGATAAAAGTTATCAGTGGAATAAATTATAATCTGACTGAATTCAAAACTGAAACAATTCAACTGTTTTATTCACACAACAGTCATTTTTAATTTTCCCAAGTTGTACTTTATTCTACAAATAACGTTTATCTGGTGATTGAAATATCAGAGTGAGGTAAGGAAGGAGAACAGGCTTAAAATGCTAATTTCTCGGATAATAAAGACTTATATATTAATAAGACGTTCCCCGTTCGAGCACTTCATATAATGAACATAGAGGCAAACGTTTTGACAATAATACCTAAGAAACTGCATTCCCTTAGCGCCGTGTATGTTAATATGACATCGGGTGTCGCAATAAAGTCTTTATCCCATATTCGGGTCTCCCCGAAGAGTATAATGTCCCAGCCAGCGTCGCGTGTCCCGATAAATATGTATGCGACGTGGACAAAGGGGATGTCACCTGGGACGGAGTAATTTCGTTCTGCGCCCAAATTATGTATATTGTATTTATTTATGAACTACACAGGTTTGGGACTACCCAAATTATAAGACAGGAATTGTGATGAAGTTATCTTATAATATATATATAACTTTGGGCTCATATGACGCGGGGCTTTTGTATTTTTGTTGGGAGGCTGGTGTTCATTATTTAATGTTGAACTATGGTTCAAACCACAATATACATTCTTGATACATATATATTCCTTCTCTTTTTGTATAATAGTGTATATGTATATCTATCTCTATCCCCAATTTTGTCTTGGTACATGGAAGATGCCGCCATGTTGTCGTCGGATTCTTTTGTGGTGTTAAAAAGACAGACATGTAAGATATAATAAGATTTTTGGCCAGTACAGTGAGTCGTTAAAACAAATTAAAAGGCGGCCGCCCTGAAAAGTGATTGTTATTGTTTGAATGATTAGTTAAGGGGGTTTCAAAATCCGTGCATGTGTGATGTCTGCGTCTGAGAAGCCAATGTGGACATTCTTAGTCGACGGGAGTTTGGGTGAGTATATATAATAGTCTATTCTATTTATTTATGGTTATTAGACAAACATTTACACAATAACTGAAGGCAACAAAATTATATTATTATCTTCAGCGGCTTCATGTGTACGGAATGTCTCGGGGGTTTTTTTCGTGTGGAATCTACACGCACAGCTGGCGAATAGGCAGACGGCCCAGTTCATGGAAAGTGGTTACCGTGGGTTATACGTATTTGCAACACCAATGGCGAGGCTAACACGTTGCTAGCCTTCAGGATAGGATAAAAAGGATGAGATAGGGACGGTTGAATAGGAAGAGGGAAAGTGGGCCATCAAAAATTTCACTAATCGCACGAAACACGATTAGCTGAACGCTAACCGTTTCACGCCGATATTCTGTGAGTGCGTGGTATCACACCGATCGAGCCGGCCCAAAAAGCTGTAATCTACCAGCATGGCTCTACCACGTCGGTATATTGATGGTAACGTTATTATAAATATTTACTTATTAAATGCTCTAGATATAGATAAATGTAGAGGAAAAACGTAATGTAAGTTCATTTTGTATTGGTGTAAAATAAAGAGTTCTCTGTCTATAAGATGTCTTGTTTAAAAATTAATAGTGCTCGCGCTTTGTGTTTTTATTATAAATACTTCCACGAAACAGAGTTATTAGTAAAATAAATAACAATAGCGAAAGGCACTCAACAGAATCTCAGGGTCGAGTTTGATGAAAATAATAGAATATTTTGTTAAAAATCAACCTTTTCCTTAATTTGTCGTTTGGTATATACCTTCACAGAAATTAATGCTTCCAAGCTCCACTATAGATTGGGTATAATACAGTCGAGGTTGAATCAAAAAGTTCTTAGAAGATATAAAACCTTTTTGGGAGAATTTCGATATTCAAATTAAAGAGTGTCAATCACACAATATTTATGCCAACTGTCACTTGTTTTTGTCAGTACGTTCGCACGTAAGAAATTGTTTTGTGCAACGAGTTGCTATAGACGCAAAATTATGGATAAAAGTGAGTTACGTGATAAAATATCTCAGATTGAAAAAAATGACTACGAAAGATTTTTTTCGGTCATTCAGCAGACATTAGTGGATGATGCTGTACCCTATTCTACGGTTACGTACTGGGTGGCTGAATTTAAAAGAGGTAGATCAAGCTGTAAAGATGACCCGCGTTCTGGGCGGCCTTCAACTTCCTTTACGGAAGAAAATGTCAAAAAGGTTTAGGGTCACGTTTTGGAAGACAGAAAAATAATAATAAAACATATAGCTGAGATCCTAAAGTTATCTTTTGGTAGCGTTCAATCCATTTTAATTGATTCACTAGGGTTAAAAAAGTGTCGGCAAGATGGGTGCCACGAATGTTAACCAACGAAAACAAAAAGGCGATGTTTGGAAATTTCTAAGAGAAATTGCGAAATGTACCAGCGTGAACGCATAACTTTTGCCGTCGTCTTGTCACAATAGGTGAAACGTGGGTCCATCATTTCGATCCTGAAACTAAGAAACAAAGAATGTATGGAAATTACCATCTTCTTCATCCATAAAGAAATTTCGAGTTGCTCCTACCGCTGGCAAAGCTGTGGCCTCTGTGTTTTGGGATAGTGAAGGAATTCTTTTCATTGATTACATGCCAAAAGGCTAGACGATTACTGGACCCTAATATGCAAATGCAGCTGATTCTATTCCTGACTAAGGTAATCGATTTTTTTAAACGGATGATATTGTTTTAGTTTTCATCAAAATCGGCAACGAGAGTCCTTTGAGTGTTTCCCCTAATTCATATAGTTTGGACGTGGCTTTAGAGTCCCGCTTGAAAAATTCAACTTTTATATTCTATTCAAATAATAACTTTGTTCTTTTAAATAAATTTTAATAACATAAAAACTGCAACTATTTTTGATTGAAAGAAAACACTTCACTACATAAAGTAAATTAAATTTAGTTGTTTTAAAACAAAAAGTAGTTAAGGGCAAATAATAATATAAAGAAGTATAAGAAAAACGAGTGTGGTCTCGAAAGAAATATTAAGAACTTTCCAAACCTTCCCAATAAGAGGACCTGTAATTTATGGCCCCTAACGGAGCCAGTCAACTCCAATAACCACGATATGGTTCCATCGCAAAATCAGCAAAATTTCATATCGGTTTCCAAAGTGGCCTGTCTAGCATTCCATACAAATAACCATTACCATAGAGGAAAAATACTAGAAACCCTAAGTAAAAAGTAAAAATCTCCAAAACCCTATATTGCTCGGGCTCCATTTGGGATAATATTTAGTGTTATTGACTGTGGCCAAATGCGTTTTGTAAAGGGCCATTTAGACGGAGTGAGTTTATCGCACGTTTTGGGGAGGCGTATACTATTTTCGTAGGTGATACTCTTTAGACAATATTCGCATTGACAGGTTAACATTCAACCAAATAACAAAAAACTCACCTACGAGTATGCCATGCGAAAATCGTAATGTAATTATCACCTAGAGTTTTGTTTACACTACAACAGAAACCGCATTGAGATATTTGCCGACGATTTCTCGACTTGTCTAAACTAGATCTCGTATGACATTTTTTCAATTTCATGCGAGTATCGTACAAATTAGTTTGAATCGATATAAATGTGAGACTTGCCATTCGAATTTCGTATATTTTTTGTAGTAAATATGAAAACTGTAACACAAAACATATTTTTTAATGTCTCTTCATCTTCGAGTTGTAATTCAATGTATTTGAGGCTCCTAAAGTGTTTCTTCTTTCTATCCACTTTTAACCCAACATCTCTTTTTTTGCTTTCCTTTAGTTAATTCTTGTCTTAGAAGAGCAGTGATAATTAAAACACCCTCGCGCACTACACTCATGCTTATGACTGGTGACTAGGTGAACTCGAAATACGATTCTTGCTTTGACATTTTATTTATACAGATACGTTAATATTCAACGACCAGGCGATTATCGCTCTTCCACGTACGATATTGTATGTTTAGTTTACATCATCATATTTTTTATTGCTTTCGACAATCGTACTTTCGAGGTCAAAAACTCACCATGTAACTTGCCCTTAAATTAAACAAAATAAAATAACTCTATTTTATTTCATATTTTCAAAACAAGTTCAATCCGGTAACCAATTAGATAGGAAAAGTTGCCAGAATTTTAAACCTTGTTTTTATATGTAGTACATGTTCTAAAAAAATAATTGTCTTCATGTACGTCAGGCCGAAAAAATTTGTACATAAAATTTTATTTGCATCCTTTTATAATCCAACGTAACAACAGCGCCCGGGGAAAATGAATACGTTACGTTGAAAATACCACAATATGCAAATACGGTCTGGCGTGGTATCAAAAACCGCTGCCCTTTTTACCAATATAAGGGACAAATTGAACATCAGCCAAGTCAGATTACTTTTATTCATAAAGCTTTTATAAATGACATATTTAATTCATTAGTATCTCAATCTGCATGAACACTCACGGAATTAAAATGCTCGTCACCTTAAAGTCGACTTTTGCTTGCACGAGTAGAAGAAAAGTGCTGTCAACATTTTATATAAATGTTACGTTTATAAAATACTAGCTGTGCTAGAGGATCTTATCCGTGCAGGAACGGAAAAATAATACAATTTCCTGCGGCCGACCGGCCTGTCGTACGAGGCGACTTAACAACCCACAGCCAGGTGGTAGGGCATTTGCCCGACTGGATGGCTACCACCCCTGGTCTAACGTATGTCGCCATAACAACCTTGTGTTGTGTTCCGGCATTAGTGACCAAGTTCCAGTCTCCCTTAGGAGAGCAGCAGCGCATTTGTAGCAACTTTGGTGTTGCAAATGTCCATAGGCGATGGTAACCGCTTTCCATCAAGTGGGCCGTCTGCCTGTCTGCTGATCTCCTGCAATAAAAAAAAAGGATTTCGTCCGCATAGAATTTGTTTCTTAGAATCCTAAAAAAGGTAGCCCAAGTTACTACTTATAACATCAGCTATCTACACTGTGAAAGTCCCAGCCATTTCAGAGATTAGCCAGAACATCCAGACAGACAAAAAATGTTTAAAATTGATTTTTTGATATAGGTACCGTATATAATGTCATATGCATTTAATAAGAAACTGTTATTTTGATGTTACAAACAGACACCTAATTTTATTTATTTGTATGTACAGATACAATCGTGAAAAAAGAAAATTGCAATTTTGGCAATGACAGATGCTAAGATTACCAATAAGAAAAGAAAAGAAAGACAAAGGGAATATAATCACTAAACTTATCACAAATATTAAAACCAATAAAACGGTTTTACATCTCTAAACAATCTTCTTAGACAAGATAGATAATCTAACAACTTGTATACAAGTAATTTTGAATTTTATTGTCAAACAATTAAACATAGTTTTTTGTGGAACAGCCTGTTCTGTGACTTAGATTGAAAAGGTAACATGTACTCGCAGAACGTCAAATGAATCAATTTGAAAACTGGCAAAATTTTGTATACTGCCACTGTACATAAAAATAAATATGATGCTATTTTAGTTCTCTATCTTGCCTCACACTTTTATTTTTACTTTTAAATAGTTTTTTTTCATGTTGGAAGCATTGCTATGCGAAAAGCTTAAAATTGAAATATAGTATTCATACTTTATATTTTATGTTCATAAATTGTAAACTGAACTACTGAAATACTTAAAAATATATATGAAAAAATGCTGTCAAATGCTTGCTGACTTAAAAAGAGCATATGATAGACATCATTTAAATATACGTAGAATCCACACTTAAAACAATAACTAACGGTATAGAATCCGAGCTAAAATAAAAGCTGAATAACAGCTCCTTTATACACTTGAATGAATACAATATACACGAATGTGAGTAACACAGAGAAACGTATTAGGTTTAAGTTATTATTAACAAGTGGTTCTAATTCATAATTTAGTTCTTATTAGTATAAGTATTCACTACAGCGACATGCAAATGAACTTAGTCCATACAGACTTGTACATACATACATACATACATAACTTCACGCCAGTTCCCTTGCGGGGTAGGCACGAACAACAAAGCGCCATTTAGGCTCATTCTTACACACCTCACTTGCTTCTTTCACATTCACATTACAGACTTGTCTTGTGTAATAAGTCTTCAGTATTGCTTAGCCATATTGTAGGGTAATTATATTGTAAGGCCACATTTGACTAATCATATAATTAATAATCTATAACTGTTGTTCATGTTAAATCAATATTACACATTTTTAGAAAATAACCTACACATGACACCCTACAGGTCCCGCCAAAAACTCTTTGGCTTTAATTACTACTAAATAACTGTTCAAATAACGAATGTACAACTATAAATGCATCTCTCTCCAATAAGTTTACAATGCCATAAGTGAAAATAGTATATTGTAATTTGCTTAGTGCATCTAACTACCAAATGATCCAAGTGTTACATTATTCTGCAGAAAATGTGATTCATTTTACTTTTGTACACAGGATAATTGCATACAATTCTCGTAAACAAAGTCACGGACTGCTTCAAAGAAAAAGAAGACTCGCCGAAAAAGTATTAAAAAGGAAGCTTTTTTAGAATCGCTACCTTCACAAAAGTTCCTTTGTTATTTAATAAGTCGACAAAAGACGAGATTAAAAGTCGCAAGCTGAACAAAGTTATTAAGATAAGACAAGCGTTGCGCTAAAAATAGTAGACTAAGATACCGAGATGTACTGGGCCTTTGTGGGTCGAGTCAATTGAGTATGGTGCAAGTGATAAGCATATAGCATTCTGGTTTGGAGTATCACTAATACATTTTTGTACTATTGCAGAATTAACCTAATTCGCTACATAGCCGACAACTTTAATAGTCTAGTGCTTTGAGCGTTAAATCTCGAAAACTATTTTTTCCCTGATCTGGGTGTTGTGTGAAAGTGTGTGTGTGTGAAGTAGTGTGTGAAGTGACCGCTTCACTTGGTAATATCTACCAGACAGGCCATATATTGAAAATAATAATATATAATCATAACGCTACAGCAAAAAGTTTATCTATGTCTGATATATATTTTCTTTGGTACGTGGGTCTTAAAGTATTGGCAATACTCTCGGAAATATGTTTTCTTATTAACTTTCTTGGTCAGCCAGTGCCTTAGTGAATATATTGTAGGGTTTAAGTGGTTTCTGTATTTTACTGTGCCAATAATTTGGGCTTGTGGGTTATTGTATCATTAAGATCTCTCAGAAAGTGACCTCGACGAGATTCCTGTAGTTAATTGTTGGGATTGTATTTACGAATAGAAAAGGGTACACAGTCCTTCGAATATAGCACTTTCGATATCAAGATTGAAAATATCTTATAATTGAGTCAAAAATTAAAAAGTTTAATAATATCGTTTAAATTAAAAACAGAAGGCAATCACTGCTATATTATAATTCCTTTATTAATATAGTAAATTTGTAATTGCTGTAACAAGAAAGTAAATATTTTTAATTGTCTTCAATAATTTATTAAATTACTGCTTACATTTTTTATGTCAGAAATATAAAGAATTTCATATCCTGCTCAAGAAATTTTTATTTACTTAGACAATTTTTTATTTTTACTATTAGTCTGAATACAATAGTTATACACGAGCAGTTTGATAATATACTAATACTGATCTGAATAAAAGTTCATATTAACGGTTTCCGTTTGCGTTATGACAAGGGGTTGTTTAAGAAAGGTGTCATTAAATTTCTTCGAGATGCTCTTAATGTTGCAAATTGGTTTCACTCCATCAGATGGGCCGTCTGCCTATTTTGTTACTTCAAGCAATATTTATACATATTTTTAAAAATAACAAATTATTTTATAATCCAGTAACAAGAATGTGCAGGTCATATAATGAGATTATAAGTATAAATAGATGCAATGATATTTCTAATTACTCGTACTTTAAATTTAAACGTGAAATTTGGACTGTTATTTGTACTAACATCTTTGGCATTATTAAATAATGATTTTGTGTCATAGCTACCAACAAAGCTAACACTATACTTAAGTCATACTAACATAACAGTTGTCTTGTTTATAGAGGGTCCTACTATGAGAGGTCAAAATGCACATTTTTTTTAATTTAAAGAGGTGGAAATGTTAATATGGAAAAGTTAATATAATAGAAGAGATTGCTCTGAAAATAAAACGTGTCATAACTTGTCTAAACCTGATAAATTGTCTCACTTAGACAGGCTACTGAGTTACAAATTCCCAATTATGGAGATACCTAAACACCGAAAAAGTCTAAGAAACCAAGCCTCAGTTAAAAAGATTTGAAATGTCCCAGTAATAAAGGTATTTCAATGCATAAGTGTCGGGACCTCATTATAATTATCAATAACAGAGGTTTCTGACATATCAAGGGCCCACTTATCCAGGTTTCACTCTACCTATATATGTTACATCGTCCAAACACTAATCTGCTAACTTGGACCAGCTTTACAGAGGCGAGGATTTAGCCCGGAGCTATTGGCAATTAAAGCAGCCTATCGCACTTCAAAGAGATAGTTGGTCGAGATGAGATGCTTTTCACACGTTGACGGCATTACATTGAGAGGCAGGTGTTTATGATGTCCTGAACAGACTAAACACATAGCTGTGCCAATGCTTGGTATACTGTTTGATTTACTGGCTTTTACTTTGATATTAATTTACTCTGTGACTACGAAATTGTAGTGGATTGTTAGAAATTTGCATTGCAATCGAGAGTATTAATTAAGGCCTGGTTGCTTTCTGACCGCTAGCAAACTGAATAAGATTGGTGGTTATTGTTCATTTGTTGACGTAAGTATTAGGTACTATAAATTAATTTCTAGAATAATAATAATTCTCAAGTAGAAATTTGTCATCCTCTTAAGCATTTTAACTTTGAAGAGGATAAAAAGCATAAAAATTTTGGGCTTTTTGACGTTTCTACACGAATTGTTTATTAAGTATACTTACTTTTTTAACCGACTTTAAAAAAAGGAGGAGGTTCTCAATTCGTCGGGATCGTTTTTTTTTATGTATGTTCACCGATTACTCCGAGATTTATGATCCGATTTACGTGATTCTTGTTTAGTTTAATGCGGAATAGTTGCCATTTGGTCCCCTAAAAATTTAACATAGCTTGGCCTAGTAGTTTTTATTTTACGAACATTTTTTTGTTCCCGTTTTTTGGGACCTATACTTTTTAAGGAGCGCGGCATCTTTCGTAGGTCTAGCCATACAGAGCTAGACACTAAAAAGCAACAAAAAAATAAAAAAATCTTCGTTTAAAAAAACCGACTTCAAAAACTAAAAAGTATAAAATAACTTATTTCTAAATTTATTATTATTAATATATATTATCTAAAACATCTTAAACTCGGTGCTTAGTAATTTTCAAAATATAGTAATTTTTATGTTTTACTTTGCACCGACCTCCAAATTTTTTTTGATAATAAATATTAATAATAATAGCCTTAGAAATAAGTTATTTTATACTTTTTAGTTTTTTAATTTTTGAAGGCAGTTTTTTTAAACGAAGTTTTTTTTATTAAGGAGAAAAAATATGTATAATTATGTTATTTTGAATGGTTCATTTTGGTTTGTATAATATAATAACTAATGTTTAGTTAATCTTTTTCTGACCTATTCTATATTAAGGTCTTCTCTTTAATTTGGCTCTTCACAATTTGTGTATCTAGCTGGTGCTACTTATCCGTGAACATAAATGATTATTTTAGGATTTTGTTGAAAAGCGTTTCATCCCAATAGGTTGAATCCTGACCAGGGAGCATGCAACACTTAGGCAGTTTTTCTGAAAAAGTGTATTAATTACATTGATATAGTAACCACGTGCCGATAATGAAGAAAAACATTGTGAGGAAACCGACATGTCAAGATTACCATGGTGTGAAACTCGCTAAACCGACTTGGATTAACGGAGCTTGGGAGTGAGTATTATTTCAGATTGCAAGGGTATATATCTGAAAACAACTTTCCGATATTGGTTCTGGTCTGTGTGTCATGAAGAACCATACCTGTAGTGCTTGTTTGAAGTAACATTTTATTCATAAGCACAATAGTGTTGCGAACAGATGTGAGAATAAATTCTAATATTATTTACATTGAAAGATGATAAGATGTTGAATCTTGCCCTACTAATTACACTTGCAATAAGCGACAATTTAGGATTTTTCACTTTTTTGCGGAAATAGTATCCCAAGGCGCTGTACATAAAGTTTGTTTTTTTCTTGTTTTTTAGATACACTAGAAAGTTATATAATATGGAAATATTGTTTAGATATCAAAAAATATGTTTATCGCGTTATTCTCGAAACTGCCATTTTGCATGTACTGTTTTGTTATAAAGATGTTAGAAATATCATCATATAATCTATTTTAATTACTGTTTAAAATATAATGATTGCACTAATTGCCCCTTTTATTTGTATATAATGATGACGTCAAAAGTATTTGTACGTTCTGTTATATCGGAAGCTCCGGAAAGCGTTTAAATAAAAACTTCCGAATAAACACTGTTTATAATAAATTTAGGGCCGCTTGCATAACGATCGCCTTTAAATAAAATTAGTGAATCATATTAAACTGCCTAAATACGTTTGACACAAAACGTATTGACAGTTCTTTAAACATATTTAGCGGCAAACTTTGAGTTGTGCAAGTAGCTAATTGTATTTAAGGGTGTTAAATACGTTTTGTGTTTCTTAAATACATTTAAGCCACCTTATGCAAGCGGCCCCTGAGAATTTATACTTTAGAACAAAACTGACAATTAAATCTAAATACTGAATTGAAATTGGAACAGAGAAGTTCAAGAAATAGAGGTCCGATGAGATCGGAAGATGGAGATAAACTGCCTGTCGGTTGAATCCGTTCGTGAGATCTGCCGAGCAAAACAGGATGGGAACGTGATCTTTGGATCATGTTTCTTTATATTTTTGTCATTCCTTTCAACGGACAGCTATAATTTATAATATGAAACCCTATAATATGGAAATACTCAATTTCTGAAATAAATGAATTATTATTATTATTTGTATGTCTTTCAAGACCACGGGCCATAAAAATGGCCCGGACATTTGGAGGGCTTGCATGAGGCCATGGGAAGGCCAACACGTAGAGGCCACAAATTTAATCTAAATGTGGCGTGACACTGACCGGCGATTATCCCTGTCTACACCATATAATAATGCAACCTAGGACAAGCCCCGGCCAGTGTAGAACTATTGTGGGAAATGAGGACAAAAAGTACCGGGCTATTGGGGTGAACTGCTAGTGGTACTCGGGGTCTCGGAATATGGGGACTATGGCGTCTGCCCGTCGCAATGTTCGGGGAACATGGAAAAATGGGCAAACGGTGACTCGCCACTCCCTGCATGGGACCCTAAAAATGCCATAGAAGACAGGGGCAACATGGATGTAAGTGGCTAAGGGGTGTAGAGAGGTAGGCTGCAGGTTCATCGAAGCTACTTCTGACGTGATGCCATTTATTACATCCACTCCTGGAGCTTGAGTCTTAACTCTAGCGATCTCCACTCCGTGCCGGCTGGTTAAGGCAAGCACGGAGGCGGGGGCCTTGCCTTGGTCCCCGGAGTCAGGTACGAGGTGTCGCTACTCACCTAAGGCTTCGCCACAAAGCCCCCCTGCGGGTTATTATTATTATTATTATAACAGTTCGTACAAAATCTATGAGGCTGCTATGTTTTATTATTCTGATATTAGAGGGATCAATCAAATTTAATGTTGGTTGAAAGGCATAATTCTGAATGCACAGAAATGAACTGTTTAATACCGACTTTCGATGATTCTTATTATATCAGATTGGATATTGCCAATTCATTTGTCAATTTGTTTATTTATTCTCAACAGAAAACACAATTCAAAGAATGTATGAAATAAATAAAATTTGAACCCCGCGTAATGAGATTTCTTTTGCGAAAATGTGATATATCGCTGTCAGGTGACTTGGCAAGAGGCAGGCATTAGATATTTATCTTCAAAGAGAAATGGTACACAAACAGATTATGATAATCCGTGCACGTTCTACAAAGAAATTTCTTTTTACAAGGCCCTTACATTTAGTGAATACTAGTATTCAGCCGTGGTTTTGTAAAAGTTTGTTTTATTTTTCAATGTACTGTAACGGCCAGCGGTTACAGAGTTGACCGGGATCTTGAATAAGAGACTGGTTTAGAACATGAGTTTATATTAGCAATGAAGAGACACTTTTGCATTCATGCGTTCTACTCGCGGCCTGATACAGGAGGCATTCTACAATTTTATTTAAATAGATTACGTTTCTTAATATATCATAACGACTAAAGAGGTTAATCATTACAGTACCTACATATGTGTTACATAAGACGCGTTTATTTTAATTAAGGAATTCAGTTTCAGCAATATTATCTTATAAATAGATAGATAACACTTTATTGCACATCAACATAAACAAGTAGAAAAATTCCAAATTTAGGGCCGCTTGGCTAACGATCGCCTTTAAATAAAATTAGTTACCTAATCATATTAAACTGCCTAAATACGTTTAACACAAAACGTATTGGCAGTTCTGTAAACATATTTAGCGGCAAATGTTGCGTTGTGCAAGACGCTAATTGCATTTAAGGGTGTTAAATACGTTTTTTGTTTATTAAATAAATTTAAGCAACGTTATGCAAGCGGCCCTTGGAATTCTTCTAGGCGGCCTTATCGCTTAAATCGATCTCTTTCATTCAAAAGTTACAGGAATTCCTTATTTTACTTTTTTATCATTTCGATGTTTTGCAGTATTCAGAATATATTAAATTAAATTCATTTACATATGACATGGTATATCACAACGATACATTGTCTTAAATCTACGCATGTGTATATAATTACCTGACCTCACTGTCTGCCTGATATATTAATGTACAGCCCAAACAACTGGGGCTAAGACCGTGAAGATTTGCATGTGGGTTCTTTCTATGCTACATGTGAACTCACTAAGAAAGGATTTTTGTAAACTCAAACGTTAAAAGTCACTCTCTTTAAACAGGATGT
This sequence comes from Dendrolimus kikuchii, assembly GCA_019925095.2. NCBI lineage: Eukaryota > Metazoa > Arthropoda > Insecta > Lepidoptera > Lasiocampidae > Dendrolimus > Dendrolimus kikuchii. Next base: position 18,357,711 of record CM034397.1, read on the forward strand.
AAGTTTGTATGAAAATCTGTCATTTACAAAGAAAGAAGCTCAACAATTGTACCTTTGTAACTGCGTTATACGACCTGCGCAAGATCGCCGGCAGGGGCTGGATGAGGAAACAGTGGACTGAGATTGGCTGAAGAAGAAGAAGAAGAACTGCGTTATTGGAAATTCAACCACTAAGAGGGTGAAAAAGGTGATGAAATTGTATAATATAATAATAATCGGCAGACAAACACACACATTGTATATCCCCAATCTAAGCTAGTTACGCTTGTGTGTTATATACAACAGACCACTCTGGAGCCGATCCCAGAAACCCAGACCATAGTAAATAGCAGAAAGTTCGTTTCCGAAGTTTATCATGCCAGGAACCGAACCCGAAGCCTCTGCGTTCCAGCGAGTTTGACCGGCCAAGACTTAGCCCGCTCAACCACAGAAACCATCTTTTTGCTTGGATCATGACTACTTTTGTACTACGCGAGTGAAGCTACGAGTAACAGCTAGTTATATAAGTCCAAAGGCCGTTACCCATAGCATATAGAAATTTACATTGTCTTATATAACAAACTAAGATATGCCCGCGACTTCGTCCGCGTTTGACTTGAAATTCTCGCGGGATTCACGGGACACAAACTATTGCAGCATTTAAAAAAAGAATGTAAGTTATTGTCTTAGTGGAAACTGTGTCGGAATAAGCTAATTTTTATGCACCCGAACAACTTCAAACCGCTCCCGGGCAAATTCCCGCGGGATTCTCGGGATAAAAAATATCACATATTTTATTATATTAAATTTGCTATCGATCAATAAAACAATCATATTGGAATTCGATTTTTTTTCTCAATCTGGTCATTTTATTATTATATCAAAAAATACAAATAAAGTCAAATAGTTACATTCAATTTAAATATCATACAGCCTGTGATATCAAAGTCCATATCTTGCACAAGCGAAATGCCAAGCACCAACAAGTAGGTACTATCTTCGTCAAATATCTTTGAATACAGTAAGTACTAGATCTGTAAATGTCAAAAAGGTCGCAGACGGGCACCGTCATACCTTTTAGGGCTCATAGTGCATGCATAATAACATTTGTTAGAGATAATTTGATATATCAAAGCTGATAAAGACTAATGTTCTCTTAAAGATATTTGTACACTGGTTTAGGTTTTTAATATACGAGTATACTATTTTTATATGGATGAATAAAACAAATACAATGTTTCATTTATTTATAGGCTGGCCAAATAGAGTAGAAAAAAACAGGAACGTCACTTTTAAGTATAAACTCTAGCAACTCCAGTATTATTTTAAGGGTGATTTTGATACTTACTACTAATTTTTAGTATTACATCAAACATCGAGCAAGTATTAAGTTGTTTTATTTATGACATACGTATATTGTTTTCTTTAATAATAATTACTACAATTTTGTAGCGAGTGCTTTAACACCTTGTGATAATTAAGAGAGCAATTATTCGATTAAAAAATGGTAAACGAACTATTATAAACCTGTCAGGTCGGCGGTTCTTTGGTAAATATGAAATTATGACGAAAAGATTTTCGGTTTAAATTACATTAGACACCTTTGGTGAACTTTAAACATCACTGCGCGTGTGAAACTTAGTACTCTTATATCCGTATTTAGTTATTTTTAGTAGTAGACTATGATCAATACTATAAATTATTAAAATGACATGGATAAATTCACTTTAATTACAATTAATTGAATTGACTACATACCTACAGATAAGATACGGTATTGCCAGAAGGAAAAAGAAATCGTTTATATTCTAGACATTATGGCCAGCCTTTAAAACAGTGCTAAAATATTAGAAAGTTGTGCTAATTAATATACTCTCTAATTCAACATGAAAAACTCATGATTAATAAATTGGCTTATTGCGTGTTGAACCACGTACATTGGAGGTTTCATAAAAGCGATGAACCTCCACTGTTTGTGTTTGTGATTTAGTTAAGAATGAAAAGTATTTAATCGAAAATACAGTAACTTGCTTAGCTTGGTAATAGATAACTTGTGTGTTTGTCAGCAGATTTATTTCTTAAATAAATAGATCTAACTTCTGCAATGTAACGTTAAGCAAACATGTGGTTTATTTCTTCTGTCTTTTAATTTGAATGTATCAAACAAAGTGATACATGAATAAAATTGAATCATTCATCATCGAATGTCGTCGTGTCCTTTCAAATCTGTGCAATCGACTAAATTAATTTAATTTGGTTGATTGTTTTAGAAAGTAAAATTATTTCCAAAAGTAAGCAGACAGGCAAATGGTATATCAGATGGAAGATGATCAAAGCCATCTATGTACGTTTACAACACGAGGGGTACTGCAAACGCTTTGCGCGCCTCGAAAAAATATAAAGCCTTTCTTAATGTTTCTGTACTAGTATATTAATTTAATTTTAATTTCAGTATTTATTTTGTAAACCACCATAACGTACAGTGTACTCTGTCTCTACAATTGTATTTGCAGTAAACATATTGTTTGATTAAACAATCCCATGTCACAGCACATAGGGATTCCTTTATTCACTTTTCTTCTCTTTAATTTTAACTCAAACATTTATTTAATATCATTCATATTACTATAGAATAGAAATTGATATAGATTACCACAAATATGTATTCTAAAGTTTGTTTAATATAAACTGGATGATTTTTCTATTCAAAATGAAGATCTAGCGAAACAAGCAGTTCAAATATTCAATCAACAACATTCATATTGTCATATATTAGAAATTGATATAGACAGACCATCACAAATACGCTGTTTGCTATTTAATATAGACTGTAGGATTTTGCTATTCAAATTGAAGATTTAATAAAACAAGCAACTCAAATATTCAATCAACAACATTCATATTGTTGTCATACAGTGGAAATTGATATAGACAGACCATCACAAATACGCTGTTTGCTATTTAATATAGACTGCAGGATTTTGCTATTCAAATTGAAGATCTAACGAAACAAGCAACTCAAATATTCAATCAAAAACATTCATATTGTCATACAGTAGAAATTGATATAGACGGACCACCAAAAATACTGTTTCCTATTTAATATAGACTGCAGGATTTTGCTATTCAAATTGAAGATTTAATAAAACAAGCAACTCAAATATTCAATCAACAACATTCATATTGTCATACAGTAGAAATTGATATAGACAGACCATCACAAATACGCTGTTTGCTATTTAATATAGACTGTAGGATTTTGCTATTCAAATTGAAGATTTAATAAAACAAGCAACTCAAATATTCAATCAACAACATTCATATTGTTGTCATACAGTGGAAATTGATATAGACAGACCACCACAAATACGCTGTTTGCTATTTAATATAGACTGCAGGATTTTGCTATTCAAATTGAAGATCTAACGAAACAAGCAACTCAAATATTCAATCAAAAACATTCATATTGTCATACAGTAGAAATTGATATAGACGGACCACCAAAAATACTGTTTCCTATTTAATATAGACTGCAGGATTTTGCTATTCAAATTGAAGATTTAATAAAACGAGCAACTCAAATATTCAATCAACAACATTCATATTGTTGTCATACAGTCGAAATTGATATAGACAGACCATCACAAATACGCTGTTTGCTATTTAATATAGACTGCAGGATTTTGCTATTCAAATTGAAGATTTAATAAAACAAGCAACTCAAATATTCAATCAACAACATTCATATTGTTGTCATACAGTCGAAATTGATATAGACAGACCATCACAAATACGCTGTTTGCTATTTAATATAGACTGCAGGATTTTGCTATTCAAATTGAAGATTTAATAAAACAAGCAACTCAAATATTCAATCAACAACATTCATATTGTTGTCATACAGTCGAAATTGATATAGACAGACCATCACAAATACGCTGTTTGCTATTTAATATAGACTGCAGGATTTTGCTATTCAAATTGAAGATTTAATAAAACAAGCAACTCAAATATTCAATCAACAACATTCATATTGTTGTCATACAGTCGAAATTGATATAGACAGACCATCACAAATACGCTGTTTGCTATTTAATATAGACTGCAGGATTTTGCTATTCAAATTGAAGATTTAATAAAATAAGCAACTAGTTAGCATTAAAACTGTCCAGGGATACTGCAGCCCGTAGTTCCGTTACATTAGCAAACTGAGTTGCTGATGTTTGATTGGGACTCTCGGGACTGGCTTGAATCGCAGCCAACCGCAAAGGGATACTGGCTCGCACAGTATTACGAATTGGACATGTTTCAGTTTAGAAACCTCTGTGAATTCAAATTCGAATTGTTTGGTAAGTAGTTCTTATGTTATTTCGCTAATATGTTTTTGGATATATGACGATTTCTGTTCTGTGTTTATGAGTAAACATTGCAATTGTTTAATTAATACATTAAGAAATGTTATATTAACATGAATATTTAAATTTAATATTATACGGGTGACTGTATTAATAAAATATATTGGATATAGTTTCCATAATATTGTAATTTATAGGCATATCTACTTCATATATTTATTACTAAAATGTAAGTAGTCATACCATATATTACGAATACCACCATCGCCATTATCACCTAAATTCATTCCCTTGTCTGAAAGAAATCGCTTTTTAGCAATAAGACCGCCCTTTGTGTATAATATATATATATATATATATATATATATATATATATATATATATATATATATATTAAGAGTCGGTCTGAAAGAGAGTGTCGGGGTGAAGGTAAGGAAAGGAATGCTCTGGTGGTTCGGGCATGTGGAAAGAATGCATGATGAAAGAATGACTAAACAGATATACAATGCAAAAGTGGATGGATGCAGAAGTCGTGGAAGGCCACGACACACCTTCCATGATCAAATTGATCGTGTACTAGCAGAAGGTGATGTCAGGAGCCTTAACAACAGACGAGCGTGCATGACAAGAGTTATGAATGTCAAAGAAGCAAGTGAGGTATGTAAGAATAAGCCTAAATGGCGCTCTGTTGTTCGTGCCTACCCCGCAAGGGAACTGGCGTGAAGTTATGTATGTATATATATAATCGAAACCCACGCATATTTTAATTTTTTTTTATTGCAGGAGATCAACAGACAGGCAGACGGCCCACTTGATGGAAAGCGGTTACCATCGCCTATGGACATTTGCAACACCAAAGACGCTACAAATGCGCTGCTGCTCTCTTAAGGGAGACTGGATCCTGGTCACTAATGCCGGAACACAACTCAAGGTTGTTATGGCGACATACTTTAGACCAGGGGTGGTAGCCATCCAGTCGGGCAAATGCCCTACCACCTGGCTGTGGGTTGTATTGTCGCCTCTTACGACAGGCCGCCCGGCCGCAGGAAATTGTATTCTTTCTCCGTTCCTGCACGGATTGAACTATGATTGATTGATATAGTGATTGCATATAGTGACTCATCACGATATCTGAGGAACTATAATACCTATAGACTAGAAATTTAGCATGGACTTTCCTTTCGCCAAGTAGAAGTCAGCGAAGAACGGAATTTACGGCACACGAAGAGGGCGGGTATCAGCTAGTTAGGTATAGTTTTAGTCTGTAACTGTAAGTTCATTTTTGTATTGGTGTACATTATCTATCTCGATACAAGTTAGCTATCTGATCTTAAAAAAGTCATGATGATTGGTAGTTTAGTGGTTACATTACTCGTATCACAAATTTAAGGGGCGCGGGTTTGGATCTGGTAAGTATGCACCATTTAGGTAGTTTTAGAACCTAATGTGCATATTGTTACAATTGCTACGTTCCACGACCGTGATGGAAAACATCGTAATGAAACCTGCCCGTCGAGATAATCGATCTCGGACAAGCGTGGCGGGTATACTGTCCGTTCCCCTATGAAATTGGAAAGCCTGAGCCCAGAAGTAGGATGTTTATGGGCTGTTGTTATCAATACTAATATTATGACTGCTATAGTTTGGATGCATGTATGTTGCTCAATCACGCTAGAACGGTTAAACAGATCTACATATATGCATTTTGAACTCGAGATATATTATAGTCCGTAATAGTACATAGGCATTTTTCATGTCACAACAATTAAACAATAAATTATGACACCACACAAAGTCACAAACATAAAATAACTAACAATAAAACTTATGGTAAATTTGCATAAACGCGGAACCTGAAAATTACGCATTTTTTTGTATTCAAAGACTTTACATATGGTTTGCTATGGTTTAATAACGACACTAAAATCATCGGTAAGCCATCATTTAGACAAAAAATTAATACACATTACAATTAATTACGAAATACGTGCATTAAATCGATAGAAATAATGTTAAATTTTAGCGTGACGACTTACCTACTAATTATAATAAAAACACAATTACTTTAATTTTGGGATTAATCTGCAAATGTAACATGTATGACACGATCAAAATAATTAATAATTATAAAATCAAATATTACGGCATTGCTAAAAAATCACGACATTTTGTAATATGTAAGTAAAACCTCAGATTAATAATATTGAGAGACAAAGTTTTTACCTCACTTTGCTAAATGTCAGGCAAAGGAACTAAATCCGTACAGCATGAATATCAATATTATTCAATCAAACTGAACATCTTTGAATGACATAAAAATACGGAATTTTAGATTTTTCACATTATTGTGATTAAGATCATTATTATATTTTTGTAGTTTGTATATATAATTAACGACAACATGCAATACTAATGTTAGACAAACAATATATAGGTGTGAGGGGTGTTCGAAGGTTATGGCAAGGACAGTGGGTTAGGTTAGGTTATCTTTAGACCAAAGCCCACGGGCCGAGCGAGCGAGGCGAGGGTGCCGGGGTAGCGGCCGGCTAGTGGCAGAACCGACTTTAACTTTTGTCAAAATTATCAACAAATAAATGGAAACAGTTGGTTCTGCCACTCGCCGGCCGCTACCGCGGCACGCTCGCTTCGCTCGCTCGGCTCGTGGGCTTTGGTCTAAAGATAACCTAACCTAACCCACTGTCCTTGTCACTGGTTACACCTTCGACCACCCATTACACCTATACTTTGTTCTGCTTACATTGGTATTGCATGTAGTCGGTATTTATATATACAAACTAGAAAAATATATTAATTATCTTAGTTACAATAATGTGAAAAATCTAAAATTTCATACTTTCATGTCATTCAATGATCTTCAGATTGATTGAATAATATTGATATTCATGCTGTATGGATTTAGTGTCTTTGCCTAACAAGTAGCAAAGTGAAGTAAAAACTTTGTCTCTTAATATTATTAATCTGAGGTTTCACCTACCAATTACAAAATATGGTGGTTTTTTAGCAATGCCGTAATAGTTGATTTTATAATGGTTAATTATTTTGGTCATGTCATATATGTTACATTTACAGATTAATCCCAAAATTAAATAAGTGATTGTGTTTTTATCACAACTAGGTGAGTCGTGACGCAAAATTGAACATTATTTTTATTTATATGATGCAGGTTTTTAACGTAATTAATTGTATTCTTTTTTAATTTTTTACCTAAATGACGGGTTTCCGATAATTTTAGTGTCCTTATTACACCATATCAAACCATATTTATAGTCTTTAAATACAAAAAACGCATAATTTTCAGGTTCCGCGTTTATGCAATTTTACCAAACTTATACACATACTCAAACCAACGCGCACTACCATCGCATTGCATTACACTCACACTTCACAAACAAACCAAGAAACACAAAGAGCTTAAAAATTAATAACCCAGGCACAGAAAAGAAAAAAACAACACACATGGCACTAGATAGGACTGTATATAAGTATAGATATACGGCCAACACTGCACATCTACTTCCTCACAACACCAGCATGTAACAGATACACTCTACATTAGTATAAGTTTAGTATTAAATAAAATTAGAATAAGTTAATATAATAAGTTATTCTTAAGGTACACCATAACATAAAAATCACTAAATTAATGTCACACACAGTAACAAAAATAAACAATAAGCGTGTATGGACTCTAAAATTTTTCATAGAAATTGAGTAGCAAAAAAAGGTACGGAACTCGAGTCCGTAGAGATGTTAATAATAATAAAAAAAAATAGTACATAGGCTACTTTTTATCCTAGAAAATTATATGGTTCCAGTGGGATGGTGGAAGGGAAGCCGCGGGCTAAAGCTAGTTATTAATAATGTTAGTCACAGTTTCAAGTTTAATGGGTTTGCAATAGAAAAACAACTATTTCATATTTACGAACATAATCATCTATTTCCTTTACCATAATTCGTAACAAAACACTTAGTTAGCATGGCTTTTACTTACATTTTAACAAGCGGTTCACAATTTAGCCCCTACAACTTAGTCATAGACTCTTTAACTATATTCCTCCTTTTCCAATTTGTCTTATTCGCAATTATCAGGGCACTTATGTCTACTTGCACGTTTCCAACAGGATAAAGGCTCTTTTTTAGGTTTAGAGTTCGAAACATCAATGATCAAGTGTATCTCACGGTATCGATTCAATTATCTTTTTTTTGATACCCTCTATTAAAAATAAAAACAGTGTTACCAGCCGTCAAACACAGGCTATTATTTACTGATAAAAGCAAATGTAAAACTGTTGTTAGATGCAAGCTAACAATAAGTATATACTCATCTTTTCATTGTGATGATCTATAAATTTATAATAGCTATTGCAAACTGTGTAGACTGTTGATCAAACACAAACACGTTCTATGTAGGGTTAATCAAACACCAACGGCGTGTTAACTACCGTCAAAGAGTAAACATTCCATGAGAATCGTTTTAACTCTATAATGGTATAATTTTAGAATTGAAATATGTCGTTTGTAATATTTATAAAGGAATCCGTTTATAAAAGGTCCAGTAAAAATATATTAACTAATTAATATATATATATTGACGGCCTCTGTGGTTGAGCGGGCTAAGCCTTTGCCGCCCTACCTCACTGCAACGCAGAGGCTCCGGGTTCGATTCCTGGTATAGTAAATTTCGGAAAACGTCTTTTCTCCGTTATTTACTATGGTCTGGGTGTCTGGGAAACGGCCCCAGAGTAGTCCGTTGTATATTACCCATAACACAAGCGTAACTTGTTTAATTTGGGGATATACAATGTGTGTGTAAATATATATATATATATATATATTGCCCTTGTTTTTTTTTGTTTTTTATTGCAGGGGTTCAGCAAACAGACAGACGGCCCACTGGATGGAAAGCGGTTACCATCGCCTATGGACATTTGCAACACCAAAGGTGCTACAAATGCGCTGCTGCTCTCTTAAGTGAGTCTGGAACCTGGTCACTAATGCCGGAACACAACTCAAGGTTATTATGGCGACATACTTTAGAGTAGGGGTGGTAGCCATCCAGTCGGGCGAATGCCCTACCACCTGGCTGTGGGTTGTTAAGTCGCCTCTTACGACAAGCCGCCCGGCCGCAGGAAATTGTATTCTTTCTCCGTTCCTGCACGGATAAAAACGTTTGTTTAACCTGCGTTACTGTTACTAAATGCTACTTATTTATAACGTTAAAAATAACGCGTTAACGACTAGGCACATTAGTATATGAACATAGTCTTCGAGACATTAGTACGATGTCTTGTTCGGCCATAAAAGTTTGCGTATTACTGGCTCAGTGTATGATCAATGGGCGATTATTAATTCTTTTGTCAAAAATGTGGGACACCACAAAATTACTTTGGTCTAAAGTTTTGAGAAACGCTCAAATACGTTTTATAGACCACATTCAATACGATACGGGAAGTATTTTCTCGTATTTGACTTTCTTTATTCTTGTCTTACTCCCGGTGCGAGACTGAATTTTTCAAGTTCCCGTGTTCCCTTTCTTCGAATATGTTTAACGCTGTGTGACGACAGTTATGTATACCAAGAATGTAACCTGTTAATTAGTTCAATAAATTTTATAGACCATTTATTTTCACATGCTTATGAGTCTTTGAAGTCAGGACCTGATACGGGAAAATAGAAGTCGTACTACAAATCTGCCTTTCTTGATACAGTTACAACTCAGGTCCAGACAAAAACAAGATCCACCTGCATATCCGAAACAAAACACATTTTTTTACCTGCCGGTATTTAAACTAATTGTAACTCTTTTATGATCGTCATCTTTTGTTTACTTTGTGTTTAAAATTTGTGATTAGAAAACAGCCCATTGCTTTATTGTACGCTTTTATGGCAGTTTGCGGCCGGGTCATTAGGCAGATGTCGCGGATTAAGTCGACTTAGATACGTGGACATTGCATTTGTGCAGTATAAAACGATGATCTCATGGAGGGGGAGGAGTCGAGCGAGAACCACGAGCGAAGCGAGACGTGTGTACTACAATCGGGAATCTAATAAGTGACGGACGTTGCGCGTTTTATTGAATTACGACCTTCTGCTTTACGTTTGGATTTGTTGCGTTCGGTTATATTTGTACCTGTGTTATACATGTTTGTATAATTCTAATAAACTTTATAAGTAATTCTAACGGCATTTTAATTCGAGTCTAGCGACTCGTAACAATACGATACAATTTCCTTTTAGCATTGCCGCAGTAAATGTGATGTTATATAGGTATCAAGTAATGTTTATGTTAGCGTTTATAGCAAAAGGCACCATCGACCATGGCCGTCAGAACAAACAAACAATCGGCGGCTAACGAACCCCAATTAGCCGGTGGACGATCCCTGCGGTTTACGGGTTCCGTACACGCCTCGATGGAGTTATAAAACACACTGCATGGTTTTAGGGTAGGTAATTAATAGAGGAAAGTCTTTAGCGGCGAAGAAATGTGTGTATATTCTACATACATACATACATAACTTCACGCCAGTTCCCTTGCGGGGTAGGCACGAACAACAGAGTGCCATTTAGGCTTATTCTAATTAGGCTTGATCGTGTACTAGCAGAAGGTGATGTCAGGAGCCTTAAGAACAGACGAGCTTGCATGACAAGAGTTATGAATGTCAAAGAGGCAAGTGAGGTGTGTATATTCTGACCGATAGATACTATATATAATCCTTCAGCTGCTTAATATCGGTATTATATTGCCTTTTAGTTTTCTGAAATACATAACCGTACTCAAAAACAGTTAACAGTTTTATAATTACATTGACTTATTTAATTATCAAAGTTTATATTGATTTGTTACATTTGATTTAGTAACCATTATATCTTCTGTTTTTCTCGTTTACTTATTGTCCTTAGAATAGGCATGCGGGTATAATTAATTATAATAAATTCTAATATTACCTACATATAAAAGAACACGCATTAAAATAACATTTATTAATATAAATTGTGAAATATCATGATAAAAATAATTTTAATTACCAGCGAAACAATAATAAAAGCGCTAGTTTATTCTTTTTTTCCTTGTACAAACTTATGACGTGATAACTACGCTCGTACTCGTACGAAGTCTATGAGGCTGTAACGGTTTGTATTGTTATTTATTATATTTATATTGTATTGTTTGTATATAATAAATAAAAAAATATTTTGTTGATTTGATTTTCTGGTCCTCTATTCAATTTCCCGTTTACTCGATTACTGATAAAGTAATGAAAAAATAGTTTATCTACCACCAGCGTTTGTTCTTGACTTCCTTTTCTCCTCTCCTACTGCTCCACGGAGGTTGAAGCGGCTAAAAGAACAGACACCTAAATACTAATCATTTCCTCAGTTTATTGAAGGTAACTTTATTTTTCGTCAATCGTGCACCGATATTCAATTTTTTTTCTTTATTGGAAGGAGTATACACCTGAGGTGGTCCCATTGTCACCAAGGCAGGATCTGATGAGTGGATCCTAGGGAAATCGAGAGCAAAATTTATTGGAAAGCTCCAAGCGCCTACACTCTTCAAAAAGACAAACTTGCATATACGTGCCGGTAGTAGATTTTCTACAGGCGCTTAACATATTATTTATAAAGCTATTTAAGTCATTATAAAGTAGATTTTTTTTAACCAAAACAAACCGAACTTCAAACTAGAAAGGAACAATACATATTTTCTACAACATCTCGAGGTCGGTGCTAAGTAGAATATAAAGAAACAACAAAAAACTGCCAAATGCACCGACTTCAAAATGTTATAGAAAATATTTAATCTTTGCTTTTTAGTTCGAAGTCAGTTTTGTTTTTGTTAAAAAAATATGTGACTTTTCTATACCTATTAGAAATACTAGAAATGCCCACGAGACTTCATTCGCGTTAGATTAAGATGGTATGGGCATTTATGAAGAGGGATGAAATTCATGTGACAACAATAATTTTAAACTGCAAGATTGATGGGTACAAATATAAAGGTAGACCAAAAAAGAGATGATTGTATTGTTTATGATGCGACAGAGGACGTATGTTAGAATAGAGTAGTATGAAAGGAAAAGACATATTGTGCATACCCCAAATAACTGGGAGAAGATGAATAAAAAAGACATAGAGATGACGCCGTTTTGTGAATCATTTATATGAATATAATTAATAATTTTCTGTTTAAAATTATAGATACTCACGTATCGAAAGCCCGCAAAAATCAATAAGATATTAAATATCATAATCGCAATTGACCTAGTTCTGAAAGGAAAATTACGTTGTCCTACACGTTTTCCGCCCTCGTAAAGTCGAGCAATCCATTAACAAAATGGTTTCTCTTATCAGGTCATAAATTGTGAAGATATCAGAAGCTGTATGTCAAAGGAATAATGGTAGGAGAACGTAGGTGTCGCGTTTCGAACGACAAATAGATTAAGCTGTAGTTAAAATTACGTTTTAAGCGCTGCAATTTATTTGCTTTACTTGTTATTTCAACAAGAGTTATGAATGTCAAAGAAGCAAGTGAGGGTTGTAAGAATAAGCCTGAATGGCGCTCTGTTGTTCGTGCCTACCCCGCAAGGGAACTGGCGTGAAGTTATGTATGTATGTATGTATGTATGTTATTTCAACGTTTCAATCGACCACTATTCAGCAGACGTCATCACGAAAGACAAAGATGCCAAGTATTCATATCTCCAACTTGTTCATTTTAATCATTTAATTTTTATTTTTATATATCGTTATTATTATTATTATTTTTTTATTTTTTATTGCAGGAATTCAGCAGACAGGCAGACGACCCACTGGATGGAAAGCGGTTACCATCGCCTATGGACATTTGCAACACCAAAGGTGCTGCAAATGCGCTGCTGCTCTCTTAAGGGAAACTGGAACCTGGTCACTAATGCCGGAACACAACTCAAAGTTGTTATGGCGACATGCTCTAGACCAGGGGTGGTAGCCATCCAGTCGGGCAAATGCCCTACCACCTGGCTGTGGGTTGTTTAGTCGCCTCTTACGACAGGCCGCCCGGCCGCAGGAAATTGTATTCTTTCTCCGTTCCTGCACGGATAAGTCTACATTTACTTTCTATGTGAGCTCTATGTGAGTAATTTAATTTGCCACCGCTTCGCATCATGTTGTGGCTATCAAGTTAACAAGGGGTAGGCTAAATAATAACTTTAACATAATTCATTGTTACTGGACATGTTTGTCTTCCGTGGCTAAAATCAAATAAAAATCGTTAAAAGCTAATTTTAATTAAACTTATATTCGCGTTTATACACATATGAGCAACAATGACAATTTTACGGTGTCCCCTTCAAACTGAAATCACTACAGAACTATAAATAGCAAATATTGAACCACGGAAATTAATAACATACAAACTCAGTGTGTTCTGATGCATAACAACGAAAATTGCGATGGAGGCTATAAGGATTTCCCGTAGCATTCTCGTAGCCGAAATGTTAATTAGTGAATTAATGCCGGAGGTCGCTTCCTTCATGAATACGTATAAACTAACCCACATTCACCAGTCACTGTTCATCGATCCACGTTATTAGCAAGACTGTTTAGACAAACAGGATATAACGGGAAACAGCCTTCGATAAATAAGACTACCTTGTTTAATTATGGTCCCATAAATATTTGAGTTCCGTCCGTACAATCCCGTGTGATCCTTTTCCCGTATGATAAGAACTCTTACTTTGTTTTAATGAATTTAATCGAATGGGAATAATAGATTGTGGTAATTTGCGCTAAGTAGTAAGTAGCGTGGAAGAAGTCTACAAGGAACGACACTTGATGTTTAGTCTTATGTGACTAGATAACGCCCATCAAAGGTCATTGCTCTCTTTTGCTTTTTGACGTCTTATTATCTAAAACATATTTTTAACAAATTAGGCAAAACTTTTTTTTAGAACTAGATTTTAATGAAATGTTGCCACGAATGTGACATGCTTGAAATTACGAAGTATCAGTACTAAGTAGTAACACCTAGCGAACTAGTCGTCAAAAAACACTTTGAATTATTAAGATGATCATTCCTTATAATTATTCTTCTTTCATGATGGTGAGTAACATAATTATGTTTAATCTTGTCAAATTATTCTAATGAAAAAGTCACTAAATTGGCGAACGCTTTACAGAATTAAAACTTGGGTAACGCTGCCAGTCAATCTAAATCCGTCCAATTTGGAAAAAGAACGAATTATTATAAGATTTTCAATTTTTGATTGTTTTAGCCTTTTTTTACCTTTTATTTTAAATATTAAAAGTAAAAAAGTGTGTGTAAATTAACTTTTGTCGCTACGTAAACATCATATAGAATTTAGGAGATTTTCAAAGTTATTGAAGTGAAACTTCTATATAGACGGATCTATCTATCTTAGAATTTTTCTGTCACGAAAAAGCGTTACGGCCGCGTGGAGTTGCGGCATAAATTTAGATTAGACGTGGTGAGAGGCGGCATAATTTTAGAGTATAGGATGCTTTTTGTGGTTCGGTATCGAATTCAGTTTTTTTGTTTAATAAAATAAAATAGGTTTAAATAAAAAATGCATTCATTAAAATGTATCTAACCTAACCAAATCATAATTTGCAGTAAACCTGCGAAAAATCGAAATGTGTGCTGGGACACATAGTAGAAATGAAACTTTAACGGACAAGTGGAAAAACTAATAGCAACGGATAACTGGCAAAACGAATCGCAACAAAATTTTAACTTAAAGTTTTACGGGCAGATTTTCAAATTGGACAAGTACATTAACAATCTTAAACTCTAAACCTCTAAAACTTCAAGATAAAATTTTGTTGCGATTCGTTTTGCCACTTATCCGTTGCCATTAGTTTCTCCACTTTTCCGTTGAAGTTTTTTTTCTACTGGGTGAATGTCAATCGTAGACTTCTTGTGCCATAGTAGGTATATAGACCTCATGCCGTCCCTTACCCAATTTAAAATACCCAATCAACGATGTATAATTCGAATAAAATCAACTTTACGTGCACTAGAGCGTCGCCAGGTTACAGAGTTAATCGAGTTACTCGCTTCCCTGGTGAAATACCCTTTAACGCAGTGACGTGGCGTAAACTTATCGATAAATTAATGTCATCGCCTATGTGGGTCGAGTTATTTCTGGATATTTGTGTAGTCTAACCAGTCAGCGGTAAGTAATGTTCATGTTTTAGTTTACGCTTGTGGGATAAATTATCAGCTAAACGTTATAAAAATATTAGAAGAGAATATAGCCATCAGTAGAGGGCCTGAATCAATTCTGATATATAAAATTGTTTGAACCCAACATGACTATTTTATCAATATTTTTAGCCAATGCTGTCTATTCTATTAGATCTTGTCCATCCAAATGTTGCCTGAAAGAGATTTCTTTAAGCAATAAGGCTGCCCATCGTAGCTACATTCTAGTGTTAAAGATTATTGTCTGTTTCTTGCAATCATATTGCTGTAAAATAAAGAGTATTGTATTGTATAATTAGTTAGATGCTGGTTTGGTAAGTTAGCATGCATGGGAAGGAACCGAGTGTTTAAAGAAAACCTCTCTAGTCTCTCTCCACATCCGTGCAAGAATAGAGAAAGAAGAGTAATTTCTGAGACCGGGCTGTCTGTCGTAATAGGCGACAAAACAACCCTCAGTCAGGTAGTATAGCATTTTCCTATCTGAACAGCTACCACCCATGGTCTTGAGTATACTGCCATAACAACTATGTTCCGGTATTAATGGCTAGGTTCTAATCCCTCTTGGAGGCCAGAAGCATGTTGGTAGAAAGATTATTCATGTGTGATCTCCACTGTTTTGCCTTATATAAATAAGCCTGTCAATCATACCATCCATTTATAAATGGAGACACCAGTCGTGGGTTGTTTATAGCCTGACATTTGTACTGATAATATTTTCTTAAGTTTTCACGACTTGTATACATAATAAAACTATGTTTTAACGGTTTTAAGCGCGGTAATTTATTTGCATATAATTATTAATTAATGTATATCTATATAATTTTAATAAATTACCGCGCTTAAAACCTTTAAAACGTAGTTTTATTATTTGTACTGATATTGAATAGTAATTGCATTTATAGAGTGTTTATCGATAAGTAAGTCATTTTAAATTCCCAATTGCAAATCCCTTCATGCCTACACAGGTGAATGGTCGTAAATATGTTTCAGATAAGTAATAATAGCTCCCCCTGCTGAATGTTGCACAGAAATATTTCAGATTCTCATCAAATACATACAATGCATTGAAAATGAACCGAAGTCCAATCATTTTTGAACTGCTTCATTGCTCTTTGTTTACAAAAGAACTTGGTTTTCACAATGAGAATATAAAATGTTGTTTTTAAAGGCTTTTTGTTATGCATACATGCATTTGTTTTATTGTAAATTCGTTTTGATGATTCTATTTTGATTAATGCAAAAGCGAATCTCAAAGTTAAGTTTATCTGTTCGTCTACATTTTAATTGAGGATTGAAAAGCAAACTAATATCGTTGGTAAGATATTGAGAAATTTTATCATTGTTTTTTAACTTTTTTATTTAAGTCTATAAATGCGAGATATTAGCTCCAACAATCCAAATTATTATTTTGTCTTCTATTGAATCTTCATTAAAAAGTTGTGTTTATAGAGCTTAAATATTTTCAAAGAAAATCAGTCTAAACAAGAGCCAGTATACTCAATGATGTTTGTTTAAAGTTCCGTGGCTAAATGATAAAAACCAAAGAGTTAATATTTGGCACCTCTATGATATCCTTCCAGTGAAGTAGTTCGATAGACATAATCTCTTTAGAGAGCGGCAGCACATTGTTAGCATATTTGGTATTGCAAATGTCTATAGGCGATGGTAATTGCTTTCCATCAAGTGGGCCGTCTGACTGTCTGCTGGACTTATGCTATAAATAAGCTTTTTTAAAAAGGTTTTTAAAGACAAGCTTTTGAGATCCGGGATATCATGTAGCAGCAGAGTGCTAGCCAAGACAAGAAAAACGAGCCCAAACATGACGGGTCTATCTTGTTTAGTACAGGAGTTTCTATCTATGGCCACCTTCAGACTCCATCATCAAATCAGCTCCATGGTACCATATTACTGCATTGTCACGCGATATAGATATGCGTGTAAAATCGGAAACCGGGAAGTTGGTCAAATTTAACATCCATTGCAAGTTAAATAAAAGCTTGTAAAATCTCTTTTTATTCTGAAGCTGGCAAACAGCATATGACTTATCTAATGGAAAATAGATACCATCGCCTAAAGGTGTTTGTACCACCAGGGACGAAGCCAACTGTTTTTTTAAATCTTTTTTTAACAACTCTACGGATTCTAATTCCGTACCCTTTTTTACAACTTAATTTAGAAAAAAGTTTTTAGAATTTATACACCATTATTTGTTATATCTGTTATTGTGTGTGACATTTATTGAATAAGGTTTGTGTTGTGGTATATACGAATTACAAATACCTTGTTATAATAATTTTTCTAATTTTAATACTAAACTTATTACTAATGTATCTGTTACATGCTGGTGTTGTGAGGAAGTGCATGTTGTGCAGTGTGTGACTTATGTCTATATATAACTATACTAGCTGTCCCGGCAGACGTTGTTCTGCCCTGAAGAAATAAAATTTAGAACCCGATTGCCCCGCCACCTACCAGGTCCAAATGTAAGCTATCCTATCTTTCAAGCTGGTTCAAACTGCACACGGTGTGCAAATTCAATTAAAATCGGTCAAGTAGTTTAGGAGTCCATCGCGGACAAACAACGTGACACGTAATTTATATAGGTATATTAAGATATATATTACATTAACCTAATTAGTGAAATGCGTGTTGTTTTTTTTGTTTCTGGTCTGGCCAACTGTTTGTAGCCTTTAGAAGGGGAAAACGAGATTGGAATGAAGATGAAGGGATAGAGGATTCAAATAGGAGGAATGAGATAGATGGTACTTGATAGGGTAAATAGGAACAATATATACCGATTTTCGCATTAAATTGATTTTATATGCAAAGTAAAAAGTTAGATGCTTCGTTGAATTCCAAATCGAATCAAGTACTAAACCAATTAAGCTTAGAGCTCTAGAACAAAATTCTGACAGTGGCCATTAGTTAAAACCAAAGGGAGTTTCCGATCTAATACGAGTGAAAAGCGTCCAAGTCCCGTTTCATTGCATTAGTTGGTTGTCGGCGAAGACAAATGATGTTTGCTCGAGAAATCGACTTAGAGTTTTGATACTTTGCTCAACTCTTACGCTGATTTAGTTTGGCTAGTGATGGTTGAAGTTTTAGTTTGTACGAGCTGGTATTAGAAACTTGAAATGCAGAGCTAACTGGAAATTCGAGGGACATCGGTCAAATTATTCTAACCACTTTGGTTGCTGTTTTCGTCTATCTATTTATTTAAAGTGTGGATATAAATTTTATACTGATTACTGATAAATCTATTTGAGGATTGCTTTTATTATCTGTAGATATTTTAACTGACTTTTAAAAAGAAAGAGTTCTAAATTCATCGCTTAAATATTTTATAATATATTTTCGATCACACTACCCGTGCGCAAAAGGTTTGTCAATAGCCTCATGATGTCACGCGTCGATGATCAGTAGGGTTGACAAAAAAGGTTACATAAACAATTACATACATACATACATAACTTCACGCCAGTTCCCTTGCGGGGTAGGCACGAACAACAGAGCGCCATTTAGGCCCATTCTTACACACCTCACTTGCTTCTTTGACATTCATAACTCTTGTCATGCACACTCGTCTGTTCTTAAGGCTCCTGACATCACCCTCCGCTAGTACACGATCAATTTGATCATGGAAGGTGTTATCATAAACAATTGTTGCATTTATTATTAATAATAATAATATAATAATAATCGGCAGACAAACACACACATTTTATATTCCCAAATTAAGCAAGTTACGCTTGTGTTATGGGTAATATACAACGGACTACTCTGGGGCCGATCCCAGACACCCAGACCATAGTAAATAACGGAGAAAATACGTTTCCGAAATTTACTATACCAGGAATCGAACCCGGAGCCTTTGCGTTGAAGTGAGGTAGGCCGGCAAAGGCTTAGCCCGCTCAACCACAGAGGCCGTCATTATTTATTATTGTATGTATATACTTTACATAAGTATAATAGTAAATAATACAATATAATAATAGTAAGTAATCATCGGCAAATCTTCTGCGCGCGGATTTAACTTTTTGGTTTTAATATATTTTTCGAGTTGGATGTGGTTTCATATAAATTTCATTGTTATTGAATTTTGGATTTTGAAGATATAGAAGAGAAATTTTTAAATTGAAATAGATATGTAGTGAGATATTATAAGGTTTATGAAAATTAAAAAAAAAATTGGCACCTAATTTTATATATAAACATACGTACCATATTTGTAAATTAGAATTGTAAAATAAAAAGAAATCATCAAAAAAGAAATTGGTTTTAAATCGTAACGAAAAAGCAAAAAAATAATATTTTCTGCAACATCTTGAAGTCAGTGGCAAGTAAAACAATAAATATTGCTATACACATGGTTGGCAACACCATCATAAGATATTTTTATTGTTTTTAAACTTGCAACACTGTCGTTGCTTTTTGTTTTCACTTTTCACTTCCATTTTGTTTGTAGCCGAGTGCACACGTATTTGCATTTTAAAGTGATTTATTATAAATTTCCACCACTAACAGTATTTAACTTTTATACCTATAACGACCAGAGTATCGCCCACACCATCAGCGTAAAACAAGTATTATATGTGTGACGAGCTGCGCACATACTTTGCTATTGAATGAATGTACTGTAATGAATTTATATATTTAGCGAGTCAATTAACGTATTCATTATGTTTAAAAAGTATTTAAAATTATTGTTACCATAAAATTTAAAAGTAACGCTGCTATCAGATGCATCAACCAAATTGAATCAATTTGGTTGAAAGGCACAGAACTGAAATGACACGACAGTATTCAATGACATTGAATTATTGAAGTTTATATTTATAT
Source organism: Dendrolimus kikuchii (assembly GCA_019925095.2). NCBI lineage: Eukaryota > Metazoa > Arthropoda > Insecta > Lepidoptera > Lasiocampidae > Dendrolimus > Dendrolimus kikuchii. The sequence continues at coordinate 18,378,108 of CM034397.1, forward strand.
GGATCACCGTGATTGGGCCATACAAATTGAAAGATAGAAATGAACCGTGTAATATTAGCTTACGATAATAAGAAGGTATTTTAACGTACACTTGTTTGTGTCTATGTGTTCACCTAACAAATTTTGGCAAATATATTATGTCTATAAAATCACCACATCCGTCCGTTTGTGCTTTTATCTATGTTTATCAAAGCCATAAAGCGCTTGATGCTATTCAATGGAAAATGGAGTTCGAAATACGAGGCCTTCATGCGGGTATCAGAAATGTGTTCCCCCTTTGAAAGTTTCAAAGCCTCTGCTTTTAATGGGATAATAACAAAACTTGCACATCAACGCATATGTGGCACAGAACATCCATTTAATGGCGAACGTCAGCAAAAGTAAGTTAACAGCCATGCCCCGTAACAATAATATCGCTGTGTATCACATAAAGCTCTTGGGTTTATGCGCATATTACTCCAACCGCACAAATTTCAGGTTCCAAGCCATAAGCGACTGACGTTTAAAGTCAGCCTTGTAAGTTGTAGGCTATTGGAGTAAAAAAACGGCATAATGCGTACTAATATTTTGAACATAATTTTTTTAAACTTTTACCGGACATGATTCTTCACATTTTTATTGGCAACACAGAGTTATATGTATAGCGACACACTTGCAGAACATACCATGTGGAAAGTTCGACAACTGAAAGATCGGCGCTAATCTGAACTCGGAGGAATTTCCGCTGATTTGTGATAGGTAACTTAAAAAACATCGCGAGCGTATTTAGCCCAACTTTCCACGCGGTATGTTCTGCAGGTGTCTTGCTAGGCTTATAGCGAAAAGAAGCGGCCGCTTTCGCAAGCCGTATTACGTATATATCAAGTATCAAAATAAAGTGGCAGTTTATGGTATGTCTTACAGGTGGTTCGGTGGTGCGAACAGCTGAATCAGTCAGCGGTGAAAATATACGACCCTCAGTAAGAGTTATATGTTTGTGCCGTTTACTGTTGAAACGCATGGACTGTGGGATCCTGAAGCCATATGAGAATTTACCAAAATTTATTAAAATGACTCATTGACTCTTTAGGTGATCAGAGGGTTCGTGCCTACCTTGGGAAACGGATGAATATGGCGATCCAGCGAGGAAACGTAGTCAGCCTTCTGGGCATCTTACCCATAGAAGACGGTGACCTAGGCTCAGTATTTTACTTATATATAGTCCTGAGGGACTGGGTAAAATATAATATAACTAAGTTAAGTTTTTTTAAATGTATTAGTTTATAAAGCCATTGTACTAAGTTAGAATGTTTTTTTTTATTGCAGGAGTTCAGCAGACAGGCAGACGGCCCACTTGATGGAAAGCGGTTACCATCGCCTATGGACATTTGCAACACTAAACGTGCTACAAATGCGCTGCTGCTCTCTTAAGGGAGACTGGAACCTGGCCACTGATGCCGGAACACAATCCAAGGTTGTTATGGCGACATACATTAGACCAGGGGTGGTAGCCATCCAGTCGGGCAAATGCCCTACCACCTGGCTGTGGGTTGTGAAGTCGCCTCTTAAGATAGGCCGCCCGGCCGCAGGAAATTGTATTCTTTGTCCTTTCCTGCACGGATGAGGAATTCCCGTTCAATATAAGTCCATGACTATAGTTTTTAACACGGAACAATATTGCTAATACTACTCGTTTTTATTTATTTACTAGCTGTGCCATCACTTTCATTCTTGTAGGACTTGGACTTTATATTCATATCTTATGTGCAAGACAAATTTAAACTAAAATTGCTGTTGTAATCCCTGTAAATTGCTGTAAAAACCCTGAAGTAGTAACTTAGAAGTATATTTGAGACAAGTATCAAATAGTTTTCCAGATAAAAATGTATAAAACGGTCGTTTTTGATTATAAATCTAAAAATATTATCTATTTTGAAATCACAGATAGATAATTTTATTTTATTTGGATTTATAATACAAAATACCAATTCAAGCAAAAAAATTCAACTACCGCCGTTATGGCTTATAGTATAATAAAATTTTCAATTGACTTTACGCCTCCTCTCTTTACATGAACCACACAAACATGAAGCCCTTTTAGTAATTGGACACATTCAGATATGCAAAAAACAGGGGTTGTGCTCCAAATGGCTACACCGGAAAATTTATATACAGCCATTTGACGTGCCTTGTGCTTCCTGATTCACATTTTTTGACAATTAATTACTTTTCGAAAATGTATATTTAGTAAAAGAAAATTTACCTTAATATGGCATAGAATCATACGCCATCTCCCTTTTCTCTCTTTTCTTTCACCATATCCCAATTATTTCGGGTAGGCACAATATGTCTTTTCCTTCCACACTCCTCTATTATGACATACATCTTCTGTCACACCACAAATCATCATATCATCCTACACACAATCCATCCATCATATTTTTGGTCTACTTTTACATTTGTATCCACCCATCTTGTAGTTTAACATTCTTTTTGTCACGTGACTTTCATCCCTCCTCATTATATGCCCATACCAACTTAATCTTTCTTCCTCTCAATTTTTCAGTCACAGGTGCAAATTTCAAAGATCCCTTTATGTACTCATTTCTCACCTTATCCATTCTTGAATCATAATCCCTATTAACATATAAAAGACAAATTAAATAAACACAATAATTGTGCCATATACTCATATTCTAGAATAAAATCTAAAACAATTTATATATTTTTAACGACTTGATCTCACTAACTGACTGACATATCAACGCACAGTTCAAACTGCTAGCGCTAAAAAAGATTTTTGAAAATTCAACACTAAGGGGGTGAAAACGTCTCACTTGAATTCACTGTTGGCTACCCTGTTGAGTTGACTATCAACTGCTATATTCCTAAATGCCTTTGACAAAGAACGATTTTACAATATTCAGTCCTTTGATTTTTTTAGAGCAAATAGATGTCTTACTAGGAGAATGAAATAAGGTGCAGAGATGGGAAAGATGGTATAAGATGGAGGAAGAGGTGGGCCATCAGAACTCCCACTCATCGTATGAAGCACGATTAGCTCAAGGTTAATCGGGTCACGCCGACATTCTGTGAGAGGGTGGCATCACACCGATTGAGCCGGCCGTAAGATCTGTAATCATGATATGAGCCATACAGCATCAAAAATTGTTAAATTAATATCCAACAGAATTAAAAAGAATTTAAATTACAACCAACCTCAAAAAGATTCCTGTCAACTGGAAACCAACTCGAAGTGGTCTGCCAAGTACCTAAGGTGACTTCTTCTAAAGAAATGTTTGCCATAACTATTCCTTCGAACTTTATTTGGTACTTTGGTTAAGTTGTGGGTATTAGTTCTCGAGTTTCCATGGTAGGAACTTGTGGATTAGTTTGCCAAGTTACAGTGTGCTTGTGAATGGCACCGTTTCGACGTGTTTGAAGTTATATTACATATTGATATTATAACAATCTTGCTAGATCAACTAATGCGTCATTACGGTAGTTGCGTAGTTTACAAGGATGTTCGTATATAAGCATGTTATTATGGAAATTGTTCAGGCATAGTTTAAATATATATATATTATTATATACTATCTGACCCGGCAAACTTCGTACCGCCTCAGAAATAATAAATAACAAAGCTGAATGATAATTGTAGAATGTTTCAACTTTAGTAAAAAATGTGGTCAAAATTTAACCGGATCGGACATCAAACGTTTTTTGACATTCAAAAACAAAAAAATGAAAAAAAAACTTCACTTTTAAATTTAATTTTATTTCTGAATGACTTTTAAATTTAATTAATTTCTAAACGACGGGACGAACATCAAATGTTTGACAGGTAGGAATAGTTTCTGAGGGAAAGCGAAATTGTTATTTTTACTATATTCCAAGCAATTTTTTCATATTTACTCACCTTTTAAATCTTCCCTGGACTTTCACAAATAATTCAAAACCAAAATTAAATAAATCAATCCAGCCGTTCTCGAGTTTTAGCGAGACTAACAACCAGCAATTGATTTTTATATACTTATATATAGATTATTGCTAATCTTGGATTTCGGTATCACTTAAGAAGTTTATATTAACTAGTTACAATGTAAAACCGTTTAACTCGTTTAGAATAAACCCATACATACTCTGTTTGTATTTTTGGAGTTTCGTAGTCATTTTGTGAAAAGCCGAAAAATTACAAAATTTTCCTGTCTGTCCGTTCATCCGTTTATGAAATTTGGCACCAATATTCTTCATGTCTTAAAGCACCATTTCTAAAAAGGTAGCCAGTAATGCTTCCTTACTGGCAGTCCAATCAACTGAGAAACTTTTTATTTATTTTATTTCTTTTTAATTTAATTATACTTAGACATAAGTTGTTAAAAGTATCCTCTCAGTCAGGTTGCCTGGAAGAGATCGCTCTAAGCGATAAGACCGCCTTTTGTTTTGCCGTAAAATTTTTGTAATTATTAATTCTGTAATTGTTGGTCTGAAACAGAGTGTCGGGGTGAAGGTAAGGAAAGGAATGCTCCGGTGGTTCGGGCATGCGGAAAGAATGCATGATGAAAGAATGACTAAACAAGTATATAATACAAAAGTGGATGGATGCAGAAGTCGTGGAAGGCCACGACACACCTTCTATGATCAAATTGATCGTGTACTAGCAGAAGGTGATGTCAGGAGCCTTAAGAACAGACGAGCGTGCATGACAAGAGCTATGAATGTCAAAGAAGCAAGTGAGGTGTGTAAGAATAAGCCTGAATGATGCTCTGTTGTTCGTGCCTACCCCGCAAGGGAACTGATGTGAAGTTATGTATGTATGTATGTATGTAATTGTCTATTTTGGTGAACAATAAAGTGTTTTCTATTCTGTTCTATACTTTTGAATCTGGCGATACGTCGCAGCCGCATGCATTTTATATGAGCGTACATTATGACGTCAAAAGATTGTACAGATAAAAGTAATCAAATAGTGCATTTATTATTATTTAAAGATTTATTAAAATTATTTATATCATAATATTTTAAAAGTAAGATGACAGTAATTGTTATTTTAACATCTGTTCTTTCATATATATACTAGCGGATCCGGTGGACCTTGTTCTGCCTGGAAAAAATAAAAATTTAGAATCCGATTACCATGCCACTTACCGGGTTCAATGGTGAATCTAAACCAGCCGGGAACCCTACTCCAACACACACAAAAAATTAATTAAATCCTAGAACCAAATTTCAGCGCCACCCACCTGATATAATTATGATCTATACCATTCTGGGGCTCAGTCAAACACTAACAAAAAAATGACATCAAAGTCTTGGAACCTGGTAGCAGCGACACCTACCGAATTCAATTGTGAATATAAACCATCCTGGGCATCCCACTCAAACACACACACAAAACTAAAGCGGGATCATTGGATTTTGAAAAATCAATACAAGCGTCCGTGACGTGAGCTGTCAATTGCGAAAGATGACGGAGTTCCAAACCTAATTCATTTTCTTAATTTCTTTTCGATATATTCATAGTTATTCTGCTATTTGGGTTGGAGATAAATCCAACAAATAGAAGATTATAAAAATCGGTGAAGGCCGTTTTTGAGTTATAAATGGTCTTACCTTACTTTGTTTTAAATATATAAATAATGTTAGATGTTTTTGTAATATGTGTCTGTATTCCTATATCATTTAGGTTTTTCGGGTAAACTCGTAGCTTTGAACTAATCATGCGTCAACCTATACGGGTCGGGGCCTACTTATACTTAATAGGAGTAATCCATTTGGCAGACAAGTTTTATACCGCATCCATTTTAATTAGACCTGCCTAAACCCGGCCCACGTCAACTGTGACGTACATTCAAGAGGGATGAGATCTGTAGCGAGGGCTCAAGATCGTCTGGCGATGTTTTATCAGGTCGTAAATTTCAAGGGTATCTGGCAAGACGTCAACCGTCCGACAGTAAAGAGTTTAAAGAAGAAATATTGTGTATTGGAATGTTTATTTTAAATATTGGCTATTACTGTATATATTTTTTATTGCGAAGCTCGCAAAGTGGCAGATGGCCCCAATTACTGGAAAGTGGTAACTGATGCCTATAGACTTTTGTAACACCAGCTGGGAGAGATGGGATGGGACAGGAAAGACGGGATGTCGGGGAATAAACGTAGGCAGTAGAAGAGGCCTGTGTGCAAGGCCTGTGTGCGAGCCCCCCGCCTGCCAGGGCTCGCGGAGTTGGGACTCCCGTTTTCCCGTAGCCCTAACCCAGGGGTTTTAGTGAGTATCTCTAACTAGAAAATGGCAATAGCATGGCACTAGTTCTAACTGGGCATACTAGTGCCACCCCGAATCGGCGAATCCCACACACGGGTCGTGAACTAACCCCTAATCCCCAAGCTTCTGTGCTTGTCGCGGCTTATGGTCCTCAATCGAATTTCCCCTGACAAAAAAAAGGTATGACGGGATAAAAGGTGTAGGATAGGAGAGATAGGATAAAGGAAATGGAATAGGGAAGATGCGATGGGGAGGGGAAAGTGGGGCATTGGAATCTCATATATCGTACAAAACACTATTAGCTCAGGTTGAACCGTTTTAATATCACACCGAGCCGAACCTAGGTGCTCTTAGTAAATTCTCGTCAACTATGACGTCATAATTACATCAAGTAATATAGGGCGATGGCAATATGTAGCAAGCTGTTGCTGAGATACGGCCACACAATACCATGCAATAATTGCAATATGGAGCAACTTTAAAAATTAGGCATACCCCGGCCCCGCCTCGCGCCTGTTCCTCTCCCGAAAACGAGATGTACTTATATGTACAAACGAGATAGAAAGAAAATTATCTAAAAATTTCTAAACCGATTGGATATTTATCAACTCATATAGTAACGTTGAAAAATGTGGAATATATGGAGCAATATTCCCGAAATAATTGCCGCATTTTATTGCAATTGCTCCAGATTGATCCATTAATATTGCGAAGCAATAATTACTCAAAACATTGCCACCTTAAAAGCCGTGATCAAGATAGGTAATTAATTATTCTAGCATGGCTCTTCCCGCGTACAATAATTTGAGATCTTTATTATGCCACCCGAGACTTTATCTGCATATTTTTTTTAATTCTTCAAGGATGTAGATCGCAACTGTTACATACATACATACTTAACCGTGCAGGAACGGAGAAAGAATACAATTTCTTGCAGCTGGACGGCCTGTCGTAAGAGGCGTCCAAACATCCCATAGCCAGGTGGTAGGGCATTTGCCCGACTGGATCTAAAGTATGTCGCCAAAACAACCTTGAGTTGTGTTCCGGTATTAGTGACCAGGTTCCAGAGTTCCTTAAGCGAGCAGCAGCGCATTTGTAGCACCTTTGGTGTTGCAAATGTCCGCAGGCGATGGTAACCGGTCTCCATAAAGTGGGCCGTCTGCCTGTCTGCTGAACTCCTGCAATAAAAAGGAAATACACCCTTGTATTTATTACCAAAAATCTAAACATGAATATTCACATATTTAACTCGTGAAATTATTGATTGTCCGTATATAATTTTACCGTTTTTTCTCCCCTCTTTTACGTCGAAGGTTACATTTAGGTTTCCGTGACGTAAGTCCGACTTTTACCTCAGTGCCTTATTGCGTGAAAATTATTCCAAAACCTGAATATACAGAAACACTGGATACCGATTAGATAGTAGTAGGTACAGTAGTCATATAAAGGTTTACGGCTTAAGACATTTATTTCCCAAAATAATTTACAATTCACTTACAGATAACTAACTAGTTACATTTAATACTCATTTACCCTCATTAGTGCATCTGTCCATTTATTATTGTAATATTTAATATTTTATTAGTTTTTAAATTATCTCTAATTTATTATTTATAACAAGAAATCCAAAAAAAATTGTGTCGTGTTCTCCATCGTTTATATAGTCTATTCCAGTTGATTTTTTTTATAGCTTCAATCTACACAAATCTATATATATAAAAGAAAGTCGTGTTAGTTACACTATTTATAACTCAAGAACAGCTGTACCGATTTGGCTGAAAATTGGTGGTGAGGTACCTTAGAACCAGGAGACGGATATAGGATACTTTATATCCCGTTGGAACCGGTAAGTAACGCTGAGATCGGATTCTAGAATCCTCTGACCTGACCTGACTCTAGAACCTGGACCGATTTTGGTGATTTTGTTTTTGTGTATTTGAGTGGGTTTCCGGGTGGTTTAGATTCACAATTAGAAGCGGTAGGTGGCGCTGGGATCGGGTCCTAGATTTTTATTTTTTCAGAGCAGGACAACGTCTGCCAGGGCCGCTAGTAATAAATAAGTGTTACAAGTTCATCCCCATTCAAGCTTATAAAAAATGTAGAAATTTTATTAATGGATATGATGATGATAATGAATATCAAGGCAGCAAAAACTTAACAAACAAAGTCACTTTCACACATTATAGGTACTGATATTATTATGGACATTATTCAAAATCTTTCCGGTTACGAGTGCTACATAATTTGAAATTTTGAAAAAAATAATAATAAATAAATAATAATAAAAGAATTTTTATTGTCACCAAAAATATAACAAATTTTGCCTTTAAATTAAGACTAGATACTAAAATACACGAAATTTTTAGAATTTTACAATATTATAAATATGTAAGGGTATAAAACTATTTAAAAAAAACCCGTATCCCCAGTTTTTACTCTTAAGCCCTACGAATAACCATAATCGCATACTTCACGACGCCCAGGGTGTATGGAAACCACACTGGGGACCCTCAAACCGTTTCATACCTCAAAAGGGTGTGAAAATTAGTGCGTTTCACCGCACTAGACAAACTCTAAAGTGGTGCTTATCTCCACGAGAGCATACAATACATGTGCTGAAATATACGACGCATTGTTACGTGCGGGGACGCGGCATAGTATTTTTTGTTCTGAATGTAGGACGCGGTGAACAAACATCGTTTTGGCGTGTTTCGTGTAACGAAAATTCTGAAATTGTATGTGTAAATCTTTTTAACAGGGAATTCTGTTAGCTGTGAATAAAAATACTACGGAAACTCGCTGGTTTTTATTATAAGAATATATTTTATTGCATAACATCGAGATACAGTTCCAGAAGTATAATTACAGAAAACAGTAGGCGGTCTTATCACTAAAACAATTTCTTTCGAATAATCTTAGGATGGATTTGAAAGTTTATTTTATTGTATCACTAGCGGTTTCGGCAGACGTTGTCCGATTCCAGTGCCACCTACCGGGTGTAATTGTGAATGTAAATCATCCTCGGACCCACTCAAACACAATTTCTTTAACACCTTGGGTTACATTATTGAAGTTTTAGTAGGGATCCCTAATTTTTTTCTAGAAATAAATATAGCTTATATTAATCTGAAATAATGTAGCATTCTAATGGTGAAAGAATTTTTGATATCGGTCTAGTAGTTTTTGAGTTTATTCGTCAAAAACATACAAAAAGCTCAAAATTTTCCTCTTTATCATATATGTATAGATTAGAATACAAAGTATGTACATTAAGATATAGTTGAAGAAGTTTAAGCACAGAAAACAATAGGCGGTCTTATCACTAAAATCAATTTATTCCAGATAACTTTAAAACGATTACAATACTTCGTGAAATTGGCTCTATAATACAATGAGAATATAGAAGTAATAAAGAAATCAAATTAATTGGAAGTGTATAAAACTAAAAAAATATACGGTGACAATGTAAGTTTACATTAATTAAAGACTTCATAATTAAAAAATACTACATAAAATATTTTGTTAAAATTCCAAGCATGTTTTTACATTTGATAGTGTAATATTTGTGGTAGCAGGCAACACTGAAAAATAATATTAGATAATTACTACTATTACGGTGGCTGAGCTTGTTGTTCCCAAACTTAGCCCAATAATGTGCAAAATTTTTATTGCATTTTTATTACCACACTAAAGCGTTCGTATCATCTTGTGAACTTCGTATTCGTATCCTGTAGAAAATGTCTTCTTATCTTGTTTGTCAGTTAAAATTATTTTATGTTTATCCCGGTTATTCCCTATTAAAATTTTAATATCAAAATTATAATAATTATTATTTATCTATTAAAAAGAGTAAACAATTATGTTTAATAAGAATGTTATTCTAAACTAGCAGTGAGCGCCTCGTCGTTCAGGCGGGGCTTTGATTTTAGGTTCATATGTTCTGAAATATATTGAAATGAAATATACGCCGATATTTAGAATATATATCCTATTTGAATCCTTAATTTTTTTTTAGAATCCGTGGAGCTGTTTCGGAGTCGGTTTGACACAAACAATTAGACCGACACATAGAAATTCATAGAACACGATTAGTTATTAATAAGTTTTTGGTTAAATTTACGCATTTATTTTGTAATTACAGACGGACACTTTAATCATGTTAGTATAAGAATATAAATTTTATATGAAAAAATGGGTTTTGAATACGCACAGTATTAATTTCGGCTATCGCCATTTCTGCTACTGGTAACACTCATTTTATTTCTATTATTATTCCGCTGCGACATTATTGAGAGGTTGTTGCGGATTTGGTAGAATACGAATTTTTGTGAGGACAGTGGCATCGTACTTTGAATCTCTTCGTAACACCAAGTCACTTCAAATAGTAGATTTGGGGCCCTAGTCTTTTCTGAAGAATGTATGCCGTCCTGTTTAACTTAAACAAAGCAACTTGCGCACAAACGAAAAGCTTATCGTATGTTTACAACATAAGTGTCAAACTTAAAGCACAGAAGCTTGCCTCGCCGCATTACCACCATAAGAGTGTGCCCCACTTTTTAGTAGAGCTTGCCGACTCGGTCTGTTTTTACATTTTTTTAATCTTCAAAAGGGTTTTTGGTTACTTTTCTCTTGATGTAAAGAGGTTTTACAAACCTTATCTGAGTGAAATGAAAACACAACTGTGCGCTACAGTTGTGTTTTCAAAAAACCCATAATATTTCTTTCAACGTTTTTTATATGGATTTTTTTATTCCTACTTTTTTTTATTATTAACAACTCTACGGACTTAAGTTCCGTACCCTTTTTTACAACTTAATTTCTAGATTTTTTTTAAAATTTAAGACGCTTATTAGTTATATTGGTTCTTGTGTGTGACATTAATTTATTGATTTTTGTGTTGAGGTGTATGTGTCTTACCAATAACTTATTATATTAATTTATTCTAGTTTTAATACTAAACCTATACTAATGTAGAGTGTATCTGCTACATGTTGGTGTTGTGAGGAAGTGCATGTGCAGTGTGGGCCTTATTCCAACTTTAAGGAATTATGGGTTGCTCATACAAATTTAATGCCCATAAAAATCAAACCAATTTCTACCTCCTTCAAGATTGTTTATTGAGACAAACTGGATGGTATGTCTTTTGCCAGGATACAATCTATTTCCCTGCTAAATTTCGTCAAAATTTGTTCAGTCATTTAGTCGTAATAAATGAACAGAATTAAATTCGACTTTACATAATATCTAGTACTGGTCAGAAAAAAGACACAGGTTAACCATTTTTTTCTGACCTAATACATAATACTGATTACGCTTGCACAGAGCAGCTTGGTGAGTTTGTCACATCGGTTATCTCGATGTAACATGTAACTGGTGTCATCACAATGTTTTCTTTCACCGTCAAAAATGTAATTGAAACAATATGCATATGAAGTAAGACAACTGCCTAAGAGGTGCTCATTTGAGTTTGACAAGCAAGTGCACTATTCGTTAAGCTACCAAAGCTTTCATGACTTTAATTAGGTAAATATTATAAATGTATCCGTGCAGGAACAAAGAAAGAATACAATTTCCTGCGGCCGGGCGGCCTGTCGTAAGAGGCGACAAAATAACCCACGGCCAGCTATTCGTCCACTTGGATGGCTACCACCGCTGGTCTAGAGTATGCCGCCATAACAACCTTGAATTGTGTTCCGGCATTAGTGACCAGGTTCCTGTCTCCCTTAAAAAAGCAGCAGCGCATTCGTAGCACCTTCACTTTTATAAATGTCCATAGGCGATGGTAACCGCATTCCATCAGTTGGGCCGTCTGCCTGTCTGCTGAACTCATGCAATAAAATTAAAAAAAAATGCGAAAGTTTTGATGGATGTTCGTTGCTCAATCACGCCAGAACAACTGAATGGATCTGGATGAAATTCGGCACAAAGATAGATTTATAGTCTGGAATAGCACATAGCACTACTTTTTATCCCGGTAAAATCTATGGTTTCCGTACAACATTGACGCGAGCGAAGCCGCTCGCAAACACTAGTGATAAATAATTATGGTCGTTTAGGAAACACATTCTCTTATCTATTACAATGTGATTGCGAGTATTACAGCGTTAAAAAATGTCCAGAGTGGAAAGTGTGTCAGTGTCACGATTTATGCGACAACTTTTCCGCGACATTTATTAATTAGTCGGTGGAGGTTCCCGGGGCCAAGCACCACTAGCTAATGGCTGCAAAATTCTAAGTTAAATCTGGAACGTAAACTTTGTTGGCTTATGTTATCCGTGTTTAAAAATACCACGAGAATGAAAATAACTTTCGTCTCTTTTGCGACGCTAGCAAATAGGCAGACACCTAATGGAACATAGTCACGGTCATCTAGACGTTCGCAATGCCAGAAGCGAAGCCAACGCGTTGCCGGGATGGGATTATTATTTATTTAGGTTTATGGCTTGGCAGCTATGTCTTTAAGCCAAATCTTAGATTACAACATAGTTTCTTCATATTCTTAAGCCTATGTATAGCTCAGTTGAACTGTAGGTTATCAACTGACGTCATTCAACGGAGTTCTTGTATCAACTCAAAAGGCCACATTTGACTATACAGTTCACATCTATCACAAAAACATACAATTACCTCTCAAAATATAAACTACTGTTCATTTTAGAGTACTTTTACACATTTTTAGAAAATAAAATTGCACAGTACGACATCTTTCAGATCCCAAAAACTCCCATGATTGGATAGAGCGAATGTGATAGTAGGGATGAGATAAGTGAGATGACATAAGGGGATGGAACGAAGTGGGCTATCGAAACTCTCATGCATCGCATGAAACACGATTAGCTCAAGCCGTTTCACGCCGAGAATCTGTGAGAACGTGGTATCACACACATCAAGCCGGCCCTAAGAGCCGCAATTGTCAGCCTCTGTGGATGAGTGGGCTAAGCTTTTGCCGGTCTACCTCACTGGAACGAATAGGCTCCGGATTCGTATGTAAATATGGTATGTATGGTAAATTTCGGAAATGAATTTTCTCCGTTACTTACTATGGTCTGGGTGTTTGGGATCGGCCCCAGAGCAGTCCGTTGTATATTACCCATAATAATAAGACGATGATTACTCGTATCGCCATTTGGACAGTCATCAACTTAATTGACAACATATTACTTACCTTTTATCCGTGCAGGAACGGAGAAAGAATACAATTTCCTGCGGCCGGGCGGCCTGTCGTAAGAGGCGACTTAACAACCCACAGCCAGGTGGTAGGGCATTTGCCCGACTGGATGGCTACCACCCCTGGTCTAAAGTATGTCGCCAAACAGCATTGAGTTGTGTTCCGGCATTAGTGACCAGGTTCCAGTCTCCCTTAAGAGAGCAGCAGCGCATTTGTAGCACCTTTGGTGTTGTAAATGTCCATAGGCGATGGTAACCGCTTTCCATCAAGTGGGCCGTTTGCCTGTCTGCTGAACTCCTGCAATAAAAAAAAAAAAAAAAAAATACCTGATAATTCGCCAGTTTCGCAAGTGAACTAACTACTTAACAAATACAGTTGTAAATCAAGCTTAAGCGATATGATTTTGAGTTGATTTAAATGCTCCTGGTGAAAAATAAAGGATAATTTATTTACTACGAAATTTTTATTTTTTCAACCACTCTTTTCGTGTACAAAAGCAAATGATTCAACTCTTCATACTGAAATAACAAATACGCCAACACAAACAGATTACACAACCCGACCTTCCGAAAAACAGAAGGAACGCAAGAACGACTTAATTAATTATGTTTTCATGAGTTTATGGGCAAGGGGCTTGCACTAACGCCTTTCGCCATCTGGGCCACTTTTGTAATATGTGCCCTAAAAAGGGTTGCGCAATTTATGTTTTACCTGTCGTGCGCAGCTGAGGGTACACTTGAGGGATCGTTACACCTCAAGCAATTAATTATACTAAAATTTTTGCTTTGTATTCTTATTTCTATATATTTAGTTTTTATTATTGTACTAGATGTGCCCGCGACTTCGTCCGCGTGAATTTTTTTATTTTGCGGAATGCTAAAAATAATAGCTTAAGTTACTCCTTATACCATAAGCTATCTGCCAGTGAAAATCCCATCAAAATCGGTACAGCCGTTTCAGTCATTAGCTGAAACATTCAGACATACAGAAAAAATATCTAAACATTGCAGTTTCAAAATCTCCTGGTCTAAATTATCCCCCTGATTTTTTCACATTTTTATTTTGACATTACAAACAGACACTTCAATTTTATTTATCTGTATATATATTGTATAGATACAGCCTCTATGGTTGAGTGGGCTAAGTCTTTACTGGCCTACGTCACTACTGCGTAGAGGCTCTCCAGTAACATGTGAATAATACGCTGAAGCGCTTTAAAAATAATCAAAGTCGTAGAACTTCTAAAATACCTCCAGCGAAAACAGGTTGAAACAACATATGTTAAGTATGTCGCTGTCTTTTCTTTTACGTTCTCCCAATTACTTGGGGTCGGCACTATATATCTTTTCCTTCCACAATTCTCTATTCTATCATACATCCTCTGTCACACCACAAATTATCATATCATCCTTCACATAATCTCTTTTTTGGTCTACCTTTACATTTATAGCCAAATCAATCTTGTAGTTTAACATTCTTTTTGTATCTCCCCCATTACATGCTAATAGCATCTTAATTTTCTTCCTCTCAATTTTTCAGTCATAGGTGCAACTTTTAAAGATCCTCTTATGTACCCACAATCGTTACATACGTTAAGTGTCATTATAAATAAGTTGGCAAGCAAAGTCATATGTAAACCTCCAACAGTAATTATAAACTAAAAATAATTTTTACTACTTTATCCGTGCAGGAACGGAGAAATAATACAATTTTCCTGCCGCCGGGCGGCCTGTCGTAAGAGGCGAAAAAACAACCCACAGCCAGGTGGTAGGGCATTTGCCCGACTGGATGGCTAAAGTATGTTACCATAACAACCATGAGTTGTGTTCTGGCATTTGTGATCAGGTTCCAGTCTCCCTTAAGAGAGCAGCAGCGCATTTGTAGCACCTTTGGTGTTGCAAATGTCTATAGGCGATGGTAACCGCTTTCCATCAAGTGGGCCGTCCGTCAGCTGAGCTCCTGCAATAAAAATAAAAAAAACTTATTAACTAGAAAGAAAGAAAGAATTGTTTTATTTAGGACAAATAAACACCAACAACACTGAAAAAAAAATTAATCAATATAAGTACTAAAATTGGTCCTAGACTAAGCATAATACTAGCCACTAATACTAACGTTATTCTTCCGCCTGGGACTAGCAGGTGGAGTCACGGAGGAGAATACAACACAAATAATATATAAAATCGATTCAGTTTAATAATTATAAAAATAAAACGGGTTATTAGACAAATTTACATCAAAATAATAGCAATAAACATATAAACATAGTGACATACGTGAACAACAAAAACAAGTAAATAAAATAAACAGATTATAATATAATAATAATAATCGGCAGACAAACACACATATTGTATATCCCCAAATTAAGCAAGTTACGCTCGTGTTATGGGTAATATACAACGGATTAATTATTGTTACTACTATACTACTATTAATTATTGTACAATTATTGTTAATGTTATTATATTAGTAACATGGTCATATAGCACTTGTATCATGCCTTAAGTTATTATGTATTTTGGTGTTCACAAAGGAATTTCTTTAGTGTGACCCTAAAGAGTGACTACTATAACTCAAGGAAGAGTCTTATAAGTGATTTGTAACAAGCCGTCGGTTACAAAAATCCGTTTCTAGTTTATCTTAATTTGAATCCTTACGTGTATTGGTCCCTAGGTGTTTATCACCTTTGTGTACTAGAGTTTATACAAGGACCCATGCCTAAGGGTCGACCCTTTGTTCGGTAAAGTAGGTTTTCGTTCAATGCTCTTAATGTGACTGGAGTGGCATTAGGTTTTTGCTTTTCATAGCGATAAAACTCGAGGTTCCCTTACAAATTGACCTATTTACTGAGAAAGCTATTTGATTTTTATATACACATTTTATGAAATATTGATTACTTGTAGTTAGTTATCCATACTTAATATATACATATATTAAAATTGTAGAGGTTGAATTTTTGTGCAATGAAAAAATTCTAGAAACCGAGTAAGGGGAATGTAAGAAGTGAAATAGAACTAATTTAGATTTTTTCAAATTTTTTGTTTCTTGTTTGTCTGTTTGTATGGGATTTAAATGAAATGTTGTATAGTGCTAGCTTATATCCCTGGTCAACATATAGGATACTTTTGATCCCGAAAAATTAAAGAGTTCCCGTGGGATAATTAGAACAACTTTCCACGCGGACGAAGTCGCGGGCAGAAGCTAGGATAAAAATATGAATGTTTGGATATTTGTTTGTTTCTAGATATTATAATATTATTAAAAAAGAAGACAGGAATTTCTGGACCAAACAAATGATATGAAATTTTTATCCGTGCAGGAACAGAGAAAGAATACAAATTCCTGCGGCCGGTCGGCCTGTCGTAAGAGGCGACTAAATAACCCACAGCCAGGGGGTAGGGCATTTGCCCGACTGGATGGCTACTACCCCTGGTCTAGAGCATGCCGCCATAACAACTTTGAGTTGTGTTCCGGCATTAGTGACCAGGTTCCAGACTCACTTAAGAGAGCAGCAGCGCATTTGTAGCACCTTTGGTGTTGCAAATGTCCATAGGCGATGGTAACCGCTTTCCATCTAGTGGGCCCTCTGCCTGTCTGCTGAACTCCTGCAATAAAAAAAAAATGATGCTAGATAGAGAAGATTCTATCGAAAAACCATATAAACTTATACCCGTGGCTATTACTGCTACAGACAAGAAAACTTATCTCTTTAGGAACAATGAATGGCGAGTAACAAAATTCCAATTAGCAGCGTGCACAATAGATCTAGCAGTATTCGATCACGAACGTCGGCCATTGTGCTCTGTTCAATAGACTGAAACAAGTCCAGCTTGATCCGAATAGGATAGCATCGATTCAACTGAACTAAATGCGATTTGGATACTAGTATATCTAAGATTAATTGTTCGGCACATTTGGTTAGTAATATACTCCTAATAGAAATTTCACAAAGTCGTTTTGTTTATAAAGTTATTCCAACAGTGTTTGCGTCGTTTAATTTTCAATTATAAAACTTCACTAGGCAATAGGGATGATATGAGGCATATAAAATGCAATCGTCGGAAGTCAGGCAGATCGGATTGACACATGTCATGGGACCGATAACATATAATAAACTCCCGATAAATATAACAGACTCACAATCTGTCAATTTATTCATAATACGGCACAAGATATGGTTAGTCGAGCGCACCTTTCACATATGTGATGAGTTTATGACATACACTTAACTTATAGAAACAATTTACGTGTAACAATGTTATCAATAAAATGATTTAGATAGATAGATAACACTTTATTGTACACCAATACAATTATGAACTTAAAGACTAAAAATTATATCTAGTTATGTACAAAGCTTATCGCTAAAAAGCGATCTCTTCCAGACAACCCCAGGAATTAATTGAGATGATAATGGCGATGGTGGTATACGTAACATATAGTACGAACTACTTACATTTTAATAATAAATACATAAATAATACACACACACACACACACACACATATATATATATATATATATATATATATATATATATATATATATATATATATATATATATATGCAGAGACTTTATATATTGTGAGTTGATTTGTGTTCCGGCATTAGTGACCAGGTTCCAGTCTCCCTTAAGAGAACAGCAGCGCATTTGTAGCACCTTTGGTGTTGCAAATGTCCATAGGCGATGGTAACCGCTTTCCATCTAGTGGGCCGTCTGCCTGTCTGCTGAACTCATGCAATAAAAAATTACATAGATATATACTTAATATACATACCATACAAATACATATCCACAAAATATATAAATGTTTATAAATGAATTTAAATATCATATTCCAACGACAGGTAGTATTTTTTGATCATAGTTGTATTACTTTTCATACTTTAATATTTCATTAAAGAAAATTTTTAAGTCTAGTAGTACTATTCTAATTGTGTATAAAGGCAATTTTTTTTCTGACACCACGAGGGATAAACGAACATAACTGAAAAGATAGCGCTCGAATCACATTTAACGATTTGCTGTCGTGGTTCGTTCAATAGATTACAAGTATTTAAAATTAAGCACTTTGACACCACTTTATAACCTACATGTGTTTTTTCAACACGAGCGAAACCACGGCCAAAAGCTACTAAAGGATAAAGCTTAAGAATAATTATTGTAGTAATGTTGTAGCTTATTATACAATCAGATTATGTTATAACCAAATAGATCCCAGATTACACGAGCTGCGTTTCCGATTATAACCTTTATTATAGACGTATCTGCGTCGTTAACGGTAATAGTACTCCCGCAATGGGTATCATAAATCGAAATTGTTAATTAGTATGAACATTAATGAGAGAATTGCGAATCCTGTTAATCACAGTTTGGCAGTGATTGTTCATTCTCCCTTGTAAGCTTCGTGCAGACTGGAGAGTATAAATTATTATATACGTTGTACGTAATTCTTTTTGGCGCTAAATGGCGCTCTGTTGTTCGTGCCTACCCCGCAAGGGAACTGGCGTGAAGTTATGTATGTATGTATGTATGTAATTCTTTTTAGAGGTTCGTAGCGACACAAATCGTCCGTTCAAAGTGGTAAAAATGATGTCTCCCTCTTACTTTTTAACTAACAAGGCTACTCTTTACCTATCCGTGCAGGAACGGGGAAAGAATACAATTTCCTGCGGCCGGGCGGACTCTCGTAAGAGGCGACAAAACAACCCACAGTCAGGTGGTAGGGCATTTGTCCGACTGGATGGCTACCACCCCTGGTCTAAAGTATGTCACCATAACAACCTTGAGTTGTGTTCCGGCATTAGTGACCAGGTTCCAGTCTCCCTTAAGAGAGCAGCAGCGCATTTGTAGCACCTTTGGTGTTGTTAATATCCATAGGCGATGGTAACCGCTTTCCATCAAGTGGGCCATCTGCCTGTCTGCTGAAATCCTGCAATAAAAAAAACACTCGGTTAACACAATTTGGGAAACAGTTGTATACAATCAGCACTACAATACAATAAGGTAACATAGAATAGAAAAGAATATACTGTTACGAGTTGCAGGACTCGAATTAAGATGTCATTGGAATTATTATAGAGTTTATTAGAACTATACAAACACGTATAACACAGGTACAAATATAACCGAACGCAATAAGTCCAAACGTATTGCAGAAGATCGTAATTCAAATACACGCGCAAAGTCCGTCACTAAATAGATTACCGAATGTACACAAGTCTTGCTTCGCTTGTGGTTATCGCTTGACTGCCTCATCTCTCCATTTGGGCATTAATTTATACTGCACAGGTGCAATATGTCTGCCTCGTGGACCGAATTTCTTAGAATCAGTTTGTACTTTTAAATCCGAGATACCTGGCAGTGATCACAATACAACAATAGGCCGTAAAAGATTACAATACACAATTGACTGTTTTTTTAATCACAAATTTTAAACACAAAGTAAACAAAAGAAGTCCAAATGCCGAAAAGGTTGTAAAATGTGATTCTACAGGTGTGAATTTGTCTTTGTCGGCACCTAGGTCGTAACAATACTTTAGTGCATAACATTAAGATACTGTTTAAGAAATATAAGTATAGATAACAATATGTGGTCTTAACATTAGAAGCCATTTCTTCCAGACAACCTTAAGATGGACTACAAATGTTTGTGAAACATGTGGGTTTTGCAGTAACATTAATAGTATCAATATTTATAGTATTTTGACCCGATTCCATACAAAATTATTGGAAACAATGGATCTGTTTTTAATTAGCATTTGTTTATGTAAATAAAAATTACGTTTCAATGGTTTTAAGCACGGCATTTTATTCGATTTGTATTTGGACGTGTTGATCATTTTTCAGTAGCCGTGATCACGAAAAACAGAGATATCAAGTGTCAGTGTCAAATTGGATTACTGATTAGATAATATTTCCGGGTAGTTGTGATTACTATACGGCTTGTTTTGTAATCGCTCTTATATAAAAGCAAGCGGGCGTAACGCTGAACGATCATCCGCGTCCGATTATAAGCCGCGTCGAAATGCTCTCGTGCGAGGACCACGTAACGTCCTGACGGATAGAGTCGACGTTATTACGAAACGGCTGGCCCGGATCAGTCCGCCCGCGGTTCGGATGGTAGGCTGGCAGGTACCGACAGACAGACACAGATGAGACATAGCTCCCCCCACAGGATAGACTAGGCGTGTTGCTGGGAAGTTTCTTTCGCCCTTTCTTCTCTCCCAGCCACAACGCATTGCGAAACGGCAGTAAGATAGCGTAGGCCGCCGCAAACCACCGATCCCGGCCCGCTAGGATCCTTCCCCTTGGGCTTTATATTACCCGTCGCTCGTTCTCAATGAGTGCTTTGTGTCGCCCTATGGTGGGCATCATTAAATTCATCCCCCTCTCATGGCAACAGTTCAGCCGAGGTAAAACTCCTTAGGGAGCTCCCTTGAGCAAGTTGCTCCCCAGGGCTCGAGTGCTTTCGCTTCGCGAAGGCACTCGCCCCTAAGACCCCGGTAAAGTTGTAAGGTCTTCGGACCAACAATATAAAGTCAAGTCCAATAATGGTGAAGTAGCACTCTAGGTTAGCTAATTATTCTGCCAGGGCCAAAATCTATATATAAAAATTATACTTATTAGATTAGTATTCTAGTGGAAGAAGTACGCTCAGAATAAATACGATTTATGCACGAGCATACTCTTTTATTTTTTGATAACTTAGCCGACCTGTTTACGGCTATTGATTGTTTTGTTCGCTGCGAATAACTTCCACATTATTCCACACCTTAAAGGTAACTTGGGTGTCATCAATTTTATCGTTTTTATGTGTTTTTTACTACGCATAAAGTTTGAATTGGTTTTCTTTGATAATTTCTGCAGTTAAAAACCTTACTCTTTTATACAATAAAACTCAGTCTATAAATTCTTTTGTAAGTTTGATTTGTTTTATATAGACACAAAAATTTCGAAAATAAAATTGTTATCGTTATCTTTGTATGTCGATGTTTTCGCGAGTTTTAAATAATTATAGATAGATAGATAATACTGTAATGTACACCATTACAGAAAACTTACAAACTATTATTATTCTAATTGTGTACAAAGGACGGTCTTACCGCTAAAAAGCTTTCTCTTCCAGACAACCCGTGGCAAGAATATTGCTGATTTGGAGTAGCATTGGTGGTATACATAATTATTTTACGATTACTTACATTTTAATAATAAATATATAACTATATATATACTAACTATATACACATGTACAAGATATAGTGATAAAATGCAACTATTTAAACATAATAAACATATAGCTATATTCAATATAATACTAATTATATAAAACTAAATATCATTATATTGTAGATAGTATTTCCTGGCCAAGTTCTTAAATGTTATTAGAAATTTTGCTTATGTGACAGCAATGTGCAATGTATTCCAAAGTTGGACAGCCTTAACCGTGAAAGAATTATGAAAAACGTCGTATTATGAATAGGAGTCATTATTATTATTTATTCCTCTTATAAAGTAGTAACATAGTTGCGTAGTAGCTGTTTTTTTCTTCAATCAACAGTATTTTATTTTTTATTATAACATGTAGCTAAGCTAAAATAATTTAGGTATTAATGCAAAAATCTTTAAGCCCATACTTGCGATTATAGCAAAATTATGAATACAATATCAATCGGAGATCTATGGGTAATTGTCTTAAAACAAAACTTATATGTCGCTTACAATATTCTTCCATAACAGTCTCGATATGTAAGACAAGTTGAAGTAGATTAGTTATATACTTTATAGCGTCTTGGCAGTACTTTTATCGCTATTAACGAGGTGGCAGCAAATTGGGTCCAAGAAACGTTTATGTATGACACGTTCCTTCATTAACACTCTCATCACGTTTGAGTACTCAGAATAAATAGTACAAGGTTGGAAGATTACTTGCAACTTCTTAGCTTAGCATTTTTTTTGATAAATACTGAACATTTGAGTGGGAAATTGAACACAGGCATGTCTTCAATATCACCTACATCAGCCCACTACCGTACCACTCTTGGCCTCGGGCCTCCCCACTTTTTTAGTGGAACGGAAAGCATACCCGCCAGGCTTATCGAAGGCGGATTGATGGGTTTCACATATCGGTTACCTCGATGTGCAGGTTTCGTTACGAATAACGATGTTTTTCTTCAATTAATAACAATATTAGATCAGAAGAATGTTTCACGGCGAAGGTTCGAACCCAAGTTGTTGGAATGAAACAGGAGTACCCTAACTTGTAAGCTTCCACGACTTGCGTCGATATTTTGTTCAATTACAATTGAAAGAAATAAGTTCTGATGTTGCTGTGCTTAAAGTATTTGCATCTCGTTCCAATAACATGAGATCTAATTTAATAATATTTATTGTGTGTTAAGAAGCAGTTAACAGTAAAAAAATACAATAGGCTGTCTGATCGCTATTAGCGATTTCTTCCAGACAACCTTTGGATGGACGAGAAGTTTGATAAGAACCACTGCTCTTATGTTGCATTATTCTCATTTTACCGATTCAGGACCTTGTAATAAATTAATACGTAAGTATATTACACATACATGATATGACATTCTTATAGGCATACTAGGATATGCCCGCGACTTCGTCTACGCTTGAATTGAAATACCCGCGGGATTCCCGGGACACAAAATACCGCAGTATTTAAAAAAGAATGTAAGCAATCGTTTTAGTGAAATCTGTGTCGGAATAAGCAAATTTTTCAACGCACCCGAACAACTACAAACTGTTCCTGGGAAAATTCGGGAATATCGCACATTTTATCACATTAAATTCAGTAAAGTAATTACATTGGAATTAGATTGTTTTTTAAACTGGGCATTTTAAATCATTTTTAGAAAAATTTTCGCAGCATTCTCAGAATAAAAAGTAGCGCAGAGTTTGTCTAAAAATTAGCTGTCGATCAGCAAAAACCGCATCCAAATCGGCCTAGTTTTTACATTTTTAGGTGAATCCCGAACGAATAGACAAAGACGAGAAATCTAAAAAAAAATTGCATCGAGTTCTTTTTTTTCTAAATAGCTTTTATGTATAGACATGGCATGTTTAGAATTTTATATTATTACAGATAATAAGAATAAGAATAAGAAAGAAAAAAAGCTCGCGATATAGAATTTTTTTGTGAAGGAAGATCAAATTATTATCTGTAGTGTGTTTTTAATGATTGTTTCCTTATTATATTTTCTTTTCTCGTCAGCGCTTAGAATAATATCTCTATTAAGATACGTGAAAAATTACTTTATCTCTACACGTTTTCTATTTTTCTTGAATCTAAATAATGAGACTTAACTAGAGCCAACGCAAAATATTGTTACATGCCGACAATAGGGATCGAACACCTGTCTGCCATAAAGCACAGTTTATTACCTTCCCGCATTTGGATTTCTTTTGTTTACTTTGTGTTTAAAATTTGTAATTAGAAAAGCAGTCTATTGTGTATTGTAATCCTTTGTGATGATCATTAGCCAGGTGTGGTTCTTGGAAAATTCAGTCCACGCGGTCGAGTATTGTATAGTATAGTTTAGTATAAAACAATGCGCGAACGGAGGGGTGAGTCAGTCAAGCGACGATTACGATTCTAGCAAGACGTGTGTACATTCGATAAGCTATATAGTGACGGACTTTGCGCGTGTTATTGAATCGTGCAGTTTGTACTGGTTGTGCAATATATTTGTACCTGTGTTATACGCGTTTGTATAGTTCTAATAAATTCTATAGTAATTCCAACGGCATTTTTAATTCGAGTCCCGCACTCGTAACAATATAAAATAAAAATAGGACATTAGATAAAATAAATTCAACCCAGTCCGCTAATAATTTAACATCTTGATGTAGCACTTTTATAGTGTCTGACGGCAGAGCAAATTCAATATTGGTCCGTGATTTTTGCTAAGTTGTAAAATTATTTTTATGTATCGTAAATCAGAGTTTGTCGGTTGGAATCGTACATTTATTGGAAATGCTGCTTGCGATAGAAATTTTAACGAAGCTGTAGGGTATGTGTAAAGTTTGCTTCACGGTTTTAACATATTTTATACACTGACTCTTCACACTCGACAAGCATTTTTAGAACACCTCGCCATCCCTCCAACAATTTTACAGTATAAGAAACATAGGAAATTGGCACAACCGATAGCGGATTGAAGTCACTGATAAACTATTTTAAGTAAGGGTTATGAATGAAAAGAATTTAATACATTATTGTTTGGAAATTTTAGATAATATTTTATATAAGATATTATATAAAATATTATACTTAAAGTTTTACATATAATAAAATAAACCGAACACAGTATAAATCTATCGCATCTGCCAACATGAAAATAAAATGTAGTGAATACCGTCTATATACAATTGAGAGATTTTGAATTATAATCTATACACAATTACCAGATATTAGAGATAAATATTATTACATAAAATGATGTTAAGTTATAGAGAACTACTTGCTCTATACAAAACAAGCGCTAATCACCGAATGAATAAAAATATAATATTACTAGAGTTTGTCCCGGTTGACTCTAGTTACATATAAAACAAATTTCAGACAAATCGGTCCAATAGTCTTTCCGTAAAAGCATAACAAACAGAAAGACGAATATATTTTTATCCCGGAAACGATCCCATTTTTCGTGATAAAATGTATCCTATGTTCATCCTCGGCATCGAAAATATATATGTACTGACTTTCAGTCGAATCGGACCGGTAGTTTTTCCGTGAAAACGGAACAGACAGACAGACTGAGTTACTTTCGCATTTATAATATTAATAGGGCTTATTCAATTAAGGAAATGGCCGTGTGTGTCGATTAGAAATAAAAGGGTACCTAGATAAAAAAATTAATTAATAACTTTAAAAAAACATGACAAGAACAACTATGCTACTAAATTACTGTAACACTACTATGCTTCATAAAAATAGCATTAATTGAATTTATATTATATTTAATACTGGTAATTGGCTTAAAGCGTCTGAGTGTCAGTTAAACATAAATCTTGTAGTTACTTTTTTTAACAATCACGATATATTTTTTATTTCTTCTCTCTCTTTATCTCTTTTTGGGGATAGATATTATCCTTTTTATATTTTCTTCTCCTTTTTCCACATCATCTATATAAATAAAAATCAGTTACTGCTCGATACTCTCGCTAAAACTCAAAAACAGCTTGACCAATTTGATTTTGTTTTGTTCGTTCTAATACAGAGCAGGTTCAAAAGAGAAAATCGGGAAAACGTGAGTTTATTGCGTGAGTTCACTAGACAGGCAGACAGCCCACGTTATGTAAAGCGGTTACCATCGCCTATGCAAAAAAGGCCTTAAAATCTTTACAATGTTCTCAAATGGGCTTTGGCTCAAGTTGAGGAGATATTTTCTTCTAAAGTAAAAATTGTGTTCGTCCTATTTAAGCTAGACAAAGCTTTACAATTATGCCGCTTCTTCTCCTTAACAGCAATAACACGTTGCGAAGCGGTGTACATAGACTAGGAAGTAAAATTAAACATTAACGTATATGTATGACATTCAAAAAGTGTTCTCCAGTGGAACTTATTTTGAATAAAAACTTTTGAATTTGAATTTGAATATGTAGTAGACAATTAAAAAAAATGTAACAGCTTAAACAAGAATTTTAATGAAAACTAGATGAATCAAGATACGTTTAATAAGGTTTTGAGATTATTTTAAATTAAATAGTATTTTTTTGGTTTTGCAGTCAAATGACAAAACTATCATTAGATATATCTACTTACTTATTAAATAATATATAGTTAATTATTTAGAACGTATTTTTTGCTGTTACAGATCGTGAAGTGAACTCTTACACGGAAATGCGTTAATACTAGAAACATCATGCAAAAGGGTGTTCTGGTGCTGCTAGCACTGCAGCTAGCGGCGGCAAGCGCTGGAAGGTGTAATACGTAAGTATAAATCCTACTAATATTATAAACGCGAAAGTTTGTAAGAATGCATGGATGTATGTTTGTTACTCTTTCACGCAAAAACTACTAAATGGATTGTGATGAAACTTTACAATAATATAGCTTACACATCAGAATAATACATAGGCTATAATTTATAAAGATATAGTGTGAATTATCCATTATATAACGATTTTTCTTTACCACGCGGGTGAGACCGCGGGGCGCAGCTAGTAATATTGTTACGAGTGCGGTACTCGAATTAAAAATGCCGTTGGAATTACTATAGAATTTATTAGAACTATACAAACACGTATAACACAGTTACAAATATAACTGAACACAATCAGTTCAAACGTAATGCGCGATTCAATAACACGCGCAAAGTCCATCACTAAATGTACACACGTCTTGCCTCGCTTGTGTTATCTATCGCTTTGACTGCCTCCTCTCTCCATCCTGCAGTCGTTTTATACTTCACAAATAGAACTGTGCCCGCCCGTATCGTCGAGTTAATTTCCTAGAAATCGTAATTCTCACACCTGTTTAATTATACCTGCAAACGTCCATAAACGAGTACAATAGGCTGTTCTCCACAATAACCAGTAAATAAGTAAACAAAAGAAGACAATCATAAAGGTATTACAATTGGTTCAAATGCCGACAGGTAATAGCGTGCTTCGTGGAATTTGTCTTTGTCGGGAGGCTAAGTTGTAACAATATATACTTGAAGCGTGACGTTTATAAGATTAAAGCCCTGATGAGAGTCGGGGCACTTGCTGGCTAGTCTCCTCCCCCCATCAATGGATAATGCCTTATGGGCCACGCCTGCTAGGGTCTGCGAAATGTGTAGTAGTCGGGTGGCGGGGGGTATGACTATTTATCCCCGGCCTAAGGAGAGTGAGAGCAAACAAGGGTGGACTCACGCTAGCCAAGGTTGCGACATCGGCAGTGCCTCGGTCCCTTGGCCCTGACTTTTGGTGAGACGGAGAACACACAGGTGTTTTAATGGGTATTTTGGCAACTAGCCAATGACCCCCACATTATCCCACGTCCTAACAGTGAAGAGTCCCCAAACAGGTTAAACCTCTATAAAAAGGGCCTGTGAAATAGTCTAAATACTTGTGGCCCTGGCACAAGGGCGAAAGACGGAACCGCGGTATGGCACTAGCACTCATTGCTTGTGGTGTTAGTGCCACCGCAATACGGCAAATCCCACACTCTCCACTGCGTTAAAAAAAATCACTTGCTCTTCTGGGAACAAACGTGTTGAATGAAATTGGATGGATCTGAATGAAGTTTTTTAAAAATGGTATCATAAAATTTCTTCGAGGCCAGCAGCGCATTGGTAATATCTCTAGTGTTGCAAACGTCCACAGGCGACGGTAACCGCTTTCCATCAAGTGAGCCGTAAGCCTGTCTGCTGTACTCCAGCTGTAAAAAAAATGCAGTAACAATTTGCAATGATATTAAGACCGGAGATTTTCGGTCTTCTGTTGTTTCTCCGTTTCTCTCTCGTTTTTCCCCGCTTTCAAAAACTTAACTATAACGTTTTAATAAGTGAAGAAATATATACAACTCACTTTTGATAATTGTAAGGATTAATTATACAAAAATATTCTAGTACAACAATTAATTATTTTTTCTTAATCGATAGAGGTTTATACAACTAAAATAACACTCGGTATACTATTACATAATACTATATCAAGTTTATTCCTTTACCATTAAAAAAAGATTTACCTATTATCATTAATTTAATCCCGCTAACAGTTCGAGCAAGAACTCTGAAATTAAGTACATTATGCGAATAAAGTTGCCAGAAACGTTTTCCTGATCTTGGCACGATTGCGACCATCATTTATTACACAACTGCAAAACAAAAAGCCTTTTAAATTAAAAAAAAATACCAAACCAACACAGCGTTTGACCTTACAACCTTCAACGGAGTCAAAGCTGAAATAAAAAACACACGCACTTGTGTGAAAACTCGGTTTCATGCGGGCAGTAGGCCGAGAGGTATAAGTGGGAGGAAAAGTGAAAACGTGTCAAGCTTCCCACTGCAGTGTACCTGACTGTACTGTACAGCTGTTAACAAGTGTGGTTAGTTCAAGGGAATGAGGGGAGCAAAAATGTGTTTTTACATTACTAACGAATACTTTTTTCTAATTTGAATTTTGTTAAAACTAGTAGGGTTTGCCCGCGACTTGTAATGTAGATTAGTTATTTTGCCAGTATTTAATTAAAATCAAAGGGTATTTTCAGCAGGGTAACGGATTTTTTTAGTATGAACATACTGAATGACTATTGAATTCTGAAGATTCCCGTAAAAGTCCGGGATAGGTTATACCACTAAAGGCATACGTTCCTAAATCTACTAAAGATCTCTAATAAACATAGAAACTGTCACATCAAACTAGTTCTAATATCACGTGGTTTCGAAGATAGGAAATCCCGGAGAATATAAAAAGTCCCGGGTTATATTGTCTTAGTATCATTCGGATCATCAGCTAATTTTTATGTATAATACCCAATTTAAAGCACTCCCTTGAAAACTTCCGTGGGATTCTCGCGATAAAAGGTAGTGCAGATTTTAAGTCTAAGAATATGCTGTCAATCGGGAAAACCCGCATCGAAGTCGGCCCAGTAGTTTTTACGTGAATCCCGAACAAACAAACAACCTGACAAGAATTCTAAAATAAATTGCATCGTGTTCTCTATCATCCATATTATAGTTTATTCCAGTTGTTTCTTTTAAATAGATTCTCTCTTTCTCTCCGCTCTTATGCGTGAAGGAACGGAGAAAGAATACAATTTCCTGCGGCCGGGCGGCCTGTCATAAGAGGCGACAAAATAACCCACAGCCTGGTGGGAGGGTATTCGCCCGCTTGGATGGCTACCACCCCTGGTCTAGAGTATCCTGCCATAACAACCTTGAATTGTGTTCCGAAATTAGTGACCAGGTTCCAGTCTCCCTTAAGAGAGCAGCAGTGCATTTGTAGCACCTTTGGAGTTGCAAATGTCCATAGGCGATGGTAACCGCCTATAATGTACAACGAGCTTTACTTACCCACAAATAAAGGCGGGTTCTCCAAATTTTACTAAACAAAGTTTCGCGATAATAATTATTCAAAAGAACGCAGAGTTGAAAAACAATAGGGGTCCCCGGGGCTAATTTTGCTCTTGCAAGTCATTCCATTAATGATATTTTAACTATGCTGCCGTTTGAGGGCAGGTATCTCTTTAATCCCCAGAGTTTCGTTCTCAATGTTTAGGGAAGCTATTATAAGCTTATTTTTATTTGGGTTTAGGTGGTTTGTTCAATAATTATTGTTTTTTAGGGTTCTGTCATACATATTGCCACGTCTGTTTCCGATTAGGATAGGCAGAGATGCTGGATCTACACCTGCTCCTATCCTGACAAATACTTTTCGCTTCATCAACTTTCATTAATCTCCTCATACAAACACGTTTATATAAAGTGCTTTTTATCTGATCTTTCGTCAGAATATCTTCAATTTGATCATGATGAGTACGTCGCAGTTTACTGCCACCGACTCTATCAGTCACATCGCTGTCAGATACTTGTTTTGTAATTCTTTTCTCATTCATTCTCTTATACGTGCCCAAACCACCTTATCGTACCTTTTTCAACTCATATCACTACATCCTCTTTCAATCCAATACGTTCCCTTATCGCACCGTATCTTATCATATTACTAAAACTGAACCTTATAAAGTCAACATACAATAACAATAATAGTCCTTATAACATACTAATAAATAAAAAATCGAAATGTGTGCTGGGACACATAGTAGAAGTGAAACTTCAACGGACAAGTGGAAAAACGAATGGCAACGGACAAGTGGCAAAACGAATCTCAACAAAATTTTAATTTGAAGTTTTACGGGCAGCTTGTTAATGTACTTGTCCAATTTGAAAACCTGCTCGTAAAACTTTGTTTTGCCACTTGTCCGTTGAAGTTTCCCTTCTACTATGTGTCCCAGCACAAATTTCGATTTTTCGCAGGTTTACTGCAAATTATGATTTGGTTAGGTTAGGTACATTTTAATGAATGCATATTTTATTTAAACATATTTTATTATATATATGGAACCACAAAAAGCATCCATAGTCTACTCTAAAATTATGCCGCCTCTCACCACGTCTAGTCTAAATTTATGCCGCCACTCCATGCGGCCGTAACGCTTTTTTGTGACAGAAAAATCCTAAGACCCACGTCTACATAGAAGTTTCACTTAAAAAATTGCGTGTGTGTGCACTTCACACGCAGTAGAAGTGAAGCTTCAGAGAATATACGCCGCACCGCATGCCATGGGCTGGGTGTTTATCCCCACTTTCTTGAGCCGCTTCACTCTTGTACGCAACCGTTCTCTGAATGAGCTCCCAGCCGTGGTTTTCCCATATCGCTACAATATGGGGTTTTTTAAAAAAAAGATGTCATAAAATTTCTTCGAGGCCGGCAGCGCGTTAGTGACATCTCTGGTGTTGCAAACGTCCATAAGCGACGGTAACCGCTTTCCATCAGGTGGGTCGTCTGCCTGTCTGATGAACTATTGCAATAAAAAAAAACATATTTTTTCTCAAATTAATTATAAAATAATTATGAAAAACAGAATTTTTATTTAATGTAAATGTGTTTGTTTCCATTATCCCTTCTTACATTTCAACAGATTTTCATGAATTTCGCACATAAATCATTATTATTTACAGTATTCGAAAAAAGCAGAAGTCTAATATTTTCTTAAGTTTTCGCGAGTTGTATACATAATAAACCTACGTTTTAACGGTTTTAAACGCGATGACTGAAAAGTGGCCGAAATGCCGGAAAAGCCAAAATCAAATAAAATTACCGCGCTTAAAACCAGTAGTTTTATTAAGCAGAAGTCTGTCAAGAATGTGGCAGAAGTTAAACAAATTTCACTCCATTTTAAGCAAGACTCGATAAGGGTTAAATAAAGGGTTAGGGCTAAAATAACTGTGAACGTCTTGAATAAACTGGACTTTACTCAAAAACACAGAGAGCACCATTACACAAAGATATCAAGAGTGAGAGGCAGGCAGTGTTGCTAGTGTTTAAAATTTAAAAGTTACATTTCTCACATATGTCAATTATATTTTAATTTGATTTAAAATTGAAAGCATAGACACTAACGCTATAAACCAGAATTTAACGCGAGTGAAGTCTCGTCAAAAGCTTTATTTAGTAAATAAGTAAACAAACAGTTAATTACATTTTACATTATAATAACTCGCATCATGTTTTCGGTTTAATTAAGGACCTGTACCTCGGCTACCAATGAATAAATTACCTGCAAAATTTTAATGATGTTAACAAAACATTTCATGTAACGGGTTGATTTTCGATTAAATTTTCGAATTATGGGAGCAATTCATTTGATCGTGTTTTGTGGCGATTGCTTATTTTATAAGTCGTGAATTGCTATTATTATTGAATTTTTTGATACTAACTGTGCCCGCGACTTCAACTCCGTGGATTCTTTTACGCGGAACCCTAAAAAAGTATCCCAAGTTACTTCTTATAACATCTATATATATATATATATATATATATATATATATATATATATATATATATATATATATATATATATATATATATATATATCTGCCAGTGAATGTCCCGTCAAAATCGGTATAGATTTATATAAATATTGGAGATATAAAGATGAAGTAGTTGGTTATAGTGCATTTTATATAAACATATGCAACTTTCTATTTTGGAAAGAATGCATGATGAAAGAATGACTAAACAGATATACAATGCAAAAGTGGATGGATGCAGAAGTCGTGGAAGGCCACGACACACCTTCCATGATCAAATTGATCGTGTACTAGCAGAAGGTGATGTCAGGAGCCTTAAGAACAGACGAGCTTGCATGACAAGAGTTATGAATGTCAAAGAGGCATGTGAGATGTGTAAGAATAAGCCTAAATGGCACTCTGTTGCCGTGCCTACCCCGCAAGGGAACTGGCGTGAAGTTATGTATGTATGTATGTATGTAACTTTCTATTTTAATTTGTCAAATGTTTTCTCGATATTTTCATTTATACAATATCAAATTAGTAAGTTATTAAAAAAAACTCAATTAATACGAACAACTTTGTACATTTCCAAATCTCGTTGTCCCCGTTGTCTTCATGTCAGACCTGTCAAGTTCTCTTGAAACATAAAAAGACAACCGTAAGCATGACATCGCTTCTGTACGTCATATATATATATATATATATATATATATATATATATATATATATATATATATATATATATCTGCCAGTGAATGTCCCGTCAAAATCGGTATAGATTTATATAAATATTGGAGATATAAAGATGAAGTAGTTGGCTAAAGTGCATTTTATATAAACATATGCAACTTTCTATTTTAATTTGTCAAATGTTTTCTCGATATTTTCATTTATACAATATCAAATTAGTAGGTTATTAAAAAAAAACTCAATTTATACGAACAGCTTTGTACATTTCCAAATCTCGTTGTCCCCGTTGTCCTCATGTCAGACCTGTCAAGTTCTCTTGAAACATAAAAAGACAACCGTAAGCATGACATCGCTTCTGTACGTCATATTCTTTATTTCGTTCTGTTATTTATCTTTTTTCCTTTTGTACGTAATTATACTTGTTACAGTCAGCGTTTTTGCTTGATTGATGGACATTTCGCTAATGATTTCGGCGTGAGTGCTCCCGGGTCGAGATGAACCCTAAAAGAAGATGTCTTATTTATTATTAAAAGCTTTCTCTTTAATATCTACCTAATATCTAACCTGATATCTTAGATGACAAAGATAAACAAATAACTACAATAAAACTACTTTTTGCCGGTTTTAACCGCGGTATTTTATTTCATTTTTATTCCGACGGTTCGTCCAAGTTTCAAAATCAAAAGTTCAATTTCAATTCAAAATAAGTTCTACTGCAAAACACTTTTTGAAGGTCATGTATAAATCAAAATTTAAATCTGCTTCGCATTCTATGTACACCGCTTCGTAACGTGTTATAGTTATTAAAAGAGAAGAATCGGCAGGAATCTTTATTTTTTTTATCTGTGCAGGAACGGAGAAAGAATACAATTTCCTGCGGCCGGGCGGCCTGTCGTAAGAGGCGACTAAACAACCCACAGCCAGGTGGTAGGGCATTTGCCCGACTAGATGGCTACCACCCCTGGTCTAGAGCATGCCGCCATAACAAGTCTGAGTTGTGTTCCGGCATTAGTGACCAGGTTCCAGACTCCCTTAAGAAAGCAGCAGCGCATTTGTAGCACCTTTGGTGTTGCAAGTGTCCATAGGTGATGGTAACCGCTTTCCATTCAGTGGGCCGTCTGCCTGTCTGCTGAACTCCTGCAATAAAAAAAAATCTCCCCAGCAACACGTTGACCTAAAAAAATCAAGGCTCTCTTTTCTTAAATACATATTGTAGTTGTTATATAATTACTTTTTACTAGGTAGCCGTGCAGGAACGGAGAAAAATACCGGGCGGCTTGTCGTCAGAGGCGACAAAACAACCCACAGCCAAGTGGTAGGGCATTTGCCTGACTGGATGGCTATCATCCCTGGTCTAGAGTATGTCGCCATAACCACCTTGAGTTGTGTTCCGGCATTAGTGACCAGGTGCCACTCTCCCTTAAGAGAGCAGTAGCGCATTTGTAGCACTTTTGGTGTTACAAATGTCTATAGGCGATAGTAACCGCTTTTCATCAAGTGGGCCGTCTGCCTGTCTGCTGAACTCCTGCAATAAAAAAAAAAGTTAGTAAGATTTTTGAAGTGATAACTTCTTATGGGAGGCTAAACCGCTTCGTTACGTAACGCGTTATGGCTCCAGTCTATCTGGTTTCCCGTTCTCTCACGCAAGTTATCACTTCTATCGGGCGTCCCAAGGCGCACACGTTTTTTTTAATGTGTGTATAAGAAAGAGTTATTATCTAAATTGTAATTTCTTTTAAAAATATATTCCATAAATTAACCCCTATTTCATTTACCCCGAAACCTTTTATTATTGTTCCAACGCTCGAATAAGCAGAGAACATATTCACGGAATTACGATTCACATGAGGTAATTAGCGCCTATTCGAGCTTGAAGATTATTTCATGTCGCCTTCCTATTATTGCCATGAAATGAAAGGAGATTCTAAAGCTTGTAAATATTAACTTTAATACTATAGATAATTATCCAATTATTATATTAGTATTCATATTTCAGTTTTTCTGAAGAATTCATTAACTTGTTATTCGTTTCGATTAGATATATACATTATACAATAATCTAAATGAAAAAGCAAATAACATAAATTTTATCGCTATATTTTAATATCAATAACGGATCCTTTAATTTTAAATTTACCTATCTATACTAATATTATAAAGAGGAAAGATTTGTATTTGTGTATGTTTGTAACGAATTAACTCAAAAAGTACTGGACTGATTTCAAAACTTCATTCACCATTAGAATGCTACATTATCCCAGACTAATATAGGCTATATTTATTACTAGAAAAAATTAAGGATCCCTACTAAAACTTCAGTAATGTAACCCAAGGTGTAAAAAATTAGTGTTTGAGTGGGTCTGGGGATCGATTAGAGTCACAATTATACCTACCGGAGGTGGCACTGGAATCGGGTTCTAGATTTTTATTTTTTCAGGGCAGGGCAATGTCTGCCGAAACCGCTGGTTGTATATAATTTTTTTTTGTAAATCATTGAATTTTAAAAAGTTTGGATATTTGTACCTTATTTAGGTTCTTGAGAATAAACCACATACTATTTGTATATTTTCAAAGCAGAAGAACCTTTAGACGTTTGCCAAACATGGGGCGAAGTGAACGCGTTGCCAGCTTATAGGATAGGATAGAGAGGACGAAATGGGAGGGGCAGGATAAAGGGGATGAGAAAGAGGGATCAGACAGGAAGAATAGGATAGATGGGATGGGATATGGGGATGGAGTAGAGGGATGCGATAGGGAAGATGGGACAGGGGTTATAGGAAGTACGACATCAAAAATCTTACTTACTGCATGAAACACGATTAGCTCAAGGTTGTCCGCTTCACGTCAATATACTGTGAGAGCTTGGTATCATACCAATCGAGCAAGCTCTAAGAGCTTGTTATAGAACAATACCAAGCCAATAGATGGCGTTGCACAATAATCGAAGTCGCAAACCATTCTCGACACGTACAAAGAATATATATAAATTTCTAATAGTAGTAACTAGGCTTAGATCTGCTAGATATAAAAATAAGTTCGGCGGAAGATCTTTCCTTGAGAAATGAGACGGAGGAGCATTGCATTTCACTCCTCCGCCCTGACGGGTCATTCCTAAGCTAAAAAGAAGAAATGATTTAAGCATCGCTCCACCACGTTAATTGAATTTCACAGGAAAATAAGATCTTCAAACCATAAATACTGTTAATAACATTTATTCCAAGTATTACCACCTGCTACCATTGTAATATTTGCGGGTAGTTGTGTTTAATTGGATATAAAAGCGAACGGTCGTAGTGACGAAAGATTATACTCACTTCTACGTTGGTCGGATGCATATAACATAGTAACTCTCTACAGTGGCTAATTATTGTGCGAGAATCATAACTTATAAATAATTGTACTTTAGATCGGCATACTTCGTTCGAAAGTGTAATTAAACAATTCTCCAAGTTCTATGTGCGCTGAATAAACTCCCCACTAACAATACCTTAACTTGCTAGTCCGTCTCTCACCCGATTGAAAATAACCTCTCCTTAAAGCCGTATTCACAGCGGCTTTTCACCGCATCACAAAATTCCCTCAATTAAATAGATGACTTCGTAAAATGAATCGAGTTTAATCCCTTCGCCCTTGACAGGACTGACGTGAAGTAGTAAATTTTATTAGCGCCAAGGGAATGATTAATTGATCCAACGCTTTAACCAAAAGTGTGAGATGACAAACAATTTACTAAAATTTTCTTTTGAGGCTTAGGTGCTCCCTTACCGCGAACATTCGCCTGTAATTTAACATTTATGATTCGAGTTTGAGCATTACATTACAATTCTGCCTCAATGACTAACGAGCATACGCCTGTAACGAAACATTTATTATTAGATTTCAAAAGGTAATTCTGTATCCTACTTCTGTACAAAACTTATAAAAAAAAGAATTTGAGATATAAATAGAATATGAAATATAAAGAAAAACAATATTTAGCTAGACGTGTTGCTGGGGAGTTTCTTGCCGCTTCTTCTCCTTTATAGCATCAACACGTTGCGAAGCGGTGTACATAGAATAGGAAGTAAAAATTAAATTTTAACTTACATGTATGACCTTCAAAAAGCGTTCTCCAGTGGAACTTATTTTGAATAAAAACTTTTGAATTTGAATTTTCAATTTTTTTTTGTCTGTTTGTACGGGCTAATCTCCGAAACGACAGGATCGATTTAAATGAAATTTTGTATGGTGGTAGCTTATATCCCTGGTCCACATATAGGATACTTTTGATCCCGAAAAATTAAAGAGTTCCCATGGGATAGTTAAACTAAACTAGATGGCGCTGATAGTACTCTACATCGCGATTGTGACACGGACGAAGTTGCGGGCATCAGCTAGTTCTAATTAATGTTATATATGCGGCTGTGAGCTCGTTTGTGATGATTTCACGCCAATTATTCAACCGAGGGTTCAGAAAATGTCATCGGATACCTTTCGTCCAACAAAAGTACCGTTTCCAAGGTAAAGGAATTAAGGACAAATAGATGACACTAAAAGCGCGTTTTTTAACGCCACTGTTACTTTTCACTAGCAAACATGTCGTTGTGGAAATATTTTTATGCTACAATAAAGTACCTTTAAAAATATACCTACTGTTTCCAAGAGAAACAGAACGCCGAATTTATTCGGAAAATCTACATTATAGCAAGTTAAGCCCCTGGTAAAAGCTGGCAAACTATAAATGAATCAGTAGTGCTCTATACTTTAACCTGTACACGTTTCAATAATCCTTTGTTCTGTATCTTCCTTTTTTCAAAGGAAATAAACAGATAACTGGTTTTGTGGACAAACATTTAGACAAGGATTTAGTTTATGAGTTTTTATTGAACAAAACTGCTACATTGAATGCTCAAAACTCTTAAAATAAATAATATTTTATGTACAGTCTAAGCATTATATTTTAGAACAACAGTTAAGTAGTAAGAGATCTATATAAGTGGCTGAAAAAAAAACCTATTCCATTGTTTGACATGTCTTTTTTTTATTGCCTCCCGCAATCAGCAGACAGGCAGACGGCCTTGATGGAAAGCGGTTACCATCGCCTATGGACATTTGCAACACCAAAGGTGTTGCAACTGCGCTGCTGCTCTCTTAAGGGAGACTGGAACCTGGTCACTAATGGCGGAACACAACTCAAGGCTGGTATGGCTGCATACTCTAGGCGGTGATAGCCATCCACTCGGGCAAATACCCTACCACCTGTCTACCAGGTGGACCTCATTAATATTATACCGGTAGTTAAAATAGCAAAAAAATAAACCCAAGGTTGCACCGAGGAACAGCTCCTTAAAAATTCTTCCTCGCCATCTGGAAAAATAATAAACTTTAGATGAAGAATGCGCAAACAAGAGAAAACGCACATAAGTGTCAGAGCTGTCACCGCAAAAAAATAAAGTTGCAACGCGAACTAAAGAAAACCACTTTTAATTTAATTAAATAACTTTAATTTCGCATAAATCAAATCCTAGTGGTGTGGGAACTCCAGTGGGACGAGTGCAGTGTAGCTGTGGACTGGTGGCGAGGTAAGTTTCTCCTTGCTTCTTCTTCCAAATGGCTTTGTCTTCTCCCGGCCATTGTATCGCGCTCGCAACCATTCTAGAGGATTTTTTTGGAATTTTATGGTCTATTAACAAAGATTAAACTAAGTTTTATTCGATTAATCCATCTCTTTATTTATTAAAAGCCAGACTTAGCGAAAATGTCTTTGACTGACGCTAAGTCACGTGTTTTTTTATGGCAGCTCTAAAAGTCATATTTCACACTAAGGACGCATTCCTTTAGTATTTCAGAACGCCCAAAATACTCCGCCTGCCGTTCCACAAGGCGACCGCCGTCGTTATGGTCGTGATGAAAACGTCACTAATGACGTCATCGTTTTCGATCACACAGCGCTCACAGCGACCATGTTAAAAAGTGGGTAGAAGTGGGCGTTGACCACATACCATTAATTCTCTCTATCTTCTGACATTGAAAAAGGCGCGATGTTCAAATCAACCAATGACATTTGTGTATTTCGTCGTTTATGACATCAACGCCCCATAATCCGTTCCACTAGAGTTTATGATTGTAACGTCCGCAAGCAAGGGGAACGGGAAAAATCGCGGTAGTGAACGTGGTCGTTGTGAGTCCCTTCTGGAGCGTAGTCTAAGTAGGTAGTTAAGATTTCATATATATTATGCTTGTTTGAAAACAATCAATCAATATTTTAACTGTTCTTCACTTTTAGATTGATATTATTACAATTCAGGTCCCGACAAAAACAAAATCCACCTGCATATCTGAAACAAAACACAGTTGCCTCTCGGCATTTAAACTAATTGTAATTCTTTTATGATCGTCTTCTTTTGTTTATTTATTGATTGGCATAAGTTTCTAGAAAACAGCCCATTGTTCTATTATATTCTTTTATAGCCGTTTGGGGCCGAGTCATTAGCCAGGTGTGGCGGATTAAGCCGACTACGATACGGGCATATTTCATTTGTGCAGTATAAAACGATGGCCTGATTGAGGGAGGGGCAGTCGAGCGAGAACCACAAACGAAGCGAGACGTGTGTACTACAATCGGGAATCTAATAGTGACGGACTTTGGGCGTTTTATTAAATTGCGACCTTCTGCATTACGTTTGGACTTCTTGTGTTCAGTTATATTTGCACATGTGTTATACGTGTTTGTATAGTTCCAATAAACTCTATAATAATTCCAACGGCATTTTAATTCGAGTCCCTGGCAACTCGTAACAATATGTATTAAAAAAACACTGCAAAATAAACATCACCTTTTCTTACGTCACTACTACATAAGTGCTGTGACGACGGGGCGTAGAACGGTCAAGCAACGTAATAAGCTGCTTTGAGACTGTTAGAAAAGTGTAAGATTCTAGAAGAAAAAGACAAGGACAGATAGATAGATGATGAAGAAAATAATAACAAAATAGTAATTACTTAACTACTACCTTTTATTGAATATGTGATTGTGCTCCTTAAATATAAGAAAATATATTTTTTAAAAACATGACGGTACCAACGTTTGTAATGTAAAAAATAACTTTGAAGACATAGGTACTTAACGAATCTCTGTGCCAGCCTTTTGTAAAAATCGGCAAGGTCTCCTTTTCTTCATAGATTTACGGCGGTGAGGGAACGAAGTCGGCTCATTACGCGCTAATGAATAATTCATGGCCACCCCAGGCCCCTCTGACCTGTAGGTTTAGTATCGAGTTGTATTGACCTACAAATATAACTCCAGATAATGACTTCTAAGCGATAATGCAGAAAAAAGCGCAAAGTTGGTTAAGTTCTATTCAAATTTGGATTTATCAGTTTAAGTACCTTATATCTATGCATATATTATAGCTGTTAGCCCCCCAAATAAAAATTAAAAAGATTAACAATTTAATTAAAATTGGCGGTAATTTAATACAGACTTTCGTTTGAGTCAATATTCAATATTTTTTTTACTTTTTATTGCTGGAGTTCAGCAGAGAGGCAGACGGCCCACTTGATGAAAAGCGGTTACCATCGCCTATGGACATTTGCAACACCAAAGGTGATACAAATGCGCTGCTGCTCTCTTAAAGGAGACTGGAACCTGGTCACTAATGCCAGAACACAACACAAGGTTGTTATGGCGGCATACTCTAGGCGGTGGTAGCCATCCAGTCGGGCAAATACCCTACCAACTGGCTATGGGTTGTTTTATCGCCGCAGGAAATTATATTCTTTCTCCGTTCCTGAAAGAATAATATGGACATGAGAAGACTCAAAAGGACAAAACCCTTTGAACTAACAAAATCCTTTAAACTAGTACTATAAACCGTTAGATCAATGGTCTAAGTATAAACTAAACTAAAATGTAGTTTAGTGTGTTAGTAAGCTATTAATACGACTTATAAATATAACAAAGTTGTTATGAATGTCAAAGAAGCAAGTGAGGTGTGTAAGAATAAGCCTAAATGGCGCTGTGTTGTTCGTGCCTATCCCGCAAGGGAACTGGCGTGAAGTTATGTATGTATAAATATAACATAGTATTTCAACTTTCATTTATACCGATAACGTAACTGTGTCTGCGAACAGTTTAGAAAAAAAACCTTATCGGTCCAGTCGTTTTCACGTATTCCGCTTATCGTACGTCATTTCTTTTTTATTTATATAGGTATGTATATAAGGTATTGAGTTCATACAAAATCCCACAAAAAGGCGCCTTTAGTTTTTCCCGAATTTTATAACTTTTACAGCAACTTTTCATTTTTTTTGTTGTATCATATATCCTATTTGCGATTATAACGAACAGCTTAGAAAAATAATTGTCAAATCAGTTTTTGATTGCAATTTTTACGTGATTCACGTACGTGATTTTTCTTTTCTTTACATAATATAAAATGAAGTCGCCTTCCGTGTCTGTTTGTATATTTATCCGCTGACTCCTTCTAGACCACGTAACGGATTTTTAAGCGAAGAAGAAGGTTTAAATATATATAAAACACTTAAGTTTTTATGTAAGTAAAATTATGTCTTTATCCGGGACGAAGCCGCGAAGTAAATGCTAGTGATTTATATAAAGCATTTTTTAAAATGTATATTCATTTAAACTCAAATGAATTTTTTAATTTATTGCTAAAGCTGAGCATACAGGCTGACAGCCCAACTATGATGGAAAGTAGTTACCGTCTATATGCTGTAAATCCTGATATTGAATTGCACTGATAACCTATTTACTATTAATGCATTCACCGACAAATTGCAGATATTGAAGCGGCGTTCAATCAGCGGATGTGGCTTTAGTTGGATAGTACAAGAGAATAATGAATGAATCAACAGCAATATGAAAAATACTTTAGAGAATTCTGGAATCTACCTATAATATTAGAATTCTAAGTATGACGTGTCTGCTGTACATTGAAGCTATTAAAAAAAATACAACTGGAATAGACTATATAAATGATGGAGAACTCGATGCTATATTTTATTTAGAATTTTTATTTTTTTCTGGCAATTATTGAAAATGGCCATATAAAAAATCGAATTACAATGTGATTTTTTTACTGATCAATAGTAAATTTTTTATCCCAGGAATTTTCCCGGGAGCAGTTTGTAATTGTTCAGGGCCATACACACACACACACACACACACACACACACACACACACACACACACATATATATATATATATATATATATATATATATATATATATATATATATATATATTATTTTCTTTAATTTCACCTTCTGCAAATTATTTGGCGTCAGCACAATATGTCTTTTCCTTTCACAATCCTCTATTCTATCATACATCCTCTGTCACACCACAAACTATCATATCATCCTTCACATAAACTCTTTTTTGGTCTTACTCCTCTATTCTAAGGCCTCTTGCACATCACAAATCATAATATCATCCTTCACACAATCCATCCACCTTTTTTTTGGTCTACCTTTAAGTACTTTTGTACCCATCAAACTTGTTGTTGCTTTATGCACAAGCTACTATATGTAATTGTATTACAGCAATCTATTAACATGACAATTCAAATTATGTCTTCCGCACAAACAGCTCCCAAAATGGCGTCCAGCAAATAGCTGTCACATTGAATATCGCTGACAATTAAGTGAAACTATTCGGCTATCACGTATAAACTGTTACCATTTCTATTTATTTCCAGTTCGAGGTCGATACGACGGCGACCCAAGTATTGGGAGCCCGGGAACAATGGAGTCACGCGCCTCCCACACTTTACTACCCGGAATGGGCAAAAAAATATAAATGTTTTATCTATAGAGGTTTTTCGCCTTAACGATATTTTCCTCGTGGCTTCTAAAGGATTTCGGTCATATTTTTTGCTAAGCTGGCGTGGGGAGGATATGTGGATTAATATTGTAGGTAAAATTTCATGACATCATATTTATTAATAACAGGGGGGGGGGGGGGAACGACATTTACCGGGGTAGACGTTGTCTTGCCCTGAAAAAATAAAAATCTAGGACCCGATCCCAGCGCCATTTACCGATTCCAGTTGTGACTCTAAATAATTCGGGGACCCATTCAAATACACACAAAAAGTCATCAAAATCGATAAAGTTATTCTCAATCATTTTTATTTATATAGAAGATATGATATTACTAGTTGTTAGAAAGAAATAGCGACATAATCATATCACAGCTTAGCATAGTAAAAAACAATTTAAAAAATCTTCGCTTACTTTTGTTAAATAAAGCG
The DNA here is from genome assembly GCA_019925095.2 of Dendrolimus kikuchii. Lineage (NCBI taxonomy): Eukaryota > Metazoa > Arthropoda > Insecta > Lepidoptera > Lasiocampidae > Dendrolimus > Dendrolimus kikuchii. The sequence goes on from CM034397.1 coordinate 18,420,995, forward strand.
TTTGAATTATTTTCTAAATTTAGAAATGGTGGGATGCCTATTGTCCGTACAAATTTTTAACCCTGTTTAATTGTTTTGAGGGTTTTTTGGAGACACAAAGTAAACTATATCTTCTTCTAGTTTATATATAGGTATATATAATCTATTTTCTTGCGAATTGTCTTTAAGATCATTTCAACAGTTTAGTCGTGAAAAAAAAGTAACACACATAGTTACTTTTACATTTTACGTATTTACACTAATATAATAAATTCGAAAGTAACTCTTTATGTGTGTCCGTCTGTTTGTTTGTTAAACTTTGCTATACATATAGTCTCAATAACAAGAATTAACTTAGGGTAATTTTTATCTTGGAAAAGGACCAGTTTTCGCGAGACGGTGCAGAGTAGTCCAAAGGCGACTAGCGCCTAGATAAAGATTTAATGGAATGTAACGTGCGTGGATATTTTTCCTCAAAATAAGCTAGATTTAAAAGTATTATGGGAGCTGCATATGTCTAATCATTGCAGTGGACAATGAACTACTACTGGGTTTTAGTAATACACTATACTGGGTAGCGCTTTTTGTTATTGGACTTGACTTAATGTTGTTGTTCCGAAGACCTCACAACATCACAGGGGTTTTACGGAGCGAGCGCCTTCGCGAACTCGAGGGAGCTCCCTAGGGGGCTTTACCTCGGCTGGACTGTTGCCATGAGAGGGGGAGGAATCTAACGATGCCGACTAGAGGGCGACACAATGCACTAATTGAGATCGGGCGACGGGTAATATGAAGCTCGAGGGGAAGGGTCCCGGCGGACCGGGATCGGCGATTCAAGGCGGCCTACAGTATCTTACTACCGTTTCGCAACGTGTTATGGCTGGGAGAGAAGAAACACTGGGTAGCGAAACGCAGGAGCGCATATATTAATAGTTGCTCTATCTCGCTCGCACATCATCCGTCCCGCTCATATATTGTGCTAGCTGTACGACTTATTAATATTTGTACTTAGGGCTACCGTTTCTAAAATATAGTTCACTTCAGTTCACAACGGCATTGGACAGTGAATGCTACTCTCTGCCATCTGGAGTATCATGTAACCTCTACCGCACTGCTACAGTACGGTTACTAAACTCCTATTAAATATGGATGAATATACAATAATAACAAAATCTGTTGTTATTGTTTCTGCAGGTGTAACTCAATTTGTCCAACTAACATACAATGTGTTATTGTGCATTCGACTGTCCAACGCAGCACAAAAAAAACCAAATCCTCCCGAAAACCACGCTTCCGGTCCTGAAATAAGTTTCAGCCACAATTCTACAGTTCGTTGTAACTAAGTTCCCGCTAGTTACTACCGGGTTCCACTTTTGGCACGACGTTTGACGGCATGGTTCGCTTGACACATATCGAGATTGGATTGCTCAACTTTGCAACTTAGTTTTGATATTACAGATAAGACTAAAGTATGAAATCCTATGTAATATCTCTCAAGATTGTTTATAACTACTATCAGAAGCTGACATTTGGATGTTTTGTATTTGAAAATACTTATATTTTTTTATAAGGGCCCTCAGACATTTATTTTAATATTAGGTGTGTTTTTTTGCAAATCAGACCTTTCTATAATACATCATACATATATTACACACACACACGCACGCACACACACACACACACACACACACACACACACACACACACATATATATATATATATATATATATATATAGGTATATTCTCTATTACATATATGACATCAGAGGAGACGAAACCATCCATCACCTCGTGGTGTTGCCCTTGACAGCCTTCTTTACCAGCCGCAACAAACCCGCTCCAGGTGCGGAATAAACTGTAGTTAGTGCATATTAAGTTAATATTTTCTTAAGTTTTCGCGACTTGTATACATAATAAAACTACGTTTTGACGGTTTTACCCTACCTAAAATACCCTTAAATTACCGCGCTTAAAACCGTTAAAACGTAGTTTTATTATCGTATTAAGTTGTTGAAATGCAGTGGGTTTTTTTTATTTTTTTTTAGGGCAGCGTTTGTTTCCATTCAAATCACAAGGTGATAAGATACTCACTTCCAAATTTGTGAAAACTGTCTCCCTTTAAGTTTGGAGATTTATATTTCTGAAAAAGTTCGAGGTAGTCTAGACTGGACAATAAGTATGGTGATTAATCTGAAGAGGTTAAAAGGCTTGGCGCCAATTATTCAACATTTGGAGTTGTCGTTAAAGAGTTTGCATTTTCGGCCAATCCAAAGCTATATATAGGTATAATATTAGGTTTTCTAAACTATCGACTCTAGGTCCATACCATTATTAAGATTAAAATATTGTTTGGTTTACTAATTTCGTGCACGCTAGTTGAGTATGCTAAATTTTAAAGATTTACATTGGATATGAATGAATGAATGCATGAAAACACTTTACTGTTCACCAAAAATTAAAACTACGTTCTTAAAAACTAGATACAATAAATTTTGAACAAAGGGCGGTCTTATCGCTTAAAGCGATCTCTTCCAGGCAACCCCCTAAACTAAGGAAAACATTAAAATATAACAGTGGCGATGTAGACAACAAATCGACGGCCATTGTGGTTGAGCGGGCTAAGCCTTAGCCGGCCGAACTCGCTGGAAGCCAGTGGTTCCGGGTTCGATTCCTGTCATGGTAAATTTCGGAAACGAACTTTCTGTTGTAATTTACTATGGTCTGGGATGGGCCCCAGAGTAGTCTATTGTATATTACCCATAACACAAGCGTAGCTTGCTTAGCTTGGGGATATACAATGTGTGTGGTTGTCTGCCGAATTAAAAAAAATAACATAAAACATTCAAAACATTTTAAATCACTTAATAAATAAAAGACTCAATTATATACTACTAGCGGCCCCGGCAGATGCTGTCCTGCTCTGAAAAAATAAAAATCTAGGACCCGATCCCAGCCCCACCTACCGGTTCAAATTGTGAATTTAAACCATACGGGGACCCACTCAAACACAGAAAAACAAAATCGCTCCAGGAGGATTCTAGAACCCGATCTCAGCGCCACCTACCGGTTCCAACGGGATAAAAAGTTCTATGTCCGTCTTCTGGTTCTAAGCTACGTTCCCACGATTTTTTAGCCAAACCGGTACAGCCGTTCTTGCGTTATAAATAGTGTAACTAACACGATTTTCTTTTATATATTATATATAGATATAAACACAATACATATCATAAGACATACAGAATAATTAGTGCTATTATACCTGAGAGCACAAAAAATAATTAGCAACGATGATTTTAAAAGAGGACACTGACTTGGCTTGTCTGATGTTGAGTGGCAGTTAGTTTAATAAAAGGACAGCCTGTGCCGTGAAGGAGTTATCAACGAACATGGGTAATGGGGTATTATAATAGTAACAATTTCCACTAAATCTGAATTAAAAATTATTATTACATTATTTAATCAATTTAATTGATTATGTTTCTTAATGAAGTAAGAGAGTCTAAAAAAAACCATAATTAAATCTGAATTAGAAAAGTCAAAACTATTTAAAACAGTTTCAACTAGTAACTAGAATTCTGGTGAAAGAAAAGAGATGCAAACAAATGCCTGTATCCTTAAAAATCTACGCTATTTTGCATTCGTAAATTCAACGTAAACCAGACACAAAAGGCAGAAAACACCAATTGGTGAAAACATTGGACTGTGCAAAACATCGTCATATGGATCTTGTATGTAGTTTTGGAATGGGCACGAATAACAAAAGGCTCGCAAATGGACACTTGCCAACGGGTTCGCTCAATCGATACTTGTTCTAGAAAAGATTGCTTCTCGGTTTGCCGGGTAGCCTTCCGATCGCTGACATTATATGGCGCAATAGCTTTTTAATGACAATTCCCCGTAACATAAAACGTAACGTAAAGAGTTCCGCCAAACGATTTGCCGATTCTTGAGATGTTAAGTTTTGTTTTGTTGAGTAGTGTAAGCAAAACAAAAATCGGACCAGTGCGTGTAATGTTTGCATGAACAGTCGCGGAATGAAAATGTTCGTCACCTTAAAGTCGAATTTTGCTTGTACGAGTATAAGAAAGAATACTATTAACATTTTAATAAATATTACGTTTATCTATACTAATATTATAAAGAGGTGAAGTTTGTGAGTTTGTGATTTTGTGACGTTGTAGGGGGTAATCTCTGGATCTACTATACCAATTTTAAAAATGCTTTTACTGTTCGAAAGCTACGTTAACAGGGAATGTCATAGGCTATATAACATGACGCTATATACCACTGGAGTGGGATAGTGCGCGGGTGAAACCGCGCCGTTTCGCTAGTAAAACGTGAACAAAAATTGCAAAATTGACAATGACAGCCGCTAAGATTAACAATAAGAAAAAAAGAGGATATAATTATTCGCTTAATATAAATATTAAAACGAATAAAAAGGTTTGACATCTGTAAACAATCTTCATTGACAAGATAGAAAATAAAAAACAACTTTGATCTAAATAATTTTAAACTTTATTTTCATATAGTTAAACATAATTTTCTGTGGAACAGTCTATTCTATGAGTTGGTTTGTAAAGGTTCCATTCGCTGGAACGTTAAATGAATCAATTTGAAAACTGGCGAAGATTTTCATACGACGACTGTACACATTTTTTTATTTTTCTTTATTGCAGGAGTTCAGCAGACAGGCAGACGGCCCACTTGATAGAAAGCGGTTACCATCGCCTATGGACATTTGCAACACCAAAGGTTCTACAAATGCGCTGCTGCTCTCGTAAAGGAGACTGGAACCTGGTCACTAATGCCGGAACACAACACAAGGTTGTTATGGCGGCATACTCTAGATCAGGGGTGGTCGCCATCCAGTCGAGCAAATGCTCTACCACCTGGCTGTGGGTTGTTTAGTCGCCTCTTACGACAGGCCGCCGGGCCGCAGGAAATTGTATTCTTTCTCCGTTCCTGCACGGATAGATAACACACAACACATAATAAAGTTCTGTAAAGGTGTAAAACCCTTACTGTTTTTGTCATTTGACTACGAAACTATAAAAAAGATTTAATTGAAAAGACTTCGTATCACAAAAACTACTCAACGATGTTTTTTTAAAATGCATTTATTGGCTTAGAACCTGGTTCATAAATACGAGATGACATAAGAATACAAGAATCACATGCTTTTCCCATGAGGCATGCAAATCTTTACTTAAAAAAGAACTAAGTAACAGAAATGTTGTCAAAAATTATCCCAAGAATTCTTTAAGGGGGTAAAAACATTAAAACAGCAGTCATGTTTATAATATTCGTTTAAATATATTTATGGACATATATTTAAATTATTCGGGAAGTTTCTGGAAGATCTTGACCGACATATTATAATTTGAATTTATTTGTTTTTTTTTTATTACAGGAGCTCAGCAGACAGGCAGACGGCCCACTTGATGGAAAGCGGTTACCATCGCCTATAGACATTTGCAACAGCAAAGGTGCTGCAAATACGCTGCTACTCTCTTAAGGGAGATTGGAACCTGATCACTAATGCCGAAACACAACTCATGGTTGTTATGGCGACATACTTTAGACCAGGGGTGGTAGCCATCCAGTCGGGCAAATGCCCTGCCACCTGACTGTGGGTTGTTTTGTCGCCTCTTACGACAGGCCGCCCGGCCGCAGGAAATTGTATTCTTTCTCCGTTTCTGCACGGATAAAAATTTGTTGTTCAAATAAATATTGTTACAAGTATTTTTTTTATTCAAAATCTCAAATTAATTATATTGGTCCATAATTTTGGAAGCTAATATCTTCCGACCTGTGACAGTCTTCCTTGCACTATTTTATTACAAATTCATGATAACATTCTGTAGACAACCTAAATATTACACATTCTTGCTATCTTTTATGGATTTGCAACACCACAGAGTTCATTAGTATTGTTACAACTTAGGTTCCGACAAAGACAAATTCCACGTACAGATCTGTAAAAGCATATTTTATTACCTGTCGGCATTTGAACTGATTGTAATCCTTTTATGATCGTCTTCTTTTGTTCACTTATTTATTGGCATAAGTTTCTAGTTGTTGTGAAGAACATCCTATTGTCCTATTATACTGGTTTACGGTCGCACAGGATCATCATTAGCCATGTGTTACGGATTATAAGTACAAGCTAATTCTAGGAACTTATGTCGACGTTTGCCGGGCGGGCACATTTGTGTTTGTGAAGTATAAAACGATGGCCTGATTGAGAGAGGGGATCAATTGAGCTACAACTACGATCTAGGCGAGACGTGTGTATATTCGGGAATCTAATAGTGACGGACTTTGCGAGTTTTATTGAATTACGATGCAGAAAGCATTACGTTTGGATTTCTTGCGTTCGGTTATATTTTTACCTGTGTTATACGTGTTTGTATAGTTCTAATAAACTCTATAATCATTCTAACGGCATTTTAATTCGAGTCCCGCAAACTCGTAATAGTACAACACCCAGCAGGTTTTTTCTTTTACCAAAAGGGGCTACGGTACTCTAAAAATAAAATAAAAATCTACTTTGTAAAAACCTATTTAAATTTGAAATATAGTCTACTGAAAAATTGTTTTCCTCTACCGTAAGATTCATTCAACATTCAATAAAAGACAGTCCATATAACCATAACTCAATTACATTTATACAAGATGAGCTATAAATAAAAGGCTTATATCAAACGGCGGAAACCTAAATGGACGTGTACACGACACATCGACTGAAACCCACATCAAATGTATATATTATGGGTTATTCGTCTGGCAGAAACAAATATTGGGTAACAAGTAAGGGTATTGGACATATCATACAATTATGTGTGTTATATAACACTTTATTATTTGTACTACACACCTGATTGGCAGCCTCATTTGTTAATAGAGTGTTTATTTAAAAGCGACAATCTTATCGCTTTATTCATAGAATATAACAATTTTATGGCTTGTGACTGGCGTATCCTCAATAACTGAGAAGAATTTTAGTTAGGTTAAAGTTTTTTTTTTTTTTTTTTTTTATTGCAGGTGATCAGCAGACAGGCAAACGGCCCACTTGATGGAAAGCGGTTACCATCGCCTATGGACATTTGCAACAGCAAAGTTGCTACAAATGCGCTGCTGCTCTTTTAAGGGAAACTGGAACCTGGTCACTAATGCCGGAACACAACTCAAGGTTGATATGACATACTTTAGACCAGGGGTGGTAGCCATCCAGTTGGGCAAATGCCCTACCACCTGGCTGTGGGTCGTTTTGTCGCCTCTTACGAGAGGCCGCCCGGCCGCAGGAAATTGTATTCTTTCTCCGTTCCTGCACGGATAAAAAGTAATATATATATATAATTCCAAACATGTAAGGAATTTATGGAGATCTGTTGCAGAGCAAACTTTTAGTACGTCTCGTCATTATTATAACAATAATAATATTTTTTCCCCATGCTGTATCTTTGTCTTACTGAGCATACACTATTTGCTACAACGCCATTAATTCTTCGAAAGTATTTCTATAATATACTTCTGTATAAACGTGTACTAGCAGAAGGTGATGTCAGGAGCCTTAAGAACAGACGAGCTTGCATGACAAGAGTTATGAATGTCAAAGAGGCAAGTGAGGTGTGTAAGAATAAGCCTAAATGGCACTCTGTTGTTCGTGCCTACCCCGCAAGGGAACTGGCGTGAAGTTATGTATGTATGTATGTACTTCTGTATAAAACTTGAAAAAAAAGAACTTGAGATATACATGAGTAAGAAATATAAAGCAAAACAATTTTTAGCTAGACGTGTTGCTGGGGAGTTTCTTGCCGCTTCTTCTTCTTAGCAGCAATAAGACGTTGCGAAGCGGTGTACATATAATAGGAAATAAAATAAAATTTTAACTTATATGTATGACCTTCAAAAAGTGTTCTCCAGTGGAACTTTTTTTGAGTAAAAACTTTTGAATTTGATTAAATATATATGTATATGAATAATTATATTTCGGTGACTAGTATCATGTGAGTGATAAAAAATTGTGTATGTGTGCAGTTAACAGTAAAAGTGAGACAAGGGGTGGGGAGGGATACTAAATATCGTAATGTCACCTTTCATATATTACCTCGTTATAATATATTTTTAAGGTTTTAATTCAAGCTTTAAAACACGAAATTTGAAGTATTAACGAAAATCTTGAAATCATTTCCAACTCTATTTGTATGACTGTAAAGTTTAAATTAATAAATATAATATATTCTATCTCATTTTCTCGCAAGCTTAGATCCTATAGATTTATGTGTTCTCTTTTTAGTGTCGCTTTTTCGTTACATCGAGTTTCAAATCACAACGATTCTAAAGAATTCACTTAATATTTTCATCGTTTTTAAAACTTAACGATTTCTTCTGACAACTAAGTGTCAAATGTCCATAGGCGATGGTAACTGTTTTCCATAAGGTGAGCCGTCTGCCTGTCTGGTGACCTCATAGAATAAAAACAAAAGTATGAAACACAAAACATGATACCTATTTAAGCCGAATAACTGTCAATACTAACACAATTCTGAAAATGATATTTTTCAGATACTTTTATATTTATTTGTTCATTTTTCACGGCTTTTTTACCAAACCGATGACAATGTCAAAATTTTTACCCGTGCAGGAACGGAGAAAGAATACAATTTCCTGCGGCCTGGCAGCCTGTCGTGAGAGGCGACTAAACAACCGACAGCCAGGTGGTAGGGTATTTGCTCGACTGGATGGCGACCACCCCTGGTCTAGAATATGCCGCCATAACAACCTTGTCTTGTGTTCCGGCATTAGTGACCAGGTTCCACTCTCCTTTAAGAGAGCAGCAGCGCATTTGTATCACCTTTGGTGTTGCAAATGTCCATAGGCGATGGTAACCGCTTTCCATCAAGTGGGTAGTCTGCCTGTCTGCTAAACTCCTGCAATAAAAAAAAAAAGTGAAATGACAGATAACTCTTTAAATAACCTGTGTAAAAAGATCTTGGTAACCATACGAATAAATACTAATTACATATATGTCTAAATATTAAATAAAATACAAAAAATAAACACTGCCCCAAATAGAGACAGCGGAAGAGGAGAACTATAAAAAAATACTTCGTCATATAGATAAACATAACACCAATAATATTCAGACTAAGGGAGAAAGCAAGAAACAAGGCAACAAAGCCGATTGTATTGTGAATATTGAAAGTTCTCCCCTTACCAAGCCTGCAGTGCGACAAATCGGTTGGACACGTTCGAATTATTGTATTTTCCACCGTGTGAACGGAATTCTAGATTCTGTTTGACGAGTGTGTCTGTGCCGTGTTCTGTTTGAACGACAGAATGCGTTGTTGATACCGCAATGAGTTCAACGTTTGTTTTAAATAGAAGTTCTGGAGTATCAATAGGATTTGCTCGTTTAAATTCATTTTCTATTTCTGTATAGCAATAAAGGTTATCCTATTCAATGAACTCGATAGCTCTCTAATATTACCACTTATTTCAGAGGACTACATTTTTCATAACTAATATGTAAGAACATCGGTCTTCAAGCCGTGGTAGCTTAGTGATTAGCATACTTGCGTCCCTAACTCAAAGGGTGCGGGTACAAATCCTGGCCGGAAAGCATGGTCCCAAAGATAGTTCTCTGATCTAATTTGATTTTATAATAATTACCACATGCTAACGGCGAAGGAAAACATCGTGATGAAACCTGCACATAGAGATAACCGATGTGTTAAACCCGCCAATTTACCTCTGACAAGCGTGGCGGGTATTGTATTAGAATATTTGTATTTATTTTATTAATATCGCTCTGATCTGAATTTGGCAAACAAATGCATGAAATATGTTAAGTGTTTGTCAGCTCACACACTAAAGGGTTCTGTAGAGATGAAAATTGCCTAATGTTTTGTTATTTACCTAAAAAACCTTAAATATAAATAAAATATAGAAATCCAATTAGTGTCTGGACTGCTCTTCAGATGGCCTAAGCTTGTCAAGTATCTTTTAGATTTTCTCAATAACACTTCTGCCATTTTTTTATTTTTACGAACAAAGTGCTGGTGCTTTCTGATGTTTACTTCAACTTTCTAAGTATTTTAAGTAAGTTCTCAACTGAGTATTATTTATGACAAGGATTTTTAAAGTTATCGAAAATTATTTTTAGTGGTAACGATTTGATAACGTCTCTGGCATTAGAAATATATTTATTTGCTGTATATCAGAAATAATTGTTTTTTTATTTATGTACAGCTCTTTAATTTTAAAAGGGTATAATTTAATTATTCTAGATGAAATAATATGTGTATAATTAACTAGGTTTTTTCTTCTGTAGGGGTTTCTCAGTGGTGGCACCAGAAGTTGCAGTACCAGGGAAGACCACAGCCGTTCTTGTCACTCTGCACGGACGAGCTGGTGATGAGACTTTGGATCCTCTCAATGTAACTGTGCGGCTTGAGACGCAAGATGCCGACAACGATGTGAAACTGCTGACTACAGCCAGCCAAATGATCACTGGTAAGAAAGATTTAGATTTTTATCTCTATGCATCAATGTTGGTCTTGTTCCTTTCTCTAAGATTTTGGTAGTAATCAAAATAGGCTAGACAGTAAAAATCTTCCTTTGTAAGAATATTTAATAGTTTGATAAAAAATACCTTCTCAAAACTTATAACACAAGCAATAAAGAGGATTCATCTACAGATGCACTTGGTATAAAAAGTGAGCTTTATTGTCTGGCTACGTCGACTATGCTTTTTGTCGTTCTCTTTTTCCAATTGTCCTAATAAAAAAGATTTATTATAAGGAAGAAAGTTTCTTTCGTTGTGTAAAGAAAAATATTCAGGTCTAACTTTAACATCATGGTGTTTATACCATGGAGAAGGAATTTCAACTTTATCATTAACATTTAACTAAACCTAACAACTAGCATCGGCTTCATCATCATGTGAACTTCGAGGCGACCAAGCTCCTCGACAACATGGACATAACGAGAAGGCTTAAAAGGACAAAACCATTTGAATTAGTGCTATAAACAAAACAAAGAAGTATATTGTGCTAGTTTAATAAAGAACACAAGAACAAAGTGTCTTTGCCTTAATAGAGACAACAAGAAAAGTGCTAATGGACACTTTCTTAGCGTGAATACTTTTAGTTAATTTATGTTATTTTTAAACTACCCATTAAGCTCTTTAGATCAGATGGTAATATTAATGTGGTATGTTTAAATACAACATTAACGAAAACAAAATTAACATTAACTAAACCTAATTAAATAACATTAGTTGTAGTAAAGTCTGTCTCTCTGTTGTTATTATCTAAGAGTAAAATATGCTCAGAAGGCTGATTACTTTACCTCGCTAGATCGCAATGCAGAACCGTTATCTGGTATAGGCACCAGCCCTCGGATGACCTGAAGAGTTGATTACATATTTTAATAGCTCTTTATAAAGCCCATGGCCTAAGAACAGATCCAAACGTTTCATCGGCAAACGGCACAAACAAATAACTTTCACCAACGGTTGCATATCTACACCCCTTAAGTAATTCATCTGTGTTCAACTATAAATTGATTTGCAGAGTTTCAACAGTAAAATTGTTTTATTTGATAAAGCTTTTTTATTTTTCATATAATAACAAATCTACGAGAAGATGCTTTCAAACATAATTCGCTGCTACCAGTCGCGTCCCAGATTCTATCAAGTTATTGCTTGTAGTAAAAATCTCATTTCGTTCGCCAGATGCCTCAATAGAAAATTTTCTCTTTAGGTTTCTTACTGCATAACCTTGCACCTCTTCTGTATAAAAGATGCAATAAAAATCTCATAGAACATTTTATATTATTGGAATAGAAAAAACTGTAAAAGCTATTTTTTTCAGATCTTTTATAATCAGCCAAATGCATGTTGGTCCATACAAGGGTTCCATAGTGACGATAAATATCTGCTGTTAGTCATATTTTGCTATAGAACCCTAACAATACACTTCAAACTATCGTTATGATCTTCCACGCCCATATATAATATGTATGTATGATGGCCATAATTAACATTTGGTTTCTTTGTGATTTTACCCTTCAGACAGACAATCGAAAAAAAATAATTTATAAATGTTCTGTTTTTTCCCATTTAGCTATAGAGCCCTAAAAAAGAGTGGAATAGTTTAATAATATATTTATTTAATGTTAAATAGAGATTACGTGCTGTATTATGATGATGTTAACGTGAAATGAATTACAGAACAGGACCGAAGCATTCTTTATAAGTTGACTAACTTTATCAGCAATAACAGCCGCACTCAGAGATTAAACACAATTAAATGTAAATAATCATTAACTTTAATCCTTGAAATTGTTGTAAAACATAAATATTATTTAGGTAATGCTAAAAACAAATAACGTACGGTTTTGATGAATGGGATGTAGCTGTGAAATTCGATTGATTTAATTGTTATTATTTCGAGTTAACTATTATTAATAGAATATATCATCTTAAATACAAATATGAATATAAAACTAGTTCGTAAATACACTTGATAAAACATCCGCCCGATCATGACATACGCGAGTGTGGTATTCGGCCATGCCAAGCCTGCCCTTTTAGATAAATTGCAAATCGTGCAAAACAAATTCATGCGCAGAGCCGTCGGTGCTCCCCTCTATATGCGTAACGTCGACCTCCACCGCGATCTGGAGCTTCCCTCCATCAAAAATTACATTACGTCGCTCTCGCGTAAGTATTTCGATCTCGCGCCGCACCATCGAAATCCACTCGTCGTGTCCGCGTCCGATTATAAGCCTCGGCGAAAGGCTCTCGTGCGACGACCGCGTAACGTCCTCACGGACAGGGTCGACGTTATCACAAAACGGCTGGCCCGGATCAGCCCGCCCGCGGTTAGGACGGCAGGCTGGCAGGCACGGACAGACAGACACAGACGGCGGCGTCTCAGGCGCCGCCAATCAAGATCTCTCCACGTCCCTGCGAGGGACGCTAGGAGACATAGCCCCCCCACAGGATAGACTAGGCGTGTTGCTGGGAAGTTTCTTTCGCCGTTTCTTCTCTCCCAGCCATAACACGTTGCGAAACGGCAGTAAGATAGCGTAGGCCGCCTCAAACCACCGATCCCGGCCCGCCGGAATCCTTCCCCTCGGGCTTTATATTACCCGTCGCCCGCTCTCAATTAGTGCTTTGTGTCGCCCTATGGTGGCCATCATTAAATTCATCCCCCTCTCATGGCAACAGTTCAGCCGAGGTAAAACTCCTTAGGGAGCTCCCTCGAGCAAGTTGCCCCCCCGGGCTCGAGCGCCTTCGCTTCGCGAAGGCACTCGCCCCAAAAACCCCGGTAAAGTTGTAAGGTCTTCGGACCAACAACATAAAGTCAAGTCCAATAAAAAAAAAAAAACTTGATAAAATAAACATACATGTACCGTGAGTAGCAGCCAAGTTTCTATCCTCTCCAGTGTTCCAGATAAAATGTTCACTCGACTAAAAGAATTGTCTTGCTTTAAAACTAGGTTTTCAGAATGTGCATTTAGTTTAATGTTATGCTATTTTGTATTTCACCAAAATGAGTATTGCTCTATTTAAATTGCTAGAAGTTTTCATTGGTTTGTGTCGACATTGGTTTGTCTTTACGTAATCTTTTCGTTGTTATGAAAGAAAAAATAAAATTTTATCATGTACGTACATATAGATAGTTGGATTATGACACATTTCAATACACATATAAAAAAGGCGTCAGTATACGACGATAGTAACTTTATCATTATCATCAACTAAATCTAAATTGGCCTGATCAAACACTGAAATTAAACACAGTTTATAGCCTTAAGAACAGAGGAGCGTGCATGACAAGAGCTATGACTGTCAAAGAAGCAAGTGAGGTGTGTAAGAATAAGCCTGTATGGCACTCTGTTGTTCGTGCCTACCCCGCAAGGGAACTGGCGTAAAGTTATGTATGTATGTAACATAGTTTATATGGTAGCATGGCAAAAAGTGTGGTAACGTGGCTAGCGCACGCGTCCCGGACTCAAAGGGCGCGGGTTTGTGATCTGGCTGGAATGCATGCATCACTTAGGAAAATTTCTGACCTAATGTGCATATTGTTACAATTACCACGTGCTAACAACAATAAAAATATCGTGATGAAACCTGCACATCGACATATCAAACGTGTCAAACCTGCGTAGCTGTCTTAGACAAGCGTGGCGGGTATACTGTCCGCTTCCTAATAGTGGGAGGCCCGAGCCCAGGAGTGGCACCTTTATAGACTATTATATATATATATATATATATATATATATATATATATATATATAATAATATTAATAGAGTTGGTCTGAAAGAGAGTGTCGGGGTGAAGGTAAGGAAAGGAATGCTCCGGTGGTTCGGGCATGTGGAAAGAATGCATGATGAAAGAATGACTAAACAGATATACGAAGTCGTGGAAGGCCACGACACACCTTCCATGATCAAATTGATCGTGTACTAGCAGAAGGTGATGTCAGGAGCCTTAAGAACAGACGAGCGTGCATGACAAGAGTTATGAATGTCAAAAAAGCAAGTGAGGTGTGTAAGAATAAGCCTAAATGGCGCTCGGTTGTTCGTGCCTACCTCACAAGGGAACTGGCGTGAAGTTATATATATATATATATATATATATATATATATATATATATATATATATATAAAGGGTATCAGAATGGCGATAGTAAGGCAGTGGACAGTCAAGCAACTGAGGTACTTCTTATTATCATTTTATGCCGCCGTGGCCAGTGGCCAGACAAGTGGAGATCCATTATTTCTGCCTACCCATATAGGAAACGTATCTGACAATATGAATTTAGACTATTTCTTGTTAAAAGTCCTTGATTATGCATAATCAAGTTTTTAGGACGGAGGGTTTGTTTTGTCTTTTATTTATTTTTAAAATACTTATAACTATTACAATTTAGAACTTATAGTTAAAGTTTTAAAGGCAATAAATGCAAAGTTTTAATAACAATATTGCAAAATTTTAACACCATAATATCAGTAAGGTAACAACTACCAGCATTCTAGTGGTAGATAGGTAGTTTCCAGTAAGGTAACACCGCCCCGTGACAGCGGCCTGGATGGGCTGGATCGATTGTAGTTTATAGTGTGTTCTTTTCAGTTTACATATTTGTTAGGGGTGTTTTTTTTTTTTTCTATGTATTATTTTATTTTAATGTATAATATCTACATGCATATATCTATATGTCAGGAGCCTTAAGAACAGACGAGCGTGCATGACAAGAGTTATGAATGTCAAAGAAGCAAGTGAGGTGTGTAAGAATAAGCCTAAATTTTATCCGTGCAGGAACGGAGAAAGAATACAATTTCCTGCGGCCGGGCGGCCTGTCGTAAGAGGCGACTTAACAACCCACAGCCAGGTGGTAGGGCATTTGCCCGACTGGATGGCTACCACCCCTGGTCTAAAGTATGTCGCCATAACAACCTTCGAGTTGTGTTCCGGCATTAGTGACCAGGTTCCAGTTTCCCTTAAGAGAGCAGCAGCGCATTTGTAGCACCTTTGGTGTTGCAAATGTCCATAGGCGATGGTAACCGCTTTCCATCAAGTGGGCCGTTTGCCTGTCTGCTGATCTCCTGCAATAAAAAAAAAAAAAAAAAATGGCGCTCTGTTGTTCGTGCCGCAAGGGAACTGGCGTGAAGTTATGTATGTATGTATGTAATATCTACATATAAAACTACTAAAGACAATTTTTAAGATAATCTAACTATAAATAGTATAACTAAACTAACGTCTTTTATACATCTTAATCATAATAAACATGCATAAGTTTAATTTTAAAACTTTACACCACACATTAAACTTTCAAGCAAGTAGAAAAATATGAGTATTGCTTGTATTTTTCAGACAATTTTAGCCGCAATATAAGTGCAGCGATGTGGGAAGGAGGGTTTCGAATAAATATCAATTTACGATGTCTCCGAGAACCTCTAGGAACTATAAAGACATTTCAAACTGCATGCGGAAGTTTAGCCCCTATCTGACTTGAGATTCTTTAAGTTTCCTTGCTTTAAGTGTTCCAAATACTTGAGAACGTCTGGGTCGTGTTTTAAAGTTTTGTTGATTCTAACATGTTATAGGTGTTGAACATGTAAACTTTTTGTATCTACCAGGATCTCTCGTTGTCATCCTTAGTTGATCTTACTAGGCAGCCGATCTTATTCGGGTTCTGTATTTATTTTATGTGGTGAGTGTATATCCTGGCAGTTTAACAAACAACGTAGCATGGCGACATCGACTTGTGAGGCAGAATATGTCAACCTTTCTGAAAGTATGAAGGAGGTAGTCTACCTTTATCCGTGCAGGAACGGAGAGAGAATACAATTTCCTGTCGTAAGAGGCGACTTAACAATCCACAGCCAGGTGGTAGTGTATTTGTTCGACTGGATGGCGATTACTCCTGGTCTAGAGTATGCCGACATAACAACTTTGTGTTGCGTTCCCGCATTAGTGACCAGCTTCTAGTCTCCCTTAATAGTGCAGCAGCGCATTTGTAGCACCTTTGGTGTTGCAAATGTCCATAGGCGATGGTTACCGCTTTCCATCAAGTGGGTCGTCTGCCTATATAAATAGTCTAATGGAAGAAGTAGGGCTCGTGAAGTATATGCTCGAGTGATTGTTCATGCCGATAATGAAGGAGTTATATTTTTAGCTCAAGACCCAATGCTTCATGCGCGTAGCAAGCATATTGATATTAGATATCATTACGTTAGGGATTTTAAGGGATACAAATGACATTGTGTTGAGACATATGCCCACTGAATCCATGTTGGCAGCCGTGCTTACTAAACCATTTTCCAGTGTTAAACACTACAAGTGTTTAGATGGTTTAGGTATTAAGTAGTGTTAATATATCTTCTGAATATTATATAATTAAATTGAAATTTATAGGGGCGTGATGAACATACAAACTTTTTGTATATGTTAAATTTGAATTTAATATTTTGGACTGCGTGGCTATATTTTAAGTGGTTTTTGCTGCCAATGACGTAATACTTGAAAATATATCTTGTAACAACGTAAATCTCTCGTTTATTTATTCATCTCGTCTTCTTAGCCCCCAGCAATAGGTACATCCTTTTTCATACGACTATATATTATAACAGAGTTGGTCTGAAAGAGAGTGTCGGGGTGAAGGTAAGGAAAGGAATGCTCCGGTAGTTCGGGCATGTGGAAAGAATGCATGATGAAAGAATGACTAAACAGATATACAATGCAAAAGTGGATGGATGCAGAAGTCGTGGAAGGCCACGACACACCTTCCATGATCAAATTGATCGTGTACAACGCAGCGTTTATCCGTGCAGGAACGGAGAAAGAATACAATTTCCTGCGGCCGGGCGGCCTGTCGTAAGAGGCGACTTAATAACCCACAGCCAGGTGGTAGGGCATTTGCCCGACTGGACGACTACCACCCCTGGTCTAAAGTATGTCGCCATAACAACCTGAGTTGTGTTCCGGCATTAGTGACCAGGTTCCAGTCTCCCTTAAGAGAGCTGCAGCGCATTTGTAGCAACTTTGGTGTTGCAAATGTCCATAGGCGATGGTAACCGCTTTCCATCAAGTGGGCCGTCTGCCTGTCTGCTGATCTCCTGCAGTAAAAAAAAAAAAAGAAAGCAGCACAGCAGAAGGTGATGTCAGGAGCCTTAAGAACAGACGAGCGTGCATGACAAGAGTTATGAATGTCAAAGAAGCAAGTGAGGTGTGTAAGAATAAGCCTAAATGGCGCTCTGTTGTTCGTGCCTACCCCGCAAGGGAACTGGCGTGAAGTTATGTATGTATTTATATATTATAACAGATGACTTGTTGAAAGTATTGAAGAACTTAATATAATACACCGACGCCGATAGATATTTGCAACTTCTGGGCTGAAGTCTACGCGTTATCAGCCTTTAAGATAGGATAGAGGTTCTAAAGGAGAGATGGGGTAATAGGGATAGATTAAGATGGGATCGAGGATTTTATGATTCTATTGTCAAATGACAAAAATAGTGAACATTCAGTCGTCTCTACGAAGTTCTTATTTTATGTCACACGCACTTCGTGATTTTAAAGTTTCGCTTGATACTACAATCAAATTGACATGTATCATCTAAAATATGTTCATAAACAAAAATAGTAAGATTCCATTCACGTACAAAAATCACCACATCTTAAATACGAGTTTGAAAAGCTAAGGCAATTAACGTTTTGTAACTTATACAAAATTTGTGTAATTAGAATTATCCAATCACTATCGTGCCAAAATTAGAGCGACATTCGCAAATCAATGTTAATAGCTCAAAGCTATTCGCAATCCCCCTCAGATATCCGATCGTGTCCTAATGAATAGTGATCGGAGGATTAATATGAAACAGTTATAGATATTTTGAAATATGTTCAGTTGATTAATTGATGTAACAAAATACATAAATAAGCAACGAAATTAACCTATGTCGGTATAATGGTATATTCATGATCGTTCGGGTAATATATTTATAATATATGGTTGTATATTTAGAGCATTAATAGATTTTATATTTAATTTACTATCGATCAGCGAAAATCGCATTAAAATTGGCCTAGTAGTTTTTGCGTCAATCCCGAACAAATAGACAAACACGAAAAATGTAAGAAGCAAAAGACTTTTATAATCTATATATTATAAAATTCTAAACATGCTATGTTTTTCCCATTCAAGCTATAAAAAAAACAACTAGAATAGACTATATAAACGATGGAGAAGGATGGATGGAGATCGAGAACAGGATGCAATTTTTTTTACATATCTTGTCTGTTTGTTCAGGATTCTCGTAAAAACTACTGGGCCGATTTCAATGCGGTTTTCGCTGATTGACAGCTAATTCTTAGACTTAAACTCTGCGCCACGTTTTATCCTGGTAATCCCGCTGGAATTTTTCTTGAAATAATTTAAAAAATGGCCAGATTAAAAAATGAAGAGTTCCAATCTGATTTTTTACTGATCGATAGTAAATTTAATGTAGCAAAATTTATGATATTATTTATCCCACGGGAATTTTCCCGGGAGCAGTTTGTAGTTGTTCAGGCGCGTAAAAATGAGCTTCTTCCCACACAGTTTTCACTAAAATGGTAGCTTATATTCTTTTTCAAATGATGCGGTATTTAGTGTCCCGGGAATCCCGCGGGTATTTCAAGTCAAGCGTTTTCGCGCAAGAATTCGCGAGCATATTCCAGTTTTATAATATTATTATAGATTTACCTGTTAGCTAATTAGCTAGATTTAACTGATTCTCAACACCCATGTATATATTTTATGTCTTCAACACTACGATAGATGATGCGTTGCTTAACTCGTTGAGACTGAATACCTGTTTACGCCCTTTTTGAAACGCTTCTATTGTAGCGTTCTGGATAAATCGCGGAACGGAATTCATTCTACATCATGCATATCTATAGCACGACGAAAAAAACGCATATACTACGCATAGTGGACGACTTTTTATTAAGTTATGTTTGACAGGTACACAGGTGTGGACAGGTGTGGACAAGGCGTTATTTCGTAATTTCGTTCTGATTTCTTAAGTTATCTACGTAATTATGTGTTGGGTAATTTAACTCCTTAACACAGCAAATCGATAAGTTAGATTTTTTCAAACAGTGGTACTACGCTGATTTCATAAATACGAGTTTTAAGAAAACTTATTGAAATATGAAAACGGTTTGAAATATTATTTTCTCTTATTAAGACATCTCCTCCTCACCTACTATTAATATTCAAGACGCGACGCGCAAATTCGAATAACTTTTCCAATAAAATTTAATGACAACTTTAAAATATGATATCTCAGAAAATAACATTTTTATTCAAATATGTTCACATATCAATCTCAGCTTTCGTGTTAAAGTAGGGTTTAATATAAATTCTTTGAATATGCTTTATATTAGCAGATATCTATTATAAAATTAAACATTTATTATAAAGTAAAGATTTTGTAGGCAACAAAAACTTTATTACCTACAATCGTCTTAAAAAAAAAATTATATGGTGCCAAATTAAATATTACATTTTACAGAGATAGGTTAAGTAACATTAATATTGCGATGCTATTAAAGACCAACTAAGTAATACGTTCTAATATTGTATGATGATGATGATGATGATTGTTCCGACCGTTTTCGGCCATGGCGACCACTTTGACCCCTAATATTGTATAAGACCCATATAACACTTCGCAATAAAAATGATTTGATTTGATTTATCTTCTTTATCTATCCGTCTGATTTTTTATGTCGTAGTCAATTTTTTTTCACTAAGTACTGTGGAGTATTTTTATTCGTATCTTGAAAAATCATTATAATGTTTTTTAATTATGTTTTTATTTAATTCAATAGGTTGGGAGATATTCTCTTCTAAGCGTAAAAACATTGTGTATCTATGCTCCTTTAACTTTCATATGACGAAGTGAAAATTATAAAAATATTTCAAATTGTAGAGCATTAAAAATGTTTAGAATGAAAGTTCTATCCATGCAGGAACGGAGAAAGAATACAATTTCCTGCGGCCCGGCGGCCTGTCGTAAGAGGCTACTAAACAACCCACAGCCAGGTGGTAGAGTATTTGCTCGACTGGATGGCGACCACCCCTGGTCTAGAGTATGCCGCCATAACAATCTTGTATTGTGTTCCGGCATTAGTGACCAGGTTCCAGTCTCCTTTAAGAGAGCAGCAGCGCATTTGTAGCACCTTTGGTGTTGCAAATGTCCATAGGCGATGGTAACCGCTTTCCACTAAGTGGGCCGTCTGCCTGACTGCTGAACTCCTGCAATAAAAAAAAAATAAAAAAAAGTTAGTTTGAACACGATCATTTGCAAAGTTTTTAAATATATGGTATTTTCAATTAAATGCTTTTTACCGCGTTGTTCACTGCAATAGCATTAAATTTTTTACAGACTGTAATTTTGTTGTAGATTTAAAGCAAACATCCGACTTGTGTATTCATCAATATTTATTAATCAACTGATTTATGTTATTATACCTTATACAATACATCACACATAAACACGCACACACACACACACACACGCACGCAGCACGTACACAAACATAATTTAAAAAAATTAATGTAACTGTAAGCAATAATTACACAATCAGAATTGTACCAATTAGGAAGGAGGTCCCAAGATACAGGTCGACCTAGTCTGGGGACCAATGAGTTTCAAAAATTCTGAATTATGTTTTACTCAATAAATATATATTTTTTTTTTATTGCAGGAGTTCAGCAGACAGGCAGACGGCCCACTGTATGGAAAGCGGTTACCATCGCCTATGGACATTTGCAACACCAAAAGTGCTACAAATGCGCTGCTGCTATCTTAAGTGAGTCTGGAACCTGGTCACTAACTCAAAGTTGTTATGGCGGGATGCTCTAGACCAGGGGTGGTAGCCATCCAGTCGGGCAAATGCCCTACCATCTGGCTGTGGGTTGTTTAGTCGCCTCTTACGACAGGCCGCCCGGCCGCATGAAATTGTATTCTTTCTCCGTTCCTGCACGGATATTGACAATACAATTAATGGTATTTGAACACGTGTTTACGACTGGTAAATCCGCTGGAACTTGTAAATTGTTTGCAAATCTATCGCCCCAATTAGCTATTAGTATGTTCAATGAAATAAAATTTACGAAACGTCTAAAGAGATTCTGCAACGTTGAAGAGACACGTTTTATGATAACTGCACCAATTTGCGATGTCGTAATATTCAACAGCAGGTGTTAATGGTACAAAGTGATTGCTAATTTCAACTCAAAGGAATCCGATTTGCGTCTGCAGCCGAGTCGGGTAACGAACCGTGCGCGCGGTGTCTAGGCAGTCTACTGATGAAACGGAAAATCGCACAAAGGGAAATGATATTGAAATTTTTCTCACTTCCGTAGGTATTTTTGAAAATTTTTATTGCAGGAATCTGTACTTTTTTTTCTTTATTTATTCTAGTTATATATATTGTGTAACATTTATGTATCCTATTTACATACACAGTAGAACCTCTTTAAGTCGTACTTGAAGGGAGACACCATAAATTCGAGTTATAGAGTTTTCGACTTATGGAGGATTTCGACTTAGCGAATTTTGTAAGGAAACATTCGACTTGTAGAGGTTAAGATTTATTCTGATAATCGAGTTGTGAAGGTTGTAAAATCAAATATTACTATGTTCGAGATATAATAATAATAATTGGCAGACAAACACACATATTGTATATCCCCATATTAAGCAAGTTACGCTTGTGTTCTCGGTAATATACAACAGACTACTCTGGGGCCAATCCCAGACACCCAGACCACAGTAAATAACGGAGAAAATACGTTTTCGAAATTTACTATACCAGGAATCGAACCCGGAGCTTCTGCGTTGCAGTGAGGTAGGCCGGCAAAGGCTTAGCCCGCTCAACCACAGAGGCCGTCCTCCAATCCAGATATGGAGGTTCCATTTATTTTTTCGAGTTATAGGAGGAAAATACATACATACATAACTTCACGCCAGTTCCCTTGAGGGGTAGGCACGAACAACAGAGCGCCATTTAGGCTTATTCTTACACACCTCACTTGCTTCTTTGACATTCATAACTCTTGTCATGCACGCTCCTCTGTTGTTAAGGCTCCTGACATCACCTTCTGCTAGTACACGAATTTGATCATGGAAGGTGTGTCGTGGCCTTCCACGACTTCTGCATCCATCCACTTTTGCATTGTATATCTGTTTAGTCATTCTTTCATCATGCATTCTTTCCACATGCCCGAAGGAAAATAATTGCTGAATTTGCTTATAGGGAGTCACTTATTATTTCGGTACATAGAGGGTTCAAATTTCGAGTAACGGAGGTTTTGGTGTCGAAGAGAAGAGAATACAACTTTTTTGAGCTTGGGAGGTTTTCGACTTATCGAGGTTCAACTAAAATAGTTTCTACTATATTTTTATTTGCACACCACCGTCATACATTTTGGATTCCTTTCATACAATCCACAGCCCGGGTTGTCTGGAAGAGATAGCTCTAAAGTGATAAAACCACCCTTTGTTCCTGCCTTTACATGAGATGACTGTAAATAATTTACTATTCTGTGTATATGGTGAACAATAAAGAACTTTCTATCTATCTATCTATCTTGTGCGTAAAAAAGGATACTAGTATATAAAGCTGAAGAGTTTGTTTGTTTGCTTGAATGCGCTAATCTCAGGAACTACTGGTCTGATTTGAAAAATTATTTCACTGTTAGATAGTCCATTTATCGAGAAAGGCTATAGGATATATATCATCACGCTAAGACCAATAGGAACGGAGCACCAATGAAGAATCAAAATTGGGGGGTTTTGAAAACAAATTCTACGCGGACGAACAAACAAACTCTTTAGCTTTATATATTAGTATAAGATTCTAATTTTAATATTAAACTTATACTAATGTACAGTGCATCTGTTACATGCTGGTGTTGTGAGGAAGTGCATGTGCAGTGTGTGCCTATACCTATATTTATATTATCCTAACTAGTGCCATGTGTGTATTTTATTCATTGTATTTTATTATTCTTCAAACAAATTGCAAACAAATTTGGCATCCCTATTACATAGTAAACGATTGAAGGAATTTGTTTGCCCACTTCAAAGCTGTTTGCAATGTGTGATAAAGCAGAATTGCACATATTTGTAGAAATCCCTGTTTAGACATGTTATTTATGTTGATTTCCCTCTTTGCTTGTGCAATTTTAAACGGATGGAAAAATAAATTGTAAATTGCTTCCAGCAACTCGTTGAACATTTAATATTAAAGGGAAAAGATAAGTATTTTTAGTAATCATGATTATATGAATTTATTAGCAATGTATTACAAGTATAGTGTTATACAGAAGCAACCATAAATGAGTCTTACATTTCAGAATTATTTCTTATATCTACAATATTATACAATTCTAAATATGCTGTGTGTGTACATTAAAGCTAATAAAAAAACAACTGGAATAGATTATATAAAAGATGGAGAACACAATGCAACTTTTTTTAGATTTCTTGCCTGTTTGTTCGCCATTCACGTAAAAACTACGGGGCGGATTTTGATACGGCTTTCGCTGATCGACAGAAAATTCTTAGATTTAAAATCTGTGTAACTTTTTATCCCGGGAATCCCGCGCGAATCATTCTAGGAGCGATTTGAAGTTGTTCGGGTGCATAAAAATTGGCTTATTCTGACACAGTTTTCATTAAAACGTTAGCTTATATTCTTTTTTTAAACTCTGCGGTATTTTTTGTCTCGGGAAACCCGCGGGAATTTCAAGTCAAGCTTGAACGCAGTCGCAGGCGTATACTAGTCTTCCTATAAAATAATAATTTATTGCATTCTTTGAGGTCTACTTAAGGCCCCAAGTCTATAACTTTCACAAAAAATCATGCCAGTACAAGTCAAGGTACATTCGATTGACGATGGTCGAATATCCGTAGTCACTAAAATTCATACTAAATCACGGTTAAATCAAGACTGATTCAATATTGCACCGAGATGGTTTACAAACTACCGAAACCGTCAAAAGTTACGATTCCAATTCGATTCGATTGCCACTTTGAGTTATAAACTCGGGGCCCGGTACTCATGTCTCTTCCTTTCTATTTCTGCATATAATATGTCTCTATCACGCTACAAGTTTTCATGCCGTAGCATGGCCTGCCTTTATTCTCATGTTATTTTTATACAAAGGATATATCCCTCGTAAATCGAACTTTAGCTTAAAAATTCAACCATTATATTTTGGTGTCCGCAAAACTTGGAAGTAGGAAAATGTTGATTGGTTTGCCATTTGACATTCCTTCACAGAAATTGATCTTTGCAAGCTATACTATGATTTGGTATAACAATACAGAACATGTTTAAATGACAAAACTACGTTTTAACGGTTTTAAGCGCGATCATTTATTATATTCAAATAAATTACGAACGTACGTAGTTACAGTAATACATTAGGTAGGTACGTAGTTTTATTATGTATACTAGTCGAGAAAACTCAACACAATACTATGTGATTATTGGTTTTAAATCAACCCATTTGATTCCTGACAAGGGTAATTGATTTTAAAACTAATCTAATGATATCACTTTAGTTTTCGTCAAAATCAGCCTTGAGACTATTTTGAGGGTTTTTCGCTATGTCGTATTATTTAGTGGTTGGCCGTAAAGGCCAATTCGAAAGATTTACCCGTGCAGGAACGGAGAAAGAATACAATTTCCTGCGGTCGATCGGCCTGTCGTAAGAGGTGACAAAATAACCCACAGCCAGGTCGCACGGTACTTATTCTACTAGATGGCTACCACCCCTGGTCTAGAGTATGCCGCCATAACAACCTTGAGTTGTGTTCCGGCATTAGTGGCCAGATACCATTCTCCCTTAAGTAAACAACAGCGCATTTATAGCACCTTTAGGTATATAGACGATTGTAACCGCTTTCCATCAAGTGGGCTATCTGCCTGTCTGCTGAACTCCTGCAATAAAAAAAGCTTCATATAGAAACATATATATAGGTTATTTATTCCTACATAGATTGATAGTTAACAAAAGAACCAAAGATATAAAAAAAACATTATAAAAAAAATATTATTCAGAAAGTTTTTTCGATAACACAAAGATAATAATTTTCTTAAAGGTAATTTCGTAGTCAAAACATGGTAAACATAATATAATCGTTTCTGCGAAGTCAAAACAAATTTCAATCTATTTATGTTACCAAATTAGAACTGTTTTCGAGGCAGTCTATATGTTAATGTGACCTCCCAGACGCCCCTGGGGGTTGATTGGAGTCAATCAGCCCGGTTTTGTTAGTCCTGATTGCTAAGCAAATAAATTACGAATACATAATATATTGTGCTATGTTTATTAATATTGATATTAATGTTATATTATTAACAATGGCTGTCCTATATTTAGGGCAACGGATTAGCGTTGCCATACCACGCGAGAATGCGGCCAGCATTTTGGGAACGCTCCCCACCGACAGCGATCTGGACTACATCCTTTACTTGTAAATATGTTTATAATAGCATTTAATTTCTATGTTTTTTTTTGTAGTGTAATTTATTTATAACTTATTTTATTTTTAAGTAGGTTTTAATGTATAATTGTTAAAATTGATCCTTGAATGTTTGAAAAACAAGTAAACCACTATATCAAGTATTTCTGGCAATTAGCGTCCTCCTTGCGGCTGGTCGTAGGCATTCGGTGTGTTCTTGGCTCTGGATCTGCGTTCTGGTAAGGTCTCCCTTTCTTCTTCTTTTTAGATATTGTATACCAAACCTTGTTTTTTTTTCCTCTCTTTTGCTTTTACTTACGGTAGCTAGTATAATTTCAATTACTTAATATGTGGCAAATGATGTTGGTGTTGTATTAAGTCAAACTACTTATGTATAAGATTCATAATACTAAACTCTGTACAATACTGTTTTTTTGTCCAAATAAATGAAAAAAAAAAAAATAATAATAATAATAATTTCCAATTATAGCTTATATTGAAATAGCAAAAAAAAAATGTGATTTTCCTGTTTACTATATACCAAACCAAAGTTATGAACAATTAAAATATAATTAACGGATTATGTATTTACAACCATCTCATTCAATTTATTTATTTGCTTTCTTTGTGTTAAATCGACAATATTAATCAATATAAAAATGTTTATTAACATTTATTAATATAAAAATGTTTATTAGTGTTCTATAATTTTGTTTTTTCAAATATAAATAAATATATGTCATGATAATAATAATTGACAGACAAAAACACACTGTATATCCCCAAGATAAGCATCTTACGCTTGTATTGTGGGTAATATACAACGAACCACTCTGGGGCCGATTCCAGACACTTAGACCAGGGGTCGCCAAATGGTGGACCGCGGTCCACATCCGGAGCGCCGAGACATTTTGTGCGGACCGCGAAAAAATGTTTTTCTCATTGATATGTAAAAAAGTACTTTTATTATTTCCGTAATTACATTTGTTTAATACTCGTAAATATTTTTTTTCCTATGAAATGTTGTGCGCACCGTGATGGTCATTTCAGTTTTTAAAACAGACCCCGAGCGAAACCAATTGGTGACCCCTGACCTAGACCATAGTAAATAAAGGAAAGTACAGGCCACCAGAAGCCACAGATGGCCACCTAAAGCCCGAGATGGCCATCAAACGCCGCAGATTGGCCAACGAGAGCTGCTGAGAAGCCATCGCCATGCGGAGAAGACTCCAGCAGCTCCAAACCCAATTACCGGTAGGTAGTTGCCCACTGAGTTGCAGCCGGAGTAAAGAGGTATACCTCGAGGCCCCAACCTCCTCATTACAAACCGAGGAAGAAGACCCTGGAAAAAAAAGAAAAAAAATAAAGGAAAGTTTTATTATGATAAATACTTTCGCGTTTGACTATAATAACGTCTAATGTTGGACGATGATGCGGTCGTAAATGGAGCACGCTTACCTAGATAATACCTATTCACACGAAACATGACGACATCCGGATTGTATTTTTCGAGAAATACGGATTTTAGTAGTACATTCCACATCTCTGCTGTACGCAGAAGGAACGTAGATGCTGGTCTAAGGCAGATTAGCGGGTTAAGTATGGTTAGAATATTTTCTAATAAACAAAACAAATAAATACATCAGTCCAAAGTGATAGATATAACTTTATCTTCTTTTGTTGCGAATAATAAAGAAGCGATTAATAAAAATAACACAGAAACTTTTATTAACCCCCCTTCCTTCAAACGCCTTTAAATAAGACTAGACTAGTTTATTTGGAGTCCGACCAAAGCCAATCTCTCAGCTTTCTATGCAAAATACAGCAATCAATACACAAAATCTCCTTTCTTAAAATCAATTAAAAATATCACTATTTTCTTTTGTTGCGAATAATAAAGAAGTGATTAATAAAAATAACACAGAAACTTTTATTAACCCTCGCATCGACTCCACTTTGCTGAATCAAATCGCTTCCTTCGAACGCATTTGAATAAGACTAGCTTGTTTGGAGTCCGACCAAAGCCAATCTCTCAGCTTTTTATGCAAAATACAGCAATTAATACACAAAATTTTCTTTTTTAAAATCAGTGAAAAATATCACTTTATCTTCTTTTGTTCCGAATAATAAAGAAGCGATTAATAAAAATAACACAGAAACTTTTATTAACCCTCGACTCGACTCCACTTTGCTGAACCCAATCGTTTCCTTCGAATGCCTTTGAATAAGACTAGCTTGTTTTGAGTCCGAACAATGCCAATCTCTCAGCTTTCTATGCAAAATACTCGACGTTGAACACAAAATATTATACAGTGTATTGTTGCTTATGGAAATTTTATGTCGCCCTCCACCGAATAAAGAATGCTAAGCAGCCAATTTAAAAATTCCCCTGGCCCTTTTAAATTGTTCTACTCTAACGCGCTCTCGCTTTTGACACGATGCCTTTAAGTTCTTTCTGTTGGCTGAAAATGGATTATTTTATGAATAGACGTTCTAAGGAAAATATTATAGTATCAATTGACGAAAACTTGAGAAATTAAGTATTTTGTTGTTATAGTATGTATAGACAAAGTGTTGTATTGATAGTTATGTTAGTACATCAACGTATGCTAAAGCCTGTGGAGTGGGCATGCTACGTAGCCCAGGCGTATGGCGACGGATAGAACACTTTAGGGATTCGTGCGTGCACCTCTTGTAGGTGAAGACGCGTCCCCTTTTATAATGTTCGCATCTACAGGAGTTGGGCAGCGAAGTAACACCACTATTTAAATATTGAACATCTATATATTGAGTTTTTAGAGCGCATAACAAAATATAACATAGTCTCATGTGTAGTAATAATCGAGAGAGAGAACATAGGTCATAGATAATGCAAATCTTAAACAACTAGTGTTGCCACACTAAACACAAAAAATATAGTGGCGAGTAAGGGCGCCACAACACCAAGAAGTATAAGTAGGTATCCTTGACGTGGAAGAGCTATGCTGGAATCATTATCTTGTTTACTTACAGCTTACTGGGCCGCCTTTATCGGTCTAATACCCCACTCTTACAGAATATCGAATATCTACTTTCTCAAACAATTGAAATGGTATACTGCACACAGTAGTATTCATATAGTTGTAGTATTCATACACATATGAATACTACAAAATAAAAATAATGCGTCTATGTGTAGTTATATCAATTATATATACTTCATATATAAGCTTTAATTTTAAGAAAGGCGAGTGTGTGTTGCATCACACACAAACCCTATAGATTTAACTGGTGCTTCTTATTATTCAGCAATACAAAACAAATTATAAATAAATAAACAGTGTTTCTAAGTTGATTTTTCGTAGTGTAAGCGTCGTCGAAACTTCGCATAATAAATCAATAAATACACATATCGCAATTTCAGAAACATGAGAAAGAATACCTCTATCTTTTAACCCTTTTACCCTAATCTTTTCATAGGCACACATTCAGATATATTATTACCAAGATGGCATAAAGAATGGGCCCAACCTGGCCCGGTGACATCCATCCTCCCCTTAGAGTCACCCCGTTCCTCACAACTTCAACAAGTCACTATTTCAAGGTATTTAAATCATCTCAGTCCTACACATTTAAAATTAAATTTTCGCAATCAAAAATGTCCAGCAACCTGTTACAAATGCCACCAGAACGTTTAGTAAATATGCATACATACATACATAACATCACGCCAGTTCCCTTGCGGGGTAGGCACGAACAACAGAGCGCCATTCAGGCTTATTCTTACACACCTCACTTGCTTCTTTGACATTCATAACTCTTGTCATGCACGCTCGTCTGTTCTTAAAGCTCCTGACATCACCTTCTGCTAGTACACGATCAATTTGATCATGGAAGGTGTGTCGTGGCCTTCCACGACTTCTGCATCCATCCACTTTTGCATTGTATATCTGTTTAATCATTCTTTCATCATGCATTCTTTCCACATGCCCGAACCACCGGAGCATTCCTTAAGTTTAGTAAATACAACAGTATCGTATTGAGTTATTCACTAATTAACCTTCCTATCCAATGCAACAGATCAATAAACGTCTGCCTTAAGATAGCTTCGAGTAATTACTACAACTGTAGCTTCATAATATCTCCTATAAATATTAGTTCCCATAAATTTAGGTTGCCAACAGTAGTTTTACCTACGTAACATTTGTGAAGATTTATGTCATTGTTCTGGTTTGCTTTATAAATTTGAAAAGATATTTATAAAGGAAGGCTCACGCAAACGAAATGGCAGGTACAGCTAGGCATATTTCTGAAAATCAAAAATCAAAGAAGGTAATTAAACTCATCTGAACCGAGGCGATTCGTGTAAGTCTTTAAGTAAGAATAAAACAAGAATGTTTAATTTGTCTCCATGACAAACATATAAAAACGTTCAAAAAAATCTATAATACCCTTTTTCACATCAACATAATACTAGAAAGACACACACTTTATTGTCTTAAATACTATAAGGTAAGTACAATGGGCGGCCTTATTGCTTAAAACAATCTCTTCCAGGCAGCCTTTGGCCATCCGAATCTTGCTTGGAGTAGATTGCTTCAAATAAGAAGGCTGTCAGGTTTTACTATTTTATTAAAAGAAGTGTGTTGATCTGAAGTTTAATAAAATAATATAATAATAAGTGTAAAAAATAAAATAAAAAAACACCCACGTTGCCCATCGCCAATTTTGTACAGTATTATTAAGGGCCTATGCAGGGAGTGGCGAATCACCGTCTGTCCAGTTTATCCATGTTCCCCAAACATTGCGACGGGCTGACAGCAAATCCCTAGTTCCATTAGCAGTTTATCCTAATAGCCCGTACCTTTTGTTCTCATTTCTAATAATAATAGTCCTACACTAACCGAGGCTTGTCCTAGGCTACATTTTTATTTGGTGTAGACAGGGATAATGGCCGGTCAGTGTCACATTTAGATTTAATTTGTCAAGGGGCCTCTACGTGTTGGTCTTCACATGCACCCCCCCCCCCCCCCCCCCAAGGTCCGGGACATTTTTATGGCCCGTTGTTTTAGAGACATTCAAGAGTGTAGTATATAAGTATAAAAAATGTATCGACCTATATATACATACACAACAAATAAATTAAAAAAAAACAGCCTTCACAAATGTGTTAAATTCTATAGTTGTACACTATCGCATATTTCAGGCGTTCGACCTGTAAGTAAATAAAATTCGTATCAAAAGGCCCCAATTTACCGGAGCATCAGGATTTGCGTTGCATACGACTGCAGGGAGAACTTGGCAACCGTCGCAACGCGGCTGCCGAAGGATATTTTTCACTCAAGTGACATCACTGCAGCGAAGTAGATTTATCAAAAATGCATTTTTCTTTGTGTATTAAATTTTATATATTTTATGCATTTGGTTATGCCTTATATAGAAGCATGACACAATAAAATCTGGCTAGGGCGTGGTTTTTCACACAAAATGATGGATTCCGTAGAGGTTTTAAACGTTCACTCTTTTCGTCGTTTGGTTACGGAATCATATAAAAGATTTAATCGAAAATACCCTATTAGAGAACAGGGAGCCCAAAGCCACTATTTTTAGAAATCTCATTCCAAATATGAAAGTATCCAAATCAAGTAGAACTTTATTCTATGTCTTACACCTATCATATCAATAGGTATCTAGACAACCTATTAATTTCATTGAGCGATTGTCCAAAACTGGCCGCATTAGACCCTCAGATCTTATCGATACAAATTTCCTTTGTATTCTTTAAACTCGATCAAAAATAGGAATTTTACATTATTTAAAACCTATTACATATTATTTAAAACTACTTATGTCTATATACAAATTAATATATAGTACTTTCCGTCCCAAATATGCTTTCCTCACGCTGCGATCCTCTCCCATCCGTTCTACGTGACGGAGCCAGCGGAGTCAGTGGGCTTTTATTTCGACTATTATGTTAGGCTCGGCCACAAGATTCTCAATTTCGAGGTTGGTTCGGGCCCTCCAGCTACCATCCTCTCTCTTTGTTGGATCCAGAATCTTACGGAGATCCTTCCTTTCCGTTACTGAAAGCTGGTTCTCCTCCTTGAGGGTAAACGTCCAAACATCCTACCCATACATCAGGATGGACCGTATGTCGGTTTTATAAATTTTGATTTTGGTTTTTCTGTTTAGAAGCCTGGACACCAGTACCTTATGCAGGACTGCACAACATCTCAGGGCGTTTCGTATACGTATAAGTA
Source organism: Dendrolimus kikuchii (assembly GCA_019925095.2). Classification (NCBI taxonomy): domain Eukaryota; kingdom Metazoa; phylum Arthropoda; class Insecta; order Lepidoptera; family Lasiocampidae; genus Dendrolimus; species Dendrolimus kikuchii. Next base: position 18,453,273 of record CM034397.1, read on the forward strand.
TTTCATCTTCTCGGGTGTTTGTGTCGGTGACTGTGCAGCCCAGATATTTGAATTTGGCTACCCCTCTATATATAACATCTCCAACATGAAGGATCTGGCGTGGCATATAAATATTTCTGTATAGCTTCATGTGGAGATATTCTGTTTTCTCGTAATTTTGGACGTGGACTTTTGTACAGTATAGTTATTTTTCTAACTAAGTATTGTTTGATCTTTCATTTATGATTATATTAGCATTAGCCTTAAGAACAGACGAGCGTGCATGACAAGAGTTATGAATGTCAAAGAAGCAAGTGAGGTGTGTAATAATAAGCCTAAATGGCGCTCGGTTGTTCGTGCCTACCCCGCAAGGGAACTGGCGTGAAGTTATGTATGTATTTATGATTATATATTATATTCATACATGTATGACGGTTACCCTTGATGCTTGCAGATTATATATTTCTATGAAGTTTTATTCATATAGACCCAGTAGTTTTTTTATTGCATGAGTTCAGTGACAGGCAGATGGCCCAACTGATGGGAAGCGGTTACCATCGCCTATGGACATTTGTAACACCAAAGGTGCTACCAATGTGCTACCGCTCGCTAAACGGAGATCGGAACTTGGCTACTAAGCCGGAATACAAGTCAACTGTACAATACAAGTTGTTATGGCGGCATACTTTAGACCAGAGGTGGTAGCTATCCAGACGGGCATCCAAACACCTGTCTGTGTGGTTTTGTCGCTTTTTATGACAGGCCACCCGGCCGCAGGAAATTGTATTTTTTCTCCGTTCCTGCACGGATAAAAAGTAGTTTCCGAGGCATGACTATGACATAAAAAGATAGACGGACAGATTTACGGACGAATCCTGTTGTTCTTATCGCTATTCATTTATGCCTTGGTCATAAAACGCACAAAAAACATTATGGCTATCAATATAATTGGAATAAAAACAAGTTTACTGAAGCGTTTATTTGGCAAAAAAAAAGTTATATATATATATATATATATATATATATATAATTTCAGTCTAAGCCAAACAATTGCACATAAATAAAAAATGTTTGGCTAAGAGTATTTTTACGAAAGTTTGGTGCGGTGTACTTGTTATCGCTCGATGTTGCCTCTTTCAAAAAAATAGAATACGAATTGCGAGCTCACTTTGGTTAGCTGGTGGTCGTTTATTCGTTTTTTTTTGTTTGTTACTGGCAACTCACGGAACAGAATGCGATCTTCAAACGTATAATTTGCGTTGCTCTTTACTTGAGAGTTGCTCTCATAACAACGATCTCGTTAATTTTACTTTCTTTGATGACTCTCGTATTTTATTCTGAAGAGAGAGTTAAAGTAAGTAATGCTTCTTTAAGAACCATAAAGAAGCGTTCAAACTTACTGTAAATCTCTATGTATAACACCTATGTTATACTACAAGATCGATGGGTACAAATTTAAAGGTAGACCAAAAAAAAGATGGATGGATTGTGTGAAGGATGACATGATGATATGCGGTGTGACAGAAGAGGTATGTCAGAATAGAAGAGCGTAGAAGGAAAAGACATATTGTGCCGACCCCAAGTAATTGGGATATGGTGAAAGAAAAGAGAGAGAACACCAGCAAGCTTTCTTGCACAGAGGTTACACTGACTTACATAAAAAATGAATTAGGTTTTTTTTATATATAATAAACCTTTAGTGAAATTTTTCACTGATGATGGTGCCAACCGCTTAAAAATCCGTTGCGTGGTTTAAGAGGAGTTAGCAGATAGACAGACAGACGCGAAAAGCGACTTTGTACTATGTGAAGTAGAAGAAGATAAAGAATTCATACAAATAGAACCGATATCTCATCTGTAAATACAAGTAAACACAAATGCTAAATTTAAATGAAAACAAAATACAGTAATTTTTATATTTTACGTCGCACCGACATCAGGATGTTGTAGTAAATGTTTTTATATTTTGATTTTTAGGTATTCTTGAAGTCCTGTATATTTTTGCTAGAAATTTTTTATTCATTGTTCCGTTCCATGTGATGTATTGTTCCGTAGACAAATAACAAAAACAGGCGACGTTGGTTACCTTTACGGAATTTTCTTTTGTGCGCGAAATGTCAAGCACTTACCCAATATTTACAAATAGTAATTCGACTATCACTACATCGGAGTTAATTTATCCTTTTTCTCAAGCACTGGCAAAAACGACATTACTGACATATCCCAACTTTATCTGTTAAACCAACCAAGCCTGGCATTAAATTCTGCGCATCAATCTACTTGACAAATCTCTAATCTACTCTCATTTGAAATTGCACTCTATTATAAAATGCTTAGGATGCATTGTCGGTTAGAATATTTTGTAGCTGAATTAAATACAATGCTCCGTTTTCTTTGTTTAAGTTTCGTAATTAAAGACCAGTATAATGTATCGTATGGTTGTTATTTTTATTGTACACCAACACAAAATTAACTAAAACTACATGAACGTCCCACTGCTGGTTTCGGATCTCCCACTGTAGGGAACGGACAGTATACACATCACGCCCGTCCAAAGCGGCTTGGCAGGTTTGACACATCGGTTATCTCGGTGTGCAGGTTTTATCACGATGTTTTCGTTCACTGTTTATTGCACGTGGTAATTGCAACAATATGCATATTAGGTCCGAAAACTGCCTAAGTGATGCATGCTATCCGGCCAGAATTATAATCCGCGCCCTTCGAGTTTATTAGAACTATACAAACACGTATAACACAGATACAAATATAACCGAACACAACAAATCCAAACATAATGTAGAAGGTCGTAATTCAATAAAAGGAGCAAAATCCGTCACTATTAGATTCCCGAATGTACACACGTCACGCCTGTATCGTAGTCGTAGCTCAACTGACTCCTCTCTCCATCAGGCCGTCGTTTTATACTTCACAAATTTAAATGTACCCACCCGGCAACGCCGACACAATTTCCTAGAATTAGCTTGTAATCGTAATCCACAACACCTGGCTAATGATGCAAGCCTGCAAGCGGCTGTAAACGAGTACAATAGAACAATAGGCTGTTCTCCACAACAACAAGAAACGCATGCCAATAAATAAGTGAACAAACAAGACGATCATAAAAGGATTAGAATTAATTCAAACGCCGACAGGGTAAGAAAATGTGCTTTTACAGATTTGTACGTGGAATTTGTCTTTATCGGGGCCTAAGTTGTAACAATATATACATTGTTATTATTCATTTGTCCGGCTGGTAACAAAAATAATCAGATAAATTAAATCATCCTTATTAATGAAACCTTTCGTAATCGAAATTTAATGAGAAAACGGAGATATCTCATTCAACTGGCATAAAAAATTGAGCGTGAAATGAAATTCAATTAAACCGTAGTGAAAAGTTTTAATTGAATTTACCTTAGAAGCGTTCGATGGATACTTTTCTAATTACTAAAGGTGAGAGAAAGCAGAACGTGCTCGTCGTCGATGCTTTACAACATTTTGTTTATATATTACTAGCGCTTTTCAAGTAACCTTCTCTTATATTTTAGTTCTATATCTTGTGAACTTTGAATGTGAAAATACTTTTAGGGCGCTGTAGTAATTTTGGCAAATTACTCGTATGAAAATGTATTGGTAGAAATGTTTTAAATATTTTTTTAGCAAACTCACTTTTATGATATATAGGTAATGTTGTTGTTATAAGTATTTAGAATTAAGATAAATAAAGACTTATTTGAGTTCTGATTTAATGGAGGTTGGAGTTGAGAAGCAGTTTCTTCCGTGCAGGAATGGAAAAAGAATACTAATTCCTGCAGCCGGGCGGCCTGTTGTAAGAGGTGACAAAACAACTCGCATTCAGGTGGCGGGGCATTTGCTGGATTGCTATCACCATTGGTCTAGAGTATGCCGCCATTACAAATTTGAGTTGTGTCCCGACATCAGTGCCAGGTTCCAGTTTCTCTTTCAAGGCCGGCAGCACGTTGGCAGCAACTCTGGTATTGCTAATGTCCATAGGCGACGGTGACCACTTTACATCAGAAGTGGCCCGTCAGCCAGTCAGTATTGTGTTAGCTCCTAACACAGCTTAACGTTGAGCTACCAGCTTCATTGCCGTGAATGTTATGTACGTAAATTTTATGTTAAATTCTTGGATGTTATGTACAGTCGACTCTCGATAATTTGACACTCGTTAATTTGAATCTTTTGATAATTTGAAATTTTTCCCGGTCGCTTGAAAAATACTCGATAAATTGAATAAAGTCAATATTAATTGGTTCCCTCGGTAATTTGAAGTTGAAGCAATAGTATCTTGCTCATTAATATACAATAATTTGAAGTCCGGGCTTCTCTACTCTCTATAATTTGAAGCGCTACCCTAACCTTCTACACCCTGAGAACCGAAACAAGTGACAATTTCTTCTCAGCTCTCACCACTATCTAAATTTTGTATGTGTCAAATTATCGAGAGTCGACTGTATATGCATACTTTTATAATAATAATGAATATTTTTTTGGTACCACCATTGTAATTCACTAAAAAAAAATGTCGTCAAGGCAACGCAAACGAAGTTTAGGTAAAATTGCTAGTAAATGTACAATAAATACACTGGGGCCTATTAAATTCAATCCACACCGAGTAGTTTCTGGGAAATATTTCTATGACATAAACAGACGAATACTTATAGACAAATAAACGGACGGATATGATAATTTTATAAGAGTTATTTCCTACAGGAATAGCTACAGAATCCTAATAATTCAGAAAATATCATTTATTAGAGCATCAACTGTGATCTAATTTCCATTAACATAACAAGTAACGATGTATTGAGTAATAAATGAAATTTCTTGCGCGTGTTTCATAATGAACCTATTCATCTTATGTTGTGGTCTAATGAATCCACTTATTTGCTAAATTGCATCTCCACTCTCGTTACTCATACTGCATACATTAAGAATGCATCTCATAAATGGGCAAATAAAGCAGCGAATGTAGACAATTAGTAGTGGAGAAGATTTATTATATTTTTGAAAACCTTATTATCTTCAGAGTGTTCATTGTTTTAATATCAATGGCTGCTGTAGTTCATCATCATCATCATCATTATCCGAGCGTAAAATCCCGGTTGCGTTCGGAGCGTTCACTCCGACGCCCACGGTCCGCTTTTCTACTTTTTCTACTCCACTTCACGCGGTCTTCTGCATCCCCCGTTTTGAGACCATTGGGTACGCATGTCATCCTTCACAACGTCAAGCCAACATTTCTTGGGCGTTCTTGTTCGACCGGGACCTGACGGTGGTGGCATGGCTAGACATTTGTTCCCCACATAATTAGCCGGTCTCTGTAATACGTGGCCGTACCAGCGTAAGCGACACTTGCAATTTGTCTGCTATGTTACGGACATGAAGACTGCTGTAGTTCTATAGAATAAATTCTTATGATTTTAATTATTCTATTTTACAAAACTAAACCCACCTGTAGACTTATAAACATATCATGCAGTAGTAGATCTAAAACATAAAGCAGTAAAGTTTCTTTTGGTATAAGTCAAAGAAGAACACTAGAAATGACAATCGTCTTGCTAAATACGTAAGTAACTCTTAGAACCTTTTAAATCCTACGTGACTTGATGACGCCAGCAACCATTCGTGCATTTTGATGTTTAAAATTTTTTAAACAAAGAATATAAAAGGAATTGATTAGAACTTAAGTTTCAATTAATAAAGAAGAAAAGAAAAAAAAACAAATAATAACATATCTTTATGTCATCGAGTAGTGTTTGTTTGTTATAGATAGGAAAATGATATTTTAAATTCCAAATATTAAAATAAAAAAAGCAGATGACAGAGCGCTACAATATCTGTGCAGGAACGGAGAAAGAATACAATTACCTGCGGCCGGGCGGCTTGTCGTAAGAGGCGACAAAACCACCCACAGTCAGGTGGTAGGGCATTTGCCCGACTGGATGGCTACCACCCCTGGTCTAAAGTATGTCGCCATAACAACCTTGTGTTGTGTTCCGGCATTAGTGACCAGGTTCCAGTCTCCCTTAAGAGAGCAACAGCGCATTTGTAGCACCTTTGGTGTTGCAAATGTCCATAGGCAATGGTAACCGCTATCCATCAAGTGGGCCGTCTGCCTTGAACTACTGCAATAAAAAAAAATATCTTCGAAAAGAGCGAGCGTAAAGTGACATTTAAAATTTCAACACCGTAAGCGACGCATCGGTTACCTTAGTAATGTAGATATCCATGCGCGAACATAACCACTTACCACCAACTGAACCGTCTACCTGCTTAAGCATCAAACATAAAAAAATAGCTAGGTGTACTTAAAATTAAAATCCTATAACACGTTTGCAAATGTAATGTCTAACACACCCTTAGTAAATTGCATTCATTTGCAACTTGAAGACACTTGAAGGAATTTAAAGCCATTTACAGATTAGCCCCTTATCGGTGCGATTCAGCCGTGCGAATGTGACACTATCTTTATTTTGTATGCAAATTAGTTTGCACGTAGGTACTCTGTCTGGGGGTAGTTACTCGAGTTGATATCGTTGGATTTAATTTGATACTTTAAAACGATAGTAGCTTTTCCATTCCGACCACTTTGAAGTGCTATATTTTATTCAGATAAGTATTATTTTTCAACAGAATTTGTAAGTTGCCGTGCTTTTAGCCGAATCGCCATCAGAACTGCAAACACTAGTCACAATGATGAAAGATGACTGTCAGGCGAGAGGCTTACATTTGAATGCGAAGAAAACAAAGGTTATGGTGTTTGAAAGAGAAGAAACCAGAACGAATGCAAGGATAATGGTCGATGATGTTATGCTGGAGCAAGTGAATGAGTTTGTATATCTTGGATGTGCTTTTAGCAGGGATGGAAGGTACACCGCTGATATAGAAAGAAGAGTGAATTTGGGGAATAGTTTAAATGGAGCGTTAGGTAAACTTCTAGGCGCTAAGAACCTCAGCCAGAAGGCCCAGCTCGCCGTACACAACGCGGTGCTGGTACCTACGCTCACGTATGGAAGCGAGAGTTGGGTATGGAAGAAAGAGCATGAAAGTAGAGTAAACGCGGTCGAGATGCGAGCACTGCGCAAAATCTGCGGAGTGACGCTCGCGGACCGCGTTCGTAATACCGAAGTAAGAAAGAGAGTTGGTCTGAAAGAGAGTGTCGGGGTGAAGGTAAGGAAAGGAATGCTCCGGTGGTTCGGGCATATGGAAAGAATGCATGATGAAAGAATGACTAAACAGATATACAATGCAAAAGTGGATGGATGCAGAAGTCGTGGAAGGCCACGACACACCTTCCATGATCAAATTGATCGTGTACTAGCAGAAGGTGATGTCAGGAGCCTTAAGAACAGACGAGCTTGCATGACAAGAGTTATGAATGTCAAAGAGGCAAGTGAGCTGTGTAAGAATAAGCCTAAATGGCACTCTGTTGTTCGTGCCTACCCCACGAGGGAACTGGCGTGAAGTTATGTATGTATGTATGTATGTAGAATTTGTAAGTTATAAGTAAAAATAATTTTATGAATATATACACACAATGTAAATTGGATAAAACTATATGAATAAAATAAAAGAGTAAAATAGTTTGCTATTTTAGAACTAAAAAAAGATTAAAAAGTATACGTATGTTATTGTATATTTATGACTATGTATATATGTATGTATTTGTATATTTATTTGTTAAATTAATTTGAGTATTTATGTCCCTTGCCGTTTTCCTGCACCACCTACATCGCCTGATTCAAATTTGTTTTTGATTTAGATTGCCTGGAAGAGATCGCTTTGAGCGATAAGGCCGCCTATTGTATCGCCTAGAAAATATTGTAAATATGGTCTGGTTTTGTAATTGTATGTTTTGGTGTGCAATAAAGAGTTATCTCTCTCTCTCTCTCTCTCTCTCTCTCTCTCTAAAAAGTAACAAAAGAAAAATACTTGCATGCCTTAGTAGTTGCAGTCGGGACAATATTTAAAAAAATATTATTTAAAGTGACCATCGCTTAGTAAAAAAGTATCTTTAAAAAGCTTTTAAAAGTAAAAAAAAAATTAGATGGCGCTACAGTTTTCGATGTTCTCGATTTGTAACGTTTATTTAAGTTTTATTTGAAGGTGGTGTTATAATGTATGAGTAATGTATGAGTAATGTATGAGTGTCGGTAGCATAATGGGGTTAATTACTACATGTTAAAGCTGAAAGAAAACATCGTATTGTAACTTACACACCGATATATCCCATGAGTGTTGGGAGATCCGAGCCCATCAGTGGGACATTTATGAACCGAGATTATTGTATTACTATTTACATCTATACTAATATTATAAAGAGGAAAGATTTGTACTTTTGTGTGTTTGTAACAAATAAACTCAAAAACTATTAGACCGATTTCAAAAATTCTTTCACCATTGGAATTCTATATTATGCCTGAGTAATTAATATAATCACCACAGTCGTGGTAGCGTAATGGCTAGCGCACGCGTCCCAGACCCAAAGGGCGCGGGTTCGATCCTGACCGGAACGCATGCACCACTTAGGCAGTTTTCTGACCTAATGTGCATATTATTACAATTACCACGTACTAACAACGGTGAAGGAAAACATCATGATGAAACCTGCACATCGAAATAACCGATGTGTCAAACCTGCCAAGCCGCCTTGGACAAGCGTGGCGGGTATACTGTCCGTGCCCCAGTAATGGGAGGCCCTAGCCCATCAGTGGGACATTCATGGGCTGTTATTACATTACATTAATTAATATAAGCTATATTTATTACAAAAAAAAATTGGGATCCTTAATAAAACTTCAATAATGTAACATGTATTTCGCCTCATACGCTGTGGAAACTCTTGACGATAGAACAAAAAAATATTGTACAATATTAAAGAACATATCAATATCTACAAACAACTTTCTAATACCATAAGTCCAATTATTGTGGTTATGTCACTATAATTACTTTTTTAGATTTTAAAAATTGATAGAAATGACAAACAAAATCAGACCAAGTTATATTTTTTATTAATCCTTATACAAATAAATCATTCCGTATTCAAGACTGCTTCAATACCTGTAGATTACTTTTTGAATTATTCAAATCGGACATTCGATTCAAAAGATATTACGAATTTAAAAATGTCAATCTAAACAAAATACTTGGCGTTGGAATCGGATTCTAGGATTTTGATGAAATTTTATGTGTGTTTGGGTGGGTCCCGGGATGGTTTTGATTCACAATTAGACCCGGTAGGTGGTGCTAGAATCAGGTTCTAGATTTTTACTTTTTCAGGGCAAAACAACGTCTGCCGGGACCGCAAATACAAAATATTTTAATAAAAAAAAACTTGATCAATAATTTTCAATGTCACGGCGAAGAACTTTTATCCGTGCAGGAATGGAGAAAGAATATAATTTCCTACAGCCAGGTGGTAGGGTATTGGCTCGTCTGGATGGCAACCACCTCTGGTCTGGAGTATGCCGCCATAACAACGTTAAGTTGTGTTCCGTCATTAGTGACCAGGTTCCAGTCTCCCTTAAGAGAGCAGCAGCGCATTTGTAGCACCTTTGGTGTTGCAAATTTCCATAGGCGATGGTAACCACTTTCCATCAAGTGGGTCGTCTGCCTGTCAGCTAAACGCCTGCAATAAATAAAATAAAATAAACAGAACACCGACAACGTGTGTTACTTACATATCAAACTATGGGACATTTATAGGCTGATATTAAATAAAATTTCTAACCGTAATATCTTTATACATTGTCTGTTACCAAGTGCCTACCAAATAGTTCCCGAATCATCAATCTTCGTCCCTTCGCGGACAAAAAGACGCTTAAGGTGAAATTATTTCACCTGATGGGGTTTTATCGACTCCTTTGATTCCGGTATCGAGTATCTTGATCCATTTCCGCTTGATTACGGTTGAATCCTAATCTATTCAGATCTGAGATGGGGATTGGAAAAAAGGTTTGAGCTCGCCAAGCGTGGTTGGTCCGGAGTGCGTACTTCAACAAATGAGGTTTCCGGCCTGCGTTAGAACGTTGATGGAGTGATATTAAGCTGCTTTCAGAATGTGGCATACATTCTTTTGAACACATATAATTAATGTTATCTATAGATATGTATCTAGCGCAGACAATTGCTAACGGCTCAGTCACATACATCACGAAGGCGTAAGATTTCTTATGTTTATGGCGACATGACTGCGTACATTACAAATGGATGAATGAAACTATATTGCACATACTAGTTGTGCCCGCGACTTCGTCCGCAAGGATTTTTTTTACGCGGAATCCTAAATGAAAATAGCCAATTTACACCTTTAAGATCAGCTATCTGCCAGTGAAAGGCCCGTCAAGGTTCAGCCGTTTCAGAGATTAGCCTGAACATCCAGACAGATAACAAACAGTTCTAAAAATTGCATTTTCGAAGTCTCATGGGCCGAATTATACCCCCTAATGTTTTTACATTTTTGTTTTGACATTAGAAACTTTAATTTTATTTATCTGTATGGATCATATAATATAAGGACTTGTCTCCATGTGCGATATCTTCCAAACCACCAGTATAAAGAATATATTAAACACTTATATATATAAAAAATGAATGTTAGATTATAATTTTTTCTGTATATATATGTATGTTTATTTTATTATTACACTTAATACCTAACCCTTGTTTCTTATATACATACATATTTTAGCCATTGTAATTAACTGCAATTATCTTAAAAATTACTATACCTGATAATACATTTTTCGGTCATTTTTTATGTCACGGTGAAGCCGCATAGAAAACTCAAGGTAATTGTATTTTGAAAGATCAAAAATACGAGTATATTCTTATACTTTGAAGCCGTAAAGACGGATACAATAAAATAATTAGGTATGTGTTAATTGACGTGGAAAAACAAGTCGCTAAATGGTGGCGTCTAGTCACGTAGGAGAGATTTTTAGTGTTGCGTTATTTTTTAGACGATTTTCAATGTTAGTATTTTGTTTCGAGGCTTTGTATAAAGATGATATTCATCACATAGAATTTGATCCAAATTTTATAAAAGCACTAGCGTCCCTGGCCGACGTCCTGCCTTTCAAAAATAAAATTCTAGAACCCGATCCCAGAGTCACGTACCGGTTCTAATTGCGAATCTAAACCACCCGTGTACGCCCTCAAACACACAAAAACAAAACCACCAAAATCGCTCCAGGTGATTAGGAGGATTCCAGAACCCGATCTCAGTGCCACCTACCGGTTCTAATTGAGAATCTAAACCATCCGGGAACCCACTCATCCCTACTCTGTGATGTTTGCTGGATGAGAGATGATAACGGTAGACATCTAGCTAACTGATCGATTGATAGTTAAAAAAAAAATCGCGATGGAAAAATAAGGGTTGATAGTAGAGAGGTGGAAAATTAAGAGTAATATATTTTTTTTATTCTAAGTCATGACAAAATAAGATTAAAAATCTTGCCAAAAAAATTAAAGTTTATAATTAACAAACAAAAAATAGGGGTAGATCGTAGAGGGGTGAAAATTTAGGGCTGTATGTATTTTTTAATGCTGTGTCATAAAAAAAATCTAAAAATTAAAAATTATTTAGGGGTGGACTACCCTTAACATTTAGGGGGATGAAAAATAGATGTTTTACGATTCTCAGACCTACCCAATATGCACACAAAATTTCATGAGAATCGGTCAAGCCGTTTCGGAAGAGTATGGGAACGAACATTGTGACACGAGAATTTTATATATAAGATAAATAGATCGCTGACAAAGGCACCTGCGTTTGCTTCTTAGGTTCCAAGTTGAAATTCTGACGTTGAGTATGTATTAATTACAGTTGCTGACAAACAAATATAAACATGTCTAAGGCACGCTTTCAGATTTTTTTAAAATATACACTTTAAAATGGTTTCAGCTCGGTCAATTTAAGTCGTACGGCCAGAACTGTCGATGCCGACAATAGGAGTACTTGGAGTTACTCCAAATGGGAAAGATGTTGAAATTTCGCAGTCTGTTCGCCAAGCAAGCACTTAAATGAACCAGACACTATTAACGGATCTATACGCGACGTGCATATAATGGCTTTTCTTTTGTGTAATTTTTGCATAATATTTTTTTGTATAATTAAACATCCTAAGTGGAAGCAGTCAGTATGCTGGAGAAGTTCCCAAAGGACAGTAATCTGAGACCCATATTTTATTTGTAATATTTTTTCTTAATCACCTGTGTATTAAGCATATTTAAATATTGCTTAATATATAGTTTATACATTTTAGTTTAATTTATTACGAAAACGTATTATTTAATTAAACGTGTAAGTAAAGACGTATATTATAAAACATATGAAGTACTGTAATACTTGTAACAACTTAGAAGGGTTTTTGGTAATAAAAGAACAGCAACTGGTCACTATACTTATAATCAGAGAACCTCATATATTTCATACACAGACTTTTCACACTCGACAATCATTTTTAGAACACCTCGCCATCCCTCCAACAATTTAGCAGTATAAGAAACTTAGCAGATTGGCAAAACCGATAGCGGATTGAAGTCATTGATAAACTATTTTAATTAAAGGATAATGAATGAAAATAATTTAATACATTATTGTTTGGAAATTTTAGATAATATTTTATATAAGATATTATACTTCAAGTTTTACATATAATAAAATAAACCAAACGCAGAATAAATCTATTGCGTCTGCCAACATGAAAATAAAATGTAGTGAACCGGTATCGTCTATATATAATTGAAATTTTTTGCATTATAATCTGTACACAATCACCACATATTAGAGATACATATTCTTACATAAAATTATGTTAAATTATAGAGAACTACTTGTTCTATACAAAACAGGTGTTAATCACCGAATAAATAAAAATACAACATTATTATTCAATTAAGGAAATAGCCGATTGTATTGTTTAGAAATAAGAGGGTACGTAACAAAATTTATTATTAACTTTAAAAAGAAACATGAAAAGAACAACTATGCTACTAACTGTAACAGTACCTCCAGACTAAACATAAAGTACTTATAAGTACAGTTACTGGGATAGATTTTTAACGAACTTAAATTAAAAATAAATGCGATTTCTATAAAGTAACGGCCACTGTATGTAGTTAGTTTTATGTATTTCTAGAAGCAGGCAAACAAACTTAAAAAATTAATATTGATACTTATAATATTGTTACGACCGACAAAAGTGGATTCACACCTGCATAACACAATAGCACACTTTATTACCTTTCTTAGCATTTGGACTTCTTTTGTTTACTTTGTGTTTCAAATTTGTAATTAGAAAAACAGCCAATGTGTATTGTAATCTTTTATGGTAGTCATTAGCCAGGTGTGATTCTAATAAATTCAGTCCACGCGGGCGAGAGACATATTGTATTTGTGCAGTATAAAGCAATGCCCCAATGGAGAGATCGGCAGTCTAGCGATAGCAATAAGCGAAGCAAGACGTTATTGACGGACTTTGCGCATGTGATTGAATCGTGCATTACGTTTGGACTGGTTGTGTCCAGTTATATTTGTACCTGTGTTATACGTGTTTGTATAGTTCTAATAAACTCTCTAATAAATTCGAATCCTGCAACTCGTAACAATATAGACCAATAGACGACCTACTGTTAATCAAAAGTCTCAAAAGTGTTTAGAGTAAAATTACTCCACTAGAAGAATTATGAGCCTAAGTCAGTAAAACGGTAAAAACTACTCCGAATTTTATTTCAGTTTTACTTTAATCTGGATATATAATTTTAATCAATCTTTTGTACGTAGTCTACGTTTGTTGTTCATCGTTAAGTCGCCTTGCAGAGGTGAGAGTTATTATACAGCTCAAGTGTCGGAACGGTAAAGAGAAAAAAGTTTTCTTTCGATTGCTTTCAATGTCTGCACAATATTGCTTATAACTTTGAAAACAAATGCTGGTTTATTGAACGATTCCTTTTTTCTTGTATTAAACCCATCTTGACTTTTATAAGATTTGATATTTGATACTGTTTAAATAGTCGTGGTAGCGTAATGGCTAGTGCACGCGTCCCAAACTCAGAGGGCGCGGGTTCGATCCTGGCCAGAACGCATGCACCACTTAGTCAGTTTTCTGATCTAATGTGCATATTGTTACAATTACCACGTGCTAATAACGGTGAAAGAAAACATCGTGATGCAACCTGCACATCGAGATAACCGATGTGTCAAACCTGCCAAGCCGCCTTGGACAAGCGTAGCGGGTATACGTCCGTCCCCCTTATAATGGGAGGCCCAAGCCCAGCAGTGGGACATTTATGGGCTGATATTATAATTATTTATTATTATACTGTTTAAATAAAAAAATAACAATTTCTTTTTGTATTAAGAAATATTTACATATAGAAAAGTGCGAGTTATTTAATGTATATATTTTTGACTCCCTGAATTCTCTCAGAAAGTAAAAAATAAATTTAAAAAAAGGCTTCATACAAATTTTCTATTCTTATTTCATTTACTTTTAAACAAATCTTTATTTTTACAAAATGTAGCCTTTGTAAGGTATTTTATTTGATTTTTATTCCGATGTTTCGGCCACTTTTCAATAGCCGTGATCGCGGAAGACAAAGATCTCAAGTGTCAAGAAGTAATGTGAAAAGTGACGGAAACATCGGAATAATAATTAAATAAAGTACCGCGCATAAAACCGTTAAAACGTGGTTTATTAAATAGTAAGTATATAATTTTTTTTTTCCCCCGACTAGTATACATAATAAAAGTACGTTTTTCAGTAGAACGATAACCTACTGTGTAGAATTACTGTATAATCGTGGTCGTTAATGACCTAATTTGTTAAATAGGGATCTAAAATAAAAAAAGTACGTTTTAACGGTTTTAAGCGCTGTAATTTATTTGATTTTTATTATTTCGACGATTCAGCCACTTTTCAATAGCCGTGATCACGGAAGAGAAAGATGTCAAGTGTCAATGAGTATTGTTAAAGTTTTATTTAGCCTACCGTCAACTTAAATCTAATCAATCTGTCAACTGGACTGGGCATTTAATTTCGCGAAAACTTAAGAAAATATTAAGAAAAAAGAACATAAATAGTTTATTATTAAATATTTAATTTTCTTCATTGAAATTTGTCTCGTGAAGTAGATTCAAGTGAAATATTTTCCACAAGATTACTTTTTATTTAAGTTTCTTTGTTATCCCTCTGAGTATTTCGGGACATTTAATCTACCATTCTTGGAAAAAGCGAGCAAATTAAATTTGGAAAAGTATTTCTAAAGGTTGAACGTAGGCAGATAACGTTTAATATAAATTGGTTTTGTGAGAAATATTTAATGCTTAGTCATAATTGTAATATGATTTATTATTATAAACAATTTGACAACTCTATACAGATAAATAGAATTGAAGTGTCTGTTTGTAATGTCAAAATAAAAATGTGAAAAATAGAGGGGGATTCGGATCAGGAGATTCCGAAAATGCAATTTTTAGAATCACGTCGGTCTGTCTGTATGTATGTTCCGGCTAATCTCTGAAACGGCTGGACCGATTTTAATGGGACTTTCACTGGCAGATGGCTGATGTTATAATGAGTAACTTGGCTACTTTTTTAGGGTACCGCGAAAAAAATTTCATGCGGACGAAGTCGCGGGAACAGCAAGTATTTAAATAAATATTTATGTCAATTAATACAAATATAATTTGTGGTAGCTTAGTGGGTAGCGCTCTCGAGCCTCAAACTCGCATTTCAAAAGGGACGTGGATTCGAAACCTGACCGAGAAGAATGCATTACTTGGGCAGATTTCTAGACTAATGTTCATATTGTTACAATTACCACGCGCTAACCATGAGGGAACTATAATATATATATTGAGAAAATAGCTAAGAAGCTAGGATCCACAAGATAGGATAGGATCTTAGGAAGATAGGAGGCAATAACCATTGGACAAGAGGTGGTACCGCCATATAAACCTCCTTTCGACCTATACGATCTTTTCTACTAACAGATATAAATTCTTCCTTCAAATCTGACGGCGCGTTCCCCTTTCGCACGTCACGTCAATCATTCACTGTCATATCATAAAATAAATAAAATTAAATCGCTCCGCAAATACAAATATATATAAAATAACATAATATAACATGAAATATATCGCGCCCGCAATACTATAAATAAATATAAATATATATAACTTATAAATAACCCGCTCCGCACCACAATTTTGCAATATATTAAAACATATTACATTAAATAAACTATAGCATAATTAACAATAAAGTGAAGTGAAGTGGACTGAGGGCAGAGGAGCAGCCGCATTTCATTCCCATTAACCAGGTAAGTGCGTGCTCGTTCTCAAATTCCCGTCCAAATTGTCCCACACTCCTATTTTCTTACTTTGACATAGTTCGCTTAACGCTAAATCCAGCGCCGCCACACCAAGAGGCTTCAGAGGCGTCTGTTCACCGGCGCAGTGTCGCTAGTTTATCGGTATTCTATAGGATAAACTTCGGCGAGTGTGCCACGGATTTGAATGAATTATCTCCTCTCTTACCTTTTTACCACCGGACAAGCAGGCGTACAAGCCCACGTCACCGATATAGGGCGGAACTACCAACAAAGCGGACTATAAAGATAGTCCAACGCGCTTAATATAAATTATTATTTAAAAAAAAGAACTAAATTTATCTACTACATGTCAACAAGAACTAAAACAATTTCACGTCTAAAGAAAGACAAAATATAGGAAAATCTAGGGATAATAGAGAATACTGGATAATTAAAAGAAATGTATCACTTAATAGAAAAAGAAACTAGGAAATATAGAAGCACTAATAATCACAGTAAAAATAATAAGTAGCAAAGACAACGAATGTCTACACTATACTTCTACTTTTATCATACGTACCGCTGCAGAGTGGAACTTTTTACCGTCGTCTGTTTTTCCTGAAACATACAATCTAGGTGTCTTTAAGTCTCGCGTGAACAGGTATCTTCTAGGTAAGCCTGCTCCACCTTAGACTGCATTTCCGCCTGACGTCAGCAACGTCCGTGAAATGCGTACATATTCAATAAAAAAAAAATCAATAGCTGACGTAGAAGATACTATTACCAAACGCCATCTCTCTCATCGTGTGTCTGTGAACCCGGAGTACCAGAGACCCCCTTACACGCAATCTTCGACTGAAGATAGATGTAGACAGGAAGAACATCACGGAACTCCTGAGCAAAAAACAGCGCGAGGTGTTTATTAATTACGCGATCAAAATTGCAAAAGTGGTAAATAAACGAAACGGAGCGACAAGTAACTGGTGATATATAATTGTATATATTTACACAGTACATATAAAAACAGTATTAAAAATGTAAATACCCCAACCTGTAATAATATTAAGTGAGGTGTGTAAGAATAAGCCTAAATGGCGCTCTGTTGTTCGTGCCTACCCCGCAAGGGAACTGGCGTGAAGTTATGTATGTATGTATGTATGTATGTAATAATATTAATGTAATAGATAAATAGTAATAAATAAATAGAAAATAGAAAAAATGTAACATAAAAATAGAGTATAAACAAACACTATGTAATAAATAGAATTAAATAATAAGATAGATATATAAACTTAATAGTAAATAAGAAAAATGTAATAGAAATAAGATTTGTTATTAATAAGAAAGAAAATAAAAATAAAAGATTCCCCCCCTTTTTACATCCCTAATATAAGAGTTAGAATTTAGCTAGAACAAGATATGAAAAATAAGAGTCACTGTCTTGACATATGACAGAGGAGCAGGCGATAAAAAAAAACACCATCTCTCGTGTTCCTTATTATACTTGTAACAACAATAGCGCGTAACTTCGTGTGATATAAACGCAGTAAGCCGGAACCGGGACATTCTACCGGCGCGCCTCGTAGCACATAGGGGTCGTGTTCCGTTGCACGTGTACTGCTACGCAGTAGCCATATGGAATATCTTTGCATGAAATTGTGGTTATATTTTTGTATAATATGTGTTGTTATGCATACTTCTTCTAAGCGCGAATGTAACTCTTGTTTAAATGTTACATTTTCACGACCAAACAGCTAAGCGGATCATAATGAAATTTTGCAAGGAGATAGTTAGTATTCTCAGGTATACAATTCCACCAAATCCTTAAGTTCGATACAGTATATCTTTTTCTACCACACTCTTCAAAACCACATCATTCTGACACAAAGATGAATATATTGTGTGAATGATATAATTCATTCATCTACATTATAATATTAGCCTGTTTTCTATTCAATTTGTTTTTTTTTTTTGACAAATAACTTCATCCCTACTAGTTACCTTGGACTGCTTTTGGGCGTGAGTTTCGTGTACTCGAGATATTTTGGACAAATACGTACCTATTTAAAAAATACTTTTTCCAGGAAGAAACAGAAAAAAACACTTTTTAAGGGAAATCCTTTATTACATTTAATACGAAAGATAATCAATGGCAACATTTGGAATCTTACCATGACACTACAGTTGATCCATAAAAATTTGGAGGAATAAATATCGACGTTAAACTTTCAAAATATCGACACCTCAGGGTCTATTCCAGTTTAAACTTATGCTGAGGCTTCATCTGCGTTAGTGATATAGATTTAGGCTATGGCCGAATGCATCGTATTTAAAGCGTTCAAAAATAAAGTCGTGAACGCGTAGCCATACTAGTGGTCAATATTGAATGTCATTAGCAATGTCACATCTCCAATTACGCGTTACCACCATCGCCACATCTACGTGTAATGGCCTATACCTTTAACTTTATCCCAGATGAAGCCGCACCATTAGAAAAACATTTGAATTTTCGGAGTCTAGTAGAAGGAGATACACTAGAAGAAGAAAGAAGATAGAAAATCTTATACTAATATATAAAGCTGAAGAGTTTGTTTGTTTGTTTGCTTGAACGAGCTAATCTCAGGATTTGAAAAATTCTTTCAGTGTTATATAGCACATTTATCGAGGAAGGCTATGGGCTATATATCATCACGCTAAGACCAATAGGAGCAGAGCACCTATGAAGAATGCTTCAAAATCGGGGTTTTGTTTAACTTAGTTTTTTTTTAACTCTTCCACGCGGACGAATTCGCGGTCAGAAGAAGCTAGTGTGATAGTATAGAAAAATCCTTCTTGTGTACAATTTATAATGAACGTACAATGAACCTTCTTCCCAAATTCCTATTCACAAAACACAAAGACGTCTTTACGAGAAAACGATGCCCGAACTCATTATTATGTTGCAAAAACAAGTTTCTCATTGTATGAAGTAGCTTTTATGAGTTTTAACGAGACTCCGTTCCTCGTGGTTTGTTTTAGTCTGTTTGAAGTCGACCTTTTACAGAGCCCGGCTTGTTTCCATGTTACAGTTTGCTCTGATTGTTAAACATACGTCACTTTCCATGTACTCGTAGTAATTAAATTTCTGAAGTTTCATTCAAACTAAAAGGTGTGGCAGAAGAAGCATGAAAGTAGAATAAATGCAGTTGAAATGAGAGTTTTGAGAAGTATATTTGAGGTAAACATGAATGATATAATAACAAAAGTTAAAAAAGGAATGTTAAGGTGATTTGGTCATGTAGAGAGGATGGATGAATATAGAATCACTAAACAAGTGTATGACGGTATTGTGAATGGTAGAGTTGGTACCGGTAGACCACGACCTACACATCATGATCAAATAACAGAAGTGTTAAAACGAGCGCAGGTAAAAAGCATCGCAAATAAACGATCATGTATGAAGACGTTAATGAAGGTAGATGAAGCGAAAGTTTGAAGGGGGTGACCCGTATAGGGTGGAGGAGCGAGATGGAATGCTCCTCTGTCTCATAGAGAAGATCTTCCAGCGAGGCTGTTCCTCGCAGGCCCAAGCATATCTGTTATAGTTGAAAATTTGTATATATTCTTTGTATGTTTCGGGAAACGTTTGTGACATCAATTATTGCACAGCGCCATCTATTGGCTTCTACTTACAAGTTATGAGTGTAACACTTGTTCCACTACAAATCGTTTGTCAGGATCGTCGCAAATTGAGATCTATAGACTCTGCCTACCCCCATGGGAAACAGGCGTGATAACATGTATATGTATGTATCTATTTAAACTAAGTTCTGAAAATATGGGGTTTCGAAGCTTATCAACTTTTTCGAGACCTATTAACATGTTTGATAGACGTCTCACGTGACCAAAGGGCTGGCTTATATATATGGCAGCGCGAGGAAATGCAGCAAGAGTTTTGGGAACGTTCCCATCTGACGGCGATTTGGGAGTCATATATGTAATTGTTATGTGTTTATTCGAAATAAAACTATACTTTATTTATTGACGGCCTCTGTGTTTGAGCGGGCTAAGCCTGTGCCCTCCTACCTCGCTGCAACGTAGAGGCTCCGGGTTCGATTCCTGGTATAGCAAATTGCGGAAACGTATTTTCTCCGTTATTTACTATGGTCTGGGTGTCTGGGATCGGCCCCAGAGTAGCCGTTGTATATTACCCATAACACAAGCGTAACTTGCTTAATTTGGGGATATACAATGTGTGTGTTTGTCTGCCGATTATTACAAAAAAAAAGTAAAAAAAAAAAAAAACTTACAAAATAACATTAATGTATAAGTAAAAATATGACTCCAAATCGCTGTCGGCGGCAGGGCTTGGAAACGTTATCTATTAACGTTATCTCCTTTAAACATATAAGTAATTACCGGTATTTTCTAAAAAGATACTGCTATACCGGTATATTTTTTACCGTCACTTGGTAACTTTTATGATTTGAACGTTATAATATAACGGTAAAAATAAATTTAACCATATTATGTATAACGTTATACGTATCGGTAATTTTTATGATATTTCAAGCGACGTTGCCATTTTTAAGAATTGGATTTATTACGGCTGCATATCACCGAAACAATCGACAAACACAACTCAAAATATTACGCGCGCTCTTATCACAGTGTTGTTTGACAATCGTTGCGAATGAACGAAAACGACGATGGTAACAAAACATTTTTTTTTATTTTTATTGCAGGAGTTCAGCAGACAGGCAGACGGCCCACTTAGTGGAAAGCGGTTACCATCGCCTATGGACATTTGCAACACCAAAGGTGCTACAAATGCGCTGCTGCTCTCTTAAAGGAGACTGGAACCTGGTCACTAATGCCGGAACACAACACAAGGTTGTTATGGCGGCGACACATAGACATAGTTATAGCGGTAACATTACCGATAAAAATAGTATTAACGTCATATTTTTTTTACCGCTAAAATGGCTAGAAATAACGGTAAGATTTATAACAATAACGATACCACATTTTTACCAGTATTTCAAGCCCTGGTTGACAAAGAGATTGCCTAAACCGCTGGCCGCATTTTCGCGTTGGGTGGCAATACTGATTCGTTGCCCTAGGTGCACGCCAGCTTTTGGTCACGCGAGACCTCAATTGAACGCTTTGAGAGGTTTCGGTATAATAGAGGAGATGAGCTCCAGGCCTCACAGCCCCAGTCTCGATCCCGAAAGCCACAAATACTACCGTGCGCAGGTTTTCCGATGGCCTCATAACGTCACGTGTCGATGGTCAAAAGGGTTGACAAAAAAGGTTACATGTATAGTTGTTGCAATTAATTTATTATTGTATATACTTTACATAAGTATATACAATAATAGTAAATAGTTATCGGCAAACCTGCCTGCGGCTTATACGTTCTATATATTTTTTTTTATATTTTTTACGTTAAATTTTAATTTGTGTATATATTATATACATAGTTCATTTTTATTAACTTATAAACGTAAATAAAGAATGCAATTCTAGATACTTAACTAAACGTAACGAGTTCGGAATTTTTATTTTTGGAAAATCTTATACATGTAAGTAAAAAATAATATCATAGTAGTAAAGCTTATAAAAATACATTTATAAGTATCAAATAGGCCTCTTTTGGTGTGCCACGAAACCTCGCTCCCGAATTATTTTGTCGAAATATCGTCTACTAATATAATTCTCAGGCAGTCTTATTTCCTTTTAATAATAACTCATATATTTCTAAGTATCAAATAGGAAAAATTTTGGCATCCAGCAAATCTTGCTTCAGAATAAATATATCCAAGTATCTTCTATTGAAGTAATCCTCAGTCTGCTTTCCGTAAAGTAATAATTTGTATATTTGTAAGTAGGGCGGGAGGCGGATTCTTATGAAAATTACAGACTTTCGCTTACTTTTTTTATTTACTGTTCAAAACTGAAGATATTCAGAAACATGTTTAAGTGTGAAGTAATTTATTTAAAACATTAAACTACTAAAAATAAAACTATTCTATAAATAAACATAACTTAAACATATATATATATATACGATAGTAAAAAAACCTATATTAAACCCCGTCCACCCCCCCAGACCTCTGTCGCTGGGTTTTGTGCCTAGAAGGCTGGCGGCATTACCTCGCTGGATACAGAGGCTAATCCTTTGAGCGAGGTAAACTCCAGCCTTCCGGTCTCCTGTTGTATCGTTGTTTAAATACTGTTATTATTGATATAATAATATGTAATGTGTTATTTTATACGAAGACACAGCTTGCTTTGTTATGTATAGTACTAAATTATAAAAACTAACACCAATTCTAGTAAGCCGGCGCGGGCGCATAGATGCAAATGCGCACGCCCGCACTCGGAATAAAATCCTACTTTCTTACTTACTTTCACTATAAAATGTACATACATACATACATAACTTTACGCCAGTGCCCTTGCGGGGTAGGCACGAACAACAGAGCGCCATTTAGGCTTATTCTTACACACCTCACTTGCTTCTTTGACATTCATAACTCTTGTCATGCACGCTCGTCTGTTCTTAAGGCTCCTGACATCACCCTTTGCTAGTACACGATCAATTTGATCATGGAAGGTGTGTCGTGGCCTTCCACGACTTCTGCATCCATCCACTTTTGCATTGTATATCTGTTTAGTCATTCTTTCATCATGCATTCTTTCCACATGCCCGGACCACCGGAGCATTCCTTTCCTTACCTTCACCCCGACACTCTCTTTCAGACCAACTCTCTCTCTTACTTCGGTATTACGAACGCGGTCCGCGAGCGTCACTCCGCAGATTTTGCGCAGTGCTCGCATCTCGACCGCGTTTACTCTACTTTCATGCTCTCTCTTCCATACCCAACTCTCGCTTCCATACGTGAGCGTAGGTATAAAATGTGTTACATAGAAGAGGCAATATTTAAATATTATTACAATATAATAGATTATAACCTATACCGTTTTGATACATTCTTGTATCAAAGTAATCAAGCTTAAAAAATGTACTTATATTTTGAATGATCAAATAAGGCTTTTTTGGGGTCCCAAGACATCTCGCTTCAAGGACATTTATGTCGGACTATCTGCTACTGATTTAATCCTCAGATAGTCTTCTTTAGTAGTAATTATTTATATATTTGTAAGTAGGGTGTGGAAGCTGATTTGCATTAAAAACACAACTGCGCGAACTACATTGCTGACAGCTGACTAATAACTATGAAGTAAATATATGTCGTTGGGGAGTTTGTTGCGCAATTAAAATAGCTTTGGAAGTGGTGGTAGACTCTTGACTTTCAATAAGTAATCTGTAAGATTCCATTTTGGAATAAATACATTCATTTTCATTTTCAAATTAGATTAGAAAGGCACATTATTAAAAGAACAGTACGGTACTTAATGACATCGAATGATTCAAGATTATGTTTATATGGATCATTTTGGTTGATTAATCCAAATTGAAAGACAAGAATGAACCGTCTAATATCGTCTTAACGTTTGCTTTCACTAAATGACGTATAATGTGATACGAAAGGCAAAATTTCGAAACTATTACAATACAATAGATTGTGACTCATGTGGTGTTGGCGCGCCCTTGAAATCACATGTCAAAACTATCTTTTGCCCACGGCTTCGCTTGCGTTAATATAAATTTTGACGACAGACAGAGACTAATTCAAAATACCCGTAACGCAATCTAGAGAAGGTGGAACTATCCATGACCATTAGAGCAACATATTAAAATTACAATTCAAGTGATTTATTTGCTTAAAACATGGTACACAAATAATGGCATTTTATTACATTGATCAGATATTCGTGCCCCGCAGGCAAGCAAATTCCACGTTAATTAAGTTCAATTAAATACAAACTGTAAATGTTTTCGAGAAAATCTTATACCTATATATAAATACATTTTCCTAAAACAAATTTTACATAAAATATCGTATAAATTAAATTCATGTCCAATGCTATCATCATATTACACCTAATTATGTCAATATCTATAATATAAAATTCTAAAAATGCCGTGTCTATACATTGAAGCTATTTATAAAAACAACTGGAATACACTATATAAACAATGGAGAACTTGATGATTTTGTTTAGATTTCTTGTCTGTTTCTCTGTTTGCCGGTTTTTCTGTCTGTTAGGGATTCACGTAAAACTATTAGGCCGTAACAACTATTAATATTTACATTATTTTTTCTTAAATGCAATACACTTACATACATTGTCAAAGCACAAATCAGCTGTATTACCTCAATAATCTTAATTGCTTCAATTACACATATACATTTCATTGTTACAGACTATGGAATCATTCCGCTGAAGATTCCCTCATCACCTGCAACACACTGTACGTTGCATACGACGGTTGGATGTGTGGGCAATGACGAATGTACAGCGAAGAGTCACAGCGTCATTAGGCTCCTTGGTCCGGTGAGAGACGTCATCGTGAGGCCGGCCCGTCATCATTATCGACCTGGAGAAACAAGTAAGTTGAATGTATCTTTCATTTGTATCAGATTTGTTTTTAAAATCTCAAAGCTATATAGATAAATAAAATTGAAGTATCTGTTTGCAATGTCAAAATATAAATATGAAAAAAATTAGGGGGATAATTCGGACCAGAAGATTCTGTCTGGATGTTCCGGCTAGTCTCTGAAACGGCGAGATAATTTTTGACGGGACTGTCACTGGCAGATAGCTGATGTTATAAGAAGTAACTTAGACAACTTTTTTACTTTTTTTAGGGTTCCGCGAAAAAATTCCACGCGGACAAAGTCGCGGGCACAGCTGATACAATGTAAAAACTATAAAATAAAATTTGATCATCCCGACCAACCCGTTGTAGTAGGGTAGTGTTCGTAGGTTGGCAGCATTACCTAACTGAATATAGACACTTTATTCTTTGACCGAGGTAAACTATAGCTTGCCGGTAGTTTATAATCAGCGGATTATTATATGTTTACAAGTCTGTGGACACTTGGCCTCTACTGACCTAGTTTCCAGCCCAAAAGGTTCAGATGTGTTTTTTTTTATTGCATGAGTTCAGCAGACAGGTACACGGCCCACCTGATGGAAAACAGTTACCACCGCCAAAGGACATTTGTAACACCAAAGTGGTGCCGTTCTCTAAAAGGACGCTAAAATCTGGCCACTAATGCCGGAACACAGCTCAAGGTTGTTACAACGGCATACTCTAGAGATGGTAGCCATCCAGATAAATAAATATCCTACCACCTGGCTGTAGGTTGTTTTGTCATTTCTTACGAGTGTCTCGGCCGCAATTAATTGTATTCTTTTCCGCTCCTGCACAGATATGTACCCATTTTCGTTGTATAAATGTGAATATTTGTTTATTTTGTCTCATATATTACATATACGAGCTTGCATGACAAGAGTTAGTTAGTTGTAATATATACATACATACATACATACATAACTTCACACCAGTTCCCTTGCGGGGTAGGCACGATCAACAGAGCGCCATTTAGGCTTATTCTTACACACCTCACTTGCTTCTTTGATATTCATAACTCTTGTCATGCACGCTCGTTTGTTCTTAAGGCTCCTGACATCACCTTCTGCTAGTACACGATCAATTTGATCATGGAAGGTGTGTCGTGGCCTTCCACGAATTCTGCATCCATCCACTTTTGCATTATATATCTGTTTAGTCATTCTTTCCACATGCCCGAACCACCGGAGCATTCCTTTCCTTACCTTCACCCCGACACTCTCTTTCAGACCAACTCTCTTTCTTACTACGGTATTACGAACGCGGTATATATTAAAAGGCAAAAAATCTAAATTGTATATAAGTCAAAAGTCAGACTAAATATAAATTGCTCCACTAACTCGACCTTCTTCAGATAATTTTATAAGCACTTATCTCAACACTAACTTCAACGTTTAATTTCATGGCCTTTCCCTTATAAAGTCCACTAAATTCGAAGCGATGGCACTGAAAGGGTCATTTTCATGAAATGTGTTAATACCTTCATTCCACGCTTGAAGTACAAAATGAGTTTATGTGATATATAAACTTTAGGGCGTTGTAAAAAGGTTGTAAAGTCGATGGTCATTTTCATGATATTTTCTCCCGTTTAACCTGTGTTTGTTTATGTAATCACAAGAGTTTACCCCGCGGCCGTGCCGCGGGTCAAACTCTACTACGTACCTCTTGTTTAAAGAGCAGGCGTTAATACAGGTTACATTATATTATATGTTTATGTTGGTGCCATTTGCCCTCGGAAGATTAACTTCATTTCATATCGCAAACTATCCCATCTCCCGGGAGGAAAGTATCTATGTCCATTTTCGGTATTCAGACAGGTACATCGAGTTACTATCACATTTTTTTTTATAGATAATGAATTTTTATATCTATAAACTTGAGAAAGGATTAGTCTCCCATACAAACTTTTATCCCCTATTTTAAACCGTTCTAGTTTTATTTATATATCCCCGTCTATCTCTCTGTAAACTACATAAACAAGCACAAAAAAATTCATCAAAATCGGTAACGTAGGATTTTATGGTCGATATATATGACATTATACAGCAATAAACACATAGGTATCTATCTACACACATGTAATAGAAGAAATAAGGCAAAATTTTATTTTGAAGGATACATAATTTAATCTGTTGTTCGTGCCTACCCCGCAAGGGAACTGGCGTGAAGTTATGTATGTATGTATGTATGTACATAATTTAATATAAACGGTCAAAAAATAAGAATAAATAAAGATATATTGACAGAAAGCTCCTTGACAGCGTCAAGGGATACGTGTGGGTCTAAACAGGTCCAATAGTATAAAAAAAATATCACTTTTATATTCAGACCCGCAAGCAACTAGGTCATAAGTAATATGGAATATATAATGTTGTTTCCAGTAACTCAATAAGTTTCACGTATATCTTGGAGCAAGTCAAACTAAAACTAGCACGTATAAATTCGATTCGTACTCCACAATTTCATATGCACGGACGAACTTTCAACAAATGCTCCGAATATATCAAATGTTAGGCCACGTAAGGCGAAGTGCGCTGTCACGCATTACTAAGATTTGTTTAAAAGAAGCAAATGATGTTTTGATTCTGAATATTGTGAAGGCTAAAGTCTATTGGAAAAGACTGTAAAACGATAATCTGTTTTTAATGGCCTTTTAGTTCAGTTGTTCACTCACACACATGTGTATGTGTGTGAGTGTGTATTATGCTGAAACATTTGTTACTTTTTTTAAAATATCCTGAGCAGGATTTCATCAATTCCAGCTTGAAACACAAGCCGGTCTATGCCCCAATTGCGTAAACATGTAACTCGCAGAACTTGCTGAACCGCGGAACTTTCCTTTATTGTACCACCCGAAACGCGGCAGTTGCTTGCTATAATTAATTACAAAACATTGTCCTATATAGGGTTACTATACGTCTGGAATTTTCCAAACATATCCGGAAATATAGGTATTTGGCCATCGTGCTGGGGCAATTATAAGCCGTCCGGAATTCCCACAGTTTCGGTAGATTTCATTAAAAATCAAATAAATCATTCTTAACTTAAGTAGTGCATCTTTGATGGTTATCTAGAGTGAGACCGAGGCTCGACCGTTTGAGGGGAGTACAAAATAAGACGACCAGTGTTGTACTGTAAATGTAATTGTTGCATTGTTAATTTAACATTAAACTTAAGATTATATATACATAAATCTTAAATACTACGTGATCATATTTGGTGCGGCGGCGGTGGGTTTAGCGGGAAGCGAACTGTGTCAAATTTGCGGGAAAAGAAGTGTGGGACAATTTTGATGGGAATCGGAAGATAAGCACGCACTTACCTGGTTAATGGGAATGAAATGCGGCTGCTCCTATGCCCTCAGTCCACTTCACTTCACTTTATTTGTTATAGTATGTTTATAGTATTTAATTTAATATGTTTTAATATATCTTGCACAATTTTGGTGCGGAGCGGGTTATTTATATGTTACATATATTTATATTTAATTAGGGTTGCGGGCGCGATATATTTTATAATATTTTATTTATTTACAATATGCGGGGCGATGTAATTTATTTTATTTTTATGATGACATGAGATGAATGATTGAAGTAACGTGCGAAACGGGAACGCGCCGTCAGATTTAAAGGAAGAATTTAAATAAGTCGAAGAAAAGTATGAATAGGTCGAAAGGAGGTTTACATGGCGGTACCATTTCCCCCGGCCTTAAAGGGTTGCCTTTAAAAAACAGTAAATTAAAAATAATAAGGACCAAAAATTTAATCAAGCGGGCGGAGGTCCAAAGTATAATGCGGTGAGCGAAACCAAAATTAATGTTTAATTAGCGAGTGGCAACCATTAGTAAAGTGAGCGGATTTTAAACTGTATATGTATGAAGCGAGCGAAAAAGTAATGTATAATGAGCGAACGGATATTTGTATACAATGAACTTCCAGTACGATACATGTCTGAATGTTCAAAGATATTTACGAAATGAGCGGTACTATATGAAGATACATAAAGTACGACAGACATGAGCGAAGAAATAAACATATGGAGCGATTATAAATTAATAAAGCTTGAGCGGGGGACTAATATTATGTCCATTAAAATAAAAAAAGTATGCGGATCAGCAAATATTCAATTAAATATCAGCTTAAATAACGTATCTTAAACTAGCGAGATTCAATATAACAAATTAACGAGCGAAGAAATAATATGATAGAACATCTCAAGCAAACAAACAAAAAACGCGAGCGAGTGACTAAAATTAATAGAGCGTATTCAATAATTAAAATCTTTAAGCAAAGGACTAATAACTGAAGTCCAATATAATTACAATGAATAAGTGAGCATAACTCTATGAGAGTGTACCCTAATAATAAAGGAGCGAGCGCGGTTGCGTGAGCAAATAATGCCCAAATAAATAATTACTAAAGCGAGCGTGAGACTTACACTAGCAAGGTCCAAATTAATATAAAAGGAGCGGGAGCGGGACCTATACTAGTATAATCCGAAATTAATTAAAGAAGCGGAAGCGGAACCTAAACTTATAAGGTCCAAAATAAGTATAAATGAGCGGGTGCAGGACCTAAATAAGCAAGGTCCGAAATAAGCTTATGAACAAGCGAGAGCGGGATTGGGACCTAAGCACGCATGGTCCAAAATAAATTTATTAGAGTGGATGCGGGACCAAGACAGATAGGTCCGAATTAAAAGGTGCGGACGCAGGACTTATGTTTGTTTGGTCCAAAATAAATTTACAAGTGCGGTGCGGGACCAAAACAAATCAAGACCATAATAAACTTAGAAGAGCGAGAGAAAGATTTAAGCACGCTTGGTTCAAATATATATTTACAAGAGCGGATAGGAGACCAAAGCAAGCATAATCCATAATTAAATAAAGGAGCGGAAAAGAATATAAGTTAAATGTACATTGAAATTATTAACGCGAGTAAAGAAACAATCGAATAATCGAAGGTGCTTAAAATAAACAAAATAAAGGCGAGCGTTGACCCAATGTAACCTATGCTAAGTCTCAAAAAATAAACAAATACTTATTAGTTATTAATATTAAAATAAAGCGGGATATTTAAACCGAAAAAAATAAAAATTTATTAATAACTTAAAAAGGAACTATTAATCTAAGGTCGGCACATAATACAAAGAAATAAATGAACGCGCAAACTTCATTCATTCTGAATATTCCAATTTGCGATATGCCATGTTTCGTAGTATGTGCTACCCCCCATATGCTAAAACAACAACCAAGAAAGCGATGCGGTGGAAATTATTTAAAATTAAAATATTAGATTAATAAAATATGAATCCCTCGATCCGAGTAAAGACATAGGATGAGGCGCGATGCGACAAAGGTATTTGACGCAAAGAAAATTTTAAATTTACGCGGGTCGGTTTAATACAAGAATTGTATTTGAAAACTCTATGATGGCCGGGAATCACACGTAAACCAATGTTAATAGAATACCCTTTCATTATGACATCGTTCGATATACGCAAATTACGTTTTGCGTGCGGGGTATTATTTTCATAGCTCGAACCTAAAAGTATACGAATTTTCAAAGAGGTTTTATTTTGAACTAAATTAGTATGGCGCGGAAAATATATTAAAGCGGAAACTTTGCGACGATAATCATCATGCAAATGATAATATTCAATATTAGGCAGCGAAGCGGTATTCTTCTTAAGATTCCATAATGTCCTAAGAAGAAGGGTCAAGCAAACTTGAGCGAAAAGATTGTAGTTTATAAACAATCCATGCGGGATCTTAAAGGTAGCGGGAGAACTTATATCGTAGCCTAATACGGTGCGGACAGCGGGATGTAGTATATTAAAATTATTATATACCATATTAGGACTAAGAAAGCGCGGGAGCAGAGAATATTTAAATAAAGCGGGCAGATTAAACATCGTATATGCAAGCGGATTCGAATTATTAAAATGTGAAAGTCTTATATCTGCTATATCTTCAAACGAAATATTATATTTGCCTTTGATCAGCAAAGTATTTTGCGGAAGTTTATAGTCGTTTGATTTAAAACCACAGTGACGTTTAATCAAACGAACTGATGAAACAGATTTTAATAGAGACTTGGCTGTAATTGGCAAAAACGTAGCGCGGTAATAGACATCTTGACAGTCATGGGTGGCATTATTATCATCATCACTATTATCGACTGATGATATTTCATTATTCTCAGAAGTTCCAGACACATCACACGAGCTATGATGCGGATTAGCTACGTCATTAGAAGCTGGAGTAGCACTAGCAACAAGCGACTTCGGTAAATGATCATTATTTGATGTTGAAAGAGCGGAAGACGACAACGACTTGCTTAGTACAGCTAAAGTCGAAGTGTCTGAATAAGACGCGGTTTGTATATAATTTTCAACATCGTGACTATAAGAAGACATTGATGTAGATATATTGTCATTGCGGCATGCATTAATAAGCGGAGGAGGAACATTCTTATAAGAAAGATCAGGTTTTGATGTAGAAGACTGCGGTAAACGTGAAGCATCAGACTGCGTAAGCAACTGTAACGACTTGCTTGGTACAGCTAAAGTCGAAGCGGGTATATGAAATGCGGTTTGATCACCACTTTCAACATCGTGACTATAGGAAGCCATTGATGTCGGTATTGCTTCATTACGGCAAGAAAAAACTTGCGAATTATTAAGTGATGATGGCACAGAGCTAAAAGATAAGTCAGCGTTTGTCAGAATTGTCTGCGGTATATAAGAAGATTCAGGTTGCGCGGAAAATTGCAATGTTTGCATTGATGTGCTTGGTACAGCAACAAGTGATTGCAATGCGGTTGGCCTACCATTTATAACATTATTGCAATCTACTGACATATTCTTTGATTCCACTCTCCTAATTATTGCCTTTATTTTGCAATATATTTCCTCGAAAGGAATCATTGTCTCATAATCAGGCACGGCGCCTGGCACACTCAGAAGGAGTTGTTCATTATATCTATTGGCAATATCTTTAAATTGCGCGCGAATATTGTCCAAAGTCGCGGCATATCCTAGAAAGCATTGCAGACATTCTGTACTGTCGAAGGCCTGCTGCGATTTTTTATATATTAATTGAAGAACTTCAAATAAGGTATTTTGTAGAGCCTTTAAACCCATTAATTCAACGTTGTCATCAATGTTCAAAATGGACGACATATTGATGACAAATTTAATTCAATTTAAATTAGGAAGAACAAAAAACAAATGCGGTTAAATGACAAACACGTCAGCGGAAAATCGATAAATGAAAATGGCGAATTGATGCGATATGAAATATGATTTAATGAATGGCGAACTTAATTATATTTATTTCTACTAATAGAAATAACACTCGGCTAAGGGTTGCCTAAACGTGCGGGTGCGAGTAATTAATATAGCTTAGACTAACACCTATAAGACCAAGGGCGGTGAAAAAAGAGGAAACGGGGCGGTAATTTTCCTAGCTCTAAAGCTAGGAAACACACGAATGCGAAAAACCGGTATATGATATGCCTATGGTAGGGCTATAAATATAGGAAATCCGGCTCGATTACGCCAAAATTACGCATAACGAGTATCCGGCTCGAAGGACCATTTGGTGCGGCGGCGGTGGGTTTAGCGGGAAGCGAACTGTGTCAAATTTGCGGGAAAAGAAGTGTGGGACAATTTTGATGGGAATCGGAAGATAAGCACGCACTTACCTGGTTAATGGGAATGAAATGCGGCTGCTCCTATGCCCTCAGTCCACTTCACTTCACTTTATTTGTTATAGTATGTTTATAGTATTTAATTTAATATGTTTTAATATATCTTGCACAATTTTGGTGCGGAGCGGGTTATTTATATGTTACATATATTTATATTTAATTAATATTTAATTCGAAGAAAAGTATGAATAGGTCGAAAGGAGGTTTACATGGCGGTACCAATATTTGTAACCTATGTATATTCTGAAAATGTTCGTAGATGCATTTCTGCAGGTTTTCTGTTTTCTTTTTTTTTTCATGTTTAAGGCTTGGAAACTAGGCCTTTAAGCCAAGCGCAGTTATATTGTAGGCTACAATCCACACCATTCAACGGAGTTCTTGTGAAACCTCGAAAGGCAACATTTGACTATACAGTTCACATTTCTCACAAAAACACATAATTACTACTCAAAAACTATCAATATCCTACAACTATTGTTCATTTTAGAGTAATTTTACACATTTTTAGAAAATAAAACTGCACAGCACAACGTCCTCTTTCAGTTCCCGCCAAAAACTCCCTTTTCTGTTTTCTGTATTGCCAGATTTTGGCACGTATATGGCCTACTCAGTTTTAACCTTACTAATTATGTAGCAATAAATTATTCCATGTACGTAATGTAACATTTTTCTTTAAAAAAACAGTATTACATACATTATAACGAGTGGCATGGGAGAAGACCACATCCTTCCACTGCCCACGTTCATTCTATTACACAGTGTAAACGCATTACCAAAATATAGAGTGAGCTCTGTTTTCTCACTCCCTCCCCACATCTCAATCCCATACCCCGTCTTTACTATCCCATATCTCCTGTCTCATCCCTCTATCTCATCCTCCTATCCAATCCAAAAGCTGGCAATGCGTTAGTTGCGCCCCTGGTGTCGCAAATGTCAATATGTGACAGTAACCACTTTCCATTAACTGGGCTGTCTGCCTGTTTGCCAGCTTCGCAACAAAAAAAAGAACTCCAAAATTTGGCTATGCTATAGATATTTTTATTCCTTAAATGAATATTTTGACTTGCGATGATTATATTATTAATTTTTTACAATTTCGAATTTAGACCCTATATTATATTTTGTATTATCTACATGTGTAGATAGATATCTTACACCTATTTTTAAATTTAAATAGTGACTTAAAATTGGTAATCTTTTATGTCAAAATTTGTTAATTTACCTAATTAATATTTTAGGTTGTATAGATTGAAATTGTTACTCTATTTATATTAAATTTATTTGACTTTCATTGTATATAAAGACCTAAAATCTAAATGTTTAGTAGTAATATTATTTAAAAGGTAAAAAGTTATGTATAATTAACACTTACATTTAAATATTTGTACGACCATGGGTCAGATACGGTGATACTACTGCACTGCGCTGTACTCGCACTGTTTTACCAACTATTGTCGACATACCACTACCTGTATCTCGGCAAATGAAGATTCATTCATTCATCCATTCATTTAACTCAAAAATCCGAAATTTACTTTGGAATTTTGATTTTTTGACCTGGTAACCCTAGTCCTATATAACATCTCCGTAACCGGGCACGCAGTTGCGGTATGCCCGTTTAGATACCTAACATACAAAATGTTCCAAGTTAGATGTACAATTAGTAACTTTTAATTATAATGTTGGGAACAACGCTTTTACGTGGATTACGAAGAATAGTAACTTTACGTGTCGGTTTTATGTTGCTGTAATTACGGTTACTTTGGGATGCGAACGGTTAAAATCGAATACAAAACTTTATTACCTACTTCAGAAGTAGGATAAGGTTACCAATTCGTCTGTAGAATATAAAAATTGCTATATTTATTTTGTTGTAGCAACTCATATCAAATAAATTACTTATTGTTTTACGTGGGTTCGACTTCACAATTTTGTAGAAAACTTTTTGTTTTTGCTTTTTAGTTATTTACGAAGTTGGTTCCTATATTTCTGTTTTTTTTTTTAATTTGTTAAGAATTACCGTATTGTTCAAAGTTATCCATCCTGGTAATAAACCCATCGTGTGTCTGGTCTTAGCGGCTAGCATTACGCTCAGTCTGGGTCCAGTTTTTGGACTTATACTGATGCCTTTATTTTATTTTTCTCAGTATTGTTAAAGTGTTTATTTGTCCATACTAATCTATACTAATATTATAAAGAGGTAAAGTTTGTAAGTTTGTGACGTTGTACGGGGGGGTAATCTCTGGATCCACTAAAGCGATTTTAAAAATTCTTTTACTGTTCGAAAGCTACACACGTAGCGTATAACATGACGCTATATACCACGGGAGTGAGACAGAGCGCGGGTGAAACTACGACGGGCCGCTAGTCCTAAATAAAACAATTCTTTCATTCTTGCACGTGCCTGTAATATTCAAGGATTGCTCTCGATTTCCCTGCGATCATTCATCAGACCCTGACTTGGTGACAATGGGACTACATCTGGAGTACACATATATACATTTTTTGTTTAAAAAAAAAAAGAAATCGGTCGGCCTGGTTTCAACGTCACGATGATAATAATGAATATAATAACTGTTTTTAATATTTAGGTACAACTGTGTGATTAATGCGAAATGCAAGCGAAATAAATAATGATCAAACGGTAACATCGTAGCTAAGCACTACCGTCAAAATTTACGTTATTAATGACTGCCCATCGTAAAAACGCTCAAACATAAAAATATAACTGCCACAACGGACCTGTATCGAATATCTCTGTTTTTATGTATTCCCCCTAAAACCATTAATTTTTGCTCTTCTTTGTGTTGTTTTTACGTCCATTTTATGTTTTTGCAGCCCTAAATCATGGTTTAGATGTTTATACGAGTAAAACGAATTCTGTAATTATGAGGAGGGAGGAATTTTGAAAAAAATTAAAATATTTTATTTTTAGAGTTCCGTAGAAAAATTCGTAAAAACGGACATCGTCTGCCGATTTATCCGTCAGTACTTTATGTCAATCACATTACTCGTAAACTACTGGTTCTATACAGATAAAATTTAGTAGCGAGATGTAATTTATATGCCCATAAATAAAGCTGTAGTGAAAGTATAAGAAATTACAGACCAGGGCCACACCTTATCTATAATTTCTTCCAGTTACATAATTATACTAAAATATGTAAAAAATAACTTATATGTATAGCGGGCACCCGTTACACATGTAAATGAGCATTGACCATACGTATGTAACAAAATCTTATGGTGCTCCCTGACCGCGAGCATTCGCCTGTAATGTAGCATTTATGATTCGACTTTGAGCATTGCTTTACAATGCTGTCTCCCTGATTGACGACCTTTCGCCTATAACAAAACATTTATTTGATTCCACACTGTCAGACGAAGCGGTCGTTGTATTGCAAGTTGTATCAAAATATTACAGACTAGCATTTTGCCCGCGGCTACGCCGCATGAAAAATCCCACGCTCTATGCTACGTATGTTAAAATATAATTAGATGTTTTATATATATAAACTTTCAATGAAAGTGTATCTAATTCATGGTAAAAATCGCTTAATATTCCGTTACAGGTTCAGGAACAGTTAGCGGATATACAGACTGACAAATGCGCAAAGCCACTTTGTTTTACCTAAAATTTTACTATTTCTTGCTAAGTTTTAGTGAACTTCAATAAGAAAGAAACTAAGTCCATATACTCTATACAACTACTTAGCATAAACATAGAGGCGAGTCGAAACCAACCTGATTTCATGTAATACAATGAATAAGACGTTGTTTCTGACAACGAAAGTTCCTATTAATTAACTGAAAAAACGCAATTGCAGCGCTAACTATTTTGCTAATCCATCTATTCCATAGAAATTACGTCATTTATCGGGATAAAATGTATCCTAAGTGGTTACTCGGGTTATTAGCTACCTCTATGTCACAGTTCATTTAAATCCATTTGCTAATTTTCATGTGATGCTCTAATAGACAGACAGATATACAAAAGTTCTAAAAAAAAATTTTTCGGAATCTGGTGGTCGTATTATTATTCCCCGGAATTAAACCCCCTTATTTATTTCACATTTTTAAACGCATTGTAAAAACTCGAACAATTTACAGATTTATTATATATTAGTATAGTTGTATAGTTTATGTAGCCAAAAAAGGTTATATGGCGATACCAGGAGGAATAGTTTCCAATGAATATATTATTATTACCCACCCAGACGCTTATAATAAAACAGCTTCTGCCCGCGAGTTCATCCGCGTGGAGTAGTTAAAAAAAAGTAAGTCACAAAAAAAACCCCGATTTTGATAGATTCTTCATTGATCTATATTGTATCATTACAGATTGTGCACTGTAATGCTCAGTTCTCCTCCTTCACTGATTTATTGCTCACGTATTTATTGCTCGGATCTATAATGTTACGTTACAGACGAATGCTCGCAGTGAGTGAGCACCTTTAAAGATAGAAACTGGATAGAAATCTTTAGTGTTGTTATTTATTTGATTCGTTTACGGTTACCACATCGTAATTAGCGTTAAAATAAATAATTTAAAACTAAACAATTGTAATAAATGTGTAAGGTTTTGACAGACACAGCTTAGTACTAAATAAGCACAAACAAATTAAGATATACACATATTATATACATTCATATAAATACACACACATTTGTAGCTTAAAGATTATACAAATAACACAATGCTCACTTTGTATATTTTTTTAACATAGTACCATGGAAGCAGAATACTGTCTTTTTCTATGATAACAGTACAAAGAAATTTGTGATGATATGTAAACGTCATCAAGACAAGTTAGTGTTGTAAAACTATCAAGACAGAGTGAAGTGCAATGTGCTTAACATTAAAGAACACGAACGACGTGTCTTCTCGTTAATAGAGACCATAAGAAAAGTGTTATTATAAATAATTATATCTGGTATTTTAGGTCAGATTAAACTACTTATTAGTCTTGTTCCTTAGATTGTAATTTTAGTGTTGTATCTTTAAGACGCAGGATTTAGTTAAAAAAATCGATAAATAAATGCACGTATCGTAACAGTAAAAACAAGACAATGATTAAGTCTATTCAATCATTTAATAGTAACACATTTAGATATTGTTACGAGTTACGGGACTCGAATTAAAATGCCGTTGGAATTACTATAGAATTTATTAGAACTATACAAACACGTATAACACAGGTACAAATATAACTGAACACAAACAGTACAAACGTAATGCGCGATTCAATAACACGCCCAAAGTCCGTCCCTAAATAGTTTATCGAATGTAGTACACACGTCTTGCTCCGCTAGTGGCTATCGCTTGACTGCCTTACCCCTCCGTTGGGACATTGCTTTATACTGTACAAATATAATATGTCTGTAGACTAAATTTCTAAGAATCACACCTGGATAATGACTACCATAAAGATTACAATACACAATGGGCTATTATTCCAATCATACATTTTAAACACAAAGTAAACAAAAGAAGACGGTCATAAAAGCGCTTTAATGTTATTAGCTCAAACACCGGTGGCTTATAAATGTGCTTTGTTTACAAATATGCAGGTGGTCCAAATCGTAACAATATATTACCAAGATTATATAAAGATTGGGCCCGATCTGACTCGGTGACCTCCAAACTCCTCCTATAGGCACCGAATACCTCACTGTTATTTAATTACTATTCTAGAAGTCTTTATATAATTTCAAATATACACAGAAAAACACAACAAAAATTCCATGAAATAAATAAGTAAAGATAACATAAATTAATTACGTACTCAGATTACTGAATTCTTAAAATTGGCTAACAAATCCTTGTTATTTACGAAATAAATTTATAAATTACTTTCGTGACATCTCTTATAAATACATATTAGCTGCCATATATTTTAGGATGCCAACAGATATAAGGTTACTTATAGGTGCTTGCGGAAGATCAGCGCTGGTTGTGAAACTACCATTATGCTAATTAAAGGCCTTTTTAGGACACCATAAATAATTGTAATGTAAATATATATGTAATATAGTGTAATATAATGTTAAATATAAAGTTAAAATAAATATATTTCTTTCTTTCTAATATTAATGATGTTTGTTTCAGTCACCTTTTGGATTTTGGCGCTCGATCACGACCTTCGTCTGGTCCGCGGTGAGCTGGCATATGTAGCTCTCAGCGACCCCGCCGGGACTAAGGTCGCCATATGGGATCAACTGGCAATGGACGAGGGTGAGTTCGGTAATTTGTTCGAGACATAGCTTAGTTTATTTAAAATAATTTGTAAATTGATCTTTGGACTACTTTTGCGACTGTATCCACGTTTGACTTGAAATTCCCGCGGGATTCCCGGGACATAGACTATCGCAGCATTTAAATAAAGAATGGTAACCGATTTCCATCAAGTGGGCCGTCTGCCTGTCTTTTTTTTTTATTGCAGGAGTTCAGCAGACAGGCAGACGGCCCACTGGATGAAAAGCGGGTACCATCGCTTATGGTCATTTGCAACACCAAAGGTGCTACAAATGCGCTGCTGCCCTCTTAAGGGAGACTGGAACCTGGTCACTAATGCCGGAACACAACACAAGGTTGTTATGGCGACATACTCTAGATCTGTCTGCTGAACTCCTGCAATAAAAAAAAGCTATCGTTTTAGTGAAAATTGTGTCGGAATAAGGTAATTTTTATGCATCTGACCAATTACAAACCGCTCCCGGGATAGATTTTTAATTTTTTTGATAGCAGGGAAAATCGTTACCCAGAGACGAAAAGTACTGTTTTGATCCCTGTGATCAGGCAACTCCAAACGTATTTTCAGAATATGAGGAATGAAAAGGTTATTTTTGTCATTTTTATTACAAGCCGACAAATAGATTGATAGCTTAGGTAAAGGAAATTGGTTACCGTTTTTATCCGTGCAGGAACGGAGAAAGAATACAATTTCCTGCGGCCTGGCGGCCTGTCGTAAGAGGCGACTAAAGAACCCACAGCCAGGTGGTAGGGTAGTTGCTCGACTGGATGGCGACCACCCCTGGTCAAGAGTATGCCGCCATAACAACCTTTTGTTGTGTTCCGGCATTAGTGACCAGGTTCCAGTCTCCTTTAAGAGAGCAGCAGCGCATTTGTAGCACCTTTGGTGTTGCAAATGTCCATAGGCGATGGTAACCGCTTTCCATCAAGTGGGCCGTCTGCCTATCTGCTGAACTCCTGCAATAGAAAAAACAATTATTTATAAATTAAAATGAAACCTATGTTATGTCCTTAGTTGGAAAACATCCAGCAAAATCGGTTGAGTTGTTTCGGAGTTCATCGCAGTGAAAAACTGTGACAGGAGATTTTTGTATATAAATAAAATGATATTAAATGAAAAATACATTTGTAATATTTTTTTACCTAAATTTCCCGAAAGTACTGTATTTTTACAGCTTAAAAACAAAAATACTATATTTTCTTCAAAAAGGTGGCAACCCTAGATGATACAGGATTGGTCTTGGATGATGGGATAGGGAAACTGAGGCAGGGCGAAGGGACTGTGGGCCATCGGAACCATCACTCATTGCACGTAACACGATTAGTTCAAAGCTAAACGTTTCATGGCAATATTAACGCAAATTAAGAAAGAAAGACTATTTGAAGAAATAGCGACGTAATTACATTCCTTGTACATAATTATACAAAGAGCATATTTTGAGAATTTGTACGTCACATTTTCAGCAAACAAGGTTTGCACTCAGCATATTGCTGTGCCGGAATTATATCCAACACAACGCTGATTTTCAGTGCAAACCTTGATTTTGGGGTAAGACCAAAACAACCTAATTTTGTTAAATAATAATTAAGAAAACTAATTCTACTTGTGTAATATTCAATTAAATAAATAAACTTAAATAAAACCAACAATACAATTCTTTGTTACTTTAAAATTAAAATAAATACCCGTGTAACAAACAACTTGTAGCGAATCATCTATTCGAATACAATTCATGCAATTGTTGCCTCATGTCATACAATGACATGAGGGACATTTTACTTTATAACCTATAAATATTTCATGTGTTATTTTACTGTAAAGATATGAATTACGAATTACGAAAAATCAGGCGTGCCCAGTCTCTTTAGGCGTTCAACGGACTCGTGAAGGCTTATGCTTATTACCTCGGGCTCTAGAGTCAATCATAACATCTTCATCTGTCCCATATTTACGTAATTCTATACATTATTAATATGATTATTATTTATGTATATATCAATATATGTATATTTTTGTCTTATTTCTATGTCTATTATACTTGCCATTTCAAAATTCTATATATATAGTTTTATTTTTTATTTATTTTTATTCTAGTTACATTGCAAAACCCACATGTTACACAATTTTTCTCTAATCCATCCTAACTAAGGTTGTCTGGAAGAAATTGCTTTTAGTGATAAGACCGCCTATTGTCTTCTGTACTTAAACTTCTTCAATTGTATCTTAATGTTATGCAATAAAGTATATTCTATTCTATACTATTCTACGAATTGTATACATATTCCGCGAAAACATCTCGTGATCCGGCGTAAGACAAACAAACTTACAAATACACAAACAAAGTCGTCAGGTTAATGTGTCCAATGTCCATGTGGATGAACTGGCAACTTCTCACATAACTTATTTAGTACATTTCAACATCTCAACTTCCTACGAAAGTCATTTACGGTTTTACATTGCGAGTGACAATGTAAAACCTGAAACTTTCTCTAGCCAAGGATACAAATGTGTGCATATATTTATAAGCACGTTCCACGCCCACGCGTTGTCATCATTGTTATATTTACTTAACAATTACACGAACTTTTCGTGAACGGAAATTGAATCTGTCAAATGCCGACTCCTGTTATACGTTTGGTAACAAGTAAATGCTTTTAACCCGAGATCACCTTAACTGAGGTATTGTTTGCGTGATACTGTCCCTGAGAGGTTTCGAAGCATATATAGTTGTCGTCTGTGACCCAGTTTGGGTACATTTTTCACTGTATCAGATGTGATAGAGCAATGAATTGATGAATGGACGTATTATAGATTACCTGTAATGCTAATACAGGGGAATCTCTATACCTCGACTGTTAAGTCGAAATTCTCAGTAAGTCGAAAATAAATGCCGTTCCCGTCCACTAGACCCCCAAATACTCGGTATCTCGAATTATTTAGACTCTGTAAGTCGAACAAAATTTAATTTCCCTGCGTAGGCATTTTATATATGTACATATTTATACTGTGGAAAGAATGCATGATGAAAGAATGAATAAACAGATACACAATGCAAAAGTGGATGGATGCAGAAGTCGTGGAAGGCCACGACACACCTTCCATGATCAAATTGATCGTGTACTAGCAGAAGGTGATGTCAGGAGCCTTAAGAACAGACGAGCGTGCATGACAAGAGTTATGAATGTCAAAGAAGCAAGTACTTACACACCTCGTAAGAACAAGCCTAAATGGCGCTCTGTTGTTCATGCCTACCCCGCAAGGGAACTGGCGTGAAGTTATGTATGTATGTATATATTTATACTCGATAAGTCGAATTCCAAAAATCAGACTCCGTAAGTCAAAGTTAGTGAAACATAATGATGTTTTGTTTGGAATTCCCCGAACTCGACGAAAAAAAAATTCCGACGATTTGAGAACCTCCTCCTTTTTTTTGAAGTCGGTTAAAAATCGAAAAGGAATATCCGGTGCGTTTATTCTATTGTTTCTGCGTAGTACATGTGCAATGAATGAATCTATTCATTAAACTTTCTAAGTCACACAACTGTGTCATAAGGTTATATTTTTTTTGGTTCCTAGAAAAATATACACAAAAATCGCGCCTTCTTAAGTCGAAATTTTATCCATCAAATACTTCAAACCTCGAACTTCTTGTAAGTCGAAGAGTCAATAGTCGAAGTTTTTTGCATTTCCCTTGACATTCGAAATATCAAGATGCTACTGTACTAGACGGATCAAACAAAATTTTCTTAAGTTTTCGCGACTAGTATATACGTGATAAAACTACGCTTTAAACAATCAGCTGAAGACTTCACACCACCTTCAGTTGAGCATCACAAAGGCCCCAAACCACCTTCAGTTGAGCGGTACCCTGCTACCTTACCCTAC
Source organism: Dendrolimus kikuchii (assembly GCA_019925095.2). NCBI lineage: Eukaryota > Metazoa > Arthropoda > Insecta > Lepidoptera > Lasiocampidae > Dendrolimus > Dendrolimus kikuchii. The sequence goes on from CM034397.1 coordinate 18,495,977, forward strand.
ATCAAGGGGGTCACAGGCAGTATCGGTCATATCCTCAGGCGAGCTTCAATCAAAACATATTTCAAGCCGCATAAAGAGATTACCAACTCGTTGAGACCTGTAAACTGCAATATCCCACTCCAGGATGCAGGTGTCTACAAGCTCGATTGTGAGTGTGAATTATCATACAACTCTGTGTGAAAAAATACAAGTTCTACAGCAATTCACAGCCCATTTACCACTCAAATTTAGTACAAATTCATAAAGAATAAAAGACGCCGGTTCAAATAGCAATCGTAAACATTCGTTTCACCCTTTGCCCCGGAGATTATAATTTTACGGAGTAAATTTTATTGTGCCCTGGATGCTGGTACCTCCGGCGTCTGCCTGGTTAACGACGCTCATTTCCATACTGGTTGTTGCCAAATGTTGTTGCTAATCGCGCTTAAATTTTAAAGTTTAGAAATTTGAAGTAAGCTCGGCCTCTTAAAGCGTTTGTGATGCAAATTTTTATACAACACCGATTCTATTCTGTGAGATGATTTACTGAATCCAAATTTTGTACTGCGATTTGTTTATTTATTTTCCATGTGTCTGTAAAAAAAATAATTACATAATTTTAGTCTATATTATACTAGATATTTTTATTGTTAATTATACATACATATATATACGCTTTTTAAAAAAACTAAATAATTATAAAAAATACTTGTCATTTAAAATATACATCAAATGCCTAATTTTTCTGGTTTATTAATTTTTTTAGGTTAGTAAATTCAGAAGATAAGGAGAAGGATGGTATACTGCCATGATTACTAACTTTTCAACTCGTAAAAATGGTAAATATTTTTCAAATGTTCAAAATCACTGACTTTTATTTAATTTTAATATAAGTTGTATGTTAACATTTCTCACATTTTTAAAATTAAATTTCTCGTTTCGAACGCGCCCCGGCCTTCTTTTACAATAATTAAAACTATTTTCAAAAATTTTACAATATACCTATAAAGACAAAGTAATTGTGCCAAACTTCATATCTCTAGCCATATTAGTTCCCGAGACGATAATCATTCTTTTTGATCCTGAAGTATCGGAATTCTAAAATACAAAATTATTGATAACCATTAACTATTATTATCTATTCAAAACATCATTATGAATATTTCAAGGAAACACGTTTCGAGTAAGGACCTTTTACTAATATTGTTACAATTTGGGCCACCTGCATACCTGTAGACAATGCACATTTATTACCTGCCGGCGTTTGAGCTAATAACATACATACATACATAACTTCACGCCAGTTCTCTTGCGGGGTAGGCACGAACAACAGAGCGCCATTTAGGCTTATTCTTACACACCTCACTTGCTTCTTTGACATTCATAACTCATTAGCTAATAACATTGATACTATTTATGTCTTCTTTTGTTCACTTGGTGTTTAAAATTTGTAATTAGAAAAACAGCCCATTGTGTATTGTAATCTTTTATGGCAGTCATTAGATAGGTGTGTCGAACTGATTCTAAGAAATTCGATCTACGCGGACGGGCAGCCATATTGTATCGGTGCAGTATAAAGCAATGGCCCAATGGCGAGATCGCCAGTCGAGCGAGAACCACGGTCAAGGCAAGACTTGTGTACATTCGATAATCTATTTAGTGACGGACTTTGCGCGTGTTATTGAATCGCGCATTACGTTTGGACTGATTGTGTTCAGTTATATTTGTACCTGTGTTATACGTGTTTGTATAGTTCTAATAAATTCTATAGTAATTCCAACGGCACTTTAATTCGAGTCCTGTAACTCGTAACAATATATTAACGGAAATAATTCTAAGAATTTTCGTAATTAACATCGTAAATATACTTGTAACATAGAAAGTTATTTCCATAAAGGAAATTAATATTAATATGACAATGTTGATACGAACATCTTATCTCGAAGCCAAAGGCAGCAATTTCTATCAAGCCTTGAACTTAATTAAGCTCGGTGTTCATTAAAGCCGGTGGCCCGCAAATGAGCTAGCTAACTTTCAGCAACTATTTCTGATGAATTATTTCCGTGTACTATGGCAAGGTTTAATTTATCTGTCTATCTATATAAATAAAAATAAATTAATTTCTAAATGTATGTAAGGCGTTGGTCTCTCTAATAGGTGCGTACACGGCAGATCGCAGATGCCCCATGCCCAGGCGGAAATAACCGAACGTCGTCGTTCGGACGCAACAAACCTATAGATGAAACCTGGCTGTGTCAGCACATGACACAGCGATTATTTCCCATAATGTGACTATGTACACAAATTTACCCTAAATATGAGACTCAGAACTGTTAAGAGATCTCTGATTCTTGGGAAAAGATTGAGGAAGTATATAATTAAAACTGGAAAAACTCAATGATAAAATACAGAAAGAAAAAGACTTTATTTGAAGAAAATAGTGACGTAGGTAATCACATGTTTACACATTATTATTATTACATACATAGTATATTTTGAGAGTTTGTACGCCGCATTTTCAGCAAACAATGTTTGCACTCAGCAAATTGTTATGCCGGAATTATATCCGACACAACGCTGATTTTTAGTGCAAACCTTCCTATTGACGTGAGGCCTAAACGATCCATTTTTTTGTTAAACTAATATAATAAGTAAACCAAATAAATAAATTTAAATAAAAACCAACAATAAAATATTTTGTTACTTTAAAATTAAGCAAAATAAATAACATATAATTACTTAAATCTATTAGCATTCCTGTATGCTTTTCCCGCGTAACATACATACATAACTTCACGCCAGTTCCCTTGCAGGGTAGGCACGAACAACATTCGGGCACAACAACAACATTCCGCGTAACAATGTGTATCAAACCATCTATTCAGATACAGTTCGATCGAGTGATTATCGAGTATTGCCATGTTCTATATGGTGTTTGCCGTTACTGACATGAAGGAACAATTTATTCGTAACCTATAAATATTGGACGAGCCATTTTATTGCAAAGATGTAAATAGTTTAATATATTTTATTTTCCCACTACATACACCGTATAGGCCGTGCACAAGACTGACTCACGTTACAGGTATGTTATCAGACGATGAGTTTATTGCGAGAGATTTTATTGTTTATTGAAAATAAAATACAAAAATGGGATTTGTAGAAGGAGAATTAAAGTAGTTTTGGGTGAGAACTACTGATCCATGCTACATTTAATATAAATATTAGAAATTTCATTAATAATTAAATAATTAAAGAGACTATTATTTCTGCAAGAGCCTATGAACCCGGTTTTATGAAATTTAGCAAATAGGTAGAGACGAGTATAAGGTTTTCATCATGGAAAATATAGCTGCGGAATACGTAGCCGTAATTACAGTTTGGAGCAGTCTTGTATAAAAATAAAAAAATACAATTATTTAAAATACAATCTGTTTAATTAAAATTCTTTTGCCGTTTTCTGTTGACACTTTTTATCATGAAACTGTTGTTTCCACTGAATGTAGGTACTTTCTATTTTTAATCTAAAGCATCATTATTAAAATGAATTAGGCAATTAAATATTTTTTTTGGATTTCAATTATTTCTTCCACATATTTTTCATTATCAAAATAACTATATACGTATAGCACATTTTTTATTTCAGTATCGGTAAATGAAATTCAAGCAATAGGCAACAGTAAAACATTAGGTTAGGAATAGAATTAACTAAAAATTCAGGGCTCACGCATTAATTCCTTAGGTCAAAATGATTTCAATACTAAACACAGAATTTTTTATAATGTATGCATGTTTTGTGTACTTACAAGTAACATTTTTATACATCCATTTTTTCTTTACTTTTATTGTATTTTATTTTTTTTATTGCAGGAGTTCAGCAGACAGGCAGACGGCCCACTTGATGGAAAGCGGGTACCATCGCCTATGGACATTTGCAACACTAAAAGTGCTACAAATGCGCTGCTGCTCTCTTAAGGGAGACTGGAACCTGGTCACTAATGCCGGAACACAATTTAAGGTTGTTATGGCGACATACTTTAGACCAGGGGTGGTAGCCATCCAGTCGGGCAAATGCCCTACCACCTGGCTGTGGGTTGTTTTGTCGCCTTTTACGACAGGCCGCCCGGCCGCAGGAAATTGTATTCTTTCTCCGTTCCTGCACGGATAACTACTATGGCTATTGCGCCTTAAATATTGCAAAACAGCAATCTATAGTTATTTTCACCATAAAAATACCGTTTTTAGAATTTTGCCTGTCTATATGTTTGTCCCATATAGACTCCGAAACGTGAATTAAAACAAGAATTGCGTCTTAAATTTTTATTTATGTTAATTTAAACATCTTGCAAGGTTCAGGATATATGAATATAAGTATTTGTAAAGAATATAAAATACAGGTCCTGCTTAAAGTCGCAAGCACTTTTTTATCTTGTAACTTTTAAAATTTCAATTAATAAATAGTTTCAATTACTTTCAAACAATAATTAACGCGGTATTTGACTCCTAACTAAATACTTAAGACGTCATAAGTAGGCATGCTCGTACAAAATCTGTAAGGTTGCGACGTTCTGTAAGTTTCTAAAAAGTATACCACATTGAGTTATCTGTCCACACCCCTGTTTATAAGCATTCCTCTCTCATCAAAATGGTTAAGGAAGCCGAATAACACAAAGTAACTTTTTTTCTTTAATACCATAACAGAAAATACGAAAGCAGTTTTCTTTTGTCCTAAGAAAACATTTTTGCTAAAGTTTTCGTTCCGCTTGAACTGTGTTCCGAAGCTCTTTCAATAAATTACTAAGTTTCAACGTAATTCTTTATGAACGAATAGAGAATTTTTAAATTCTTGGTTTTGTAATGGTTATATACATTATAGGAATTCCAGTTTCGATTCCTGACAAGGAAAGTTTGGTAAACGCATTTTCCTTACCTTGTACCGTGGTTTGGATGTTTGGGACAAGCGCCAGAATTTCCCGTTGCAAGGAAACTTTTTTATTGCTGAAGCACATCAGACAGGCTGAAGGCCCAACTGTGATGGAAAGCGGTTGCCGTCGCCTATGGACATTAGCAACACGTCTAGTGTTGCTAATGTGCTACCGGCCTCCAAGGGGAAACTGGAATCTGGCCACTGATGCCGGAACACAACTCAAAATTGAAACTATACTATTGTTAGCACTATACAGTTGTAGCCATACAATGATAACAATAATATTATCATTGTATGGATACAAAAAAAATGTGTGTGTGCAGTTCACACGCAGTGGAAGTAGAACTTCAGAGAATGTACTCAGATAAATCTTTTCTAACTTTTATTAAATATAATTCTTTTAGCCTACATCCATCAACATACTATAATTTAAAAATTCAATCTAAATTACACTTTAAATCACTAGCATAAAGTTTCCAATTAAATACGATGGAATTTTATGTGTTTATCTCTTTTTAGTGTCACTTTTACATTTCATCGATTTCCAAATTACAACGATTCAAAAGAAGTTTCAATTCAAAAATTGCGTGTGTGTGTGTGTGTGTGCAGTTCACACGCAGTACAGTTTTCACTAAAATAATAGCTTACATACTTTTTTAAATGCTTCACTTTTTGTCCCGGGATTCCACCGGAAATTTTCCCAGGAGTGTTATTCATTATATTAGTCGTACTACAAATCAGGTTGGATTCGACACACATCTACGTTTTGCTCGGCAGTTGTCAAGACTATATGGACTTAGTTTCTTTGTTATTGTTATATATTATTTTATTATATATGTAATAAACGGAATTAAGTCTTTATGTGAGTAAAATAAAGCTACTGCCTAGGGTTTGATACGAAACTCTAGTCATTCAAATAAAAAAAAATGAAATAACAAAAAAAAGGATTAGTCAGATGTTAATTTATCTGTTTATCCAAATAAAACATTTCGGCCATGAGTCAATCAGTCGCTTAACGCAAATTCAATGTATCAAGATGTGACAGGGGTCCACATTGAGACGACACGAAAAGGCTTTCACACATCACTGTGCGCTTGAGTATAAAATTATAATTCTAAGTGGAAGTGCTTACAACTATACAATTTTAACTACCCTTAAAGTAGCTTGACAGAATGAAGAATAAATGAGCATTTACATGTCTTAGCTCCGTTTACATACTTTCTCAAATTCATATCTTAAACCAGGTGATTAGTCAGAAGAACCTAAAATCTTAGTATGTCCTTAAGTTATCGCGACTAGTATAAGTAATTACTATTTTTTTACCTCCCACCCATTTTAATCTATAATATTATAAAATTATTAATATGTCGTGTCAGTACATTGAAAGTATTAAAAAAAGCATTCTATCCGTGCAGGAATGGAGAAAGAATACAATTTCCTGCGGCCGGGCGGCCTGTCGCGAGAGGCGCCACAACAACTTACAGCCAGGTGGTAGAATATTTTTTTCCCGACTGGATGGCTACCACGGTGGTAGCCACGATGGTTCTGGCATTAGTGACCAGGTTCCAGTCTCCCTTAAGAGAGCAGTAGCGCATTTGTAGCACCTTTGGTGTTGCAAATGTCTATAGGCGATGGTAACCGCTTTCCATCAAGTGGGCCGTCTGCCTGTCTGCTGAAGTCATGCACTAAAAATATAAAAATAAATAAAGCAACTAGAACGCTGTATAAATACGATGCAATTTTTTTCTATTTCTTGTCTATCTGTTAACGCGGGCTTTACGTAAAAACTACAGGGCCGATCGCGATGCGGCTTTCTCTGGTCGACAGCAAATTCTTAGCCTTAAAATCTAACGTAAAAATCAACGTGTGATATTTACTTCGATACAATGTAGGTATACATTATTTATTATATTTGCTTTATAGTTATAGTTTATATGTTAACATAAGTCTAAAATCTTGAAAAATGCTTTAATCTACATTATAAGTAAGATATATCTAATAGGCAGAAGACATGTTTTTACCAAACGTCATTCATTTAAAAACAAATTTTTGAGAAAAATAATTTTGATTTACACATACATACATAACTTCACGCCAGTTCCCTTGCGGGGTAGGCACGAACAACAGAGCGCCATTTAGGCTTATTCTTACATACCTCACTTGCTTCTTTGACATTCATACTTGCTTCATTGATTTACACACGGTTATAAAAGTCTTTACTTATAATAACTGTGGGTTTTTTAAAAATACTTACAATTGATATTTATTTCTTTTTTTCTTAAGGAAACATATTACATTAATTATATTTTGTATATACATAATACCACATGGCTAAGCTTATAAAGCTAATAACATTCTCGACATATCTGGTACTAAGAAACATCTGCTCCAGCTGCTCAAGTACGTAAAGTATTATTGTTATCTAACGTAAGAGCAATTTCACTCAAGTAGGTACATTGTTATGTCTTGAAGATGTTGCTTATTTATATTGTACTTAAGAAAAACAACTTTAAAAGTACACAAATATAACTAGCAGCACTCAATGACGACGACATATCTGTTGGGAAGTGGTTCCTAACGCCTATGGCTATTTATGACAGCAAAGGTGTTGCCAATGTGCTGCCTTCATCAAAGGGAGATTGTAACTCGGCCACTGATGCCGAAACACAACTGAAGGTTGTTATGGCGGCATACTCTCATGCCAATAGGTTCAAATATGAGTTCGAATTCTGATCGAAAATTTTAATTCCTTGCATGAATCTTGAGCGGTCGGCGGGATAGTATTGTTACATACCGACAAAAGTGAATACACACCTGCTTGCCTTAAAGCACAGTTTGTCACCTTTCCGCATTTGAACTTCTTTTGTTTACTTTGTGTTAAAAATTTGTAATTAGAAAAACAGTCTATTTTGTATTGTAATCCTTTATGATAGTCGTTAGCCAGGTGTGGTTCTTGGAAAATTAAGTGCACGCGGTCGAGTATTGTATTGTATAGTTTAGTATAAAACAATGCCCGAACAGAGGGGTGAGTCAGTCAAGCGACGATTACGATACGAGCAAGACGTGTGTACTACATTCGGTAATCTATTTAGTGACGGACTTTGCGCGTGTTATTGAACCGTGCATTACGTTTGAACTGATTGTGTTCAGTTATATTTGTACCTGTGTTATACGTGTTTGTATAGTTCTAATAAATTCTATAGTAATTCCAACGGCATTTTTAATTCGAGTCCCGCACTCGTAACAGTTTAAATCGCTTTGTGTATTACGTATTGTATCGTATTGCTAATACGATGCGATTTATCGACATATCTATAATATGTATAATATTATTAGTTGATAATAATAATTATCGTTTTTATTTTGACTTTACAAACAGACACTTTAATTTCACTACAAAACAACGTAGAAATTGTAGTGAAACACTTACAAGCCAATAGATGGCGCTGTGCAATAATTGATGTCACAAACGTTTCCCGAAACATACAAAGAATATATACAAAATTTCAACTATAACAGATGGGCCTAGGCCTGCGAGGAACAAGATTAGCCTCGCTGGAAGATCCTCCTTTGAGACGGAGGAGCATTCCATCTCGCTCCTCCACCCTATCGGGGCTTACCCTTCAAAATTAAATACTGTTATAAACATATTTTCAAGTAAAAGATGTAGTCCATATCGCTATCAGTGAGGAGCGTTCCCAAAATGCTGGCCGCATTCCCACGCTATATGGCAATGCTATAATATTATGTTTTTGTCCCTGTACTGGAAAGGGACAATAGGTCATAATTCAAAAAGAGCCAAAATCTCACATAAGCATAAGCCAAGGTGACCGCTCAAGAATCGTGCTGAAAACTATACCACGCGCTGGCTATTTAAAGAGTACATCGTGATGAAACCTGCACATCAAGATAACACGCCTCGAATAAGCGTAATAACGGTCTGATACCAATTTTGACAAACGGACACATAATAATGTCAAAAGTAATTCCAAAAAAGTCGCAAATATAATTATTAAAATATATCAAGAGAGTACGCTAGATGATAGACATATTCAATAGAACGCTGTAACAACAGCACTGTTTATCTTTTATAATCAATATTAATATATCCATTGATCTGATAGAATTTTTGTGAGTCATGTAACAAAATATTTCTTTAGCAAAAAGGGACAAAGTCACCTTACATCCATTCAAGCAACCCCAAACGTCAACACCCCCATCTATAACGTAATATTGATTTATTTGGGATAGGTATGACAAATCGCTTTTTAAAGTTTACCCGATGGGTTGTCCCAAAATACATCAATCTAAGACATTTTCCTTTTTGTGGTTTGTATTTGAATACAAAATAACAAGATTTAGAATACAATAGAATATACTTTATTGCCCTAGAATAAGAAAGTAAACAGAAAATAAAAAAAAGAATATCTGTCTTGGCCAATACGCTTACCGTCAAGGAGGAAAACCAGCTTTTAGTAGCGGAAAAGAAGGTTCTCCGTAAGATTCTGGGTCCAACAAAGAGAGAGGATGGTAGCTGGAGGGTCCAAACCAACCTCGAAATTGAGACTCTCGTGGACGAGCCTAACATAATAGGAGAAATAAAAGCTCACTGTCTACGCTGGCTCGGTCACGTAGAACGGATGGGAGAGGATCGCAGCGTGAGGAAGACATATTTGGGACGGCCGGTAGGTCGGCGTCCGGTCGGACGTCCCAAATATCGCTGGAAGGACAGAGTGGAGGCTGACCTGTGGGAGCTAAGAGCCAATAATGGGCAAGAAACCGCACAGGACAGAGAAATGTGGCATGCTCTCGTTTCGGAGGCCAAGACCCACTTTGGGTCGCTAAGTCAACGGAGTAAGTAAGTAAGTAATGTCTTGGCCAAGCACGGAGGAAATGGCATAATTAAAAAAAAACTTTATTATACACAAGAAAGCAGTCAGTATACTTCACAAATAATAATATTACAACTAGTAGAATCGACGGTCATTACAGGAGGGAGGTGTTTAAACACTATGCTCATAAAGATAGATTTGGAAATATTTTGAAGTTTAGAAGTTCATAAATCAAATTGAAACTAGAGCATTTGTTTCCTATTTTAGTTATCATAAGCTTCTCGTGTCATTTGTTTAAAATGAAAAAAACCACGAACAAATAAGCGCCGATCCTTCCGTCGCCGAACTTTCCGCGAGGAATGTTCCGCAGGTATATCGCTAGGCTTTTAGCGTAAATAAGGCAGAAATTAAACATGACAACAACGAAAAAGCAGTTATAAAAGCCACTTATGAATTTTTTTTAGTAACTAAGATCTATTTTTTATTATTTATGTTTTATTTCTATACAGATTGAAAGAGAGAAAAGAACCCGTCTAATTTCCGTTTATGACGTCTTTTGATAAAAAAGACAAAACATCATCCTTGAGAAAATGAATAGTCAAGAAGGAGAAAATTGAAGCTGAGCCCTTCGCGGCCTACCTCACTGGAACGCAGTGGCTCCGGGTTCGATTCCTGGTATACTAAATTTCGGATACGTGTTTCTCCGTTATTTTACTATGGTCTGGGTATCTAGGATCGGCCCCAGAGTAGTCCGTTGTATATTATCCATAATACAAGCGTAACTTGCTTAATTTGGGGGTATACAATATGTGTGTTTGGCTGCCGATAATAATAATTATTATTATAATTATATTTAAAAATACATGTAGTTTTAGTTAAATATAAAATTATAAATAAGTATACATAATACATAAAAAATGTAAATTTGCGAAGTCTCAATAAAAAAATTAAAAAAATTCTTCATGTTAGAGAAATGTATATTAAGATATAGGGATCTGAAATTTATAAATAAAAAAGCTATTGTATAAGAGCCTTAGTTGTAGTTGTGAGGACTAAATCTAGTTTTATTTCACAAAGGTCATATGAAGAGAATGGACTGTAAATAATCTGATCTCTGTCAATGTCAGACGGCTATTTACAACTGAAAAAGGTGAAAAAGTTAATTCCAATTGAAAGCTTGAAAAATAGCTTCTGTTGGATTCTGCTGAGAAATATTTGACGTGGTGCTACAAAGATTTTATAAATACATTTTATTGTGACTTTAGAACTTGTTATATACAATGAATTTTATTCTGTTGTATTATTAAGTTCGTCCAATAATAAATGTAAGTCTTAAAAGCTCATAAGGGATTACCTAAACGGAATACGCTAGCCGCTCGCGAATTACCACCTTTTTTTAAGATAATAATTCAACAGCCCAAAAAAAGTGATCTGAACTTTTGCCCAGACCCATCTTTTGTATTTCGATGCGATGAATCCGAATCTTGGGTCAGTTTGGTCCAAACACCCTCAAAAAATTTTGAGTAAATTACTAAACTTATTATTTAAAATATTTCTTTTTTCAATCAAATCAGTCAAAATATGTTTCAATAGATATCTTTCTTTTAAAGTGGATATTTAATAAATGTATGAAAATAATTAAGAATGGACATCAATGACATCTAGTGGAATTATTGTTGAATGCAATATTAAAATATTGAATTGAAATTGTCATTCTATTCCCTTTCACGGTAGGTACTGCTACTATGTCATCAGACAAAATATTTTTCATATTTAAATAACCTATCTAAGCATCCTGTGCCAGATAATGCTCGATTTTTGTTACTTAGCCTTTTTCATACCAAACCAATGTAACGTTGCACTTGCACCACTATAAAAAAACATAGACATAGCCAATGACAGTACTAATGTCAAACTATGTCACTGTCCAGAGAGTTTTAAAAATAAAAAGCTGTGACGGCGGTTAAGTTGAGACTCAGTCGAAATTCAAAAATATCAGCTGTTACAATTCTTTTATAAATAAATATTACTCCAGACTATTCAAAACTTCCTTTAACGTTATTTAAATAACTACGTGTTCCCGCTGGGGTGAGTTCCTATCCATATATGTAAAATGAAACTGTTCTACTACTTAAAACTAAATATAATGGAGCTGATTTAGTTTTCTAACGGAGGACACTGTGTCAAACCTACTGCCTATTCTTCGTCATCTAACTCCAGGACCAAGGCTACCCTTTACTTTGCTATTAGAGCTGTGGACCAACTTGATTCGAAGAGCTTCCTAGTCTTCGACAGGCCAGTGTACCCCTTTTATGTATAAAAGTCCACCGGTTTTTTTTTTTTTTTTTTTTTTTTATTGCAGGAGATCAGCTGACAGGCAGACGGCCCACTTGATGGAAAGCGGTTACCATCGCCTATGGACATTTGCAACACCAAGTTGCTGCAAATGCGCTGCTGCTCTCTTAAGGGAAACTGGAACCTGGTCACTAATGCCGGAACACAACTCAAGGTTGTTATGGCGACATACTTTAGACCAGGGGTGGTAGCCATCCAGTCGGGCGAATGCCCTACCACCTGGTTGTCACGGAACAGATTAAATATACTACATAATTATCTTGTATCGGTCATTGACACACGTAAACCTATTCTCTGGCTAAGGAGGATGAGCTGACCCTATCCCCCACGTCACACAAATATATACTTAGATACAAACATTTATAACTTATTTTGATTGGAAATATTCCTTTCCTTTTTTATTAGACCGCTCGTAATACTGTCTTTTGTCTTTTACTACGTTTGTTTGTCTATGCTTTGGTGTACATTAAGGAGATATCTATCTATCCTTTTGTTATTAATTTCTCTCTCTTTTATTTCACCTTCTCCTAGTTATTTGGGATCGGCAAAATATGTCTTTTCCTTCCATACCCCTATATTCTGACATACGTCCTCTGTCACACCACAAAACATCATATCATCCTCCACACAATCCATCCATCTCTTTTTTGGTCTACATTTACATTTGTAGCCGTCAATCTTGCAGTTTAACGTTCTTTCTGTCACGTGATTTTACCTTTTGACTTACCACCTTATTCTTCTTCCTCTCAATTTGTCAGTCACGTGTGCAATTTGCAAAGATCCCCTTATTTACTCATTTTATACTAATTTAACACGTCATTCATACGTACAAAATTATGTAGATATAAAACAAAAATAGATATTGGTAAATATTATGCAACATAAACAACAATGAAACAGCTATTTCAATAAAATACATAAACAGTCCAATGACCTTAAATTCGCTTCACAAATTTCTTATACAAAAATGCCTTCTAAGAACAAGATTGATTGTACCTTTTTTATTCAAAGATTAAAGCCAATAATCTCTAGAAAAATGTGATTTAACGCAAAGGGCACGGTTAAGGTCTTAAATGTCGAAACAAATAATGCCCAAAGGACGAACAAGATTACGTTTGTACTTTAGTGTTTTCAGAATTTATTGCCCTGAAACATTTTGATAGATGTTCAAGTGCTTTAGTACAACGAACAAATTAACTTTATCAGCGGATTCTTTGAGATTTATTCATGTGAGAATTCGATTTCAAATACTGAGTAATATGCACTCTATATTATAATATGCAACGATCATTAAATATATATTTATACTAGCTGTCCCGGCAGACGTTGTTCTGCCCTGAAGAAATAAAATTTAGAACCCGATTGGAGCGCCCCCTACCGGGTCCAAATGTAAGCTATCCTATCTTTCAAGTTGGATCAAACTGCACACGGTGTGAAAATTTGATTAAAATCGGTCAAGTAGTTTAGGAGTCCATCGCGGACAAACAACGTGACAAACATTTATATATTTTTGTAGATATGTATTTGTATGGTATGTATATTAAGTATATATCTATGTAATATATAAAATTTCTGCATGCAAACGTCCTTTTGCTGCGCTAGTTTGGCAGTCAAATTAGGATTGCCAACTTTTAATATTCATAAAAATATTATAGGATTAGGTAACAACTTTAATACGATTAGTAAAGGGTTGAATTTAACCATACATTCTTTGACAGAGAGCTTTAGTATGAACGTTACTTGTTCAATTATAGATAAAATTACAGTCATTTTGCCACAAAATACTTTTAAACTGAATAATTTAAATATACCAAAGAATATTGTTTTATCCAAGAAGCAAGTGAGGTGTGTAAGAATAAGCCTAAATGGCGCTCTGTTGTCCGTGCCTACTCCGCAAGGGAACTGGCGTGAAGTTATGTATATATATATATATATATATATATATATATATATATATATATATATATATATATATATATATATATATATATATAAATCACGGCGAGCATTCAGGTTCGTTTTTCATGTCAATAAATCAACTGTTTGTACCTCGCACACTTTATTAATTTTACAGATGACTTCTAATTATCTAAAAGTTATTTTTAATAAATCCATAATAGAAACGGTACTTATTTCCCTCTAGTCTTCAGGTTCGTTTTTCATGTCAATAAATCAACTGTTTGTACCTCGCACACTTTATTAATTTTACAGATGACTTAATTATCTAAAAGTTATTTTTAATAAATCCCCCTTCATGCTTCAAAATCAACTGACATTTTATATGTCAAGTGAAATTATATTCTAGGCATGATAATCAACAGGTTAGATACACCTATATCAGATATTACTTTAGGAAATTTTTACAAACTCACTAAAGCTCCCCGTATTCCCTCCAGTCGCCTATAGCTAGGGTCGCGGTTGTGGCTATCGCATACCCGCATGAGCCCTGGCAGGCGCCGGCCGCGTCGGCCTCATCCATTGTCACCGCAGGGCGTAAAGTACCCCGCAGCGACAGAATGAGGAGCGCTGAACAATTCCGCTACCTCATTCAGCGGCCTCAAGTGCTGGCGGACTTACGGCGCCAGAGGTCATTCATGCCAAACCCCATCTAATCTGACTTACTCTCCATACATGATATTATAAAAAAGGAAAACAAAGTCACTGATGAAGTATTAATCCACCCAGTCGTCGAAATTTTTCTGATGTGGGCTCAGACAGAGTTGTTTGTATATCACCAGTATTCATAGGATTAAGACTGAAGTCCCTCGTCAGTGCTTGCGTTTCCTTTTTCTTTCTGTCACAGTTCATCAGAAAATTATGGATATCTTCTAAATGACCACAAGTAGTGCAGTTTGGTAAATCTACTTTCCTCATAAGATACGCAAACTATGCTGATGGATAGTGACCATAACGTAGTCTTAACGTTAACTTAGTATAAGATCGGGTGGGGTATACTTATAGGGCGCATTTATTTATTATGAACAGGACCACGTTCATAATACCGATGTAAGAAAGAGAGTTGGTCTGAAAGAGAGTGTCGGGGTGAAGGTAAGGAAAGGAACGTTCCGGTGGTTCGGGCATGTGGAAAGAATGCATAATGAAAGAATGACTAAACAGATATACAATGCAAAAGTGGATGGATGCAGAAGTCGTGGAAGGCCACGACACACCTTCCATGATCAAATTGATCGTGTACTAGCAGAAGGTGATGTCAGGAGCCTTAAGAACAGACGAGCGTGCATGACATGAGCTATGAATGTCAAAGAAGCAAGTGAGGTGTGTAAGAATAAGCCTGAATGGCGCTCTGATGTTTGAGGCTACCCCGCAAGGGATCTGGCGTGAAGTTATGTATGTATGTATCATGAACAGATTCGAACTTTTTAATATAGGTTGATAAACCTAGCCTTCTTGGTTGTTTTTTTTTTATAACCACCCAAAATTCATTTTATCTCAAAAATACGCCCTATACCTATACCGCATCCCCTTTCTCCTTAATTTGTTGGCAAAATAGTCCTTCCATTTAGTATAGCATAATTATTTAAATTTACCGAGTTTTTAGTTAAATGATTTGCAGAATCCTTAACCCAACTTAATTTTCTCGATATATAAGCGCTTTTTGACACAGGTGCATGACTATAAAAAAACCAACAGAATAAAGAAAAAATTGTGAAAAATTGTAATCACTCAAATTGTCATTAAATTGTGTAACCTCATTTTGGCGGGTTATAAGCCACTTAAATACCATATCTTGTGTATAATTATCGAACTAAAACAAGTTTGAGAGTATCAACAACCCTGATTAAGGTTTGATTAATTACGTTTCTGGACCCTCTTAAAAGTCACATGTCATAAACGTCGACAAAAACGTATTTGGACGACAGCCACTACATATTTCGTTGGATTTATAGGTCGAGTGCCCTAAATAGTACAGCCGTCGTTGCCTGTGGAAAATATTATTAAAGAAATCAAACAACATGCCCTAATTCTTGTACATACATACATAACTTCACGCCAGATCCCTTGCGGGGTAGGCACGAACAACAGAGCGCCGTTCAGGCTTATTCTTACAAACCTTACTTGCTTCTTTGACATTCATAACTCTTGTCATGCACGCTCGTCTGTTCTTAAGGCTCCTGACATCACCTTCTGCTAGTACACGATCAATTTGATCATGGAAGGTGTGTCGTGGCCTTCCACGACTTCTGCATCCATCCACTTTTGCATTGTATATCTGTTTAGTCATTCTTTCATCATGCATTAATTCTAATTCTAATTCTTTTATATGTGTATATGTCGAGCCTTTACCGCCGTTTTATCGTAAGCGGCATTTGAACATTCAGTTTTAATTAGATTAGACCCTCCTGAATTAAAAACTGAGTCTTAAAATAAAATAATAGCTTAAAATACCTTTGGCAAGAAAATATATACTTAGGTTCAAAATTTTGCTTACGATAAAATGGCGGTAAAGGCCCGATATACTCAATCATAATTATAAGTACCTATGTAATAACATATAATTTATTCGTACATTGATTGATAGATGAGGTGTGATTTAAAAACAAAGACTCAAATTAAATGACGGGTGAGATTCTTTTAAAACGTTATGATCAATTTTTGACGGAACCCATTGCCGGTTCCCAAAACTGGGAAACAAGATCCCAGCAGTGGGATGTATATAGGCTGCTATTACAATACGTCACCAACACGAAACAAAACAAACTGGTTCAGCTACATAGCACACCCAAACCTCTCATCCAAATCCAATCTCAAGTAACGCTTTGAGTTACGTAACACCGTTTGTAATTCTGTACACTTTCCTTAGTTCATACGCGTGTCTGTCTCTTCTCCGTATAAAATGTAGACAGTCATGAATTTTAGATCAAAAAATCTTTGGTTTTTCCCAACTTTATATTTGGTGAATTTATATGTAGAATACGGATGACGTCTTCCAAGGACTGTAATGTAAGTGCCTTTGTCTTTAGAGGATTGGTTTCGGGTTTTAATGTGAGATATTGATATGCGCATATTTTAGGATAGGTATCTTGGGGCTTGTATGTAAATTTGTGGATTAAGTTTTATGAGGTTTTTAATATTTAATGTGTGTATAACAGAGCAAGAAAAAACACCCAATTATTCTGTGTGGACTAATTATAGCAGAAAAACCGACTACAAACTGAAAAGCAAAAAATAAATATTGAACCGATTTATTTCTAAATCTTAAAGTCGGTGCGAAGTAAAACATAAGAATTACCATATTTTGCACATTTTTTATTGTTTTTTTATTTTTTGCTTTTTAGACTGAAGTTTGTTTTTGTTTTCTGTCAAAAAATATATTTTATACTTCTAGTAGCGCATGCACTTGAATAGATTTAGAAATAACATATTAAGCGCCCGTAGAAATTGTACTACTGGCAGGCGTATGTATACAAGCTTTTTTCGAAGAACGTAGGCGCTCGGTGTTCTTTAATAAGGATTACTCTCAATTTCCCTACGATACACTCATAAGATACACACTTGGTGATCGTGGGACCACCTCGGGCGTTTACTCTTACGATAAACAAAAAAAATGAAAATCGCTCCACAATTGACCGAGATATGTTATAACAAAGAAGTCGGTTAACAATTTTCGAAGGTTTCTTCCAATTTAAAAAAGTTAAAAGACTGCACTTTAACTGACAAGCTATTACCATTATTACGACTTATGATTCTTGTATATTTGTTGTTATAGAGAGAGATTTTGTGTTTGGGTAAGACATTATATTATAAACTAGCTGATGCCCGCGACTTCATCCGCGTGGTGCGGTTTTTTAACTATCCCACGGGAACTCTTCAATTTTTCGGGATCAAAAGTAGCCTATATGTTGACCAGGGATATAAGCTACCGCCATACAAAATTTCATTGAAATCGGTCCAGTCGTTTCGGAGATTATCCGTTACAAACAGACAGACAAGCAGACACACAGACAAACTCGGAAACAAAACATTTGAAAAAAATCTAAATTAGTTCTATTTCACTTCTTACATCACCGTGACTCGGTTTTTAGCATTTTTTTTTCATTGTACAGAAATTCGACCGCTACAATTTTATTATATGTATATGTATAGATGTTAATTAATATATTGACTGATTTCAAACTGTTTATTTTAAAAGAAATACATTAAATACGATTGACCGACAAGACACATAGACAAAAAAGGGAAGAACAAAAACATAGACAATATAAACTTATTAACTAGTGATGTGGATACACCACAGTTATGTTTTACGGGTCCGTATGTCTTGCCTTTAAAACGCTAGACTAAAAACGCCTCGCTCTGCTGGGATGGGAACGTTGAGACGGATGTATGGTACTACGAGATTTCATGAGATGAGAAGTTAGTACATATTTTTTTTTATTGCAGGAGATCAGCAGACAGGCAGACGGCCCACTTGATGGAAAGCGGTTACCATCGCCTATGGACATTTGCAACACCAAAGTTGCTACAAATGCGCTACTGCTCGCTTAAGGGAAGCTGGAACCTGGTCACTAATGCCGGATCACAAATCAAGGTTGTTATGACGACATACTTTAGAGCAGTGGTGGTAGCCATCCAGTCGGGCAAATGTCCTACCACCTGGCTACATAAGGGGGTCTTTGATATTTGCTCCCCTAACCGTAAAATTTAGAAAGAGAAGATGAATGTGATATGGGCAAGTGTAAATGTAGATCAAAAAAGAGTTGAGTGAAAAGTTGGCATAAGGATTTTTATAGTGTGATAGAGAACGTGTATCAGAATAGAGGAAAATGGGGGGAAAAGACATATTGTATCCACGTCAAATGATTGGGTAAGGACAGAAAAGAGAATCAACTTCAGTGACAAATCCGTTAGCCTTTTAAGAACGTTATTTTCCGATAACTATTTGTGACTTTTTAATTTTCTTTATTTGTTAACAGGTGTGCGCAAACTCAATGCTATCGTCGCAAGCGGCGCCCGTGCAGGTACATGGAGAATTGAAGCTCGTTGTGGTGGGGGTTCAGCTAGAGTTGACCTTACGGTCGGTTCAGGCTCTGGGAACACTTCGCCAGCGGCACCAGCAGCAGAGCAACATTATGTAGAACTGAGATTCGCTGATAGCATGAGGAGGCGGTACAAGCCTGGACTTCCATTTGTTGGCAGGGTGAGTACGATTTTAAGTAATATTCTAGGTTAAAACCCTTTAACAAAAAAAATAATAATTATAAAAACATTGTCTGTCTGTCTGCTTGTTTTTGTATATCACAATTTTACTCAAGTGTTTGAGTAAAATAATTTAATTGTGATATCATGAAAAATAAATATAAATACGGGAACATATACATATGGACTGATACATCCTTGTCAGGTTTTTTTTATGTTATAAAACCCAGTAAAAAATTAAAACGTAATTTCATGAACATACAAATTATTATGATCATGATTAATCTTGAATCGTAAGAGATGGTGATTGAATTGTGTAGGGGGGGGGGGGGGGCACTGTACGCAATCCTATCACTTGCTACTACTATGAAGGTTACGTATCAACTGACAATGTATTTAAGTTGCGTGAGCCTTGTAAAGCACGTACCCGATAAAACTACCCACAAATATTAATTAATTATCTGCTTGCATACAGTATAGAAGCTTCACTTATTTTTAATGGTAATTAAAAAAAATGAATACATATACATATATTAATCAATGACGTAGCTACATACTGAAACATGCAAAAAATATGAATATTTCAATGAAATTTTCCATTTGTTCTGTTCCTCATAAAAATGCATGCATTTGCATGTATTTCAGAACAAGTGCCGATGTTCAACGAAGCGTCTCGTTAGTTTAAATCCTCTTGTGATTATTTTATATGGACATTGGTCAATACCGAAATATTATTGAAGATTTCAAAATATAGTAATAGAGATTATATATAGTAAGTATAGTATTAGATATTAGAATATAGTAATTGGAATGTCAGCATTTAAGTTTTGTATGTTATAAATAGAAAATATTTGAATTTTGAAAAATTTGAAAATATTTCAATCGTAATAATGCAAAAAAGCTAAATTAATTTAAAAATAAATAAAAAAACGTGTGCGTCCCCGGACGCCCGACAGAAGTGATAACTTGCGCGAGAGAAAGGGAAGCCAGACAGACTGGCGCCGTAACGCGTTACGTAACGAAGCGGTTTACCCTCCCATAAGAAGTTATCACTTCAGAAATAAGATTAAATACGAAAATAAAATAAGTACCCATTTAATAAATGAGTTAATATAGACTATGTAACAAATCGCTGCCGACCATTTAGTAAATGAAGGAAAAGTGTATAAAAGGCCTTCATTCATTTGAAAAAAAAATGTTTAAAACCCGTTATGTTTAATTTGGCTGTTCAGATTTTAGAAATTACGTTCTTACCTTACCATATTATATATTTTTGTCATTCTCTTAAGACAATACTTTTTATTTTTAATTTTAATTGCCTATTCAAATACGCTTTACACAATATGTATATTTTTATTTGGTTTCTTTAGAGTTTATCCATAAAGATACGTCAAACCTATCCTAGGTACCCTAAACTATTTTATTCTACCTAAATAATGTTATATATATAAAAATTCCCTGTCAGTGTTTGACCGCGTTGAACTCCAAAATTACTCAGCCGATTTTGATGATTTGTTTTTCATTTTGCTGGATGCTTTCCAACATAAGATATATTTCATTTTAATTTTGCTTAAACCGCGAAGTAGGTGTGTATCAGTTCTGCTGTCAACTAAGTTACATAAGCATTATATTGATGGCGCCATACTTTAAGTCTCATCCTTAATTTGATTAATAGTATGTGAACCTTAATCAATATAAATCTTATATACATATAAATAAAAATGAATCGTAGAAATGTATGTACGAATAACTTGAGAACGACTTTACCGATTTTGATGACATTTTTTGTGTGTTTGAGTGGGTCCTCCGGATGGTTTAGATTCACAATTGGAACTAAAATCGGGTCATAGATTTTTATTTTTTCAAGGCAGAACAACGTCTGCCAGAACCGCTAGTATTATATAAAAAGCAGTGACTTATGAAGGACTCCAGTCACATCACCCAAAATATGATATAATTGTATTTGTACATCAGTCTTGTTTTATTGTTTCTTCAATTTCTGCGTTAGCAGTTCACTCTGTGACCCAAAAGAGAACATCAGTAAACTTTGTTACGGCTATAACTGCGCCGCAGAGGTAGTAGTTTATGCACATAGTGATATGGACCAAAGATATAACTAAAGAACTTCACACACTTTCTCTTAACGTTATTGCTTTCGCCAAAAAGCCATATGCGATTCCTTACTTTGATGTCCACAAAATCATATTCCCAAAAGTTATATAACAGATATAAAGCAGATCTGAAGGAAAACCATAAAATGAAACTCGGCAAAGTAATGTCTCTATTATCCCCGTCTAAGGTCTTGGCAATGAAACAATACAATAAATTACAAAAGCTGCCTAACGAAGTGCTTTTATATCGACGTGATTCTTTTTCGATTTATTTTTCTTTTACAAATTAATTCGTCTTGAGATTAAATCAATTATATTAATATTTCGCTATCATGAATGGCGTTGATTTTGCCTGACACTATTACATTTTTATACAAAAGCTTAGATAAAATGTTTTGTTTTCACACGAACATACATACGAGAACAATATAAACTAAATATTAAATTATATATCTGATTGAAAAATTAGAAGTGTTTTGCATAATTTTGAGATTCTACGACATAGAATGGTGAGAACAGAATGTTATTGGTTCATATTTAAGAATTATCGATTTTTTTTTTAATTACTCCCTGTTGTGTTTTGCTCATACTTGAAGCAATGTATATCTTGTTTTCTGATTATTATTATATATTACTAGATGACCTGACGAACTTCGTACCGCCATATTTTCTGATTAAGAGGATTCTAGAACGCGATCTCAGCGCCACCTACCGGTTCCAATTGTGAATCTAAGCTATTCGGGGACCCATTCAAACACATAAAACAAATTTCATCAAAATCGGTTAAGTCGTTCTCAAGTTATGCGTATGCGTATGAATCGTAGATATGTATGTACACATATCTACGATTCATTTTTATATATAAGAGATTATTCTTTGATGTTATAAACGAATACAATAAAGAAAACTAAAATATATTGTATTCTACCTATTATCCCTTACGACTATAAGTAGAATAGTCATACTAGGTCATCGTTAGGTCACGTTACTTTACTGATCCGTTTGCCGAGTTAGGTACTAGACCTCTCATCACTCAAAGAGTCGATTAGGTGTTTTGTGAGCTCCAGATTGGATAAAAATAAACTACTATATTTTTTCCAGATATTTAGATCATCCAGGCAAGATCCTGGATCGCAATAGCTTGGATGATCTAAAGATAGACCATATTGAAAATGTTAAAATGAGGTTGTTGGTCTTATTGTTTTTAAATATATTTTTTGACGCCACCATTTCTTATATTCTTTTGTTTTCTCATGTCTGTCTTATAATTGCGTAATATTAAGTTTATTACACGCCTTTATATTGCTCATTCTTAACAATTCAAACACTCGACCACCATCAATCCCGATATTCTACAAATAATACACATAACATCTAAAGCGATTTCAGTTTAAACGAATAATATATCAAAAGTGTAAATAGTTGTCCCAATTTAAATTGAGTCAGTATATCATATTATTTCATGCCTCTGTCAACACAGGTTTTGGCATTAAGCCAGGTCGGTTCGGCTAAACTTAATGGCTTAATTAAGACTTAGGTTAACGTCACAATATCGTTCTCATTTTAGAAGGGGTTGTGTAGTGAATCCGTACTGAAATAAATGATAACAGGTTGCAGTAAATCTCTGGTGTCTTAATAAGCAATCTTGTGCTGTTGCAATTATCAGAGATTAGTTTTTAGATCTAAAATAAATCACGGTAAGAACAATTTCTCAAGAACGTTGCGCACCATGGTGTTTTGGAATGAGATCCCAGCATAGCTGGGCATTAACTCGTTAATCCGTTAATCGTTAATTAACGAAGTTAACATTTCGAGTAACGGATTAACTTTTAATTTAACTTAAAAATATGTTAACGGACTCGTTAACTTAAATTTTTAAATTTCCGTTAAATTTCCCAAAGTCCGTTAATCGTTAATTCAGCAACAAATCTTTAAAGAGCAAAGCTCAGTTTCGTCAAAATGTGGCTAGACATAAAGTCGAAAGACTCGTTAAATGATGCGGTATTCCTCGGGGGACAGATATTCGCAAATCTGTTTATTAAATATAATACTGCTATACCCTCAAGCGCTGCAGTTGAACGTCTTTTCTCCACGGGCAAGGATATATACTACAGCCGAAACGAGCCTCGCTTTCAGACGAGAACTTCAACATATTAATGTTCATGAAGGGGAATATTCATATTCTGCCAGATGACTAAATTGATAGATAAAATTGGACGGGTTTTTATATCGTTTCGTCTAAGGTGTAAATGGTCTATATAGCAATTCGTCTGAATAGCAATTGGTCATTATATTACTATCAAATCGTCTTTAAATTAGTTCGTTTAATTAGTGTTTCGTGCAGAACGCAACTAGTCTATCTTAATAAAATAAATTCTAAACTTTAATCCAAATGAATGAAAAAACATTGTTTGTCAACATGCCTATATTAAACAGTCTAATAATTATACCCGTCTTTTTTTTGTTTCTAACCTGTTAACTTCCAGAACCAACAGTTTTTATACGAAATTGCAATTTGCGTGTTAACGGATTAACGTTAACTTGTGTTAAATTTTCTGAACTGCAACGCTTTAACTTTTAACGAAGTTAACTTTTTCAGTAACGGATTAGCGATTAACGAAGTTAGTTATTTGATTAACGATGCCCAGCTATGGATCCCAGCTTAGGTTTCCGCACAGCGCTACGTTATGGTGTTTTTCAAAAAGGGTACAATGGTGTGGACTTGATACAACTCACTTCGCCATAGCCTTTAAGGAACTAGCGAACTAACCAGCAGGTCGAAAGCGCATTCATTCATTGGCGTTTACGCGTTTTGTTCCAACATATCATTACTAGTGTCTCTATAAATTAACTAGGAACTAGGCTAGACTAGACTTAGAACTATAAAAGTCTAAAACGCCATAAATTTATTGGTTTTTATTTGTGCATATAATATTACTCTATTACTATCTCTTACGCTTGGCGGCTTTCCACACATATTGGAAGAATTAGCAACTCATAACCCGATCGGGCACCGGCTTTTGTTTCAAAATATGCGGTAAGATTGCAAAATTAAAAATCGCGAGCTAGACATTTGAAATCAAAAGTGTAAGTTCTTAATTAGTACAACAGCGATGTAGTCGGCGCTTAGATCTTACAGTATGTTTTTTCAACCGGCTTACCCTAGCCGAATTTCCACTCCGCGCCACTGAAAGGGTGTCATAAGTCAGCCGGTATGGCGTTGGTGATATCTCAGGTGTTTTAAGTGTCCATAGACGACGGTAATCGCTTTCCATTAAGTGGACCGTCAGCTTGTCTATATGTGCTAAAATCCGATATGTGCGTATGAGTGGACTACAAAGTCCACTCACAATAGTGTGTCAAAATCAATAATTCTCTTTTGTCATTTGGTTACGGAATGCTAAAAAACATCTGAAATCGAATCGCTTATTTATAGAAAATCTGATATTAAAGCAGATTATATACCCCTTATTTCTGTACGCCTTCCTACCAAAAACATGTTAGAAACTAAATTTGTACCATCAAACATCTCTAGTATTTATTACTCCTGTTTTCCAAAACAAGTTAATTATCATTATCTCCTTGTCTTTAACGTATCTCTTAAAAAACTACTGCCATACTGGATCATATTCTGGAAAATTAATAAACTGAATTGTCAACCTCATTAGTTGGAAATGTGGTATACAACCTCTCAAGCTAAATTTACAAACATTTAATACTGTCATTTTTTAGACAAATAAACCCTTTTCCCCCTCTCTCCAGGTGGAAGCCATGAGTACTGAGAAGCGAGTCCGAGTCCGTGTGAAGCTGTATGATGACAAGACTGACATCTACAGCCAGGATATTGATATGTCAACCGGTGAAGGAGGTTTCATAGTACCAACCGTACTTGCTGATGCGCCTTATGTGAATTTGCAAGTAAGTGTACAGTATTACTGTATTACCTATTATTACTTGCAAATATTATTTCTTTTCAGTTTTTGACCGATTTAATCTTTTGACAATATTATGTTTTATACTTATAATAAAGCCAAAAACCGACACAAGAATCACATGAAACATTATCTAAATTATAAAATGTTTAAGACCATGTCAAGTTCACATTTTTTGGACCATTGTGATTCTTAGTTCTACCACGGTAACCGGAAATCTGGAAAAACCTAACTTATCGCATAAAGTGCGTATGCATATGCATACGAATGTAGTTCTGAATAAATATTTTTCTTTCTTTCATATTATATCTTGAATCAAATATTTATGTGAAACAAATTACAGTAATCTTTGTAGATGTAACAGGCACACCTTGTGGTGTGCCTGTTACTTCGTTGCTGCAGGATTTAGATTCTATATTAATATTTTCTGAACTCTGCATTGCATGCTCGCAAAATCAAGACTAGTCATACCCGAAAATACATGAAAATTTTAGATACAATTTAAATTTTATTTATTACAATTTTCATTGAAATTCGTCGAGTTATTTCATAGCTTAATAAAGACAAACTATGATAGTGACAGACACTAATTCTAATAATAGTCATATATGATTACTGATTAGACATCGTATAAATAAGTAACATTTGGGTACTAATTTTGAAATCATAGAAAGACACTTTCATTATATTAGTAGGTGTTTTATTGGCAGCTTTATTATTTACAGTGAGATCTTCCAGACAATACAATCGGAATTAGTTTCTGTAACGAAAATTTGTCACAGCACGTAAATAACCGATACTTATGGTAATCTAGCAACATTTCAACCTCAGCAACTATCTAACAAATCGCTCCACGTCTGCCGGTCGTTCGCGCCTAAAGCTAATTTAGTTTAATCGCCTCCATTAATTGGCACTGGGAACTTGTGAAACTCCGATACCCCCGGGATTGGACTTCGTTCCCACTGCGAATACAAATGACCACATTTCTATGTGCCAGGTAGAACTCTGGAGTGGTGGTAATCCGCACTTCCAATTTGATGTCTTCGTGCAGATTTGATTTGTACTTTGAGGTTTTAGAGAGAATTATACTAAATAATAATGTTTAAATGTCTTAGTCATCTTTTAAGAAATATTTTAAGGTAGATATTACATACATACATACATACATAACTTCACGCCAGTTCCCTTGCGGGGTAGGTACGAACAACAGAGCGTCATTTAGGCTTATTCTTACACACCTCAATTGTTTCTTTGACATTCATAACTCTTGTCATGTACGCTCGTCTATTCTTAAGGCTCCTGACATCACCTTCTGCTAGTACACGATCAATTTGATCATGGAAGGTAGATATTAAAGCAGAAAATCATTATATTAATACGTAAAGCAAAAACTTTGTACCCCTTTTTACGAAAATTGCGCGGACGAAGGAGTATGAAATGTCGCACACGTATCTATATAAAAGAAAGTCGTGTTAGTTACACTATTTAAAACTCAAGAATACCGATTTGGGTGAAAATTGGTGGGGAGGTAGCTTAGAACTAGGAGACGTACGTAGAATACTTTTTATCCCGTTGGAACCGGTAGGTGGCGCTGAGATCGGGTTCTAAAATCCTCCTAATCACCTGGACCGATTTTGGTGATTTTGTTTTTGTGTGTTTGAGTGGGTTCCCGGATGAATTAAATCCACAATTGGAACCGTTAGGTGGCGCTGGGATCGGGTACTAGATTTTTATTTTTTCAGAGCAGGACAACGTCCGCTGGGGTCGCTAGTAGTTTATATAGAGAAGAAGCGAGGAATGCTAATATTTTTTTAAACTATGCATAAAAATACATTAAATCAAAAAACATTACACACACTACCATGTATTTGACACAGACGCATATATACTCTTTGTTTTATTGTTCAAGTCAAATTAACAGAGTAGCCTTAGAGAAATATGTGATTATAGAAGGATAGTCTTTGACATTAATTGTTATGGTCGAATTTCGACCACGGGCGACCAGTAGCTTAAATAATTCGTCATTTGTGAGGGCACTGTTTTGTACAATAGGGGACGGGACAGTCAAATCGTCGAAATTACTTTTTATATATTTACAGAACGTCGCAGCCTCTTAGATTTTGCACGAGTGTACCTACATACATAATTGACGTCATAAGTAGATACAAGTAAAAGAAATCTGTCTGAAAGATTTTTGGGCAAGGCTCTGAAACGACTTAACAGATTTCTACAAAATAATTAAGGATTAAAACACCAAATTTAACTTAAATCTACGTTGTCATTTCGATATCTTGCAGGGATCAGAAGATATAAAGTCCAGAAGAGGCAAATCAACAAATAATACAATTAGTTAAACAAGAACTGGACTTCAATTCTCAACTCAAAGTCCACTAAATCATTATATAGCCATAATCCGTGTCTTTCTATTCCCCATTGTATGTAAATTTACTATACTATGTTTCATCCTCCAGGTATTTGAGTTTGGTAAGTTTCCACCCGAGTTTAATGAGGCAATTAAACTGAGCTTATGTGTGATCGGTCGTACGTTGATCTATGTGGATGGAGTATATTGGATGGTTTAATGTTGAATACATTAGTTGATAAATTAGGTGAAATATTAGAGCTTTATGTGGCTTTACATAAACGCACTAATATTTAATAATAAACAAAACTGCGCATACAGGCGAATAGAGATCATGATATGAATGATGTATTTATTACTATTAATGTATACAATCATATATACCTATATATACTCTGAATATCCTATCCATTAGTAATCTTGCATTATTGTCTATCAAGATAAATAAGCACTTTGATCATACAGCGTCACAAGTTTTCGTGTGATAAAGATGGAGCGGAATACTTTATAAAGGATTATATAGGATATTTTTCAAATTTAATTTAGTTACATTTTCATGCACGTAAGCTTAGAAAGACTTGTATTGTCACGTTTCCAGTCTTCAAGGAACAGATATGCTAAATTTTATGGTTCATATCTAAAGTCATAAAGAAATAAAATTATTTCACTTATTAGTTTGGATACAAAAAGGACTACTTGATATGGAAAATGATGTTTGTGTCAGTTTTTTCACAAAAAGTTACCGAGAACTATGTGGATCGGAGAAGGAGAGAGTATTAATAGGGAAGTAGACCCCTCTGAAATGTAAGTTCGATCGGTCAGTATTCGTTATAATTTTTTTGCGACTCATTTGGTAGTTACGAATGTGTCCCTGTGAATACACCGTCATGCAGCCAATTCCAATAATCTGGGTAAAGTGCTTTTACGCTCCTGATAACTATCTTATGAATTATGCTAGTTGATGAGAAGTGATTGAAGACATACGGGTCATGATTTTAATAAGCACTATGTTCGGAGTAAACATCTATCTATAGATACATCTATCAATGCACTGTTTAGGTAATCCTTTAGAAATTGCTATTTCTAAAGTTACCACTTGCTGATGATAATGAACAATAATCGTGAGGAAATCTACATGTCAAGATTTCTCATGTGTGAAATCCGGACTTGGAAATTCATGCCAAGTTTATATTCCATTCTCAGTTGCGTCTCATGTAAATCAATGTTTTTATTTACCAAGACGTGTAAAAACCAATATAGTTCCTTACACATATTCATGTAAATCGCTCTGAAGGCAAGGAAATGTAAAGTATACTAAAATCTTCGTATATAATTGAAGCTTTAAAATTCAGTGCATCATGAACAATAACATGCTTTATAATTAGGTCATATTACCAACGTTAATAAATGATCGAAATCTATTCCATCATCAACATAGCATCCGATAGAATTTCAAGCAATTGTTGCTCGAATTTGATTTTACATTGTCTATACAGCAACATTGTGACTCTTTGTTACATGATAATCGTTTGACTTTGAATATTCATGCACAATAGGCACGTTCATTTGAATTAACTGCCGTTTTGACGTAAAGTTCATACTTTCGTACATATTTATAGCTCCGCAACCCATTTTTATGAAGCACACACATAAAATATTGTCAATGTAAGGTTTTAGGGTTTTATCGATAGAATGTATTTTGGATTAAGTGATCATTCGTACATGACTTTATGAGATTGTGTAATGGTGGAATAAAATAGTAATAGTCATTGAATGAAATTGTTGAGATATTTTATGATTTATTTTATTGCAATAAAAATGTTAAATGTGCGGGTGATTCTCTGATAACGAGTTACTATTCAGTAAAACCTCTTTAAGTCGAACTTGAAGAGAGACGCCAAAAAATTCGAGTTATAGAGTTTTTGAGTTATGGAGGATTTCGACTTAAGCGTATTTTGTAAGGAAATTTTCGACTTGTAAATGTTAAAATTTAGTCAAATATTGCTATGTTCGAGATACAGAGGTCTAATTTATTTTTTCGAGTTATAGAGGCAAAATAAGTATTGAATTTGCTTATAGGGACTCAGTAATTATTTCGACTTACAGAGGCTTCAGATTTCCAGCATCGAAGGATTTGGAGTTTGAGGGGAAGGGAACACAATTTCTTTCGAGTTTGGGATTTTTCCGACTTATCTAGGTTCAACTTAAAGAGGTTCTGCTGTATATTGTTAAGAGTTGCAGGACTCGAATTAAAATGCCGTTGGAATTATTATAGAGTGTATTAGATCAATACAAAAACGTATAACACACGTACAAACAGGCCAAACGTAATGCAGAAGATCGTAATTCCATAAAACGCGCAAAGTCCGTCACTAAATAGATTACCGAATGTAGTACACATTTCTTGCTTCACTCGTGGTTATCGCTAGACTGCCGATCTCTCCATTCAGCCATTGCTTTATACTGCACCGATACAATATGTCTGCCCGACCATGTGGACCGAATTTCTTGGAATCAGTCCGACACACCTGGCTAATGACTACCATAAAAGATTACAATACACAATGGGCTGTTTTCTAATCACAAATTTTAGACACAAAGTAAACAAAAGAAGTCCAAATGCGGAAAGGTAATAAAGTGTGCTTTTATGGTATGCAGGTGTCAATCCACTTTTGTCGGCAGGTAGGTTGTAACAACATGTAGTTCAACAACTATCCAGACACGTCTCAACAGACAGAAATGTAGGCAAAGGTGATGCTTTGGTATCAAGCTGGACAATCTGTTGAGATTGTAGAGGTAAATGAGGAGGAGAGGCCGTGGATAATACTATTTCTCTATTAATAAATGGACTAGAGAATTCTACGTGATGTCGCTCATGTAAATCTTGAAGTTTATCTCACAAAATTAATACTTTCTTTCAAAATATAATTGATCCTATATTCGTTACCGTTGACGAGACTATATCTTAAAAAAATTAATCACAGTTGCTTTATTTCCAAGACCCTGAAGACGAAATATACAAATCAAGTTTATGTTATCGTCTCCGGATTCATTATAAAATAAGATAAGCCAGGGGCGTGGTAACAGAAAATAGCGCCTAAGGCACGCATCATAATACTGTTGCGCCTCTTCGTAAATTATCATCGTGTCCTTCCCACTCATTTGCGAAGCTCGGAAATCACGAACAAGTCTGTTCGATATTAAATCACGAAATAAATATAACAGTATGAAATAGTTTAGGCGTCTAATGAGGGGGTCATTAGACGCCTTGCGCCTAGGGCTAGTGCCCTACTTTCCCCACCCTAGCTAGCTACGCCTCTGAGATGAACTAATCCACATATCTACGAGTATTTAATAAAAAACTAACTACTACATAATACTATTATATTAATAAGATCTATAGAGCAAACATAATGATTGGTGGAAGGAAATAAGGAAGAAAATGAATACCAATCATAAACAATCCAACCGTTAGTGGCATTGAATCAGTTTATTCAACCTACAGAAGTTCGGCACCACGCTCGCCGTCCTTAAGAGCTGTAGGTCGCTAACTTTAGTGCTTAATGGCTTTGTGCTCAACTGAAATTAGTCGAGATATTACTACCTTAACATGTGTCAAAATTTGTGATTCATCTTATACCTAGGTCAATGGTCTAAGATAATTCATTTATAACACTATATAGGGAAAAGTGTTGTTTATTTTAATAAGTTTTGACTAAAATTTCGCAAGACTTGAATGTTTATTACTTATATTTATTTGGCAATATATCATGTTAATTTTCTATTTAAGGGAATTCGACTATAAAGTTCCGTTATAAAATGGTAGTCTTCACTTTGTTAATTAAGTTTTTAGTTTGATAATACTAATTTAACCGGTTTCAATTTTAGTGGAAGCTATTAATTATTTGTCAGCATTGAAGTTCTAATAACGAAGTCTCATGTATTGTGTAATTCGTGATCTATTATTATTCAATTAATCAGTCAAAAATTCAAAATAAAGTTTTTAGTCATTTATGTTCTTGTCTCTGTTCTTGACTTAAAATTGTATATCAAGATCTCTAAGAACGACTGATGGAGGTTTCGCGTGAACAAAAGGCTGGCTTGTACCTGAGCCAACGCATCAGCGTTTCCATCCAACGCGGCAATGCGGCCAGCATTTTGGGAACGATCCCCGCCCACAGCGGTATGGAGTAATTCTTTTACGTATTGTTTTGTAGGTGTAGTTATATTTATAATATAAATGGAGGATTTAGGAGTTTTTTTATTAGGCAATCGTCATTCCTAGTTTTCACGTCAATAGGCGATAAAAGGGCATGCCCTCAACCCTCAAAGTGAATTTTTCTTAACATTTACTCGTATAATTATATAAATGAAATACTGGAAGAAAACTCTTTCAGGGTTAAGCTCGCCTTTGTACATCACCACTATTCTAAAGTTTGTATGTAACTTTTTGTGTCCAATAAAGAATAAAGAAAGAATAAAGAATTAATACAGATTATTCTTTGCAGAGCAAGTAAGTTTTAAAAGTAAATATATAAAACCAGAAATTCTACTTTCCTCTAGCATTCTTTTGTATTTTTACGTGTAAAGAAATCCTATTAGTGAAATTGGATTCAATAAGATCGTATAATGTTGAACAATATTTGGGTCGGACGTAACAAAGAGCCGCCGATGCTTTGTTGACTGTGACGACTGAAGGCTTTTGAACCTCTTCACTCCATACATTGACCTCAACAAAATTAACCCTTTAAGTTAATAATAAACTTGTTTTTTAGGTTCTCTCAGCTTTTTGAAAAAAATATATAAATTCGTCATGTTACACACGCATGTGTTTTTTAACCGAATTCCAATATGTATGTACACCGATTACGCTGAGTTTTATGATCCGATTTACGTTATTTTTTTTAGTTCGACGCGGAATAGTTGCCATTTGGTCCCCTAAAAATTAACATAGTTTGGCCCAGTAGTTTTCATTTTATAATCATTTTTTTATGAATTTTTTTTTCGTTCCCGTTTCTTGGTACCCATGTTGTTTAAGGCGCGCGGCACCTTTCATAGCATTACTCATAGCTAGACACTAAAAAGTAACAAATAAAAAAAAACTTTAACTAAAAATTAAAAATAAGATATTATAATTAAAAATAGCTTTAGAAATAAGTTATTTTATACTTTTTAGTTTTTGAAGTCGGTTTTTTTTTGTGTCTTCAAATGGGTCTCGGGGTGGTTTAGATTTATAATTGGACCCGGTAGGTGGCACCAATGAACTCCTCTTAAACAGTGGGACTGATTGTGATGATATTTTTGAATGAGTTCAAGTGGATTACTAGAATGGTTTAGATTAACAATTGGTCCCGGTATATGCCGCTACAATCGGTTTTCAGGATATAGACGAAATGTTTTGTGTGTGTTCAAGTGGGTCCTGGGATGATTTAGATTCACAATTGAACCAGGCACGTGGCGCTGGAATGGGTTTCAGAATTTAGGTGAAATTATTTTTGTGTTTGTTCAAGTGGATTCGAGAATGGTTTAGATTAACATTTGATCCCGGTAGATTGCGTTGCAATCGGGTTTCAGGATTGGGACGATTTTTTGTGTTTATTTGAGTAGGTTCTTAGGTGGTTCAAATACACAATTGGACCCAGTAGGTGGCGCTTCATTCGGAAGATAGATTTTTATTTTTCACGGCAGGACAACGTCTACTGGGCCCGTTGGTACTATGTAACGAACAAGATATAGAAGATCAGTGATTCTAAACAAACGGTTTATAAGAAAATCCTTTGTTTTTTCTTGACTCAGTTTTTATGCTAAAAAGGGCTTTCAATGTCCGCGACAGTGTTACCTTACAAAGCTATATTGTTGCAAAAAGAAATATCAAAAGGTCGTATTAAATTTTTCCTCTCAACGCATAATCCCCGGGTCTCAAGCTGGAGATTAGTTGGCTAATTTCTTAAAAGCGTTCGCTTTTTGCGGATTTAATGGAGTGCCGGATTATTTGTGACTCTTCCGAAAAGGCTGTCCGCGATGATAGAATACTGCAGTCATTTGAGCTTATACAAATACATGAACATTTCGCGTGGCCTCGCTCGCGTAATATTTCGAACAAGAAAACTATTCAGCATACAAAGTACCTAAAGT
The DNA here is from genome assembly GCA_019925095.2 of Dendrolimus kikuchii. Classification (NCBI taxonomy): domain Eukaryota; kingdom Metazoa; phylum Arthropoda; class Insecta; order Lepidoptera; family Lasiocampidae; genus Dendrolimus; species Dendrolimus kikuchii. The sequence continues at coordinate 18,529,768 of CM034397.1, forward strand.
TCATATCCGTTATTAAAACTATATGTATAATAAACAAAAAAATAAAAATTTGTGACCGTTGTGTAATCGAAAATTATGATGTCATTAATGTCGTTTTCGACGTTTCATTACTTAAAATATCTTTTTAGAGCGATTTAAACAAAAAATATCGTTTTAGCAGGTCTCCTGACAATTATTGACTTATAAACTTTTTTTGTTTAAATACTAAGCGTTGAAAAATTAGGAAAGATCGGTAGCGCCATCTCGTTATATATATAGCTTACAGAGTAGCTCCTTTTCCTAAGCATTTTTCTGCTATGGTTTCTATGGAAACACATTTATTAGTACATTCCTGGAGTCCACCATCGGTGGCACGGCCTCTCGGCATAATTTATTTACGCAAATTAAGGCTTAGGCAGGAAAATCTCCTTGAAAAAATGTCTACCGATAAAACAGAACAAAAGGGAATCTCCGCAAGGGAACACAACCAAAGAAATGTCGAGATATGAATAATGAGAATCATTGTGAAAATAATAAAAAAAGAGCACTCAAACGAAATAAGGGTAATGATGTTGAATAAGGAGCCTATGATAACGTCCCGGTAAACTAATTTGGCCAATCGTAATCTTATTCGGGACTCCTGGAGTAATATATTACAGACTAGCTGTGCCCAGGACTTTGGGCGGGCGGGACTTGGAATAATATACTTTACAAACTTTTAGTACTTCTCGTCATTATTATAACAATAACTAGCTGTACCCGGCTGACGCTGTTCTGCCCTTAAAAATAAAAATCTAGAACCCGATTGCAGCAACGGTTTCGCTCTCATCCCTGCTCCGTGCTGTTTACGGGGTGAGTAGTGACACCGATAGACGCCTGGCGGGAATAACTGATCGAGTGGTAACTGATCAATTATCGACTGCCGAGAGTAGAAAATTATTGAAGTAGTATCGCTAGTTAGTATCTCTATTCAAAAATAGGGGTTGGTGGTAAAAAGGTGAGAATTTAAATGAATCATAAAAAAATAAAAATAAAATATTTATGGGTGGGTCACCCTTATAATTTAGGGGTATGAAAAATAGATGTTGGCCAATTCTCAGACCTACCCGATATGCACACAAAATTTCATACAAATCGGTTCAGCCGTTTCAGAGGAGTTTGGTAACAAACACCGCGACACGAGAATTTTATATAATAGATAATATTCTTCTTTCCCCTTACTGTGTCTTTGTGTTACTGAGCATGCACTGTTTGCTATAACTACATTAATTTTTCTAAAAGTAATTCTGTAACATACTTCTGTCTAGAACTTATACAAAAAAAGAACTTGAGGTATAAAGAGAACGTGTTACTGGGGAGTTTCCTGCCGCTTCTTCTCCTTAACAGCAATAACAAGTTGCGAAACGTACATAGATTAGGAGGTAAAATTAAATTTTAACTTATTTTATATGTATGACCTTCAAAAAGTGTTCTCCAGTGGAACTTATTTTGAATAAAAACTTTTGAATTTGAATATCTATTTTCACTGAGTTGGTATTGAAGATCACAGAAAAAATTCTATATCAACTACCTTTGGTACGGTATATTGTTCATGATACCCGCTAGATGGCAATAATAGTAACAAATATTTATATCTGTTCATACTTCTAATACATAATTATCAAGAACGCGAAAGGCGATCTGTCCGTTACGCTTTCACGGAAAAACTACGTAGTCATTTATACTGAACTTTTGTATACAGGCAATTTTTTTAGTGAGCCTTCAGGGCCAAATCCTCTCTCTCTTTTCTTTCACCATATTGGGATATGGGTATATTACTTGGGGTCGGCACAATATGTCTTTTCCTTCCACACTCTTCTATTCTGACATACCTCTTCTGTCACACCGCATATCATCCTGTCATCCTTCACACAATCCATCCATCTTTTTTTTGGTCTACCTTTAAATTTGTACCCATCGATCTTGTAGTATAACATTCTTTTTGTCACGTGACTTTCATCCCTCCTCATTATATGCCCATAGCAATTTAATCTTCTTCCTCTCAATTTTTCTGTCACATGTGCAACTGCAAATCAGGGCCAAATCCTAAATTATGTTAAATAGCGAAAAATACTCAATGGAGTCTCGAAGCCCAGATTAGATTTTTGAAAAATCAATTACCCTTGTCAGGAATTGGACCTGCAGATTTTGAACAAATAAATACAAACTGCATTATTATACCAAATCATAGCTTGTAAGGATCAATTTCTGTGAAGGGATGTCGATGACCAACCAAGGGAAAGGGTTGTTTTTGAACAAAATGTTCTATAGTCAGGTGGTAGGGTATTTGCCGCCAGGTGGTAGGGTATTTGCCCGACTGGATGGCTACCACCCCTGATCTAGAGTATGCCGCCATAACAACCTTGAGTTGTGTTTCGGCATTAGTGACCAGGTTCCAGTCTCCCTTAAGAGAGCAGCAGCGCATTTGCCTTTGATGTTGGAAATATCCATAGGCGATGTTAACCGCTTTCCATCAAGTGGGCCGTCTGCCTGTCTGCTGAACTCCTGCAATAAAATAAATCTCCTTTTGCTATTTCGCATAGATTAGGATTAGGCCCCGAAGGTCCTCTTGAAAAATTAATTCTGTATATGTAGATTTAGCACCAAAAATAGACCAATGGACCAACTTATTATCCTGAAAAATTTTATTAGGATTTTCTCCGTCCATAGATTTACATGAATGTACAATAAAGTACAGATAACAAACGTTCACTATCTTTGTAATTTGACTATGGAACCGTACAAACGCATTTAATTAAAAATATTAGTAGAAGTAGTATTATTATTCATTCATTAAATACGTGCATTACAATCGCACATTTTTTTTCGCGATTTTATTGTACTAATATATTATGTAATTAAATAAGAAAAGTCGTGGTAGCGTAATGGCTTACGCACGCATCCCAGACTCAGGGCGCGGGTTCGATCCTGGCCGGAACGCATGCACCGCTTAGTCAGTTTTCTGATCTAATGTGCATATTGTTACAATTATCACGTACTAACAGCGGTGAAGGAAAACATGATGATGCAATCTGCACATCGAGATAACCGACGTGTCAAACCTGCCAAGTCGCCTTGGACAAGCATGGTGGGTATACTATCCGTTCACCTTATAAGGGGAGGCCCGAGCCCAGCAGTGGGACATTTATGGGCTGATATTGTTATTATAAGTAAGAAAAACCTAATTTCTGCCAAATTTTACTCATATAGAGATTCAATTGGGCAGAAAATTTCTACCTAGAAAATATATGTGATATAATATCCTGATAAACGAACAGACAGACGAACATGACGATTGTACAGAGGTCTTTTTTTAAGGGATTGAAACCCTATTAAGGTTTAGTTTTGGTGCGCAAACGATTCATTTGTTACTTTTCAGCTTGCGGTCAGATTTCAAGATGTATTAGTTCAAGTTAAACGTTTGTTCCAATAGATGGCATTAGAAGACTTGTTTGCGGTTCTAGTTTGTAGAATTAGTTTGCTTTTCCATAATTGGTAAGTTAGGTAGCCAATCTGCAAGTTAGATTTTAACCGGGTGTGCTGAATATTCCAATGTAATAAGTGTGAACAGTTTTTATGTTTGTTCTAAGCTGACTGCTAGTCCGAATAGTTTTTTCTTGTTTAATATATACGGTGTCTCTAGTTCTCTGCTATACTCTGATTTTAATTACCTGGACTAAAATGACAGGTTCGATCTTTTTTATGTTGCAAGCTTAAAGCAACTCACACAACTCATTTATGAATCAAAGGAAGGTCAATCGCAGCTGTCATTTTAGTACAGGTAATTTAAAATCAGAGTATACCTAATTACCAATCAAATCAAAGACTGACGGACGAACCGTAACCAGGTATTTTATTATACTGATATTCCTTTTCAAAAAGTTAATAATAATAAACTTCTTGACTTATTTGTTGAATAGCGCAATGCTCTATCTGCCTCTGGATCGCTATCGCCCATACCTTATAAATTAATAGCCGTGCCTGCGACGTCATCCGCGTGGAATTTGTTTTCAAAACCCCCCGATTTTGAAACATTCTTCATTGGTGCTCCGCTCCTATTAGTCTTAGCCTGATGACAGATAGCCAATAGCTTTCCTCGATAAATGGGCTATTTAACACTGTAAGAATTTTTCAAATCAGAGCAGTAGTTCCTGAGATTAGCGCGCTCAATCAATCAAATAAACAAACTCTTCAGCTTTATATATTAAGTAGTATAAGATATATGGGGTAAACTTTTGATCGTTCGTGGAATCGATATGCCTAATTCAAAACTCGCACTATCCTGTAACATTTAGTTCTAGATTACGAATCTAAGGTTGGAACAATAAACCATTTGTCAGAGTAATTAATTGTGGATATAAAAGATACAACGAGCACGAAATTTCCGATTGAAAAAAATTGCCGTGCCGTGAATTATGTAACTTTGATCATCTAAATTAATACAATATTAAAAAACGTTAACGTAGCGTAATTAAATAATGTTTTAAACCATAAGCTAGTTGTAACAGTAATTCGTTGTGCATATAAAATAAACAAAGAGCACAAGACGTAATATAAAAAAAATAACATAGTTAAAGCCGTGACTAAATTTTATTTATCCACATGAATAAAATATATTAAGTGTAAATTTAAAGAATTTAAATATTGATATATCAGAAAATGATGTTAAAGAGTTTGAAAAGAGTTTATTTAGTACAAGCACACACGAATCTCCGCCATAAGGTCGGAGCCAGCAGACCGGCATTTCAGAGGCTAATTCAATTAATCTCCCTATAGGTGGAATTTGCCGAGTTTGCCAAACACCTAAGGATTACGCCGCTGGCTCTCCATTTAGACTACCCACTTAGTTAGGGTATATTAATGAAGATGTCTGGCTTATGGAGGGAAATGGCCTGAAGATGTATCTTTTATAAACATGTAAAATAACCGGATTAGTGAAATTGCTTACGTTATGAATAATACTTAAATATTGCGATTTATATAATAAACATTAGTGTGACTAAATTATCGTTAACTCATTATTGTTACTAAATTGGCCAAGTGCGTGTCCGAGCAAGTACATACATTGGATTCCTTGAAAGTCGCCGCTTGATTTTTATTTAGAATTTTCTACGTTCCAAAGTCCAGAGGGGGGGGGGAGTAATTATTACGACTTTAGAATCAAATATCTCTCCACCTCTTGCTTTAAACAAACAGACAGTGAGAAATATTGTAATTCAATGTCAAAAATTTGAACTTCGATTACAGATAGGGCAGCCATCCCTAATTTTTAGTTTTTCCATAATCTACTAGAGTATTGTATAGTGACATACAAATTACATAGTTTTGCTAAATCTATAATATTATTATAAAATTTTAAATCAGGCCGTGTCTGTAAATTGAAGCTATTTAGAAAAAAAACAACTGGAATTCACTATATAAACGATGGAGAACGCGATACATTTTTTTATTTCTTGTCTATTTCTTCGGGATTCACGTAAAAACTACTGAGCAAATTTCTATGCGGTTTTCACTGATTGATTGCTAATTCTGAGACTTAAACTCAGAGCTACTTTTTATCCTGGGAAACCCGCGGGAATTTTTCTGGGAATGATTTAAAATGGCCAGATTAAAAAAAACGAATTCCAATGTGATTTTTTACTGATCGATAGCAAATTTCATGTAATAAAATGTGTGATATTTTTTATCCCGGGAATCCCGCGGGAATTTGCCCGGGAGCGGTTTGAAGTCATTCGGGTTCATAAAAATTAGCTTATTCCGACACAGTGTCCACTAAAACGATAGCTTACATTCTATTTTAAATGCTGCGGTACTTTGAATCCCGCGAGAATTTCAAGCCAACCGTGGACGAAGTCGCGAGCATAATCTAGTGTTATCTATATAAAACAAATAGTTATCCGTGCAGGAACGGAGAAAGAATACAATTTCCTGCGGCCGGGCGGCCTGTCGTAAGAGGCGACTAAACAACCCACAGCCAGGTGGTAGGGCGTTTGCCCGACTGGATGGCTACCACCCCTGGTCTAAAGCATGTCGCCATAACAACCTTGAGTTGTGTTCCGGCATTAGTGACCAGGTTCCAGTCTCCCATAAGAGAGCAGCAGCGCATTTGTAGCACCTTTGGTGTTGCAAATGTCCATAGGCAATGGTAACCGATTTCCATCAAGTGGGCTGTCTACCTGTCTGCTGAAATCCTGCAATAAAAAAAAATAGATTTCGAGAAAAATTGCTCTGTCACATAGGCGGACAAACAAACGGAAAGATAGACATAACGATTTCATAAAGGTCCCGATGTTAGCTAAATGGCTGATAAACTCTAAAAATTGCTTCAGCATTATTACTGAATGAAAATTTTTCTATAACAAAAGTTTAATAACATCCAAACAAAATCTATATTTTTTGTGTACTAGCTGACCCGGCAAACTTCGTACCGCCTCGGAATCAATAAATAAAAAAGCATTTTTTTCATATTTACTCACTTTTTAAACCGTTCCTGGACTTCCACAAATAATTTAAAACCAAAATTAGCTAAATCAGTCCAGCCGTTCTCGAGTTTTAGTGAGACTAACGAACAGCAATTGATTTTTATATATAAGATTAAACTTAATACAATAACTTAATTCAAGTAAGCGACTGAACTTTAAATAGACTTAACACAAAATTGAATTCATTTTCTAAACTGCATACGTTATAAATTTGGACGTTCTGAGCAAATCCAATCAATGTGGAGATTAATGAAATTACTCCGTTAGGGGCGCTGACATCGCTTAACTTGGTTGCGGTGATCTTGGCAACTAACGAACGTGGTTCCCATCCCAAGTATTTCTAAATTACCATATTGATAAAATTGCTAGAAGATTTTGATTATATTTTTCGCTCATTTTATTTAATTTTTCATAATGTATTTATTTATTAACACCTTTTTGCTTTAGTTTATTGCCTTCTATTCTTTTTAACTTGTATTTATCATCGAGGTACCTCTTTTTAATATCTATTATTTTGATTCTAAATAATTATGAGAATCACAGAAGTGTAATTTTTAGGACTGTTTGTAGGATTTTCTTGGGAGCCTCCGCTGTCTATTTTTCTTGTTAACTTCACGTGGTCTTCAGCATTTTTTGTTGTTAGTCCATTGGCCTACCAGATGACCTATGTGACTGAATGGCTTCAGCTTTTGCCAGTCTACTTCACTGCTAAGTGTTATACTATGGTTTGGGTGCCTAGGATCTTCCCCAGAATATTCTGTTGATCCATAACACAAGGTTAAGTTTATTTATTTAGTGTGTGCTTGCTGTGCTGTGCCATGCTTGTCTGCCGATTATTATTTATTGTTTTATTATCATTCTCTATCGAGACCTTACAGAAGTGGATAGAGCATTTGTTATTCACATAACTAGCCTATTTTCGTAAAACCTGGCCACACCACCAGCACTATTTGAAAGGAACATCGAAACCATGTCATTGAGTTTAATGAAAAATGATACGTCTGCTTCTAAAGGTTTGTTATCCATATCATATATACTATTAACTGCTACATCAATATTCGGAATATTTCCAATTAAACCAAATACTAATATAACACAAATAGATTCCTAACTTAGTTGAAATGGACTTTGAAGATTTTACCAGCAAATTCTCTGATACATTAGCAATAATCGACGTTAGTAAGAGGAACTTGGGTACCGTTTAGCGAAGTTGGTTCGACCCCAAAGTTGAGGGTTTATAATGACTTTAAACGCTTATGTTTAAATACCAGTTGATATATTTTTAGACTAATTTCTTATTGGGAAATAGATCTAAAATTAAAAATACATATTAAAATTATTACAAAAAAAGAGCGGGCAAAATAATGCCTAGACTATAGGTATCTTAATTTCACAATTTTTTTATCATATTAAACTTTCACGATTTATAATCAGGCCCATAATCCTACTAATTCTTCTACAAAAAAAAAACAATTTGAAATACATCAGTTTGATGTTACATTTGGGATATTTTTTATTTCATGTTTATTGAGAGTATATAGATTGTAATTGTTGCAGAATTGTTATAAAATGAAAACTTGAGTTTTTTCGTATTACAAGTTTGCTCTGCCCTTAAAAGTACAACAATCTTAGTATCGTTAACGAGACGAGTTCGGGGTATAAAGTTTTTGGCGTCATTTATCTTTGAAAGCGAGATTTATTTTTCACAATTTCTAAAACGGAACGTTTCAGTTTCATTATTGCCTTATCTGTCAAAGTATAAGGAAATTATTTTTAATATTTTTTTTAACAATATATGTAATTTCTGTAGTGGTTGCGCCGAGGCACACCTCCTTATAAATTCTTCCTACCCATTGTTGCCATAAAAAAAAATACTTTAAATGAAGAATGCGAAACCAATAGAACCACTCACATCATGTCAGTGCTATCATCGTAAATACAAGGTTGGAGTACGACGTAAAGAAAACTTTTAATTTAATTAAATAATTTTAATTCGCCTTAATCAAATCCTAGTGGCGCATGAACCGCCCCGGGGGACAGTGCAGTGCGACTGTGGACTGATGGTGAAGTAAGTTTCCCTTGCTTCTTCTTCCACGCCTTGCCTTCTCCCGGCCATTGCATCGCGCCCGCATGTATTTTCAACCTTTGGAATGATGGGTTGAAATATCGAAGTTGTAAATAATATTTCGTATTAATATTCGTATTTACAAAAGTGACCGTAATACTAACTAAAAGTAGATACGAGTTCTATATATAGTGATGTATTTTAAGTGGCAGTACAAATCGATTAACAAAAGCTGCACTTAATTATAAGGCAAAATAACGTTAGAGCTTTTTTACTGAAAGCTGCCCCTATATACACAGGCAATGATGTAGTTTGGCGGAGGCACTTATCGGATATCCATTTATCCGATATCTCATTATTTCGTTTATCACAATATGCCAGGGTCAAGAGACAAATACTTAGCTAGCACCATCACCCATGCAGGTTGTATCAGGCTAGTAGGTTGCTAAAAGGGATAAGAGGACGCAAACCACCTACGCCCCTCCTTGGCAGCCTTGGTGCATGTAGCAGATAAGCTTGCGCCTCGAGGGCCATCACCCATATCTATGCATCTATACATACATACATACATACATACATAACTTCACGCCAGTTCCCTTGCGGGGTAGGCACGAACAACAGAGTGCCATTTAGGCTTATTCTTACACACCTCACTTGCCTCTTTGACATTCATAACGATGCATCTATAACGATGCATCTATAACGATCAGAAATCCTCGATTCATAAGGTAAGGGAGCAAAACGAGCTGCTCTCTCTCAAACTTGAATTACTTCAAAAAATTTCTTTCAAATGTGACTCAACAACAAACAGAGTATGTGACACATTATTTATCAAAGTGAACACCATTGAACATATTAAAACACATCAAGCACAGGCCAAATGAGAAAAGTTTACGCGATAACGCAAAAGTGAAAAGGGAGTGCCTTTGATAGCCGAATTTCTGCTTTCATTCGGACAGATGGTCGGCTTTTATTAAAGATATTAATTCACACACTGAATACGCTTTGAGATAAGTTAAATTGAGTCGTTATGGCTTTGATGAAAGTGTAGGAGTTCCCAAATGTTGAAACATTGAAAAAGTTTTAGACTTCAAAATTTCTCTTCCTACATTTTGTTTAGCAAATGCTCACTAAAATGTTATCTCTTTATCTTTTAGTCTCTAATGGTATTCATTTTGAGATAGAGTAACTTTGAAGGATTGTTTATGGTTCTTAAAGACGTCTTCAAACTGTGGGGATGACCAGAGTTTTCATATAAGTGTAGTCTCTGATCACATCCACAATTATGTACAGTGGTTGCAAATATTCTTCTTAATCCTCAGTACCGGGTTCTATCAGATAGGTAGGTTCGTTACGTATGTTATTTATTACAGATAATTACAATGGTAATGCGCACTGATTTTGACGTTATTAAAGGGATACGAGTTGTATATAGAGAATGGCTTTTGAATTAACAGAACTTCAACGGGCAGAGTGCCGCCGTTGAATTGCGCGATTACGAAGCAGCGTGATGTCTCGATGATGATCTTGCTCTGAGTCTGCTGCATACCGAGGGCGCCCTTATATACTGCGTCGCTTGTTGTTGACGACGCAGGTGGCCCATGCAGTAGAGTACCACAGGACTGCACTCGAAGCAGGGCCGTCTTCGGTCTGTTGCTATGGAGAATAGTTTGAGATGATTATGATTAAATTGATAAAAATGGTGGTTGCCTAGTGCACCACCATAAAACTTACTCTAACTCAATATGAATAAGATCGTTAGACTTTAGAACACGATCATTAAAATGAATTATAATTTCATATTCAAACTTTTTTTATTTTATTAAATAACTTTAGCAGAAGGAAAGAAAGAAAGACTTTATGTGAAGAAATAGTGACGTAATTACATTCCTTATACTTTATTTTATATATTATACACAGAGCTTATATTATACAGAGCATATTTTGAGAATTTGTACGCCGCATTTTCAACAAAGGTTTACACTCAGAATATTGTTGTGCCGGAATTATATCCAACATAACGCTAGCACAAAGAAGGCTAACGATGTCTTTTTTTTAAGACCATGGGTCATAAAAATGCCCCGTACTTTTGGAGGGCTTGCGTGGGGGGCCATGGAAAGCCAACACGTAGAGGCCCCTTGACAATTTTAATCTAAATGTGGCGTGACACTGTCCGGCAATTATCCCTGACTACATCATATAATAATGCACCCAAGGACTATTGTGGGAAATGAGAACAAAAAGTACTGGGCTATGGGGGTGAACTGCTAATGGTACTAGGGGTCTTGCAATATGGGGACTATGACATCTGCCCGTTGCAATGTTCGGGGAACATGGAAAAATGGGCAGACGGTGATTCGCCACTCCCTGCATGGGCCCCAAAAAAAAGAAGGCTAACGAAGTGTTATTAATACAGAGTACACAAAACAACATTGTCAAAGCGTTATACCATTTACTATCTCACTCTCAGTACAATTAATCTCAAGACTAAGCTATTATACATTACACTACCTTGTAGAACCGGTACCGGTAGAAAATACAACTGCCACTAAGTCTACCATGAACAAAATGCGGAAAAAACGTTGTATCTGAAGGTGTGTCCTTCCTCCCTCCGTATTCCTCCCTCACCATTTTACCACCAGACAAGCAGACGTACGAGCTCATGCAACTGATACATACATTACCATAGTAAAAATACCAACAAAACGGACGAAACGCTATGTTTCCACTTTTATCATAGTTCCTATCCGTGCAGGAACGGAGAAAGAATACAATTTCCTGCGGCCGGGCGGCCTGTCGTAAGAAGCGACTTAACAACCCACAGCCAGGTGGTACGGCATTTGTCCGACTGGATGGCTACCACCCCTGGTCTAAAGTATGTCGCCATAACAACCTTGAGTTGTGTTCCGGCATTAGTGACCAGGTTCCAGTTTCCCTTAAGAGAGCAGCAGCGCATTTGTAGCAACTTTGCAGTTGCAAATATCCATAGGCGATGGTAACCGCTTTCCATCAAGTAGGCCGTCTGCCTGTCTGCTGATCTCCTGCAATAAAAACAAGTACCGCTGAAGAGTGGAACTCTTTACTATTGTCTGTTTTTTCTGAAAAATACAATCTAGGTGTCGTCAAGTCTCGCGTGAAGAGGTATCTTCTAGGTAAACGTGCTCCATCTTAGACTGTATTTTCACCTGACATCAGGCGCAATGTCAGTAGAACGCGAACCTGTTCAATACAAAAAAAGTTTGTAGATATTTAATCAACTGCCAATCACAGGTATCAACATTTTAATTACATTGTAAGACAACTAATTTTTTTTTTACATATAGTTGTTTAAACCTAAATCAAATTTCGACAAAAATACTCTATTTTCAATAGTTTTGTCCCTGAAAGCTTAATAGACAGAGTTATTTTCGCATTTAGTATGGATCATCTAAACTCTGCAAAATATCGAGATGAAGGATACACAAAAGTTTAATACAAAATTTCTGTTTTAATTCCTTAAATTTCCAGTGAACCATTTTGAAACCTGTTCAAGACGAATTTTCTTTGGTTCAATTTTTACTAAAATATATATGGCACTCTAAAAACTTTTAAGAAATCAACTGAATATTAATTAAGTAGACGAAAAATCTTTGTTACTGGTAGTATCTATCAATCAACGTGTTTTGTAAAAGGGACTGCTTTTCTTTCAAGTTTTTCTTTTATTTTATTCCCATTTCGTGATCGATCTTCAAACATGGACGATGAAAATATATTTTGTTGGAACCAGATAAAAATCATGGCTGTTATAAAATATAAGAATAATGTTCATTGAAGAATATCTCAATGACTGTTACGGATTATTTTATATTATAAATATCTTATTAGAGACAACGTAAAAAAATTCAATTCGCTTCTGTGAATATTATATTGACTTGCCTTAGGAAAATTTTCTTACAAGTGACATAAAGAAACAAAGAAATGATATAACATACAAATTTAAATTTAAAAAATCATTCTAAAAAGTTCTAACAATGACAAAGCCTCCAGCATTTTATACTATTGTTACAACCTAGATGCCGACAAAAACAAATTCACACCTGCATACCTGTAAAAATACATTTTATTACCTTTCGGCATTTGGACTTCTTTTGTTTACTTATTTATTGACATGCGTTTACTAATTATTATAGAGAACAGTCCATTGTTTTATTGTACTCGCTTTTGGCCGTTGCGGTTGACTCATTATCCAGGTGTGTCGGATTTAAAGTACAAACTGATTCTAGTAAATTCAGTCCACGCGGCCGGATGGACATATTGCATCTGTGCAGTATAAAGCAATGGCCTGATGGAGGGACGAGGAGTCGAGCGATAGCCACGAATGAAGCGAGACGTGTGTACTACAATCGGGAAACTTACGACCTTCTGCATTACGTTTGGACTTGTTGTGTTCGGTTATATTTGTACCTGTGTTATACGTGTTTGTATAGTTCGAATAAACTCTATAGTAATTCTAACGGCATTTTAATTCGAGTCTCGCGACTCGTAACACTATCTTCTGTATAACGTTTTATTTCGTTAAACGTGTTAGGAATATATGGAAATATTGTTGCGTTGGAAATAATGTAGCGATGGGTGGGTGTAAATGGTTATTTGTGATGCGATATTTTTTTTAATTGTTAATGACGTTACATGTTGACAGATAACGTATGTATATACACTATATGAATATTAATTAACGGCGTTATTTTTAATTCTGTTGTTCGTGCCTACCCCGCAAGGGAACTGGCGTGAAGTTATGTATGTATGTATGTATGTATGTTATTTTTAACTCTATACATGCGGCTTCATCTGTGTTAGTGTTACAGATATAAGTCGTTTCATGCAGATATAGCGATGGCTGTAATACCTTATTTGAGATGCGAAATTGTTAATGACGTTAAACATTGACAGATTACGTATGTGGCTATGCGTTAACGACGTTACTTTTTAACGCTTTAAATAAGAATTCGGCCACAGTCTAAATCATCGACACTAACGCAGATGAAGCTGCACCATATAAATAAGACGCATCTGTCGGTTGCTCACCAAATATACAATATCAAAAATACCCATTTACAATATTTTCTTTGTAGAAACAATAGGTGGCCTTATCGCTTAAAGCAATCTTTTTCAGGCACCCTAACTTAAGGAATAATTTAACCTAATCTGGCGATGTAGGTGGTGCAGATCATAAGTAGGTATATCATAAATAAACATACTTAAACTACATAATTTACATATTAAATACACATACTTAAATTACTTTATAAATTAAATACATACATATTTATATATACATATGTATATGCTAAATAGTCTATAATATAAGAGTTAGGAATAATTATTTAAGTAAAAGTAGTGTTTTCTGAGTGCGATATTAAATGTAGTCGATGTTTTGGCCTCTCTGACAGTAGTAGGCATGCATTCCAAAGTTTGACAGCCTGCACTGTAAAAGAGTTATCATAGATGAAGGGTGTGCAGGTGTAGTGAGTTTACGATACGTATGAGTGCGCAAATTGTGGGAAGTAGAAAGGCGAAGGAATTGAAAACGTTCCTTAAGGTAAGGAGGACTACTAGGAATAAATAATATGTTATAAAGTAGTGTGAGATTGTGAGTATTCCGGCGAAAGTGGACAGGGTGCCACTTGGGTTTTTCACGAAATTCAGAAACATGGTTATATTTTCACAAGCCAAATATGAACCTAATGCAAAAATCCTTCGCTAACATCAGCTATCTGCCAGTGAAATTTCCGTCAATATCGGGGAAGCCGTTTCAGAGATTAGCCGGAACATCCAAACAGACAGACAGAAAAAAAAAATACATTTTCAGAATCTCCTGAACCAAATTATAATAATAATAATCGGCAGACAAACACACACATTGTATATCCCTAAATTAAGCAAGTTACGCTTGTGTTATAGGTAATATACAACGGACTACTCTGGGGCCGATCCCAGACACCCAGACCATAGTAAATAAAGGAGAAAATACGTTTCCGAAATTTACTATACCAGGAATTGATCCCGGAACCTCTGCGTTGCAGTGAGGTACGCCGGCAAAGGCTTAGCCCGCTCAACCACAGAGGCCGTCAAATTATCATGCCCCCTGATTTTTTCTACAATTTTATTTTGGCTTTACAAACAGACACTACACTTTTATTTATCTGTATGGTTGTATAGATAGCCCATAAACATCTCCCTGCTGGGCTAGGGCTTCCCATTATTGGGGTATGGATAGTGGGCCATCAGAACTCTTACTCATCGCACGAAACACGATTAGCTCAAGACTAACTGTTTCAAGCCGATATTCTGTGAGAGCGTGGTATCACACCGATCAAGTCGGCCCTAAGAGCTGGAATCACGTGATACCAGCGTGGCTCTACCACGTTTCAACTCTCAATAACATATAGGGCTATATCTGACAATAACATAATAAAACTTTTTCACAGTTCCGCTACACAAGGTGAAAAGCATATTTCTATTAAATACCCATGACATACAAAAAACACAAATACTTAAATTAAATTAGGCTCCTATAGATTAAATAATAACCATAAACAAAATTAAAACTAAATAAAACTTTAACAATACTCATTGACACTTGACATCTTTGTCTTCCGTGAACACGAAAGTGGCCGAAACGTCTGAATAATACAAATTTAATAAATTACGGCGTGTAAAACAGTTAAAACGTAGTTTTATTATGTATACCAGTCGTGAAAACTAAGGAGATTGCTACAAAGACGTAATTTAGAAACCGCTTTATTTTTTATACTTAAGTACCTACTTAAGTATAAAAAATAAATAATACCTATATATGTATAAACAAAATATAACAAACGACACACCTTCCATGATCAAATTGATCGTGTATTAGCAGAAGGTGATGTCAGGAGCCTTAAGAACAGACGAGCGTGCATGAAAAGAGTTATGAATGTCAAAGAAGCAAGTGAGGTGTGTAAGAATAAGCCTGAATGGCGCTCTGTTGTTCGTGCCTACCCCGCAAGGGAACTGGCGTGAAGTTATGTATGTATGTATGTATAAACAAAATGTACCTATATTGTATAATAATGAGAAACAATGTAATATCATGTCACGAAGACCGAGTAAGATCGCCTGAAGGAATAGCATGCCATTCTACGTGTCAGGGGAAAAATATTTTGTTTTTAGACAATGTCTTCTTTTATATATTTTCCTCTTTCCCTTTATATATTGCTTATTTGTCCTTGAACCGATTTTCGCAAGGAAAAAAGCTTCTTACAGTGTTTTTCTTGAATGTATCTCGGAAATACGTCTACTGCTACATATGTATGGGAAATAATGTTTACGTAATTAGAAGGAAATGTTGTTTCAATAATAATGTTGTTACATTCGTATTTCTTTTTTGAATTGATAGATAGATAGATAACTCTTTATTGTACACCAATACAAACATGAACTTAAACTTTACACTTGAATTGTGTTTTTAATAAACAATTATAATAACTAGTGGTCGCCCGGCGGTCGAAATTCGACCATAATTAATTTAAAATATAAGTTTGAATATTATTAAGGTTCTTGTTGTTGTTCTTGTGTTGTCAAAGACTTCTACAATCACAGACTTCGCCAAGGCTACACTGTTAATTTGACATTAACAATAAACAAAAGAGTAATTTATGTGTGTATGTGTCAAATACATGGTAGGGTGTGTTTTTTTTTATAGATTTAATGTATTTTACTTGTTCGTTTCGTTGTTCGTGCTTACCCCGCAAGAGAACTGGCGTGAAGTTATGTATGTATGTATGTATGTAATATATTTTCATGCATAATTTAAAAAAAAATGCAAATGTCGCTTCTTCTCTATATAAACTATAAATGTGCGAAATTTCATACTCCTCCGTTCGCGCAATTTTAGTAAAAAAGGGTACAAAGTTTTTGCTTCACGTATTAATATAATGAAAATTAGTTATTGAAACTAATGACGGCCTCTGTGATTCAGTGGGCTAAGCCTTCGTTGGCCGAGCTCACTGGAACGCAGTGGCTGCGGATTCGATTCCTGGTATGGTAAAATTCGTTAAGGCTTGTAGTAACGCCAACGACCTTGAGGATTTTTCATTACTGATTTTTGGGCGATAGCGGGAATTTCATAGATGCGGTAATTTTTTAGATGCATTGTTATTTTATTGTGAATAAAATAAAGTACTCATAAAAAAGTATAAAACCAAATTATTTATTTCTGTTTTTTATTAAATATGTATATTTTTTATTCTGTTTTGATAACAATTAAAGTAGCACATGGTTTCATGTCAATAGGAAGTGATTTGATGAATTTTTTTCTTAACCTAAAATAACTATAGAAAAATTATGAAAAAACTTTCACCCTGATCATAGCAACTCATATCGTAAAGATTTGTGAAGATGACGGCATTTGTGGTGGAGTGGGATAGGTAAGTCTTAGCCGGCCGAACTTGCTGGAACACAGAAGCTCCGGGTTCGATTCCTGGCATGATAAATTTCGGAAACGAACTTTCCGTTATTTACTATGGTCTGGGTGTCTGGGATCGGCCCCGAAACGGGCCGTTAAATATTATCCAAACACACACACAAGCGTAACATGCTTAACCTGGGGGTGTACAACATGTATGTTTGTCTGCCGATTATATTATTATAATGTATGTCTTTGAAGACCACGGACCATAAAAATGGCCTGGACTTTTGGAGAGCTTGCGTGGCCATGAAAGGTCAACATCTAGAGGCCCCTTGAAAAGTTTAAAGTAAATGTGGCGTGACACTGATTGGCGATTATCCCTGTCTTCACCATATACTAATGCACCCAGGATAAGCCCCGGCCAGTGTAGCACTATTGTTTGAAATGAGAACAAAAAGTACCGGGCTAATGGGGTAAACAGCTAGTGATACCAGGGGTGACAGGGGGGAGTACATCCCGAACTAATGTTCGGGGAACATGGAAAAATGGGCAGACGGGGACTCGCCACTCCCTGCATGGACCCCAAAAAATGCTATAGAAGACAGGAGCAATATGGATTTGAGTGGCTAAGGGGTGTAGAGAGATGGGCTGCGGGTTCACCGAAGCTACTTCCGACATTATACCATTTATCACTTCCACCCCTGAAGTTCGAGTTTTAGTTAGCTATTATTATTTATATATATATTTTTTAGTAAATTGTTGATCAGTAAATATCAACGCAGAGTTGTTTCATTTGAACTCCACTTTCAAGCTTTTGTGGGAATAGAGGCCTTAACCTTCCGTTAATTATTTATTCGTCTAGGTATCCGGGATCGGCCCCAGAGTAGTCCGTTGTATATTACCAAGACAAGCGTAACTTGCTTAATTTGGGGATATACAATATGTGTCTTTATGTGCCGATTTTATTTCTTATTATTGCGAAGCTTGCAAGCAGTCAGGTCTAGAATTTTTTTTATTGCCTGAGTTCCGCAGACAGGCAAACGACCCACTTGATGGAAAGCGGTTACCATCGCCTATGGACATTTGCAACACCAAAGGTACAAGTGCGCTGCTGCTTTCTTAAGGGATACTGGAACTGGAATGCGCAAAGCCATCCCTACTGTTCCGACGAACGTTCAAGATTCGTGCCGGGTACTAAGTGTAATAAAAATGGTAAGCTATTAGATATTATTTTCTGTCTTTGTCAGTTATATACGCACTTCTCTATTTAATTCTCCTTGAACACCACTACATAGAGGAAGCTGTATAACCAGCCAAGCAGAACCAAATCCCCCAAAAGAATAATGATATTTAAAATAAGAAAAAGTTTTTTTTTCTTAAGAATGAGCATGTTAAAGGGACGCGATAAAGGAACAATAGAAAACAAATGAGCTGTAAGTTATTCACCGCTCCCAGCGTAATGGGGCCGGGTAGGGATGGCAAAAAGATATAGACGGGTCTCGGCTTTAATCTATGTGGATATCGCCACAGTTAGGGACGCAGATACAGCCTTTTTTAGAAATATTTATCGAGATTTTGTTTGCTTTTTTACAAAAATCATAGCTGCTACTTCATTGTCTTATAGCTGTAGTATCGCTCGTGTAACTGGTGTAACAATGGCGTTAGTCAAAGGCTAGTTATCATTTTTTTTAATAATATATTTGTACACCACTAACTATACAAAAGGACAGTAGGTATGCACACGTTTTAATCCAACCTTATAGCAACGGTAATGAGTTGAGAGAATGATCGCCACGAGAGCCGGTCATCGTGTCTGAGCTACACGTCCCGCGGCTCACTTCACCGACGTCGCCTTCACTGCGCACCCCTGCTGGCTTAGTGGTCTGCCGCATACCTTATTCAGTACTTGTACAGTACTCTCTCTCTCTCTCTCTCTAACTGTATTCTTCTGTTACGCTCTCACGGGAAAACATCTAAATCAATTTTGATGAGATTTAGTACACAAGCTTATCTATAATAAGGAAAAATTAAAGTTTCCATGGATTATGGGTCCTAAATTTAGATAAGTGAAATTGAACCTTATAATTTTTGATTTTTACATTTCCATCTCTCAATATCTGACTATCAGTACTATAATAGTAATATAAATAATCTAGGAATACAATTTTTTTCATACATATGTATGGTGGCCACTTATATTCTTAACTTTTTACGCCATTTACTACTACTATTAATTGTATCCGTAAGCTTTCAAGTTGTATCATACAAAGACTATTTCATAAGAGTGCCCTATTATCACAATGGCTACAAAACTGTAAAAATTGGCTCTTTACGAATTTACATATTTGTGCTTTGTATTATATCTGTTAAATTTTAAGTTTTAAATTAATTTAATTTGAAATATATCGCTTATCTTTTACTATAGTAAAGAAAAAGCAGCTGCTATATTTATAATCGACGATAAGCGCCTGACTGCAGTAATACCATTTCATATCTCTGAACGCATTCAACTGTAAATTGTCTTATTCGTTGTTTTGGAAAAATTTAAAATACTAACTCGCTTATCATCCAAACCAGACTTTTTAATTTTTTATTCCATGCTAAAGCTTTATTTACAATTATGGTCGCGTACATTCTCAATGCAGGTCCCCCTGAATTCTTCTATTTTTTAAGTTTATTGTCATCTTTAAACTACTGTACATATTCTTTCACCGCCTGAACGCTATAATTTATAAAAAAAAGTAACATAAAGACTGCCTAAATGATGACTTGCTGCTTCCCTTTTAATACACGAGTTAACGTTAAGTTATTCGATGTAGGTGTACGTTCGGCCTAAAAACCTGTAAGTTTTGTTCGCGTAAGCCTCTAAAGGTAAGCACGCACTACGATTGTCAATAGCATTCAAATTGTAGTGCGTGTTTATCCTTAGAGTTTTACATCAAAACTTAAATGTCTAAGAAATTCATCCGTGCAGGAACGGAGAAAGAATACAATTTCCTGCGGCCGGGCGGCCTGTCGTAAGAGGCCACAAAACAACCCACAGCCAGGTGGTAGGGCATTTACCCGACTGGATGGCTACCACCCCTGGTCTAAAGTATGTCGCTATAACAACCTTGAGTTGTGTTCCGGCATTAGTAACCAGGTTCCAGTCTCCCTTAAGAGAGCAGCAGCGCATTTGTAGCACCTCTGGTGTTGCAAATGTCCATAGGCGATGGTAACCGCTTTCTATCAAGTGGGCCATCTGTCTGTCTGTTGAACTCCTGCAATAAAAAAGAAATAAAAAAAAAAGAAATAAGAATGGATATAATGTTTTGAAATTGGTGAAATTCAGGGGATAATCAAAAAGTTTGACTTTACATAATCTAGAACACCGGGAGGCTTTGACTCTCTCCGGCCTAAAGAGAGGCCTGCACCCTGCTCTAGATGTAGTTAAGTCTGTCAGGGTCGCAAGTCGACAATATTAAACGTATTCTCTCGCGATCCTAGGTCATGGATAGAAGAGCAACACCAGTCTAGTTGGGAAAGCTCACACTATCCTACTCCGAGCCCCCGATCAATAGGCGTAATTTGAATTTTATCTAAATCGAAAAAAAAACTTTGAGCTCAGCTCTAT
The DNA here is from genome assembly GCA_019925095.2 of Dendrolimus kikuchii. Lineage (NCBI taxonomy): Eukaryota > Metazoa > Arthropoda > Insecta > Lepidoptera > Lasiocampidae > Dendrolimus > Dendrolimus kikuchii. Next base: position 18,550,371 of record CM034397.1, read on the forward strand.
ACCTAGATATCTGTAATGACTATTATAAACTAGAAATCCTTTTATTGTCTGTGCAAAGTTTAAAGCAAACTCAATTAATTGTATTTGAGAATGCAAACACTATTGTTTACATTCTGGATGAAGTATAATTTAAATGGGGTATTTAGTTTTAGATTTGTAAATGACTGGGGCTGAATTTTAATGTTTATCTAAGCTGAGATAAAAGCCAGACATTTGTTTTCAATAAAGATAGGTTTTCCAATAAGTGCTCGGATTACAAAGCAATTTTATTGTAAATCTTCAAGAGTCGTTGACACTCTTATTTAATTAAAATGTTATTTTAGCTCTTTATTCAATAACATTTACATACCTACTAGAGGTCTCGGCAGACGTTGTCCTAAAAAATGCAGATATAGGGCCGATCCAGCGCCACCTACCCGTTCCAATGGTGAATCTAAATAATCCGGGTACCTACTTAAACACACACAAATAAAAACAACAAAATCGGTAAAGTTGTTCTCTAGTTATGCGCGTACATACTGTTCCACGATTCATCATCATCTATAAAAAAATGTTATAGTAACTCGATCTGTCTATCTGTTAGGCTTTCACGGAAAAACTACTAGAGCACTGGATCGGTTTTGCTGTATATTAGTTTAAATATAGTTATAATACATAAAATGGACAATATGTCTTTTACTTCCACACTCTTGCCGGAGATGGGATACCTCTTTTGTCACACGCTAGATGTCAAATGACAGTGAATCCTCCATCTTTTTTTTGGGCACCTTTAAAATAGCACTAACGAAAAAATGTAGTATAACATTCTTTTTGAACGTGATATTATCCCTGCTTTTTAAGTGCCCACTTCTACTATAAACGGGGGGGTCTTAGGATTTTTCTGTCACGACTTTCAAAAAACATTAGGGCCTCACCTTATGGATTCTTGTAATACCATTTAGATCTCAAGACGTGGTGAGAGGCGGCATAATTTTAGAGTATACTATGGATGCATTTTTTGGTTCCGGATCGAATTTAGTTTTTTTGTTTGATAAAATAAAAATATGTGTAAATAAAAAATGCATTCATTCAAATTTACCTAACCTAGTCGAATCATAATTTGCAGTAAACGTGCGAAAAATGGAAATGTGTGCTGGGACACATAGTAGAACTGAAACTTCAACGGACAAGTGGAAAAACGAATGGCAACGGATAAGTGGCAAAACGAATCGCAACAAAAATTTTACTTGAAGTTTTACGGGCAGGTTTTTAGTTTGGTTATATATATATATATATATATATATATATATATATATATATATATATATATATATATAGTGAAATATATATATATATATATATATAGGATATATATATGTAACCAAACTAGATAATAAGAGAGAGCCGCGTGAGAGAGAGAGCATAAGATTTAGAGAGATGGAGAGAGAGAGAGAGAGAGAGAAGAGAAGAAGTATATGCAATAATATGACGGAAGTGGAAGTATGGTATAAAAGAAGTGACCGGGTTCTTTAAATAAACTTCTACTGGGATGTTATGTTATATTTTATCCATAACGGCGAAAGAATACACTTTCCTGCGGCCGGTCGGCCTGTCGTAAGAGGCGACAAAACAATCCACAGCCAGGTGGTAACTTTAAGTATTTACCCGACTTTCAGATGGCTTGCCACCTTATCCAGGTCTAAAGTATGTCGCCATAACAACCTTGAGTGTTGTGTTCCGGCATTAGTGGCCTTCCAGTTTCCCTTAAATAGAGCATGTAAATATTATATATATGCAATTTTGATGTTACAAATGTCCATAGGCGATGGTAACCGCTTGCCATCAAGTGGGCCGTCTGCCTGTCTGCTGATCTCCTGCAATAAAAAAAAATACAAAAAAATGTAACACTTCTCGTGATCTTATACGCCCAGACCAAGGTGGTGTAAAGTTCGCAAAAACGCTAAAATCACAAAGAAGCAGAAAACTAAATGCACTGATCGCCAATTAGAGGCTGAGATAGCCACACGAAGGAGTTGATTCCTTTGGTTTCTTTACCCAAATTGAAACACTTATTTCTTTTGTTTATATAAGTATATATTTTTATTTACTAAATTAAATGGTTTTAAATGGCACTCTGTTGTTCGTGCCTACCCCGCAAGGGAACTGGCGTGAAGTTATGTATGTATGTATGTATGTAAATGGTTTTAAAGTCAGCAAAAAATCGAACTTTTGGTATCACGCCAAAAGGAACGTTTGTACTGAAGATCAGCGTTGTGTGTGTCGGATATAATTCCGGCACAGCAATAAGATGAGTGCATACCTAGAAACGCGGGGTACAAATCCTCAAATGATGCTTTAACTTTTAAGACCTGTAACCAATGTGAGTACGTAGTTATTTCGTCAAATATTTTTTCTTTATTTCTCTGGTCGCTTCATCAAAATTGAAAGACAGAAATGAACCGTCTAATGTAAGCTTAACATAAACTTGTCATCCCGACGAACTTCAAACTTCTGTTGTTTTTACAACTTTCCGCTGTGGAATTGCCGACTCACCCAGACGATTTCCACCAAACAGATTCTCCTTTAAATTAGCCTTCCGCTACATTTGGCACTGGACCCTTCCGCTTATTACTTTCGTTTAAAGTTACGAGTTTTGTTTGAAACTGGGCTATCGGTAATAAATATTGACCGCTATGAATTGTATGTACGTGTTATACAATGTAATTGTTTATAAATAGATTGTTTAGTGACTTTAAGTAAGTTAGTCAAGATCGGGGGAGAGATATTAATAAAAAGGTTAATTTAATTAAGAAATTTATTATTAAATTATACATACATACATACATAACTTCACGCCAGTTCCCTTGCGGGGTAGACACGAACAACAGAGCGTCATTCAGGCTTATTCTTACACACCTCACTTGCTTCTTTGACATTCATAACTCTTGTCATGCACGCTCATCTGTTCTTAAGGCTCCTGACATCACCTTCTGCTAGTACACGATCAATTTGATCATGGAATTAAATTTTAATTATATGAAACACGATTTATAACTAACGATTATTCTAAACTTAATAATTATGAGTCTAGGCAGGTCCGATGCACACTGCTAACTGCCTAGGCCATGCATCCTCCCGCGGTGACATCGTACCATCCCCGGCCACCTGTGTGAGCTCTAGATAAAAACATCCGTTTGACCGGGAATGGGCAGTGTCAGCATTCAGGTTCTCGTAATGATAACGCGGCCCGGGGCAGGATGCATAACTAGTTATTATTGTGTTTATTTATGGTACACGAACACCACATACATCATTATGTCACATTACAAATCATCTATTTATCTATAAAAATAATAATACTATCAGCCCGTATATGTCCCACTGCTGGGCTCGGGCTTCCCATTATAGGGGGAACGGACAGTATACCCGCCACGGTGGCTTGGCAGGTTTGACACATCGGTTATCTCGATGTGCAGGTTGCATTACGACGTTTTCCTTCACCGATGTTAGCATGTGGTAGTTGTAACAATATGCAGTAGTGTAGTAGTAGCTAAGTCGTGGTAGCGTAATGTCTAGCGCACGCGTCTGAAACTCAAAGGGCGCGGGTTTGATCCTGGCCGGAACGCATGCACCACTTAGGCAGTTTTTTGACATGATTCTGATTTACGTAAAAACTACTGGGCCGATTTCACACACAGCTACACAGGACAGCTAATTCTTAGACTTAAACTCTGCACTACTTTTTTTACTGGGAATCCCGTGGGAATTTTTCTGAGAATGATTTGAAGTGGCCAGATAAAAAAAAACGAATTCCAATGTGATTTTTAACTGATCGGTAGCAAATTTAATGTGATAAAATGTGGTAGAAATGTGTGTACGCGCATAATTTGAGAACGACTTTGCCGATTTTGATGTTTTTTTTTGTGTGTGTTTGAGTGGCTCCCCGGATTATTTAGATTCACAATTGGAACAGGTCTTAATAATCATCGGTCCATCTTAATACTGCCCGATCAATCAAATTGCCCATGACATATCCATAAATCTGCTATTAACATTTACGGCAAATGATTTTCATCGCTTACATATCACTATGATAAATTTTCAGAAAAATACCATACGCAATTTTTTGAAGAAATATTTATTCACAACATATTCGATAACAAGTAAAACTACGAATGACATGTTCAAATAATTCGTTTTATAACAAAAATGTCCCCAATATAAGGTCGTAAGCGAAAATATACAAATCCAATGATAGAATAAGAAGAATTCAATAATCATAAAAATAAGGCCCAATAAAATGGTGTATCGTATTCCAACACGCAGCAGCTCTAATATTTACTGAGGGACCCTCGAAAGGGTTCTCAACGTAAACGCTTCAACTTGAAAATAAGCTTAGGGGTATTGAGCATTTAATAATTCACAAGTATAGCTATAAAATATTGAAGTTAACAGGACGGTCTGCCTAGTATGACCCAAGTAAATTTAGCTAAGTTTATCACCGTTGCATCGTTTAAATAAACATGTTTTACACTCTGTATTAGATCTATATATATCTAGTTTGTAAAAATTAATATTCTGTAGCTACATAACGTTGTACGAGAATATCATCTTTCACTTTAATTAATATTTGATATCAAATTGTTCGTATTTTAATTTGATAATATATTTATTAATATTGTATATATTATACAATATATACAATATTAAGCCTTAAGAACAGACAAGTGTGCATGACAATGTGTTATTGTCTATTTTCTTTTTCTTAATTATATGTATTGTGTAATATCTATGTATCCTATTAATTACATGTATTTGATTTGCACACCACCGTCATACACTCTCGATTCCTTTCACACAATCCACAGCCCGGGTTGTCTGGAAGAGATCGCTCTAAAGCGATAAGGCCGCCCTTTGTTCCTGCCTTGACACGATATGACTGTAAATGATTTACTTTATGTGTATGTGGTGAACAATAAAGTATTTTCTATCTATCTATCTATCTACCATCTTTTATCTGCTTTAATTTCTTTTCTTTACACCTTATTCCAATTATTTGGGATCGGCAAAAAATGTCTTATCCTTCCATACTCGTCTATTCTGGCATACGTCCTCTGTCACGTCACAAGTCATCATGTTATCTTTCACACAATCCATCCATTTCTTTATTAGTCTACCTTTACATTTGTATCCATCAATCATGCTGTTCAATATTTTTCTATTATTCACTATTATCTATCTTATTTTTAGTTATTACTAGCGGCCCCGGTAGACGTTGTCCTACTCTGAAAAAATAAAAATCTAGGACCCGATCCCAGCGCCACCTACCGGTTCCAATTGTAGATTTAAACCATTCGGGGACCAACTTAAATACACAAAAATAAAATCACCAAAATCGGTCCAGGTGATTAGAAGGATTCTAGAACCCGATCTCGGCGCCACCTGCCGGTTGCAATGGGATAAAAAGTATCCTATGTCCGTATCCTGGTTCTAAGCTACCTCCCCATCAATTTTTCGTAACTAACACGACTTTCTTTTATATATATAGATTACTGATGGTTATTAGGCCCCCCCCCCATAACCCCCGCCGTCTGTTCTTAAGGTTCTCATATAGATCAATGATAGTTGTTAGCCCCCCAAATACTCGTAAAATAAAATATTTTTTTCGTCACGTGACTTTCATTCTTCCTCATTACATACCCAATGCCGATACCGAGTTCATACTTTATATCCCGAAAAATGATATCGTAGGATAGACGAATAGAGCCAAAAAAATTACGCCGAGGTCAAAATTTTCGAAATAATTTTGCTAGTCCGAATTCGTGTCTTGATACTTTTCTAATTTCTAGATTATTAAATTTTATGGTACAACCTCGAACCCCCAACAGATTTGTTGTTTTTTGATAATAGCTCAAACTTCCCACTACTGGGCTCGGGCCACTCTTATCCAAGGCGGCTTGGCAGGTTTGACACATCGGTTATCGGGATAATTTAATTTCAAAACCTGCACATCTCGATGTGCACCTTCACCGTTGTTAGTACATGGTAACTGTAACAATATGCACATTAGATCAGAAAACTGCCTAAGTGATGCATATGTTCCGGCCGGGATTCGAACCCGCGCCCTTTAGGTTTGGGACGCGTGCGCTAGCCATTACGCTACCACGACTTTGTATCATACATAGATTTGTTGTATTATTCATAGATTATAGATTGATAGTTAAGATTAGCTCTGCATTTTCAGCTACGAGTTATATTAAACTAGCTTTTATCCGCGGCGTCGTTCGCGTAAAAGGGTCATAAATATGTATGCCATAACCATGGTCTTCTTTAAACGTCGACCTTAAATTGTAATTCAAAGTAGCTAATCGTACATATCCGTTAAGTCATCTAGCGAAGGTGGAACTAACTAACCATGAGAGCAATAATTTAATACTGTCACTGTCATTGTCGTTGCCCTGACGACGTATTTATTGGTGAATTGCAACAGTGGCGCCAATAAGCGCTACATATCGGGCTGTATTCGTCTATCCCTCGGGAATAATACTTTTTTTCTGGATGAAGGATATCCTATGTCCTACTTAATACTCTTGACAACGTGTATGCAGAATTTAATGACGATATGTTACGTAGTTAAGGCGTCATAAAGAAACAACCTCACATTCGCATTTATTGTATTAGTTCGATATATATATACTAGCAAAGCAATTTCAACGCTACAAGTAATGTAGGAAGTTTACAATAAAGCAGCTTTTGTTTAAAAATTGCATATATTTTCAGATTTTACAATCTATATATATATAAAAGAAAGTCGTGTTACTTACATTATTTATAACTTAAGAACGGCTGTACCGATTTGGCTGAAAATTGGTGGGGAGGTAGCTTAGAACCAGGAAACGGACACAGGGTACTTTTTATCTCGTTGGAGCCGGTAGGTGGCGCTAAGATCGGGTTCTAGAATCCTCCTAATCACCTGGACCGATTTTGGTGATTTTGTGTGTTTAAGTTGGTCCCCGGATGGTTTAAATCCACAATTGAAACCGGTAGGTGGCGCTGGGATCGGGTCCTAGATTTTTATTTTTTCAGAGCACGACAACGTCTGTCGGGGCCGCTAGTAATTTAATAAAACTTGGTGGCGCGTACAAAGGTTCGTTTTCGTTCACTTGTAGATTTTGTATCTTGGCGGTAGGCCATAAACTAAGAGTGTTTTCATAGTCAATTTCTGATCTTGCGGGTACACACCGGCGCGAGTGTACTTATTTCATGCCCAGCTGGACCGGTGTGTACCTCCTTTAGTAAATTGTACGGCGACACTGCGCGTTATTCCCAGATAAAATAAAACAACCTTTCTTAAGTACCATTAATTAAGACGTTCACTCGTAAGTTCTTATTAACTAGTTTCTTTGACCTTCTCATGTTTAAAGTCAGTGAACTTAGTCAATACTCTAGTATACTTAGATGTGTAGCAATTTACTGTACACTTGTTGAATTAAATTTTCGGTAATAAGATGAAAAGTTTATTATCATTATTAGAAAGAAAGCATTTACAAATTGAGTTTATAATTAAACATTTCAAAAATAATTTAAATAAGTAGAACCATAGATATTACGCTGTACTAAGTATTCACACACGCAAAGTAGGGGATTAATGGATAAAACCTATATGAGATTCTTCTATACCTGGATATGACTTTCCGTTAAAAGTCTGATAGAAGATAATCGGCGCCACAGACAATACTTATTTTGTTATAACTGGATACTCTGAGTATGTTGCAAGCCTAAAATTATGAGTAATCGTTACTGGTGACATGTTGAAAAATTGAACTATCAAGGAAATACTTCGAAAGAAACATTCAAGACTTCTTCTTCCATGGTAAATACCTAGAACATGACAGTTTTCACAATCTTGTACAATATTATGCAGTAATTTCACAACGTTATGAAAGTGGTTGCAAAAACTTGAATATATGTACCTACACAGTGCAGGTAGATACATATTTCGTATATTCAATACAATATTGATAAAGATATTCTATATATATATATATATATATACAATGACCTATTATATATCCCCGTCAAAACAAACGAATCGAAATTCGAATAACTTCTAATCAACGAAGCCATAAGATTATTGTTTATTGTTACATATCAGTCTATCTATCAGTGTAAAACATATTCTATTTTTGCTGTTTTAACGTTCAAATTTGATTGCATGTTCGATATCCGTTAGTATAACAATACGTATACATGTGAACAACCTGTGAGGCAGAATGGAATCATATAAAGGTCGAACACTGCACAACATCGCCATTCACAACGGACTTCGCTATTGACTTATACGCTTTAAAATCGATCGCAATATGAATGTCCAATTTGATCGCGATTTCAAAGAAAAAATTGAAGCATTTACAGTGCTTCTTAAAAGTACTAACCGAGAAAATTTGAGTGAAGAAAAACGTGAGTTCTTGAATAGATTTATTAACTTTCTTGAGGGTGAAGTGCCTGGCATAAAATGCAATAAACACGATGATCAAAAACATTGGAGGAAATTGGGTCATGGTTTTTGGCACGGAAAACATGGACATCACGGTAAACATGGCCGTCATGGTAAACATGGACATCGTGGTAAGCATGGACATGGGAAGCATGATCACCATGGACACCATGGTATGTTTGGCCATGGCTTTGGAAAGCGTGGCCGTGACTTTGGCAAACATGGAAAACATTGCCACAAAGGAGGCAAGCATTTCTGGGCTTTGTGTGAGAAGTCTCTACTACAGGCAAACAGCAGTGAAGAAGTTCAGCGTATAATTGAAAATGACCGAAACGCATCACTTGCTGACAAAGGTGTTACTCCGTCAACTTCCCAACAAGAAGGTATAAATAACGTAACTTTTGATGTTTGTTGTTTTAGAAAGGGTCAATGAGAACGTCATGGATGTAGGGGTAAAATTTGGGGTTACTTAATAGACGTTGTAGCTCATACTGAGCAAAATCCTGGTGTTAATGTAAATGTTGCTGCAACCCAAGAAAATATGGATACAACAGAGGGACAAACTACACCTCAAACCCCAGTCGGTGCAAAGGAATAAAAATTAAAGTGGAATATCAAACCAAATTGAAAAACAATGGATAATATAGATGCATTTTAAACGTATATTATAAACAAAAATAGGTAAATAATTTATTTGCAACTATTCAGTTCTGAGAGTTAAAACAGTAAATTTTAAGTCGCTCTCGTATAGTTTAAATTTTAAGTCGAAGTACTCTAGAGTATTTCGACTATTACGTTTGTAACGATGAATTATTAACGCAACTGCTTATTAAATTTTCAAATTTGTGCGATATAGAAGCAGTATTTACTACTTTAACTTGAAAGTATTTTCCATTAAGATTATTTTAAGATATTCAACTATCAACTTTTACTTTTAACTGAATTATTTAAAATTACATTTACTTGATCCTAACGCCACACTCAAGGAGCTTAAAGACCGATTAGCTATCTTCCTCAGAATATTGATTTTTTCAGTACTTAGCTTACTTAATAATAGGCATAATAATTGAGGCTAAACACAAACTCGAGCGATGAATTAAATTAGTTATTGTCAGTATTTCTTGGCTTTAAAATTAATTAATGAATTTAAAATTCATTTTACGCGAAGAAATTTCAGTGTAACATTTTCGTTCAGCCAACCTTATCACAGAGCACAAAGACATGTTCTCGATAACAATGATAAATGGTTTATATCTTTGGGGGATACCATTAATCTGTTAATGTTATTTTAATTTCGTTTTCTGGTGATGGATCGTGTTTTGTATTCTTAATGTATTTAATCTTACTTTCTTAGTACTAATGATTTTTGATAAGGAGTTTAAAATTTTCTTATATTAAAATTTGATCTACCTAATTTTGTTGGTTCACTAATTTTGAGTTAATGCAATCTTAATTGATACAAAAAAAGTATTTCATTTATTTAATAATTAATCTAATAAGGTCACTTTTTATTATTATATAAGACAGTTGTTAAATTTCAGATAATATTTTTTATCGAAAGCTTTATAAAAATAATGTTGTTAAGTACAAGATTTAATTGTATTTTTATTCAGATTAGAAATTAATTATATTCACATTCATTTGCGTGTAATTATAATTGTGTTTTATGTTTTTTAGTGTTTACTCGCTTTTACAAGTAATACTATGAATGGGTTAAGAGCAATGGAAGTGTTTTAAAAGACATTTTAAGACGGCACTTACAATATCAAATATTGTTAGAGAAATGGATGTACTAGTAAATGAGGAAGGTATTGTGATCAGGAAAAATCGGAAACAATTTTATGATGAAAAGTATTATTTAAGGAGTAAAATAAATGTTAAAGGTCTTAAAAATGGTTTTTTATTACAACCTTTTTGCTGTCGAAAGTAAATCCGTTTAAGGACTGCCCATCATAGAGGAACGCGGTTAGGGAGCGTGGGATGTACCGCGTTGGGCTAATAATAGCACCTCTAAACTACCCACCCGAGTCGGGGATACCCCGTAAACCTCCTCAGTGTTCCCTCTTCACCATATGCCAGGGCCACCCGTAAATGGATTCACTCTGTAGGCCCTGGCAGGCCGTGACGCATCGGTTTTGCTCAGTGTCGGGGGAGAACAAGCTTCCGGCATCATCCCTTTCTACCTGTGTGAGTTTTGTATTTGTAATTCTCCCCGTGGAAGATAGATGAGCGCGTGCGGAACACTGGTGCGTCCCTCTCAAGCGCACTATTGGCGGGTAGGAACTCTTTTAAGATACAAGCTCTTTTCTCTTTTTTTGCCATGGGAAGTTCGCTCGAGGGCCATAGACCGCGACTAGGGCAAGCGCAAGGAGAGATAGTTCGCAGACCGTGTGTGGGATTCGCCAGATCGGAGATGGCACTAGCACCTCTAGGCAGAACTAAAGATGCCTTTGCCACTCTCCAGTTAGGGATACCCATTAAAACACCCAGGGGGGTGTTCCTTCCAGCGCCTTATGCCAGGGCAATGGAAAAATGGAAGCTCAACCAACAACAAGCCCTAATGTAACTTTCTTCCTAAAACTCATCTCGGTGGAGAATAACAATTATTCACTGCGATCAAAATCATGCTCCTCAGTAGTGAGGGAAGGACATAGAGTAAGAAATAGCAACTCTCTTTACTAGTCGCTCCCTCACCTCCGAGAATCGAATTATTGATGGAAACTACATGCTCTATTCCATTGAACATATATTTACTTTGCACATAGTAATACAGCTCTTATTTCTGGATAAATTGATTGGCTCACAGAACTGCAGCCTTAAAAAGGTCAATTGTCGCGAAATACATTGTGAAATTGTCATCTGTCTACATGTACTGGTGAAAGACATGACAGAAAGTTCCACGTTAACACTTGGGATATCGGTAATAGGAATCTGCGAAAGTAGCTGTTTTAACCAAGGTGCATTAAGAACAAGAGGGAAGAATATTCGCTGGTTACACTTGGTCGTGATTCTTATGGTAAACTTAAGGTCTTGCGTGTCGAGTTTGAAATAAATGAGATAAATTATATGCTTACGTAATTTTTTTATTATTTTTTTTATTGCAGGAGTTTAGCAGACAGGCAGACGGCCCACTTAGTGGAAAGCGGTTGCCATCGCCTATGGACATTTGCAACACCAAAGGTGCTACAAATGCGCTGCTGCTCTCTTAAAGGAGACTGGAACCTGGTCACTAATGCCGGAACACAACACAAGATTGTTATGGCGGCATACTCTAGACCAGGGGTGGTCGCCATCCAGTCGAGCAAATACTTTACCACCTGGCTGTGGGTTGTTTAGTCGCCTCTTACGACAGGCTGCCGGGCCGCAGGAAATTGTATTCTTTCTCCGTTCCTGCACGGATAATTTAACGGTAATTTGACTACCGGTGGCGAGACGGAAGACTACTGGTGACAGTTCCGTCATTATCAATGCATTGTAATTTTCGATGACTTGCAATTGTTGCACAGCCGTGACAAACCTAATTATCATCATCTTAAAGATCTACCATTTGGTTTCTTGTCTTCATATTTTATATAAGATATTTAAATAGAACACTTTATTGTAGACCAATACAAAAGTTTAAATAACAGACTAAACTATACCTAATTATACAACAAGGGCGGTCTTATTGCTAAAATGCGATTTTTAAGTTAATAGATAGAGATCCCAGTTACCGCAGAGTTACGTGATTTTAGGAAAGATGAAATTTTTATTATCGGTAGTTTAATATAAACTTAGAAAGGAATGCCGTTTTTCGGGTAGCAGCTATCAAAAGTAGTAAATAACCATGGGAAGATGTTTGGCCTGACAGATTTGTCTGGCTCATTGGAAAATATTTTAAAATATTATACTTGATAATATATATAAAATTCAGCCTTCCTAAAATGACGTAAGTTCCCATTTTTTTAAAGTGTCTGTCAAAAGTTATGGCTCACAGGAAGTGTCTGGCAACTGTATATCTGTTTATAACAATATCATATATGACATATGTAAAACTAGCCTTGCTACTTTGATGTAAGTTAGCATGGTTATTTTCCACCTTTGATACCTGCTACCCGAAAAACGCCCCTCCCCCCCGCTTTCAGCTTAGCGAGTATCTATTCCTTTCTAAGTTTATGTTAAACAACAGATACTGAAAATTTCATCCTTCCTAAAATCACGTAAGTCTGGGGTGACTGGGATCTCAATCTATAAGATTTAAGTTCATTTAAACGCAGTCGAAGGTATATACGAATATTAATGCAAAAGTTTGAATGGATATTCGTTGCTCAATTACGCCAAAACGGCTGAATGGATCTGCATGAAATTTGGCACAGTGACAGATTTTTGCGAAGCTGGCAAACAGGCAGACGTCCCAGCTCATGAAAAGTGATTACCGTCGCCTAAAGACGTTTGCAACACCAATAGCGGAGCCAACGCGTTGCCAGCCTTTAAGATGGGATAAAGAGGAGGGGTAAATAGGGGGGTAAGATAGGAGAATAAGGTAGAAGGAATGGGATAAAGGGATATGGGCTTGGAATAGGGGGTAGGATACGGAAGGCTATAGTCTGGAATAACACATATTATGCTACTTTTTATACCGGAAAAATGTACGGCTTATTTGCAATATATGAATCAAGGTATTTAAAAAAATGGGTATACGTTCTTAAAAGCGTGAGCATCTAATTCTAAACTCTCGTTGACATTACGCCAAGCTACATGGCAGCAAGCAGCATGGCGAAGAAGGAAGTGGGTAGTGGCAGTATCGAAAGCATACTTGCGCTGCTCATCTTCCTTGCCACTTTCCTGCTTATTGACATAGAAGAGGGCACAATATATACGAGGTATAATAAAATTTTGACAAGTACGAGCTTTTCAAATGTTAATAAAAAAAAATCATTATGTGATATTTAATAAACATATCAATTTACAAAAGCAATACATAAACAAAAACTTCATAATCAGATTTTTAAGGTTCTATAATCACTTTGGCAAACGCTTATAAAATGCTGTCCTATATGTCTAAAAGAACTAATTTCAAAAGTAATAAAAAAAAACTTTTCTAAAGAATCTGGAAGTCAGTGCCATAATTAATATTTAGAAGCGTAAAAACTATAAAACCACGTTTTAACGGTTTTATTATATATACAAGTCGCGAAAACTTTAGAAAATATTAAGCGTAAAAATTACTATTGTATGCATTGTTATATCAAAAAAATATTGTACTTGGCACCGGCTTCAAGATGTTAAAAATAATAAATAGAATTTTTTTTTTTCAAAATTCGCTAATACCGAAGACCGCCTATTGTATTGTAAAATTCTAATATGTATAGATATTTTTACTGCTTTACAAGGCACTGGCTTCAAGAATTTGTAGAAAAAAACTTGAGAGGTGTCAAGGGACACCCGGATGGAACGAAGTTCCTTTCGATTAATTAGTGAAGGAATTGTAATAAAATTTTATTTTTTTAAAGTTATAATAATATTTTTTTTATTATTAACAAATATAATGTTATATAAACTTATTATTAACAAATATAACAAATTAAGTTGTCTCTCTCTCTCTATAAGAGAGAGAGAGACAGACAGACAGACAGAGAAACATGCGACGCCGCACAGCTTACAATAGCTTACTATAGCAAAAAGTGTCGTGACAACTTTTCGTAAGAATTTTTTCCGTCTAGCCCCCTTTCACAACGCGCGATAAGGAACTTCGTTCCAATATATATTATTTGATCTTCAGTTAACTTGTATAAAATTTAATTTTCAAATCGGTTTCTATTCTTTTAAACATAATACATCAGATAGCAGGATAAAATAACCTGCAACGCCATCTAGAAATCGGAGATTTGAAGCTTTTCAGAGCTATATTTTTTAACAGGCAATTAGGCAAAAACATTATCAGTGAATCCAGTCTTTGTATTTTTTTCTTGGGAGCCTCCTTGGTAAACATTTAAAAATATTATTCGATTACTGTCTAGACTAGAATAGACAAAGCAAAACATCCGTCAACTAATTTTGCTATCCGTCCTCATTTCCTTAGTCAACATTTGACGGCAAGTATCTACATCGTGCGCACGTACACCTTTCCTTTAGTAAGATATCCTATATATTATACATATATTAGTATATAAGTTTTATGTCTTACTATTTATTAATTTGCCTTTCATCTAATTAAAAATTGACATAAATTTCATAGAAGAAATATCAATTATTTACCAATGGTAGGGCAAAGTTGTGATAGCCAATACAGTCCATTATATTTAAACCAGTGGAAATTACCCAGGACTTCAACACAGATTAAAATAGAAGTTCTTTAGCATCAGTTCTCTTATTGTTTCAGGCTGAACTCGTAGCTGTTGAGGGTAAAGAGATCGAGACACACTACGTGCTTGCAAGAGAGAAGATCCGGAGGTGGAACTCAACGTCGAAATGCTACCTTTTGGTTGAAAATCTGCCAACTCCATTACAGGTAATTAACATCTATACAAATGAATAAAATTGAAGCGTCTGTTTGTAATGTCAGCTTGTTATTAAATGCATATGAAAGTATATACGGCATTAAAGTCGAAAAAACAATTTTTAAAATTTTTGTCTGTCTGTTTGTTCCGGCTAATCTCTTAAAAGGCTGGAGCGATTTTGACAGGACTTTCGCTGGCAGATAGCTGATGTTATGAGTAACTTAGGCTACTTGTTTTAGGGTTCCGCGAAAAAAAAATCCACGCGTATGAAGTCGCGGGTATAGCTAGTTTATACATAAATATACAATTATAATGGGTATGTAAATTAACTTAAATACTAAAATCAAATAATTACAGTAATGTGTAATTTTTAATTTTAATTATCAGGTAAAAACAATTTACGTGCACAACAATTTTGATGGTTTTATTCCTTTTAAGTGAAACCATATATTAATAGTAAATGGATGGTAGTAAAATGATTTCCAGCGGGAAATGAATTTAAATATCAATTTAAATGGCAATGTGGATTTATGGAAAAAGGATGTATGCTTTTATCGTGAAAACAAAGAGATAATTATTTTTTGCTGACTGCTTCCGTGATAGTAATATAGTGTCGGCTCACTCAGCTCAGAATAATCCAGTGGTACCTCCTGGGTCCGAAATCTGGTGTTGTAAATTTATATCTAGATGTTGACGATAGAATTCGATAGATGAACGGCCCGCTCAGCGTTGCCTGTAAAATAAAATCAATTAAAGAAAATTAAATAGAAATAATAAATAATATAATTTAAATACACATATAAAAAAATATTTGTGTATTTACCTTACCTTTATTTAGTGTTTTGGTAATAAATAATAGCAAATTGATTGCCTAGAGAGTAAGTGAATGCATGAACATCACTCGGGATCGACCCGAGTTAGTTGCCCGCGACCACCACCCGTGATATACGTGCCCTGCATTCGATTCTCTCAAAGCATTTAAAGGCTAACTTTCAAATTCTAAAAACCGTGTTTAATTTTCTCCTTTGCACCATTGAACGTTATATCCGTTCCATAGGTGTTACTGAAACTTTTCTTCTATATATTAATCGTAAGACGAGCTTAACTACTACCTACTTAACAAGGGAATATAACACGTGTGTGTTCAAGTTTGCTTTATGTAATATGTAACACTAGCTGTGCCCGCGACGTCGTCCGCGTGGAATTTGCTTTCAAAACCCTCCGATTTTGAAACATTCTTCATTGGTGCTCCGCTCCTATTGGTTTTAGCGTGATGATATATAGCCTATAGCCTTCCTTGATAAATGGGCTATCCAACACTGAAAGAATTTTCAAATCACACCAGTAGTTCCTGAGATTAGCGCGTTCAATCAAACAATATTAGTATATTTGGCTACAACACTAATACTTACATTTTAAATATCGCGATATCTTTTGAATGAAACGTCCGAATTGAATAATTCAAAAAGTCCTAGAAAGGTATTGGATTCGTCTTGAATATGGAGTAATTTATTTTGATAAGGATTAATACCAAGGTACAAAATAAAGAGTTTTTGAAGGGACCACATTAATTATTTTAAAAAATAAAAGAAAACAGTTAAATAGTTACGAGATATTTTTTGTAGACAATTATATGTTCTGCAAATTGATAGTACATTGTTTTGTTCTATAATAAATAGTTTTCGCAGCGCACGCCGTGTAAGGATTTTTTCGGGTCATTTTTTTACATCTTGGGTTACATTATTGGACTTTTAGTAAGGATCCCTAATTTTTCAAAATATAATATAGCCTATTATAGCCATCCTCGATAAATTTACTATTCAACACTGAAAGAATTTTTCAAATCGGATTAGCGATTCCTGAGATTAGCGCGTTTAAACAAACAAACTCTTCAGCTTTATAATATTAGTATAGATACACGTGGTTATAATCCAACATACAAACCTAGGTTTCATGCGGTGGTGGTGAGAACATCAGCCTAATAAGTATATTTATTTAGAGTATTTCGTATATACGTATACGTATTTTATAAATGTGTCTGGATTTATGTATGCATTAAATTTATTAATTAATGTATGTATATTTAAATTGTGTAGTCCTATCTTTTTTCCGTTTCACTTACATCGCCAGATTAGTTAAGAATTTCTTTCAAGCCAGGTTGCCTGAAACAGACCGCTTTTAGAGATAAGGCCGCCTATTGTTTTGCCAAGAAGTATTGTAATTATAAGCCGCGCGCAGAAGGTTTGCCGATACTTAACTTACTATTATTGTATATACTTAAGTCAAGTACATACAATTATAAATATATTGTAACAACTGTTTATGTAACTTTTTTTATCAACCCTACTAACCATCGACACGTGACATCATGAGGCTGTCGGCAAATTTTCTGTGAACGGGCAGTATTCATTTTGTTTTTGTATTTGTTTATTTTGGTGAGCAATAAAGTGTTACATCTATCACCCGGATTTGGTGTCAATAATGGTTTAATTTATCCTAAATTATTATAAACTCACTCCAGGCTGGTGGAATAGCAAGCGCCAGCGTGTGGTCGTCGTGTGGCTGTCGCCAGCGGCTGTTGGCAGCGGTCACCAGCGGTGGACGAGCGGTTCATTGGGCAGCGGTCCCGGCTCCGAGTCCTGCCAACGATTCCGACCTCTGCCGGTTTAATTATACGTAAGTGTGTCAATTACAATAATTGGGTATTTGACATGTGTTATAAAAAATTCTAAAATAGTATTCATATAAAAGAGCAGGCGTCAAAATATTTTATCATCATTTTGCTTTCAACAGCTTATTATAGAAATAATTGAAATATAATTTAATCTACAATTGCTATTAACTAACTAATAATCTATTTTAATCATTATAGTTGTGACGTCATAAGACAGTATTCTCAAACTAAATCAAGGAAGATATGACATTATGAAATTGTGCCTCGGTTGATTTGGATGTCAAATACCCAATTATATAGTTATAAAAAAATAATAAGTAAACATAGCAATATAAAAATTAAAGCTAAGTAAATACCAACATTCAATTAATATAGCCCATAAATGTCACACAACTTAGCTTTGATCGTCTACCTATTTCAGGAAAATGGACAGTATTGTTACAAGTTGGGCCACCTGCATACCTGTAGACAAAGCATATTTATTACCTGCCGCGGCGTTTGAGCTAATAACATTGAAACTATTTATGACTATTATCCGTGCAGGAACGGAGAAAGAATACAATTTCCTGCGGCCGGGCGGTCTGTCGTAAGAGGCGACTTAACAACCCACAGCCAGGTGGTAGGGCATTTGCCCGACTGGATGGCTACCATTCCTGGCCTAAAGTATATCGCCATAACAACCTTGAGATGTATTCCGGCATTAGCGACCAGGTTCCAGTCTCCCTTAAGAGAGCAGCAGCGCATTTGTAGCAACTTTGGTGTTGCTAATGTCTATAGGCGATGGTAACCGCTTTCCATCAAGTGGGCCGTCTGCCTGTCTGCTGATGTCCTGCAATAAAAAAAATATATGACTTTATTCTTTTGTTTACTTTGTGTTTAAAATTTGTAATTAGAAAAACAGTCCATTGTGTATTGTACTCGTTTATGGCCGTTCGTAGGCATAATTACGCAGGTGTGCGGATTACGTTTTCTGGGAAATTTCGTCGACGCTTGCCAGGTAGACATATTGTATCGGTGCATTATAAACTAATGGCCCAATGGAGAGAGAGTCAGTCAAAGCGATAACACAAGCGAGGCAAGATGTGTATACATTTTAGTGACAGTTTATTTTGAATAGACTCCCAAATGGCTTATCAAAGAAAACTTTAGATATTAAAACGACAGTTTCGTACGTTCCATTTTGATATCAGAAAACGTAAATATATATAATTTTTCACGTTTATAATATTGACTTTATAAACTAATACAATAAAAGAAAATTTAACTTAGATACATTGTACTAGAGTTTGCTCCGCGGCTATGCCGCGTGTCAAACCCTGGACAGTAGCTTTATTTTACTTATACAAAAACTTAGTTCGGTTTTTTTTACACGCTTTTATTTAACTTGCAATGGATGTACCTATGCATGTGTGTGAGTTCGGGTGGAATCTTGCAAGTTAAATTTGACCAACTTCCGGGTTTCCGATTGAGCTGAAATTTTGCACGCATATGTATATCGCGTGACAATGCAATAATATGGTACCATGGAGCTGATCTGATAATGTAGTTGGAAGGTGGCCATAGGAACTCCTGTACTAAACAAGATAGACCCGTCGTGTTTGGGCTCGTTTTACTTGTCTTGGCTAGCACTCTGCTGCTACATGACATCCAGGATCTCAAAAGCTTGTATTTATTTACATATAATAACAACAAAGAAACTAAATCCATATTGTCTAGACAACTACCCAGCGAAACATACAGATGAGCCGAAGCCAACCTGATTTGCAGTAATACAACGAATGACATGTTTTGTATGACAACGTAGATATTTGATAGTGAATTGAAAATACGCGGTTGTAGCGCCATCTATTTAGCTAATCCGTCTATTCTGTGGAAACAACATCATCTATCGGGATAAAAAGTATCCTAAGTTACGTCCCGGAATATGACCTTGCTTTGTGTCAAATTTTTTATTTAAATCTGTTTAGTAGCTTTCACGTGATGCTCTAACAGACAGACAGACTAACAGACAGACATAAGTTGTAAAAATCGTATATTCGGAATCTATTGGTCTGTCTGGTTTTTCACACTTTTATACTCATTGTATACCCGAACTATCTCGGATTTATTATAGTATATAGGTAGATTCCACCTATAGTCCCTCAAGACAATAAGCAGAATACTGAGCCTAGGTAACCCTCTTCTATGACTAAGGTGCTCAGAAGGCTGGCTACGTTTCCTCTCTGGATTGTTACTCTGATCACCTGAAAAGTCAATTAGTCGTTTGGATAATCTTTTGTACAAGCCCATGTCCTCAGGACTTCACGGCCCAAGTATCACAACAGCAAACTGCACAAACACACAACTCTCACCGAGGGTTGCACATTTGCGCCGCTTGAGCGATTCAGCTGTTTCCGCCGCCGAACCGGCTGATAATATATATAAATATAGATAATTGTTATTCCGTTTTGTATATAATACTTTTAATTAATATCTTATTAAAACGTTAATTTGCTTAAGTTTTAACACAAACTTAGCAAATAGCTGGGTTAATTACATAATCTGGTTAAGATATGCAAAATAAAACCATTAAAGATGTGAACAAAACAGCCTATTAAGGCCACTTACCCCATTGAGGGGTAAACAGAGGCTATAGCCGTCTTCTTTAATTACCCAGTCTTCAGTATTGTAGGGTCGAAAGTGTCGAATAGCAAAAGCATTATCTGGGAAATGAAATGCTTTCTTAATCTATATTATTATAAAATTCTCATGGTTAGAATTCTATAATATTATATCTGTACTTTGAAGGTATTTAACAAAAATAACTGAAATCTTAATAAATTACGTGTCACGTTGTTTGTCCGCGATGGACTCCCTAAACTACTTGACCGATGTTAATCAAATTTGCACACCGTGTGCAGTTTGATCCGACTTGAAAGATAGGATAGCTTACATTTAGACCCGGAGTTGGCGCTGGAATCGGGTTCTAAATTTTATTTCTTCAGGGCAGAACAACGTCTGCCGGGACAGCTAGTAGACTATATAAACGATGGAGATGCAACGATGCAATTTTTTAAAGTTGTTCCTTGTCTATTTTTCTGTTTGTTCCGGATTCCGGTAAAAACTACTGGGCCGATTCCAATGCGATCGACAACAAATTCTTAGACTTGAAATTTACGCTACTTTTTATCCCGGAAACCCTGTGGGAATGTTTTCTGGGAATTATTTATAATGGCCCGATAAAAAAATCGAATTTCAATGTGATTTTTCACTGATCGATAGCAAATTTTATGTAATAAAATGTGTGATTTTTTTCCCGGAAATCCCGCAGGAATTTTCCCGGGAGCGATTTAAAGTTGTTCGAGTGCATCAAAATTATCTTATAATGGGAATCCCGCGAGAATTTTAAGTCAAGCGTAGACGAAGCCATAAGCATATCCAAGGCAATTTTGATTTTTTATTTATTGCATGAGTTCATCAGACAGGCAGATGGCCAACCTAATGTAAAGTGGTTACCATCGGCTATGGACATTTGTAACACCAAAGGTACCAACTACCAATGTGCTGCCGCTCTCTAAAGGAAGGCTGGACGCTGGCCACTAACGCCGGAACACAACTCAAGGTTATTATGGTGGCATACTCTAGACCAGGGGTGGTATGGCTACCACCCATTTGCTCGTCTGGATGGCTCGTAACGGGCAAATACCCTACCACCTGGTGAACTGCTTGCTGGCATCTGGCAGATTGCTGTGTAGGCAACAATAAATCAATGCGTTATTTGACGCCTTTAAAATTATGACGTCATAATTTTTTGATAATATACATAATGATGGCATCATAATTTTTTATTTAACTCCTACAACACTCTAAGTCTACAATTTTTATAAGATGATATAAAGTGTCTTAGTTGACATGACTTGCATCTAACCCAGTTCTTTTCAATCGTTTTGGATACGCGACTCCTTTACAGGTTGAAAGTTTTGGCAACCCCCTTGGATTATAGACAGACAAAAAGCTAGTAATTTAAAAGACGTTTATGTTTTTGCCTACTTTGTTACCTATATTCATTATTAGGACCTATAATTCTACAAAAAGCTGCTGAGCTTAGAAAGTACCTAAGTATGAGATATAAACTTAAGTTGCCTTTTCCCTTTTGCCGGCGACATCCCGAGCAAAGTTCTGCGACCCCCCTAGGGGTCGCGACCCACTGATTGAAAAACACTGATGTAACCTATTTAACCTCAGAAAAAAAGATTAAAACGCTTATATGAACGTTTTATGGTTATTAATTATACCAAAAGCAAGCAACACCATTACGCATAACTGCCATTTAAATTCTAAAGGGTAATTAGTCTTTGAAAAATCCATTAGCGTTACGATAGCGCCACAAAAACATCTAATAAATAAACTTTGTGTAATTAAGAGAAAACCATAGTTAAATTTAGAATGGTGGCGAGATTCAATGAGCTACCATAAAGCCTCCATAAATTAATATAGCCACTACACAGGCTTTAATTGAAAAGCTCCAGTCCCCGCCTTTGCTATTTTATAAATGTCAGGCGTAAAACAATAAGCTGCGGTAAAAGGTTAGTTTTCAAATAGTAGATTAGAATACGCAATTTTGTTTTCGTGGAAATACGTAATTGTATTACATTAAGGCTTAAGCGCATAGTTTATATGGATTTTTATGGTAATGTAAATTTTATGTTAACACAATAAAAAGATTGGATAAGGAGATTATTTTTACAATTATCAAAATATAACAATTTATAGTTGCCCAATAGTATTTGTGGACCCGTAGGGAGGCTTTGTGGACCCGCAGGGGGCTTTGTGGCGAAGCCTTAGGTGAGTAGCGACACCTCGTACCTGACTCCGGGGGCCAAGGCAAGGCCCCCGCCTCCGTGCTTGCCTTAGCCAGCCGGCACGGAGTGGAGATCGCTAGAGCTAAGACTCAAGCTCCAGGGGTGGAAGTGATAAATGGCGTCACGTCAGAAGTAGCTTCGGTGAACCTGCAGCCCACCTCTATACACTCCTTAGCCACTCACACCCATGTTGCCCCTGTCTTTATGCCATTTTTTTTGGGGCCCATGCAGGGAGTGGCGAGTCACCGTCTGCCCATTTTTCCATGTTCCCTGAACATTGCGACGGGCAGACGCCATAGTCCAAATATTCCCAGACCCCTAGTACCACTAGCAGCTCACCCCAATAGCCCGGTACTTTTTGTCCTCATTTCCCACAATAGTCCTACACTGGCCGGGGCTTGTCCTTGGATGCATTGCTATATGGTGTAGACAGGGATAATCGCCAATCAGTGTCACGCCACATTTACATTAAATCTGTGAAACGGCCTCTACGTGTTGGCCTATCCATGGCCCCACGTAAGCCCTCCAAAAGTCCGGGCCATTTTTATGGCCCGTGGTCTACAAAGACATACATTATAATAATAATCCCCCCCACCACCTGGCTTAGCGTCGGATGTAGCTTCGGTGAACTTGCAGCCCACCTCTGTACACTTCTTAGCCGGTCACACAGATGTTGGCCCTCGCCAATCTCGTATCTTTCTGGGTCCCGTGCAGTAGCCCATACATGCGAGTCACCGTCTGCCCATTGTTTCCATGTTCTCCGAACATTGCGACCGGCAGATACCATAGTCCGCATAGTCCCAGGTCCCTACTTCAAAAACGGATTTTACATAAGGGACCTTACATAAATTACGTCACACGTTAATGGGGAGAGGGGGGGGTGACGAAGTGTGATGTTATATGACAGGCTGGGAGAGGATCTTAATTACGTGATATCACATTTCAAAATCGAATATATTTAAGCTTTACAACAAAAAATTTGAACTATTAACTTCAAAATATTTACAACTTTATTTGTGTGAGAATAGTGTTTTAATTATTAATATTGCATTTAAAATTTAAATTGAATAAAACTAATTACGATATTGCTGTTTTAATTTAATAATTTCTTGATGTGACCAGCTGTGACAAGAACGGCGGAGGCTGTCAAAAAATCATGAAAATCGTGTGACATAATTTGTGGATGGCCCCTAACCACACGGAAACAGTGACAGTAGCTGGCAGTAATTCCATAATCTAGAAAGGCCCATAAAATACCCACACAAAATTTTTGGATGTTTTATGGGGTTCCTTCCCTATTTTTCCTTTTAGGGGTAATTTACCCTGTGTTAGAGCGAACAAATAAAAATAAAAAATTCAGTCGGTTAAGCCGTTTTTGAATTTTAACGAGAATAACGAACAGCAATTGCTTTATATATATAAAGATATAGAGATATTTAGTGTTATTCTAATGAAAACAGTGCCGTAAATAGCCTTTTATAATGCGAGCTTCTGTCACAACAATTAAACAATAAATTATAACACCACACAAAGTCACAAACACATAACTAACAATAAAACTTATACACATACTCAAACCAACGCGCACTACCACCGCATTGCATTACACGCACTCTTCACAAACAAACCAAGACACACAAAGAGCCTAAAAATTAATAACCCAGGCACAAAAAAGAAAAAAACAACACACATGGCACTAGATAGGACTATATATAAGTATAGATATAAGGCCAACAATGCACATGCACTTCCTCACAACACCAGCATGTAACAGATACACTCTACATTATTATAAGTGTAGTATTAAAATTTGAATAAATTAATATAATAAGTTATTCTTAAGGTACACCACAACATAAAAATCACTAAATTTATGTCACACACTAACAAAAATAAACAATAAGCGTGTATGGACTCTAAAATCTTTCATAGAAATTAAGTAGTAGAAAAGGGTACGGAACTCGAGTCCGTAGAGATCTTAATAATAAAAAAAATAAAAAAAAATGCGAGCTTCTATAACTGCGACCTTGTTTTTTTTAGATATTATAGGTACCCTAGCTAGAGCAATTATATGTATAGGCCTACTTTATTTCATTCAAGGTGATAAAATAACGCACAAGGACCTTGGTGTTGGTGGACCAATTATCTAATATTTTGGAAGAAAAATCTATTTTTTTAAGGAACTGGAACACAAATACGCTCGTGCGCTGCCAAAAAAATGAGTGCGATGTTTTGTCTAATTTAACAGACGTTTTTGATGATACTGGTATGTATAGGTACGTATGTGTTGGAATCAAGCACTAGGGGCGCAGCGGGAACTTAACAGGAGCAAACCGAACAAATAAAAATCCTGCCTGGTCTGGCCATTCTTGCGCCTCCCAGAGTCTACATCCTGTGCTTGGGCACCGTTGTCACCGCCCGCCCTATTTACGTCAGTGAATGAAAATGACACCGCTATATCAACAATCTTATATTAACAATTAAATAATATTTTATGTTCTTAACTAAGGTTCATAATTTATCTTTTAAGAGTAGGCTGACTAAAAACCCCAAAAGAATTGTATAGCCTATTAAGAGACTGGAATCGGCGCTATAAAACATTAAGTAAGATTGCACGACGTTTAATCCTTGTGATTTATGCGCGTTTTGGGCTTGGTTCTGGCCTTTCTATTTTAATTATAGCCTATTTCTTGATGGCCAGTGGATTTTTTTAGATTTTTCTCTACAATTACAACAAAGCGCCACACCCTTTCGAGACGCAATCAGGCAATCTTCGCGGGATTGTGTTATTTGCTCTATATATGGCCATCCCTTATTCCCCAATTAAAAAACTGATGCCCGGAGAATAAAGGAAACTTGCACTTACCTCGCAGTCAGCCACCAGCCTACAGCAGCGCTGGTTCAGAAGTCTACCGCTGCTAAACAATGGGGATTGTTCACTTTTTTTCAATTTAGCTTTTTGAAAAACCATTTCGAGGAATAGTGTTCCTAATCATTTCTGTCTAGTTAAAATTCCAAAAAACGTACAATCCTCTGGTATTTTGAAAGAAATGCGTTTGACCTTTATTTGACCTTACTAAATCCTATGACGTCATTTACGTCTGGTGAAATGCATATGAATACCGTAGCCATTCAGTTTCAAAATACAAAAGGACCGACATTTTCCTTTTTATGTCATTGTTATGTCATACAACATCAACATAAACAAACATTTTATTCGACGTGCTCCAGAATTAAATTATGTACATATTATCTCTTCAGACCAATATTTCTTAAATATCTGTAAAGAGAATACTTACATATGGTCTCTAACTAAAAGTCAAAGAAAAGTGCATTATATAAACGAGCGTCTTCGTAAATGGCGATTGGAACGATGTCGAAATCTTTTCAAGAGATACGATCCAAAAAATAACCTGTTTACTGATGAGAAGATCATCACGGTGGAAGAAAATTTAACTGGCAAAACAATACACCTTGCGCCAGAAGTTAGAAGGACGTCCAAAAACACATATTGGAAACAATGATTTAAGCATTAAGTGATACTTTATTCGCTGGATAGCAGTGGATTTTCCAACAGGACTCTGTACCCTCCCATGAAGCTAATTCAATCCAACATTGGTTGCAAGCCAATTTGTCAGACTTTGTTCAGAGCATAGGTTGGTCTTCGTCGAGTTCTGACTTTTCTTTGGAGTATTCTTTATGAACTGCATTGGAGCTAATGACATACAAAAAGTTCACCAGAACCTGAATTTATCTCAAGCGAGCCCAAATCAATAAATGGAAACTGATTGAAAAGATTAGTACCACCATAGAAGAATGGCCTATATCTTTAAAGCTTAATTAATTGAAAACAAGGATGGCTACTTTAAATAACTTATTTTTATATATACATAAATCTAGATGTTATTAGTTATAATTCATGTAAACAATATATGAATATTTAACATTCCTCCAAAAATATTTTAGCTTTACTTTGACTGATGTCTTAAGAGTTTACATTACGAGTTATAAGAATAAGATGGTTTCTATACTGAAAGCAAACTATTGTGAGTTATAAATTTGTATGTGCCATATATTTATATGAATTGATTAATAAAATATATCTTTTGACTTATTATTTTGCAAGATGAAATAATAAATAACTTTTAGCAGTTACAACTTCTTTATTTACTTAAACACTTATTAATAATAATTTAGGACATATTATATAATCTTTTCAGAAATGTTCAGTTTTATCTTTTTCTTTTTTCTGCAGGCTAGCATTTGGTTTTTTCTATACATAAAGTTTTCATGTAAACTGCAGTGGATAAGTCATAAAATTCTATGATCAAGCATAACCCTTGCTTATGCAGAAAATTTGTTGCTAATTTTTTCTGAACCTGAAAAAAAAAAGATATAAAGTGTCTATTTAATTACTCGCATAGTCCTTATTTAACTCATAATTTTTCATATTAGTAACTATGTTACACATCAAAATCATATTATTAAGAGATTTACAATCATTAAGGTATTTGTCACAAATCTTCATATTCCATGAAATCCTTCAAGCCATAGATGTGCTTAATTAATCACTTTTAAGCCGGCAAGTGAATATATTTAAAACTACTGGAGAGTTTCATATTTTCCGGTAATTTGTTGTATAAGATCAGATACATAACATACATTAGCAATCAAACACACTATTTAACCACCAGGGCAGTGGTGCAATGTCTGTTCCTTTATTTGTATGTATTTATATGAGACACTTTACTTGTGTTATAGATTATTAACCCTTATCGTGGCAAGATTGCTTTTTGGAAGAAAAGCGAAAAAAATGTATATAGGTAGCTTCTTTGGGCTCTAAAACACATCAAAAAAATATATAAAAAAATCGTGATATGAAAATTTTGGAAAAACAAGATGTATACTATTCTATACATTGCTACACGTCCAGTGATTATCGCATTTTTAGGAATGTATATTATGCTATACATTGCTATGTTTAGGGAGAGTTGGAATGTTACTGGTAGTTTTTAACATATACCAAAAGATTATTGTAAATAACATGATTTTAAATAAAAATAACTGTCTTGGTGGAAGTAAAAATGTTTAATAAAATAAATCTTTCTTGAACAATTTTTTTTATAAAATAATCGTAATATAATAATTCAGAAACCCTTTTGCTTGCGTTGGTACTCCAAAGTAAAATTTGTGATGAGAACCACATAGCTGGAGAGCTTCAGCATGTCAAGCGAGTTCTACAACGCAATCAGCTGAAGACTCCACACCAACGTCACAAAGGCCCCAAGCCACCTTCAGTTGAGCGGTGCCCTGCTACCCTACCCTACATCAAGGGGGTCACAGACAGAATTGGTCACATCCTCAGGCGAGCTTCAATCAAAACATATTTCAAGCCGCAGAAAAAGATTACCCAATTTCTGAGACCTGTGAAATGCAATATCCCACTCCAGGATGCAGGGGTTTACAAGCTTGATTGTGAGTGTGGATTGTCATACATTGGGCAAACAAAGAGGAGCATAAAAACACGAGTAAAAGAACACATTGCTGACATGAAACACACAAGGTCTACGAAGTCTGCGATCAGTGAACACACGCTGGATAAACCCAACCACTACATCAGATTCGATAACCCACAAATCCTCGCGAAAGAGAATCGTTTCATACCTAGAATGATGCGTGAGGCTATTGAAATCAAAAAACACCCAAATTTCAATAGAGAAGATGGTTGGCAAGTACCACCTGTTTGGGATCCAATTATCAAAAATATTAAGACCCAAACCCAGCAAAAACCAGCTGCCAGACCTCAAGACACTGTGAGCTCTTTCTGCGTACAACGGAACACAAACCAACTTGACTGATAATTACTTTTATTTTTCCTTCCACCCATTTTAATATTATATAAAATTATTAGAGCTAGGCATGTTTGCTGAAGAGTTTCTTGCGCCGCTTCTTCTCTTCAAGCCATAACATGTTGCGAAGCGGTAGTAAATTAGATTAGGCTCCCATAGATTAAATAATAACCATAAACAAAATGAAAAATTAAATAAGTATACTTACATCAATCATATATTAACTAATAATTAACGTCACTGATTTCTTATATGGATGAAATTTACAGACAGGAATAGTAATATACTACACAGGTTCTAAAAGGAAAGAAGTAAGGAAGATCTATGGACGAACATGTTGAATTTAGAAACCTTCACAAAACTACTTACATTAGGATTTTAGCTCCTCTTATTTCTCCAATATGTACTACGAGTATAGCTATGTACTCTAATAACATTACATGTTAGGTAGGCTTAGCGTATCAGCCTTTACAAAATTAACACTCCTATTTGAAGATCCGGCCATGTTTAGAAAGAGAAAATATTTAATACATTTTCATTAATAAAACAATTCACTTTTTTGTCGGATGACTGTAGAAGTTTTTTCTAAGGACGAAATTAATTGTAATGAATAATATTAGAATTTAGAAATGCTGCATTAACCGCCGAGCTAAAGCCTAAATACCCAATGTTGCCAGGTTGCTAATAGTGAAATTACTAAAATTTGTAATTCTTGTAGGTACACACGTGTGTGTAGGAAAGTAACTCCCAACATATTGACTTAAAAAATACCTTAAATTTAATTTAAATTGAAAACTTCGGTAGATACTTCTAGGATGGGGAAAATGCACTGAATTCGCACGACCGTCACGCTCAGATACCAAGTTTTTTTCTCTGAAGTGCAGTCCTAACGACTAATATTTTTTTTAAAGGTCTGACTAATAATACTCCCCCCCCCCCCCCTCAATTGAAACTGACAATACAACCTTTTTATTTTAACTGGTTTGACAACATCATTGGATAATGAGACTATGTTTAGGTATCAGACATTAAAAATGATAACCCAAATGTGATACCAAATTAAAGTATTTTAGTGGACGAATGAGCTTTATCTGTTGTAATCGCCGAAAGAATACTTTATTACAAATTAAGAAAAGTAATGACATCGCAATGGTGTCTAATAGGTAATTTATGCCTGATTATCAATTAATGGTATTCAGTCTAACTGTACATTATTCAGTTTAAGTTATATTATATTGATTTTTCACTAAAGGTCACTTTAACTTAACGGTAACTTTAGAAAATAATAAATGTTGAACACCAAAATATATAAAATAAATCTACCGATAAAATTGCTAAGCTGGCCACACTAAAATGATCACGATGTGTCATAATGAATAATGATAGTAACATTTAAATAGTAGCACAGATTAATAAGATTATTTTCTTTTTATAGGCAAAGGAATTAATGTAAAGTTGTCCCCAATGACGTCATCGGATATTTTTTTTAAAAATCTAATTAAAAAAAACTAACTCTTAAAACACAAAAATATTCAAATTAGTATCTTAAAATACCCTATTTTACATAATAAAAATATAAAATCAGAGGGTAATTTTTTTTGAACTACAGATGGATATTTTCCACAACTAGTGTTAAGAAATTTTGTGCCTTATTTTCTTTATGTATGTATGTAGATAGACAGAAAACATTATTGTTTAACAAAATAAATAATTACAATAATGCCTTAGACCATTAATGTATACATGGAGCCTAGGTAAATAAAAATCTCAAATGAAGTAAACCATTTTGTTATAAACTTATCTAACAATCATCTATAATATCATAAAATTCTAATCATGCCATGTCCGACATTAAAGCTATTAAAAAATCAACTGGAGTAGACTTTTTTAAGTTTCTTATCTGTTTGTTGATTTGTATGTTTGTTCGGTATTCACGTTAAAACTGCTGGCCCGATTTCGATGCGGTTTTCGCTGATCGACAGCTAATTTTTAGACCTAAAATCTGCTCTAGTTTTTATCGTGCGAATTTTTGTGTGTAAAATTTGAAATGGTCAGATTACATTCTTTATTAAATACTGCGGTATTTTGTATCCCGGAAATCGAGTGGGTCTTTCAAGTCAAGTGTGGACGACGTCGCAGGCGTGCCCTAGTATATAATTACAATTAGTAAAACAATAAAGGCGGTATACCGTTATAAATTGTAATTTTTTATTCATATTATTAAGAACACATTGAACGTTATTACTTATTCATTTGTTTTTCATTATTTTTCTTTGAAGACCAAAGCAATTTTCTCTCATGCCAATGTTCTAAACAAATTGAATTGAATTTGCCATCGAGTTGTGTAGTGAACGACAAGTAAGCCATATCTGCTGAAATTGAATTGTGGTTACACTCTCATAAATATTTATTGCTTCGAGACAGACTGTATCTTTATAAAAGAATTGATTGACATTGTAATAAATTCTACAAAAATGTATTTATAAAATACTTTTTCATTTTCTATATTCTGAAAGTACGCTTGGAGTTGCCTGATCACAGGGATGAAAACATTATTTTTCGTCCCTGGGAAACGATTTACCTGCTGTCAAAAAATTTGAAAACTTTTGAAGTTTCTACTATGTGTCCCAGCACACATTTCGATTTTTTTTAGAGCCATTGCTCAATTTCGACTTAAATAATAAAGGTAATAACAAATATCAACAATTTTGTAACGTCATTTTATAAATTCGAGCTAAATATTTACAAAAAAAAACTACTAGGTGATAGAATAAATCGCCTCGTCCGACACCTCGAGGAAGTAGGGCAGGACCTGGCAAAGACCTAGTTGGGTGTCCGCCAGGGGCGCTCCACCATAGACGCCATCAGGCGTGCAAAGCGATGCTCTAGGGTAGAGCTCTGTTGGCAGTGCCTCTTGATATTGCTAGCGCGATCAACTCTCTGGCCTGGAGCTGTGTCAAGAGTGGCAACAATAGGATTCGACGCCGCACGGCTCATAACCTACGGCCGCCGTAAGAGAGCGGCAGCGGGTGATGACCCGCGGAGACACTAGGCCGCCACCTGCATCCAAGCCACTGAGTAGTGGGTGCATCTGTATCCCGCGTGTGCCCATCTCAATCACGGATTGAAGCAGGAGAAGCCTACAAGATCTCCAGATTGGGGATTAGATAAGTATGACGACGTGTAGATGTTTGAAACATATGGTATAGTATTTTATACGCCGTTGTTTTATAGAAAAATAGTCTTTGAAATTCTGGTCATCTGCCTATAATTGTACTCTTTTTTATGCGTTACGCCTACAAAACTACTTATATATAATATGCGCAAATATTTTTCCACTAACAAATAAAAAGTAGAAAAGTTTTATCGTACGCTTGCTGTGAGCTTGTGGACAAAACAAGCTCCTACAATTATACGTTCCAAACAAATTCAGCCTTGTTGTTTACGGAACATAGCAACAATCAATGTCATTTTGTACATGGAAACTCTGGAACATTGTCGGGTCGGTTTGTACAACAATTTGTGACAACGTCCCTGCACGACACCCAGGTCCGGTGTAAATGTATTCATATTGTGTATGTATATATACGTTTGATTAACCCATACAATACGTTGGTCGATATTGGAAATGCTGGCTTTGCATGTTCAGAGAGTTACAACATAGATATTGTTGTTATATACATGTTATCGTGATAGTACACTTTTAGTACTGTTTGTGATATACATAATACCTAAATAACAATGAAATGTTAAGGTGGTTTAGATATCTATGAAAGGAGACTAACAAAACAAGTGTATTACAACAACTTTTATCAGTGCAGGAACGAATAAGAAATACAATTTCCTGCGGTCGGGCGGCTGGTTGGCAGGCGACAAAACAACTCACAGCCAGGTGGTAGGGTATTTGCCCGACTGGATAGCTACCACCCTTGGTCTAGAGTATGCCCGTATAACAACTTTGAGTTGTGTTCCAGTATCAGTGGCCAGGTTCTAGTTTCTCCTTCAATGCCCAATGTTTTGTAGAGTGGTCGAATAAGAAGCGCCTATAATAGACGTGTATTTATGAAGTGATTATCGAAAGGAGATGAAGCAAAAGATGTATGTCAAGATCGTAGCAAGTGCAGAACCATCGTCTGTGTCTATCCTTATGGGAAACAGGTGTGATAATATGTATTTATATTTAATAAGGCTGTAATTAAATGAATGAATAACAAAATATGTATTCCTTATTACATTATAACTTATTGTAGTACCAAGGGCTTTTTATAGTCATTGCCGACATTTCGTTTTATATTGTATGAGTACAGCAGTCAGGTCGACAACCCAGCAGTTGTAAAGTGGTTTCCGTCTCCTATGAACAATTGTAACAAAAATGCTACCAATGCGCGAAGGAGGGACTGGAACACCGCCACTAATTCCAGAACACAAGGTTGTTATAGAGGCATACTCTGGACCAGGGATGGTAGTTGCCCAGACGGGAAAATACCCTACCATCTGACTGTGGATTGTTTTTTCACCCTTTATGACAGACCACCCAGCCGCAGAATTTGTATTATTTCTGTGCTTCTGGATGCATTAAATAAATACTTGCGTTTTATATCATTCTTTGAACACCACACTGCACGAAAACCAAACGTGGAATTC
Organism: Dendrolimus kikuchii; assembly: GCA_019925095.2. Lineage (NCBI taxonomy): Eukaryota > Metazoa > Arthropoda > Insecta > Lepidoptera > Lasiocampidae > Dendrolimus > Dendrolimus kikuchii. The sequence goes on from CM034397.1 coordinate 18,583,334, forward strand.
GCGGTAGCTTTCAGTGCTCCTAAAGCCTAAATCATATTATATATCGATCAGTATTCTTAGATAATACTTATAAGGCAGTACTATCCAATTATTGTGGATACATCGCTCTTGTTCACGAGAGCTCTTATTTTAATTAAATATATTAATATACATAGGCCGTTTTATGTTTTATTTTAAAGCGGATATAATTTACAAGACGGCAAGCCGACGTGCCCTTTAGGGCTATACATCACCTGACCCGTCAGCCGACCCCGTCGGGATTATGCCTGCTTTTTATCTGATCACCCTAACAAAGTATACGTAGCTTTTGGCAACGTTGAAATTTACGTTTTGTTTATGTTGATTACCAGGTTCGGTGTTTTATAATCCTACGTCAGTTGGAGGTTTGTTTTTCAAAATGTTTAAATCTTAATATTTTCTTAAGTTTTCGCTACTTGTATACATAATAAAACTACGTTTTAACGGTTTTAAGCGCTGTAATTTATTTGATTTTTATTATTCCGCGGTTTCAGCCATTTTTTAGTAGCCGTGATCATGGAAGACAAAGATGTCAAGTATCAATGAGTATTGTTAAAGTTTTATTTAGCCTACCGCCAACTTGTTCATTTTAATTATTTTGTTTATGATTATTATTTACTCTATGGGAGCCTAATCTCATTTTTAAATCTTCTTCCATCTTAAATATAGCTTAAGAATCTACATCAGTTTCAGGTGATTATAGATTCAAGTATTAATATAATCTTCAATTAAATAACGAAAACAAGAAAACTGGATACTGATAACCTTTTCACCTCATCTGTAACCAAATTTCACGTCTTTAACTGACGACATTCAGTAATGTTATATGCCTATGCAGAATAGGAGAGCGGACAGTTAAATAAACTGTATCTTCTTTTTTACCTTCTCTCAATTATTTGGGGTCGGCACATTATGTATTTTTTTTCCACACTCCTCAATTCTGATATACGTCCTCTGTCACATCACAAATCATCATATCATCCTTCACACAATCAATTCATCTCTTTTTGGTCTACCTTTACATTTGTACCCATCAATCTTGCAGTTTAACATTATTTTTCAAACTCATTGCCAAATCAACTCAGCTACTTTTTATAAACGTACAGAACTCAGCAGCCTCGTGGTTTGATACGCGTATACCTGCTTATGATGTCATAAGTAGGTACAAGAAAAATTAGTCAAATAGCGTATTATTTATTATTTAAATGTAATTCAAATTATTCATCTCATGATATTTTAAAAGTAGGACGATAAGATGTTATTTTAACGCCTATTTTTTTATATGTAAAAATATTAAAATCCCTATTAAGTCGTTGAATTGTTGAGGTAGTTCGAAAAGGCACACGAAAACACAATGCTTATTTAAAATAATCAATATTCTAAAATTATTCTTTACTAGATGGCAACACTAAAATTTTACATCGCGCTATGGTTTTCAATATTATTTCGGATAGATGTTATGATAATTTTTAATAATCTTGTAATAACACTTAGACTTCGGCTCCGTTAAAAGAACATACCCGTGATCAGCATGCGGGCCAAATAGTAATTAATATATTCAGTATATAAAAACTGTTAACACTTATAATCACTTATTTTATTTCAAATGTCACAAAGTACCTTCTATTCAAAAGCTATTATTATTAAGTATTTACAAAGTGTAAATACCTAGAAAATCTAGTTAAATTTCTGCCTAAGTTCTGAAACGACGAATACCTATTTACGACACCCATAAAGGCGGCGTCTAAGGAAACTTTAAAATTAATTTAAGTTAAACAAGGATAGTCGGAACACGCCTTAATAAGATAACTTGGCCGAAGGATAGATCATGAACACAGTTGAGATTTAGATTAGAAGTCTTATATACATACATACACATAGACACTCGAGCCAATTAAGAAAAGAACTAGGAAGATGATATGCGATGACTTCAGAGCCTAGATCATCGATGCGGATTCGCTAGTTTGTCACTATTTTATAGAATACATTGCGGCGAGTGTGTCCGGGAATTGTACGAATTAATTCCCCGCTCACCTTTTTCCTACCTGTCAAGTATACGTAATCACAACATCGATATATGGTAGAAATGCTTACCACGAACGGGGCCTAAGCGGACGAAGCGCTATGCTTCAATTTATAATACGCACCGCTGAAGAATATAACTCACTACCGTCGTTTGTTTTTGCTGAAAAATAGTCTCGCGTGAACAGAATCTTCTAGGTAAGCGTGCTCCATCTTAAACTGCATTTTCACCTGGCAACAGGTGCAATGTCGGTCAGCCACGAACCTATAGAACATTAAAAAAAAATATAGACTACTTGTTTATCGGACATAAGGGATTGCCTCGGCATTTGTAATATTCCACGATAAATCTACACATGGTAAGCACTGTTGGGTGATGATTAACCCTTTGTTCTGACTTCTGTTATGGTGTAGCGTGTCGAGCAGATTTGGATATAAGAAATGAAATAAAAAGTGTTTGTCAGTTTCAACGCACAACTGAAGTTTACTCCTTAAACATTAAAAAATCTAATATTTTCGATCATATTTACATTACGTTAAAGTTCAAAATTGTATAAAATAAGAACGGTTACAAGACCTTCTAATTTCAAAACACTGTATCTTACACAGATGGATATTGTTTTAGATCTTTTCTAATTGCATTGAAGTTTGCAATTGTATAATAAAAAAACTAACGCTTTTGAGAAAAAACGTAATTCGTAAAAAACTCTGCAACCATAGTTGGCGCCACGGTTCCGTTCTTTTATTTTTGAAGAAAATCTCAATTAAGACTGAAAAGTCTTATTATTTAATATATTTTTTTTTTAGTTAACTTGCCTCCAAAAAGTTTGGTGTGCTAAACCGGTCCATGCATAGTGCTTCAGCCCGCGGCAGAGACTTGAGCTTGAAGTACCGCTCACGTCTGTGGACGGGGGCACCCGCTTACCAGACTGACCCCCTTGACTCCATCCAGCGTCGCGCCGTTCGTATAGTCGACGACCCCATACTACTTATCGGATACTACTACTTATCCGTACAAGAACGGAAAAAGAATACAATTTCCTGCGGCCGGGCGGCCTATCGTAGGAGGCGACTTAACAACCCACAGCTAGGTCTAAAGTATGTCGCCATAAAAACCTTGAGTTGTGTTCCGGCATTAGTGACCAGATTCCAGTCTCCCTTAAGAGTGCAGCAGCGCAATTGTAGCAACTTTGGTGTTGCAAATGTCCATAGGCGATGGTAACCACTTTCCATGAAGTGGGCCGTCTGCCTGTCTGCTGATCTCCTGCAATAAAAAAAACTAACAGACGGTTTACAATCGCTTAGCTTTTGGAGAGACTGCGGCTCTCTGCGTATACTATCGTCTGTACAACGGGGAGTGTTCCGAGGAACTGTTCGATTTGGTGCCAACACCTCAGTTTTACAACTGTACCGCTCGCCATCGGCAGAATGTTCACTATTATTCCCTTGAGCTCACACGCCCAACTACGCAACGGTTTTGTAGATTGTTTGTTCCGCGTACAACACTGATGTGGAGCGAACTTTCCGCCGAGGTTCCCTTCTCCGCTATGATATGGGGTCGCTTAAGAATGGCGTTATAAAATTCCTTAGTTGGCCCCTGGTATTGCAAACGTTAATAGACGACGGTAACCACCCCTACAAGTAGGCCGTCTGTTTGTTGGCCTGCCAAAGACAAAAAAAAACTTAAAACAGTCATAAATGTTAAAGTCCTAAATGTCTCCTTTTTCATTTACTCTTGTTTACTGGGTTATTATTATTCCAAGTATTCTTCTTTCATGTTTTATAAATCAGAATCCTAAAAATGAAAATCACAACATTATTTTAATTAAATTTCTTCCTTTTACCACCACACCACACGCTATCGGCTGGGCCTTCATCCCTACTTCCTAGAGCCGCTTCGCTCTTGTACGCAACGGTTCTCTAGAACGTTTCTGTTGCGCACCGTGGGGATTTGGAATGAGCTCCCGGCCGTCGTTTTCCCATAGGCCTACAATATGGGGTTTTTTAAAAAGGGTGTCATAAAATTTCTTCGAGGCCGGCAGCGTGTTGGTGACATCTCTGGTGTTACAAATGTTCATAGGCGAAGGTAACCGCTTAACATCAGTTGGGCCACTTGTCTGTCTGCTGTACACCAGCTATAATAATAATAAAAAAATATGTGCGTCTCCAGACGCCCGACAGAAGTGATAACTTAGCCTGCCTACCGCTGCCGTATGCGTGAGAGAAAGGGAAGCCAGACAGACTGGCGCTGTAACGCGTTACGTAACGAAGCGGTTTACCCTCCCATAAGAAGTTATCACTTCAAAAATGTGAAATCCTATAGTAATAAATCCATTTTTGCACCCGTTCCCATAATTTGTAATCTATGTAACGCTACAAACAAGCATATATACCTATGGTGTAACTTTAACAAATGAACCAATTTCAATTACCCGATGGTGACGCTAACGATCGGCGTTCGGTTATCCGCAAACGGGTGTGGCTTTGATACGGTTCAAGTTTCACCTGGATTAACTTTAATTGATTCCTGGTAATTGGGATATTATGTAGATGAGTTTAGATTAGGAGCATCGGATGGATTAACGAGGCTTTTGCGGTTGGTAATCTGTTTAGAGATGTCTCGTTTGGCCTTAAAAGAGCACCAGCCTTTACAACACGACCCAAAATATGATACAAGTGGTATTTAATTTAATTGTTATTTCGATTCTTTTTTTTTTTTGCAATACTCGTACATATAACACTAATATATTTATTCATGATTATTATTTTCCCTATTTCTTGTATATACTACGTACGTATGTGTATATAATATCAGCCCATAAATGTCCCACTGCTGGGCTCGGGCCTCCCATCATAGCTTGTCCAAGGCGGCTTGGCAGGTTTGACACGTCGGTTATCTCGATGTGCACGTTGCATCACAATGTTTTCCTTCACAGTTGTTAGCACGTGGTAATGGTAACAATGGTGCAGGCGTTCCGGCAGGATCGAACCCGCGCCCTTTGAATTTGCGGCGCGTGCGCTAGCCATTACGCTACCACTACATATATATACATATTTAAGATTCTACCTTCATGCTTTGCAATGATGTAATGTCTGCGTGACAGTACCTTGAGGGCTCAGCGGTAGATCAGCGCTGGTTTTAAAAGACCAGCATTATGCTGAGTCTGATGCTCCGTTTCAGGACGAGATTATGTTGTTAGTTTTGAATTTGTTAACAATGATACCATTATACCTACACTACACCAATGTAATTTGTCCTGAATAAAATGATTTTCTTTCTTCTTTCTTTTCTTTACAGTTTAAACACGATGTTATTAATATATTGTAATAGCTATGGCTCACAGCTTCACTCACGTAGTTTAAAAATAATCATAGTTTAAGTAGTCAAATAGGGCTAAAAGATAGCCTCCCCTCTCCCCTTTTTTTTCACCAAATTAGGGGTTGAATTTCCGAAAACGCCGATACACGTCTACATTTGTTTCTAACCAGAAGCGGGTATAGTCAAGGTGGGGAAGTCCGTCACTGGGGTAAGTTCATATACCTCTCGTTATTTAAATTTTTTGAAGTGAAACTTTTATATAGACGGAGATCTTAGGATTTTTCTGTCACGAAAAAGCGTTACGGCCGCGTGGAGGGGCGGCATAAATTTAGACTAGACGTGGTGAGAGGCGGCATAATTTTAGAGTAGACTATAGATGCGTTCTTTGGTTCCGTATCGAATTCAGTAAAATGCATTCATTAAAATGTACCTAACCTAACCAAATCATAATTTTCAGTAAACCTGCGAAAAATCGAAATGTGTGCTGGGACACATAGTAGAAGTGAAACTTCAACGGACAAGTGGAAAAATGAATGGCAACGGATAAGTGGCAAATTGTTAATGTACTTGTCTAATTTGAAGACCTGCCCGTAAAACTTCAAGTTAAAATTTTGTTGCGATTCGTTTTGCCACTTATTCGTTGCCATTCGTTTTTCCACTTGTCCGTTGAAGTTTCACTTCTACTATGTGTCCCAGCACACATGTCGATTTTTAACTTTTTTAATTTTTTTAACACACATGGTACTAGATAGGACAATATATATAAGTATAGATATAAGGCCAACACTGCACATGCACTTCCTCATAACACCAGCATGTAACAGATACACTCTACATTAGTATAAGTTTAGTATTAAAATTATAATAAATTAATATAATAAGTTATTCTTAAGGTACACCACAACATAAAAATCACTAAATTAATATCACACAGTAACAAAAATAAACAATAAGCGTGTATGGACTTTAAAATCTTTCATGGAAATTAAGTTGTAAAAAAGGGTACGGAACTCGAGTCCGTAGAGTTGTTCATAGTATATAAAAAAAAACTTTTTTAATTCAATGGTGTCTTTGCTATACTGACTGATTTGTTGTTGTCTTAACTATTAAACCGTGGAAATAATTAGAGGTATATGGAGTTCCCTCACTGATGGACCGTGCCACCTTTACTATATACAAAATTTCGTGCTTCTTTCTTTGGAAATGACGGATTTTCATACAAATTATTATCCCGTTTTTCAGCGCCTTAGAGGTTGATTTTTTTTTAAATCCCTTCTTTGTGCTCATCTACAGTATAGAAAGAACTCGCATGCAAAATTTTCACGGTCTTAGCCCTAGTAGTTTAGACTGTGCGTTGATATATCAGTTAGGCAAACGCCCGCACCAGGCCACTGAGGTGGGAACACGCAAGTGTTTCGCGTGCGCCCTTGTTATCTTATATAGTTGTCGGGGGGACTATGTATCCCGGGCCCAAGGAGAGGCCCGTCTACAAATAAGGGCGGGTCCACCCCAGCCAGGGTCGCGGCGTCGGCACTGCCTCGATCCCGTGGCCCTGACTTTTGGTGAGACAGAGAACACAGAGGGGTTTTAGTGGGTATTTTGGTAACCAGCCGATGATCCCCACACTACTCCGCTGTTATAACCCAACAGTTGTATATCCCCAAACGCATTTCATCTCTATAAAGAAAGTCAGTTAGTCAGTGAGGTCGAGTAACTATATATGTAGGTATACATTACTAAGTAGCTATATTCTCTATTGTATTCGCTTGAACTTAGACTTCATATTCTTATTTTCTAACTATGAAATATGTATATCAAATTGGAACATACGCAAAAGTGTTAGATTAATTCCTATTTTAATCTATAATATTTTCATTGAAATCCGTTAAGTTTTTCAGTTTCATGGAGAAAATTTTTAGACACGTGGAAAAATTCTAATAATGGTCATTTATGGTTATGGTACACAGATGTGTACTGTCTTATAAGATCCTTGTTAGGTCATTGTATAAATAGCAGTTTTATTTAATATAAAACGTCAATTATTTTCAAAATCATAGACATTTTTTTTTGTAATATTAATAAAGTATTCATGGAGTTATCCTTAAAAAATTAAACAGATAATGTATTATTAACAACTGAATTTTTTGTTTCACCAGATTCCCAGTGACAGCTGACATGGCACCAGTTAGTTCACTCCTCGTCTACTACGTGACAGAAGCAGGAGAGCCTGTAAGCGACGTCGCAAGTTTCCATGTTCGTTTGCTGCATAAAGAAGTAAGTATCATTATCATCCTAGTTAAAACATGGTTTTGTTTGATATGTTTGGGTCTCTACTTTTGTTTCCACTGTCTTCTTCATCCCAAACTTTGAAGCCATCGGCAAGTATTATACATCACTTTAAACTGATATTTGTTTGGAATTTGGCGGAGACGGCGTAGTTAGGAATTTGTTTATCACATTATAGCCGGTTTTTTTAAATTCATAACTCCAGCAGACAGCCAGACGGCCCATCGCCTATGGACATTTGTAACACCAAAGGTGTTACCAATGTGCTGCCGCTCTGTAAAGGGAGACTAGAACCTGGCCATTAATGGCCGGAACACAAGGTTGTTATGGTGGCATACTCTAGAGCAGGATTCGTAGCCATCCAAACGGGCAAATAACCTACCACCTGGCTGTGGGTTGTTTTGTCGCTTCTAAGACAGACCGCCCGGCCGCAGGAAATTGTATTATTTTTCCGTTCTTGCACGGATAATCCTGTACTTTATCTGCTATGTCCCGAATACGAAGGCTACAACGGAAGCGTGAGTTTCTAACTCCAACCTCCTACGTAACTCCACACATTCGTGGCATTATATTCAACTAGGTGACACTGCTCCGGCTTATGACGCTCAAGAACAGATCACAACGATGTTTACAACATGTCGCAAGCATATCATCATAACAACAGAGTAGAATTACCGTATATGAATTAAACATGATTAGATTTATCGACTACAATGTCCGGGATACTAGAGGATAGAATAAAAACGCACTTAGCGTCCTGGCTGTTACATTACCCGCTACTTCGGTTAGAAAGCTTAATTTTAACAGCTAAAACAGCTTTTAAGAAAACATACCGGTGTGGCGCTCTTACTCGCCACTATATTTATTAGTTTAGTGTGGCAACACTAGTTTAAGAAATTAATAATCTATGATCTGAGAGTTTTTGGCGGGAACTGAAAGGGGACGTTGTGCTGTGCAGTTTTATTTTCCAAAAATGTGTAAAATCCCTCTAAAATGAACAATAGTTGTAGTATATTGATAGTTTTTAAGTAGTAATTATGTGTTTTTGTGAGAAATGTGAACTGTATAGTCAAATGTGGTCTTTCGAGTTTTCACAAGAACTCCGTTATACGGCGTCGATTGTAGCCTACAATACAATTGCGCCTGGCCTAAAGGCCTAGTTGCCAAGCCATAAACACAAAAAAAAATCTATGATCTATTTTTTTCTACACTACTTCTTCCATGTTTCAATGTTAATGTTATGTTACGCGCCTCATAAAGTAAATATAGGGGTTTCCTTATTTACATAGTGGTGTTTCTTCGTCTCCAAATTCCTGTAGATTCGAACTTTATAATATAATAACAGGAGACGTATCTTCACCTACAAAGTGGTGTACCATAATCTCCAAACCATAATCAATACCCGGAATGCTAGATACATTCTTAGCTACCACCTCACTACCTCCCAGACATTTTAATGGTTATCAAAAAATAGTCAAGAGAATCTAATAATAATAATATAATAATCGGCAGACAAACACACACATTGTATATCCCTAAATACAATGGACTACTCTGGGGCCGATCCCAGACACCCAGACCATAGTAAATAACGCAGAAAATACGTTTCCGAAATTTACTATACCAGGAATCGAATCCAGAACCTCTGCGTTGCAGTGAGGTACGCCGGCAAAGGCTTAGCCCGCTCAACCACAGAGGCCGTCAATCTAGTACCTAATTGATCGAATATACAAAATTTACATAAGGAAGTGTTAATGTCCTATTGTGTTCTATCGCTTTCACAATTTTTATTCACCGATGCCCCACAACTTTGCATTTAATTAGAACATGTCGAGTATTTCAGCGTATTAACATCCGTAAAACTAACACGAAACTTTTGATCACAGCATCCGGTTCTAAAACTATACGGACGAACCAGCCAAAACGCGTGTTGGAATAATACAACTTGTGTATTTAATCCTTATTTATTAACTATAAGCTTTTGATGTGTCAGATGGCGAAATCGAAACTAAATTTGCTTTGGATAATTAGTTTAATGTTGATATTATCCAGTTAATGTTGCCACAGTAATCGTATCTATACGTGAATACAGTATGTAAATATTCTTTATTTGTAGCCCTGGTTCACGAAATCGTTTCCTGGTTATAGAAAACATGACTCCACCATAAGGCATGATGTGACTATGTTGAAGTTGTCTGATATTAGACAAAGTGTCCAGTAGTGAAACAAAAATACCTATATAATAGGAGTATCTAATATATGCTTTTGGAAACAAGTGTATACTTATGATAATTTATATGCCAAAAAGTGGAATTGCTTTCGCGGTATACGGATCTAAAGCGCATAAAACGTTAGGTTAGTATAATATCTATATAGGTATATATTATAAATCAATTGCTGTTCGTTAGTCTCGCTCAAACTCGAGAACGGCTGGACTGATTTGGCTAATTTTTGAATTATTTGTGGAAGTCCAGGGAAGGTTTAAAAGGTGAGTAAATATGAAAAGATGCTTGGAAAACAGTAAAAACAACAATTTCGCTTTCCCTGAGAAACTATTCCTACAAGTCGTTCAGAAATAAAATGAAATTTAAAAGTGAAGTTTTTTTTTCATTTAGTTTTCGTTTTGAATGTCAAACGTTTGATGTTCGTCTCGTCGTTCAGAAATTGACGTTTTTTTTATTTATTGATTCGGAGGCGGCACGAAGTTTGCCGGGTCAGCTAGCTCTAAATAAAATATATCTGGTGCTTTACAATTAAATTAGTGATCTATAAAATGTATGTACCTAGTACTTATAAGTATAGTCGTCTGTATCTGTATTTCTGTAGGTATTAATAGAAATAATAACATTCAACCTATTGTGCAAGATCAGTCAATGATGGAGTGCTAGACTGGGCCATGAAACAACTGATATGATTTTTATGTACTGTGCATTGTTGAAAAACGGTTGCATATCTTGATACAAGCACCTGAAATGTTCTAGGGCCGGTATACTCCTTGGGGTGCAATTCACAGCGATTCTCACTGGCACCCTCTTTTGTGAGTCATTTTAATGATTTAGAGAAGGGAGTCCTCAGAGAGCGAAGGAGAGGACGGTGCAGGCACTTGTCGACTGTCGTCTATCTAATTTGATGGGGGTTCGAAAACAACGTTTTGTATCCGGTTACCCATTATCCGTGGTAGAGGACCACTGTTTACGCGGGTATCGGTGAAATCACCTCTACTGTACTAAGTGGTACGGCCCTGTTTCCCGGGGTTTAGTACCAAATCGGCGCACTAAGAAGTCAGAAGAGTTTAACTACGTTATACAACCTTGGCATTCTAGACATATGCTCTCATAGGGACCCAGGTAGGTTTAGTTTTTTTTTTTTTTTTTTTTATTGCAGGAGATCAGCAGACAGGCAGACGGCCCATTTGATGGAAAGCAGTTACCATCGCCTATGGACATTTGCAACACCAAAGTTGCTACAAATGCGCTGCTGCTCTCTTAAGGGAAACTGGAACCTGGTCACTAATGCCGGAACACAACTTAAGGTTGTTATGGCGGCATGCTCTTGACCAGGGGTGGTAGCCATCCAGTCGGGCAAATGCCCTACCACCTGGCTGTGGGTTATTAAGTCGCCTCTTACGACAGGCCGCCCGGCCGCAGGAAATTGTATTCTTTCTCCGTTCCTGCACGGATAGAAGTGGTGGTTAGTGGGTAGTTTGTTCGGCCTTCTCCTTTAATGGAGGAAATCCCGTTTGCCGTTTGGTGCAAGAGTACCACACGCACACGAAGCCCGCGGCACTAAGTGGCGCTTTTGGTCTTCCCCTATATCCAAGACCCGTGTCACAAGAAATTCCCGAGTTAACAAAAAATAACCACTCGAAATGTTAGTAGATATTTTTGTATTTTAATACCAATCACAATTAGTTGCTTTATTCCTAATATTGCGTCTTGTAATGAATATTTATACAATTTGTATGCTCGTTTCAATATTATCAACCAAACGCCACAACCATAATACAGAATTTAGGACTTTTATTTACCTATGTTAAAAGGATCATTATTCCGACTGAAAATTATTTCACGCCGTAAAGTAACAAGGTTCCTGTAATTACTTAATTAATCTGAAGTTCTTAATTAAATAAATTACTTATTAAAACATAATTTACCTTAATACATCGACCGTTCAAATTGGATAGGTAAATAAATTCAATTACGCGTAGAAAATGGAGTTTGTTTAATATTTCAACACGCTTTCTCTTTATTATTAAGGCATTTACATAAATCACAAATACAATAATGGATAACTAGAATGTGTATTTCTCTCAACAATTTTCCCTTGACAATAAACTATAATAGGAGACAAAAAGCACAGTTTGACATAAAAACAATTAATCATATTCAAAATATCAATTTATAAGTCAAATAGATTTCTGTCTATCTATCTATTTGAAAGAGAATTACGTATATACGTTTCGGTAGTGTTACGGAAGTCTTGTTTTTATTTCTTATTTATATGAAAGCAAATATTTTACAAACCTATTTTTCTTATAAATTGATATATATTCAAAATGTCAATTTATAAGAAAAATAGGCTTGAAAAATAGTTCTTTTCACATTTCATCACCTTTCTCGATAAATAATCTCTATAAATATTATAAACGCGAAAGTTTATAAGATTGTATGGATGTATGTTTGTTACTCTTTCACGCAAAAACTACTGAATAGATTTTGATGAGTCTTTGCAATAATATATCTTACACATCATAATAACACATATGCTATTATTTATAAAGATACTAGCTGACCCGACGAACTTAGTACCGCCATATTTTCGGAACTCCTAAAAGATTTTGTTTCATGACACAAAAACAAAATCACCAAAATCAGTCCAGGTGATTAGGAGAATTCTAGAACCCGATTTCAGCGCCACCTACCGGTTCCAACAGAATAAAAAGTATGCTATGTCCGTCCCCTGATTCTAAACTACTTGCCCACCAATTTTCAGCCAAATCGGTACAGCCGTTCTTGAGTTATAAATAGTGTAACTAACACGACTTCCGTATATATATATATATATATATATATATATATATATATATATATATATATATATATATGTTATAGTTTTTTGTCAAGTGATAATTATTCAGAGAAATATATGGTCTAGTTGTCGTTTATTGTGCTTATTACGTTTTACTAATAAATAAAACAAAACTAGGCTATTTCTAAGTACAAATCGCGATATTTTCTATACCAACCAGCGATCACAACATTTCTTACAAAATTTCATTTTCAAATTAGTCCCCCAAATTTTTTACTCAATATTAATTTCATTGTACAAACAGGACAACCCTAACATATTTGTTATATAATAGATCAGTTTGATAATTTGTTTCATTAATTGAATACTTTAAAGACGATGTTTAGTATTTTTATATTATCTTCTATGATCTTGCTCAGTTTTCGCGACTCGTATACATAATAAAACTACTTTTTAATGGTTAAAGGTTAAAGATGAAGTTTTATTTAACCTACCTACAAGCCTAAGTAATTAAAATTAACAATATGGCGGTAGGCTAAATAAATCTAACAATTAACACTTGACATCTTTGTCTTCCGTGATCACGACTACTGAAAAGTGACCGAAACGTCGGAATAATAAAAGTCAATAAATTACTGCGCTTGAAACCGTTAAAAGTAGTTTTATTATATTATCTTGTATGTCTCGAAGACCACGGGCCATAAAAATAGCTCGGACTTTTGGAGGTCTTACTTGAGGCCATGGGAAGGCCAGTACATAGAGGCCCCGTGACAAATTAAATCTAAATGTGGCGTGACACTTAACTAGCGATTATCCCTATCTGCACCATACAAAAAGCACCCAAGGACAAGCCCCGGCTATTGTAGGACTGTTTTTATAATATTACTAGTTTCTGCCCGCGATTTCGTCCGCGTGGAAAAGTTGAAGAAAAAAACCCCCGATTTTGAAACATTCTTCATTGGTGCTCCGCTCCTATTGGTCTTAGCGTGATGATATATAGCCTATAACCTTCCTCGATAAATGGGCTATCTAACACTGAAAGAATTTTTCAAATCAAATCAGTAGTTCCTGAGATTAGCGCGTTCAAGCAAACAAACAAACTTCTCAGCTTTATATATTAGTACTATATAAGGCTATAACTGAATATCAGTACTGTTTCTATTATGTCATATTTTTTAGGTTAATTTTCCAATTGAATATAAATAGTTGTAAACTAAAATAACAGATAGTGACGAAAATCTTTGTATAATCAATCTTATCAAAGCCTCAGACATATTCAACATGTCTGAGTTCATGGATCGACAGGAAATAGCAAAATACTGTAAATAGGAATAAAAAATACTACAATCCCAGCCACTAGCAGCGGTGAATTTAATCTCTATTGATATTGACGGCCCTTTAGGCGGAAAACGAATGCGTCTGACAGCTTTTTCCAGTGCATTTTGTTATAATATACTAGCTGCGTCCCGCGGTTTCACCCGCGTGGTGATGGAAAATCCTTATATTTTGCACAATTCACACTATATCTTTATAAATTATAGCCTATGTATCATTCTGATGTGTAAGCTATATTATTGTAAAGCTTCATCAAAATTCATTCAGTAGTTTTTGCGTGGAAGAGTAACAAACTAGATCCATACATTCTTACAAACTTTCGCGCAGGATAGGATAGTAGGATGTTTTGATGTAACTCAAATGGTATTTTTACTTGAATGTCATCTAAGTAACTATCTAGTATTTTTAATCCAAAATAATTCAAGGTGTACATATTTTGAAAAAAAGTAAAATAGGGCAACCTATGTCTGAAGTTCGGGATGTAAATATAATATGTAGGCTCACGCCTAATGACCGAGAATAACACAATAATAATCTGAAATATTATAATCAAAGTTTATTACACTAGAATTATTACAATTACAATATTATATATTGCACACTAATACACAGAAATATTAGGACAACTCCAAGAGCTCCACCCACGTTTTTCAGGTATCGAGCAGCAACTGCCCTTTAAGAATACTGCGGTTATCAATCAGTAAATAGCGACCATAATACATTCGCTCCTTGTTTAAGACTGCTCCAGACTATCCGTGTAGTCTGCTCTTGTAGACTGCTGGTTGTAGATTCTCGTTGTAGACTGTCTCCTCCATCCCAGTGGATATCCCCTACGGAATCGAAAAATAAAAAAGTACGAAAAGTAGCGCCATCAAGTGGTGCAGGAACATCAAAAATTATAATTAGTTTTCATTTAGTCCACTTAACTTTACTTAAGATGGCGCTGTGCAATATCGTTGAATAAATACATCGCGCTGACGAGATCTTAGAGCATAAATGAAACCACAAGTTATGGTCATACTTGGTGAATCTCGCACACTTACATGAATTTTTATGTGGACCATATTTTACTGACGTGGCATAAATTATAGCGTTATATATAAGTTTTTTAAACTATTTTTATTCTGTATTTCCTTTTATTCCAATTTAGAACAAGTTATAACTTCTAGTGGAATTTATATAATTATCGATTGTAACGCCATCTATCGGACAATGTAAATGATGTTTTGATATTTTAATCCCGAGAGGCTCATTTATTTTATATATAGTGTATTTATTATCTATGGTTAATGGCGCTCTGTTGTTCGTGCCTACCCCGCAAGGGAACTGGCGTGAAGTTATGTATATGTATATGTATATATTATCTATGGTCTCCACCCTGCTCGAACACCGCGTATTTAAGGTCCTCGTAGCGCGCCGCAGTAACAATATCCGGTAATGCTTTGGCGCCACTTCAGTTCCACTTCCTTCATAACACTTCCGCCATTCGTAATAACGTCCAACTTCCGGTTACTCCATTTCCGATATTCGTCGCTTGATAATAAATGCCTCTACATTGACATCCGGTTATATGACTTCTGACATCCGTTTACTTCATAAAATAATACTCCGTATCCGGTTATTGATTACTTCCGTCATATGATTACTTTATAATAACAAACACCGATCCCACATATAATTGTTTTTCTTCTTTTTGGTACGAAAATAAATGCAGACGAAGTGGCGGGTAACAGTTAGTATATTTTTTTATTGCATAAGTCCATCAGACAGGCAGACGACGCACGTGATGGAAAGCGGTTAACATCCATCGTATGGACATTTGTAACACCAAAGGTGCTACCATTGTGCTGCCGCTGTCTAACGGAGACTGGAACCTAGTATCTAATGCCGGAACACAACATCTCAAAGAACAACAACTCAAGGTTGTTATGGCGGCATACACTAGACCATGGGTGGCAGCTATCCAAACGGGCAAAAATCCTACTACCTGGCTACAGGCTGGTTTGTAGCCTCTTACTACAAGCCACCCAGCCGCAGGAAATTGTATTATTTCTCCGTTCTTACACGAATTAATAATAATAGATATGAAAATGAGTTACGATCTTATTCAAATTGAGTGAGGGTTAGTTTGTAAGCTTCTTTAAGAATCTTAAAAAACCCTACAGACTTACTCAAAACCAATATGAATAAGAACGTTGGCATTTTTGATACTTCTTCAAGGTGTTGCTAATGATCCGATGGTTCTTTGAGTAACAAGGATGAACATAGGCCATTGGGAATTTCTTTTTCTATTTTTTTTTATTGCAGGAGTTCAGCGGACAGGCAGACGGCCCGCTTGATAGAAAGCGGTTACCGTTGCTTATGGACATTTGCAACACCAAAGGTGCTACAAATGCGCTGCTGCTCTCTTAAGGGAGACTGGAACCAGGTCAATAATGCCGGAACACAACTCAAGGTTGTTATGGCGACATACTTAAAAACAGGGGTGATACCATCCAGTCGGGCAAATGCCCTACCACCTGACTGTGGGTTGTTTCGTCGCTCCTTATGACAGGCCACCCGGCTGCAGGAAATTGTATTCTTTCTCCGTTCCTGCACGGATAATTCCGCAATCTGAGAAACAATAAAAAGAAAAATTAGCATTTTGAAATAATATTTTTAAGCTCCGTCTGTGATTAATACAAATATATTATACTCAACCGATTATTCGACGTACTCGCTATTTTGCGCCAATCCGCGGTCCAGCCGATGTCGGATACAATCGGCAGAATTACAGCGTTCTTAATTGCAGCCTTTTACCGACAACGAATTGCCTTTCATTAAGGCCTCGTTGATTAAACGCCACGTTATTACTCCGCTGATTATTCTCGCAGTTGTCTATTGCACAGCTATAATTAAAATTTATTAGAATTAAAATTACGCTTTTAGTTTTCGATGAACCAAGTTTGCAGTTTACCACGTCTCTAAGAATTTCGAAGGCTCTGATAGGTAAATTTCTAAAATGGAACTCGCCAAAAGTTTTTCTGGTCAAGTACTATTAGATTCCGCGTCATTCTTTTTAGTATTAGTATTTTTAGTTTAAAGATATGAAATAATTAATAAATTTCTAATATACCTACATACGTATACGAAAATAATTGAAGACATGAAGGAATGAGGAGTTGACACACAAACATTGACAAACAATATTTCATTGTTATCATTTTGTTTTCGTCAATAATACCTTCGTCACTTCCTATTTATAAAACCAAGCAGCTCCAAGGAGTCGGTTTAAGATCCGACGTAACAAATGTAAATCTTAAAAATTATGTTAAATAACTTCTTCTCCCACTAATCTCTTCAAATATCCAACACCCAGTTTTGAAAGAAAGAAAGAAAATAATGTTAATTTAAAGTTATTTGAAATTATTAAAGTATACATAAGCAGTTTAATAAAAGCTAAAACTTAACTAACTCTAAACAGACTCTAACTCAGCAAATGCTGGTTCATAACAACCGACGCTGTTCTTCCGTTAGTGCCAGGCAGTAACGTCACCTTCACAGAAGAAAAAATAACTAATGAACATTTAATATTATTTATAATTAGAACACCATGAAACAGAGAATAGACATATTTTAAATAATTTAATATAAGTACTTAGTACATAATATGTTATGTAATAATTATTGAAATTTGAAAATAATGATTTTGAAAAATAATAATAGGTACGTTACGAACAAAAAGAAATTAAATTAAATAGAACTATAACTATGAAAAAGACTCAACTAGGCTTACTACAAGGCGCTTGTATCAAGTGCGAGATCTGCTTGCTGCCTCTGGTGTTCATACAGGAACGCTTTCAGTTTAGTTAAAAAAAAAATTCAAAATTTTCATTATTAACAGGTCGCTGTGGCAGTGGAAGAGCGAAGGTGGTGGTACCCGAGAGCGGCTTTGCAGCTCAGGGTCCTTGCACCTCCAGATTCTACAATGTGTTTGATAGGAGCACGTGCACCGCCTGATGCAAGATTTGACCCTCATCAAACGTGAGTACTCTTAAAGTTCTGACATGCAGTTTCTGCATCTCAAGCCGAGGTGCGTCTTTAATTGTCAACTTTTGCATGGAGAGAGGTTAGTCTTTAGACAATAATGACATTGACATGTTTTCATTCAACCAAAAAACATAAACTCGCCTACGAGTATGTCATACGATAATCGTAAGGTAATTATTACCAAGAGTTTTGTTTATTGAGATATTTGGGCCTACGATTTCTCAACTTGTCTAAACTAGAATTCCTATGACATTTTTTCATGTTCATGCGAGTATCGTACAAATCAGTTTGAACCGATTTGAATGCGAGACTTGCCTTTCAAGTTCGGTGATGTGCAGGTCATTTTTTATTTTGTTTACACAGAGGCGACAATATTCAATGACCAGGCGATTGTCGCTCTTTCACGTACGATATCGTATGTTTAGTTTACACGGTCATATTTTTTTTGCTTTCGACAATCGTATCTTTAAGGCAAGAAACTCTATTCGTGTAAATGGCTCTTAAATCGCATGAAAAAAATCCATAATAACTTCCTCGGTACGCTCTAAAGGAGGTGTAACGATGCAGACCCCTCGTTATTGCGGATAGATCGAATAACAAAGGCATAGCCGTCTAATAACCGGTACTGGAATTCACCTTGTTTATTAAAAGTTACTGTGCTAGTTACTCATGATACATTAAAAATAGCTTTGTTAACTTAGCTTTTTATTATGTTTTCAGTAAGAAGATTTTATTTCCTGTATAAAACGAGAATTTTCCCCGCGGTTACGCCACGTAAAAACCCCTAGATTTTAATAATAGCCCTATTTTACTTACATAAAAAATAAATTAGATTTTTGTATATTTTATATAAGACCTAAAACTTTACCGTTTCTTGTTGAATGCACTACAATAATCCATACAGTGTATGCAACACTGCCCAGCAAAATATACAGGCGAGTCGAAGCCAACCTGATTCGAAATCTTATAATGAATGATATGTTGTTTATGACAACGTAGGTATTTGTTAGTGAATTGAATAACCGCGATTGCAGGGCTATCTATTTTGTTAATCCATTTATTTTAAGGAGACGACGTCTTTTATCGGGATAAAATGTATCCTAAATGTTAACTCGGATTATACTTGTAAGCCAGCACTATGTTGAGTTTCATTCATATACGTTCAGTAGTTTCCAAAATATATACGATCGCAGCGGTATCTTTTTCCCGGTTTTCGTCTATCCCACGGAAATGACGTCATTTATCTGGATAAAAAGTATCCTATGCTTACGCCCCGGGACATAAACTAGCTCTATGTCTAGTTTCATTTTCATGTGATGCTCTAACAGACAGTCAGACAGACAGACAAACAGAAAGATAGACGGACAGAAAGACAAACAAAACTTCTAAAAATTATATTTCAAGAATCTGCTGGTCTTAATTAGCTCCCCTAATTTTTTCCACATTTTTAACGCTTCGTACAAACTCGAACCATTTACAGATTTATTATTTAGTAGTATAGATTAGCTTTTGGCAGCGGCTTTGCTTGTGTTAATGTAAATTTTATAGACAGAGTGGAGGATCGTCCGTTGGGAGTTCCACAGGGTACTCTATGTCCTTTTGTGTACACCTGACTAAGTATACAAAGTTTCATGAGGGTCTGTTGCGTAAGCGTGAAAGCGTGGTGAACAAACAAATTCTCATTCCCGTTTATAATACTAGTTAGGACAGGTGAAAATTTTAGAAAATTTTGGAGTACTTAGAATTATTTGTACGTCTCTGAGACCACAAGCCATAAAAATGGCCCTGAATTTTGGAGGGCTTGCGAGGGGCCATGGAAAGGCCAACGTAGAGGCCACTTGAGAAATTTAATCTAAATGTGGCGTGACACTGACCGATGATTATCCCTGTCTACACTATTTCAAAATACATCCAAGAACAAGCCGGTCAATGTAGGACTATTGTAGAAAATGAGAACAAAAGGTACCGGACTATTGGGATGAACTGCTAGTGGAACTAGGGATCTAGGCTATGGGGACTATGGCGTCTGCCCGTCGCAATATTAGGAAACATGGATGAAATGGGCGGACGGTGACTCGACACTCCCAGCGTGGGCCCCAAAATAATGCCATACAAATTGGCGAGGGGCAACATGGGTATGAGTGGCTGCGGGGTGTCGAGAGTTGGGCTGCAGGTTCACTAAAGCTACTTCCGACGTTATGCCTTTTATCACTTTCCCCCTTGGAGCTTGAGTCTTAGCTCTAGAGATATGAAACACGGAGGCGGGTTCGAGGTGTCACTACTCACCTAATAAGGCTTTGCCGCAAAGCCCCCCTGCGAGTTGATTTTAATTATTGTTAGGTCTATACTAATATACATACATACATACATAACTTCACGCCAGTTCCCTTGCGGGGTAGGCACGGACAACAGAGCGCCATTTAGGCCCATTCTTACACACCTCACTTGCTTCTTTGACATTCATAACTCTTGTCATACACACTCGTCTGTTCTTAAGGCTCCTGACATCACCCTCCGCTAGTACACGATCAATTTGATCATAGAAGGTGTGTCGTGGCCTTCCACGACTTCTGCATCCATCCACTTTTGCATTGTATATCTGTTTAGTCATATAATACGAGTAATATGTTTAACATTCCTTGTTTTGAGACCATTGCTACGCATAACATCGTTTCCGAGGTCCACCTAACATTTTCTGGACCAATATAGTTAAATTATTTTATTCTTGATATTTAATAGTCAATTTTAGGTCATAAATTATACTGATATATAATAAATTAATAACACAATTTATTTAATGTACATGAGTCTCCGCATTGTAGAATCAGTAAATAAAGCTTGTTGTGCAATGAGATGGGCATATTTGTGGTTCGCCTTTAACCACTGTTCAAATAATTAAACATTAAAGTAAATACGTTCTAGTTAATGCTGCTAATTTACAGTGTAAAATAGATGACTGATATTGGCAGTATAATTTAAATTCGTTCTCAATTTTTGAACTTTTAAAATAGAAATAGAAAAGCAATTTAATCCGACACAACCGTTTAAATTGCCATTCCGTCAAGGAACTTTGCTCTAGATATGTCATTCATATACGTAACGATGGAAAACGGTGTTTAGAAGCAAAATACATCATTTATCGTCACGTAATTTATCTTGTATGAGAGGATACGGGTTATTATTTTCAACAGTTTTGTTGCGTTGTTCACATTTCTTGTACTTTTATTTACTACTAGTTTATAATATAATTTCATTTCTAAAATATAAAGAACAGATTATTGTAATAATTGAAAATATAAATGTACAAATTTCCTAGTTCTGAAAATAGGCCTCTTTGTATCTGGAAGTTAGCACACCGTCCATATTTGGGCAAAAATGTTCTAGCGGCTATCACACGTCGATAAACTCGATTTACAAATTTCTCCACCATGTGCCATGGATATTTGGTTACTAAAGTTTAGATATACGTGTATATAAACATGTAATATTTTCAACTTTATTTATTTTTGACCCTTTTATTATGTTGTAAATGTATAATAATACTGGATATTATAAATTAAACTAAATAAAACTATATAGATAAATTAAAATTAAACTATAAATTCTACTACTAGACCGCTTTCAGTTGGCAACTTCCCCGAAAGACTGACCACAGTACCTCGCTGAATGGCAACGCTAATGCGTTGTCCAAGGTATAGACCCGTTTTTTGGTCACGTGGGACGTCTACTTCGCGGACGGCATTTCGCTGTTTCGATAAAGTTTGTACGCTTCAGGTCCCCATGGTCCCAGGGTCTCGACCCCAAAAGCCGCAAATGTGTGTCTATATCCAATGGCGGAATATTTACTCTATGTTTACTTCTGTTGTGCAGCAGCTGTGTCGGCTGACATGCTAGTGGCTGGAAGATGGGACGCCGCCAGAGTATCGACGCAAGACGCGTTCTATACTAAAGGGCGACCCATCTTCCAGGGCACCAGTAACATTCCATCGGGTCTCTTTCCATCTTCGCGGCACAAGCCGTTCGGTTCTAGAATGCCATATACCCTAGCGGTGATAAGAATCCGACGGATTCTGTCATTTAGTGTTCAATGAATAATATTTATTTAATATTTTCAATATTTAATAAAAAGAAGCAAATTAGTGTTATTGACATTTATTTTACAAATAATCATTTCGCATTTGTATTGAAATTCGTGTTTGAAGTATGATGGATTAGTTGTATAACGAATTTATTTTCCTATGTTATATTATTTTAACTTGCAACGCTCCAGTGTGTAATATAATCCCGTACGTCCCCGTAGGCTCCTTATAGACGAGCCAAGGATTATATCACACAATTCATCTTTTGCTCGGTTTGTCCTGCGAAATTCAGTGGAAATATTTGCTGCCGTTTCATCTGTCTAAATTTGAACATATGAGCTGCTTCCGGGCCTCGCGTATTACTGTCGTTTGTTTCAACAAACCCTTATAACAGTAATGTTTCGAGACGTAGTTTGTAAATTAGGTCGATATCTATGATGAACTTCAAATGGCAAAAGAAGTAGGTTATGTTAAATTTACTGACTTTGATATTTCTATTTGGCTTCAGTAATTTTTGAAGTCCATCCAATAACAATAGAACTTAATTCATATTTACCTATAAGAATAAGAATCAATCAGCTAACTTAAAATTAATTGGTCTAGCATTTATAGACTGACTTGAGTTTTTATTACAAGAAAATCAAAACTCATATTTAAGTTGATAATTCAGTACAAGACCCTTTATTTGCTCACCATGTACTGCCAATTCATGTTTTGATGGACAGTCGCGCTATGAAAAGGCGCGTCACCTTAAAGTCCACTTTAGCTTGCACGAGTACAAGAAACAGTACTACCAACATTTAAATAAATTTTTCGTTTATTAAATATAGATACGTGAAAAAAGAAAATTGTACATACATACATACATACATAACTTCACGCCAGTTCCCTTGCGGGGTAGGCACGAACAACAGAGTGCCATTTAGGCTTATTCTTACACACCTCACTTGCCTCTTTGACATTCATAACTCTTGTCATGCACACTCGTCTGTTCTTAAGGCTCCTGACATCACCTTCTGCTAGTACACGATCAATTTGATCATGGAAGGTGTGTCGTGGCCTTCCACGACTTCTGCATCCATCCACTTTTGCATTGTATATCTGTTTATTCATTCTTTCATCACGCATTCTTTCCACATGCCCGAACCACCGGAGCATTCCTTTCCTTACATTCACCCCGACACTCTCTTTATCATAAACATTAAAACCAATAAAAAGGTTATACATCTGTAAACAATATTTTTAGGCAAAATAAAAAATCAAACAACTTTGATCTAAAAAACTTTAAACCTATTCTGTGATTTAGTTTGAAAACGTAAACATGTACTCGCGGAACGTTAAATGAATCAATTTGAAAACGTTTACATACCACGACTGTACTTAGACGATTAATATCATGTACACTACTTTGGGAGTTATTGATTGTAATAATACTTGTTTCATTACCAGCTCATCAGAACACGAAGAGCAACCGGGTCCAGAGTTCGTTTCGGCAGGAGTGTCACTATTTGTCGGAGGGGGCGCTTGCGGTGGCGGTGTCCTCTACCGACAGCGGACTGCGCCAGCGCCGCGTGCTCCCGCACACCTCGTCCCACCAGCAACACACGACAGACTATGGATGTGGAAGTGCTTTAATTACACGTAAGTATTGGTGATATGGTCTTTAGGCTGTACTTTAAACATTTACCCCTATTTTTCCTTGGTCACCGGACACTATCTACTCATTCGTACGTTTGCCTTATTTCGGTATTCTGTTAATTGCAATGACATACCGCGGGCACGCCACTTTGTCTTTATAAATATTTATAAACGAAATATCGTGAATTTTTTTTGTCAATTTTGAATATTCAGTTTCGGATAACGGTACGTCTGCTAATGGTAATACCATTTTTTTTCTATTATTATTCTGCCGCGATGATGTCGAGAAGATATTGTGGATTTAGTAGAATACGAATTTTTTACTATATCGTAATGGAATCGTACTCTGAATATCTTCGCATCGCCACAATATTTAAATAGCAGAATTGGGCCCCTGGTTGCTGCATACAAATTGTAACTCCAGGCTCCGGGATCCGGCTCGAACGACCACCTTGTAACTCCAGCAAATAAAACAAAGATATTTTTTTTCGAAGAGAAGCGCCATGCGGACGTTCGTAAGCACCTAAGCACATATATCACAGCGCGACGCGGACCGAAGACTGTTTTGCGTGCGCAGGCGACAACCGACGCCAGCTCACCCCCGTATCCTGCTCAAACCCCTTTGTTGTCCTACGTGCGCCCTCTGCCGACCTTCTTCGTCATTTATTTAAAATATAATTCAATATCACCGTCTCTTTGCGTCGCTAACACAAATGACAAGCATATTTATAAGTCAATTTGAAGCGCCACTTCCAACAGTTTTTCTAACTAATGTTAGTATTGACGTAAGTAACATATTTTATGTAACTTATTACTATTGATCTTAGTTGATATTGTAACTAAATTAGTAAATATGTTTTTTTTAATGTTAGTATTTATTTAATAGACCATGTATTTCGTACACCATAACTATATGGTAGAATGTACTGTACTTTTACAATTGAATCACATCTGTATAAAACTACAGTTATTGAATTGAATTAAATAACTTTTTATTTATTTCACTGGGACTCTTACGCTCGGTGCTTTGATTCTCAGCGACAAAATGGCTCTATCAAATAGGTGTAAAAAGAAAGTGGCAGCGGCCTGCCCAAGTGATAATATTATATTTAGAGGTCAGAAACATTAATTAAGAGAGCGGTTTCCTACCCAGCATCTCACACTTTAAGTTTTAACTGCGGATAAAATCTTGCGCGTCCCGAATAATGCAAATAAGGCGTTGTATGAAATATCTACTAACTTCTCACACACATGCCACAAGAATGACTGTGTACATCTGAAGGTGAATCTGTGTCTGGTCTGTGTTGAGTGTATAATACGTCTCTACGTATGTGCACCCACACACATGTATTAACTTTAAAACAATAACTAAGTAGAGTTGTACCACAAAACTTTCCAAAATTAGTACGAATGTCGACCTACCCGTATATCAACTAATTTAATGTGAGCTATTAGTAGAATACACGCGAGTCTGCTTCTGCTTTAATACTTTTTCTATATAAGAGCTAATTTATAATCAAATGAAACATGTAACAATGAAGATTAGAGAAGAACCTTTATTATCTACTCCTTAACAAAAATATCTAAGAAATACATGCCAACTATAAAGATGAAACTAATTATGACGCATGAATTATTATCAGTTGTATAGTATTGGGCTTACAATATCTAAAATTCAAAACACATAAAGGAATAAAACCGAAATTAGAAATAATTCTGTTCACCAAATTCTGATCACATTTCCAAAGTTTGAACCCGTACCACGACAACGCCTACTAGAACAACATTTTCTGATAGGATGTATGAGAAAATGTTGTACTCTCTTATTTACATAATGTTTGCCCAACACATAACCATAACTATCCCACCATTCGGATATTGCAACAATAGCACGGGGTAATAAATAAAGCTAGAAAGTGAACTCGCATAAATCCACAATACGCTGATTCATCTGTCCGCTGCCCTGAGTTATGCTCGTGTTACGCAATGACAAACTGCCCGTGATAGTAGCCTGAGATGGGCTTAAATGGACGTAGAATATTAGAGGAAAACACTATCTTTCGAGCCATTTTTGTATTAGAATAAATTGCTGATTTACCTGAACTCTTACTAAAGCACACCTTAACTGCTTATGCTGGAAGACTTAAGTCCGTAATTACGCCGTGTAATAGTGATCACGCTTGAATTAAAAAGTCTGATATAGAATGAGTAATATTAAAATGTCGTGCAGCCTTTGAGTACTTATGTGTTTGAAAATACTCTTTAAATATGATACACTTTTTTTTTATTGCAGGAGTTCAGCAGACAGGCAGATGGCCCACTTGACGGAAAGCTGTTACCATCGCCTATGGACATTTGCAACACCAAAGGTGTTACAAATGCGCTGCTGCTCTCTTAAGGGAGACTGGAACCTGGTCACTAATGCCGGAACACAACTTAAGGTTGTTATGGCGGCATACTTTATACGACGGGTGGTAGCCATCCAGTCGGGCAAATGTCCTACCACCTGGCTAAATTATAACATTAATATATTGCAACTTATTAAATTATGGTCTTTCAGAATCTTGTTTACTTTTCCTATTTAAAATACTATAATTCTGATACAGCTAGAGATATAGCGAGATATAAGACATGGGATGATGGATGAGATCTAGACATAAGTCATGTTTTGTTGTTATTGGTTTGGATATTTATTTCACCATGTAGTTATGTATAATATTATCAGATTGATAAAATTATTAAACTCGCAAATTTTCTTATAATTTTAGTAATAAAATTTAAGTCTTATATTTATTATATCTTACCTAGGCGTGGTGTTCTGGACTTCCTTGGCGCTTCTTCTTCAATCGATAATATTACGTTGCAAACCGGTGTACATAGACTTACTTTCAAAAAGTTGTCTTCAGCAGCAGCAGAAATTGTTTAAATATAAAAGCTTTAAACACAGTATCTGACTTTTAGTTTTAAACTTAATAAATCAGTGCACTAATTTAACAGGTAGTAGGTACGATATTACAGTAACATTATTTTTTGTTTGTTACAAATCCATTCATTCTTTGAAAAATAATTGTAATCTAACTTCTATATATGTATTTAAAAAGAAAAGAGATAATATATAAATAATTATGATGAAAAAATCTTTTTTAGCAAGACATGTTGCTGGGGAGTTTCTTGCCTTCTCCTTTAAACAGCGATAACACGTTGCGAAGCGTTATAGAATAGGAAGTAGAGTTAAATTTTGACTATCATGTATGACCTTCAAAAACTATTCTATTGAATTTGAAATTTGATAGTGACTTATATTCTTCCAATGATTTATTTTAATCCGTTTTGTAGAAAAAATGTATTTGATTTCATCCTCAAAAATAAAACGTATTTTATAAAACAAATCCAATTTCGTCACCTCGTAGAAACCATTATCAAATAAAATAATCACAAAGCGGAATACATTAGTACATATAAAATTACACGGGGTTTAAACGTTGCCTCCCGCGTCATTCCGTCAAGGAAACTTTCTGCTTCCCTTTAAAAGTTAATTTGATTTGCTCTGAGCGGGAAATAATTTGAGCAAAGCCCCCGGATACGTTCCTTTTAACGTTATTTTATTGAGATGTAAATATTCAAGTCCGGATGCGCACGGATTTATTATTTGCCGCTATTAAATCGCCCAAGCGGAAAACTGCTCCTTTCAGACATTTCTTAAATATATTTTTCACAGCGAAACCTATTTGAAACAAATTTCACTAATAACAATTGTTATTCTTTCTAAGCATTAAATTCGATGACCTAGGCTTAGTATTCTACTTAAGTTTTCTTCGTTGTGCTAGTTTTTGATTTATATTATTTTACAATTTTGGTCTTTTTATCACTAGAAAATAAATCGGTTCTATGACCGACCTCTCCCTTTTTTTTTTCACGTTCTCCCCATTGTTCGGGTTCAGCACAATAAGTATGTCTTTTCCTTCCACACTCCTCTATTCTGACATACATCCTCTGTCACAACACAAATCATCATATCATCCTTCACGCATTCCATCCATCTCTTTTTTGGTCTATGACCTATCTATACCTATGTATTTTTTGTCCATTTTTCTTCACATTAGATAGATAATACTTCATTGCTCACCAAAGTAGACAAAATTGCATATTTACACTACTTTTTTGGAAGTACAATGCTTATCGCTTCAAGCTCTTTTAGCAAACTTTATAATTCCGAAACTATAAGATATAACGAAAAACATTCGAAGAAGTCGCCAGGCTAATTTTGAATGAAAATCAATGAAATGAAATGAAATTTATGTGCATATGACACCATGTCACATAAAATTTATACAGATCTTAAGTTATATATATATATATATATATATATGAGTCCACATGTCATTAACCATTGGATGAGCAAATATTACATCCTCTTATAAAAGACATAATTAAAATATTAGCTACGTTAACCATGGAAAATTTAATTAATTTAATTTAATTATTGTTGTATGTCAAAAGATAATAATGTCAAATAATTAAATTCATATAAATGTCGCACAGCCTCATCTATGTCTTGTTTCAATTAAAATAATCATGCACCAATTGTGAAGAACGACTTTAAATAAATTCTTAAAGCAGTATCGTTAGATTTTTGATAAATCAATTACCGTCATCAGAATCGTATGGATCGAATTTGAAAAAAAAAACAACACAGTGTATTATTATATTAAACCACAGTTTAGCTTATAGGGGTTAATTTATGTAAAGTAATGTCATATGGTAACTAAGGAAAGAGTTGAAAAAAAATGTTTTCTCTTTTCGCAGAACTCAACTGTCAACAGATGGCGTTACAATATCAGCGCCCTCTGAAGCTGGTCGCTGGTCGCTCTGGGCCTTGTCCCTCTCTAACCGAGGTCTTCGGTTTTCTGCGCCACGAACCATTAATGTCTTTAGGCCGATACAATTGGACTTCGCCTTACCTCCAGCGTTGAAAGTTGGCGAGACTGTGGAGGTCGATGTGAAGATAACGAACAATATCAACAATTGTATGGATGTAAGTATTCCTGAAACATATGTTCAGTTTACGTTTTTTGTTCCGGGGAATTCAGTCTAAATAAATATGTAAAATTATGTGTTGTTTTATCAATATGTTATATAATAATTAATATTCGAGGTTAAAGTCAAAACTAAGCAATTGAGATCGAATTATATTAGAGTTTTAATTTCAAAAATGTTTGTGATTCTAACCAAAAGTGAAGTATTCATGACTAGTCAATTCCTAAAATACTCTTTAAGCACAAATGACTGAGACAAAATCCAAACCTGTATAGCAGCTCTATCCAAATTGCGAGTCTTTGACTAATATAAACCAATATACTTCTTGTAAAAAAAATTTGATAAGACTAATTTCAAGTCAACTTATAAGACTATTCACACCAACAAAATCCCGGCTCAAAAAAGTCGAGATTACATTCGCAGTAAAAAATATTATTGAAGGTAGGGCCTCATCTGGGGTAATAATACTATAGTTATTGACTGTGGCCAAATGCATCTTAATTGTAATGTTAAAAATAATACTACTAACGCAACATTACATCACAAATAACGCATTAAACCCATCGCTACATCTGCTTGAAACGGCCTGTAACTATAACGCTATCCCAGATGAAGCAGTAAGGTGACAAATATAACAGAAAGAGGATTGCTGGTTTTCGGCCTCAATTTCTACAAAGACAACTCTTATACTAAAAAAAAGCATAGTTATCTGATTCTTGAAACCATTATATTAATAAGAATTTAGATATATTACACGTCAAAATATAGATATATACATGCGTAATATTCTGTTGCTTAATACTTTTTTATTCTGTTAGTTATTCGATTATTTATTTGTTATCGATATCTATTATTTTATATATTTTTAAATGGCAATACAATGCGTCTACTATGTCACTGTCAACTGTCATATGTCAGACAAAGCTGTATGGACTCAATTCCTTTGCCTGACATGGTGACGAATAAAACACAAATGCATAAATTATTCGTGAAAAACAATAAATACCGTACAACTACTGTTCATATTGTCGACTTATAGGTAGAATTAAACATTTTTTGAAAATATAATTGCACAGTAAAACATTACGTTTTAAGTTCCCACCAAAAACTATTATGGTAATGGAGGTTATGGCAATGTCAAACATTTAGGACCAAATTCTGTTTTTAGTCAAATTCTTGTAGAAAATGATAATCACACATGGGTTTCTAATGAAATAAGCTACATAAACACGTTGTAATTATGCGTTTAGGAGATCAGGCCCGCTGCTCCTATGAAACCCGCCATTGTCCTTTATTTTTATTTAGACAAATTCAATGAGTACAGAACTTTAACACATTCGAAACTCTCCTTAACACCATACCAACTGTAGCTTGATAAGGTTATCTAGAAGAGACTGCTGCCAGCTACAAATTCACCATTTGTACCTAATTCTAGTTGTCCTGTTTTTTTATTATACGTCAAGCCTATTATAGCCTCAAAACCGTTCATTGGTACGGACCAGACTTAACGGTTGAATTGTCAAATGGATCGTGAATGCGTATCCACAACAGCAAGAACCATAAATTCTCTAGGGATTTTAAATCTATTCGCCCGTGTTATTAATAAGATAAATTGTACGAAGCATTTCGTATGTATTGAGCCCATCCATACTTTGGATAATCTCGAGTTTGTAGAACCTAGTGTAAATAAATAATATTATCAATCCATAAACGTTCTAGTACTAGGGTCTAGTCTCTTTTGTAGTCAAATAGACTATAATAATATCTAAGCCGTACTTGATCTCTGTCACCATTCCAACCACATTCGAACCGTTGTCACTGAAATGAAACGCTACTAAGACACTCCTTAATCTTTGTAGCACCACGACTCCGATATATGTCTTATTTACTTATGTCTCTAAACAGATACAATAATAAATATTCTTGTTTTGGAATAATCGTATAGTAAACGAGCCTTCAAAAAACTAAATCCAAATCAGCCCATATCCTGGACCCAGCCTCATTCTAAGTCTATGACGCCAAACAACTTAGCTCTTGTGGCAACCTGAAAAGTTACATCTAGTAAGTAAGATAAATAGGATTTTACAAAAATAAACCTACACAACAAAACATCAAAAATGAAACCATTTGTGTTATTGAAGTAAATTTGAAATCCTGCGAGAGAATGAGATAGAATACATTATCCTACTTCCTACTAATATTATAAAGGCGAAAGTTTGTAAGAGTAGATGTATGGATGTATAGATGTATGGATGTATAGATGTATGGATGTATAGATGTATGGATGTATGGATGTATAGATGTATGGATGTATAGATGTATGGATGTATGGATGTATAGATGTATGTTTGTTACTCTTTCACGCAAAGACTACTGAATAGATTTTCATGAGACTACAATAATATAGCTTACACGTCAGAATAATACATAGGCTATAATTTATAAAGATATAGTGTGAATTATCCAAAATATAACGATTTTCCATCACCATGCGGTTGAGACTGCGGGGCGTAGCTAGTGTTTCATTATTTCATAATTTAAACACTATGTTCATGCAGATAGAGTACAAACCGTTTTGAAATTTTTCGCTAATACTTCAAAATTCGTGTTTTAAAGCTTAAATATACTATAACGAGCTAATATATGAAATGTGACGTCACGGAATATTTTATCACTTCTATGTTTGTATTTTATATGTAAATGATTTGTCAAAACAAATATGATGTGGCCCTGGTTGTACGTTCAATGTTTGCTCCATAAATTCCCTTGTCCCGTAATGCGGAAATAAACTGTATTTATTTAGGATCCGACCATTAATAAACATTATTACGAGCATCCTGTAGGGAACTACGTACATCGATTCGTCGAATTCTAAGTGATATATTAGGTAAATTGCAAATATAATTTAGAACTAGGATATGCCCGCGATTTCGTCCACGCTTGATTTGAAATTCCCAAGGGATTCGCGAGACACAAAGTGCCGCAGTATTTATGTTAAGAACGTAAGCTATATAATATTTTCTTAAGTTTTCGCGACTTGTATACATAATAAAACTACGTTTTAACGGTTTTAAGCATGGTAATTTTATTTGATTTTGGTTTTTCCGACGTTTCTGACTGAAAAGTGGCCGAAACGTCGGAAAAACCAAAATCAAATAAAATTACCGCGCTTAAAACCATTAAAACGTAGTTTTATTAGGTAAGCTATAGTTTTAGTGAAAACTCTCTCGAAATAAGCGAATAACAAACAGACAAGAAATCTTAAAAAAATAGCATCGTGTTCTCCATCGTTTATATAGTCTACCCAGTAGTTTTTTTTAAGCTTCAATGTACAAACACGGCATGTTTTGAATTTTATAATATTATAGATAATTATTTTTAGTACTTCTGTATAATAATATTTTTTTAAGTTTTCGCGACTATTTTATTGAAAACCGTTAAAACGTAGTTTTACTTCTATATAATATTCGAAGTAGATGGAATTTCATAACGTTAAACACGGATTATTCTTAGTGACTATACTTGTGTATTAGATGTAAACTAATAATGCTAAATAACTATTACAGAATCTGTATTTAATATTTTGAAAATACCATAAAAGACTAAGTTTTTGTGTTTCATTTACTTTAGGTTATTTTTAACTTTGAGCCATTATTGTCATCATCATTCCATATTATTCAAATTTGACAGTAATATAGCTCATACATCAGAATAAACACTGGTTATAATTTATAAATATATTGTTTAAATTGCCCAAATGATATGAGTGTCAAGTAGAAATGCCACCGATTTGAATCATGTTAAGGCATCCCGTACTGCACAGTGCGTAGTCTAAGTCAAGGCGTATAATACGCGTCATTGTTATACGCACGACTAGGGGCCTAGAAGATATTCAAAATACGATACCCTTGCGACATTGTCAAAAATTCGTAGTCTACTAAATCCACAATATCTTCTCAATATCGTCGCGCGGAATAATAGTAGAAAAAAATGATAATATAACATTAGCAGAAATAGCGTTAGCCGAAATAAATATTAAAACTACTAGAATTTAAAACATTTAATTCGGGAGTTTTCGTTTATAAACAATTGCAGAGTGACGTGCCATGGCCATGTTATTGGAATTAATAGGTTACCGAAACCTACGATTGAGACGATCGTTTACGACGATTTTGACAAGATAGCAATAGCAGAATTGGGCCCCTGAAGGCGTGCAGACGTATGATGTCTAACATCAAAACGCGGCCGCTAATAGGTAATCTATATATGTATTAGCGTACGTGAATAAAACTCACATTTACGCATGGACGCCTTTATTTACGTCTGATATGAGTTTGAAGATCTCAAACCGGGTATGGATAGGCTAATCGCCCCATTTGCCGGGATTCGCGCCGAAATAGCCCCGGGATCAACCCGGCAATCCCTAATCGGGATTCGACGAGCGGCACAGATCGCAAACAAATCGCTACCACACGTGTTATCTATCGCCCAAACTTCAGAAAGGTTTTTAGTGAGGTTTTATTGAGTGCCCTATTGTTTTTACCGCTTTATTATGCCTAGAAAGTTTGTGCAGTACCTACGATTTGAATAACAATTTATAAAACTGAAAACAATATTTTGTTATTGTATAAAATAATAATAATAACAGCCCATAACTGTCCCATTGCTGAGCTCAGGCCTCCCACTATAGGGGGAACGGACAGTATATCCACCACGCTTGTCCAAAGCGGCTTGACAGGTTTGACACATCGGTCATCTCGATGTGCAGGTTGCATCACGATGTTTTCCTTCACCGTTTCTAGCACATGGTAATTGTAACAATATGCACATTAGGTCAGAAAACTATCTAAGTGGTGCATGCGTTGCGGCCAGGATTGAACCCGCGCCCTTAGAGTTTGGGACGCGTACGCTAGCCATTACGCCATCACGACTTATATCACAATTGTTATTGTATTTGTACACTTGTTATTGTATATCACAATAATATTATACCATATCTGCTCAGAAAGTATCTTACTTATAAGAATATAGCCTTAAATCTGAGATGAGGTAATTTTCAACGTTTCTCCTTGATCATGTCTGTCTTCTCAGAGTGCCTCCTGGAAAGGGCCTCCTCCAGCTCATGTCTGTCTAAGGCAGCACGTCGCCATTAGGGACCAGCAGCAAGCCTGATCTCATCCTCCCAGCGCTTGCTCTGCCTTCCCCTACTCCTTTTGCCAACCCTTGGGTGCCAGTGGGTTACTAGTTTGCTCCACTTTGGAAACTTGCTCCTGAGCATATGCCCTGTCCATCTCCATTTTTGACAATCAATTTTTGACAGTATATCTGTTAGTTTTGTTTTAGCTCGTATGGTTTCGCTAACAGTTTGATGGTCAAGATGCTACGTTCCATAGCCCGTTGGCAAGTTCTTAGTTGATCTCTGTGACTATTGTTCAGAGACCACGTTTCGCATCCATGTGTTATACATGACAGAATGCAGGTGTTGAATAAGTGTCTTACCTAGATGTTTTTAAAAATTAGGAAGTATGGACGTGATTATTGTCGTACAAATAAACGGGTGGAAAAAAATTAAAACTTCATCCATATAGACCTAGTTTCCAGGGAAAATAACTACAGACAGACGGACGGAGATTACAAAAACGAGGGTTTCGAATTAACCAAAATAACTACAAAGCTCTAAATATATCAAAATGTTATCTACAGCACCCAATAACTTATTACGCAAAGTATCTTCTACTTTATTAAACTATTTTATGAAGCCTATAATTTCATCACAAATTATACTGGGTTTATTCAGTTTATTTCATAAATCAATGTTAAGTTTGAAATCCTTTGAGGAATCATTATAATCCTACCTCAATAATTCAAAGAGGAACGTTATCAACGAGGCGGTTAAGTTGAAACATTAGAAACGTAGTGATTAAGATATTATCCTCAAGAGATCACGGCATAAATAACTCCTTGTCAAATCTCCCCGGGGCAGGGAGACGGGCTTAGCGATAATTGCAACCGTCCCTCCTTCGATCCCCCTAACACTTTCGCAATTCCCTTTTATTTATCTTTAAATAAACACTACAACTGATATCAGCTTTAGGAGAAATCTTCTACTGTGTTATTATATCGGGAGATGATAAAATTTATGGTAGAGTATTTGAATATTCAAGGGGTTTGGGGTTCTATTAGAAATCTTATAGGCCGTTAACACTCCATATTTGGGATGTTTGACATCGAATATAATCCATGTGAAATTTTATTTTATTATATTTAATTTACTCAAAAATAAAATTCCATTCAAAATGAGACTTCTACTATATAACGCAATGATAGCTCCATAGTGTCATATGGGTTAAGCAGTTACGGAAGGACTTTCAAAACATACATAAATAATATTTACGCTCTTCAACTCCGAATACTAAAAGTCATCCTGCCACATAACATCAAAGTTCGATACCGGAACCAAGAGTTTACTATTGCGACACTGTGGGGTCTTACCAATACAAACGAAAACGGAATATATGACACTTAAAGAAAACTACTTTAAAAACCAAAAATTACAAATAAGAAAACAACATAAAACGCACACAAGATTAATCTCAAAACAGACATTAACCACCCCACCCCACAATAACCACTATAGCAAGAATACCACTAACTACATAATACCAAAATTAATTAATCAATTGCCCACTACACTAAGGGAATCTTTAAATTACAAAAATATAAAACAGAAATTAAAAAGCTATTATTTAGGAAAATTGCAATGACAGCCTGTGTGTATGAGCATTCGTGACTACGTATATCTATACGTATATGTTATCTGCACATACGAGTACTATGTGATTAGGTGTATATGGCTGTATAAGTTTTTTGCCTGAAATTGCGAGGGTGTGTTGCATCACACGCAAACCTCATAGGTTTAAGTGGTGCCTTACTTCTATTTGTAATCTAAATTTTTTATTATATATAAATAAAAAAATAAAAAATAAATATACATAATACTGAGATTATTTGTAAATTTATGAATGTTTGTATACTTATATTTCTTTAGCAAATATTTAACATCGCCTAAAGTGTGTCAGCCTACGTACACTGTATGGTTTCATAGCGACGACGAACAACTTTTTTACACTCTTCAGATATTTAATGATTCGATATTTTTTTTAAATTTCATTTATACAGACTACTAAAACTGAATATTTGTATTTCGACAAATGTTGTAAAATTATGGCGAATAAATAGTAAACTATCAAACAAAGTCTCGTTGAACATTAAGGCAACACTTATAATACAAGGACTACTCCATAATCTATACCAAATATTCATGAATCTAAATGATTAAATTTCAGGTGACAGCGTTACTAGCTCTCAGTGCTGGTGCGGCCTTTGCAAGTACAGGTGCTCTTTACGTCACAGAACGACTGCGTCTAGGTCCTCGTGGTGGGACGCAGCTGGTAGTCAGGGTGGCTGTTAATACGCCTGGTAGAAAAAATATCACCGGTAAGTTAAAGGAACACGGGTTATCACGAATTTGCGATAAATACACGTCTTTCTATATGTATATGTATTACTAGATTCTAATCAGGCAATCAATAGACTCAGCCATTCGTATTATTATAATGATATAAAATTAACTTCCATTTTCGAGAACATGAACATGTACATCAATTCATAAAAGTCGGAACATATTTAATGACATGAATAAAAGCGAACAGTCAGACGTAAAGCAAAAGCAAAACAATATCCTAATTGCATATAAATAATAAGTCTCATCGAAAAACGTATTAATTAAAACTTGCTGAGTGATTAACATTTGATATTCGAACTGTTAATCAGAATAAAATAAAATTAATACGAGTCTAGACTAAGCAAACCTCCAAATTTTTGCAGATATGTTATGATGTAAGAAGTTCTTTTTTGTCCGGTAATTATTAACCTTGGCTATAGCGGGGGTTTGTTTGGTTATACTTCATTTCAGCTCAGCTTTGGACAATTGACAACGTTCATGTTTGAACTTTTTTGTTTGATCCGAAACCATTCAGCCCATCTAACATTACTTTGGATGTAAATGTTGCAGTTGTGTCATCTGCACAACAAATCATTATCATCTCAGCGTCAAATCCCGGTTGTATTAGGAGCATCTTCCCTACTTTTTCTTCTCCATTTCACGTGATCTTGGGCATTTCTCATTTTGACTCTTAGCACACATGACATCCCTTATAATATCAGATCTTGGAACTACCGCTTCTACTGGGAGCTGCTGGAGACGGCACGTTTATACATTTGTTCCCCACTTAACCAGCTGAATTTCATAAAAATTCGGCCTATCAACATAGGCTATATTATCTATATGACAAATATGAAAGCTGCAGCGAATACAGGAGTTCCAAATGCTGTCTTTCCGCATTACTCCGCTCATCCGCTTGCGGGAAATATTTTGGTGCTAAAAGTATATCTGCAAGTAGCTTAACCCTGTGAAACTGGCCCTAAGTTTATTTGTTAACGCAACCTCTCCCGCACTTCGGCCGCCTTTAATTTCACAATTATGTCGGCAAGAACCGAGATTCAGAATTAGGCATACCAACTTCATTAAAATATTTTACTCGACGGATTATTTAGATTTGTTCTGAATAATTTCGGCCATCCAACTTCGCCGGATGTTAATTAAAAAACCTTGTATTAACAAGTCAGTGGGAGTTGCCAAAGTGATCTGGATGTTTCCTAATTAATTTCTTTGTTTTAGTAAAATAATAAAATAGATAACTCAGTGAGAGTCGCAAGAATTCCTTTAATGAATTTAATATAAAAGTTTAAGAGTGCTTTATTTTTCTGTATAAAAATTTGATTCCTGCTAAGATTTTTCAACGAGAAATGAAACGAAAGGTACTGGATGCTTTGGAATTACTTACAAAATATACTTTTTATATGTGATGTTCATTTGTTTAAAAATTTAAAATAAATCAACCAGTAGATTGCGAAAATGCAATTTTTAGAATTTGTGTCCGTCTGTATTTTCCGGCTAATCTCTGAAACGGCTGGATCGATTTTGACAGGACTTTCACTGGAAGATAGCTGATATTATTAGGAGTAACTTAGGCTACTTCTTTATCGGATGCCGCGAAATATAATTAATTCCATGCGGACGAAGTCGCGGCCACAGCTAGTAGTTTACAAAAATGCTTTGAGATTACATTTAATACTGAACATTTCATTACGAATTAAGATAAATGATTACTTTTTCAAATAAATGGTGATCGTACTTGTTGGTGGTCTTCTTAAATGTTCTCCATTCTGGCCAAGCGTTTCGCTTCTATGTACAACACGATGCTTATTTATTTCTTTACATATTTGATCGAAATAATCCCTCTAAGCCCTAATCCTTTTCCTATCTTCGATTATCTTACAAACAAAGACTGAGATAAAATATTACAACCTACGTTGTCTTAATACTTTGAAAAATATTAATTTCATTCCTTGACTTTTCTACATTGTT
Organism: Dendrolimus kikuchii; assembly: GCA_019925095.2. NCBI lineage: Eukaryota > Metazoa > Arthropoda > Insecta > Lepidoptera > Lasiocampidae > Dendrolimus > Dendrolimus kikuchii. The sequence continues at coordinate 18,621,615 of CM034397.1, forward strand.
GCGATGAAATTTACAGGTCAGTGGATATTTAAACGTTCTTACTCATTGACTCGTAAAACATAGATTAAAAATTCTTTTACTTTTATTGCAATATAATTTTTTGCAAAGATTTTCACAGATCTTTCTGAAATCATTATATATTTTTATGTCTTAATAAACGAAACTTTTGATATGCTAACCATCTTCTTGAAACGCGTTGAGAAACCGCCCTCACACGTTAACACTGATTGTAGGAATTGAAGGAATAGCGCTGTCTATTCCCACATTGAACAAAATTGGATGGAAATAGCACATGCACAGTCGTGGTATGAAAATGCTCGCCAGTTTTCATATTGATTCATTCATCGTTCCACGAGCACATGTTACCTTTTTAAACTAAGTCACAAAAAATTATACTTCATTGTTTGACAATACTTAGATCAAAGTTATTTGATTTTCTATCTAGTCTAAGAAGATTGTTTACAGATGTAAAACCTTTGTATTGGTTTTAATGTTTATGATAAGCGAATGATTATATCCTGTTTGATTCTGATGACTTAAACTATTATTAATCTTAATGTATGTCATTTTCTTGTTTTCACGTTTCTATATTTTATAAACGTAATATTTATCAACTGTTTCTTGTACTCGTGCAAGCAAAAGTCGACTTTAAGGTGACCAACCTTTTCATTCCCCGACTGTACTTACCTTGGCAATAAATAACTTAACCCGCCATTTGTGACGTCAAATTGATTTACACCGTGGGTGACGCTGGTCTATCGCACTAAGATTTTTAACGAAAGATTGTCCCATAATTAGCAGTATATTCTGGGTTTTATTAATTTACTTTTAAAAATACGTATTTAAATGTCAATAAAACAGAAGTATTAATGAAATAAAAATTCGTTTATTAGTTGTAGTAAAAATAAATTTATACCATGTTATTTGATCTAAGTTTTTCAAAAATTCAAAGTTCTTAACAATATCTTATGAAAATAAACTTTTTTATAAAACAAATAAAAACATATATAATATTTTTACTAATTAAAAAATTACGAAAACACCTGCTTCAATTCTCAATGCTAAAACTTCTTCAACGGTCAAGTAGGTTCTGTAAGTAAGCTCTGAATGATCAAGACGCATTTTTTCACATTTGTGAAAATTATATTTGGTTTTGAAGCTTTTCTGCTCTCATCAGTCGCAGCACGTCAACTATGCTAAAACTTGTGTGCGAATTTCAATTGAATCTTTTCACTGGCAGCCTAGATTCTTAGTTATTATATTGAATCTTCTTGTGCTAAGAAACTGATGACGAGGTTCTTCAGTCTATATAATAGTTTTAATAAACATTTATAATAATACACTCCTTCGTAATATGAAGAGCTCAGACCCAGACACTTTTTTTTTATTGCAGGAGATCAGCAGACAGGCAGACATACTTTAGACCAGGGGTGGTAGCCATCCAGTCGGGCAAATGCCCTACCACCTGGCTGTGGGTTGTTTAGTCGCCTCTTACGACAGGCCGCCCGGCCGCAGGAAATTGTATTCTTTCTTCGTTCTTGGTTCGTTCGCACGGATAAAGACTTCCGGTCACTCAAATCTTTTTCACTATAATTATTATTCTGGGTACATCGTTACTTCTAGCAATTACTATCTGAGGGTTTCTACAATCTGTCTACATCAGAAACAAATATTTCTTATAAAAAGTTTCGAAACGACAGTGTTTGTTTACCTTTGTACGATATGCTGAATTTTTTTAAATATGTACTACAAATGCATAGCTAATTTTGTCAAATATTAGTAAAACCATGTAAAATCTATTCTGATCATATAGTAATACCTTAATGCAATAGATAACAATATTAACAATACACATATTCGGACGAAATACGAATGTGTTTATCTCACTTACGTACTTGATGACTCCGGTCTTACGCACCTCCAGAAAAAACGCCCGCATTGCTGCCGCTTGATAGACCCCTAATGGGGTGAGTAAAGTTAGGAAGCTACTCGAAATCACAACGCAAATTGATAATGGGTTAAGAAGTTATTCGACTATTTCGTACCACCCGGTCTCTCAGACGGGTACGTCACAAATGGCAGGTTAAGCGTGGAATAAAATAATTATAATTTATAACAAAAGTATTGGATCTTTTCAAGTTATTTGAAACTAGCTTCTGCCCGCAACTTCGTCCGCGTGGAATAGTGGATAAACCCCCGATTTTGAAACATTCTTCGTTGGTGCTCCGCTCCTATTGATCTTAGCGTGGTGATATATAGCCTATATATAGCCTTCCTCGATAATAATAATAATTTTTCAAATCAGACCAGTAGTTCCTGAGATTAGCGCGTTCAAACAAACAAACTCTTCAGCTTTATATATTAGTATAAGGTTATTGACTTTTACTATACGTGATTATCCGTGCAGGAACGGAGAAAGAATACAATTTCCTGCGGCCGGGCGGTCTGTCGTAAGAGGCGACTTAACAACCCACAGTCAGGTGGTAGGGCATTTGCCCGACTGGATGGCTACCACCCCTGGTCTAAAGTATGTCGCCATAACAACCTTGAGCTGTGTTCCGGCATTAGTGACCAGGTTCCAGTTTCCCTTAAGAGAGAGAGAGTGCTGTTGCAAATGTCCATAGGCGATGGTAACCGCTTTCCATCAAGTGGGCCGTCTGCCTGTCTGCTGATCTCCTGCAATAAAAAAAAAAAACTTAACTACTATTTTTCTTTAACCAAAAATTTTTATTATATTTAACACAATTTGTTTGTTATCTATTTACATTAGTATCTACTAATAAAATCTACTATCTTTTAATTTCATTTTATTCATGAAATTCATGAAATATTACATATTTCGTTTTAATGAACTAGCTGAATATACTCGTATGCGGTACTTCAACGTTTTGATATAAGAAAAAGTAACAAGAACATTTTCAAAAATAAATATCAATAATTGAAGTCTCTTCTAAATAAAATACTACATCTTATGCATTTAAATAGTCCAAAAATATCGATCACGATTAAGATTAAACACGATTAACCAGTATATTGAAGTGAGTGCTATCACTCACCAGCCAAACGTCTATACGTTTGGCCGGTTCTTATAACCTAACATCAGTTCATTTGCCTTACTTTCGGTTAAAATTAGACATAGCTCCATACAAGTAATATCAAAATTCAACCGATGGTAAGGCAAGTGAATTGATAGTAAGATATAAGGACCAGCCAGTAGTCAGCAAGTACGTGACCCATTAGCGAAAAAGATTCTCGAGTTATAAGTATACGTGTAGCTACTCCCTTACTATTATTATGTTTTAAATAAAAATCAATATCCAACTCTACTTGCAATGTAAACAATCATGATACGAGTGACTCAGTTCTTCATTGCCATCTTTCCGGCCCTATCCAATAAAATATATTTTGGAAGGTAACTTTAGGAGCTTTTCGGGCACAATATAAAAGTTTCGAGGGTTTATTGAAAAAGATATGATGCAATGTTGAGGAAAACGTAAATACGTTGGAGAACTCGAGAAATTATTATTAGTTGTCATATTGCTTTAGTTTGAAAATATTTGCGAAGTGTACCGTAATAAATAACAATCTAGTTATAATGTTACAATAATACTTATTAATAAAATCGCTTAAGTTCGTGGCAGTTTACATACATTTGTATTATTTGGATATAGAACCCTGAATAAAGCATTCCAAGACAAAGGTCCTTCATGTAACGAAATATGGGGGACGTCCACTACAGAAAACAACATCTATTGCTAATCAGAAGTAAAGCGAGATCACTTATTGAATATAATCTCGATCTGCAAAGGAACCTCCAGGTCCCGGTCGAAGGGGAAGGTCCACGAAATGCTGGTTTGACGTTATGAGAAATGACATACGTACCAGTGGTCTCAAAATGGAGGATGCTGACGACCGGGCGAAGTGGAGTAGAAAAAGTAGGAAAGCGGACCCTGGGCGTCGGAGTCAACGCTCCGAACGCAACCGGTGTTTAACGCTCGGATGATGATGATGAATCTCGATCTGGAAAAAAGTATATAACTATACATGTGAATCTTTCAAGTGGACCCCTGTGATTAAAGCCCAAACTATAAGATATAACTAGCGAAAAATACTACCCTTAGGTAATATTTTCTTAAGTTTTCGCGACTTGTATACATAATAAAACTACGTTTTAACGGTTTTAAGCGCGGTAATTTTAAAAAACCAAAATCAAATAAAATTACCGCGCTTAAAACCGTTAAAACGTAGTTTTATTATACCCTTAGGTAGTTTGACGTTTATCATTTCTTCACAGAAATTGATCTTTAGAAACAGCACTATTGAGATGGTTTAATAATATAGCATAACTAGGATATACACGCGACTTCGTCGCTTGACTTGATATTTCCGCGAGATTCTCGTGGGATTCCTGGGACACAAAATATCGCAGCATTTGAAAAAGAATGTTAGTGAAAACTGTGTCGGAATAAGCTAATTTTTATGCACCCGAACAGCTAAAAATTGCTCCCAGGAAAATTCTCGCGAGATTCCCCGGATAAAAAAATATCACACTTTTTATTTATTACCTAACATTTGCTATCTATCAATAAAAAAATCACTGGAATTCGATTTTTTTTATTTGGTCTTTTGACTCATTTCCAGAAAAAAATTCCGCGGGATTCCCGGGATAAAAAGTAGCGCAGATTTTAAGTCTAAGAATTTGCTGTCGATCAGCGAAAACCGCATCTAAATCGGCCCGGTAGTTTTTACGTCAATCCCGAACAAATGAAAAGAAATCTAAAAAAAAATTATCGCGTTCTCCATCGTTTATAGGTATAGGCTATTCCAGTTGTTTTTTTTTTAAATAGCTTCAATTTTTGTACATCTATAATAGTATAAAATTCTAAAGGTGTCGTGTCTGTACCTACACGACATGTTTGGAATTTTATTATAAATAGTAGTATTATATGTAATAGTAACGAATTTTCCATTTTTTACTCTGGTTTGGGTGTCTGGGATCAGCTCCAAAATTGTATATACGTTGTATATTACTCATAATATACAATATGTGTTTGTTAGCCGATTTATATTTATATATTTATATTTCCTCTGATGTAGTAAGGCCATGGGCAACATGCCCACCAGTGGGGATGTTTATGGGCCGATAAAACATAATTTTATTGTTTGGGACGTTATCCCACAATAGCACATAAAGGAAATTATAACTGAATAAACTCTATGGCCACAAACACAATCATAAATTTGGATTATCGTATAAATAAGCTATCTGTCCAGGGTTGAATGGAACCCGGAGTGATAAAATAATTTTACGTCAGCTTCGTATTATAGGAGATTTATGGACAAAAGGTCAATGACGTTGTTATTATAACGCAACTTATAAGAATGAAAATAGACACCGTGAGTTTATATGTTACTAGTGGTCGCCCAGTGGTCGAAATTAGACCATAATGAATTTAAATTATAAGTTTGAACATTATTAAGGTTCTGTTGTCAACTGACTATACTTCTATAATCACTGATTTTGCCAAAGCTACACTATTAATTTGACTTTAACAATAAACAAAACAGTATATACGCATGTGTGTCAAATACATGGTAGTGTATGTAATATTTTTTTTTTATTGATTTAATGTATTTTTTATGCATAATAAAAAACAAAATATCATGCTGCACTCTTTCTCTATATAAACTATAAGTGTGCGAAATTTCATACTTCTCCGTCCGCGCAGTTTTCGTAAAAAGGTGTATAAAGTTTTTGCTTCACGTATTAATATAATGATTTTACGAACAATTAGCTGTTACCAGCGACTACTATTCATTATTTACTTTCGGAATCAAGTATACCGGGATCTGTGGGATTTTATCCATAAGAAAGACTCCGAGCATGACTCCCCTCGTATCTCGCTTAGCAACTTGAACTATGTCGACCAATTCTACAGTCAGTGTGCACGTGTTGGCCGATACTGCTGTATTGGCGACGAGACTACTTGACAAATTCTCGTATTGAATTTCCCTTGATGTTATGCCTGCCTACCTGGATTTCTGGTCCAAAGTAGATATTTTCCCATGCACAACCTAAAGAAACGGCAACCAACCAATTACCCTAGTTAATCTCATATATAAGGGTAGAAACTATAAAATGGAATAGCACCTAATGTGATAACTTTAATTGATAAACAATTATAATGGAAGAACAAATCTTCCGAAGGTGGTAAAACGTATATTATCCTTACATTTTTAGTGTCTTTTACATTTAATTGGTTTTTTCGTTAATTTCAGTTGAAGTAACCGGATATAGTGCTGACAACTGCTCAGTGTCGTATACATCTTTCAACAATGAGACCTTGGTGGGCTCAGTCATCAGATCAGCCAGTGTCCTTGTTCTTCCGGAAGGCCTTCATAGAAGTGACACGCAGAGTGCATACTTTTGCGCTAATGGTAAGAGTGTTTAACATATTTTAACAAAGTTTAAAAAAGAGAAAGTTCTCATTTCGTCTATTTTTTTTGTTTGTTTGTTACTGGATTTCTCCGTCAGTTGTCGACCGTTTTTTAAAAAAAAATATTTTAAACGAAAGGGTATATACTCTCAAATTGATCCCGTTGTCACCATGTCAGGATCTGATGAGTGAATTCCAGGAAAATTGAGAGAAATCCTTGAAAATTGTTAACCGACTTCTTTGTTACACGATATCTTCGTCAATTGTGGAGTGATAATCAAATTGTCTTTTTTTTCAAAAGAGCATACTCTCGAGATGGTCCCCAAATAAAAAAGTAAAAATTATATATTTTTTAATACAAAAAAAACTAACTTCAAACTAAAAAGCAAAAAATCAATATTTAACCAACTTCTTTCTACATCTTGAAGTCGGTGCGAAGTAAAACATAAAAACTACTATGTTTTGCAAATTTGTTGTTGTTTTTTTTATGTTTTTTTTGCGCCGACTTCAAGATGTTGTAGAAAGGACTTGGTTAAATATTTACTTTTTGCTTTTTAGATTGAAGTCGGTTTTGTTTTTGTTAAAAAAAAACTGAATAGTTAGAAAGATATTTTCTTTTATCATGTGTATAGTTCGAGTACTACGTATCCAAGAGTCGCACCATACTGAACTGATGGTCAACAAAGCCTCTCCAAAATGGTTTTACTTTGTCTTCTATATATATAGTTTTAATTCTTGTTTTTAGCCTTTGCTACCTCACCACCAGGAATACTTTGGACCTTATTGTTTCTCAAAACTGTAGCAACTCTTTCTATTTCTCTTTTAGTCTAAAGGTATTCGAAATTTGACGCAGAATATAAGTGTCACTAGATTAATTGATTGATTATATTTCGTTCTCTCTCTTTTTAGAACACCTCGCAGTATCATCAAGAGGCTCTTGGGAATGGCAATGGGTAGCTGCACCACGAAACAGAGCTGGTCTTGTATTGGAACTTAGGGCACAAGGAGCAGCCCATGTCGCTTTGTCTGCCATACGCGAACCTTCAGAAAACATGTATAGGGTCGTTTTCGAGAGAAGCCGTGTTTGGATTGCTAAAGGGAAACATGGTATGTTTTTTATCCAATGAGGCACAGTTTGCTATTAAATTAAAATTTTATAAAGTTTAGTACCATTAAAAAATAAATCATATGAACTGTTCACCTGTAGCATGGGATTCACTAGTACTCAAATAGACAAAAACACGTTTAACTCGAAGTTATAGTATTTATTAAAATTAAGAGCATTACTTAATTTAAAAAATAGTTTTCTCTAATGTATCAAATTTTGAAACAAGGATATCCGAAAAATACACTCACAAGTTTGCAAAACTAGTAAACTGTAGTGGTAACGAGAGTAATAAATTATCTGTGATGAATTACAAAGGAGCAGTCTTACAGAGAAGACCGCATGTGATTAAAGATAACGGAAACTAGAATAGACCACATTCAGCAATGGTTTTGGAACTGGCTAGCAACGAAGTTAATATTCATGAATTTCAAGTTAATAACTTTATTTTGATATTTTGAGCAGATAAAACTATTTTTCTTCTTGTAAAGTCTTCTTATAATTTCATAGTCAAAATATTCTTTTGTATAATTTCAATTTTAAACTGATCTACCTCAATAAAAAATGTCGAACTAAAAGTACAATATTTTCTTCAAAGATTTTTCCATCATTTATACCGAAAACGCTGAATGGCTACCATCCCCCGTTTATAGTATGCTGCCATAACAAACTTGTGTTCCGCCTTGAGTGGCTTGGTTTCTACCAAAAGAGGGGGCTTCATCGAGGACAGCAGCAATTTAATAGCACATTTGATATTGCATATATCCATAACCACTTTCCATCAGGGAGCTCGTCATCCTGTTTGTCATATACCAGCAATAAAAATAGTCGAAACAATTTTTTATCAATTTCAGGTTACGATGTCCATCTGGCAAGTGCAGAGCAGACTGAGAGTGATGAAGAATGCGCCGGTCCTGATGCCTGGTGTGCGTGGTGGGTTTGGTGGGAGGGTGGCAGGCTATCAGTGGGTCGAGGAGCTTCTCCTTCTGAACGACGACTGCTAGTCTGGCCACTTGCTCAGGATATGAGGATCAAATATGTCGGATTTAGCGCGCTTTGGGGTGATAAAGCCGATTTCAGGTTAAGTGTCTTAGTTTTATTTTACATTTTACTTAGTAGCTTACTTGAAATCTTGATTGCTAAGTGATTAAGCTACCTATCTCTAATTCTACGAATGTGAATTCTAATCTGGGTAGAAGCTTACATTGTTGAGGCTATTTACCTGGTCATACGGCCAAGCGATGCATCATCGATGATCATCGACTGTCAGCTAATCTATTTGAAATGCTCTTTCACATCATTCCTATAAGAACACCAGATCGCATCTCGGGAACTAATCAGGCGACTAAAATTAATATGGCATATTTTTCTAACTATAGAGCTATGTGATGCATCATAAAAATACAACTTTCATATTAATGTATCTCGGGACTTTCTCATTTTTCTTAAAGTACAGAACTGATAGTGATATCTTTTTAGATCCCATGCTAAAGTTTTGGCTGGTACTACAAAATTCTCAAAGTAATCTAGGAAAACGTTAAATAAATAATTTTTTTATAAAAATTTACATAATAAAACCTGTCGTAAAATATGATATGAGATTCAACATTATAAATAAATTCAATGTTAAATAATAAATAATTACAATCTACATGTCTGTTACAGAATATGGAACTTCAATGAAGAAGCTGGATTCTCACAGGTTCTCGAACTGGGTCTCCCTAGAGGTGTAGTTCCCGGTTCTGCAAGTGGAACGTTACTTGTGTCCGGAGGCCTCCACCTACCTTTATACAGTTTCCAAGCTGATTCTACTGACCAGTGGGGTGAAGTTTGGAGAGATTCACAATTATCTGCAGCTTCTGCGAGTCTTGCACCATTATTGGCCTTAGAACATATTCCACATTTGGTTGAAGATGCAGAGAGAGATAAGATTTTGAAGAAGCTGCCCGAGCAGGTAATAAAATATAAGCATGAAAAAAGAAAGCTAAAAGTGAAATCCAAGTAATAATACCATGCTAATCTTTTCTTCTTTGTCTACTAGGTGGCACGAGTATCGATTCGTCATACTTTCATGTAACATGTAAACATCTGTGCAAGCTTATAGTTTTATTTTTAATGGACGACTGTCACTTACATAATTTTTCTTGTATGATTATGAATATAAATGTTACCTGACATTTTTGTATTTCAGTTCCTTTAATTATAACCAGAATAAATTTGAAATCTCGTTTGAAATCAATGAAACTACTGTTTTATTGATTACAATGTTGTTTCAATATTTTTTACTATATACAGTAAAAAAATTCTACCAAAACGATTACTCAAACTTATTGCATAGGCAAATGATAGACGCTAGTTTTTGGAGAATTCTTATTTATAGGTGTTATTAAAAAATCTTCTTGTCATCATTTACTTGAAGTTGTTGAAGTTGTGGGACAACCTTTTTATACGTTTTTTTTCTATACATTTTTTCATTTTATTGACATTGTCATTCTTATGTTAGCCATCGAAAATTATTCTCTGTATTTTATTGTAAAACTGGTAATTAAATAATTCGTCTTTAAATAAAGCCTATCTTCTTCATTGCACCAATCCGCCACAAAGTCATTTTTAATGTAAAAATTTAAAATTTGTGTTAACTTTTTACACAGAATAACAAGATTCGACTTTTTTGATACTGCTGTAAGGTCGCATCTACGAAAAAATTACATTTGATAAATTATTTCACTGTATAAATTTACAAGCGTACTAAAGAATACTTTAGTAACATTTACTCTAAGTATCGCTCAAAATTTTCAGGTTCAAGTGCTCCTTTCTTTTCGCAAAAACGACAACTCATTTAGCGACCACCCAGCGATGACAAGTCACTTATCCACCATCAAAATCCTGGAAATACTGACAAAGATACAATCATACTATCCTGTAGATCCAGAACTCCTACAAAACATAAAGAAATGGGTCCAATCCCGACAAAATTCTGATGGGTCTTTTACGCCAATGGACGCAGATAAAGAAGTCGATTATTATCCCGTTGAAATGCATAGTGATAATGGCACCCATAAAGATGTTGATGTAAATGAGTACTATTATTATGATAAAGATGGAAATATGACACAAAGTGAGATTGACTGGGAAAGGAAAGTTGAAATCACCGCAGAAACGCTGGTTTCTTTACTTGAAGTTGGTGTTGAGAATCAGGTAAGAATGCTTGTCATGTGTACTTTGGGTATCTGGAATAAACTACCATTTGAAGCTTTCTCAAAGTGCGTGAAGAATCTTTATTCATTGTTTGGAAATAAGTTAAAAATATATTGGGATGATAAAGCTGGTGACGGGTTGTGATGAAACAAACTAGCTTAAATATAATTGTTTAATCTGTAAAAAAATTACTTTTGACAATAGTATTTTTAATTGATATATTGTTTTTTTGCTTTAGGTTGATGCAGATGTAGCTGTAAAGGCTCAATCGTATTTGGAACATAATCTTCATAACTTAACTTCGCCCGCTGCATTGGCTGCTACTGTTTTAGCTTTAGTTCTTGCAAGGTATTTATAAATATAATGTTATTCGTCAAATATTATCCTACGTTGTGTCGTCCGGAAATAATCCCCTAAGTAATATATATATATATATATATATATAGAGAGAGAGAGAGAGAGAGAGAGAGAGAGAGAGAGAGAGAGAGAGAGTTGGTCTGAAAGAGAGTGTCGGGGTGAAGGTAAGGAAAGGAATGCTCCGGTGGTTCGGGCATGTGGAAAGAATGCATGATGAAAGAATGACTAAACAGATATACAATGCAAAAGTGGATGGATGCAGAAGTCGTGGAAGGCCACGACACACCTTCCATGATCAAATTGATCGTGTACTAGCAGAAGGTGATGTCAGGAGCCTTAAGAACAGACGAGCGTGCATGACAAGAGTTATGAATGTCAAAGAGGCAAGTGAGGTGTGTAAGAATAAGCCTAAATGGCACTCTGTTGCTCGTGCCTACCCCGCAAGGGAACTGGCGTGAAGTTATGTATGTATGTATGTATATATATATATATATATATATGACTTAGTTTATTTTTAATAGTTAATTGTATTTTTTTAAGTCAGTTTAGTCAATTTAAATCAATTTAAAAATGAAACATTTACTCCATAGCTTATAAAATAAAGTATCTATAAGTTTTGCTAAAAATAATAAGTAAGTAAGTTATAAATTAACAACACATAATATATAACTAGGTAATTTGTATTGTTTCTTATCATCACTGTCAATCCACTCAAACTGTCCTCTACACATATTTTATTAACAAATATCAGTTTTAGTTATCGAATGAACATTGGAAATAAATTAAATAAAAAAGGTTCCATTATTGCAATTGAAATATTCCATAACTATAACATCTTATTTTAATGGATTAACTAATATATTTCAGGAGTCCAATAGTACCCGAAGCCTTAATAATTCTAAGAAACGCATCTACAACTGAAGAGGGTGAATTTGGTTGGCCTGCTCCAAGAAAAGATGCCGCCGACTGGCTTTTAGAAGAAACATCGCGGAACATTAAAACCACATCTTACGGTTAGTATTTCAGTATATAACTATAAATTATTACCTATATTTTAAATACCGGAAAATGACAGTAGTTTGGGACCATTAACTTATCTTTAGGCGTTTTTCACTTTTTTATTTAGTTTTAGTTTTTATGTAGTTTGTAGTTTATTTTTAAGTTTATATTTGTAAGTTAATTTATTTTTAGTATTTAATTATATGTTTTAAGTTAGTTTTAGTTTGATATTATTTGATTTGAGGTGAGATTATGTACAATGAAATACGAAAATATGTTTTATTCTTTACATTAATTAAAATAGAATTAAATTCATAACAATTAAAATAACTTTTTTAGTCAATTATTTTTAATGGGGTTTAGAAGCTTTGCAGTCATGTCAGCTCTACTATACCCATTATTAATTAACGTAGTACCTATAAATTTAAACTATCACATAGTAAGTACAAGGATGCCCTAGACAAGGAGCTCATCATAAACTAGCAAAATGTCTTGGCTTCTCGAGCAGCAAGAGGGGCTAAAATAATAAACACATAAGTTTAGCCTTTCCACAGTTGCTCTACGCCTAACTTACTCCGGACTTGTTTCGAATATATTATATGATAAGCTAGGTTGTATAATTTGTCTTTGATTTTTTATCTTAATCCGATATATTTTCTAATATTCACTACACTTGATCACGTAGTTTAATATGTCGAAAACACTCAATAACTAAAGAAAACAGTACGAGTAATTATATTAACATTACAGAAGCAGTAACGATGGAGCAGTACGTTGCAGGAGTGAGGGTACTGTTAGCGGCTTGTGCTCGAGGAGCGCTTGCTGAAGGAGAAGCGGCTGCTCGTTTCCTTTACTACAGAGCTTCGACTTTACAAAGGCATCCCAGCTTGGCTTATAGCGCTACTAAAGCTGCGGCTCAATACGCTGCTTTGGCACACGATAGGTAATCTGTTCTCAGTGTAAGGTTAAGTAAATTTTTTTGAGGAAATTGTTTAATGTACAATAACTTTTTAGAAGATAATTTGAAAGCAAAAGTTTTATTTATGTTAAAACTCTCAACTGTTCAATGGATTTTCTACCTGCTACAAGATTTCCCTCGTTTGGAGTCAAAGATCTACAAATCATGTGAGGCTTCTGTTTAGTATCATATGAGTCGATTTTTCACCTAATGCCTATTGATGATGCTATCACTGAAAGATAAATAAATTAAAAAGATTTGTTTTTTTTTGTAAAATATTGAAACATAATAAATATATTGTTATTTTAACTACGTAAAAAATATGATTAACACTACATTATTTCTCAAAATAGTTTCTGTTGCCATATGTGAAAAGCTATAGAATTTTAGTAGCCATAACATAATACATAGGGCATTTTTACAGCAACCAGTTTGTTAACGAATACATATTAAGGCATCAATGAAAGTAAATTAAAGAAAAATATGCTTCAATGTCGTAGGAAATGAATATCCATTATCTCTGCTTACGTCCCTCAGAAAGATTCTTAATACTTTGTTGTATCTATACTGTATTCATTTACATCCTTCTATATTTTTCGTTGTCTGAAAGAGAGTTGGTCTGAAAGAGAGTGTCGGGGTGAAGGTAAGGAAAAGGTGGTTCGGGCATGTGGAAAGAATGCATGATGAAAGAATGACTAAACAGATATACAATGTAAAAGTGGAAGGATGCAGAAGTCGTGGAAGGCCACGACACACCTTCCGTAATCAAATTAATCGTGTACTAGCAAAAGGTGATGTCAGGAGCCTTAAGAACAGACGAGCGTGCATGACAAGAGTTATAAGTGTAAAAGAAGCAAGTGAGGTGTGTAAGAATAAGCCCAAATGGCGTTCTGTTGTTTTTGCCTACCCCGCAAGGAAACAGGCGTGAAGTTATGTATGTATGTATATTTTTCGTTTTACAGACATAGGGCTTTGACAGTATCCCTGGCTACTGCTGGTATGGAGCTAACTGACACTTTAGAATTACGAGCTCGAACTCCACCAAGGCCTTTGCAACTACCCGGATTGCCGACTAAAGTGTTTGTGTATGCCACAGGAGCTGGATGTGCCACAGTTCAAGTATGTAATAAAATGTTGTTTATTGGGTTGTCTTTTATTAGAGTTTTGAGATTATACATAATTAAAAATACACCGAAAGCTACAACATTTTACATGTAGATGTGTCATACGCCAATATCGTTTCACTAAAAGATCATGTCCATCTAAGGATTGTTTGAAAGAAATTGCTTTAAGCTATTGCTTAAAGCAATTTCTTTCACCTTACCTTACCTTATAATGTTTTATTATATTCGTGTACAATCCAGATTATTATATTATAATCTATATTGCAAAATATATCATTATTAAACTACACTATTAACTAACTACACTTCTATCCGTGCAGGAACGGAGAAAGAATACAATTTCCTGCGGCCGGGCGGCCTGTCGTAAAAAGCGACTTAACAACCCACAGCCAGGTGGTAGGGCTTTTGCCCGACTGGATGGCTACCACCCCTGGTCTAAAGTATGTCGCCATAACAACCTTGAGTTGTGTTCCGGCATTAGTGACCAGGTTCCAGTTTCCCTTAAGAGAGCAGCACCGCATTTGTAACAACTTTGGTGTTGCAAATGTCCATAGGCGATGGTAACCGCTTTCCATCAATTGGGCCGTCTGCCTGTCTGCTGATTTCCTGCAATAAAAAAAACATTTACATAAAAATAATACTGAAAGAAAAAAAGAAATATTTAATTAAAGTAAAATTAATACGGGATGCAATTGTATATAAAAGCAAATGTAAAGGTAAGAGCCTAAATTAAAAGAACATAAAGATAAACTGCTATCTATTATATAACATAGCTACGAGTATGTATCCAAGTTATAAACAGTCTTGCTTATTTCAGGGTACAATAACATATTCAACGTACTCTCCGAAGCCTGAGAACACCCTGCTCAACATTCAAGCGGCGATCATTGAAGAAATAAGACCGGAGAGGAGTAGTATTGAAGACCTACAAGGAAATCTACCCACTTTGATCATCAAGACTTGTTTCAAGTAATTATGATGTATATTTATAAGTTTTATTTTTGATACGAAAGAAAATCGACTAAATTTGTTTAAAAGAAAGCAAAAGATTAATTGATTTACATTTATAGGTCATTCTCTCGCTTGTTAATGAATTATATGAAACATATGTTTAGAATGAATTAGGTATTTTAAATTAAGGTTAATTAGAATTTTCTATTTCAAAAGGCAAACTTCTTAATAATAATTAAATTAAATACTGGTTATGAACCGTGAGCATTGTATTAATTTCAGGTGGAAAGCTAAAGAAAGATCCGGGATCCTAAGACTGGAGACATCGCTGTTTTCTGGATACGAGCTTCATTCTGTAAACCCTGTGGTGGTCGACGGCGCTACTTTCGCTGATTTGCATTATGGATCAAGAGGAGAATCTGTCTGGTTCGTGTTTGCTAATGTAAGTACTATGCAGGTTACGTTGTATTGGATGTGTAATAACCATTTTACATTTTTTGAGTTCCATTATAAGATTCTTTTGCAATTAGCGCATAATTACGAGTTAAAATCCTGAACATTGGGTGTACAACAAACTTTGTTCTTATATCACACATACAAATTAGTAAAGCAATGAAGTTAACATTATTAAAATGTACTGGATAAATTACCGAGATACAATAAATTTCAAGAACTTTCTTTAGAAAGATGTATTAAATTGATCAATTAGGTATAATATTTTACTTTAAGAACGCATTATGTGTGTGAAGTTATTTCAATAAGGTGTGTAAAGTTCGTAATTTAATGGATGCAAATAATTTATTTTCAGATAAGCTCAACATGTCCAGTCTGCGTCACTTACGAGGCAAGATCCAAATTCGTAATTACCAGCCTAAGACCAGCGTTTGCGAAAATTTATCCTTCAACTCGACCAGATCTGGCTGTTGAAACATTCTTCCATGCCAGACCTGGTAGTCCTTTGTTGCGTGGTATAACAGACGACGATTTTATTACGTGGTTTGATAAAACTGAATTAGCCAGTCTTAAATCAACAGCAAATATAGATAATATTTGTGAATGTGGAAGAATATGCAGCAGAGATTATGAATTTAGAAAACCTGTTGAAAAATCTACTACAAAATCTTTTGAATTTGCTGAACCTATTACAGTTGTCCAGACTACTACTACTAAAACACCTTATTCGGATACATCTGATTCAGAGCCCACTGAAGCGGAAACTACTACAGATGACACTAAAACTTCAGTATCCGATATAGAACCAACTACTGACACAATAGTCTCTGTATCGTTCAAGACGGAAACAACTATCACAACCAATCCTTCTACTGAAAAAACTACTACTTTGTCCACTTTTGGTCATATTTACGATAACAGTACAATCTCCGCTACCTTAGAAAATGCTGATGATCCAATAATTGTACCTACAGTATCATATACAAAAAAAGAAGAAATTCATGAAGTTAGTAATAATATAGATTCACCTGTACCAAAAATTAATGGGGAACTTATTGTGCAAAAGTCAGTTTTACAAAAAGAGATATTAAAGAAAGAAGAACCAAAGAAGAAACCACTTCCAAGAAGGAAAGGTACATTAAAAGCAACTTATGGCGACAAACATGAGGATTTTTTTCTTAAATTGCATGAGAATACGGACAAAATTGATAAAGAACTTAACGAAACTATTATACATAAAGTTGTAATCAGTAAACCAGAGATTTCAGTTGTAATTTTGTCTCCTGAGACACTTAAAACAAATGATACCACTAATACAACAGTAATTGTAAATAATGCTACGAAAGCAAATAATTCAACAAAAGTTAAGAATGAATTACTGATGGCAAATATAACAAAAATCATACAAAAACCATTTGTGATAACACACTTTGAGACACCAAATACTCATCATACAATAACAGCAATCACTAATAGTAATATAAAATCAATGCACTATAGGACTAAAAAGCCAAAACCTGCTACACAGATAAAGAAACCAAAAGTATATGCAGAACATAATAATACGACAACAAATAACTATAGCAACTTAACTCCAGATGTGATATTAAATAAAACAAAAAAGAAATCCATCGCCGACAGATATACAGCAAAACCTTTGAAATCTATAAATAAGGAAATACACAAAATACCACCAACACCTATATCTGAAACATCAAAATCATTATCTGAAATAACAAAAACTGATATTGCTCCAGAAAATAAAGGTCGATTTGAGATACTAGATAAAAATAACATTTGGGAACTTCTTAAAGAAGATTCAGATGATTCCTTAAAAATAGAAGACAAGCTTCATAACAGGTTAAGTGTTTTGGCGCCAAATGCGTCAAATTCCGAGCAAAAGAGCCAATCATTATAAACTTTGTTATGTAATGTGTAAGACACAAAGACTTCATTAATAAATATTTTTGTAATCACTCTCATGCCAATTCGAAACCTTTGTGAATGGTCACATCAGATTCCTATAAGCACATTTTATTGTTGATTGTTAGGATGTATCTGCACTAACTGTTTTTATAATTTAAAGATATTTGTATGACTGAGAAAGAGAGAGAAAGCTGTGTATGTGTGAGTTGTAAATATTGAATAAGTTTTAATTATAAATATGTTTAAGAAATGAGCTGTGACTTCTTTGAATGTATGAATGTACCGCCAATTTGCTCAAAGCCAGTAGCAGAGTTTGATTTTCCTTGTCATAGTGGCTTTTTAGGTAGAAAAGAAGCGTAGTATAGAACAAATTTGGAGTCAAATATAGTAAAGCTTAACAATTTCATTGCCATTTGAGCGACGTTGATTATATTTGTTAGTTTTTAATTCGATCTGTCATGTGAAGTCACATAGCATTCTCATATTTTGTACAGACATTAATTATTATATGATTTATACGACCTAGTCTGAATTTTTAAGTTCCATTTAACCAAAATTTTACAAACAAACTAGAATTAGCAGATTATTTACTTTTGTTTATGGGTCAGTAAGATCGGTCCCAGAATTAACCGTTTTATATTATTCATAATATAACCTACCTTTGTTTAATCAAAATATACCGTAAATAACCTATTTTTTGGATTGGCAATGAATCTGTTAAAAGAATTAGACGACACAGTATTAAATTTAGGTGAGCTAGAGTTGCTGATTTAGAAATTATGGGCTACCTTTTCCTCGTTATCCATTATTTTATCATTATTCCTATTAATTATATTAAGGTTCTAGCGTGTAGCCCATTACCTTCGGTGTAACAACGATTATTTTACTATAAATGTAAATAAAAAAGCGAGTTGCCAAATCTATTACCTAGTATATTACCTTATGTGTTTTCTCTATTGATAGATTATTTACCCTATAGTAGATAGTGAACCTAGTGGTTTTAGATATTATTATAATGTAATTGCTAATGCCCCAGAATTTCCATCCGTCTATCGTCTTCTGTATCTATTATATGTATAATGTAGTCTTACTGTAGCTGTCTAGATGTTTTGTGTTGTATTTAGAATTTTAAATCCATAATATATTTCTTATTCGTTTTATATAATACATAAATTAAACTACAGTATGGAAAAGAAACCTAAAATTAAAAATTAGAACTAAATAAAAAATAAGGCATAATTATAAATGAAATATTGGTCCCAAATAATTCATAATAGTATTGAACAGACTAGTTTACCAAAACTGACAAGATTAACAATTAAATCAATAACGACATTCCTAGGGGCCTATGTAGTGAGTGGCGAGTCACCGTCTACCTATTTTTTCCATGATCATTGAAAATTACGACGGGCAAATGCCATAGTCCCCGATCCGTAGTTCCATTAGCAGTTCATCCCAATAGCCCCGGTACCTTTTGTTCTCATTCCTTACAATAGTCCTTCACTAACCGGGGCTTGATAACCGCCGGTCAATGTCGCGCCACATTTAGATTTAATTTGTCATGGGACCTCTACGTGTTAGCCTTCCCATGGCCCCACGTAAGTCCTACAAAAGTCCGGGCCATTTTTATAGCCAATGGTCTGCAGAGGCATACATATAAAATCAATGATATCCATTCTAACACAATTGTAATGGCAGAGTTGGAGTTTAGTTCTGTCATTGTGATTCAAGATCTGTAAAATAGTAAAAAAATGACTTGACATTTTTAAACCACAATCAGTTCTGCGCCAATTATTTTCTGTAATATGATTTATCAAATGCGTCAACTAGTTCAAAAGATCTATTTACAAAGGAACGTAATCTTGATTTTTATAGTGGAGTGGATTTGCACGATTTGTGTATCCAATCAGTATCAAGTATTTAATATTCAAGTTTTAGAATAATTATTCATCAAATAGTGTATATTTGTTCCGAAATCTAGACCCATACAACGCCTCATCTTAGCCTCAGCCTATTAGGTATTTGACATTTTATAAAGTCACATTTGTACACACTGATATTCCTTTGTAATAAAATAAAAAATTAGATGTTTTGTTTATATATTATGGATTTAACATTCCATGCTCTCTGTAGAAAATGATCACTAGGATTCTATTTCGTATAACTGTATGCATGAAATGAATTACCCTGTAAACATTATTATTTCTTACCTCTTAAACTACAAAGTTATATTATAAATCAATATGTTTAATAACAATCTGTGTAAATTCTCGAACGAAGATCATGATTATGATTGTAGATTGTAGATATTCAAGTATCTTTTCTCCCGGATTGGTCCTATTGTCACCATATCAGGATCTGAGAGTGGATTCCAAGGAATTAGATAAACCCACGAAATTTGTGACAGATTGCTTCGTTATATGATATCTCCGTCAATTCTAAATCGACTTTCAATTCTTTTCCTTTACTGGTAATTCTATACTCCCGAGGTGGTGCCATGATCACCAAATCAGGAACTGGTGAGTGGACTCCAGGGAAATCGAGAGTAACCATTCCTTTTTTGTGACATTTCGTCAAAATTGTTACATTACATACATGACAATTTAGACGAAAGAAACAATGTCACCAAAAAACGTAGTTACAAGGTCCTGCACTGACGCCGACGATATGTGTTTCTAAATCTCATATAAAACAGATCTAAAGTGTGGCTGTGCTTACTCACATTCGTTTAATCCCTACTTAATAATCATCTAATATTGTGTTGCTTTTATCAATGTACCTGTAAAGGGCAGATTTCTGCACGGGACTGTCTAATAAATGTGTAATCTTTTGTCATCAGACATGCGATTGTTCTAGGTGAAATTACTTTAAGTTAATTTTTAAATTAAACAATGTAATCTAAAATTATATTACAGTAAAACTCGTCTCCACTTAAAGGAGATTTAATTTGCCAGTCAAAGTTAGCTGAATGGGCTATGAACGAACTGGTCCATCTCTGTTTTCAAAAAATTAAAAAGATTTTGTTAAACAGCGGAGGCGTCCAGTCTACGACAACGTTAGGGGTTATAATGTATTTTTTATGTTTGCTAGTAGGAAAACTGGCAAACGGACCACCTAGTGATAGGTGGCTACCGTCGCCCATGGATATCCGCAACACTAAGGGATCCGGTGCGTTGCCTACCTCGTATTAGAGCAAATATCGGACAAAGTCGAGCGCCGAGCCCAACAGTTCTGTATGAATTTCATAGTAATATATTAAATTAAATAATATAATGTGAAAGTAACTCTGTCTGCTACACTTTCGCGGAAAAACTACTTTAATGATTTTGCTATTTGGTAGATGTACTCGTATATGTAGTCTGAATTCTAAGAATAGAATGGATATTGTTATGCTGGAAAATTGGTTAATTTCTGGGATAAAATCAAAATTCTTTTCTGGGGGCGAATAGCGCCTAGATAAAAATTTAATGCAATATAGCCCGTGTGATTGCTTGCTCTCGAAATAAACTAGAGTAGGACACTAGTTTTCTAATTAACAATACAACTGCTAACGTTGCGTCAGCTTCTCGACTCGTCCGTTGTTCGACGAAACCTTAAGAGAGCAATGTTACCACTATAGCTTGTTGCAGTAGCGCTGATGATCATTTATGAATAATAGAACTGACACCCGCTTTAAGGGGATACCCTCGCATAACCACAGCGTTCGTTGTTCTTACAATAATATAACTTATTTGTGTTTCTTCTTAATTTAAATTGAAATGCTGTCCGGCTAGTTCATAGTTCATAAGCTTAACATCGACACTGGCTAAATTAAGAAATACTTAAATTATAGAACGTATCTTAACGATTGTAGTATGTATAGGGCGACTTGCACCAACCGATTTTTTGGGAATGGTGACTGGATATAATGAAGCCATCTTAAAGAGCGTCCAAACAGTGGACAAGACAAACTCAAATATAATTTGTTTTTAGACTTAACGTAAAATTGTATAGATTTAATTTTTAAGAACAATATAAATGTGTTGTAAATTTAAGGTTGTATGATAAATAGGTGCTTGTGCGGAGGATAATCGTCAATTTCGATACTGTATAAAAACTTTCGTTTTGATCGTTTAAGATTATAGTTTTTAAATAAATGTTTGTGCTTAAATAATGAGCTAGTCACGTATTGAGTATGATACCTCGATGTACTGAACACAGATTAATTAATAGGAATTATAAAATTTAAGAGTAAACATGAAGTTTTATTTCTCCTACTGCTTAACACCGGCAACAATAAAGAGTTTTTAGCTATATCATACTAATCGAAAATAGTGGATGTTTATCTTTTCTGCGATACCTTCATTGTTAACCAACCAAGTTATCGGCAGACAAACACACACATTGTATATCCCCAAGCTAGGCAAATTACGCTTGTTATGGGTAGTATACAACATACCACTCTAGGACCGCATTCCAGACACTCATAGACCATAGTAAATAACAGTTAGTTTCAGAAATTAATCATGCCAGGAATCGAACCAGGAATCACTGCAACGCCCTCTGCGTCCGGCCGGCTAAGACTTAGCCCACTCAACCATAGAGGCCGTCAAATGTTGAATCTATTTGGTTGAAAAACATAGAACATGACGATCAAACGGATATGACGGTATTCAATAACTTTTGATGAATAAAGTCTTGTTTATATTTTAGGGTAAAACTCAGATAGTTGTCTCATTGGGATACTTGGCCCGGTTTCAAAAATGAGTCATTGGTGCTCGTCGCTGAGGCGGACCGAATTGAGCAGCTCGGCCTGAGGGTCTCCACGGAGAAAACGGAGGCCCTCTTCTTCCACGCCTCTCGTAGGGGACCGCCTCTAGACGCGCACATCATCGTCCAAAGCGTGTGAAGGTCCGTATGAAGCACTTGGGCCATACTAGCCAGACTGCTACCCAATTTGGGGGCCGCGTTCGACTTGCAGGCGACTCTACGCCGGCATTCTCCGGACAGTTCTCTTATTTGTGTCGAGGCCGCACAAACAGAACCCGTCTGAATCGCTGTCAAAGGGTTTTGGTGGTTAGGGCTATTCAGGGCTACCGTACGGTGTCATGGAAGGCGGCTACACTTTTAGCGGGCGATCCAACTTGGGAGCTCCAGGCGGACGTGCTCGCTGAGGTGTATCAGTTCCGGAGAAGCGTTCAGGATAAGGATGAGAGGATAAAGATGGATTTGATGTACTTCAGTACAAGTATCCCCCATGCTTAACCGGATTTTAATGTTTTTTTTTGTATACTTGGGACTGCTAGTATATATATATATGTCTTGGGGGACTTTGAGTAGAATACAATACAAATAAGTTAAGTTTTCTTGCATTGTATTCGATTTAATAGTTTATTTAAATTATATGTTTATATATATATACATACATACATACATAACTTCACGCCAGTTCCCTTTCGGGGTAGGCACGAACAACAGAGTGCCATTTAGGCTTATTCTTACACACCTCACTTGCCTCTTTGACATTCATAACTCTTGTCATGCAAGCTCGTCTGTTCTTAAGGCTCCTGACATCACATCATCACATATATATATATATATATATATATATATATATATATATATATATATATATATATACTTACATTACTATACTTGCATTACATATATA
Source organism: Dendrolimus kikuchii (assembly GCA_019925095.2). NCBI lineage: Eukaryota > Metazoa > Arthropoda > Insecta > Lepidoptera > Lasiocampidae > Dendrolimus > Dendrolimus kikuchii. Next base: position 18,644,773 of record CM034397.1, read on the forward strand.
CATGCATGCATGATGGCCACCCGGAATCTATATATGACATAATTTTGTAGAGCCATATAACATGGCTATAGTCTATAGACTACAACATTTCAGTCAAATATCAACTACATAGACTCAGAAGATTGCGAGAAAAATGACTGTTACTTATAAAATTGATTACTGAGCCATAGAAATTCAACATGATTAGCTACTAGAATACTTGCATAGGTAATAGATACAGCCTTTGTAGCCTACGGTAATTCGTTTGCTTCTTGCTATTATTATCATTATAATTTTAAATCCCGGTAGCATTCTGAGCTTCCTTTTCGAAGCCCAAAGCCAACTTTTCTTCTTCATTTTGCCTCCCCATTTTGGTTTTCCAGGATATTTTTTATTTTGTTAATGAAATAAAACAACAATTTAATATTTTGTTTTTTCAATTGCTTGTATTCTTGCATAAAACGTTACAATGATATTTGATTCATTAAGTTAGGTACAACGTTATTTCATCCGAAAATACTATTACTTATGATCTATGATTCTAAGAACAGTTTAAATAGTACAAACAAAACTCAAATATTAAACAAATCTGTGAATGAAAAAAACTTAAAAAAATCTTAAACTTAAATCGCTTTAAAAATAAAAAGTAATAATTAAATTAAATAAAAAATAAATTTATAATAAAAATATTTTCAATAAAAAAATAAACATCACTTAATATGATTTGAGACAGTGAGATCTTACAAACAATTACAATTATGTAACTTGAAACGGCAACAATGATCACGAACATTTATTAATGTAGTTTTTTTTTTCAATATGGAGCCCGCGATAGTTGCGCACCTCATCTCCTTCTAGCGTAAGTCAACCAGGCAGGTAAGTCCGGCTTCTGGAAATCAAAAACATAAATAACTTTAGGATCGGCGGCGGCCTGGCGTCTGTTGTAATTTAAACGAGTAGTTTAAATTCAAATTCAAAAGTTTTTATTCAAAATAAGTTCCAACGGAGAACACTTTTTGGAGGTCATACATTAAATACTACAAGTTAAAATTTAATTTTACTTCCTAGTCTATGTACACCGCTTCGCAACGTGTTATTGCTGTTAAGGAAAAGAGCGGCAATAAACTCCCCAGCAACACGTCTAGCTAAAAATGTGTTAACTCAGATTTTTTTTTAAATAATTTTTATACGGAAATATGTTACACAAGTACTTTTCGAAGAATCAATGGAGTTGTAGCAAACAGCGCATACTCAGTAAGACAGACACAATAAAATAAAATAAAAATATTATTGTTATAATAATAAAATAACATAATAAAATTTTATACTGTAACATGTCTCTTAAATTCCTTACATGCTTGGCAAGATAAAAATAAAAAAGTCATACAAAATATAGTATAAGAGGCTGGAGCGAGCTGCTACGTAAATGAAATTTTGTCACTTAAGTATTCTTCAATAATGTAGTATACCCTTTCTGGTAGGATACTTTTTAATTTGGTTTAAATGATATAAAACATTTAGTAATATTTAGTAAACATTTTGCCAGGCGGTAGGGCATTTGCCCGACTGGATGGCTACCACCCCTGGTCTAAAGTATGTCGCTATAACAACCTTGAGTTGTGTTCCGGCATTAGTGGCCAGATTCCAGTCTCCCTTAAGAGAGCAGCAGCGCATTTGTGGCAGCGTTGGTGTTGCAAATGTCCATAGGCGATGGTAACCGCTTTCCATCAAGTGGGCCGTCTGCCTGTCTGCTGATCTCCTGCAATAAAAAAAAAATAGTAGACGTAATACACGACAGATATGAAAAGACAAGTGGTGTCGTTAACCAAAGAATACATTGTAAAGGTATATAAAGTTTGTTAACAAAACTAGCCGACCTGACAGACATTATCTACCTAAAGAAACCTAGAACCCGATTGCAGATCCACAAACCGGGTCAAACTGTGAATATAAAACATCCACTCAAACACATACAAAAATTTCATCAAAATCGGTCGAGCTGTATAGAAGGTAACTAATAAGTATAGTAGCTAACGAAACTAGGATTTATATTTATAAACAAAATAAATTGTCTCAAGTAATAGTTGATGTTCTCTATTTTCTATATAGGTATATCTGATTCAATTTGCCCAATTATTTCCAACAAGAAAAGTAACATTCCCCAGGGTATATCTGTAAGTGGATAGTTAGAGACAAAAAGGCGTGTTAAGGCAAATTGGTGCTATTAGTAATTAGGCAGAGTTCTTCTTTTGTTACAATCATCAAATATATTCTTAGAAATAAACTTTTTGTAATGGTCGTAACTCGTAAATCATCACATTTATTTGATTTCACGTTAAAAGAGTCAAAGGACCAATACTTAAAAAAAAATACGTTTTTTAAAAGTTTTGATATTAATTTGCGCTGAAATCTATACTAATATTATAAAAAGGTAAAATTTGTGTTTGGCGTTGTAGGGGGTAATCTCTAGATCTACTGAACCGATTTTACAAACTCTTTTACTGTTGGAAAGCTACGTGAACAGGGAGTGTCATAGACTATACATGACGCTATATACCACGGGAGCGGGACAGAGTGCGGTTGAAACCGCGCCGGGCCGCTAGTCAAATATAATTATAATATTTTAGTCAAACCTCTAAAAAAAGCTATCAAAACGACATCAAGTCTTCAGGTGATCAGGGCTGGTGGCCTACCTCGGACTACGGATCAGTATGCGATCCAGCGAGGAAAGGACCTAAGCTCAGTATTCTATTTATAGTTTTGCTTATAGGTACAATATAACTATACCATATTTATCTTAGCACAAGACAAAGTGTAAACAAAGAAAACAGTGTTCCTCAAACTTTATTTTAATTTAATTAAATGTAGGGTGTCTACTAATGTCTCATATATTTGTTATATATAACAAAAGAAAAACAAATAACTAAAACATAATACGAAAGGAAACTAAACAAAAGTAACAAGGGCATAAGAAGAAATAAACGGAGTTCTCCTGGAAACCATATTACCAAGATGAAAGATAGTAAAAATAGTGGATATAAACCGACCGATGACAAAAGGACACATTAAAGTGTGAAATGTTCGCACTAACTTTACACTGTAAATTCGGTTGTATTAAAAAAAACTTGCCAGCTTTGTGAATCACTATCATCAATATTTTTAGAGATTTTTTTACATTTCTTATGTTTCTACATAAGACTATAATATATGTATAAATATTTTATTTTGTTATCAAAATAAAATCAAATCCCAAAACATATACAATTCATGAATGCCATAACCTTTTCAATAACCTGATATTGTCTTTCTAGAGAACAATAATTTTAACTGCATAATATAAAGCTCAATAGAAACGGAGGATTGAATATAAAATTTATGTGAGAACATTCATATTCAAAAGTGCTACGATTGGTTTTGCTGTCATATTTATATAAATATGACTGCAAACCCAATTGTAGTACTTTTGAATTCTATTGAATCCATATGGATTTATTGCATACTAGAGATCTCAGCAGACCTTGTTCTGCCCTGAAAAAATTCAAAACTAGAACACGATTCCAGAGGCAAGTATTTTGTTTAGATTGATGGGTTACATTATTGAAGAGTTAGTAGGGATCCCTAATTGTTATACGGCCTTTATTAATCAGGGATAATGTCGCATTTGTGTGGGTAAAGAGTTTTTGAAAGCGGTCTAGGAGTTTTTGAGTTTATTCGTTACAAACATACAAAAATACAAATCTTTCCTCTTTATAATATTATTATAGATAAGCATTTTATACAAATAATCAAGAAATATTAAATAGAGTAATTTGATACAGTGTTAATTTATCTATTTAAGAAAGGATCACCAACAGTTTTTAAACTTTGATCAATTAAAGTAACGAACTTATGATTAAGATTTGCAAAACGATGCTTCGAGACGTTTTTGCGTAGTAGTAGTAGTATTTATTGTATATTTGTAGGACTTCTAAATTTATAATTTATATTAAAAAATAGGTTAAATATTAATATTTATTATTTTAATATTATTAGTTTCATATTAAGTACATGCCTACAAATATATAAAAAAGTATTCGTTTATTTGTTTATGTGCTGACAGTACACACGAACGCAAAAACGTCTCGAAGCTAATTTTCGTGTGAAAACTACTTACAGGTGAAGATTTTGTAATGTTAATTCCGAACTTTGCTTAGAACGGAGTTTGAGAACATATAAGACCAAAAGAAAAAAAGGTTCCGAGAATACTAAAAGATCGATGGATGGATTGTGTTAAGAATGACATGATGATTTGTGTTATGACAGAGGACGTATGTCAGAATAAAAGATCATAGAAGGAAAAGACGAACCAACCCAAATTGGAGAAGGTGAAAGAAAAGAGCATGTAAAGGGCTTAGATATTTTGACTAGACTATATTAGTATAGGCTCTGGGGTTATAGTTAGCTTTAAAAGATTTTTCCTACATAATATTTATTTCTTATATTGCTGCCATACAATTTAATGAAAGGAGCCAATGAGCTCTAGACTATGCCATTTTGGAAAGACTGTTTTTTTCTTCACTAGTAAGTGTGGGCAACTTAGAAGATGTTTGTATAAAATTGGCACCCAAGAAAATATATTACACGCGTATTTTTTTGTTATGTTATCTACGGGATATTATTACAAATAATATCATAACAACCTTGAGTTGTGTTCCAGAATTAGTGGCCAGTTTCCTCTCTACCTTTAGAGAGCGGCAGCACATTTGAAGCATCTTTGGTGTTACAAATGTCCATAGACGATGGTAACCGCTCTCCATCAGGTGGGTCGTCTGCCTGTCTGCTGAACTCATGCCATATTAAAAAATAAAGAAAAGGACCCCAAGGTCCAAGCATTTCAACAGCAAACGACATAAACATACGTAATAGTATTAAGTTCTTAGAAATGGAAAACACATCCTTTGCATTATACATTTCTTTAGTACGAAGAAAATTACATTTACTAAATTTATTTTCTTAGGTTTTTGCATCCTAAACATTTACTTAAGCGCGATATAGTTTGATATTTTCTTTCAATCTAGCGTTTCGCCTATTTTTTAATAACTTTAAAATCGAGACTCAACCGTTTGAAGCGTTACATTTATTTACTTTGACAGTTATCCGATGCATTAATTAAATTTAATAAATTAGTTGAGTTTAATTTTCTTATCTCCTTTTACTCTACTAAATTATGTCTTTTGGGCCAAATATAAATTAACCAAATCCGCAAAGGTACGTAGTATAATTAAGTAACTCATTTAAAACGAGTGTGTACTTTGAAAATGTTTAATACGTCCCTCGTACCGTCCAGATCAAAGGAAAAGTCTAAATAAATAAGGTGTAAATCCAAAATTGCATTAAGCTCATGTAAACTTCGCCCAAACTGCCAAAGGTGAGAAGATAGCAATAGAAACGTTAATAGACACTACATTCTTGTGTATCTATATATTAATACGTGAAGTAAAAACTTTGTACCCCTTCTTACGAAAATTGCGCGGACGGAGGAGTATGATATTTCGCACACTTATAGTTTATATAGAGAAGAAGCGACGAATGCTAATATTATTTTAAATTATGCATAAAAAATACATTAAATCAATAAAAAAAACATTACACACACTACCATGTATTTGACACCCATACGCATATATACTCTTTTGTATATTGTTGCCTTGGCGAAATCTGGCGAATGATTGTAGTCTTTGACAACAAATTATTATGGTCGAATTTCGACCACGGGCGACCACTATATACATATAATTACTTCAAACTACCTAATGATATATACCCTTAACGTCATCTAGCGAAGCGAAGGTGGAACTAGCCAAAAGAGCACCACATTGAAATTGTCGCTGTCATATCGTTGTCATGGTGATGTATTTGTTAGTTACTGATCATTTGTTTGTGATTTGCAACGATGGCACCAATAATACAATTTTTTTAGCTATATTCATCTATCCCTCGGAAATAGTTCTTGTTTTCTAGATTACAAGCACCCTATGCAGCCTATTGAATGCAAAATGTCCTGACGATCTGTTACGTAGTTAAGGCGTGAAAACTTCACAAATAAACTAACTCACATTCGGAATTATAATACTAACTCGCGTTTTTACTATGGTCTGGGTGTCTAGGATCGGCCCCAGTGTAGTTCATTATATATTACCCATAACACAAGCGTAACTACTTAACTTAGGGATATACATTGGGTGTATTTGTCTGCCGATTACATATTATTAGTATTATTACAATGATGTAGTAAAATAGCGAAACTACCAAAAATTAGGAGTAAACATACGTGTAACTGAGAGTTGAAAATTAATTTTTCATTTCTCATATTCTGAAAGTACGCTTTGAGGTGCCTAATCACAGGTATGTAAACAGTACTTTTTGTCCCTGGGAAAACGATTCTCCCTGCTTTCAAAAAATTTAGAAAACTATGCGAACCATAGATGCATGCGACTCACGGCCCAACTTTTTTTGCAGATATTGTAAAATCGCGGCAAAAATTGTAATAAAAAATATTAGTAATTTTGTAACATCATTTTATAATAAAACTACGTTTTAACGGTTGGTCAAGTTGGTTTGGGTTCCGGTAACCAACTTGATTGAAAAAGTCTTTTTATTTTTCGAAGCGGTGGTAAATTAGATTAGGCTCCCATAGAGTACATACATACATACATAACTTCACGCCAGTTCCCTTGCGGGGTAGGCACGAACAACAGAGTGCCATTTAGGCTTATTCTTACACACCTCACTTGCCTCTTTGATATTCATAACTCTTGTCATGCAAGCTCGTCTGTTCTTAAGGCTCCTGACATCACCTTCTGCTAGTACACGATCAATTTGATCATGGAAGGTGTGTCGTGGCCTTCCACGACTTCTGCATCCATCCACTTTTGCATTGTATATCTGTTTATTCATTCTTTCATCATGCATTCTTTCCACATGCCCGAACCACCGGAGCATTCCTTTCCTTACCTTCACCCCGACACTCTCTTTCAGACCAACTCTCTTTCTTACTTCGGTATTACGAACGCGGTCCGCGAGCGTCACTCCGCAGATTTTCCCATAGAGTATCATAGAGTATTGTCATCTGTGGAGGTTTATAATTAGCTGTTCTTTAACTATCTCTGTAACGCTAGTTTGTAAACTTTAGTTTGTAAGATCACAGCTGTTTAACCTCCCAAATAAAATAAAATAACCATAAACAAAATTAAAACTAAATAATTAAAATGGACAAGTTGGCGGTAGGCTAAATAAAACTTTAACAATACTCATTGACGTTTGACAACTTTGTCTTCCGTGATCACGGCTTACTAAAATCAAATTAATTACCGCGCTTCAAACCGTAAAAACGTAGTTTTATTACGTAAAGTAGTCGCGAAAACTTAAGAAAATATTACATCATTTTATACTTATAAATTAGGTAATATCGCCCTACGTGCATAATTACGTATAATTATAATCTCTAAGTTCATTTTTGCATTGGTGTTTAATAAAACTATCTATATAATTATGAGGCCTGCTACTACTTGCTCGAATAAAAGACACGATATTTAGAGACAACATTTCATTACAAAACTTAAGTCCGGATTAGGCTTTTTAACGTATTTAAGGTACCAAAACAACATGGACATTAAATTTAATTATAACGGTACCTTTATCTGGCTTTACTCGGAAAGTAGACTAAATTGTTTATGGTATTTATTTAAGTAGGCAAGTGTTGATGTTTGTCATTTATATAATTGAATAAGTAATTACATTTGACGTTAATATAATAATTTTATCTATTCTTAATAAAAAAAAAATCATGAAATTTGGATTTTTAACTAATATTGGTATATAAGGATTATTAATTGAAATTTTGAAGAAGTTCCAACAGTTCGTGCGAATTTTTGGATCATTATATTAATACGTGAAGCAAAAACTTTGTACCCCTTTTTACGAAAATTGCGCGGACTGAGGAGTATGAAATTTCGCATACTTACTAATATTATAAAGAAGCAAAGTTTGTGACTTTTGTGACGTTGTAGGGGGTAATCTCTGGACCTACTAAACCGATTTTAAAAATTATTTTACTGTTGTAAAGCTACGTTAACAGGGAGTGTCATAGGCTATATAACATGACGCTATATACCACGGGAGCGGGACAGAGCGCGGGTGAAACCGCACCGGGTCGCTAGTAGTTTATATAGAGAAGGAGTGCAGAATGCTGATATTTTTTTAAAATTATGCATAAAAAATACATTAAATCAATAAAACAACATTACACAACACTACCATGTATTTGACACACACACGCATATATACTCTTGTTTATTGTTAAATTGAAACTAACAGTGGAGCCTTGGCGAAATCTGTTATTATAGAAGTATAATCTTTGACAACAGAACCTTAATAATGTTCAAACTTATAATTTAAATTAATTATTATGGTCGAATTTCGACCACGGGTGACCACTACTATGTATTATTTGTTGTGTATGTCTATGTACGTATATATGTATATGTATTTTATATGGTTATATACTTATCTATTACATTACAATTATCACACTTATTAGTATTGTTACAACCTAGGCGCCGACAAAGACAAATTCCACGTACAGATTTGTAGAAGCACATTTATTACCCGTCAGCATTTGAACTAATAACATTGAAACTATTGTAATTCTTTTATGATCGTCTTCTTTTGGTTACTTATTTATTGGCATACGTTTTTAGAGAACATCCTATTGTTGTATTGTAATCATTAACCAGGTGTTACGGATTTTAAAGTACGAGCAGATTCTATGAAATTCGGGCCACGTTGCCGGGCGAGCACATATAAAACGATGGCTTGATTGAGGGAGGGGGGTAGTCGAGCGAGAACCACGATCAAAGCGAGATGTGTGTACTACAATAGTGGCGGACTTTGCGCGTTTTATTGAATTACGACCTTCTGCATTACGTTTGGATTTGTTGTGTTCAGTTATATTTGTACCTGTGTTATACGTCTTTGTATAGTTCTAATAAACTATAATAATTCCAACGGCATTTTAATTCGAGTCCCGCTAAATTCGTAAGTCGTAACAGTATATTATTGTATATTATCATTAGTATAAACTTAAGCTGCACGCCAACAAATTATTGTGAATAAGATCCTTGTCCATCCAAAGGTTTCCTGGAAGAGATTGCTTTAAGCAACAAGGCCGCCTTTTGTACTACTACCTTCTAATTTGAAGATATGACAATGTGTTACTGTTTTTATGTTGATTTACAATAAAGAGTATTGTTGTTGTTGTGGTCCATATACACATAAATTTGATTCACTGTGTCATTAAATGCTGTCGTGTCCTTTTAGTCCCGTGCATCTCTACCAAATTGATTCAATTTGGTTGATCCGTCTAACATCAGCATTAGTATAAAACGAAACTGAAAACTCCTCAATTTTACAGACTAGATGCTGCTATAGGTAATTCTTGACTCGTATTTAAGTTTACTATTAAAACATACCTTAGACCGAATAAGCAAAAGATGAATATAAATATTGATGAAGCGAAAGTTGTTTGTCAGGATCTTCGGAAGTGGAGAGCTATATATAGTCTGTGCCTACCCCCATGAGAAACAGGCGTGATAATATGTATGTATGGATGTAAGCCAAAGATTGAAAATATTAATAACTTTCATTTCAGTTTTTGACTTTTTGAAAACGTGAGAAAAAGTGAACTATGACGATAACTATCTGCTTCTAGGATTTGGGAGCTCTGTAAAAGTAGGTTTAATAGACACGAACAGGCCATATCTTCAATACCTATAGCTTTTTATTACCTTAAGAATCTACTTATATTTTTAGTTCTCAGAGTAAATTAACACCAAATAATGATTCAAAGGAAATATTTTTAGTTAATTATCTGTGATAGCATTTATATGATTTTTTTAATAATATAATTGAATAGATAATGAATTTTTTTGATAATTAACATTAGAGGAAGATAATATTTTTCTTTTCGTTTTATCTAAATTTATTGAAAATATTATTTCTATTACTGTGTTTGAATACCACAGGGCATAAAAATGGCCCGGACATTTGGAGGGCTTGCGTGGGGCCATGGGAAAGCCCACACGTCGAGTCCCCTTGACTTTAATGTAAATGTGGCGTGACACTGACCGGTGGTTATCCCTGTCTACACCATATAATAATGCACCCAAGGACAAGCCCCGGCCAGTGTAGGACTATTGTGTGTAAAATGAGAACAACAAGTACCGGGCTATTGGGGTAAACTGCTAGTGGTACTAGGGGTCTGGGAATATGGGGACTATGCCGTTTGCCCGTCGCAATATTCGGGGAACATGGAAAAATGGGCACACGGTGACTTGCCACTCCTTGCTTGGGCCCCAAAAATGCCATAGAAGACAGGAGTAACATGAGTGTGAGTAGCTAAGGGGTGTAGAAAGGTGTGCTGCAGGTTCAACGAAGCTACTTCTGCCGGTATGTCATTTATCACTTCCGCCCCTGGAGCTTGAGTCTTAGCTCTAGCGGTCTTCACTCTGTGCCAGCTGGCTAACGCAAGCTCGGAGGTGGGGGCCGGGTGGCTATTTCTGTTATTATTAGAGTTGGTGCCGGTAGACGTACGTACGTATACACTATGATCAAATATTAGAAGTGTTAAAAAGAAGTCAAGTAAAAAGCATCTCATGGTAAAGTGCATACATGATAAGGCTAAAGAAAGTAGATGAAGGAAAAGTTATTTGTCACGATCGTCGCAAGTGGAGATCAGTTTCTGCCTACTCTATGGGAAATAGACGCGATAATATGTATGTACTCGTATGTATGTATTATATTACAAAACTGAACAATAAACAATTCACATGTGGTTCTTAGAAATAATCATATCATTTTGCACATGTGTCTTTTATATAATAGATTGTGTGAATGGTAGAGTTGGTGTCGGTAGACCACGACGTACACACCACGATCAAATAACAGAAGTGTTAAAACCAGGTCAGATGAAAAGCATATCAAATAAACGTGCATATATGAAGAGGTTAATGAAAGTAGATGAAGCGAAAGTTGATTGTCAGAATCGCCGCAAGTGGAGATCTATAGTCTCTGCCTACCCCCATAGGAAACATGCGTGATAATATGTATGTATGTATATAATATGTGACAAACAAATAATTTATATTGAATAATGTTTCATTTTATGTATATATAAATTATATGATCCCTGCGATACAGGCTTTGCCTAGTGCAGGGTTCTTTAGGAGCCATATCTCGCTCAGAACGTGACAACCAGGATAACGTAACTTAGCACATTCTTTTGTTATAGCTGTCATGTAATGAGAAGTTTGGTTAAATAAAAAATTTGAAAATTTGAAATTTGAAATTTGAAAAAATTTGAAATATATTTTTACTTTATCTATGTATGATACTATAATCAATTATATTACTGTACGTACCTCGACATCCTTAGCCCAGTTTGTGTATGCATCAGAACGTTTCCCGAACCTGTGAACAAAAAACAAATTAAGTTTTTTATATAAAGGTATTTTTATTTCTAAATAAAAAGGTTTTTTATTTTTTCAGTATTATATATTACAAATTAGAAAATGTAAGTGGAAATCACATTTTTTTAAACAAAATTTTACAAAAAAAAAGAAATAATTGAAAAATTTACTTAGTTTTTAGGGAAATATTTTATTCCAGCACAACTCAGAATTTTACCATAGCACGACAGTAAGTTAGCCCTAAATTGTCGAAACGTCGACGCTCCAAAGGTTTAATGGCTTTTGTTCAACCAGCAGCGTATAAAGAAAAGGTATATAATGTTATACTTAAGTATAATAAATGGTTACATTTTTGCGGCTTTTGGGGTCGAGACCCTGGGACCATGGGGGCCTGAGGCGCACAAACTTTATCGAGACATAGCGAAATGCCTAGTAGACGTCTCACGTGACCAAAAGACTGGTCTGTACCTCGGACAACGTATTAGCGTTGCGATACAGCGAGGTAATGTGGCCAGTCTTTTGGGCACGTTTCCAACTGACAGCGGTCTGGGACTAGATTTTATAGTTTAATTTGTATATATACTTATTTATAATTTAGTTTAGTTTTATTTAATATTAGCATTATTATGTATGATAAATATGTTACGTATATAAGTATAATATATGGTTATGGTGTTTGAAAGAGAAGAAACCAGAACGAATGCAAGGATAATGGTCAATGATGTTATGCTGGAGCAAGTGAATGAGTTTGTATATCTTGGATGTGCTTTTAGCAGGGATGGAAGGTACACCGCTGATATAGAAAGAAGAGTGAATTTGGGGAATAGTTTGAATGGAACGTTAGGTAAACTTCTAGGCGCTAAGAACCTCAGCCAGAAGGCCCAGCTCGCCGTACACAACGCGGTGCTGGTACCTACGCTCACGAATGGAAGCGACAGTTGGGTATGGAAGAAAGAGCATAAAAGTAGAGTAAACGCGGTCGAGATGCGAGCACTGCGCAAAATCTGCGGAGTGACGCTCGCGGACCGCGTTCGTAATACCGAAGTAAGAAAGAGAGTTGGTCTGAAAGAGAGTGTCGGGGTGAAGGTAAGGAAAGGAATGCTCCGGTGGTTCGGGCATGTGGAAAGAATGCATGATGAAAGAATGAATAAACAGATATACAATGCAAAAGTGGATGGATGCAGAAGTCGTGGAAGGCCACGACACACCTTCCATGATCAAATTGATCGTGTACTAGCAGAAGGTGATGTCAGGAGCCTTAAGAACAGACGAGCGTGCATGACAAGAGTTATGAATGTCAAAGAAGCAAGTGAGGTGTGTAAGAATAAGCCTAAATGGCGCTCTGTTGTTCGTGCCTACCCCGCAAGGGAACTGGCGTAAAGTTATGTATGTATGTATGTATGTATAAGTATAATAGTTCTCTCAGGTTTAATAGTGCTGCTAATTATGTATGTATTATGATATGTTTTTATTAGAGATGTGCCGATTATGACTGGCCGACTAACCAATTAGTCGGTTGTAAAGAGGTCGACTAGTCGGCCAAGCCGATCACGGTTTCGGGGATTTCCGTGACGTTCGTTTATAGCTGATTCGCGCGCAAGTCGCAACCATCGCATGGGTTTCTTGATTTTTGCATTTGTACAGATCAGGGCGGTGTTTTTGTGTAAAAATATAAAAAAATATTTTATTTTAAAGATAATATTGTTATTGTTCATCAAAGTGAAAGAGCTCAGTTAAAATTTAATCTGGTCAAAAAGACAGTCTCGTGTATGGATTAGGATTACAAAGTATAAGTAAAGTATAGATTACAAATTGTAATTTGTAATCTATACTTTAGTAAGAAGCCGGATAGTCGGCGCTCTTTGCCGAATAGTGCCGACTAGTCGCCGACTACGATAGTGGCCGAATAGTCGGCTTTACCGACTAGTCGCCGATTAATCGGCACATCTCTAGTTTTTATATTTGTATCGTATACAAAGGCTATTATTTATTTATTCATATTCGAAATGTTTCATATTATTTATGGTCTTCACCACCACTGTCTTGTTTTAATACTTTGCTAACCCCCTAAGGGTTACCTGGAAAAAATCGCTAAGACCGCCCTTTACTCAAAAAATGTACCTAATATTCAAGAACGTAGTTTTAATATTTTGTGAATAAAAAAGTGTTTTCATTCATTAATATTCTATAACATATTTTTAAACTGTTTTGCAACAAATAAAACACTCTTTTATCATAGTGTTTATATTTAAATGAGAGTCTAATAACCTCATTTCACGTCGCCCCCTCTCCCACAGGACACACCTTCAATTTCCGCTATGAAAACAAGTTTTTATCTATGACACTGTCGCTAGTAACAACGTTGCGGAAACTGGTCTATATTTATAAAAATGTTGCAGTAATTGTTTTTCAAAACATTTATTGTGTCATGCAACTCTCATACAAAGATTCTACCTATGAATTTCTTTTTAGGGGCGAAAATTGATACCATGATTTACATGCTTGATTTTAACTCATTATTCGCAGAGGGTTCTTACCGTGCTTGGTTTTTTCTTGCGTAATAAATTTTTGAATAATTTAATTTGTATGGTATGTATATTAAGTATATGTCTATGTAATATTTAAAATTTCTGCATATATATATATATATATATATATATATATATATATATATATATATATATATATATATATATATATATATATATATATATATATAATTTATGTATTTATTATTAAAATGTAAGTAGTTCGTACTATATGTTATGTATACCACCATCGCCTTTATCATCTCAATTCATTCCTATTGTTGTATGGAAGAGATCGCTTTTTAGCGATAAGACCGCCCTTTGTACATAACTAGATATAATTTTAGTCTTTAAGTTCATTTTTGTATTGGTGTATAATAAAATGTGATCTATCTAATTTTATTTAATAAATTAATAAGATGCCAATGATTAAGGGGAGTGCCAACAACAGTATAGTACCCTACTATTGAAAAGATCGTTGTGCACCGAGTAATAGACTGTAGTGATGTCCAATATGTTATAACTTACTTACGACGTTATTATCTTCTTTCATCGTATTATGAAGCAATGTTTCAATCCGTGCACAAATTTCTCTTATACTGCACATATTTTTAATTATTATTGTTTACTTTGAACTTATTTAAATAAGGGTTGATGTCAAAAAACTTAGAAAACTATGTGAACCATAGATAATATATGCGACTCATGTCCCAACCTTTTTACAGCCACTGTTAAATTACGGCACAAATTGTAATAAAAAATATGACCAATTATGTAACATCATTTTACACTAATAAATTACTTTTCACTAAATTATTATTTAATTTACATAAATTTGAGCTAAACATTATTATCATCAGTGACAAAAAAAACTGGCTGGTAGAATGTCACAGAAAAAAATTTGCTTGACGTTACATATGTGACGTATGTGAAAACGTTTCATCAGATTTAGATATGGATTTAACGCTTGATTTTATTAGAGAAGTAGCTATTTGTTTAACTAATTCGTTTTATTTACTTTGCTCATATTCGGAATGAAAAGCAGAGTGTTAGCCTCGGATGAAAAGCCTATTTAGGCACTCAAGTTATTAGCGCCCTCACTACGTTCATGCGCCAAACTATCTCGTGCCGAAACATGTCACTATTTGAAGACGAAGAATTCTTATTTTTACCAATAAGACTGAAATCCATGTCCTTTGAACAATTAAAAATAAAATACAAACCACAATAAAAATACAAGTTCTGTATGAGTCAGAGTTTGTACTAAAAAAACTTTTGACTCATGTACAATACACCGTCTTCAAGGTGTACTTAAATTGACAAATAAGCATTTGATAAAACCCACCGAAAAATTGACACTTTGACAGAAAGTCAAGAAGAAGAATACAGTAATAACACAATATTGTAAGAGAACGCAACTACCTGATACTACTATGCCAGGCGTGTACTCATGCAGGATACATTTATCGACGTGGGAATACGGTGGGTAACATCGATCGTACCTTGGTCGGGTGTGGTAGGAGTAAATGCGGTCAAGATCCTGCAACTGTAGGAGCCGCACCGCACGATCTAACAAGTCTGGGTCGACGCGCTCCTCCGCTAGGTCGCGGCGGTCAATCCTGCCAATATGTCGATATCGATATAACATCATTTTCCCATCCCTAATTATTCAAGCCCAAAAGTATCAAATAGTTTTGAGTTTTATAACTCCTTAACACGACCAAGATACGATAATATCAGGGGCTAATGGAAATAATTTGGAAATTTAATAAACGACTAAAGCAAGGGGATTTTAGAGCAATTTTAACTATTCAAGCATAAGGGAAAGAGTGAGGGTGTTGTATTTTTTAGTATAGACAGTTGATTATAATTATAGTATCCATATGTTGATCTTGTGCCGATTGTTCTGTGGAATGCTTCTATATATTTTTTTTGCCTGTAAACAGTGTAATACATAAGGGAAATTATTAAAATACTACGACACCTCACGACTCTGCTTGGATTCTCACTTACTTAGATGTCAAACGAAAACACATTTATAAGTTTTATCATAAAAAATATTCTATGCTCATCTGCGGAGCCTCATTAATATCTACACTGAATTTCATAGAAAAATCCTTAATAATAATTATCGTAAAATGCCCCGCCTCCGTGCTTGCCTTACTGGCACGGAGTGGAGATTGCTAGACTTAAGACTCAAGCTCCAGGGTTAGAAGTGATCAATGGCATAATGTCGAAAGTAGCTTCGGTGAATGGTCATCCAATCCAAGCCAAGCCAGCCAGACAATTTTGCACTAGTCTTAAAAAACCAGTACAAAATTATCAATAGATAAATAGCATTAAATAACTCTCTCTGCCTTTAACGTTTTTACGGAAAAAATGTACCGATTTTGCTGAATTTTGATGCATAATACAGTCTCAATGCCAATAGTGGATATAGGATACTTTCTTATCCCGGAAAATAGGATTGTTTCTGAGATTAAATTAGGTATTTTTCCGGCAGCGAATAACGCCTATGTAAAAATTAATGCAATAATCCACTAAGGATCTTCCATGGCCAAATCTCGAGAAAAACTAAGGCTTTCTAAAAATTTTAATATAATATAATCGCAACTTGAACACAACAATGTTATCATTATCGCGATAAATATAGCATATCCGTTATAACTGTTAAACACGTTAATTAATGTCGCAATAGCACTTCTAGTGACTTACTTTACTCATCGAAGCGTTAACACAAACAAGGGTGTTGTATGTTAGTCATTTTATCGAAACAAAATGAATCCTTCACAGATTAATCCGTATTCGCTAATTGCAAGTTTGCTTTGTGAAGTGTTTCGTTTGAAATTGTAAATACATTTTAAGCCTTTGTTATGCAAAAACATATTTGTATTTGAATTGAGAAAATACAAATTTTAGAAGCATGATAATAACAGCCCATAAATGTCCCACTTCTGGGCTCGGGCGGCTTGGCAGGTTTAACACATCAGTAATCTCGATGTGCAGATTGCATCACGATGTTTTCCTTCACCGTTGTTGGCACGTGGTAATTGTGACAATATGCACATTAGATCAGAAAACTGCCTAATTGGTGCATGCGTTTCGGCCAGGATCGAAACGGCGTCCTTTGACTTTGGGACCCGTACGCTAGCCTTTACGCTACGCTACAAGCATTTAGAAGCATATAAGAGTCCAAATAATGTATGGAAGTATACTAAAAATAACCAATCCCAGTAAAATACTATACAACCACAGACATTGTTTGCTTAAGACAGGTGGTAGAGTATTTGCTCGACTGGATGGCGACCATCTCTGGTCTAGAGTATGCCGCCATAACAACCTTGTGTTTTGTTCCGGCATTAGTGACCAGATTCCAGTCTCCTTTAAGAGAGCAGCAGCGCATTTGTAGCACCTTTGGTGTTGCAAATGTTTATAGGCGATGGTAACCGCTTTCCATCAAGTGGACCGTCTGCCTGTCTGCTGAACTCCTGCAATAAAAAATAAATAAAAATAAAATATATTAAAACGTATTTTTGTCAGTACTTCTAAAATGTATTTTTATATCTGGATAAATGAAAACTTTAGAAGCATACAAGAATCTAAGTAAGTAATACCATCTAAGAACTGCACCGTCTGCTATCGATTTCTTTGAGTTACTCAACTACGCAACGGTTTTCTACAACGTTTATTCAACAATGATCTCAGAGAACTTATCGCCGAGATTTTTCCTCTACGACATGGGATTATATAAGAGGGGCGTTATACAATTCTTAGAGACCAGAAACGAGACGATGTCCTCCCTGATTTTGCAAATATAGCTGACGGTAATCATTATGCACCAAGTGAGTTTCCTGCTATTTACCTCCTTCATGGCAGAGAAAGAAATTGCTTGAGAGAAATAGCTGTGACAGAAATAGACAAACGGATAATAATACATAGCGATTTTATGGGTTCCATTTCTGCCAAAATAGCTACGAACCCCTAAAAAGAAGACAGTTACATGGTTTTGTAATTAGGGAGGTGGACACTGAAAATCAGTGCTGTGTCGGACTACGTTTCGGCACAGCAAAAAAACTGAGTGCCAACCTCATTTCGCAAATTGCGGCACACAATTACAATGTTATTATTATTATTATAAATCATTGTTAAAGTGTCGCATTTTTAGAAATAAATAATTTGTTCTTTATTTCTTTCTAGTTAATGTATATATTCTTATAAATCGTTTTTGCACAAAGGATTAATTACATCGACATTTCATAACCGCACCATTAGTAACTAATTGTGTGAAGAATTTAGACTAAAACCTCTCTACCACATGCAACCTTCTTGCATAAATTAAAAGGTTCTACTAATTGTACGAGGGCAGTAATTAGGTAAGCTACTGTTTTGTTAAATGTTTTCGTAGAAGAGACAGCGGGATAGATGCTCTCTAGCTAAATTATATCACAAATTTTATAAGCGCCATTAACACAGAATAGGGATTTTTTTTTTAAATTGTATTTTTAAAACATTATTTACACCGTTTTATCATAGTGAAAAATTGAAATATTGTTGGAAATCTCTAAACTATTTTTTTATATTTAAAATCTCGAATAAATTAGAGCGATTTAAACGTCATTATTTTCGCGAGCTTTTGATTACGTCGTACGTTATTCGTAGGGCGGGTTTCACTTGAGGCTCACAACGCTCAAAATGCTCCTTCGGCTTTTCCATATACTGATCGTGGTCGTTATGGTCGCCGCGAAAACGTCACTAATGACGTCATTGTATTCGACACGCAGCGCTTACAATGACTCATGTCAAGAAGTGGGTTGAAGTGGGCGTTGAACACATAGCATTAATTATCTCTATAAATACGTTGACAAAGGTACAATTATCAAATCAACCGTGATTTTTAAGCGTTGTGAGCTACAGGAGGAACGCGCCCTTTGTAAACAATCTGAAATAAAAAATGACGTCACGTTCCATTTGATCAATAGCATTGCGTTTTGCAATTTTAAATATCCCGCGCATTTTCAACACATTATTAATGATAATCTGTAAAATACAGGAATTAAATAAAAAAAATAACGTTACACATGTAATTCTACAGCAATAAAGACTTCATATCAAAAATTGACTCGTATTTGAATTACATACATATTCCTTATTCCACAATATCTAGTTGTCATCATCATAATAATTAAGTCTGTTTTTGTCGGTGGAACCTTTTCCAATCGTCTCTATTGTCGGCTAGGCTTTGCACTTCTTTGTACGACACGACACTTGTTTTCCTTTATTTAGTCGACAAACGCCCTCCTAGGTCCCCCTTTCTTCGTCTATCTTCTGCCTTAGATTATCTTAGAAGATTCGATTATCAGAAAAGGGTGTCGTGTCGGAAAAGCCCAAACATGCTTCCTCTCATTCTTCTATGGTTTTTATAATCGTTCTCTTATCTTTTACTGTGATCAACACCTCTTCTTTATTCTTCTTCTCGTCTATTGCGCTAAATATAATATATATGGACACACGTCAGATTCATTATACGATTCTGTAAAAATATCCGTTTTATTCCCTAATAGGTAATATGATATTACATTTCTCATTGAATCAATATTTTTCATTAGACGTGCTTACATAATTACAGACCCAATTAAAAACTCTGTTTGATCAAATGGTAGAGGTTTATATATATTACGGCCCGGTATTTTTTTTTTGTTAAAATATTTTAATTATTCAAATATTACTACTTCATTATAAATATAATATTCTTTTATAGAGGTATATCATTTAGGTACCCATATTTTAGGTCCATTTCAATCTCGTTTATTATACATATCTGTATGTATACGTATAAGCCGTGCGCAGAAAGTTTCCGACGACTATTTACTATATATAATATTTTTTTTGCAACAACTATTTATGTAAGCTTTTTTTGTCAACCCTACTGACCATCGACGCGTGACATCATGAGGCTATCGGTAAACCTTCTGCGCACGGGTAGTATTACGTATGTACCACATAGACTTTAAAATACGAGAAGTATCGGATCATAAGTTAGAAATGTCTATCGTATAAGGTTTCAGTAGTTACTAATCCTTTTGACAAAGGCGGAACCTTTATGAAATGGAAATGAGATTTCATATCCGTTCGCCCACCTGCCCGAAACTACTGGGTCTGTTTTAGATAAAATTTAGTCGACTATTTATACTAAATATGGCAGTGGGCTGATCACGTCTGTCACAAGATCGGTGATTGAAGGATCAGACGAGTCCTGGAATGGTGACAGAATACACCTCGCATGCTACGCCCTCCGACTCCATAAACCAATTACTTGTATAAGGTAATCTATAGAAGCTGGCTGAGGTAAACTAGATCAGGGATACAATGCTCTAACTTGCAAATGCTACGTTCAGCAGTGAACTACCATTCACTAACGATTAATAATACGTACGCAACCCACATGCTCACTAAAGGCGATATGCAAGAAAATTAGCAATGACGCAGGTTTAGCTACATCTATTCAACTTCTCTATAATCAATGTTAGGTCAACATGTATTTACTAACTAATTGATTTCCACGTTTAATTACACTGAGTAATCGAAAGATTCAATGTTGTGTGAAATTATTGGACGTGATTATGCAATTCGTGCTACTAGTAATAATGTTTATATAATTTTAATTATATATAGGTAGGATGTGCCCGAGACTTCGTCCACGCTTGACTTGAAATTCCCGCGGGATTCCTGAGACACAAAGTATGGCAGCACTTAAAAAAAGAATATAAGCTATCGTTTTAGTGGAAACTGTGTCGGAATAAATTAATTTTTACGCACCAGAACATCTACAAACCGCTCCGGGGAAAATTACCGCGGGATTCCTGGGATAAAGAATATCACACGTTTTATTACATTAAATTTTCTATCGATCCGTAAAAAATCTGACCATTTTAAAACATTTCCAGAAAACATCCTGTGACATTCCCAGGGTACAAAGTAGCGCAGAGTTTAAGTCTAAGAATTAGCTATTGATCAGCGAAAATCGTATCGACATCGGCCCAGTAGTTTATACTTGAATCCCGAACAAAACAGACAAAACGGCAAACAGACAAGAAATCCAAAATAAAAATTGCATCGTGTTCTCGATCATTTATATAGTCTATTCCAGTTGTGTTTTTTTAAATATCTTTAATACACAGACACAGCATGTTTAGAATTTGATAATAAATATTATAGATTACATACATACATACATACATACATAACTTCACGCCAGTTCCCTTGCGGGGTAGGCACGAACAACAGAGCGCCATTTAGGCCCATTCTTACACACCTCACTTGCTTCTTTGACATTCATAACTCTTGTCATGCACACTCGTCTGTTCTTAAGGCTCCTGACATCACTCTCCGCTAGTACACGATCAATTTGATCATGGAAGGTGTGTCGTGGCCTTCCACGACTTATTATAGATTAGTTAACTGATTATATAAAATTTTATATGGCAGACTAATATTGATCCAGAAAATACTTTACTCTTTATAGAGAAATGAATTTCTGCTACGTTTCTTCAATGTCGGTATGTGATTGGGTTACAACTTAATTTATACGTCAAAAAAAATTTTGTGCCTCCTTATTAAGAATATTGTACATGCGAAGGTTTGATTTGACATAGTTTATACGAAAAGGGAGTCTATAAAGTTAAAATGTACATATAAAATGAGCATTACAAATAAATTTCCTACATAAAACGTTAATTTTTTTTCATACTGTCAATTTTTAAAATTTAAAGGCACATTATTGCCTGAAGCTATATATACTATACTTTACTTTCCTAACTTCACATTTTTTTTTACAACTTCTAATGAAAGTATTACAATGTAAAAATTACACGTGTAAATTTTGTAACAGATAAATCTTATCAAACCGTTTTTGATTTATAATATATTCAATGGCAACTAAAACTAACTGAACTTATAAGTACAAATGATATAATTAAAGACTGTATAACAAATCGCTGCAAGATGGGAGGGTGCTTATTCGTTGTGCGAAATATTGGCCAGCCTTCTGATCATGAGTAGTATCAGAGTTTCTTGCAAATTTCTTTGAAGAAACTTATTGTCGATGGACTCCAAGGAGCCAATGTTTCAACTCTAAACGGCACAAATATGTAACCCTTTTATAAGGTTATTTGCGCCTTTTGAGATTTTCAGCATTAAAAGATTATTATCAAGATTAATTATTTCGTACCTTTCCAAAAATAAACGCAATAAATTTAATGAATTATGCATTATTATGATCGAATTTCAATCACTGACCGACCACTACAGATTAACATATATCAAAGGTCAAATATCAATCGTAATACGTTCCTACCAATAGCAAAGCAACCCTCGAAAGGAGTGGAAGGGGAAATTTTGATGAAGATCCACCATAAAGTTTAGATTGACAAGATAGTTCGGGGGCTTTGTTTACGCAATTACCAGAATACAACCCAGTTATTATAAGCGAAGTGAATCCTTATTCATAACACATAAGGATTTCAGGTCTCGTGTGGTTTTAGATTATAACACGGTTAAGGCATACCAATTAGTTACGTTAGTATGAGATAGTTATAATAGAAATCTGAAGAATATGAATTTTCTAGAATACATTTTTGAAAGTCTTACTTAACACGATCTTAGCACACAAATATCACTTCACATACTTTCATTAATCTCTTTACACACGCACATTTATTTGAAGTGTTTTTTGAACGGACATAAAAGGAAAAAATCGATAAAAAAACTTATATAAAACTAACAGTGCCTGCGACTTCACGTGGTTTTTTTTTGCGGAACTCTAAAAAATAGTAGCCTAAATTACTCCTCATAACATTAGCTATCTGCCAGGGAAAGTCCTGTCATAATCGGTCTAGCCGTTTGAGAGATTAGCCGAAACATCGGGACAGAGTGAAAGACAAAAAAATATTAATTCTTTTTCTGATAAAGTAGGTGCCCTATATACTTTCATATGCATTTAGTAAAAAGCTGTTATTTTGACATTACAAACAGACACTTCAATCTTATTTATCTGTACAGATGTAGTCCTTTTCCGTCTATAATAAACTACCTATTGTTTTCAATATAGCATGTTCCGACTACCTTGCCTTGTTCCTTGTCAGTTTGTTTTAGTAGTTCATTTGTCACGTAGCGAGATACTCGCATATCTTCATTACTCTCTAACATGTGTAGTTTATGTAGTGCACATTTTCTGATTTTGAAAGGGGAAACGAGATCTATATCTCACCGAGATTTTGTTTCTAAACACAAGGGGAGGATATAAGAATTTTATCAAACTAAATTATTATCCAAAGGCCAGAGGCTCATTTTTAAAGCCATGTAGATTAATTTCGTTCTCCTTTGTGTATCATACTAATACCAGTTATGTCCTGAAATTATATGTATAAAAATATATTAAATTGAATACTAAAACCAATGTGAGTGTTAGTAACTATGCATAGTTATTTTGCAATATATATTAAACTAGCTGATACCCACCCGCCTCGCGTGTCGTAAAATCCGTTCTTAGCTGACCTCTACTTGGCGAAAGGAAGGTCCATGTCAAATTTGAAGTCTATACGTATTATAGTTCCTGAGATATCGTGATGAGTCACTACGTACGTGGATTTCAAATATATATATTGCGTAAATTTTGTTCTTTTTATTCATAAATTGTTTTTATGAATAAAAAGAACAAAATCTACGCAAATTTCACTGTTAATTTTTAGAAAGACACCGAACTTCTACAATTCTATATACCAGAGAGACAGGTATTGGAGAAGAGATTAATGGAATTAGACGAAGCGCAAAGAGTTTGTCAGGATCGTCGCAACTGGGGATCTATCGTCTCGAAATTTGTGTAAATGTTGTTCATTTTATACTGAAAACAATAAGTAATACAAAAAAATAAATTTAGAAATAGGTCGAGACGATAGATCTCCAGTTGCGACGATACTGACAAACACCTTTCGCTTCGTCTACTTGCATTAATCTCTTCCTTAACGTGCACTTTCATTTGTCCTTATAGTTAATTGAAATACTTTCTCGCATGACTTAAAACTTCACTCAATTGGATTTTAGAAGGGTTTGAAGTGAAATGTCAAACGAAATATTTTAGGAATTTATTCTCGTATAAATTTATATGTAACGGATCCTTGATACCCAGGTTCGACATTAACTTCCTCACCCGATTTTATTACTTATCAAACCTTTGAAAACATCAAGAATTCTCCGTCACTCGCTTACGTCTCAATGATTAATGTACTAATTTAAATTCATATTGCATCCCTAATACATTTTCCATAAAGAAATACTTTGTTATTATGCGGTGGTTGCAAAACACTTCGAAATACTGATGCTTAAAGAGAAATGTTGCGCTGACTAAGTGAGAGGCAGAAGCGAATTCTAAAAACATATGTTTACTTACAAATTAACTGATAATAAAAATACTTCATTTAGATATTTGTGATTAAGCAACTGTGTATTTTGTAGTAATCTCGACTTGTATTATTAACAGCACATGCGTCTCTAACTCAAAGAGCGCAGATTCGAATCGTAGCCGGAAGGCATGCACCACTTAGGCAAGTTTTCTAAACTAATATTTTTTATATGCATTTTGTTACAATTTCCACGTGTTAACGGCAAAGGAAAAACATTGTGATAAAATCTGCACATCGACATTACCGATGTTTAAACCTGCCAAGCCGTCTTGGACAAGCGTGGAGGGTATACTGTCCGTTCCCGTATAATGGGAGGCCCGAGCTCAGCAGTGGGACGTTTATGGCCTTCTATTATATATCCTGACAAGCAAAGTCGAAGAGAATTATTATAGATATTATATTTCTTAATTTAGTATAACGACTAACCTCCTAAGTTGTTATAATAAATTAGAAATATAATATTTTGGAATTTAAAACCGAAGAACGCCTCCTAAAACCACAGAATACATTGTTGTATCGGCCCGCGAGCAGAAAACTCTTATTTAAAAGTGTTTCGATTGCGAATATAAACTTATATCCTAAACCAGTCTCTCGTTGAAGATAAAGGTCCCGGTCAGCTCTGAAACCTCTGGCCGTTACAGTACCATATTATATCTTAGGCTGTATTTACTCATTTTTTTATTGTAATACGGTCCTTTTATTGTAATATTGTCCAGGTGGTAGTGCATTTTCCCGACTGGATGGCTACCACCCTTGGTTTAGAGTATGCCGCCATAACAACCTTGAGTTGTGTTTCGGCATTAGTGACCAGGTTCCAGTCTCCCTTAAGAGAGCAGCAGCGCATTTGCAGCTTCTTTGCTGTTGCAAATGTCCATAGGCGATGGTAACCGCTTTCCATCAAGTGGGCCGTCTGCCTATCTGCTGAACTCCTACAATAAAAAAAACGGATTTGGTTGCCAAGATCGAAGTAACCTATTTATTTTTATAGAAAGACTTTCTACAAATAACTTTGCAGGCAATTCTTTGGTACCAGTTGACCTGAAGGCGGGTTCATAGTTTTTTTTTGATGAACTGATTTTAAGCATGCCAAATCGCTGTGAACGTGTGATTCGTGTAAATGGTAGAAACATAGTTTTTTTTTTATCTTTACAATAAAAACATTCTTATTTGTACCCTTTTTGCCATTTAATTGACGACATTAGCCTAGTTAATTTCCCACAATTTGCAAATATTGCATTTTTTTTATTTTTATAAAATATAGGGATAAGTTATAAGACGACTAGATTCGGTAAATATTATTTTTTTATAGTAAAAAATATACTCGATCCTTTTGATGTGTGTATACCACCAGGAATAGTTTCAATCGTCGTAGTTCGTGATGGAATATTGAAACGCTGATATCTCTTGACTTAGTCCTTATATTTCGAACTCTGAAATTGTCACGTTTGATACATATAAAAGCACTAAACTTGGCTATTACCCGATTTGAAGTCAGGTTAACGAATGGTAGGAAATATTTTAATCAGGTTTTGTGACGTCAATTTCATATAATACAATTACATATAATATAACAAAAATTTAAAAAAAAAATTGATACACTAAGGCCCACTTTCACGCAAAGTAAAGGTTAAATAAATGAATGTAGAGTTTGTAAATTCGGGGTAAGTTAATTAAAAAAATAACTCTCATTGTCTTTGCTACTGATTGCCACTAAAAAATATCACCGGGTTAACTAACCTGACATTTCTTTTGTTTAGTTAGTAACATTGAAAAGTCAATGCTTTTTTTGATGTAACCCAACCAAAGATTTAAAACCAAACTTATATCTCTATTTCTTTTTCACTACAGCACACTGTATATAGGCTTCCTTAAATATCTTTTCAACAACATCATCATTTCAACAATGATATACCTATGTAAAACATATCATTTACACGTATGTGTATGCGTAAAGTACGTAGATACATAAAAAAAGGCTCAGGTATTTAGTATGTATCAACTGTATACTCGTAAAGCTCATGACGTGATTTCTTGTACCTTATATTAAATCAGACCACTTATATACTGTCATATTTGTAGAAGAAGGCTAGAATAGGATCTCGTGTCATCCTCCTCTCGCTTTTTGACGTTTTATTATTAAAATGTTTTTCAAACGAAATTACTGAAAAATTCGAAACAATTTTTTCAATGCGGGCAAAGCATTAGGACGCCGGTACACCCCTAGTTTGCAAATATCTATAGGCGGCGGTGACGACTTTTCATCTAGTATGATATCTGCCTTCATAATAAAAAGGACATTCTCTTTTCTTTCACCATATCCCAATTACTTGGGGTCGGCACAATGTGTCTTTTCCTTCCACACTCCTCTATTCTGACATACGCAGACATATCATATCACCCTTCACGCAATCCAACCATCTGTTTTTCATCTACCTTTACTCATCAATCTTGCAGTTCAACATTCTTTTTGTCACCAGATTTTCCCTCCCTCATCATTACATTCCCATACAACCTTAATCTTCATCCTTTCAATTTTTCAGTCACGGGTGCAACTTTCAAAGATCCCCTTAAGTACTCGTTTCTCACTTTATGCATTCTTGTACCACACATCCATCTCAACATTCTCATCTCAGCTAATAAAAAGAATATTAAGATTATCAGTTTATGATGGTCTGTGTCGTTATCTAAGCCTTTGCTACTGCAACGTTGAAGTCTCATGTTCGATTCCTGGCATGGTAAATTTCGTAAGCGAACTTTCCGTTATTTACTTAATTTGAGTATCTGGGATCGGTCCTAGAGTTTTTCGTTGTATATTACCCATATAACAAGCTTCAGTATATATATAATGTGTGTGTCCATGGATTATTATATTATACAAAAATATACATATAAACAATAAGTAATAACAGCCCATAAACATTCTACTGGTGGGCTCGGGTCTTCCATTTTTTACAAGGGGAACGATCAATATACCCAATAAGCTTGTCCAAGTGTAGGTATTTATTTTATTCGCGTCTGGTCTAAAGTTTATCCACAAGTATCAAATATGAAACAAGCGCAATTAGCTTTGTATACGATAAAACACAAAGAAAATAATAAAATTCCAAAAACGACCCTTAATTATGTTGATAAAAAATAACACACGGCTTATAATGAGGCTTAATATAAAACAAACTTGTTTGAAAATCTCTCAAATCAAATTTGAGCTTTTATTCTAATTAACTCGTAGCTCTTTGACATCGACACCAAACCGCCAAATATCAAAGTTTTCAATGACCCTCCTAAAATATTTCAAAGGTTTAGAATTTTTGACTTTATTGCAAATAGAATTCTCGCAAATCTAATATTAAGGTTTTGTTTATTATTTCATTTTAAATTTTCAAGCAAGTAACTAAAAGGTAATACTGAGTTTTTTGACGAATCATTTCGTCAGTAAGGCTCGTAGTGACTGTTTTGTATTATGCATTCTATATTAAGCTTTCTATAATTTTAAGTAGACAGTTTGCGAATATATTGATGGTAGTATTAAATTGGCTTTGGTTTTTAAGAATTTTGAGCGTATATGAGCATAAAGTTATACTTTCTCCACCGTTATCTGGCTTAGATTTTGCGATAATGTCGGAAATTTTAGAATGGTACAAGGAGAACACCTCCACGAGGACCTAAAAGTGATTGTGAAAAGATATCAGGATGGATAGTGACAGATTACTACTGGTCTTTACAAAGATAATTTTCCCCAAGAACATTATAGAAGTAAAACTTATATAAGGTGTATATAAGAAATATGGAAGATAGGTTTTATCAGTTTTTTTCTCTTTTTACCTCTATACACATTATTTTAAACACTAAAACAAACATTAAAATTTATCAAAAAATACTAAGGTAATATAATTGTTGCCTTTTTTCTACTTGCTGCTTTTTAGTGTAATATGAAAATGAAGATTTTAAGTATAACTAGAGACATTATTCCAAAATCATTGATTCATAATTTCAATAATTATTGATATTAAATTTAATACCATTTTGATATTAAAGGCAACAAAACCACCATTGACCGGTGATAAATTAGCTTAAGCCTTACCAGTGATAAATTTGTTATAGTATAATCCACTTATATAATAAATCATAAATAAGCAAATCAGCAGGCAAACATACATTGTTTATCACCGAAACTAAGCAAGTTTCTTTTGTGTGTGGATAATAAACAACAGACAACTTTGGGACTGATCTCAGTCACCCAGACCAGAGTACCTAGATAATGAAAACTATGTTGGCTAAGAATGTTCGACCACACTTTGGACGGGTCAAAACATGACACAGTAAACATCACAACAACAGAAATTTACATCAACTGTGATGTAATTGTTTAAGCGTTGACCCATCTAGTTCACTGGAACGCTATGATACAGTTTCAATACCTAACAAGGTAATTTTCTGTTATTTACTCCAGTTTGGGTGTCTATGATCGACACTGAAGTTTTCCGTTGCACAGATGATACTCGTACTAACGACATACGACGTAAGTCGAGAAATATTTTTATATTATCCTTGTGGACACTTCCGCCTTCGTATCCCAGCTTCGCGGCCACATGGCACAGCTGAAGAGTGTTCCTGGCTCACGTCATGGGCAGAAGTCCCCTTCCGTTTTCAAAGACATAAACAATACTTATCATGTTTGGTTGCAGGACGACACAGTCCGCCATAGTCTCCAGCCTGCGTATAAAGGTCCATACAGGGTTCTTAGCCGTAAGGACAAAACGTTAACAATCGCCATCGGTGACAGAAATGCGGTTGGTTAGCATGGACCGTATCAAACACGCATACTAAGTGGTTAACAACTCTCGATTTTCGGTCACAGTTCCATCTCCATCTCCACCTCCCACCCAACATCAGTGTACCACAGACCACAAGTAACCCTACACAACTCTGTCTGGTAGAACAGTCACGTTCAGGTTACCATTTCGTTCGTAGGCCCTGTTGTTGACCTTGTTAGTTATTATTTCTTTTTTGTTATAATTACTAATAATATTAGTAGTTCTTCATTTTGTGTCGGGGTGGTGGGGTGAGGGGGTGGCGGCGAATGTTGTCAACTGTTACGTCACGATATATAGAGAGAAAAGACGTCACTAAAATGTATATATTTTCATCCTTTTTAATCCAATTATGTATTACACATAATTTCTTTGGGCTATATGAATATTATATACTAAATTACATATTTTACAAATGAACGGGTTATTTATTCGTATAAATAAAATCTAGGGATTACTTTCTATAAAGTCTGTTTATGCATAAATAAAACTATGTTATATAAAATATGCTTACTTCTTCTTAAAATAATTATTTATGAAATTACTTTCATAACTTCTTTGTCGGACTAACATTCAAAACTGTTTACGTTTAAGAGGCTTCTCTTAAAAGCTACTTTTTCTAAAGCTTTGAGGAATAGTATCAAAAAATGACTTGACGTATCTCGAGACGACTTAAGCCGAGGCAACGCAAGTCGAGGATTTTACCCTTAACACAAGCATAACTGACTTAGTTTAGGAATATACATACAATGCTTGTGTCTGTTGGGAAATTATTTGTTATATAATATTTTCATAAATTTTCGCGACTAGTGTACATAATAAAACTACGTTTTAACGGTTTTAAGCGCGTTTTAGGCCGTTTTCAGTAGCCGTAACCATGGCTACTAAAAAGTGGCCAAAACATTGAAATAATAAAGATTGGTCGTAAAACGTAGTTTTATTGCCACCGGATTTATAAATTCTTTTGTTTACTTTGTGTTTAGAATTTGTAGTTCAGAAAAACATGCTATTGTTTTTCTACTTCTTTTATGGCCGTCATTAGTGCCGAACTAATCCTTGCTTCCCAGATGTGCGGATTAACTCGGTTAACACGGTCCTTTGTTCTATTATACACTTTCGTATAAAACAATGACCGAACGGAGGGGTGAGGCAGTTGAGCGACGATTACGATACAAGCAAGACGTGTACATTCGACAAGCGATATAATGACGGACTTTGCACGTGTTATTGATCGCGCAGATTGTAACAAGTAGTGTCTAGTTTTATTTTCACCTGTTTTATATGTGTTTGTATAGTTCTAATAAACTCTATAGTAATTCCAATGGCATTTTAATTCGAGTCCCACATTCCTAACAATACTATAATCACAGATTTCGCCAAGACTACACTTTTAATTTGACTTTAACAATAAACAAAAGAGTATATATGCGTGCGTGTGTCAAATACATGGCAGTGTGTGTAATGTATTTTTTACACATAATTTAAAAAAATATTAGCATTTGTCGGTTCTTGTCTGTATAAACTAAAAGTTTGCGAAATTGCACATTCCTGCGTCCGCACAATTTTCGTAAAAATGGGTACAAAGTTTTTGCTTCACGTATCAACGAAGAACGAACAGATAACGTAATGTAATTCTCAATTGAACAAAACCTTTCCGTTCTGATAACACTTCTTTCTTTTAACAAGGGTTAAATAAAGATCGTGTTTAACAGTTACAGGAAAACTTTTTGCTTCTCACTCGTACGCTATGTTCAGAGGTAGTAAATTGTGCGACTTAATGGAATAATAGAAAGTTTGCAGAACAGTTGGAACATGTCGTCTGTTGCTTACGAGACCAAATTCAATTTTCAATGCAAATGGTACTTGCCTGAAGCTATACTTTAAAGAAGCTGAATAGGATCTTTGACACAAATGGAACTAAAGAACTGACAACGAGATCAAAAAAAAAACTACATTTTAACGGTTTTAATCGCGGTAATTTATTTGATTTTTGTTTTTCCGACGTTTCGGCCACTTTTCAGTGGCCGTGATCACGGAAGACAAAGATGTCAAGTGTCAACGAGTATTGTTAAAGTTTTATTTAGCCTACCGCCATTTTGTGTGTGGTTATTATTTACTCTATGAGAGCCTAATCTAATTTACTACCGCTTCGCAACATGTTATGGCTTGATGTTTGTGTTCGTGATCACGGCCACTGAAAAGTGGCCGAAACGTCGGAAAAACAAAAATCAAATATATTACCGCGCTTAAAACCATTAAAACGTAGTTTTATTATGTATACAAGTCGCGAAAACTTAAGAAAATATTATGTGATCAAAATAATTTCTATGTTTGTTTTTATTTTATTTATTGCATGAGTTCAACGAACAGGCCGACGGCCTACCTTACGGAAAGCGGTTACTATTGCCAATGGACATTTGTAACAAAAAGGTGCTACCAATGCGCTGCCGCTCTCTTAAGAGAGACTGGAACTCGGCCACTAATGCCGGAACACAACTCAAGGTTGTTATGGCGGCATACTTTAGACCAGGAATAGTAGCCATTCAGACGGGCAAATACCCTACCACCTGGCTGTCGGTTGTTTTGTCGCTTCTTACGACAGGCATAGCCGCAGGAAATTGTATTCTTTCTCCGTTCCTGCACGGATAAATATAGTTAACATAAAATACCGTTGAGGTCTTTTTTTTATGAACAATGGACTGCCTCTTTGTCGCCTCTTACGACAGATCCTTCATTCGCAGGAAATTGTATTCTTTTACCGTTCCTGCAAAGAATTAACTTAACTAGCATTAAACAGGAAAACCGGTGCGAGTGTCATATGTGTTCAAATAAGTTACATGCACACAGTCGTGGTTGTCCATTCCTATTATTATTATTTTAAATTAAATGATCCATTTGTTGCCAAAATATCAATAAAAGCTTTACTAACTAACCGTGATAAAGAATGAATGGTATAAAAAGGAATACCGAATGAAAAATACAACCTTATAGAAAGTTATACGTTCCCTGAAGTAACTATTCTATCGAATTAACTGAAAAATAAGAAAATATTACAGTATTGTAAATTACTCTTAACCAGTCTACAATTCTGCAAACTAAGCAATGATCAACATTAAACCACATTTTGAACAATACTCTAAAGCATACTTTAGTAATGCGATTAAGAAGATTAAAATATAGTTAAAACGTAGTTTAGCGACTAATAATTTCCTTTAAAAATATATATTATATATCTTGGCTAATATATGACTACACTGTAAGAATCGATTTATATGGAACTTTTGCCACCGCTATCTAGCCGTTAACAATACACAATTGTAAGGTACAGACCAGTGTACAATAGACATTAGAATTGCCGTGTGGCGGGGGCTACGTAGTAATTTTCCAGTTGACAACAGGCCTTATCTTGTTCCATTGCATAGCGGCATGAAGCGCCCTAACCAGCCAGGAAATGGCCGCCTTTGCACACAACCCCGGAGAAAATTTCAATATGAAAGATATTTTTACGGTAACTTTGACATTTTTTCTCTTTTAATTCAGTTTCTACCTATTGATTTCTAATAAACACCGACAAACACGCGCGTTTTATCTCCTTAAACTAAGCAAGTTACCCTTATGTTATGGATGATATAGAATAGACCACTCTGTATAACGGAAAGTTTGTTTGTAAAAAGTTATCCTGCCAGAAAAGGATCCTGGAGCCCATAAAATAAAAAAAAGCAGTTATGTTTATACTTTTAGTTTAAGCATCCATAAGTTGCTGGTTCATATCCGGCTCGAAGGACCAACATGTGCGATGCTCCTCACACTTGTAGCTATCAAACGCTGTTGGCCGTCGAAACATATAATGCAATGAATCACCTTTATAATGAGACGATACTCGTAGTCATTGTAGATATATAAATTAAACACTGTTAGTGCTAGATACCTATAATTAATTACTTTAAATAAGTATACATGCACTCGGCTAACAACCATAATGGAAGAGAGACAAAAAGCCACGAAAGTGTTGCAAGTTATAAAAAAAAATATGTTGGTGTTGCCAACAAATAATATATATAGCTATATATACGGAGCGTTTGCGTTGTAACGAGGTAGGCCGAGAAAGGCTTTAACCCTTTAGCTCACTATTATCACATATGTGTCCGCGATGAGAGTGCAGATCGCGTTTGTGCACGTGATTGTTAATTGTGTTGTTGTCTCACTCTGTTTATATAGGAGTTGTATGAAATGGGTATATTTTCTTGGTATATTACGAGATAGTGATAGTGTTAGTCTTGCGGCTTTCTGGTAAATCGACAAGTATATCGATAATTGTCTTAAGGGTTAAATGAAAGGGACTATCTGAATTATTTGCAGTGTCAATGTGATATTCTATCTTTACTTTTACGTCCATCATTCTACTTTAACATTTTTATGACATTATTTTTATCCCTGTTCTTTACATACCTATGCCACCTTCATTCTAGTCTCTCAATTGTTAAGTCACAGGTGCAATTTTTAAAAATCCCTTTATATACCTTTTTATTACAAGCTTTTATTTAACTTGCAATGGATGTACCTGTGTATGTATGTATGTATTTATGTATGTATGTAAGTTCGGGTGGAATCTTGAATCAAGTTAAATTTGACCAACTTCCCGGTTTCCGATTGAGCTGAAATTTTGCACGCATATTTATATCGCGTGACAATGCAATAATATGGTACTATAGAGCTGATCTGATGATGGAGTCGGGAGGTGCCAAAAGGAACTCCTGTACGAAATAAGATAGATCCATCGTGTTTGGGCTCGTTTTACTTATCTTGGCTAGCACTCTACGGCTACATGATATCCAGGATATCAAAATGTTGTATTTAAAAACCTTTTTAAAAAAGCTTTTTTATTTGCATATATGTAAAGTTCTACGAATACCACAAATGGATTCTGAGAGAAATGTCTTTTTCCGTTCCTGCACGGTTTTCTATGACGATAAAAAAATATCTCAGTTAATCTGACTGTCAAATACCCAATTATAATTATTGGCTGGTGCCTATATCCTACTATTCATTCACTTGCCCTACCATCGGTTGAATTTTGGCTATGTCAAATTTTAACCGATAGTAAGGCAAATAAACGATCGGTAAGAAATAGGAAGCGGCCTGATATGAACAAGGTTAAAGTGATTTTTGTTATTATGTATACAAACAAACCTATATTTTAGAGAAGAATAGGGTGAAAAAAGTATATAGCTAGTACATGCATGTATATTGTATAATTTATATTATAAAGAGGAAAGATTTATATTTTTGTATGTTTGTAACGAATAAACTCAAAAACTACTGGACCGATTTCAAAACTTCTTTCACAATTCCAATGCTACATTATCCCTGATTAATATAGACTTCAATAATGTAACCCATCAATCTAAACAAAATACTTGACACTGGAATCGGGTTCTACGATTTTGATGGAATTTTATGTGTGTTTGAGTGGCTCCCAGGGTGGTTTATATTCACAATTAGACCCGCTAGATGGCGCTAGAATCGGATTCCAGATTTTGATTTTCTCATGGCAGGGCCTTAACAAGAGATAACAAATATAAAATAAATTATTTCGGGTACATAGAGAAATAAATAGGAACTAATTTATTACAAATAGGAACAGTTGAGAACTTGCTTGCACACCATCAAAACTATGTTAAAGTGTATCTACTGAACAATATATTTTTAAGAACAACACCTAGATGCAAATACATCTATGCAAGAATGAATAATTAATTTAATTTGCAATGACTGTATAAGGGCCAATAAAAAGAACATTTAAATAATATTTTATTATTTTATTGCAGGAGTTCAGCAGACAGGCAGACGGCCCTCTTGACGGAAAGCGGTTACCATCGCCTATGGACATTTGCAACACCAAAGGTGCTACAAATGCGCTACTGCTCTCTTAAGGGAGACTGGAACCTGATCACTAATGCCGGAACACAACTCAAGGTTGTTATGGCGACATGCTTTAGACCAGGGGTAGTAGCCATCCAGTCGGGCAAATGCCCTTCCACCTGGCTGTGGGTTGTTTTGTCGCCTCTTACGACAGGCCGCATAAATAATGCATTTAGGAAGTTTATTTTAATGATATCCTCAGTAAATCAAATTTACAATGGTCATGAAAAAGTACAACAATAAAAACGTGACTCGTACAGAACATTTTTTCCTAAATCCTCTAAATTGCTGTAACATAAGTGAAATGGGAAAACTTTTATTACAGACTTATTTCATAACTCTTATTCGAGGCTTAAATGTGCGATACAGGATCCTTACATTTTCATAATCGCTTTGTCTTGTCTTGTTTTAGCTTGTTTCTAGGGTGGACGAGGTAAAGAAAGTATTTATTTGCTTGTGCTTTAGGATCATGCATTTTAAGCCTTGTCGGAAATAAAAATATTATACATATCCTGTATATCTATATATATAAAAATCAATTGCTGTTCTTTAGTCTCGCTAAAACTCGAGACCGCTGGACTGATTTGGGTAACTTTGATTTTGAATTATTTGTGGAAGTCCAAGGAAGGTTTAAAAGGTGAGTAAATATGAAAATAATGCTTGAAATATAGTAAAAACAACAATTTCGCTTTCCCTTAGAAACTATTCTTACCTGTCAAACATTTGATGTTCGTCCGGTTGTTTAGAATTCAATTAAATTTAAAAATCGTTCAGAAATCAAATTAAATTTAAAAGAATTCTTTTGTTTTTTTTTTACTATAGTTGAAACATTCTGCAATTATCATTCAGCTTTTTTATTTATTGATTCTGAGGCGGTACGAAGTTTTCCGGGTCAGCTAGTATGTATATATATAATTACATAAGGTGTGGTGTAATAAATACAGTTTGTGTTTTCTTTTTTAAATCAATTGGATTCGATTCCTGATTAGGGTAATTATTTTTCAAAAATCAAATGATACCTTCATTAAATTCGGTGTATATTACATTATAACGGACTTAGGGATTATCTAATATCTTATATGAATTTTTAACAAAACTGACATATTCGGATGATGAATCGACTTGAACAACTCGTCATGATGCGTAAATTTCTAAATGCTGGTAAGGAAAGTGTATATCTAAATCCTATTTCAGGTGCTGTATAGTTATGGGACATTTTTTATTTGAGATGTAAAATGAAATTTGGGTGGTTATAAAAAAATAACCACGAAGACTAAGGCGAAAGGGAATTCCGCTTCGCTTCGCTCGCCCCTTAGACTTTTAGACTATATTAAAAAGTTCAGATCTGTTCATAAAAAATATGAGTTCCATAACAATACTCCATTCCCTTATTCATTTAATTGTGCATAAATTACTAATTGTTTTGGTCTTTTACAAGTTGAAGAGACAATTTTCCAGTGACATAGCTTCAGAATAGCACACTCCAATCTATAAATACATTAAGAGAATCACCAGAACATGAAGAAAAATTTATAATAGAAACGCGGCTATTAATTGTGTCGTATAAACCTTATGTGGTAGGGCCATGTTGGAATCACTATGACTCACTTGATTACAACTCGTTGGGCTGGCTCGGTGTGATACCATGCTCTCAAAGAATATCTGCGTGAAACAGTTATCCTTAGCTAATCGTGATTCGTGCGATGAGTTTGAGTCCCGATGGTCCACTTCCCCGTATTCAATCCCATCTATTCTATTCCTCCTATCTGATCCTTCTATCTCATCCACTTTTTTTGATTACGCAGAGGAATGTCTTTCCTTGAGACACCGTACTTGGGCTTGGGGGAAGGCTCGCCGAGAGATGTGTGGGACTCTTAATCAGCAGTATGCCCCCATGGCCTCCAAGCGGAGGATGGTCGGCGGTCAAACTACTCACTAAACCTAACCTGCGCCCATAGCTCACACGCTTTTATAGGACGCCACAAGAACTAGACAAATAGAGACTGCATCTGTCACGTCGCAACGCTTCTGGACGAACTCAGGGTATCTTACGGGGACACACTTTTGAAAAACGGGGGGGAAGTTCGCGGGATCCAAACTATCTCATCCACCTATCCCAGTCTCTTTATCCCATGCTACAGACTGGCAACGCATTAGCTTCCCTATTGGTGTTTTAGACGTCTATAGGCGATGATAACTACTTTTCATGAGCTGGGCCGTCTGCCTGTTTGCCAACTTCTAAACAACAACTGATTTAAAGGCGGCCAGAAGCATGAAAGCAGACATCATTGACATACTGTGTTGTGAATTTTTAGAACAAACGCAGACAAAGTAACAGGATACCGATAGTGACATATACTTGAACCAAAGAACCGTTTCCTCGTATCAAAGAAACGTCATCGACAGTTCCATAATCCTTTGGTTATTAGAACCCATATTCGCGTCAAAGATTTCAAAGCGTTATGAAAGGGTACGTTCCGGCTGTTGACAGCATTATTTCGATCCAAAGGATCCTTCAGGGAGTTAATCAATTTCTTATCTCCCCCTTTGAAGGGCCAGAATTATTTGTCCAATATTAACACTTTGCGTATTTTTGGAAATCTGACATAAACAAGAGTATCGGAACAATTAAAGTGAAATTAAGTAATACTAAGAAGTATCATATCTAATTTCATGTTATAATTAGTTATTTTGCAGTTGTAACCAATGGTCTCAATACAAAGGATACCAAAACAAGTTCGAAATGGAGAAGAAAAGTAGTAAAGCGGACCCTGGGCGTTGAAGTGAACGCTCCGAACGCAACCAGGATTTATCACTCGGATGATGATGTATTATAAAGACGCAACGCCAAATAACAATATAAACGGTACCTATCTATAGTCTATCCTTTTGTTTCTCAATAGATACCTAATTTCAAAGGTTGTCAAAGTATCTGCACAATACCAGCGGGCGACTAGCGTACATTTCCGTTTACAGCGGTTTATTTACAATACTAATAATGTTGTTGCTATAGAAAAATATTAACCATCTTACCTTGGTCTAGCAGCTTGGGTATAGAAGCGGTCCAGTTCCTGCAGCATGCGAAGCGCATCGGCCATGTCATGAGGCCCCTCCTCCCTGGCCTCAGCCAAGCATACGACTGCCAGGACTACGGCGATGGTGATCGCGAAACTCTTGCTCAGCATGTTGTCTTTCTGCGTAAGGAAAACACTGCATCAGTAATAATAATCGGCAGACAAACACACAAACATATATTTCCAAGCTAAGTGCAATGTTTGTGTCACATGTAATTTACAAGGGATCACTCTGGACACGAACCCAGACATAAGAGCCATCGTGTGACTCGAGCGTGAATCGAAATGTAACGAATCCGGAGGCTCTGCACTCCAGTACACTCGGCAAAGACAGCCCGTTCAATGACAGAAGCTGTCAAATCATCAACGACTCGATGATCACCATACAACGGGTAGCGAGTTTCCTATACCTGAACATATTGTCAAGAGAAGCCTTATGGTCTCTCTTCAGTGTGTGTTTTTTTGAAAATATTATAAAATAGCTTCCCCTCTTTTTTCTGAAGTTTATCAGTCTAAGAATTAAAACTTTTAAAAGTATTTCAACTAGCACTAACAGTAGATCCTAGAAGTTGTAGCAATGGGCTACAGGTATATAAATTAAATTATTTTAAAACTGTTTTTATTTTTCTTTTAAGAATAAACTGAGTAACTTGAGGATAGATAGAGGATTCCTTAGTACAGATTCGGTACTAATGAAAGACCTATGTAATTAAAAAAATAACCCTCATTTATATATATGGCAGCCATCCCTAGTCTTTATTTTTCGCGATTTACTACATTTTGTAGTGGCACATATTATGTAGATTGCATATTACTACTAAATTAATATACACATTATCACGCTTGTTTCCCATAGGGACGAATCTCCACTTATCACAATCTTGGCCTGCTTCTCTTGCTTCATCTACGTTTATTATAGGTGCTTTTCACCTGACCTCTACAAATCTGCAATTCGATCGTAGCTAGTATGACGTCGTAAGTCGCGGCTACTAAATTTAATAATAGTAAACCATAGCACGTAATTCATAGAACATATTACAGTGGGTGGTTGATAAAATTGCTATGCACAAAAATCATTCTCATATGTCATAATATCATATTACCACGTCCGTCATTTCTTCACGCCCTATTCTCTAAGGGCCTAATGGGCGTAGAGTGACAAATAGATTAAAAGCAGCGCCGTGATGTGGGTCTGGGTATGCTATGATTAGTATACGTTGTTACAATCTACGTGATATTGGTATTTTAACCGATTTCAAAAAAGGAGGTTCTCAATGCGTCGTTTAAATATCTTTTTATATGTTCATAACTTTTTAAATTTCTCAACCGGCTTTTTGCGTTGGATTCAGTAGAGCTTCAAGACATTTTAAGTCATAAGAAATTCATTATCATATATAAGTCACTTATAAGTGAAAAAAAAACTAGCAAGTAAGAAACCGATTTCAGGTGTAACTAAAAAGCAAAGAATAAATAAGTCTACAACATTTTGATGTCGGTGCCAAGTAAAACCTAAAAAACAACAACTTTGCAACTTCAAGTCGTTGTAAAAAATATTTATTTCTTGCTTTATAGTTACTCTTAAAGTAAGTTTCTTTCAAGCTACAAAATTTTTATTATGACTATTTATTTACTGATAGAGTACAGCAGACAGGCAGGTCGCCCACCTGATGGAAAGTGGTTACCGTCGGCTATGGAAATTTGCAATATGTTATGTTACCAAGCTGCGCACTTATGTCCCTGTTTATGATAGCAGTGATGCTTGCCCTGAAGGGTCAGAATTAATAAAAAAACATACATACATAACTTCACGCCAGTTCCCTTGCGGGGTAGGCACGACCAACAGAGCGCCATTTAGGCTTATTCTTACACACCTGACTTGCTTCTTTGACATTCATAACTCTTGTCATGCGCGCTCGTCTGTTCTTAAGGCTCCTGTCATCACCTTCTGCTAGTACACGTACATCAATTTGATCATGGAAGGTGTGTCGTGGCCTTCCACGACTTCTGCATCCATCCGCTTTTGCATTGTATATCTGTTTAGTCATTCTTTCATCATGCATTCTTTCCACATGCCCGAAGCACCGGAGCATTCCTTTCCTTACCTTCACCCCGACACTTTCTTTCAGACCAACTCTCTTTCTACTAATAAAAAAACGTGTTACCAAATGGCCATAGTCGTCGGCTTTCTAGTAGATCATCAGCGTTTCTGCTGTATTCCAACAATAAAAAAATGAGCGTGACAAACATGGACGATGGACGGACATAATGAAAACATAACTTTATATGGAACTTACTTAATAACTTAAGTATTACATTCTTTTTGTTATTGGCAAAGGGGGCACTCTAACTTTCACGCCCCAGCGCCAAGATGGCCCCCATCGATATAATATTTACAACACTATAACGAAATGACGCAATCATTAAGAACCAACTGCTTTCACAAATCAGTAAGTAACAAGAATCTATCTTGACAAAATATTTACACGACAAACTGAGAACCTCCCCCTTTTTAAAGTCGGTTAACAAAATACCTATTAATTTTATACTAAAACTTTATAGCTTTTACTGGCCGTATAATTTTAAAAGTTACAATTTTCTTAATTATTAAAATAAACACTTGAGATAACTTTAAATAAACCCAATTAAGTTTGCTTGATTCCAGCTTTCCTGTCGAGTTTAAACTTTTGGGAAAAATAAACTCAACTTATTGTATAAATTACGAGTTTTTATAAAAACAAACAAGCAAAAAGTTTCGCTACAATGTTATTGTTAAAGCTCGTAATAACCATGATGTGTAGAGAGCTTCAAAGATTTGCTTTTGTTCTTTATCATATCAAAGTTAAAGACGTGTACTCAATTATAACAAAACTAGTACTTTTTTGGAAAATACTACTACATATCTATAGCTTAGTGGTTACGGCAGCTACGTTTTATTTCGAGATGGGAGCGCCGCAGAGGAAGAAACATCGAGGAGTTATAGAGGGTATCCCTGATCGTCGTGTGGGAATAGCACTTCTTGCTTGCGGTGCTTTTTTTTTATTGCAGGAGATCAGCAGACAGGCAGACGACCCACTTGATGGAAAGCGGTTACCATCGCCTAAGGACTTTTGCAACAGCAAAGTTGCTACAAAGGCGCTGCTGCTCTCTTAAGGGAAACTGGAACCTGGTCACTAATGCCCTAACACAACTCAAGGTTGTTATGGCGACATACTTTAGACCAGGGCGCTAGTGACACCCCGAGCTGGCGATTCCCACATGCCCTGGAGATTCCCACACGCCCCGGCCGCATTTCCCCCGCTGCGGTAAGTCCTCGATTTCTCCTCGTTAAATAAAAATATTGTGTGCTGGGACACATAGTAGAGGTAAAACTTCAACGGACAAGTGGCAAAACGAATCGCAACTAAATTTTAACTTGAAGTTTTACGGGAAAGTTTACTAATAAAACGTACTTGTTTTATTAACAATCTGCTCGTAACATTATGATTTGGTTAGGTTAGGTACATTTTGATGAAAGCATTTTTTATTTAAACATATTTTGTTTTATCAAACAAAAAAACTGATTCGATCCGGAACCAACGCGTCTACTCTAAAATTATGCCGCCCCTCCACGCGGCCGTAATCCTTATTTGTGACAGTAAAAATCCATCTATATAGAAGTTTCCCTTCAAAACTACGTTTTATTTGGTAGGGGTCCCTAGCAAATAAAACGTAGTTTTGAGTCGTGGCATAAAGGCGAAGGAAGGACACCAAGGGGTTTTAGTGGCAATCCCAAACTTGAGTGACAATAGCATGTGCTAATGCTACCCTAACGTGGTGAATCACACACGCCCCCGAGGTGGTAAATCCTCAAACGGATTTCCCCTCTTGAAAAAAGTTACGTCTTAGCCCAGTAATGAGTAGTAGTAGTATTCGAGTCCTGGCCAGGGGGCACACATTGCTTAAACTTTTTTTTAAATAATGTGCATATCGCCACGTGTTGATGATGAAGAAAATAATTATCAGGCGATGAGCTTGTACAAACGTCGAAAGCTGCGCACGGGAATGGTACTGTACGCGATTGACGACTGTTTATTATATTTCTGCTACACCCGCGACTAATGATTTAACTAAAGAAATAATAAAGACATTACGCAGATGTAGCCAAAGTTTTAATTTAGATGTGACATTGTTAATGAATGCCGTTAAATATTAACCGATAACTCATGCATTATACATACACTATATTTGACAGCCTCTGTGGTTGAGCGGGCTAAGCCTTTGCCGGCCTACCTCGCTGCAACGCAAAGGCTCCGGGTTCGATTCCTGGTATAGTAAATTTCGGAAACGTATTTTCTCCGTTATTTACTATGGTCCGGGTGTCTGGGATCGGCCCCAGA
Organism: Dendrolimus kikuchii; assembly: GCA_019925095.2. Taxonomy (NCBI): domain Eukaryota; kingdom Metazoa; phylum Arthropoda; class Insecta; order Lepidoptera; family Lasiocampidae; genus Dendrolimus; species Dendrolimus kikuchii. The sequence continues at coordinate 18,687,424 of CM034397.1, forward strand.
GTAGTCCGTTGTATATTACCCATAACACAAGCGTAACTTGCTTAATTTGGGGATATACAATGTGTGTGTTTGTCTGCCGATTATTATTATATTATTATTATTACTAATCAGAGTGAGCGAAGTGATCTTCTAAAGTAAAGACTTCGCGTTTTTGACGTCAATTAATATATCGAACTGCTCTATCCAATGGTACAGAGTACACAGAATAAACTGATGCATATTTAGACGTTTCCAGAGTAACCACCGAATTTTGTAAAGCATATGTTATAGTCAAACATCGAAGCTCTGATTATCCTAGGTTTGACTAGTCAAACCTCAGGTCTGATATAAAGTCTTAGTCAAAGTCCAAGTAAATGAGGTTTTTCTGCCTTTGACTAACGAATTCTTGTCTAACCTAGGAGAGACAAATTTATACAGTCATTAAACATGTAACAAGTGCTGTACGAATCGACGTTTGGCTGAGTCTGCCTTAGTCGCTTCTAGAATCGACGAGGCAAAGCCCGAAACAGATTATTTCAAGTTCGAAGTTTTACTAAAAAGTTACGTGCTTCTAGGTTTGATTAAAAATATTTCAGTCAAAAGCCGAAATTGGAATTTATGGAAAGGCCTTGGTCCGGGAAGAGACTACATATCGACCTTTGACTATAACATATATAAGTTTTATCTATAAATCCAACGCCGAAAACTGTATTTGACGTCGATTGATGCTAGTCGCTGGAAACTTGCATATCCAGAGTACGAATGCACGGAAACCGTCTTTTATAATGGGTAGGCCCGAGCCCAGCAATTGGAAGCTTATAACAATGATATTATCATAATATCTATAGACTTTTTTTTAACAACTCTACGGACTCGAATTCCGTACCCTTTTTCACAACATAATTTCTATGAAAGTTTTTAGAGTTCATACACGTTTATTGTTTATTTTTGTTACTGTGTGTGACATTAATTTAGTGATTTTTATGTTGTGGTGTACCTTGAGAATAACTTATTATATTAATTTATTCTAATAAGACTATAGAATCGAAGACTAGAGAGACTATAGATTCATTAATATCCTTGAACAAAACTGTTAATTTTATACTTTCTTGAGTGAGAAAAGCTTACTTTCATGAAAAGAACTTGAATAGATATATATCAAAAATACAAAAACTTCAATTATTTAGAAAGCATAAAAGTGAAAGAAACGTCCATATTGGTAACATTACTTAGAAAATTTATTTATTTAAGGAAAAGAAATCCGTTCAATAGAAAGATTATGCATTGAATGGAACCCTGGGAAGTTTAATCCGCGGAAATAATAAATATAAAGACTCCTATGAATCGAGTAAGGGAGTGAATATTCAATACACTACCTGGGGAACAAATGCGATAGTGTTTCTCAATAATCCGACAATACATATACTAGCATGTGTCCGCGAATTTGAATTTACGTTGGACTGGTAATAAAGAAGCCCGTTATTTTGCCAATATTTAGAATCAAATGTTATTTTTATCACAGCAAAGTATTTTTTAATATGAACATACATAAATCCCGGAAATTATCGTAAAAATCCGGGATAAGTAATGTTACTAAGCGCATTCCCAACTAAAACTGTTCTACTAAGAATGTCTAATAAATATAGAAAGTGTCACATCAAGCATGTCTTAAAATTACCTGGTTTCGAAATGAGGAAATTTTGGAAAGTATATAAAGTTCCGGATTGTTCAGATATGCATATCATGTAGTGCCAAGCTAAGCCGTTATAAGAGTAACATGGCCAATTTCCATGATATTCTTAGCAGTGTGATTCTGAGAAAAAAAGTCCGGGTTTCCCACGATATTATATTAAAGACGTGATTCCCACGATACTGTTCTAGTTAAAATCCTATTATAATCAGCGAATTTTTATACACCCTAATCACTATAACCGCTGCCGGGATATATTCTGCAGGATTTCCGAGGCCTAAAGTACCGAAGCTATTGAAAAAGAAGTTAAACTATTTTTAGTGAATAATCAGTATCAAAATCAGGATTTTTTTGCAACTTAACTAATTTATACCATTCCCGGGAAATATCCCTTGGGATTCCCGGAACACAAAGTACTACATCAACTAAAAGGGAAAATATACTTACTATTATTTTAGCATAACTCTTATTGAAATTAGTTAATTTTATGCATGCTAATCAATTTAAACCACTCAGGACACAAAGTATCGTAGCATATAAAAAAGAATGTAAGCTATTATTTTAGTGATAACTGTATCGAAATAAGCTAATTTTTATGTACCCTCACAACTTCAAACCGCTCCCGAAAAAAGTCCCGACAGATTTCCGGGATAAACAAATCACAGGTTTTTATTTCATAACATTTTCTATCAATTAATGAAAAAATCGCATCGGAATTTTTTTTTTTTGTCTCTGGTCATTTTAAACCATTCCCAGGAAAATTCTCGTGAGATTCCCGGGATTAAAAGTACCACTGATTTTAATTCCAAGAATTTACTATCGACCAGCGAAAACCGCATCGAAATCGGCGTAGTAGTTTTTACGTGAATCCCGAACAAAAACAGAAGCGGACAAGAAATTTAAAAAAATTGCATCCTGTTTTCTGTCGTCCATAAGTTTATTCCAGTTTTCTTAACAGCTTCAATATACTGCATTTTTAGAATTTCATAAAGTTATAGCTAAATCTGTCTAGTTTTTTGTTTAATTTATTTTGTATTTCTAGTGTTTAATTTTATTTTAATTTGTACATATAATTTATTTATATTTGATACGTTATTATTAGTCTATCCAGTTTATATTTAAATAAAGTGTTTAATTCCAAACGTCTGGTAGACGTCACACGCGACCAGAAGGCTGGCATCTATTTTTCTCAAAGATTAAGCGTTGCTATACAATGTGGTAACGCCGCCAGCCTTTTGGGAACGTTCCCGGTAAATAATAACAATCGGCAGACAAACACACACATTGTATATCCCCAAATTAAGCAAGTTACGCTTGTGTTATACGTAATATACAACGGACTACTCTGGGGCCGATCCCAGACACCCAGACCATAGTAAATAACGAAGAAAATACGTTTACGAAATTTACTATACCAGGAATCAATGCAGTGAGGTAGGCCGGCACAGGCTTAGCCCGCTCAACCACAGAGGCCGTCAAATGACAGTGGTTTGAGACCATTAACTTATCTTTAGGCGTTTTTCCCTTTTTTATTTAGTTTTAGTTTTTATATAGTTTATAGTATTGTTACATGCCGTCAAAGGAATGCGCACACCTGCCTGTCGTAAAATGCAGTTTATTTCCTTCCCGGATTTAGTAATTCTTTTGTTTACTTTGTGTTTAGAATTTGTAATTAAGAAAAACCTGCTGTTGTTTTTCTACTTGTTTTATGGCCATCATTAGTGTCGAACTAATCCTTATTGTTATTATTTTCGACTTTGTTGGCAGTTCGCAGGTGTGCAAATTACATTTTCTTGGAAGAACCCAGCCTGTACTGTAACTCGTAACAGTATAGTTTATTTTTAAGTTTGTATTTATCAGTTAATTTATTTTTAGTATTTAACTATATGTTTTAAGTTAGTTTTAGTTTGATATAATTTAATTAGAGGTTAGATTATATACAATGCAGTTTAATAACTATATTTTAAATAATAAAACGTTGAATGAAAAAAAAAATCAGGAAATAAACTAAACTTATTGTTCGAAAAAAAAGTGTTTAAGTATTCAAATAAATCTTTTAATCGCGACATTGTCTGCAAACATGTACCATAACATATGTACCATATTTTAAACAAATAAATGAATTTGATTTGATTTGAAACCACGCTTTTTTAAAGTTCTTCATAAAAATTTATCTAAGCCAATTGTTTTGTTGACAACAGCAATGAGCAATCAGCGGCTAAAAAATTTATAATCAAACAAAGGTTTAAAAAAACGTGGTTGCGGACAGTTTATCGCTCAGTAGATTCACTCGCCTACAAACTATTCTACGAAAAAATAAAGAAAGAATGCAATCGATACCTCAATATTACTCATCAAACCTCAACTCAAACGACAGAAGCTGGAACTTAAACACGTCGGGAACATTGTCATCAGCTTATTGATGTTGTCTTTAATACTTGCGACTAACCGATGGAAAATTCATATTACGTCATACTGTTTAACTTGCGATTTAAGAAATTTCTTCTTGTTAGTTATAATCCCAATAAAGTTTTAAATTATTTGTTTAATTAAGTTTCTCTGAAATATGTAACAGGTATGTTAAACAGGGTTTGTATTATTTATTTTATTGTTTTTAAAATGATGAAATTTAAAAAAGGGAATGATTTTTGAAGTGAAACTTCTATATAGACGGGGGGGGGGGGGGGTATTAGTATTTTTCTGTCACGAAAAAGCGTTACGGACACGTGAAGCCGAGGCATAATTTTAGAGTAAACTGTGGATGCATTTTTTGTTCCGGATCGAATTCAGTTCTTTTTTGTTTGATAAAATAAAATATGTTTAAATAAAAAATGCATTCATTAAAATGTAGGTACCTAACCTGACCAAATCATAATTTGCAGTAAAGCTGCGAAAAATGGAAATGTGTGCTGGGACACATTGTAGAAGTAAAACTTCAACGGAGACGTGGAAAAACGAAGCGCAACAAAATTTTAACTTGGAAGTTTTACGGGCAGATTGTTAATGTACTTGACCAATTTGAAAACTTGCCCGTAAAACTTCAAGTTAAAATTTTATTACGATTCGTTTTGCCACTTGTCCGTTTTTTTTTATTGAACAAGTGTAAGGGAGGCTCACTAGCCAAATCTTTAAAATCAGAAAGATTGTGTTTTTTGCTTTTTTATTTCGATTAATAGTTTAGGATATATTTACCGTTGAAAGTAGTCAAAAGACTCCTTCCTCTTATAACTTATCCGTGCAGGAACGGAGAAAGAATACAATTTCCTGCGTCCGGGCGACCTGTCGTAAGAGGCGACAAAACAAACCACAGCCAGCTGGTAAGATATTTGCCCGACTGGATGGCTACTACCTGGTCTAGAGTATTCCGCTATAACAACCTCGAGTTGTGTTTCGGAATTAGTAAGCCAGGTTCCAATCTCCCTCGGGAGAGCAGCAGCGCATTTGTAGGGCCTTTTGTATTTCAAATGTCCAGAGGCGATGGTAACCGCTTTTCATCAAGTGGGCCGTCTACCTGTCTGCTGAACTCATGTAATAAATAAAAAATCGCTTTGAAATAGAAACATTTTGCTTAGTAGTGTTAGAAAAATACACTTAATAAAAAATGGTTTGAACCAAATCTGTCGAATAGTTTTTTGAGATATGGGATATTTTTAATTACATAATTGGGTTTTTGACAGTCAAATCAACAGACATACTTTTAATCGATATACAAAACGTCACAGCCTCCTTCATTTTATGTAGATGTACTGCTTTGTGACGTCATAATTCCATCGAGGCAAATAACTTATTGATTATATTATTTAAAGCACACCAAGCCACAATGGCAGGCAAAGGAACAAAATCCATACAGCTTAACCACATGTAACATGAAGTGCTTAATTTTTAGATACTATCTTACTTTTTTTAACTAATTATCAATATTTCTGTAATAGTTTTCTGTTTTTTAATTTTTATGATATCTTTTACTTATACGTTTACTATAATTTTAATTTTGCTTGTTTTTGTCACCGTGGCTGGCATGATATTTGTGATTTAGGAGGTGGACATTGAAAATCAGTACTGCGTGGGACTAAGTTTCGGCACAGCAAAATACTGAGTGCCAAGCTCAGTTCGCAAATTGCGATACACAATTTAATATTTATTGTTTTATAATAAAACTACGTTTTAACGGTTTTAAGTGCGGTAATTTTATTTGAAAATTTGAAAATCAAACAAAATTACCGCGCTTAAAACCATTAAAACGTAGTTTTATTGTTTTTATTACTAATTATTGTTAAGTGTCAAATTTTTAGAAATACATATTTTCTTTGTTTCTTCCTTTCTATATTGTATCAGAGTTTATTTTAAAATTTGTCAAATACCCAACTCTCTAAGTCTCGGTACCCAGATGATGAAAATTATGCATGGACTTAGTACACCGGTTGGGTTTTTATTAAAATTAGTTTATAACCTATATTCGTCAATAAATTCAATTACTTTCGGAACTAATAAGTAAATTCTGTATTTACGTACAAACAACAAATATTAGTTGGTATTTTAACATAACAAAACAAACTGAAATCCTAAGGCCAAATATATGATATCCGAGTACAATGTCGTTCTTATTTATTCTATTCTGATATGTTACTTCGAGGTCCCTTGAGGGGCATTCGTTCAGATTTTTGTCCATTTATTTTGCTTATAATGTAACAAAAGTGCAAATAATATATGTAAGTTTATCGAATATAGAGCTGTGGGATTTTGAGATCTTATGAGCCTTTCGAAAGATGATATTAACACCTTAAGAGATTACTTTAGTAGCTTCCTACTAATAGCGACAGTAGCGCTGTGCATCCTTAGGGATTTTCTGGATTTGATAATGTTACAGTCTACCACCACCAGTCTAATGCCATTTACTGCTTGATGACGTACATAGAGACAATTGAATATATTATAGTGTAATAGTAGTATTGTCGGGTTTTACATTTCAGTAATCTCCATGCAAATACCTTGCGATATTTTCATTCATCGTTCAGATTATAGTAATTACATACATAATCTATAATATTATAAAATACTAAAAATGTCTTGTCTGTACATTGAAGCTATTAAAAAAAAAAAGATTTCTTATGTCGGTTTGTCTGTTTGTTTGGGATTCATGTAAAAACTACTGGTATGATTTCGATGCGGTTTTCGCTGATCGATAGCAAATTCTGAGACTTAAAATCTGCGTTATTTTTTATACTGGCAATCCAGCGGAAATTTTTCCTGGACGTGATTTTAAATAAAAATAAAAAATTTAAAATTCGAATTCAAATGTGATTTTTTCATGTATCGATAGCAAATTTTATGTAATAAATAGTTTAATATTTTTGATCCCCAGAAACTCGAGAGATTTGTAATTGTTTGGATGCATAAAAATTTTCTTATTCCAACACAGTTTTCATTACAACTATAAGTTACATTCTTCTTAAATGCGGTACTTTATATATAAAATAAATAATAGCAGCCCATAAATGTCCCACTGCTGGGCTCGGGCCTCCCACTATAGGGGAGCGGACAGTATACCCGCCACGCTTGTCCAAAGCGGCTTGGCAGGTTTGACACATCGGTTATCTCGATGTGCAGGTTGCATCACGATGTTTTCCTTCACCGTTATTAGCACGTGGTAATCGTAACAATATGCATATTAGGTCAGAAAACTGCCTAAGCGGTGCATGCGTTCCGGCCAGGATCGAACCCGCGCCCTTTTGGTTTGGGACGCGTGCGCTGGCCATTACGCTACCACGACTATACGACTATGGCGGTACTTTGTGACCCGGGAATCCTGAGGAAATTCCAAGTCAAGCGTGGACGAAGTCGCGGGTATATATGCTAGTAATGTATTATGAATTTTATCCGTGCAGGAACGGAGAAAGAATACAATTTCAAGCATACAATTCAAGAATACGATTTCATGCAAGCGCATTTGTAGCACCTTTGGTGTTGCAAATGTCCATAGACGATGGTAACCGATTTCCATCAAGTGGGCCGTTTGCCTGTCTGCTGAAGTCCTGCAATAAAAAATATAAAAATAAATGAAAAAACTAATCGACCTCCCGGCCATACTCCGAAATTACGATATTAATCTGACTTGTGCAACTTCTAAGCTATCACGACTTCTTATTTTAATACCTATTCATATATGTAAACTGTTACTCGCGATTTCGCTCGCCTAGATTAAAAATAGTCATAGTGTGAGCAAACTTTTAGCTCCTTTTTACCCCCTTAAGGATTGAATTTCCAAAAACTCCGATACACATGTACATTTATTTCTAAACAAAAATTGTTGGACGTGCTTCTTCGAAAGTGACGAATTTTCATATAAATGTTCATCTCCATTTTTACCCCTTTAGAGGTCAAATTCTTTGAAACGCCATGTCTTTTTAACCAGAAGCAGGGATGTACCATTTTGTGCTTTTTACTTAGAAAATGACAGATTTACATACAAATGGTCAACCCCTTTTCACTCCCTTAGGGGATTGAGATTTCAAAAATTCTTTCTTAGTTCGCACGTACAATATAAAAAGAACCCGCATGCAAATTTTCACGATCATAGCCTTCTGCATCATAGTTTGTGTAGGCTGTGCTTTGATATGTCAGTCAATCAGTCAGTTAGTAAGGTCAAGCAATTATATACGTACGTATTATAGGGCGGATCCCTATCATCAAATAAAACTGAATTGATTTGTTTAAACTGAATGTTTGAGTTCTAAGACATGAGTGTCGTGCGCCCGTGATTGGCGAGAACTGAACTCGTGCCAGCGGAACTATGTGAGGTACGGTACACGTATATAGATTAAATGATTCACATAAATAACATTTCTTTATTGCTAAGCTGGCAAGCAGATAGACGATCCATTTGATGTAAAGTGATTACCGTCTTCCATAAATGTTTGCAACAACAGAGACGAAGTCAATGCGTTGCCAGCCAGAGGATGCGATAAAGAAAGAGATGAGATAGAAGGAATGCGACAGAGCGATCAGACAGAAGGCATGGGGATAAGATAGGGGAATTCAGTGGATGGGATTTTTTTTTTAATTTTTGTCCAATATGCTTGCATTCATATACATTAGAAACACATTTGACTATGGCACAGAAACCTCATGGATTTATTCATGTCGCACGGAGTCGTGTACACAATATTGTTATATCAAAAATAAGAGCATAGACGAGTAATTGTTATCATCATTCTAGTGCTTAGTTCTGATTAGGATCACTCATCGTATGAAACACGATTAGCTCAACGCTAATCGTTTCAGGCCGATATTCTGTGAGAGCGTGGTACCACGCCCAACAAGCCGGCCCTAAGAGCTGGTGTCATAATAACTATTCCAACATGATTCTACCACGTCAAAGTCACATCAAGACTAAATCAGTTTTATAAGTATCTCATGATATGTTTTCACCGGGAAAACGGCATAAAGAAAACAGATTTTAGGCTAAAAGGGTTAAAGTTATTGAATAATTCCGTTTTTACAAATGTCGTATCTTTGAGTTATTAGAGCAAAATCCTTTTTGAATAAAATATATTCATCTAAGAGTGGGATAAGAGTACATAAAAAATTTGTAGTAGGCGTAATACTCTTCATTGTAATTGATCATTTTTAGTAAACTTTTATGAATTTCTGAGTATAGATAGGTAAGAACTACATCAAACAAATGTGCATGTATGAGGAGATTAAGAAAAATAGATAGTATTAAGATCGTTTGAAGTGGATTGTCTCTGCCTACTTTTCTGAGATATGGGCGTGGTCATATTGGATCTATTTATAAATTTAGCAGATTTTCACATACAAGTTAATTTTGCTTAAAAAAAGATCTCAACAATAGACATAACTAGCGGCCCCGGCTAAAATAAATATGTTGGACTCGATCCCAGCGCCACCTACCGGTTCCAATTGTGGATTTGAATCATCCGGGGACCCACTCAAACATACAAAAACAAAATCACCGAAATCGGTCCAGGTGATTCCGAGGATTTTAGAACCCGATCTCAGCGCCACCTACCGGTTCTAATTGCGAATCTAAACCATCCGAAAACCCACTCAAACACACAAAAACAAAATCACCAAAACCGGTCCAGGTGATTAGGAGGATTCTAGAACCCGATCTTAGCGCCACCTACCGGATCCAACGGAATAAAAAGTATCCTATGTCCATCTCCTGGTTCTAAGCTAACTCCCCACCAATTATCAGCCAAATCGGTATAGCTGTTTTTGAGTTATAAATAGTGTAACTAACACGACTTTCTTTTATATATATATAGATAAATACATTGTACATGCGTGGCTTAAAAATAAATATTTTCGTTTTCCCAGATTCGAATCCAAATACCGCATAGAGATGCTTTATATCGAACTGAATATGTAGGTACAATATAATCGAATATATTAAATACATTATTTCCATCCGCTCTTCATATAATACAACTAACGAACCGTTCAGTACATTCCTTAGAACCCTATTACTTACACAAGATGATTTTTATTCCAAGTACCTCATATGACAGTCACTTAAATAATACTCGTCTATATGAGCACTTAGTATCTTCAAAGGTAATGTATGTTTCATTGTATTATCATATTATCCATTCAGAATTAAATAAGTATGATTATTACATTCTATAGTTTTAGATTTTTACTTTATTGACCCCTGGTGTAATCAAACGACTCGCGTCATTTAAGGACTAACTCTCTGTCTCCCGATAAAAAATTATATATGTCGTAAGCGACGAATAAATATTTTACAGGAGAGCTACTTTACGAACTATTTTTGATACATTATTCATAGATGCCAGATTTTTTGGCTATTAATAATTTAGCCATTACCGCAGTTATGGGCCTAGGGATTTTTGGATTAGGATGATATTATTTTAGCTGTATGCTACAATAAAAAAGTGAAATACCTAAATTTGGTCATGTACAAAAGGTTTTTATAAGAGGCTTAATATAATAAGTAGAATACGTGGATGATATTTGCGCATATGAAATCGCGGGCACACTAGTCGTAAATAACTTTATTTGACGGAAGGCCATTAAAGATCCCGTAAAGAAGACTTCCGCATCTTGTTTTAGATATTGATATCAAGTTTGTAATTCATACAAAATTTTATGAGGGTAACAGGACTTTAAATTATTACACAAAGTTGTATCTACCAGAAGCTACAACATAAGTGTCTGTAACACTATCTTGGCGTCTCCACATCTCAGCAAACAAAAGATTGGTGTTGGGTCTTAACCGATTATTAAAAAAAAAAGAAAAAAAAATTGCATTATCTGATGTATGCCTCAACGGAGGTGGCATTGTCACTGAGCAATAAAACAAAAAAAAAAGTTAGGGTATATCACAATTTTTTTTATTACATTGTAATTAGCATGAGCATGATGATGTTAACACCATAAGGTTTGAATTATATATGTATGTACTTAAGTACATACATATATAATTCAAATTTTTTAACATAATTTATTAGTAGATACATATATACATATATAAGTATTATGTTTCTTAAGAAAAAGACTAAAACTTTTTTAGAATTTCCTTAAGTTACCTGAGGATAAATAATTTTTAGCTATAAGACCACCTATTATTTTGCCAAAAATGTATGGATGAATATAATGTGAAGGAAACGTAGAAGGCCTTCGGAGAACCTGAGCCACAGAATTCGGTGACCTAGGCTCAATATTCTACTTACAGTATTGAGGGTTTTTTTATTGCACGTATTCAGCAGACAGACAAACGGCCCACTTACTGGAAAGCGGTTACCATCGCCTATATTTGTAACACCAGATGTATTACCAATGTGCTGCCGCTCGCTCTCTAAAGGGGGATTAGACCCTGGCCACTAATGCCGGCACGCAACTCAGTTGTTATGGCGGCTTGCTCTAAACACCAGGGGTGGTAGCCAACCAGACGGGCAGATACCCTGCCACCTGGATGTGGGTTATTTTGTCGCCTCTTACGACAAGCCCCCTGGCCGCAGGAAATTGTATTCTTTCTCCGTTCTTGAACGCATAAGGAGTTATAGGCAGAATATAATAATACGAAGTTTTCTTTTATTGTATTAGTTTATAATGTCTTTTTATAATAAATTATATCTCTCGTTAAAAAAGATGTTATTTTTAAGAAATATACGTTTTTGTAATTATTTATCTTGCTGAGGAATAATCTAACTATCAATTTTTATACGCTAAAATGGGATAGAGATCCGAAGCTTACCCATATTAAATCACGAGCCTAGATATATCTAGTCTTCAGTATAGAAATCTAATAGACATTGTGAAATAGGTTTTTTTTTTATAGCTAGAATACAGCACACATGTAGTACCCCTGATGAAAATTTGTTACCGTCGACTACCGTCACCTATAGATATTTGCAACACTAGATCCACCAATGTACTGCTGGCCTCGAAGAGGGGCCTGACATCTGAGCACTGATGCCAGAATAGAAACAAGATTGTTATGGCGACATACGCATATATACTTTGATACATAGATGCAGGTAAAATATTGCAATTATAATAATCGATAATAAATAATATTATCTTATCTACCTGGATTACACAAACCCAAGGGCTAATCATATAATAGGTAGTACTTGTGATAATGCAAATTGGCATATGATACTTTTATGATACAATAAACCATACTTTTACAGGGATTACGTTACTAGTATGCCACCCGCGGCCCAGTTGTTAAGAGACCCTACTAAAATGGACATAAAGCCTCCATTGCCTAATGAATTAGTATATAAAATATAGGTTTTTCTCAAATGTAGAATATGTCGATTGTATACGTTCTAAGCCTTGGTAGCTTTGTGATTAACGTACGTGTTTGAACCTGCGGCTTAAAGCGATTTCATATCCTGACCCGGAAATATGTACCTCTTGGCAGTTTTCTAAGTAAATTTTCATATTGTTATAATAGGGTAGCGAAAATACTATTTTTAACACATATCCTTAAAAATGTATTTACGAAGCTTATATGTGATACATTGTTCGAAAGTTAAAAATTACCCACCATACTATGGAAGTCGGTAATTTCATCTAAGTATATATTTTATCACACGCCATGCAGTTTACAAAGTATATTAGTTTTACATTACGCAAATAAAAAAAGCTGAATAATCAAACCTCCTTGGAAGCTCTTTTGATCAATACATTTGTCTCAATTTAACAATTTAGGGTAAATGAGATGAAAGATGTAGTTCTAATTTTCACCACGCGCATGTGACGCCATTTGCAAATGTGCGCCATTTTCATATTAGAAACGTCAAATATTGTTCCGACTTTCCGACTGACATTTGTTTGTTTCATTACTTACTGTACTGTTTTCTCGTAAATGTGTTGAAAAACGTCGTATGACATACGTGCGGTTGTTGATTTTTTTCTAACTCGTGATTATGTATTACTATACATTCATCTACGTGTTTCTAAAAACCAAATTACCGCACTAGTATCACAAATAATTATTATCATCTCTCTCTTTTTTTGGTTGTTCAATATTGACCTCATGTAAATTAAATAGACATTTTATGTAATTTTCGTTTAATTGTAATATTATTTGTTTTGTTGTAATTACCTGTTCGAGTTAATTTTTATTTTTATTATATAAACTATTTTTAGTGGAAACTTGATTGATAGATGTATTAATTTTGTGTTTTATATTTAAGAATATTAATTATTGTATGTTTCCCAAGAAATCAAATTATATAAATAAATATATAGGTAAATAATGTTAGAATTTGTTGTAACAAGTCACTGCATCCCTAGTCTTTCCAAGAATTTATTTTACTTTTGACAGATCAATTAGTAATGTGTGAATGCATTACCTACTCGATTTGTTATAAAAATCGACTTCAATTATCAAGAAATTTTAATCAATTTAACTTGTCCATATATTTTTGCTCTAAATACGTGTAATAAATATACCCACATTACAGTAAACACATTTTACATATCTATTACATACATATATAATATATTAAAACTGTAGAGGTCGAATTTCTGTACAATGAAAAAAAAGGTAAAAACCGAGTCAGGTGGATGTAAGAAGTGAAATAGAAATAATTTAGATTTTTTTTCAATTTTTTGTGTTTCTCTGTTTGTCTGTCTGTTTGTACCGGCTAATCTCCGAAATGGATGGACCGAATTAAATGAAAATTTGTATGGCGGTAGCTTATATCCCTAGTCAACATATAGGATACTTTACTTTTACTTTGATCCCGAAAAATTAAAGAGTTCCTGTGGGATAGTTAAAAAACCGCACCACGCGGACGAAGTCGCGGGCATCAGCTAGTATTAAATAAGCCATTTTTGTAATAAAGTAAAGAAATGTAATAAATTATAATATTTTTTATTTTTAAATCGATTACTTTCGATTTATTTACGTACAGTGTCGATGGTTTAATAGTCTGTGCGTTACATGACTCACAGAACATCACTGTTACGTCACCTATAATAATAAAGTAGGACAATTATGTCATTTCTTTCATGTGGGCTTTATTGTCAAGAAATATGTAACTTGATGGACGTGCAAACGTGAAAAGTAACATAACGCTTGGAAACAGTATAAGTGCTGATAAGCGTGCAAGTATGGAGGGTAGAGGTAAGGATAATAATCTCTGTATATGAAGAAGTGTCCATCGAAATGCATTAAATTGGGGTGGCGCCACTTTAGCATCAGGGTGAATTGTAGTATTATACAGTATATTCGTTTTATAAAATTAAATAATGCCGAGTTAGAAAATTTAATATTTTTAGATAAAATTTTCTAACTGTGCATACTTCAGTCCGTTAACAACTGCTACATTCATACCACACCTACGCTAGCGCCATTTCGGAGGGTATTTGAAATATCATTGACTGTTTATAGCTGGACACTTTTTCAACTTTCCACCAATAAGAGACGGTTCTCCTTATCTCTACACTCCATACGTGCTAGGTACATATTAAATTTTTTTCACCGACTTTAGTTTAAAAATATAAAACATTATTTTTGATAAACGCCACATCAGCAACACGTATTGTGTATCGAACAATTTAAAAAAACTCTTTGATTTGATTAGTTTGGTTCTTTCTTCATTTCATTCATTTCGTTCATTCTGATTTGGTTTTCTAATTTCTTATGTGATCTGATTTTACTACGATGTATATATAGATAACAAACAAATGAGTAAAGGCTATCTAATTTCTTGTGGTATTAGCCCCGTATCCAACTAACCCAGAAAACCGAATAACAGTAGGCCCAAATAGAGATGTATGGACTGTGTAAAAGATGTTATGAAGATATATGGAGTGACAAGTGACGTGTGCCAGAATAGAGTTGTTTTGAAGACAAAGATACTGTACTGACTTTAAATAATTGGGGTAAAAGTGAAGCAGAAAATTATCTAGTATATAATGTGAAAGTGAGTTTCTTTGTTTATATATCTGTAAGTTTATTTTTTGTATTGGTGTATAGAAAAGTGTTATCAATCAATCAATAGACTTAAAGCTTATAATCGGTATTATTTAACTACTAATTCGTTTAAGACAAGCTGCCTGAACGTCTATGGTAATTTTAAAAGAACTCTTCAAAGAGTTTTTGGCGGGAACTGAAAGCAGATGTTGTGCTGTGCAGTTTTAGTTTCTAAAAATGTGTAAAATTACTCTAAAATGAACAACAGTTGTAGGATATTGCTAGTTTTTGAGTAGTAATTATGTGTTTTGTGAGAAATGTGAACTGTAAAGTCAAATGTGACCTTTTGAGTTGTCACAAGAACTCCATAGAATGGCACTAGCTGTTAACCTACAGATCAGCTGTGCTGTGCTGTGCAGATCAGGTTTAAGAAAATGAAAAAAACTACATTGAATCTAAGATCTGGCTAAAGGCCTAGCTGCCAAGCCATAAAATCGAATAAAAAAAAACTCCTTAAAAAATTAAGATTATTTTAAGCGTTTATTACTCCTTTTTAAACGGCTTCAACAAGTAGGTTCTCAATTCGTCCATATGTATTTGCTTTTTATATACATTTACGCATAAAACTTTTATAAACTAATTTCAATTGTACCTTTTTCTCTAGTGCTCTGTATAGCCCAAAGAAATAAATGACATGAAGAAAACGAATTGAGATTTTACTCGGCCTCAATTTCAAAATTGCTTAAACCTAGATATACGATAACTATTACTTTCTTGCAAAAAATAGTGGGTATAGTATTTATTTCTTGTGTTTCAGTTGCTTTTAAGTTTTATATTAATTAATTTTATTTATTTAATTTATTTGGGAAACATACAATAATTATAATTCTTACAATATACAACACATAAATTAACACACACATCAACTAAGTTTCCACTAAAAAAATAATTCATATTACGCATTTGGCTCATACAACTATAAGAAAATTATAATGTATTTAATACAATATTAGAAAATTAGATTTAAAAAATTCCTTATAATAAACTACAGATTACCTAGACTAGAATAATAAAGTTCTATAATAAATAAATTTTCGCAGTAATACTCTAGATTGCAAAACTTTATGGAAACCAATAGACATTATATAATATCGGGTTATTTCATACCTTTATTAAAATGGCTATGAAACAGGGATTTTACAGTTATTGAAGAATTTTACTATGGCGTTCCTGCACATGCTTTATCTAGCTTCGTATTAAATAAGATAAAATATAAACCAACGAATATATCTTATTTACTAATATATAAAGCTGTAGTGTTTGTTTGTTTGATTTAACGCACTAATCTCAGGAACTACTGGTCTGATTTGAAAAATTCTTTCAGTGTTAGATAGCCTATTTATCAAGGAAGACTATAAGCTATATATCATCACGCTAAGACCAATAAGAGCGGAGCACCAATAAATGTCAAAGAAGCAAGTGAGGTGTGTAAGAATAAGCCTAAATGGCGCTCTGTTGTTCGTGCCTACCCCGCAAAGGAACTGGTGTGAAGTTATGTATGTATGTACCAATAAAGAATGTTTCAAAATTTGAAACAAATTCCACGCGGACGATGTCGCGGGCACAACTAGTACTACATATTTACCTTGCATGTAATGTATATATTTATGTACTATATGCCATCTATATTACATGTAACTAGATGAAACACACACATCTTAATAGGTACTTCTATGCACTTTTACATCATACGGGATAGTACTGACAACAAAAGATTTATCTGGTTTTAAATCATACATACATACATAGATAACTACACGCCAGTTCCCTTGCGGGGTAGGCACGAACAACAGAGCGCCATTTAGGCCCATTCTTACACACCTCACTTGCTTGTTTGACATTCACAACTCTTGTCATGCACACTCGTCTGTTCTTAAGGCTCCTGACATCACCCTCCGCTAGTACACGATCAATTTAATCATGGAAGGTGTGTCGTGACCTTCCACGACTTCTGCATCCATCCACTTTTGCATTGTATATTTGTTTAGTCATTCTTTCATCATAAATCATACATTTAAGAATATTTGTTATTATCATTTTTATATAACTATCTACCAACAGTTTAAAAAAATATCAAAAGGGCCATGTCCGAGATTCATTGTTCTAGAAATAGAAGCCCAGATCCCAAAAGCCCAGAGTAGACCTAGTAAGGTTGTAATATGCCAACGATTAACTATCAAGATCTTTTATCTCATATTGGAACGAAGTTCCTTATCGCGCGTTGCGAAAGGGGGCTAGACGGAAAAAATTAAGACCAAAAGTTGTAACGACACTTCTTGCTATAGTTGTAAGCCGTGCGGCGTGCGCGTGTTTCTCTGTCTGTCTCTCTCTCTCATAGAAAGCAAGCCAGTTATTTTCCTTTCGTCTTTCTATTTCGCATTGAACAGTTTTTTATACATAATAAATAATAAATAAGTAAAAAAAAAATTTATTACAATTCCTTCACTAATAATTCGAAAGGAACTTCGTTCCATCCGGGTGTCCCTTGACACCTCTCAAGTTTTTTTGGTTTCTCGTAAAATATATTTGTTGTTGGTTGTCTGGAAGAGATCGCTGCCAGTGATAAGGCCGCTATTTGTACTTAATTCTAAGCTGTTTTTTGTATTGCTTCATAAATGTAATTGTACAATAAAGTGTATTCTATTCTATATTCTTAACATCAGGTCGAACAGCTCAACGGCACGCTCTCCGAAATGTACCCTAAAAAACTGATGCACTGGCAACACAGTGTTGATGCTTTAGGCATCTCAAGAAAATTCTTCAGAAATAAAATATACAATACGGACTGTATTAATTTAATGCTAGCATAGTCGCTTGAAGAAATACTCCTTATTAAAGCAACAAACGTAAAGTCAATACAAAATATATTGTTTCTCATTTATTATCAAATTAACTTTAATGAACTCTATAATTTTCTACTCACAAAAGTTACTGAGACTGTACAGTGTTCATTAATTGTAATTTTAATCTTAATGAAAACTGAAAACTCGAAATGAATCATTAAAATATTAATTGCGTACGTATTTTCACGGTCCAATAAGTTTAATGCAGCGCCTCACGATTCGTTCTCAAGTAATTATGCTTAAAATATTTTATTATTTACCAAACAGGACTAGGTCGGCCGGTTGGGCGGCGGAAATAGCTGTATCATTCAAGCGGCGCAAATGTATAATCTATACATATAATAAAACTGTAGAGGTCTAATTTCTGTACAATGAAAAAAAATGCTAAAAACCTTAGTCAGGGGGATGGATGTAAGAAGCGAAATAGAACTAATTTAGATTTTTTGTTTCTCTGTCTGCCTGTTTGTACAGGCTAATCTCCGAAACGACTGGACCGACTTAAATGAAATTTTGTATGGTGGTAGCTTATATTCCTGGTCAACATATAGGATACTTTTGAAAATAAAAAAGTTTCCGTGGGATAGTTAAAAAAACTTTAATTACTTAAACAGCTTTGAAGGAATAATAAACACCACGCGGACGAAGTCGCGGGCATCAAATAGTCCTCAATAATAATTATTTGTTTATGCCACTTGCTGTTGAGACGCTTGGACTATTAGGTCCTGAGGCTGATGAGCTTCTGAGTCTCTACAAAGAGTTATCACAACGCTCTATCGGCTCTTCAGGTGATCAAAGGATTGATGTTTACCTCGGATAACGAATCAGTATGATTATACAGCGGATTAAGAGTTTTTTTATTGTATGAGTTCAGCAGACAGGCAGACAGCCCATCTGATGGAAAACGGTTACCCTCGCCTATAGACATTTGCAACATCAAAGGCGTTACAAATGCGCTGCTGCTCTCTTAAAGGAGACAGGTCCCTGGCCACTAATGCCGGAACACAAATCAAAATTGTTATGGCGGCATACTCTAGAACAGGGGTGGTAGCTTTCGAGACGGGCAAGTACCATACCACCTGGCTGTGGATTGTTTTGTTGCCTTTTACGACAGGCCGCCCGGCTGCAGGAAATTGTATTCTCTCTCCGTTCCTGCACGGATAATATAGCCAGATTTCCGGGCATCTTAACCAAAGAAGACGGTAAATTAAGCTCAGTATTCTACTTATAGTCTTAAGGGATTATAGGTAGAATATATGCACAACATAATTAATTGTATAAATTAATAATGGAAGTTATTCTTTAATTTAACTTAATAACTTAAAATGTATAATATCACCTGTTTTAATCAATTAAACTACAATTATGAGGTAATTTCTTTGAGGCCAACAAAAAGTAACAACCAGTACAGTATAATAACATCAATAAATCAACAGACAAACAAAGAATGATCAAATGATTTATTGATGATGATGATGCTGATGAAAGAGTGTATGTAGGTATAACGTCAAGCTATAGTAGATTGTTACACGAGAGGTGAAAGTGACCTATTTAGGCATGAAATGTTGAGTGGAGTGGCTAAATAGGTCTTTCACCCGAGATTAACATTCTGCTTTTAATTTCAATATTAGAAAAGTAAATAGAAACTGATTAGTACATATCTAAATATGATTAACTCATTTAATACGTCATACCTATATGAAACGTTAAATCTTAAATTAAATTTATTTCGATTAAATAAGAATTTAGTGACAAGTCATTTCTAAGTATAAAACGATGTTACAAAATGGTAATATTTATTACTACAATTTATGCCGCGATTTAACAGTGGCTGTAAAAAAAGACAAAAAGAACATGAGGCGTATGTATTATCTATGGTTCGCATATATGCAAAAGTGGATGGATGCAGAAGTCGTGGAAGGCCACGACACACCTTCCATGATCAAATTGATCGTATACTAGCGGAGGGTGATGTCAGGAGCCTTAAGAACAGACGAGTGTGCATGACAAGAGTTATGAATGTCAAAGAAGCAAGTGAGGTGTGTAAGAATGGGCCTAAATGGCGCTCTGTTGTTCGTGCCTACCCCGCAAGGGAACTGGCGTGAAGTTATGTATGTATGTATGTATGTGCATATTTTTTTATTTTTTTGACAGCAGGGAAAAACGTTTCTCAGCAATGAAAAGTACTGTTTTCATCCTTTGCGATCTTGCAACTCCAAGCGTAGTTTCAGAATATGAGAAATGAAAAATATGTTATAAATATTATAAAAAAATCAAATTTAGGGACGATCTCCCAGACAATGGTAAATATGGAAAGTTTGTTTACGAAATTTACCATGGCAAGAATTGAATCCGGAATCTCTGCGTTCGAAAACCATCCAACCATAGGAGCCATCAAATACGTTTAGTCAATAACCTTCTTAGAGTAAATTATAGCCATAAACATAATTAAAACTAAATAATTTAATGAAACAAGTTGGCTGTAGTCAAATAAAACTTTAACAATACTCATTGACACTTGACATCTTTGTCTTCCGTGACACGGCTTCTGAAAAGTGGCTGAAACGTCGGAATAATAAAAATCAAATAAATTACCTCGCTGAAATCCGTTAAAACGTAGTTTTATTACAAAAAAATACAATTCGTACCTTCATAAATAATGGTGAAACATTGTCAAGAGGTCAGGTTAATTTCAACAAAATGTGAAATAACTTAACATTTCAACACGTATGGCAAATAAAACTTCGATGCAATAAAAATAATGATGTGAGACCTAAAATAATATGAGGTTAAAATTACTTGGAACTTCTAAACGATAAAAAGGTAACGTGTAATTTATATATTTCATCTTCTCTGAAGTTCTGATGTATAGAGGTGACTTTTTCAAGTGGACCTTCGGAGCCAAATCTTAAGCTATGCTAGACAGCGAAACACATTCAAAGGCGTCTTGAAGCCGGTTTTGATGAAAACAAAGATCATAGATTTTTATCATTAGATTTTTGAATAATCAACTACCTTAGACAGGAATCGAATCGGCTGATTATGAAAAAATAAACACAATCTGTATTATAACAAATCCTAGTGTAGCTTCTACAAATTAATTTCTTTGAAGGAATGTCAAATGGCAAACCAAAGGAAAGGGATATCAGACAGGGGTAATTCAAAATTCTAAAATCAATACTCTGAGTGTTTTTCGCTTCTTACATAGTTTAGGATGTGGCCCTGAAAACTCACTAGAAAAATACAGTTGTTATATACCAATTTAGAGGATAAACTACAAGCCATGGTAGCTTAGTGGTTCGAATCCTGACCGGAACGCATGCACCGTTTAGGCAGTTTTTTGACCTAATGTGTGCATATCGTTACAATTACCACTTGCTGACAGTGAAGAAAAACATCGTTGTGAAACCTGCACATCGATATAACCGATGTGTCAAACCCGCCAATCCGCTTTAGACAACCGTGGTATACTCTCCGTTGCCCTATAAATAGAGGACCCAAACCCAGCAGTGGGACATTTATAGACTGTTATTTTTATTTTTATTATAGTAAACTATTTCACTTACATGACAGCAGGAGTTTTCAGATGGAGCATTAAGAGCGTTGTTAAAATGTATCACCTATACTAATATTATAAAGAGGTAAAGTTTGTGAGTTTGTGACGTTGTAGGGGGTAATCTCTGGATCTACTAAACCGATTTTAAAAACTCTTTTACTGTTAGAAATCTACGTTAACAGGAAGTGTTATAACCTATATAACATGACGCTAAATACCACGGGAGCGAGACAGAGCGCGGGTTAAACCGCGCCGGGCCGCTAGTATTAGATAAAAGTAATCAATAGTTGTGGGTTATTAATTTATTTTGCAGAAAATTGTGTTTGTGTTGAAAATTTCAACTGCTTAGTGAAAAATGCCTTTTTGCACAGCTAACGAATTACCTCGTACAGTTAGTGAAAATCCTACAATTTATCTGAGGCCTAATCTTGTCAACTAATTATAAACCTAAGATATTCATGGATATTTATAACACAGGCTTGTTTCAAAAATCATGCAGAGCAATATTCAAACAGAAAAAAAATCTTACATTTCATAAAAATAATAAGTCATAAATCAAAAAATAATATAGGACTATCATAAAGGAGAGAGTCTTCAAGCATAATATACTTAACGCGCTTTCTGAAAGGGACTTTAAATAACTTATAAATAAACAAACAAGAATTTAAAAGTAACGAACTTACGTAACATAATAATTAACTTATCCAAACAATCTGATAATTTAATATTTTTGAACTTATATAAGTAAACAAAACTGACATTCAGGTACATTTACCAAGAAAGAAGTTTATAAGCTAATTTAGATATTTTCTCAAATATTTTGTTAATTTATAAACTAAGTTAAGTTTTTGTCTATCAGACATTATAAAGACCTATGAAAAATTGCTTGACTTTATTAATCTAAGAGCCAATTTTTCAATCATCAGATAAAAATTATCAGTCGAACAAATTATAACATGACTAAGTTCAAAAGTGAAACAATTTAACTGTTTAATTCATGCAACTGTCATTTATAATTTTCCCACGATGTGTAGTTTTTGTTTTATTTTATACCTTTTATCTGGTGATTGAAAAATCGGCCCTTAATTATAATTATAATAATATATTATTCACTATGTATGATATGTGTACTATAGATGTATGTTTACATGATATTTTCACTACGTATAGTAGTCCGATGATATCGCAGGGAACTCCTCAAAATTAAGGAGCTACCTAATATATATATGTATATATATATATATATATATATATATATATATATATATGTGTGTGTATATATACATATATATATATATATATATATATATGTATGTATTACACAAATCTCAACAACAATATTGCGAACGTTTCATAAAAAATAATTTCGTTTCAGACAAGGTTTTTCATATAATAAAAAACGTTTTTCACATTTAATTGATATTTATGCATATGAAATATTTGTAACTTTATTGTTGAGATTTGTGTAATACGAATTTATCGTAAATTAATTCTGTAAAATTATATCTTCGAAAACTAATTCTGGATAGTGAGTGGTTGACCTATTGTCAGATTTATTTATATCCCAAAATGGATAGACATATGGATTATATGGATTATAAGTTCCTTTTCATTCAGCTGTCGTTACCATATTCGAGACGCTGGCTTACTAGTCTAACTATATCTCCTCGTATTCAAAATAGTGTAAAATAAAAATATTATTTACTTCAAAAATAAATTCAAAACAAGTTAACTACGAAATAAAAATAAATATTTTCTTCATCGTGAAGTTGGTGACAGGTAAAACATAGAAAATAAATTAAATGTTAAAAGGTGTGTGTGTGAGTGTGCAAATCATACACGGCAGAAGTGTAACTTCAGAAAAGTAGCCTACGAAAGAATAAGATAAATATAGAGTATCAGGAGTATTAGGATAATTGTAAGGTGTATTACTTTAATAATATTATTACCAAGATCGAAAATTATTGTATATTTTAATGCAAAATATTACATTTCATATATTACATATTTAAGATATATTATAACACATACATACACGTGTGCATGACAAGAGTTATGAATGTCAAAGAAGCAAGTGAGGTGTGTAAGAATGGGCCTAAATGGCGCTCTGTTGTTCGTGCCTACCCCGCAAGGGAACTGGCGTGAAGTTATGTATGTATGTATGTATAACACATATTATTCAGATTCCATATTTTCATTTTGAACAAATGACACGAGAGGCTTATGGTAACTAAAATAGGAAAGAAGTCCTCTAGTTTTAATTTGATTTATGAACTTCAGAGCTTCAAACTATTTCCAACTCGTTTAAATTATTAAATATCCCTTTTTAGTGTCCGCTTTTTTTTTCGTTTCATTAAGTTCGAAATCACAACGAGTCTAAAGAAGTATTACTTGAAAAAACAGAGAGTTTATTTATAGACATCTGTAAGAAACTCTTTGACACTACACGTGATCAGAAGGCTGGCTCATATTTCGCGCAACAAATAAGTATTGCCATACATGGTGGTAATGGAACCAGCCTTCTGGGCACACTCCCCGTTGCCAGTGATCTGCTACATAGTGTATTTAAGTTTTAATTCTGAGATCATTCAAATTGTTATTACCATTTTATATGGCTAAGATTCCGAAATGAAAAAAATATTTCTTTACTTTTTAGTTTCTTTTTTATTTTTTATTGCAGGAGTTCAGCAGACAGGCAAACGGCCCACTTGATGGAAAGCGGTTACCATCGCCTATGGACATTTGCAACACCAAAGGTGTTACAAATGCGCTGCTGCTCTCTTAAAGGAGACTGGAACCTGGTCACTAATGCCGGAACACAACTCAAGATTGTTATGGCGACATATTTTAGACCAGGGGTGGTAGCCATCTAGTTGGGCAAATGCCCTCCCACCTGGCTGTGGGTTGTTTTGTCGCCTCTTACGACAGGCATGGCCGCAGGAAATTGTATTCTTTCTCCGTTCCTGCACGGATAAAAATAGTTAACATAAAATACCGTTGAGGTCTTTTTTTTTAATAAACAATGAACCGCAGTATTCTTGAAGCAAAAACTTTGTACTCCTTTTTACGAAAATTGCGCGGTCTTTTGTTAAAATCAAATTAACAGCGTAGCCTTGGCGAAATCTGTGATTATAGAAGTATATTCTTTGACAACTGAACCTTAATAATGTTCAAACTTTATTATTTAAATTAATTATGGTCGAATTACGAACACTGGGTGACCACTAGTTAGTATAATAATCTAAGTTTTTTCTAATTAACCTCAGTCCATTAATACTGTAATAATCGTAATGGTATTCACAAAGCCTTCGTCACTTTCCTTATAATTTAATAATTAATGCATAAAATTAAAAATATTTTTTTCTTTGATGGTTTACGTTTCCTATTGAATTCATCACGAATGCCGGTTGCTTTTTTCTTTTTATCTTTTCAAATGAAACGTAATTTTTACTTTGTTAAAAAAGTTATGAATTTAACCATTTTATTTTGAGAGCAAGTATTTTTAGTATTTTCTTTAATTTATTAATCAAGGAGTAAAAAAAGAGTTTAATTAATTACGTTATTTTAAGATTGTATCCGTACTCATCATCACTTAGGCTGGTGTGCATAGACATTTAACTGAGGTTTAAAATAAAATAATCACTGTTTAGC
Organism: Dendrolimus kikuchii; assembly: GCA_019925095.2. Taxonomy (NCBI): domain Eukaryota; kingdom Metazoa; phylum Arthropoda; class Insecta; order Lepidoptera; family Lasiocampidae; genus Dendrolimus; species Dendrolimus kikuchii. Next base: position 18,712,620 of record CM034397.1, read on the forward strand.
CATATAGTCTTAGCGATTATTAGCACACAAACCTCAGTTTCGTTGTCCCTTTGATTTAATTATTATTTCATCTCAGTTAGCAGCAGACTAAACGGGACTTGACTTGACATGACAATTTTATACGATTTTTGTTGGGCAGTATTTCAAATACTTGTAATTGAAATACGTAATTGAAATACAAATACGTATTTTGTATTTGTATTTCAATTACTTCTTAAAAATGTAATTTGTAATTAGTATTTCAAATACCTGACGCTGAGGTATTTTGTAATTAGTATTTCAAATACTTATGGTTGCAAAATACATTTCACAAAATACATTTAGCTACCTTATTAATGGGTGAGTTCTTCAGTATATAGCGCTCGATAGCTTTCATAAGCAAAATGGTGACCGCTAAATATTAATTATATTCTGCAGTACTGGCCATTTAAAATAAATATTTTTGTTTGGCTAAGATATATAATTTCAAATTAATTTTATTTTGATAACACGAAATTCTTTTTTAAAAAATAGTCATTTATTTATTATAAGTGTTATGTTTTCTTCGTATTTGAATCTTTTTCGTCATCATGGATAGTTAAAAATTCGAGTAATTATGGAATAAGAGTACCGTCGTGGCAGCAACGCGGCAAGAGTGACAAGCAACATCAACGACCTTTATGAGCGAACACTACAATGAACGCACCACTTGTTATTGGTTTGCCCGCTTCCATTCTGGAAATTTCGATCTTTTTTTTATAGCTGGAGTACAGCAGACAGGCTGACGGCCCACCTGATGGAAAGCGGTTACTGTCGCTTATTTGCAACACCAGAGATCTCATCAACCCGCTGCCAGCCTCGAAGAAATTTTATGACACCCTTTTTGAAAAGGTTCTACAGAACCGTTGTGTACATGAGCGAAGCGGCTTAAAGAAGTGGGGGTGAAATCCCAACACATGGCGAGAGGTTCGATGGTAGAAAGAGGAGAAGAAAGAGGACGAATACACTATTCTATACAGTTCTTCCGAATACTCCCCGTTATACAGTCAGTAGAATACGTAGAGAGAAGCGAAGTCTCTCATAAGGCCAAGCCTATCTAGACCATCTGTGAGTGTGGGATCATCAACAACGTGAATGGCTCGACGTTGAATATAGTCTAGGGGATCGAGTTGGTAGCCAGGTGCTCCAGCCCAAAAGTGTGACCAGTACTCCATATGCGGGCTCACCTGGGTTTTACAAAGCACAAAGCGTTGCCGCGGTGTGAAATACTGCTTGGACCGGTTTAACATTCCCAGCTTCTTAGAGGCAAGTTTTGCCTTGCCTTCAAGATAGCCCCTGAACATCGTTCGCGATGTCAACACTGAGGATCCCAATACTCTTGGTGGTGGTAAGGGGAGTTCCTTGGAACTGAAGCAATTGCTCGAATGGAGTTTTTTTGGCAGAGAATACGTAGACCTATGTCTTCTTGGGGTTGAAATGGACAAGGTTTTGTCTCCCCCATTCAGAGACTCACTCTAAGGAATACTCTACTTCAGATACAAATCTAACCCAACTTTCCTCCATAAATGATCGAGGGAAATTTGCACGACCAGAGTACTGCGCATCGCCTGTGCTGTCATCCGCATTGGAATGAATGTTGCGAATAGACAACATATCATTGATATGTAAGATGAACAACGTTGGCGATAGCACACAACCCTGGGGCACACCAGCGTTGATGGGCTTAAAACTTGAGCAACAACCGTCGACAAGGACTTGAATGCTGCGCTCATCAAAAAAGCTGGATATCCAGGTGCAAGGCCCTTCTGGTATCCCAAACGATGGCCGCTCCGATAGAAGAGCCCTGTGCCAGACCCGGTCGAAGGCCTTAGCAATATCTAGAATTCTAGACTAACTGCCAGTGCTTCCTCTTTGCTCTCAATGGCTTCAGCCCAACGGTGGGTTAGGTAAACCAAGAGATCCCGAACTGAGCGACCGTGGCGGAAGCCGTATTGCCGATCGTTTAGCAGCTGGGAATCTTCGAGGTAACACAAGACCTGCGCGTTGATAATACGCTCCATCACCATTGAGAGCAAAAAGGTTATTGCTATAGGCCTATTCGATAGTGTCTGTTACGTCCCTTTTTTTGGGGACAAGGTGCACATGGGCAATCTTACACGAAGCGAGGACACAACCCTTGTAGTAAGAGAGAGTGAAAAGTCGGGCAAGGACTGGCTGGGGACAGATCAGCTAAACACGTCTGCAGCACAATGGCAGGATTGCCATCAGGGCCAGAAGACTTTTTGACGTCGAGGGAGAGGAGAGCACATCGGACTGCTTTTTGAGTAAAGCGCACCTCCGACATTCTAGACTCACACTCAGGGATTGTAGGTGGAGTTTCTCCTATGTCTCAAGAGTTGAATTGGCCGCAAAGATTTCATCCAGAAGATTGACTTTATCTTTGGCGGCGTGTACCAGACAGTCGTCCACTGTGCGCAGAGGTGAAAGAGACGCCCGACAAAAGTTTCCTTGGACACCTTTGGTGAGGGCCCAAAAAGCTCTAGTCCCTGAAGAGTAGCTAGAGAGGCGCTTACCAATTCTGCCGATATGATCGAATTTTGCTCTTGCGAGCTGTTTTTTGAGGGACCTGAGGGCGGCATTGTATCACTTTTTCAGGTCAGAGGAACTTGGAGCCTGACGACCCGCGCTACAGTCCAGGCTGGATAAGCCTGTTTCTTTAGCTTTACAGCTTCACTGCTGTACTTATTGAACCATTGTGGTTTACTCGTACCACCGATAGGTACAGTTGAGTTTGGAATTAAACATGCTATTCGCTGCAGTACTACATCGGCGATCCAGTCTGTGCTCGGATCAGAAGCTTGCGACGAGAAACATAACTGCCTCCATGGGTAGGATGCATAGAATTCACGGAGTCCATCCCAATCTGCTGACCTGTATCACCACACCTTCCGTCATCCAGCGGGACGAGTCCGATCGGGAATAGGAAGGGGCACCACCAAAGATACCAGACAATGATCTTAGGTTCTCAGTGGAGCACTGATGAAGATCTGGTAGTTCTCCGGGTGTATGGTCAGCAGAAGATCCAGCAAAGAAGACTCATTATCCACTCTATCCGGTATTCGGGTAAACTTCGTAATCACCTGAGTGAATCCATTGACGAGAGCAAATTCGTAGGCAGTAGTCCCTGACAGATCAGTTTTCGGGGAACCCAACCACTCAGCGTAACGAGCATTAAAATTCTCGAGTATGACTACCTCTGCAAAAGGATACTGCCCAAAAACTTTGTCGGTCACCTCATGAACGAGTTCAAAAAAGCGAGCTGTTTCAGTCCTTGTGCATTCCCTGCCATGGGACCGATATAAGCATGCATAGATCCGGGTGGAACCACCAAAATCTACGCGTACCTACAAGATGGAAATGGCGACGAATTGTGAAGCTTGCCACCACCCCTGTCATGAGGACCACGACCACTCTGCCAAGAGTGTGACGACGAAGAAGAAGAACAAGATGGAAATATCCCTATCTTCGAGGCCGTGGAGATTAGAATAAAAAAAAAATAATAACATTAGGTTAACTTATTTCAGAAAAAACGGCAGTTACATAGGCAAGGACCTAATAATAATTATTATTTGATTTTTTGTGAGTATTTTATTTACATAAACTAACACCTGACGGTATTTTGTAATTTGTATTTTGTATTTGTATTTTAAATACATATAGTTGAAACGCTGTATTTTGTATTTTATATTTCAAATACCCGACTTAAATTGACACTTGACATCTTTGTCTTCCGTGATCACGGCCACTGAAAAGTGGCCGAAACGTCGGATAAACCAAAATCAAATAAAATTACCGCGCTTAAAACCGTTAAAACGTAGTTTTATTATGTATACAAGTCGCGAAAACTTAAGAAAATATTGTATGTCTTTAGATGATTGCTATAAAACATTTTCTTTTGTAATTTCTAATTTTAGATGTGACTTAAGTTGTTTTAAACATTTAAATATAATTAGATAGTGTAATTCATTGCAAAAATCCTGTTTGTAATGTTCGAAACTAATTTTCTAAGGATAATCAGTGTATAGAAGGACACATTTTTCTCAATAACTACTTTCTTTCCGTTATCCGAACATCTATAAGCTACTTAATAGATAGATAGTACCTGTGATACAGCAAAAATAATAATAACAAGAGAAATTGTTAACTTATTGTGTGCCTCTATAAGGCGAAACATGTACAATCGCGGTATGAAAAGGTTTGCCACCTTAAAATCGACTTTTACTTGCACGTATACCAGAAACAGTACTGCCAATATTTTAATAAATGCTACGTTTATAAAATATGAAAATGTGAAAAAAGAAAGTTGCAATGTTGACAATGACAGACACTGAGATTAACAACAAGAAACAAAGAGGATATAATCACTACGCTTATCATAAATATTAAAACTAATAAAAAGGTTTTACTTCTGCAAACAATCTACTTAGACAAGATAGAAAATCAAACAACTTTGATCTTGGTAATTTTAAACTTTATTGTCAAACATTAAACATATTTTTTTATGGAAAAGTGTATTCTGTGACTTACTTTAAAAAGGTAGCATGTGATCGTGGAACGTTAAATGAATCGATTTGAAAGTTGGCGAATCTTTTCATACCCCGAGTGTACTTACCATTCTCTTTTCTTTAACCTTATTCGAATCCCTTGGGTCGACATAAATAAAATCTTTTTCTTTCTTCGTACAAATAATGCAACTCTTTTTTGGTCTACCTTTACAATTTTATCTAATACTAGGACATACCCGCGACTTTTCCGCGCTTGACTTGAAATTCCCGCGAGTCTCCTGGGAGACAAAGTATCGCAGAATTAAAAAAGAGTGTGAACCATCGTTTTAGTGGAAACTGTGTTGGAATCAGCACAATAGTTTATGCACCCGAACAATTTCGAATCGCTCCCGGGAAAATTCCCTTGAGATTCCCGTGATAAAAAATCACACATTTTATTACATAAAAGTTGTTTTCGATCAGTGAAAAAATATATTTTTTTAATCTAGCCATTTTAAATAATTCCCAGAAAAATTCCTGCAGAATTCCCAGGATAAAACGTAGCGCAGATTTTAAGGCTAAAAATTAGCTGGCGATTAGTGAAAACCGTACTGAAATCGGCCCAGTAGTTTTATGTGAATCCCGAACAAACAGAAAAGAAATATAAAAAAAATTGCATCAAGTTTTCCAGCGTTTATATAATCTATTCCAGTTGTTTTTTAAACAGCTTTAATGTACAGACGAAACATGTTTAGAATTTTATAATATTATAGATGATACAAAATATAAAGTAAAAAACATGTTGCTGGGAAGTTTGTTGCGCGACTTCTTCTATAACTAAACTCGATTTGGTAGCGGTCGTAGACTCATGACCATCAATAAGTAATTTGAAAAATTCTGTTTTGATAAATTTATACTCATTTTCATTAATTCATCTCCATCTATCCATCTCCCTTCCATCATCGGACTACCAGATGCACCGGCATGCGGCACCGATATATGGTAGATATTCCACGTATAAGAATAAAACACATCTAGCTTCATCATACGGACCGCAAAGGAGTGAAACTCATTGCTGAAGTCTTTCCCGATACATATAACCGGGGTATCTTCAAGTCCCGTGTGAATAGGTACCTTCTAGGGTAAGCGTGCTCCATCCTAGACAATATCTTCTCTCCACATAGGCCGAGATCATGGTAAAACGTGAACCTATACTACTGTTACGGACAGAGAGCACCCCCCCTGACACACCCGCCGGAGCACTCTCCGCGCCCCGCATATCGCCAACGCCTATAGCTCGCGCAATTAGCAGCTAGGCGTCGGAGGGAATGCGGGATATAGGAGCGGCCTTCAAGGCCGAAAACTTACTTACTTGCTTGCTTACTACTTGCGACTTACCACTCTTAACCATTCTCACTCGACTCTCGCGCACTTACTTATTCTATGTATTATATAACTCAATTTACGTAAATAGTTTAATGATAATCATATAGTCCAGTATATCGGGTTTTATTTTCAAAAAAGAAGCAACTGCCAACAATAACTACTATAAAAAACAAAAAAAAACTACAGTGTTCACAGGTACATGAAAACATTCGAAAAATTCGGGACGTGGAATTCGTGAACTCAATATTGCAGAATTATTCCAATCGGTCGTTATTCCAAATTGTTATGGTGTATAGTTCAATTAGAGCTAAAACAAACTGAAACTGTAAACTTTGTACAACAATAGTTTCTAAATGTATCACATTTATGAAACGACTTCATAAAGGAGGCTGTTTTGAATTCGACTGTGTTTTGTTCGTTACTCGATTTCTCCGTCAATTGTGAACTAATTTTGAAAATTTTTCTTTTAATCGAAAGGGTATACTCCCGAATTGGTCCCATTGTAACCATGTTAGGATCATGTGAGTGGATTCGAAGGAATTATAGAAACTCACTAACATTATGAACCAACTTCTTCGTAACACGAATCTCCGTCAATTGTTAACCGATTTTCAAATTGTTGTCTTTACTCGTAAGTGTATACTCTCAACGTAGTTCTATAGTCACCAAGTCAGGATCTGATCCCAGGGAAATCGAGAAAAACCCTTACTAAATAAAGAACGTCGTGCGCTAAATTCTTGGAAAAGCTTGTATATGCGTGTGCGGTGTTACATTTTCTACAGGCGCTTAATTTTTTATGTGTATATTACGCGATTAATCCGTCGATTGTGGATCGTATTTGATTTTTTTTCTTTATTCGTATAATCCCGAACGCGGTTGGTGGTAGTAGGACATGGTCATCAAGTCAGGATCTGATTAGCGGATCCCAGAGAAAACGAGAGTGACCCTTATTAAAAAATGCCGAGAGCCTACACTTTAAAAAAAAAGCTTGTATACGCGTGCTAATATTACACTTTCTACAGGCGTTTAATTTCTTGGTAAGCATGTTGCGCGATTTCTCCGTTGATTATGTTTTTTTTAACTCCCGAGATGGTCCCATAGTCACCAAGCTAGGATCTGATTTGTGGATTGCAAGGAAATCGAGAGCAAGGCTTGTTGAAGAGCATATACATCGAAGAGTGAGATGGCAATTTTGTATACGCGTACCAGTTGTATAATTTCTACAGGTGCCTAATATATTATTTCTAAAGCTATTGAAGTATTTGCACAAACTAAAAAGTTTTTTTTTTGTAACAAAAACGAAACCGATTTCAAACTTAAAAGCATTATATATTAACCAACTTCTTTTTACATCATCTTGAAGTTGGTGTCGAGTAAAATATAAAATAACAACAACAATTTTTACTAAATGTAATAATTATTATATTTAACTGGGCACTGACTTCAAGATGTTGTAGAAAAAAGTCGGTTAAATATTTATTTTTTGGTTTTTAGTGTGAAGTCGGTTTTTTTTACTGCCGAAGTTCAGCAGACAGGAAGACGGCCCACTTCATGGAAAGCGGTTACCATCGTTTATGGACATTTGCAACACCAAAGGTGCTCTACAAATACGCTGCTGCTCTCTTAAGGGAGACTGGAACCTGGTCACTAATACCGAAACACAACTCAAGGTTGTTATGGCGGCATACTCTAGACCAGGGTGGTTGCTATCCAGTCGAGCAAATACCCTACCACCCGGCTGTGGGTTATTTTGTCGCCTCTTACGACAGGCCGCCCGGCCGCAGAAAATTGTATTCTTTCTCTGTTCCTGCACGGATAAAAATTACTCGTTGTTACTTATAACGTCATAAAGTACGCTGGTACAAAATGTATCAGGAAGTGACGTTTTATAAATGTATACAAAGCTTCTCAGTTGTTATAATAACTATCCGGTCTTCTATTTCCACAAAAATAGTTCATTAAGTGTTGTAACCTAAAATAAAAAGTTTGAATGAAAATAATACCCCTCAATATAATTAACTACCAAATATAGATAACCTCCTAATTAATTTGTAACCATGTTTATTTCCCTACTATAAGGCAATATAAAAAGCGCCGACCAAAATAATCTTATGGGAACAATTCACTAGTATTTTGTATAATTGGGCATGTTTATGACGTAGGTACCATTTGTTTGATTGAACTTTGTGAACGTAATAGTTCTTTGCTTCTACACGTTTTTTTATCAATGGAATTTTCTTACAACGATAAAATTTCCTTAGAATTTTCTTTGAAATACTTTTCGCGTAGTGTATGTCGCTCGAGTTAACTTTGATATCCTTATCTCATGCGAACTTTCGTATTTTCCGTCATAAATATAAATAAAAATAAATCATCATACAATCACACAAACATACATTACGCGGTAGAGCCATGCTGGAATTATCATTTTGATTACAGCTCTTAGGCCCGGCCTGATTGGTATGATACCACGCTCGCACAGAATATCGGCATCAAACGGTTAGGCATGAGATAATCGTGTTTCCTACGACAAGTGAAAGTTCCGAAAGCACACTTCCCCGTCCCCTCCTCTTATCCCATTGCTTTATTCCAGCTATACTCTAACCGCGGCCCGTGGGCCATATGTGGCCCGCCAAGCATTTGTAAGTGGCCCGTCTGACATACTCATAGTTGTACAACTACATTGTTAACACCTCTGGTGTTACAGTCACCCTCATCCAACGAGGTAACATCATCGACGCACCATACACATACAGAAACCCCTACATGGGCATTATAATAAAAAGGTTGAGAATCGCTACTTTATTCCATTCCTCATGTACGATTTTTTTTAATTTTTTATTGCAGGAGTTCAGCAGACAGGCAGACGGCCCACTTGATGAAAAGCGGTTACCTTAGCCTATGGACATTTGCAACACCAAAGGTGCTACAAATGCGCTGCTGCTCTCTTAAAGGAGACTGGAACCTGGTCACTAATGCCGGAACACAACACAAGGTTGTTATGGCGGCATACTCTAGACCAGGGGTGGTCGCCATCCAGTCGAGCAAAAATACCCTACCACCTGGCTGACTACTGAGACATCCAGTAGTATATGCACATAAGTTACTTTTCGCGGCGCGCGTAGGCATAGGTTAAAAACCACAGACGCACGCGTGTCCGTCAGTGGGCGTCTGATGGCTGAAATGATTATGATGATTAAGTTACAAATATAAGCGAGCAGGGGCGGCATGTTTCAGTGTTTGCCCACCTCCATGAAAAAATTCAAGATTCGGGGTGCTCTATCCCATAACCACTTTGCATTAGATAGGCCATTCGCCTGCTTGTCAGTTTCGCATTAAAAAAAATATATATTCCACAGCAAGGATGTGATAAATTCTCTGTACACGAATGGCTCACGCAAACAACGCTTAAAATTACGTGACTTTGAATCTTGAGCCGAAATCATCATTACTTAGACAGTTGTCTGACCAAATGAGGATATTGTTTACAATTACCACGTGCGACGGTATAGGAAAGTATCTTAACTATAACCAACGGACGTTTCACGCGTCCGACGGTTATCACCAAATCAGTCAAAACCTGACTACCAAATCAGTCAAAGCTCGAATGCAACTGAAAGGAGACTTGTTAAGACAAAGTTTGTTCCTAAGTTTGATGTCTGAATGGGGTGCTCTACAAATCTTTTCTAAAATTCCCTCGAATAGTAGAACTTGCATCCGCGGCAGCCTTTATGTCCGCGATGAAGCAAACTTTAACAGAGTCGCCTTCGTAGGTATGGTCCAGTTACGAACTGATAAGTTATTTATGGATAAACGTGTAGCTGGCTTGATATCGTAGAAGATGATAGTATGTAGTGAAGAGCTATGAGAAAGAAAAGTGGAAACTTCGAAAATAATTATAATTTAACACAATTATAAAGACATTGATGAAATTATTCATAAGTGCCTTGCGAAGGTAAGCTCTATAAAAATTTTTAACCAACTTCCAAAAGGAGGAGGTTCTCAACTTGGTTGGTATTTTATTTATATATGTACACCGATTACGCTGAGATTTATGATCCGATTTACGTGATTCTTTTTCAGTTCGATGGAAAATAGTTGCTATATTATGGTCCTCTAAAAATTTAACATAATTTGGCCCAGTAGTTTTTATTTTATGAAATTTTTTATGAACATTTTTTCCATTCCGTTCCGTATGTACACCGTTACGCTGAGATTTATGATCCGATTTACGTGATTCTTCTTTAGTTTGATGCGGAATAGTTTCTATTTGGTCCCCTAAAAAATTTACATAGTTTAGCCCCGTAGTTTTCATTTTATGAACACATTTTTATGAAAATTTTCCGTTCCCGTTTCTTGGGACCTATATTTTTTTTTATTTAAGGCGCGCGGCGCCTTTCGTAGGCCTACCCATAACTAGACACTAAAAGATAACAAATAAAAAAAACTTCATTTTAAAAAACCGACTTCAAAAAGTATAAAATAACTTATTTCTAAAGCTATTTTTAATTATAATATCTTATTTTTAAGATATGTTATCTAAAATATTTTAAAGTATAGCTTTAGAAATAAGTTATTTTATACTGTTTAGTTTTTGAAGTTGTTTTTTTTAAACGAAGTTTTTTTTTATAAGGAAATCCATATTAGAAGTATGAATGGCGTTAACACGTTTGATGCATTTCATTAAGTTTAAGAATTATGAAGAATATATGTAGTATTTTATAGTCAGATATTTAACATTTTGAACCGTTAGTATTCAATTATAATTGTAGCTGTTAATATTAAATTTTTACAAACTTTAAATAATGAGTAGTTTTGTCAACATTTTCGAAAATGAAGCTTAATTTTAATCGTGATAAATTTAAAAACTGATTGAAGTAAATATATTAAACAATTAAACTTAGAAAAAATAAGATTAAGTTATCTAGTCAAATTAATATTAATTTAACAAATTTTAAATAAAATAAAAATTACATATTTAAAATTAACATTAATATTCTGCCTGAAATCGTCCTTTTGTCAATCTAATTTTTATAATTTATTATACTCGTTGGTTGTCTAATTAAATCAATACGGCGTATTAGAAAATTATAACTGACGACATTTAACAAATACAGTTTTGAATATAAATTTTACAAATTAATCATCGTTAAAATAATAATAATAACTTGTAATTTTTTTTTTTTTTTACCAATTGTGTATATTTAAATTATTAAAACCAGTCACACTATTTCGCCAGTAAAATATGTAAACCATTGTGCTATATACAAAATTAAATGTGAAAAGAAAGATATTACTAAAAGAGTTTTAAATTATTTTATAATTCAGAGACTGCCGACTATTAGTATATTTTTCAAAAAATTAGTTTAGTAAAGCGTTAATTTTCTTTAAAAATAAAAATTGTATTATTACATCTAAATGTGTTTTAAATAATTAAATATTTTCTACGGAAAATTCTATCGCTTATAATAACCACTTACCTTGTTTTTACGTCTGCGTGAAACTTTTTTCAGCGAGTGCAGTGGTGTCTCGCGATTAGCAGCAAGATAGAATGGTGTTGTGCTCGCTTCCGACCAGCATTTATAAAGCTCTAGGGCGGGCTGTAGGCGGAGTCACGCACGCGTATCTAGCCAAAGTGGACGAAGGATTTGGATTGAAAAACTTGTGATATATGGTATTTATTGCTATGGATGGATTTATGGGAATCTTGATTGTCGTTGAAAGTGTTGATGGTTCAATAACCATCAACACTGCCATTCAACAATTCAACCATTCACTGCTTGATGACGTACATACATACATAACTTCACGCCAATTCTCTTGCGGGGTAGGCACGAACAACAGAGCGCCATTCAGGCTTATTCTTACACACCTCACTTGCTTCTTTGACATTCATAGCTCTTGTTATGCACGCTCGTCTTTTCTTAAGGCTCCTGACATCACCTACTGCTAGTACACGATCAATTTGATCATGGAAGGCCTTCCACGACTTCTGCATCCTTCCACTTTTGCATTGTATATCTGTTTAGTCATTCTTTCATCATGCATTCTTTCCACATGCCCGAACCACCGGAGCATTCCTTTCCTTACCTTCACCCCGATACTCTCTTTCAGACTTACTCTCTTTCTTACTTCGGTATTACGAATTGATGACGTAGATAGTGATAATTGAATATCTTATAGTCTAATAGTAGTATTGCCGGGGTTCATATTTTAGTAATCTCCATGTAAATACCTTGCGATATTTTCACTCATCGTCTACATTATAGTAATTACAAACATAATTTATAATATTATAAAATTCTAAAAAGACATGTCTGTACATTGAAGCTTTAAAAAAAAAACACGATGCATTTTTTTCGATTTCTTGTCTGTTTATTCAGGATTCACGTAAAAATTACTGGACCGATTTTGATGCGGTTTTCGCTGATCGACAGCAAATTTTTAGACTTAAAATCTACGCTACTTTTTATCCTGGGAATCTTGCGGAAATTTTTCTGAGAATGGATTAAAATGGCTGGAATAAAATGTGATTTTTACAGTGATCGATAGCAAATTTTATGTAATAAAATGTGTGAAATTTTCAATCCCAGGAATCCGACAGGAATATTCCCGGAGGGGGTTTCTAGTTGTTAATATAAAACATTCACGCCGGATAGACGAAAAATTAGTAGAATCTTACAATACGATATGTCGTAAGTAAATACGGTTTATATCTTCAAAAATGTACGAACGAATTATCTAACTCTATTTAGATAATATTTTCTTAAGTTTTCGCGACTTGTATACATAATAAAACTACGTTTTAACGGTTTTAAGCGCGGTAATTTTATTTGATTTTGGTTTTTCCGACGTTTCGGCCACTTTTCAGTGGCCGTGATCACGGAAGACAAAGATGTCAAGTGTCAACGAGTATTGTTAAAGTTTTATTTAGCCTACCGCCAACTTATTAATTTTAATTATTTAATTTTTAATTTTGTTTATGGTTATTATTTAATCTATGGGAGCCTAATCTAATTTACTACCGCTTCGCAACATGTTATGGCTTGAAGAGAAGAAGCGGCGCAAGAAACTCTTCAGCAAACATGCCTAGCTCTAATAATTTTATATAATATTAAAATGGGTGGAAGGAAAAATAAAAGTAATTATCAGTCAAGTTGGTTTGTGTTCCGTTGTACGCAGAAAGAGCTCACAGTGTCTTGAGGTCTGGCAGCTGGTTTTTGCTGGGTTTGGATCTTAATAGTTTTGATAATTGGATCCCAAACAGGTGGTACTTGCCAACCATCTTCTCTATTGAAATTTGGGTGTTTTTTGATTTCAATAGCCTCACGCATCATTCTAGGTATGAAACGATTCTCTTTCGCGAGGATTTGTGGGTTATCGATTCTGATGTAGTGGTTGGGTTTATCCAGCGTGTGTTCACTGATCGCAGACTTCGTAGACCTTGTGTGTTTCATGTCAGCAATGTGTTCTTTTACTCGTGTTTTTATGCTCCTCTTTGTTTGCCCAATGTATGACAATCCACACTCACAATCAAGCTTGTAAACCCCTGCATCCTGGAGTGGGATATTGCATTTCACAGGTCTCAGAAATTGGGTAATCTTTTTCTGCGGCTTGAAATATGTTTTGATTGAAGCTCGCCTGAGGATGTGACCAATTCTGTCTGTGACCCCCTTGATGTAGGGTAGGGTAGCAGGGCACCGCCCAACTGAAGGTGGTTTGGGGCCTTTGTGACGTTGGTGTGGAGTCTTCAGCTGATTGCGTTGTAGAACTCGCTTGACATGCTGAAGCTCTCCAGCTATGTGGTTCTCGTCACAAATTTTCCGTGCTCTCTGAAACAAAGATTTGCCCACGGTAGCTAACTGACTAGGATGGTGGTGAGACGAAACCACCAACGTCACAAAGGCCCCAAACCACCTTCAGTTGAGCGGTGCCCTGCTACCCTACCCTACATCAAGGGGGTCACAGACAGAATTGGTCATATCCTCAGGCGAGCTTCAATCAAAACATATTTCAAGCCGCAGAAAAAGATTACCCAATTTCTGAGACCTGTGAAATGCAATATCCCACTCCAGGATGCAGGGGTTTACAAGCTTGATTGTGAGTGTGGATTGTCATACATTGGGCAAACAAAGAGGAGCATAAAAACACGAGTAAAAGAACACATTGCTGACATGAAACACACAAGGTCTACGAAGTCTGCGATCAGTGAACACACGCTGGATAAACCCAACCACTACATCAGATTCGATAACCCACAAATCCTCGCGAAAGAGAATCGTTTCATACCTAGAATGATGCGTGAGGCTATTGAAATCAAAAAACACCCAAATTTCAATAGAGAAGATGGTTGGCAAGTACCACCTGTTTGGGATCCAATTATCAAAACTATTAAGACCCAAACCCAGCAAAAACCAGCTGCCAGACCTCAAGACACTGTGAGCTCTTTCTGCGTACAACGGAACACAAACCAACTTGACTGATAATTACTTTTATTTTTCCTTCCACCCATTTTAATATTATATAAAATTATTAGAGCTAAGCATGTTTGCTGAAGAGTTTCTTGCGCCGCTTCTTCTCTTCAAGCCATAACATGTTGCGAAGCGGTAGTAAATTAGATTAGGCTCCCATAGATTAAATAATAACCATAAACAAAATTAAAAATTAAATAATTAAAATTAATAAGTTGGCGGTAGGCTAAATAAAACTTTAACAATACTCGTTGACACTTGACATCTTTGTCTTCCGTGATCACGGCCACTGAAAAGTGGCCGAAACGTCGGAAAAACCAAAATCAAATAAAATTACCGCGCTTAAAACCGTTAAAACGTAGTTTTATTACTATTTAGATAACCCTTAAAAAGTATGTTTAAGGCTTGTAGCCACGCCAGTGTCCTTGAGAATTTTCGGTACTAATTTTTCGAACAATAGTGGGGTTTTAATAGGCGTGATCGTTTTTCAGATGCAGTATTATTTTATTAAGAATAAAATAAAGTAGTATTTAAAAAATAATGAAAACAATTATTTATCTCTCTTTTATAAAGATGTAGATATTATTTTTTATCCTGTTTTGATAAAAATATTGTTTCATGACAATAATTTGGTGATTTTTTTCTTAACTTAAAATAACTATAAAATATTATAAAAAAACCACGTTACGTACGTATATTGTAAAAATTCTGGTTTTTTTTGGTAAATTATTAATCAGCAATTACCAACGAAAAGTTGTTTCGTTTGCATCCCATTTTCTATTATTGTGGCAATAGGGGCCTTAAAAAACATTAAAAAGTGAAAGATGAACGATCTGTGGTGCCATCTAGGATGTGTAGAATTTAAAAGTTTTTCAAATTCATGTTTTTGATGAATAACACTGGTCAACTGTGGTTTTATTCAGAGAGAGAGAGATAGAGAGATGACTTTATTGTACAACGTTTATCCGTGCAGGAACGGAGAAAGAATACAATTTCCTGCGGCCGGGCGGCCTGTCGTATGAGGCGACAGAACAACCCACAGCCAGGTGGTAGGGCATTTGCCAGACTGGATGGCTACCACCCCTGGTATAAAGCATGTCACCATAACAACCTTAAGTTGTGTTCCGGCATTAGTGACCAGGTTCCAGTGACCCTTAAGAGAGCAGCAGCGCATTTGTAGCACCTTTGGTGTTGCAAATATCCGTAGGTGATGGTAACCGCTTTTCATTTAGTGGTCCGTCTTCCTGTCTGCTGAACTCCTGCAATAAAAACAAACCATTATAGAAAACACAGAAAAACTTACGAGCGTAAAAACATTCTAAATGTACACAATGGGCGCTCTTCCAGACAACCCGTGGCAGGAATAAAACACTTTATATTGGTCAACGGTGGTATAAATAAATGTTAAAGGATCTGCAGTTACTTACATTATATTACCCTTGTTATTGAAATTGTTTCGAATAATTTTACGGAAAATTGTCTTTGTAAATACAAAACAACAATAAATACAATACATGCACCGGTCCCATCTAGTCTGATTCCTTTTCACCGTCACTTTTAGGTCTTGGTGGAAGTGTTCTCCCCGTTCCACACTAAACATTCCAAGATTATCAAGAAAACAAACCAGGTCATTGCGGCGAAAATGTAATTTTAACCACATATTCACACTAAAAATTGAGAAAACTGGAGCCCATTCAGTAATTCCATGAACATAGAAACAATAGAAATTATTAAAGGTTAACAGATATTAAAAAAAATTTGACCTGTGTATTAATAATAACAGCACTAATTATTTATTGGGAAAACGGATAGTATACCCGCCACGGTAGTCCAAGACAGTTTGACGAGTTGACACATCGGTTATCTCGATATGCATGTTTCATCACGTTGTCTTCCTTCAGCGTCAACACGTGGTAATTGTAACAATATGCACATTAGATCACAAAAGTGTTTATATGGTGCATACTTCTCCGGCCAGGATTGAAACACACGTAACTTGAGATGGGGGTGTGTTTTAATCATTAAGCATTAACACTTTTGACGGCCTCTGTGGTTGAGCGGGTTAAGCCTTTGCCGGCCTATCTCACTGCAACGCAGAGGCTCCGGGTTCGATTCCTGGTATAGTAAATTTCGGAAACGTATTTTCTCCGTTATTTACTATGGTCTGGGTGTCTGGGATCGGCCCCAGAGTAGTCCGTTGTATTATTACCCATAACACAAGCGTAACTTGCTTAATTTGGGGATATACAATGTGTGTGTTTGTCTGCCGATTATTATTTATTACTTTTGATAAACGATTATTATAAAATAGTAATACTTTTTGAGAAGCCGTGATAGCGTAATAGCTAACGTACGCCCCAGACTGAAAGGTCGCGGGTTCGAATCCTGGCCGGAACGCATGCGCACCGCTTAGGCAGTTTTTCTATTTTATATGCGTATTGTTACAATAACCATGTGCTAAAAACCGTGAAGGAAAACATCGTTATGAAACCTGCTATATGGTTAGTATACCTAGGGATAGGTTAAATGATAATATGTAATAGATTTAACAATAAGATATTTAATGAATAACATAATACTAGATAGATATTATGATTGATTGATGATATGAATACACAAACGCGAGCCGCGGCGTCGTTGCGTGAACTGATGTAGTAAGATTACCAAAATCATGTGCTCGTGTAAGTGCTGATTGGGCGGTTATGGTTATAACCGTACACCTGCCAAGTCGCCTTGGACAAGCGTGGAGGGTATCTAAACGAGAGGGAGAGAGGTGCGCATGCGTCCCGCGGGTACCGACCTCAGTCGGAGCCCCGGAGACGCAGGTATGCGCTAGATCTCCTCCCGTAATTCCGCTGCAGAGGTCCTCCAGCATTTGGGGATCGGAGGATCAAACCGTTGCTGACGAAGTGAGTCTGCCCTGCTTCCCGGGGCATTCCCAAGCACTGATACGCAGGATCAACGTGGGCGTAACTACATTCTAGGTCTCACGCTCTTCCTACCATAAGCGCGGGGCACATAGGAGGAAGGAGGTTTTAGTGAAGTATTAGCCCATGGATTACCTCTCTAACAGGAGTACCTTGCTGAGTCTTCACACAAGCCGGCAATCGACTCTGTTACCCGCGCTATTTTCGGCAGATAACTCTCATTGCTTTGGTCTAATCCCAGTAAAAGAACCGGTAGTGTACGAAATGTATTTCCCCCTGCCTAGTGGGAGGCCCGAGCCCAGCAGTAAAACATTTATGGGCTGTTATTATTATATTATTTAAAATAGAAATAGGTAAGAAATAAAGTTACTAAACAGCTTAAAGGCAATAAAGGACAAGTGTACTTTACTTTAAAGTACGGGCATCTCTCTCCAATTAATATCAGCTATTCAAATCCTGATAACAATTAACCAGTTTGGTAACAATTGAGTTAGGGCAATTGTTAATTTTCTCCCGGTCGGTCCCGATACGCCTGATCGGAAAATTGACGAGGTACTTATTATACAAACTGAATATTCCAAACTCCGCTGATTCACAATATTAAGTTAGTATCAACTTAAATACGACGAATGACCCAAAACAGGGTACATCACTATCGTTAAATTCCAGTC
The DNA here is from genome assembly GCA_019925095.2 of Dendrolimus kikuchii. NCBI lineage: Eukaryota > Metazoa > Arthropoda > Insecta > Lepidoptera > Lasiocampidae > Dendrolimus > Dendrolimus kikuchii. The sequence continues at coordinate 18,730,598 of CM034397.1, forward strand.
GCGTCTGAAACATCGTGTTTTATTTATCCACTGAAATTTATTTTTAATTATTTGAAAACAAATTCGAGTTATAAATAAATGCATATAGGCTATGTAACAAATCGCTGCCAGAGGTAAGCGTGCCCTGAAAGCTTGCTGCGAAAAAAACATAAAATTAATAATAGCATATTGTTACAACTTAGGCTCCGACAAAGACAAATTCCACGTACAGATTACCTGTCGGCATTTGAACTAATTTTAATCCTTTTATCGTCATCTTTTGTTCACGTATTTATTGGCATACGTTTCTAGTTATTGTGGAGAACAGCCTATTGTCTTATTGTACTCGTTTACGGCCGCTGAAGAGCATTATTCGCAATGTGTTGCGGATTATAAGTACAAGCTAATTCTAGGAAATTATGTCGACGTTGCCCGGCGGGCAGATTTGCATTTGTGAAGTATAAAACGATGGCCTGATTGAGGGAGGGGTCAGTGGAGCTACTACTGCGATCTAGGCGTGACGTGTACATTCGGGAATCTAATAGTGACGGACTTTGCGCGTTTTATTGAATTACTATCTTCTGCATTACGTTTGAATTTGTTGCGTTAGGTTATATTTGTACCTGTATTATACGTGTTTGTATAGTTCTAATAAACTCTATAATAATTCTAACGGCATTTTAATTCAAGTCCCGCAAACTCGTAACAATATATATGCAAAAATAAAAATGGGGTGTGTTCCGAGGAACTGTTTAGAATGGTGCTTTCGTCTTCCTTTTATCACCGCACGCCATCGGCTGGGCATTTATCTCCACTTCCCAGAGCCGCTTCGCTCTTGTACGCAATGGTTCTCTCGGTATCATAAAATTTCTTTGAGGCCGGCAGCGCGTTAGCGACACCTCTGGTGTTGCAAACATCCATAGGCGACAGTAACCGCTTTCCATCAGGTGGACCGTCTGCCTGTCTGCTGTAGTCCATCTATAAAAAAAACGTAGATACGTCTTGTAAGTAAGAAGTAGAAAATAAGAAAGTAGAATGTATAGATAACTAGAGTATAAACACTGTAATACGTAGGTTAAGATATAAAACTATAAAGAAACTGTACTACTATAAAGAAATAACCATAAAGAAAAAAAAATAAGAAAGAAGTAGGAAGAAAGAAACAGACTATAAAGAAACAAAAAAAAGCAAAAATTATAAAAATAATTCAAAATATTAAATAAAATACCCTAAAACACAATACCCTAACTAAAGATTGCGTCAAGCTCGGGCAAATAAAAAAAAAAAGAATCGTGCTGCATTGTGGCTGCATTGCTACGTACATGGCAATGCTGATTCGCTGGCCGAGATATATAAGCCTTTTGCTCATGGGTGGTATGAATGAGTTTATTATAAATTTCTAAATAAATAAACTTGTTTTAATACAAACGCATGAATTTGAAAGGAAAGTAAATTTGTTAGCAAACAAAATGATAGAAACATGTAAACATGTTTCTAAGTGAAAGCATAGGTATCTTCGGCTGTCAGAAAAATTCAACAGTAAGCAAAGATTTACATTTTGTCATGTTTATATTAGCAATTGACGAATAATAGAATTTTAAGAAAGAAATACAGAACGTGCAAGTATTTCTTAATAATATTCACATTTCAAGAAAAGTATATTTATGAAGATCTATGTAATTATGTATACCTATAATAGTTTAGTCGATAACTTGATATTAGTTCTATTTTTGGACACCGAGTCACCTGGAAGAGATCACTAATAGCTGTAGGCGATAAGGCTGCTCATTGTTCTAATGCAAATGTATGTATGTATATATATATATATGTACTTAATTCGTCTAGGTTTAAGTGTTTAGTGAAGAATAAAGATTTTTCTTTAAGTAATTAATTCGTCTACGGGAATTTGTTCCCATAACCATCTGCATATCACAATTTAACTGACGAAAAACTGCTCAGTACTAGCTAATCGATTTCTTAGTTTTTCGCGGTTTTATACGAGCAACCAGAATGGAGTTTCTATTCTATTTGTGGTCGGCGATGGATCCAACGCTTTATGCGCGCGTTGATTTTGCCACTGTCGGAGCGACTATGTAAGAAGGATAGGTGTGACCAGATATTGAAGCATAGTAATAAAAATGCCGTTTGCTAATCGCTTTCGCGTTACCTCATTTTTGTGTGTATTTTGTGTTACACAAATCTTAACAATAAAATTAAGATTTAAAAAAAATCATTTGATTTAGTCAAGTTATTTTTGTGTGCAATAAAGTAAGTGCTATCTCTCTCTCTCTCTCAGTCAAGATAGATAGATAACACTTTATTATACACCCATACAAGAATGAACATAAAGACTAAAATTATATCTAGTTAAGTACAAAAGGCGGTCTCTTATCCTTAAAATGCGATCTTTTCCACACAACCCCAGGAAAAAATTGAGATGATAATGGCAATGATGGTATACGTAACATATAGTACGAACTACTTACTTTTTAAAATTGAATTATATATATATAGGTATATAGAATACAGCTTTCTACCAAATTAAATCAGACTATATCTGCGATTCATTACAAACCTGTAGGCTACTGAGAAAACCGAACGTAACAAAGATAGTCTGGCATAACAATTGGGTAGATGAACCATTTTACAATAAATTCTATAATTGTTTTATTTTTATTAAATCATATTTTGAAATTTATAATAATCTTAAAAAAAAAATTAAAATAGAAATATGGTAATGATTTATCCTACAACTTAATTTAAAAAAAACGAATAATAAAAAAAAAATCATATCTAGTATTTTCTTAAGTTTTCGCGACAAGTACACACATAATAAAACTAACTTTTCACAGTTATAAGCGCGGTATTTTACTTGATTTTTTTCCGACGCTTCGGCCACACGAATCCGGCATGGCGGAAACGTCGGAATAAGAATCAAGTGAAATACCGCGCTTGGTTTTAAGCGTGGTATTATTATTAAAGCGTACTTTTATTAAACTTTAATATCTGTTTAAAAATAATTAAAAGCTATCAGACTTGTTTACGTTGTGACGTCATAACTTGCTATTTTCGTGCAAAACGTAGTATTGACTGGGACTTCGGCGTTTTTTTAGGTGATAAAAATTATAAAATATCATGATATAAACTTACTCACTTTAATGAATACGCTAAGTAACTCATAAAATAAATGACGCTATAACTGGCAATGCTTGTAGAAAATCTAGGGGACTTCGGCGTACACTTGGGTGGCGCATACGTTGCCAGTTGCCAGGTGGTAGGGCATTTGCCCGACTGGATGGGTACCACCTCTGGTCTAGAGCATGCCGCCATAACAATTTTGAGTTGTGTTCCGGCATTAGTGACCAGGTTCACGACTCACTCAAGAGAGCAGCAGCGCATTTGTAGCACCTTTGGTGTTGCAAATGTCCATAGGCGATGCTAACCGTTTTCCATCCAGTAGGCCGTCTGCCTGTCTGCTGAACTACTGCAATAAAAACAAAAATACGTTAGAGTTCTGGTCCAAACCATAGTGGAATGGAAGTTCGAGATTCACTTATTCTAATAGTATTTTCGTCTGTCCGGGCTGGAGGTGAATGCGCAAGTATGCCACAGCCCGGACCAAAGACGCTCGAGGATCGAAAAGGGGGTTTAATGTGTATTGCTACAGTTATTTAGTAGCAAAGTTGTTCTTGTCATGTTTCTTTTTAAAGTTAATTTTGTTATGTACCCTCTTATTACTAAAGGATACAATCAGCCATTTCCTAATTGTATAATAATGTTATATTTTTATTTATTCCGTGATTAGCGCCTTTTTGTATAGAGCAGTTCTCCATAATTTACCTCCATTTTATATAACAATAATATGATGTGGTAATTGTGTAGATTATAATTCAGGGTCTCTCAATTGTATATAGACGGTATTCACTACATGTTATTTTCGTGTTGGCAGACGCGATAGATTTGTGCTGTGTTCGGTTTATTTTATTATATGTAAAACTTTAAGTATAATATATGTATTTTATATGATATCTTGTATAAAATATTATCAGGAATTTCCAAACAGTAATTGTATTAAATTATTTTCATTCATAACACTTTAATTAAAATAGTTCATCAATGACTTCAATCCGCGATCGGTTGTGCCAATTGCTAAGTTTGATGTACTGTAAATTGTTGGAGGGATGGCGAGGTGTTCTAAAAATGCTTGTCGAGAGTAATAAGGTAGTGTATAATACATGTTAAAACCGTAAGGTTCTCTGATTATGAAGTATTGTGACCAGTTGCTGTTCTTTTACTACGATAAACCCTTCCGAGTTGTTGCAAGTATTACAGTATGAGTTACAAACCGCCCCACACACATAGAACTTGAGGTTGCCGGGGGATTAAAGGAAGTCCCCCGGCAGTGGAAGTGGCCTTGCGAGGCCCACACCTGCAGGGCTGCGGAGAGTCTTTTTTTTTTTTTTTTTTTGTCGCCCGGTCTCTCCCTCTTATGTCATGACGGAGTCATCGTTTCGTTTTTATTTTTTTGTTTCATTCTTTGTTACATGCCCTGCGGAGAGTCTAGGTAATATACCCGTAGCCCTGGCATAAGGCGAAGGACGGAACACCCAGGGGTTTTAGCGGGTATCCCTGACTGGGGAGTGGCAACAGCATGGCACCAGTTCTGACTGGGCATGCTAGTGCCAATCCCACACTAGGTCGCGAATTATCCCCCCAAGCTTCTGCCCTTGTCGCGGCTTAGTCCTCAATAGGATTTCCCCTGGACAAAAAAAAAGTATTACAGTATCCCTAACCGCGGCGTGGTAATAGCACTTCACACGGGAGTGTGCTAGTGCCACCCCGACCTGGCGAATCTCACACATGGGCCGCGACCTTTCCTTCTCGCGCGGCTTATGATCCTCAAACGGATTTCCCCTGTATAAAAAAGGGGACTTCGGCGTACTAGATTTGACATGGCTTTCAACTACCCTATTATATATTCTGTTTTTGTGAAAATTACTACTATTGTAGGTACATTAGCAAGTAATAAAAGACACATTTTCAAACATTAGGTTTGGATAGTAATCCTTAGTGACATGCTAACTAAAAGTTTCTCGTTCCAAACGCCTCACACCTATCTTTTACGAATGAATGGGTCCATTATAGAACTTTTGGTTGGTTCGGTTCGGTCGGTTCGTTTAAATTTGGTATCGATAGCAAGTAAAGATTAATTATTGAAATCCGTAATTTCTCAATTACTACATAAATACAAAATTATATGTAACTGATTCGTACCCATGGCTAGTTTTTTTTAATTTTTTTATTGCAGGAGTTCAGCAGACAGGCAGACGGCCCACTTGATGAAAAGCGGTTACTATCGCCTATGGACATTTGCAACACTAAAGTTGCTACAAATGCTGCTCTCTTAAGGGAGACTCGAACCTGGTCACTAACGCCGGAACACAACTCAAGGCTGTTATGGCGGCATACTCTAGACCAGGGGTGGTCGCCATCCAGTCGAGCAAATACCTACCACCTGGCTGTGGGTTGTTTAGTCGCCTCTTACGACAGGCCGCAGGAAATTGTATTATTCCTCCGTTCCTGCACGGATGAGAATACCATGTATGTATATATACCAAGTATAAGGTAATAAATGATCGTGTACTAGCAGAAGGTGATGTCAGGAGCCTTAAGAACAGACGAGCTTGCATGACAAGAGTTATGAATGTCAAAGAGGCAAGTGAGGTGTGTAAGAATAAGCCTAAATGGCACTCTGTTGTTCGTGCCTACCCCGCAAGGGAACTAGCGTGAAGTTATGTATGTATGTATAAGGTAATACCACGGAAAAAATCGAATTCATTTATATAAATTAAAATACACAACTGCTAAGCGTAAGTGGCCCAGAAAATTAGCATTGCCATACAGCATGGCAATGCAACCAGCCTTCTGAGCACGCTTCATGCTATATTAATTTATTTATTTTAAACATGATATAACTTTAAATGTGCGATAAAACATATTTTACTCAAAAAACTACTAAGTATAAATAATATTTTACGGAAGCATTCCTAAAATGCTGGTCACATGTCCGCATTTTATTACCATTAAATTATTTATGATAAAATATGATGAAGGTTCGATGAAAAAAAAGGCGGAACAGCTAGCTGAAGCACTCGCATCTCTAGCTCGCGTTCAAATGACGTAGGTTCGAAAAGCAGCAGGGAAGTATGCACCACTTAGGCAGTTTTCTGATTTAATGTGCATATTTTTACAATTACTAAGAAACACCGCGATGAAACCTGCACATCGAGATTTTGGGTATATCATCTGAGCCCAAACCCTATTGGTTACAAAAATATTATGTAAGATGAGAAAATTGCACCCGTCATTGAAAAATGGAGTGGAAAAGATTAGGTGGTATGGATAATGTTATATGGACGAATGAAATGTATTTGACAAAACAAAATTTTAATTTGAAATTTTAAGGGCAGATTGTTAATGTACTTGTCCAATTTGAAAACCTGCCCGTAAAACTTCGAGTTGAAATTATGTTGCGATTCGTTTTGCCACTTGTCCGTTGAAGTTTCACTTCTACTATGTGTCCCAGCACACATTTCGATTTTTCGCAGGTTTACTGCAAATTATGATTTGGTTTGGCATCCTTAGTCTACTCTAAAATTATGCCGCCTCTCATCACGTCTAGTTTAAATTTATGCCGCTCCTCCACATGGCCGTAATGCTTTTTCGTGATAGAAAAATCCTAAGACTCCCCGTTTATATAGAAGTTTCACTTCAAAAACAATGTTAATCTGCTAGACTGATAGATATAAGAATAATCATGTAAGTTCAAAAAGGATATGTATGGATTATGCGAATTCACTCGCCCTACCATCGGTTGAATTGTGATTACACATATCGTAACCACAGAAACAATAGGAAGAACAATTATTTTCAATCATTTGATAGCAACACATTTAGATATATTTCCAAGACGACATAAAGAATGGGCCCAACCTGGTCCGGTGACCTCCGACGTCCCCTTACAGTCACCCCATTCCTCAAAACTTCAACAACTCACAGTCTTTATATCATCTCAACATTATAGACATTTAAACACACAAATAATTTTATAAATATTCAAATCAAAAACAAACGTAACACTAAGTTTACCGAAGATCGTAGCGCCTGGCGAATGGTGGAACAACTTTGTCTGCCCGGCCTCACGCACCGCTTAAATACTATATATTACTTGAAACTACCGTCAATTAAATATTCGCAATACAAAATGTCCAGCAACTTGTTAATACCTGTTACAAATGCCACCAAAACCTTTCGTAAATATGATGGTATCGTATTTACTAACTAATCCTTTATTCACTGTAACAGATCAATAAATATCTGCCTTAAAATACTTATTGTTTCGTGATACCTAGTGTAATCTATTAAATTATGACGTTAATATACAAGTAACAACTGCAACTGTAGCTTCATAACATCTCCTATAAACATATTATTACAACTCAGGTCCCGACAAAAACAAAATCCACCTGCATATCTGAAACAAAACACATTTATTACCCGTCGGCATTTAAACTAATAACATTGAAATTCTTTTATGGTCGTCTTCTTTTGTTTACTTATTGGCATACGGCCTATTGTTGTATTGTAATCATTAACCAGGTGTTGCGGATTTTAAAGTAAAAACTAATTCTAGGAAATTCGGTCCACGTTGCCGGGCGGACATATTACATTGGTGCAGTATAAAACAATGGCCCGACTGAGGGAGGAGTTAGTCGAGCGATAACCACGAGCGAAGCGAGACGTGTATACTACAATCGGGACTCTAATATGTGACGGACTTTGCGCATTTTATTGAATTACGACCTTCTGTATTACGTTTGCACTTGTTGTGTTCGATTATATTTGTACCTGTGTTATACATGTTTGTATAGTTTTAAAAAACTCTATAGTAATTCTACCGGCATTTTAATTCGAGTCTCGCGACTCGTAACAATATATTAGCTGCCATAAATTTAGGTTGCCAACGTTGTGTGGAGCTTTTGTCAAAATTTTAACTGACATTAGGGCAAATGAACGATTGGTAACATATTGGAAGCGGAGCTTAATGGTTTGACAGAGGAAATAATCCAGTATAGAGGAGTATGCATTAACAAAAACACAAGAAAGAAAGAAATATAATACAAAACTTAACTTCAATCTTTACTTTAATGTTTACAATACAGCATTTCTTTCTAAAACATTTCGTCAAATTATCTTTACCTTCATTTTCCAAGATAAAGATAAAAATCGTTTGCTAATAAAACCAGATTTCCCTAATCAAACTAAAAGGCTTCTACCATGTCTACAACGTAACGTGTTAAATGTAATCAGCTTGATTTGCATTTTTATCTAAAATAAAAATAAACGTTTCGTAATAAAGGAACTTTTTTACATGTTGTATAATCTATACTAATATCATAAACAGGTAAAGTTTGGGAGTTTCTTTGGAGGAGGTAATTTGAACTACTGAACCGATTTTGAAAATTCTTTCACAAGTAGAAATTTTAAGCGACATTATTACTGAGTGACTATATTACATTTTTATTAATAATGGTTTTTTTTAATGACGCCCAGCAAAGTGGATACATGTCAGCTAGTAATAAATAACTTTATTGTTGAGCTATAAAATGAAACAGATCTGATTATACTACTGATCTAATTTAAATATAGGCATTAAGAACTTAAAACAAAGTACAAATGAAACTAATAGTAAATCATAAAATAAAATATTTGTGTATAATTACAAATATTAATATGTATGTATGTATATATTTGTAAACATACACTGTATGTGTGTATATGTGTACTTATATACATATACGAACCTATAGGAACGATGGAGAACACGATACAACTTTGTTCACAAATCTTGTGTTTATATAGAATAAGTTTTACTGTAAATGCGAGGGTGTGTTGCATCACACGTAAACCTCATAGGTTTAAGTGGTGCCTTACTACTTTTTTATTATGTAAAATTATTATTGTAGATAAATAAACCAAAAAAATATTATAATATAAAGGCAGGCTAATTATAGGTACATTTTACTCAAAAGGAAACCATATATAAGAAAACGTATTAAAAAACACACATTTATAAATAAAAACAAATACTAATCTATTATAAAAAAAACTTTAAATAAAGTATTAATTAAAAACGTAGTTGATTATTAACAAATAAGCCAATAATATTTTCTTAAGTTTTCGCGACTTGTATACATAATAAAACTACGTTTTAACGGTTTCAAGCGCGTTTCGGTCACTTTTCAGTCGGAACGTCGGAAAAACCAAAATCAAATAAAATTACCGCGCTTGAAACCGTTAAAACGTAGTTTTATTAAATAAGCCAATAATAAGTAAGATATAGAAAACCAGCAAAGACGAATACATACATACGTGTTACCACTGTGCCTACAGACTTACTTTAAGTTTCCATTTGGAATTCGAAATTATTTAACTCGTTGATTTCGTGAAAATTATTCTATTCTAACTTGTTTAACAACAATAAAAGTTTGTTCGGTCGTGTAATTTTCATGTTTTGTTGTCAGGGAGAAATTTCTCATTATTTATAATTCTACCTATTCTTCTTCATATCTTCTATCTTCTACACGGATATAATTGATCTATGACGGCGAAATAAATGTCAATATTTAAGTGTTAAAACTGCCATTTCGATGGGTCCTACGTAATTGACGCGTACGCCGCGCCGGCGTGACTACGCCGCGTTCGTCGGCGCCCGGTGGAATAAACAATTTCCATATTATGAATGAATGAATGAAAACTCTTTATTGTTCACCATAACTTAAACTTAGACATTTAATGTGAATATATTTCCATTAGAACAATGGTAGGACTTATCGCTTATAGCGATCTTTTCCAGGCAACCCGGTGTCCAAGGAGACATTACAAGAAAAATTAAATAATATTTGGTGGTTTAACTAAATAAAACATATTACTTTTATATTTATATCAATTTAAGTATTTAAAAATGACTGAGCTCTCTAAAACTGTTCGTAAATTGTTGGCATGATATAGAATAGATGGGTGATAATCTGAAAAGAACCGAGATCTGTCCGCATCTTTCAATGCTGCCTACTTATTCCGGGTTTGCAGTACCGTAGATATTATAGACCCTTTTGTTTGTGATTATTTTTCAAGCAAACATAGATTGAGTATATTTAAATACATTAACTTAATAAACTCTTTTAAAAAGGTTTTAAAAGAGTTTAAAATACAAGCGATCACACTGAGATGACTACAATGAGATCCTGGATATCCCAAACACGACGGGTCTATCTTGTTTAGTACAAAAGTTCCTATGGCCACCTTCCGACTCCATCATCAAATCAGCTCCATGGTACTTATTGCATTGTCACGTGATATACATATGCGTGCAAAATTTCAGCTCAATCGGAAATCGGGAAGTTGGTCAAATTTAACTTGCAAGATTCCACCCGAACATACATAGGTACATCCATTGCAAGTTAAATAAAAGCTTGTAAAAAAGCCAGAAATTGTCACGCCGCCGGCGCATCGCAACCGCCGATTAAACATTTTTCAACGCGGCGCACATGTCTACTACTAATAATGATATTTTCACTTATATATTAAGGTCTTTACATATGAAATTGGCGTTTTGTAAGGGAGGAACATAAAGTCGATTTGTTTTTAAATATAATATATTTATTTAATCAAAGTATGTACCATTGCTATCTATACACTTCTGCCATCTCATAGGTAGTTCACTGATCCCTTTACTAAAAAACCATTCGGACGGGAATCAATAAAATCTTTGAAGGCGCTTTGGACTGCCCCATCGGAGTCGAATTTTATCCCTTGCAAGAAGTTATCCAAATTTCGAAAAAAATGGTAATCTGTTGGAGCAAGGTCCGGGGAGTACGGTGGATGGTTTAGACATTACAATTGAAGCTCCTCTAATTTGGTAGCCGTCTGTTGTGCAGTGTGTGTGCGTTGTCCTGTAGCAGCAGTTACCTAGAGCGATTGATCAGCCTCGGTTGTTTAGCAGCTAGCTTTTCCATCATGGTTTTCAGTTGCTGACAATAGATATTCGCCGTAATCGTCTGGCTAGATTTAAGAAAGCTGTAGTGAACGACACCGGCACGAGTACACCAAACGCTCACAAGTAAATTTTTTTGAGTCAATTTTCGCTTGGGGCAGGATCTGGCTGGTTCGCCAGGGTTCAGACATTGCGATAAGCGTTTCCGATTATCGTACAGGATCCACTTTTCATCACAGGCAATGATTCGATTTAAAATCCCTTCATTATTGTGTCGGTTGAGTAATGTAACGCAGCAATCGAGGCGTGTTTGTCGGTTTGCTACACTCAATTCATGAGGTACCTACCTTTCAAGCTTTTTCACCTTCCCAATTTGCTTCAAGTGGATAAAAACAGTTTTATCACTAACACCGTAGCCTGCAGCTATCTCGGACGTGGTTTGTGATGGATCCGCTTCCACAATAGCCTTCAATTCTGCATTATCAACTTGGGTCTTCGGTCGTCCACGGGGCTTGTTCTGCAGGTCGAAATTTTCAGAAGGAAAACGTTGGAAGCAAAAACGCACTGTGTTTTCTTTTGCGATACCGCCGCCATACACATCATTAATCCTTCGAGCCGTTTCGGCAGCACTGGTGCCACGATGGAACTCGTACTCGTAAATAATGCGATATTTCAAGTTTTCCATTTTGTAAACTGAGTGACGCAAAAAAAACCAAAAGAGGAAAAAACAAATTAATTACGGTTTTCAAAACACAAAAGCATAAGTAAATAGCTATATAAATTTAAAATTGGAATTCCTAACCAAAGAGGAGATAATTGAGATCAAAGTGGCCAGTACGACAAAACGTCAACTTCATATGTAAGGACCTATATAATATTATATTATACTCACGGGTAACGGGCGAAAATATAAAACAGCCATCGTAGATTAGTGGTTAACGTACTTGCGTCCCAAAATTAAAGTGCGCAGCTTCAAATCATTGTCGGAAAAAGTCTACCACTTAAGTAGTTTTCTTAACTGATGTTTATATTTTTACGATTACCACTTGCTGACGGTGAAGGAAAACACTGTGATGAAACCTAAACATCGAGATAAACCATATGTAAAACTCGCAAAGCCGCCTTATACAAAGGTGGCGTGTATATTGTTAGGTACCCTAAAACATTGGGAGGCTCAAGCCCAGCAAAGGAATATTTATAGGTTGTTATTATTATTTCTCTTATTAAAATTTCTCATAAATTAGAAATAAATTAAACATACAATAGTAGGTATATATTTAACTTATGGTTAAATAATTACACAGGTCCATAAAAAAAATATATGTGTTGTTTTTAATATATTTTTTTATTAATAATCGGCAGACAAACACACACATTGTATATCCCCAAATTAAGCAAGTTACGCTTGTGTTATGGGTAATATACAACGGACTACTCTGGGGCCGATCCCAGACACCCAGATCATAGTAAATAACGGAGAAAATACGTTTCCGAAATTTACTATACCAGGAATCGAACCCGGAGCCTCTGCGTTGAAGTGAGGTAGACTTTTCCCCTTTGAACATGAATCTAAAGTCAGAATTTGGGGTCAATGAGCAGATAATCGAGAAATACCGAAAATCTATCGTCGGATCGAAAAAATCACTATTTTTATCGGTTTTTTGGATTTTTCTCGATTATTTGCTCATTGAACCCCAATTCTCATTCCATTTGTGTTCATCGCGATAAAATACGCCAGAAAATCGTAGTCTGACACCCACCACACACAATTTTTTTATGGACTTGTGTTATGTTTATTATATATATTATTTATATCTTAATATATATTATATAACTTACGTGTCACGTTGTTTGTCCGCGATGAACTACTAAACTACTTGACCGATTTTAATCAAATTTGCACACCGTATGCAGTTTGATCCGACTTAAGAGATAGGATAGCTTACATTTGGACCCGGTAGGTGGCGCTGGAATCGGGTTCTAAATTTTATTTTTTCAGGGCAGAACAACGTCTGCCGGGACAGCTAGTTATATATATATATATATATATATATATTTATTTAGATTATTTTGCATATACGTATATATATTAATATTATATTTAAATATGTATTTAATTTATAAATTAGTGTAAGTATGTATATTTAAATTGTACAGTCCTATCTGTTTTCTGCTCCACCTACATCACTAGATTAGTTAAGAATTTCTTTTAAGTTGGGTTGCCTGGAACAGATCGCTTTTAGCGATAAGGCCGCCTGTTGTTCTGCCAAGAAGTATTGTGATTATGCATTTTGTTTTTGTATTTGTTTGTTTTGGTGAGAAATAAAGTGGTATCTATCTATCTATGTGTATTAATACTACTACTACTATATAGATAGCACTATGATGTAAGAACTACCTGATATACAGGTACAGGTTGGGTATACAGGTACCCAAATAAATTCTTGTGAATATAAATATTCATAACGAAAAATAAACTATGTACCTATACCTATAAACAACTATAAACAAACCTCATTCCTACAATATCTAAAAGAAAACATTTTAAACGCCCACTCAACGTGGGACCGTAACAGAAAACACAAAAGGCAAAACTTAATAATAATTTTCAAGTATTCAAGTCGCAACTTGGCTTAAGGAATGCATTTTAAGTTGGAAAGTTTTCTCCGCTTTTTTCTGATGCGTCACACTTGCGTGGGTAAGCGGAGTTACGCTTCGAAATTCATAAGTACTTGGCCCTTTGAGGCATTCATTAATAACAGATTTATTGATAAATAAGCGTTTCATTGACGGTGTATAGTATTTTTTTTCTATCAGCTATTTGTATAGGCTAGTTCCCACAAGAAACTCACAACGACCACGTTCACAACCGCGATTTATTTTTTTGCAGACGTTACAATCATAAACTTTGGTGGAACGGATTATGGAGCGTTGGTGTCATAAACGACAAAATACACAAATGTCATTGATTGATTTGAAAATCGCGCCTTTTTTAATGTCAATCGATAGTGAGAATTAATGCTCTGTCTGTCCACTTCGACCCACCTCTTGACGTGGGTCGTTGTTAACACTATGTGATCAAAAATGATGACCTCATTAGTGACGTTTTCGCCACGACCATAAAGACCGCGGTCGCCATGTGGAACGGCTGACGGAGCATTTTGGGCGTTGTGATTTACTAAAGGAACGCGTCCATAACAGATGGGTTCTGCAGCACAAAGATTTTCTTTCAATGAAGTTTCGTTTCGTCAGCGAATTGGAATCTACTGCTAGACGTAGGGTTCTTCAAATTTGTACCACATATCCCGCGTTCCTCACGCAAGTCCCACTGGCACATTGGGCAGGTTATCAAAGGCTTCGCCGGAGGAATTCTGTGACAAGTTATAGCTCAGAAGGGGGTGACCGAACGAGAGAGGGAGAACAGTGCGTATGCGGATCCTATCCACAGGAGGTCGCCTAGGGATCATAGGTGCCGCTACGCGGAACTCCTCCCATAACCCATCACAGGGGGCCACGCGGACCAGACTTCCCCCTCCCCTGTTGGTGAAGAGAGTCCCCTTCCCAGGGGTGCCATAAGTGAGAGCCAACTGTTGGGGTATCAAAATGTAATACCTATAGTTTAGGTCCTGTGGAACCCCTTAAAAGCGCATAGGAGCAGGGCGCAGGTTAGGTTTAGTGGGTAGTCTAACGGTTGACCATCCTCCGTAACTCCGCTGAGAGGCCACGGTGAGCCTTCCTCCTCAGGCCCGAGGATGGTGTCCCAAGAAAAGACTTCCCCTGCGTTATAAAATAAGACCTCACAGGATGACCCCTCACACTATATCTACTAAGATGCAGTGTCCACTCTAAGACTTGACTACAATGGCGGACATCTGTCTAGAAATGAACGCAGCCGGACACTGCTGACAAAGCACACTGAAGAATATCTTACATGCTGTTACTAAGTGCTGATTTTCCGATTTTGTGTAGTTAGATTCTAATGCTGATTTTCCGATTTTGTGTAGTTAGATTCTAATGAATTTAAATAAAACCTTTTAATATAAGAACATGAAGGCAAAGATATAGATAGGTACATAATCCTTTACGGCCTTATTCATATGGAGTTTGAATAATTTTGTAGTCTTCTTTAAGAACCTTAAATACGCCTACAAACGTCCTCTAACTCAATATGAATAAGACCGTTAATGTATACCAATAAAAAATAACAATTTATTAAATACTAAAAATATGTCGATAGACAAAAAGCAGTCTTATCTGTAATGAGCGTTCTCTTTAGACATCACATATATTATGCCTACTTAAATAAATAGTAAATGCATTACAAACAATATTCTATTCTAGAACTGGTAGATGTTAATACAATCACTTATTTTACAGTAGCCTGCCTTGTTCATATCGCTATTCAGATTGTTACAGACCGCTGCCCTATCAAATCCCACTTCGTTCGATCTCCTTTTAATTAATTAACGTACTACGCAAGCACCTATGTGTTTACGCTGAACGAACTCGCAGTGATAATGAAATTCTACCTGATAGTAGGGCTGTTACTTGTTTAAGCTACTTCCATATAACGCAACCTGTACACTCGTTTATTATGACATAGGATAACGTGCACAGGATGTCTTAATATAGCAACAAACTGAGTATATCTAATACACACATCTAGTTAGATATTACAGTTGTGATAATCTATACGTACAACGCCGCTGGCCAATTATATTGTGCGATATGTGGCCGGGAATTTAAAAATAAATTCGGTCGGGCCAGCCATATTAGGGCCCACAGGCGGCGAAATAATGACATTTGAGGGGTCGCCGTTACCGAAATCGGTAAGGAGAACTATATGTGATAATCTATTTAATCTCAAATAGATTATCACAACTGTCTATAATCTATTTAAAGCACTTCCTGAGGTGGTCCCATAGTCAACAAGTCGAGATCTGTTACATGGATCCCAGGCAAATCGGGAGCAACCCTTGGTATTGATGAAGAGCGCCCAGCGCCTACACTCTTGGAAAAGCAAATCAATGCGCTGCCGCTCTTTAAAGGGAGACCTGGGCACTGATGCCAAAACACAACTCAAGGTAGTTATGGCGGCCTGCCACCACCCTACCACCTGGCTGTAGATTATTCTGTCGCCTCTTACGACAGGCCCCGCCCGGCCGCGAATATTATATTCTTTCTACGTTTATGCACGGATTATACAAATAGTTTAAATAGGCAATGAATGTCTGTCTAGAGATACTTTGTTATATCAAAACGCAAAAAATAAGAGACTTATAGTGCCGTTTAGAAATGTTAGATCTACGGGCTATCCTTCCAAGTATTTTTCTTCCTTTGTACGAATTAAGCTTCATTTGGAAACAAGTTTATTAAAGTTATTAGTCTTATTCCTTGTTTTATTTAGTAATGTACAGTTGATCACTTTCGTGGCAGCCCTTACTTTTGTTGGCTAATAAGGTGAGCAGTTTAACCTCAGATATTCAGGTAAACTCTTGATCATGTTTTCTATATTTGAGAATGCCAGGTTTAAAATAATATGTGTAAAGACAAAAGGTCGTAAGGTAAGTACCTAACACCTACGATTTATTTAAGTACTTGATTCAATGTGATCGTTAGTTTGTGAAGTATAATTAAACTTTAAATAAGTAAGGGTATTTAGGTGATTATCCTGCGTCCAACCGCGCGCGTCATCGGCGGCAACCAGATTTTCTTTAAAAATATAATAGCTTTTCAAGAATCTTTCTGTTTCAACTGCTTTGTTGATAACAATAATGAGCGCTAATAAGTTAATTGTAGCCAAACTTGAATGATCTAGTACTAGGTTTAATCAAGCCAATGATGCGCGTTAGACAATCGCCCGCCAACAAGGAGAATTGCTCACCTATTCTTGAAGTCTTAATATTTTTAAAACATGGTTTAATGGATGGCATTTCACGCATAGTAAAGGAATTGGTGAAGGTGGAAAAAATACACGCATTTGTGATTTGATTACAGAACCCTAATAAACATTTATGGTTCCTATGTCTTACCATTTGTAGTATTTGTAAATAATAAACAATACATACTTATAGGGAATTTTCTCTCAAATTTTAATTGTAGTCAGGCAAATAAAAACGAAACTCAATACGTAACTCAAAAACAATGCCATGGATTTTACTGTTGCTCTCAAAATTCATATATAACCAAGATTTTAAAGAAAGTATGAGAAATGTTAACGAAGTGAGCTACACCACATAAATGAAGCGTTTCTTTTTGCCTAAATAGCTATGGAATAGTAAAATAAAATCTGGTTATATTAAATCATGATTTTAGTCGGTATAAAGTCATTAATATTTCTAGTTACTTATTATTATTAATTAGTTATTTTGAAAACTGACTTATCTATTAATCTTAATTTTATAAATAATTCTAAGCCCATGTTTTCTTGAATATTATTTTGTCCCAATGTGATACGGCGAGTATACCACTTTATTTGCGTTGATCACTATCTGTACAATAATCAAAGATATTTAATTACATTTTTTATGTGGGATCGTAAACTAGTTAATTATTAAAAATACTACGTAAATGTAGATGCCTTAGATTATACTATATACCTATATGTAGAGTCCATGTTCACGAGAATAATATCTATTAGAACATAGGTTTTCTTTCAATTTTTACAAGTGGTGCCATCTAGTAAATTATGCATCAATCATTAATGGAACAGCATAATAAAACTTCGCACAGGAAAAATCGTTTATAATTTGTTTTTAAACCCTGAAAAATATTATTATAGTCGCTTTTTGCAGCTAGCTTTTATTTTAATAAAAAAAGGTTTCTCATAATAAGTTAAGTTCTAAAATAATGGCAACAATCTTCAATTTCACCAACTTGACGATAATTAAAGTCAAATATATTTTAAATTTGAAAATCGATCTAAACGAGTAAACGAGATTCTATTTTGTTTTATTACTTGTAAATTAAAAATAGAAACATTTTAAAAATGGATAGTATTATAAACATACTTAAAGGATCTTATCCAAAACTTCATATAGAAAAACGCAAGTCTCCTAGCTACATCCAAATGTATTCAAGAGAAACGAAAAACAACGAAGTTGTTATGGTTTATGCAATGGTATTAAAATCGAAGTCAACGTAAAATAATTTCAGTTTTAAAGTTATACGCAACTAAGAGGATAATTTTAAACATATTTTCAGAACAAATCAATAAGTAGCGGCACCGATATATTCGGCAAAGACAGCAATAGGTGTGACACAGGTAAGTTTTAAACATGTTTCTTTTCACTCCAAAACTTATGAAGTGATGAAATTTACTTATCAATTATTTAGCGTTTTCTTACACTACATATACTGTAACTTTCAATACGAATAATGCACTCAACGAGTTTCTGTGGGATAAGGACAAAATTTGTTCCAGTGAAACTCAATGGATCATTTGTTGATTCTTATGTATAAAATTTGACATGAATGAAAGAAAAAAGAACATTTTTGTTGTTAACATTTTTAAAAATATACATTTTACGTTTCAGAGGAATTGGAACTAACTGGTTCTCCACTTAAGTTAGATTTGAGTCTTCACACAATCCTTGATGATACATTGATCTCTGATGAACCCCAGCTTTGGAGTAAGGATGAAGCTTCCCATGGACCTATCAATATTGATCTTGCCAGGTAATTTTACATATAAAAAAATTGCTGCACTTTGTGGTGTGAACCAGAGTGGCATGAGATTAAGAGTAATTTGAGTTTAGTGTAATACAATATACATACGTCTTTTAGATAGCCACTAGACCTGTTATTTGTGAGGCAGGAAACATGTTTTTAGGGCCACCAACAAGTGTTGAATGAATAATGGAAAAAACAAAATTATGTTCGATAAATAAGTATATGTCACTTTTGTCGATAACAAAGTATGATTTGAGTTTAGTAAACAAGTTTTGAATTAGTTTACCGATTTTTAAATAGGAAAATAGTTTTTTTTTGCTTATATATTGTAACAATGGATATATATTGGTTGTGACACTTGCTGACTGCTGCCAGGGCACGCTTGATTAGCTTGTAGGCTTTAGTCGAAAGTCGTGACCAGTGACTAGAATGGTGAGTTAGGATAGGTTAGGTTAGACTTTAAACCATAACAGACTGGTTACTATCATTGCAATATAACAAAGCAAATAGATAAATGAAACAATGAATATCTCAAGAACTACGAGTGAATACTCCTGAATGTCTCCTAGACAGGGGGGTTGCAGAACGGAGAAGTATTCCTCCCCTTCCCCCTTCGTCCCCACTACTTAAAATTTAGTGTCCACTAAGCAAAAGTTTAACCAAAAAAATATGTACATACATATTAGATCTATATCAATTCTATTAAAATGTTTATAATTAACAACATTTTCAAAATTTATATGTATAGTGCATAATGAAGGAATATTATAAGCTTGTTTATTGTCCTCGATCCCACGGCAGACACCGTCTGCGGCCCAGTTGTGGTCGTGGGGTGGCCCCTCATCCTCCGAGCATCTCCGTGCATGCTCCAACAGCAACACAAGGACCACACATTGCGTTCGCACCCGATGTGTTGCCAGCCTTTAGGATGGGTCTTAAAGGCTGAGTATCCATCTCACCCCACTATCCTACTATATTCATCCCAATAAAGGTAATGGGATACGTGAGATAGAGGGGTCAGACAGGAGGAATAAGATAGAAAGAATAGGGTGTGGATAAGGACAAACATTCATTTTTTCTTAAAGTGTAATAAGAAGAAATCTTCTTTTTCATTTATGTTAAGAAACACAATTTTATACATCTTTCAGAGATATAGCAAATCTTTTCAACAAGCATCGGAACGAGCAGTCAGAATGTGTTCTACCGATGTGGATACTTATAGACCCAATGGATAGTGACAAACCTTTGTTGCTAACAGTGCAATCTAATAAGGAACACTTTGCCAGGGGTATAGTGAATTATGTAGGCTATATGGGACTTGATGACATTGATTTGGATAACTTAATTCATGAATATGCACATTCTGAATCTATTAATGAGAGTATGGTAAGGAATACTTGATTTTTTTTTAATTAGTGTCATTTACAAATAGATTAATCATAGTATAAAGATTTTATCATCTTTGTTGTGTCACATTTCATCCACCAATTTATTGATGTATAATTTAGCACAGTTAAAGACTAGGGTTAATACATGAATGTGATGCTATGTAAATACAGATAGATGATATTGCTGTTAGAGCTGCCAATAAGATTGGGCATTTATCTCTAATTATCATCAAAAATGTCCAATCTCATAAACATGTAAATATAATATTTAATATTAATTAGAACACGTGTGCACATCACGTTAAAATAAGGTTTCTGTATATATAGTCTAAGTTAAATTAGGAATAATTAAGGAATTAATATACTGCAAGAATGCAACAACTTATCTTAATTTGTACTCCCTTCTCGGGCGATTGAGCCATAGGGTCTCGCCTAGTGGTGCTTTGATGATATACAACAGAGGTCATCCACCACCAAAGCACCACATATATTTCAAACCCACAATCTATATATGGTAATGTTCTGTTTAGGCTAAGTATTATTTGTAACATTTTTCAGTTCAATAAAATTTATTACTTATATAATGGGTCTTTGGAGAGCACGGGCCATAAAAAGGACCTAGACTTTAGGAGGGCTTGCGTGGTGCCATGGGAAAGCCAACACATAGAGGTCCCTTGACAAATTTAATGTAAATGTGGCATGACACTGACTAGCGAGTATCCCTGCCCTACACTATATAATAATGCACCCAAGGACAGGCCCTGTCCAGTGTAAAACTATAGAGGAAAATGCTATTGGGGTGAACTGCTAGTGGTGCTAAGGGTCTGGCAATATGGAGATTATGGCGTATGCCCATCTCAATGTTCGGGGAACATGGAAATTGGGCAGACTGTGACTCGCCGCTCCCTGCATGGGCCCCTAAAAATGCCAAGATTGGCGAGGGGCAACTGGGGTGTGAATGGCTAAGGGATGTAGAAAGGTGGGCTGCAGGTTCACCGAAGCTACTTCTGACGTTAGGCCATTTATCACTTCCACCCCTGGAGCTTGAGGTCTTAGGTGTAGCAATCTCCACTCCTTTCCGGCTGACTAAGGCAAGCATTGAGTCAGGTTCGAGGTGTCACTACTCACCTAAAGCTTCGCCACAAAGCCTCCCTGCGGGGATTATCATATTGTGTTTTATAAATTCTAGATATGCTAGTGTCAAATAAAAATATTTTTTGAATATTTTCAGGTTAGTGTTCAAGTAGACTGTAAATACTTAATATCGGGAATCTCATATGGATTGCATGGTATTGATGAGCTCCTTAATGCCCCACATGGTGGAGTCACTGAGCTGTCGTGTGATTGGTCGACCACAACTTTAGAAACACCATTTATAAGCTGTAATGTTCATTTTGTAAGTTGTTTTTTTAATGTACCTTAGATATTTTATGATATAATCTTTTTAAATAATTCCGTGACAACATAAAGGAAAGAAAGAAAGAAAGATAATGTATTAATTTAGAACTACATACAATACAAGAATACTGGATAACAATAAAAAACCATGAAGATGAAGTTCTAAATAGGCTCTAGCTCAGCAACTTGCTGGTGGTTAACCAGCACTGATCTTCCGCTAGGACCACTTTAGTGACACAGAGGCAGGATTTAATACCTAATAACAAAAGTGTACGCAAAGAAGAACATATATATATATCAGCCCACAAATGTTCCACTGCTGGGCTGGGGCCTCCCACTATAGGGGAACGGACAGTATAGCTGCCGCGCTTGTCCAAGGCTGCTCGACAGGTTTGACACATCTATTATCTCGATGTGCAGCTTGCATTACGATGTTTTCCTTCACCATTGTTAGCACGTAGTAATCGTAATAATATGCACATTAGATCAGAAAACTGACTAAGTAGTGCATGCGTTCCGGCCAGGATCGAACCCGCGCCCTTTGAGTTTTGGGACGCGTGCGCTGACCATTATGCTACCACGAAGAACAGACATACACTAAAAATCATCAAAAAAAGAATATAAAAGAAGGAAAATAAAAAGAGATTCAATGTATTTATTTTTTGATGAAGTCGCCTAGAGGTGATATTGATTGCTTACACTAATATTTCACTAATATTATTGCAGGTTATCAATTTGGTCTTAGAGAGAGGATTGTTCTGCACACTATTAGTAACCACCAACTATAGACAAAACACTGTATTTTAGGACAATCAAATTCTTTCAACAAAATAGTACTAAAATTAAACCTAGATTTATACTCCACTAGTGTAAATTCAGTTAAGTGAATATTGATTCAAACACTTTCTGTAATGGCAGAAAGTAACCAATGATTGCCTCTGTAGTTAAGGGGGCTAAACCTTTGCTGACTTACCTCACTGCAACGCAAAGGCTCTGGAGTTGATTCCTGGTATGGTAACTATGGTCTAGGTGTCCGGGATAGGCCCAGAGTAGTCTATTGTATATTACCCATAACACAAGCGTAACTTGCTTAATTTGGGGGTATACAATATGTGTTTGTCTGCCGATTATTTATTTATTTATAATGTATGCGTTGTTACTATTAGATTGAGGCTTGTTAACAGCACCTTTTATGTACTTCTTGAACTGATTTGCATTTGTGTTTAGACTATAAACATTCCTAAAATTAAATCATTTTTACTACGTCTTATACTAATATATAAAGTTGAAGAGTTTGTTTGTTTGATTGATTGAACACTAATCTCAGGAACTACTGGTCTGATTTGAAAAATTCTTTCAGTGTTAGATAGCCCGTTTATCGAGGAAGGCTATAGGTTATATATCATCACGCTAAGACTAATAGGAGCGGAGCACTAATGCAGAATGTTTTAAAATCGGGAGGTTTTGAAAACAAATTCTACGCGGACAACGTCGTGGACAGAGCTAGTATACCATACAATTGCTTGTGCTCTCCCTTCTAAAAGGATTTTTTTATTCCAGGAACAAGAAGTAATCATAGGCCACCTGGCGAGTCCGTGCAATGCTATATGGAAGTCTGTTTGCGTTCTGCACAATATCAACCAAGTATTAGTTGACATGAATGCCGCAGGAGCGTCTTCTGTAGACTTAAACTCTGTTATTATAAGGTAAGTGCTCTCAAGACAGCCCCATACTCAGAGAGATTCATAGATAATTAAAGAGCAGTTAATTTTTAATAGAGAATTTCAAACACAATCTACAATGATTATGCATAATATTTAATTTTACGATTACATTAGCCATTTATAAGTCGTGGTAGCGTAACGGCACACACCCCCAAACTCAAAGGGTGGTGGTTTGAATCCTGTCCGGAACATATGTGTACCTACTACTTAGGCAGTTTTCTGACCTAAAGTGCATATGTTCAATTATCACGTGCTGACTGTAGTGAAGGAAAACATCGTTATAAAACCTGCATATCAAGATAACCGATGTGTCAAACATGCCAAGCTCACCTTGGACAAGTGAGGCGGGTATTCTGTCTGTTCCCCAATAGTGGGAAGCCCGAGCCCAGCAGTGGGACACTTATGGGCTGTTATTATATTAGCCATTTTGGCAACAACAGAATCCTCTATTTGTATGTCACAATCATTTGTCTAAGGAACATCTGGCTCTATATGGATGATATATAGTAGGAATATGTAGTCTATATGCCTGTCCATATTAAGGTGGGCCTCTACAATTTAATAAGGTTTGATAATTTTTATTATTGTACATAGTCATGTTAAAACTGGAATTTATATAAGTATATGTAATTTATGTATTAAGTCTACACACCCTTTGAGCAAGGAGGCTAGATTATTATTTAAGTTCCTTATTAAAATATTTA
The DNA here is from genome assembly GCA_019925095.2 of Dendrolimus kikuchii. NCBI lineage: Eukaryota > Metazoa > Arthropoda > Insecta > Lepidoptera > Lasiocampidae > Dendrolimus > Dendrolimus kikuchii. The sequence continues at coordinate 18,754,515 of CM034397.1, forward strand.
AAAATAGAGTTAGTTACAGTTAAGTTTAAAATTATATTTAAATTATTTAATATATTAAAAAATGTAAATTTGCCATCACCTATGAAGCTGATATCGTCATTGGTGACGAAAAGTCTCAATAAAAATTTAAATTAAAAAAAAAGTCTACACATGAGATATTAGCAATTAACTTCAAAAGTTCTAAAAATTGTGCATGAGGGATGCTTTAACTTTTAAGTTACGAACTGGAAAATTTTGAACATATTAAAATTGTACAGTATCAAAAATATTTTTTAAAGAAAATAATTGCTTTGATCATTATGTATTCAGTAGTTTTTGAAATTTATGAATGGTTGTTTATGGTTCCATAGCCTTATGACGAAAACACTAAAATTGTCACATCTATGGGACTGTTTATAGTTGGTTGATTGCCAAGCACTTAGCTGATTAGTTTTCTAAATATTCAAATAATGTTAGAGAAACAAAATTCTTTATTTTCAAATTAAGCAAGTTATTCTTGTGTTATGGGTGACATTAAACTGAGGACTCTAAAGCTGAAATCAGTGACTACTAAACCAGAGTAAATGATATAGCTTTAAATCCATAAAAGTGTTTAGAAATGCCTAAAAAATCACGTGTTACAAAATATTTTAAATTAGCAATATTAAATATAAATTTGTCGCAATACAATATATATAATATTATTATATAAGACATTACTCATATAAAAATAAATACATAATACAAAAAAGTAACAAGTTACACAATGACACTTCCACGAAATTTATATCCTTGTTTCTTTTGGTTCGAAGGAACTTATAATTTTCATGTACAAAAAATAAATCAAAACTAGCTGCAACTTTTAGTATTTGTGCTTTCTATCACGTTACAAATTACAACTTATTTTTCAACAACTTATAAATGTTCTCATAGTTTAAGTGTAAAAATTATTTTATGAGAAATAAAGTTCTTTAACCCGAAATTTATTATATATAAATTTTCGAAATCTAATTGGGACTATTATTTATTGTTTCCAGAAATTACACAGTGGGTACAAAACGACCGAATAACGCGAAGCGGTTAAAAGATCTATTAAATGAAACGGAAACATATGCATATACCGCAGAATATCCTGTTGGTGGGTGTATTTGCATCAATGAGGATACTTCGAGCCTGTCTCAATGTTTGACTGAAATGTCCGCAACCGGCTCAAGCAATGATTTCACATATAAACTTTGGGATGATTTGAGAGGTATTTTTTTTCACTTTTTCATTAAATTTCTGTACAAATAAACCATATTAAATAAAATAAAATAAAAACAAAAAAAAAACTAATCCGCTAATTGGTATCTAGTTTTGCCTGCTTAGCTTGTCCTTCTTCAAAGGCCTCCCTCGAGCTATTTGCTGCCCATTTTTCCTTGTCTTTACAGGTTCTGGACTACAATGTTCCTGCTGTTTGTTTAAAATTGTTCTCCCACCTCTTGTATTGTCGTTACGACGACAATATGTTTATTAGGGTGGGTCAAAAAAACTTTTTTTTTACACGGAAATATGTGTTGCTAGACACCTTAAAAAAATTCTCACCAAATATGAGCTCTTTATTTTAATAGGAAGATCCTCCGCATCGCAGTTTTTATTTTTTTTCTCAGTCCAATATTTAAAAAAAATCATACCTCATCATTAATTGATTGTACAGAAAAATATTCTCGAAGAATTTTGTAGGAAATTTAATGCTGAACAAAAAAGGTATCCTATATTTTTTCCGTGAACCTCACCATTTGAATGATATTGAAGATTTAAGTTTGAGTATTTTAAGACAAATTTCATTTTTGTTTATGAATTGTATAACTCGACAATAAATGGCTATTATAAAATGCGCAATACAAATTTTTGTAGGAAATTAACTGCTCTATGAAAATGGTATCCTACGTTTTGGCGAATAAATTAAGCGTTCAAAAGATATTCATCATCAAACTTTCATGTGTACTGATTTTAAAAGTTTTTAATTAGACTTATCGTTAATATTCTGTGAGAGCGTGGTATTACAGCGATTGAGCCGGCTGTAAGAGCTGTAATGATAATGATTTTGGCATTTTTAATTATCTTGTTCCTATTGATCTTTATGTAGTTATACTTAGAATATTAAACCTGTAATTATTCTTCAATGATTCAGATTGTGAAACTGCGGAAGAACTAGTTACACTTCTACTTCAAGCTCTAAAATTTATATCATCTGGAAAAATTAGACCATTCGTAAGTAATATATCCTTATTAATTCATTATCAATAAAATCTATACTAATGAAATTGATGTCTGTGATTTCAAAAATAACTATTTTTAGAATCTATATATATAAAAATCAATTGCTGATCGTAGTCTCGCTAAAACTCGAGAACGGCTGGACTGATTTGGCTAATTTTAGTTTTGAATTATTGTGGAAGTCCGGGGAAGGTTTAAAAGGTGAGTAAATATGAAAAAAATGCTTGGAATATAGTAAAAACAACAATTTCGCCATAGATGATACACTTGAATTTCGCTTTCCCTTAGAAACTATTCCTACCTGTCAAACATTTGATGTTCGTCCCGTTGTTTAGAAATCAATTAAATTTAAAAGTCGTTCAGAAATCAAATTAAATTTAAAAGTGAAGTATTTTAATATTTTTTTTTTGTTTTTGAATATCAAACGTTTGATGTTCGTTCCGATTAATTTTTGACCACATTTTTTACTAAAGTTGAAACATTCTGCAATTATCATTCAGCTTTTTGTTTATTCATTCTGAGGCGGTACGAAGTTTGACGCGTCCGCTAGTTAGAAATAAAGATACATACATACTTATTTTCAACAGCGAGAATGGACATAGGACACTATCCCAGAAAATGGGATATTTCTGAGATGAAAATTAAACATTCTTTAAAAATTTAATACAGTGTAACATACCTAATATGTGAATTCTTGGTCTCTAAATAAACAAGGATCTACGTTTTAACGATTTTAAGCACGATAGTTTATTTGATTTTTATTATTCCGACGTTTCGGCCACTTTTCAGTGGCCATGATCACGGAAGACAAAGATGTCAAGTGTCAATGGGTATTGTTAAAGTTTTATTTAACCTAATGCCGACTTGTTCATTTTAATTATTAAGTTTTAATTTTGTTTATGGTTTATTATTTGCTCTATGGGAGCCTAATCTAATTTACTAAATACTAAATAAAACTTTAACAATACTCATTGACATTTGACATCTTTGTCTTCCGTGATCACGGCCACTGAAAAGTGACCGCAACGTCGGAATAATAAAAATCAATTAAATTACCGGGCTTAAAACTGTTAAAATGTAGTTTTATTATGTATACAAGTCGAGAAAACTTAAGAAAATATTAAACAACGGTCTGCTAGGATTTTTAACCCTTATGCAGTAACCATTGTATTAAATTCTTTATTTTGTCGAAATCGGAAAATTTGAATATTTTAGATACATGTAGATAACAAAACGTACCTGTCGAAGCTGGTCCTCAAGTTATCACCAGGCCATTCTCAAGCTGGAAAAGTTCTCTCGAATCTACGCTCAAGTCCTCTACAAGCGTTGTCTTTGGTCGCTCAAGTGGGGTTTGAGAAGACAATGTGGGAATATACACGAGTAATGTCGCTTCTAGAACATTCTTTTTTCATGTCGAATGTTTGGAATACCGATGTTAGGTAAGTTCTTTGAAGAGTTTTAGTGCAAATCACCATGGCCTACAAAAAATGGTCTATACTTTTGACCAATAGGGTTCTTCGCATATGTCGGAAACCTTTCCGTATAAAAACGGAAAGCTCCCGAACGAATCAATTTGCCATCCTACGAAACGTGAAACGAACACATCCGAAAATATGTTTCCGACAGGATTTGTTAATAGTGATATGTTCTTAAGTTTTCGCGACTTGTATACATAATAAAACTACGTTCATACCTAGAATGATGCGTGAGGCTATTGAAATCAAAAAACACCCAAATTTCAATAGAGAAGATGGTTGGCAAGTACCACCTGTTTGGGATCCAATTATCAAAACTATTAAGACCCAAACCCAGCAAAAACCAGCTGCCAGACCTCAAGACACTGTGAGCTCTTTCTGCGTACAACGGAACACAAACCAACTTGACTGATAATTACTTTTATTTTTCCTTCCACCCATTTTAATATTATATAAAATTACTAGCGGCCCCGGCAGACGTTGTCCTGCCTTTAAAAAATAAAATTTAGAACCCGATCGCAGCGCCACCTACCGGGTACAAATGTAAGCTATCCTATCTTTCAAGTCGGATCAAACTGCACACGGTGTGCAAATTTGATTAAAATCGGTCAAGTAGTTTAGGAGTCCATTGAGGACAAACATTGTGACACGAGATTTATATATATTAAGATTAGAGCTAGGCATGTTTGCTGAAGAGTGTCTTGCGCCGCTTCTTCTCTTCAAGCCATAACATGTTGTGAAGCGGTAGTAAATTAGATTAGGCTCCCATAGAGTAAATAATAACCATAAACAAAATTAAAATTAAATAATTAAAATTAATAAGTTGGCGGTAGGCTAAATAAAACTTTAACAATACTCGTTGACACTTGACATCTTTGTCTTCCGTGATCACGGCCACTGAAAAGTGGCCGAAACGTCGGAAAAACCAAAATCAAATAAAATTACCGCGCTTAAAACCGTTAAAACGTAGTTTTATTTTTAATAGTGTTTCACGTTCCGTCGGTTTGCAAATTGATTCGTTTGAGAGCTTTTCGTTCTTACACGGAAACGTTTCCGACGTTTGTTAATAACCCTACAGACCCATGTATTCTTATGTATCTCGATGCGCTGAATCCGTATCTGGGCTCAGTTTCATACATCCTCAAAATTTTGACCAAACTGACCCCAGATTCGGTCTTTTGGTCGATACACCTCGAACATTTTCAGGGTGTATGGACCAAATTGACCACAGATTCGGTCTTTTGGTCGATACGCCCTGAACATTTTGAGGGTGTATGGACCAAACTGACCCCAGATTCGGTCTTTTGGTCGATACACCCTGAACATTTTGAGTATGTACGGACCAAACTGACCCCAGATTCGGTCTTTTGGTTGATACACCCTGAACATTTTGAGGGTGTATGGACCAAACTGACCCCAGATTCGGTGTTTTGGTCGATACGCCCTGAACATTTTGAGGGTGTATGGACCAAACTGACCCCAGATTCGGTCTTTTGGTCGATACGCCCTGAACATTTTGAGGGTGTATGGACCAAACTGACCCCAGATTCGGTCTTTTGGTCGATACACCTTGAACATTTTGAGTATGTACGGACCAAACTGACCCCAGATTCGGTCTTTTGGTTGATACACCCTGAACATTTTGAGGGTGTATGGACCAAACTGACCCCAGATTCGGTATTTTGGTCGATACGCCCTGAACATTTTGAGGGTGTATGGACCAAACTGGCCCCAGATTCGGTGTTTTGGTCGATACGCCCTGAAAATTTTGAGAGTGTATGGACCAAACTGGCCCCAGATTCGGATTCAGTGGATCGAAATACATAAGAATAGTGGGACTGGTCAAAAGTGCAGACCACTTCTTTTGTGGGCCGGTGTTATTAAAAAAGGCTTGTCAGAAGAACACTACAAACTGACAATCGTCTCTGCCATGGGGATGTAGGTTGTTACTAAATACTACATTGTATTGACGTGAGGTGTCTTTATTCAGTTTTAATTTTACAATAATTCAATCCTTACATATATAATTCTCGTAAAAACTACCGAGTTGAAATCGGTGCGATTCTCGGTGATCGAAAGCAATTTCTTCAACTTAAAATCTGCGCTTCTTTTTATCCCGGGAATCCCGCGGGAATTATTTAAAATGGCCTAATAGAAAAAAATCTAATTCCAATGTGATTTTTTCACTGATCGTTAGAAAACTGTTGTCATATTCTAGTTTTTAATAATAATATCTATAGGTACTTAGCTCCCATGGACCCAAAGTGTTCCAATGGTCTTTTCCACATCCGTTCTTCTTTTTACAGAAAATTTCAGTCTTATTAAAAACATGTTTTCTAAACTCAGTCCGTCCGTTTTTATCCGTGCAGGAACGGAGAAAGAATATCATTTCCTGCGGCCGGGTGACCTGTCGTAAGAGGCGACAAAACAACCCACAGCCAGGTGGTAGGGTATTTGCCCGACTGGTTGGCTACCACCCCTGGTCTAGAGTATGTCGCCATAACAACCTTGAGTTGTGTTCCGGCATTAGTGACCAGTTTCCAGTCTCCCTTAAGAGAGCAGCAACGCATTTGTAGCACCTTTGGTCTTGCAAATGCCCATAGGCGATGGTAACCGCTTTCCACCAGTGGACCATCTGCCTATCTGCTGAACTCCTGCAATAATAATAAAGTCATAAATGAATGACCTAGATAATTAGCTCATTTTCGATTTTGTAAATTTTTTGCATTTGTGTAGTGTTACATACGTACATTTCCAGGACTCACGAATCAATAGAACAAATAAACCAAACGATCCAAGACATGACTATGACGGGTGATTTCACTTTGAACCCCTTTGAGAGTTTATCCGGAACCGATCACTCCATCAGATTAGACTGCGAGCCTTTGCACGATGAGGACGAACATGAACTAACCATAGATGTGTTCACTTCGTTGAAGAAACGTGGATTGGTAACCGAAAAGAAGGATGTACATGAGGTATAACTTACATGCATACATAACTTCACGCCAGTTCCCTTGCGGGGTAGGCACGAACACGAGGTATAACTTACTTAATGTATTTTGAAATATATTGTAGGATTCGAATTAAAATGCCGTTGGAATTATTTTAGACTTAATTAGAACTATATACAAACTATATACAAACACGTATAACACAGGTACAAATATAACTGAACACAACCAGTCAAAACGTAATGCATGATTCTATAACCCGTGCAAAGTCCGTCACTAAATAGATTACCGAATGTACACAAGTTTTTCTCCGCTTGTGTTTATCGCTTGACTGCCTCGTCCATCAATCGAGGCATTGCTTTATACTGCACGGATGCAATATGTCTGCTCGGCCGTGTGACCGAATTTCCTAGAATCACACTGGCTAATGACTGCCATAAAAGATTACAATAAACAATGGGCTGTTTTTCTAATCACTCACTTTAAACACAAAGTAAACAAAAGAAGTCGAAATGCCGAAAAGGTAATAAAATGTGTTTCTACAGGACTGCAGGTGTGAATTTGCCTTTGTCGGCACCTCGGTCGTAACAATATTATTGTATACGTGTATATTTATGTATATACGTATACAATAATATTGTTACGACCTGTACGTAATATTGTTACGACCTGTATGTATGTATATGTATGTATTTGTATATTTATTTGTTAAATTAGTTTGAGTATTTATGATTATTTATTTATGATTCAAGTTGGTTATTGATTTAGGTTGCCTGGAAGAGACCGCTTTGAGAGATAAGGCCGCCTATTGTATTGCCTAGAAAATATTGTAAATTTGGTCTGTTTTTGTAGTTGTATATTTTGGTGTGCAATAAAGTGTTACAATAATATAGCTTACACATCAGAATAACACATAGGCTATAATTTATAAAGATATAGTGTGAATTATCCAAAATATAACGATGCTCCATCACCACGCGAGTGAAACCGCGGGGCGGAGCTAGTTGTATAATAATGTTTGCTGAAGAGTTTCTTGCGCCGCTTCTTCTCTTCAAATCATAACATGTTGCGAAACGGTGGTAAATAGATTAGGCTCCCATAGAGTAAATAATAACCATAAACAAAATTGAAACTAAATAATTAAAATGAACAATTTGGTGGTAGGTTAAATAAAACTTTAACAATACTCATTGACACTTCACATCTTTGTCGTCCGTGATCACGGCTACTGAAAAATGGCCGAAACGTCGGAATAATAAAAATCAAGTAAATTACCGCGCTTAAAACTGTTAAAACGTAGTTTTATTATCTATACAAGTCGCGAAAACTTAAGAAACATACACATCATGATCAAATAACAGAAGTGTTAAGGTCAAGTTAAAAAGCATATCAAATAAACGTGTATGTACGAAGAGGTTAATGAAAGTAGATGAAGCGAAAGTTGTTTGTCAGCATCGTCACAAGTGGAGATCTATATATATCTATCTAGTCTCTGCCTACCCCCATGAGAAACAGGCGTGATAATATGTATGTATGTAATTAAGTTAATACATTAATATTAATATAGAGTTTACTAACGAAAAATTGTTTTATCAAAGAACAAAATTTACATTTTTACCGCTGAAGACAGTTGCCTGCCGTCTTGAGCGGTCCCTGATTAGAGCCATGCTGGAGTCATTATCTGGATTAAATTCCTCAGGGCCGGCACAATCGGCGTGATACCAAGCTCTCGCAGAATATAGTCGTGAAACGGTTAGTCTAGAGCTAATCACGTTTCGTGCGATGTGTGAATGTTCCAATGGCCCACTACCCCTTACCCGTATTTCATATTCCTTATTCCATCCCCTTATTCCAATCCCATATCCCATTCCTCCTGTCTAATCCCTCTGTCTCATCACCATAACCCATCTTCTTTATTCCATCCTAAAGGCTGGCTTTTATAGGCGATGTAACCACTTCCCATGAGCTTCGCTATAAATAAAACAATATTAGTTACTAGGTTTTGAAATTGCACAGCTGAGTGTATGTTCATTACTTGGAATGACACGCCCTTGGCGAAATTTTATATTTTTATTTTTATTTTAGGTACCCATAATAACAGATGAAATTGATATAAGCCCTTGGAAATATATTTTAACAAAGTTCGCTCAGTTGCATACATGTTTAGAACACACATACCGCGCTGAGACCTGTTTAAGGACAGATTTCTGTAAGTATATGATTCTACTAGCTGTACCTGTAACTTTGTATGCGTTTATCCTGAAAATTCGCATTATGGTCATAACCGGCAACGACGTCTGTTCGCCTTCGAATCATGCACCCGGCGATGACGTGTGTTATTGCGGCTTGCCATGGAAGAAGAATACGAAGGATTGACAATAGTTCAATAAAAAATCGTAACCAAGGCTTAGAACCGGTTTAAATTAAACTGTTTTAATCGGTTATAACCGGTTTTAGTCAATTATTTTATTCGAATGTAAATGTAAAAATGAGTTATGTACCCCGCATTAACCGGTTTATTCCGTGAAAACTCCTTTCTCTATGTGACAAATATTTCTAATATAACCACTTGTTTGTGTTACCTATTTTATAATCTGTTTTAACCGATTTTAGTCAACTATTTTGTTCTACTGTAAATTTAAAAATGAGTTATGTAACCCTGCATTAACCGGTTTATTCCGCGAGAATCAGCTTCTCTATGTGACAACTGTTTTTAATATAACCATGTGTTTGTGTTACCTGTTTTAATCGGTTATAACCGGTTTTAGTTAACTACCGTAGGAAAGTAAACGTAAAAAAGAGATGTTAACCGGCATTAACCGGTTTATTCTGCGAGAATTACTTTATCTATGAGACAACTGTTTCTAATATAGCCATGTGTTTGTGTGTGACTGAAAACTTGGCGTACCACATGGCTGCGCTTTGAAGGTGTGTGGCAAAAACCGTACGAAACCGGTTTATTCAACAAAACCTTTTTAACAAACTTTTGTTACCAAAGACCGTTTGATTGAGGTTGAATTTAGAACGAAACCGAAAAGTCCTATGTAGTTGGCTAAAACTGTAACTTGAGAACGACTTTACCGATTTTGATGAAATGTTTTGTGTGTGTTTGAGTGGGTCCCGGGGTTATTTAAATTCACAAATGGAAGCGGTAGATGAAGCTAGGATCGGTTTCTAAGATCTTAATCTGCTAAACCGATTTTGATGATTTTTGTGTTTGCGTGGGTTCCACGGATGGTTTAGATTCACAGTTGGAACCGGTAGGTGGCGCTGGGATTGGGTTATAGATTTTTATTATTTCAGAGGAGGACAACGTCTGCCGGAACCTCTAGTATGTCGAAAAATCATTTTATTGGTAACACTGTTACACGTCACTTTCTTATATAATTTAAATGTGTAAACTCATCATATGTGTGAACTAACCACCTCTTGAGCCGTATTTTTAACAAATTGACAGATAGTGAGCCTGTTATATTCATCGATAGTTTATTATACATTATCGCTTCCATGACATGTGCCAATCTGCCTAACTTCCCACGGTTGCATTTGATATGTCTTTATTTACATCTTTTTATGAATGAATGAATGAAAACACTTTATTGTTCACCAAAATTGAAATCTACGTTCTTAAAAACTAGATACAATAAATGTTGAACAAAGGGCGGCCTTATCGCTTAAAGCGATCTCTTCCAGGCAACCCCCTAAACTAAGGATAATATTAAAACATGACAGTGGCGGTGTAGACAATAAATAATATAAAATATTCAAAATATATGAAATAAGTAAATAAAAATCTTTATTTATACTATATAAACACAGTACATATACATGATACATACAGAATCATGTATATATCATGATGTATGTATTCATAACTCTTGTCATTCATAGCTTGCATGACAAGAGTTATGAATGTCAAAGAGGCAAGTGAGGTGTGTAAGAATAAGCCTAAATGGCACTCTGTTGTTCGTGCCTACCCCGCAAGGGAACTGGCGTGAAGTTATGTATGTATGTATGTATGTACATACAGAATAAGCAGCACTATTATACCTGAGAGGACCAAAAATAATTAAAAACCATGATTTTAAAAGAGGATACTGACTTCGCTTGTCTGATGTTGAGTGGCAGTGAGTTCCATGACAGCCTGTACTGTAAAGGAGTTATCAACGAAGGAAGAAGTGTGTACAGCTGTCATTAAGGAGAGATTTTTATATGCTTCATCCATACTAAGACTAGGAACAGTCATTGATTTAGTCTAATTTTTTCAGCTAGTTTGAAACAAATATCGACAAGACTGCTAGAACATTATGTATCGGACCGATCGCCGATAAAAACGGTGGGTCAATTATTAAGCGATCCAGTGCAGAAAATTATTGTACCGATAGCAAATAATATCGTTGAAGGTCATTTAAAGTAAGTATCAAGTGTAGTTTTTTTTTTTAAGATTCGATTTCGTAGATTTATCCACTTGTTTTTATATATAATATTTTTATTGCCTTTGGCAAACGGCCCACTTGATAGAAGGTGGTTACTGTAGCCTATGGATGCTTACAACACCATTGGCGTTGCTAACGCGTTGCCCTCGTCTAAGAAATTTTATAACGCTCTTAAACGTTTGCCAGGTGGTAGGGCATTTGCCCAACTAGATGGCTACCACCCCTGGTCTAACGTATGTCGCCATAACAACCTTGAGTTGTGTTCCGCCATTAGTGACCAGGTTCCAGTCTCCCTTAAGAGAGCAGCAGCGCATTTGTAGCAACTTTGGTGTTGCAAATGTCCATAGGCGCCGGTAACCGCTTTCCATCAAGTGGGCCGTCTGCCTGTCTGCTGAACTCCTGCAATAAAAAATAAATAAATAAACGACCCCATGTCATGTGACGGAGGGAAATCCTCGGCGGGGAGTTCCCTCCAGTTAACAATATAATAATGAACCTGGTTTTAAATAAAATTATTATTAAAACTAATATCGACAAAACTGCTGAAATATTATGACGCATTGAACCGATAGCCCATAAAAATAGTAAGATACCGTCCATTGAAATTGAAATATTTATTCTTGCATAAATGTAGTTGTCTACAAGTGTTATACCTAGAAATACATGGTTCAGAACATTTTAGCAGTTTCAATGGTGTGCAAGTAAGCAGGATCTTAATCGTCATTATCATTATATTAATACGTGAAGCAAAAACTTTGTACCCCGTTTTACGAAAATTGCGCGGAAATTTTGCACACTCATAGTTTATATAGAGAAGGAGTGCAGAATGCTAATATTTTTTTTTAATTATGACTAAAAAATACATTAGATCAATAAAAAAACATTACACACGCTATCATGTATTCGACACACACACGCATATATATATACCTACTCTTTTGTTTATTTTTAAAGTCAGATTAACAGTGTAGCCTTGGCGAAATCTGTGATTATAGAAGTATAGGCTTTGACAACAGGACCCTTATAATGTTTAAACTTATAATTTAAATTAATTATGGTCGAATTTCGACCACTAGTTTAAATAATTAGTTCCTATTTATTTCATTAAATACCTTTTATGTAACTTGGATAATATTTATTACCTTTATTTATTTAGATATTTGTATTTTTTATATTATTATTCCATTTCTTTATATTGTAAACTTAAAAAAAAATCTATTTTTTTATTTTTTTTTATTGCAGGAGTTCAGCAGACAGGCAGACGGCCCACTTGATGGAAAGCGGTTACCATCGCCTATGGACATTTGCAACACCAAAGGGGCTACAAATGCGCTGCTGCTCTCTTAAGGGAGACTGGAACCTGGTCACTAATACCGGAACACAACTCAAGGTTATTATGGCGACATACTCTAGACCAGGGGTGGTAGCCATCCAGTCGGGCAAATGCCCTACCACCTGGCTGTGGGTTGTTTTGTCGCCTCTTACGACAGGCCGCCCGGCCGCAGGAAATTGTATTCTTTCTCCGTTCCTGCACGGATAAAATCTATGGGCAACGTCGGTGGATTCAATATTATTATTTGATTTTATTGTTACTTTTTATTAATTTACGTTGCTATATTGTAGCTGTTTGTTGTTCCCTTCATAAATAAAACTTTAAAAAACTCGTGCACGTGCGAGGCGAGTGCGGCCGAATGAGGGCGATTACAAGAAAAACCTACAGACAGACAGATAATTGTTCAGCCAGTAGAAAATTCACATAGAGTGACAAAACACACAAACATAATTTAAAGGTTAAAATAGTAATATATCAGAGCGCCTTACAGAAATGTAATAGTAATTTTGTTGGTGTTGCAGTGGACTGTAGGACTGTAGAGGGTTGGTCGCTGGTTCGGGTAACCGATTTTCCGAAATGAAAACAACCGAAAACGATGCTACGGGAGGCTTCGACTTCGTTGGCGTTGGCGGGAGGGAGCTTCTTCTTATGAACTGCGAACGAACTAAACGAACTACTCACGAACTATCACACTACTGCTTGTCACGAACTACAAAAATGCGCCCCAAAGGCGTCCTATATTTATAGAGGCTACCTCCGCCGACCCCTCGCTTCGTCGTAACACCCCCTTTACTTTATTTCCTTAATTTTACATACATTAAGCCTTATGTTAACTTACCACTATTATACATTTTGGTACACCCTAGATCTTAGTACATTTCGAGGGTCCTTACACAGTTGTGACCCATGGTTTTTGTTAGCGGGACGTCGTAATGGGCGTTTACCTCGCCCCCCGCTTCATTAGTATAAATATAAAGCGCTGAGCGCCCTTACCATTACCTCATTACAAAAACGTGCGCTGTCGAGCGCGGACCTCTGCCTGCACCATCATTATGGCCTACTCGCGTTCGGAGTAGGCAGTAGTGCAGGCATACCTCACGGATCCCGGGCTCCGGTTGCGTTCTGCAGTCCCGTAGCCCGGTTTCCGCTACCCTTTTGGGTCCCGGGTTCCAGGCGGCGTTCTGCACGCCTGTAACCCGGTTCCCTTTACATGCTGAGTCCCGGGCTCCAGGCGGCGTTCTGCACGCCCGTAGCCCGGTCTCATTTACCGGGATCTAATAGGGTCCTACTGGTCAATAAAAGGCACAACGCTACAACATTTATTTCCTAGTGAGTTAAGGCTTATTACATTTTATATTCAATTCTTATAATTATAATTTATTTATTTAATTTCAAATTAATAACGGTTAAAAATAAACTATATCTATCTCAGTCCGACCCGTCTCTTTCCTGCGCCTAACGGTCGCGTATACATAGTCTGTGAGGCTTAGCAAATTATACCTATGTTCTTATCGCCTATTGAGACGGGTCGGTGAGTTTCATACATTGTGTTTGTCGTCGTCAACATTCTCCCGCCGTCGCGTCTCGCGATTCTCCTATGGGCAGCACGACGACTCTCTTGGTAGGCCGCCTCAGCACTCGTCCGCTGGCCGTCGTCACGTCCAGGACTCGAACCTCGCCGTCTCTGCCGGGATGCACTGCAGTCACTCGTCCTCGGGGCCATGTGTTACGGGGCAGATTTGGGTCGCAAATAATAACCAAATCGCCTACCTTAGGGTTGTCACCACTTGCGTAGGGCTCCCGCCGGTATTGTAGTAGCGGCAGGTACTCCCGCACCCACCGTCGCCAGAAGACATCGGCGAGGTACTGCGCGCGTCTCCAGTGCGCGCGCGCAGTCACGTCGCTGGCCTCGAAGTTCCCGGGGGCCGGCATGTGGCAGTTCGGCCCCAGGAGTAGCAGGTTCGGCGTGATGGCTGGGGGCTCGTCGGGACCCACGGCCACATGAGTGAGCGGCCGCGAGTTCACGGTGGCTTCGACTTCGGCGAGCAGTGTGGCGAGCGTCTCATCGCTCGGGCGCTGCTCGCGCAGGGTGACGCGCAACGCCTCTTTGACGGTGCGCACCATGCGCTCCCAGGCGCCGGCCATGAAGGGTGCCGCCGGCGGTAAGAACCGCCAGGCGATCTGCCGGCGCGACGCTTCTTCTTCGACGGCGCGCCCAGCCTCCGCGAGTTCGCGGTCGGCCGAGCGGAAACACGTAGCGTTGTCGCTCCAGAGTTCGGTGGGGACGCCGCGCCGCGCTATGAAGCGGCGCAGCGCGTTGATGGCTGAGTCAGCACTCAGCGACGCGACGACCTCGAGGTGTAGTGCCCGTGACGTCATACATGTGAATAACGCCACATATCTCTTCTCCCGGTGACGGCCCACGGTCACCTCCAGTGGGCCAAAGTAGTCTACGCCCGTGAAGGTGAAGGGGCGCGAGTGATGCGCCAGGCGAGCTGCAGGCAGGCTCCCCGTCGATGGACTCGCTGGCTGGGCCCTCCTCAGTCGGCATTGGAGGCAGTTCCTCAACACTGCTTTGACTGAGGGCCGTATCTTCATAACCCACAGCCGCTGTCGTAGCTCGTTGACCACCATCTCGACGCCACCATGGTGTAGTTTCTCGTGTACATGTTGTATGTACAACTTTGTGTATTTATGTTTCCCGTCTAAGATGGCAGGATTGGCCATCTCGTAGCTTATTTCTTGCGCCTCGTCGATTCTTCCTCGTAGCCGCAATATGTTATGTTCGTCGGTTTCTATAGTTAAACCGGCGAGCTCTCCCTTGTTATGACGTCGACGTATCGTATCGAGCGGTTTATCGCCGAACGATTCGCGTTGTGCGAGCGCAATGAGTTTACGCTCAGACAACATTAACATTTTCCCGTTGATTTTCTTGAATTTTCTTTCAACGTTATTTTCCTTTTCGCTCCCGCCGATTTCAACGGTGGTTTGACCGGATGGCGCGAAGCTTGAAATCGCCTCCTTATAATTGGAGGTCCACCCTCGGAGTTGGAAACCCGCTCGCCGCTGTATGTTGTCAACGGCAGCTGTCATTTTCCTGGCTTCTTCAACTGTTTGAAGGCTTTGCAGATAGTCGTCCATGTAATGATTGACCACTATTGCCCTCGCCGCTTCTCTGTCTTCATTTTCAAATTCCCTTGCGTTCTTGTTTTTCACGTACAAGGCTACGCAAGGCGAAGACGTTGCACCAAAGATGAGCGACGTCATTCTATATTCCTCTGGAGGCTCGCTATCGCGGCGGTTGCCACGCCACAGAAAGCGTAATGCATCCCTGTCGGCTTCTATGATCTTCACTTGCATGAACATTTCCTTTATGTCGGCAGACACTGCCACTGGATACTGCCGGTACTTCATGATGACTCCCGGTAGTGATCGAAGAAGGTCGGGTCCAGGCAGCAACATATCGTTCAGACTTCTGCCATGATACTTGGCGGCTGCGTCGTGGACCACCCTTATTTTCTCCTTGTCTGGATTCACGACGGCGAAGTGGGGAAGATACCACGTCCTCCCGCTGGTGGGGGGAGTGGAGGCGCGCTCGGCGTAGCCTGACAACATTAAATTTCCAATTCTCTCTTCATACTTCGCTTTAAGCTCTTCATCGCGATCCAATTTTTTTTCTAAGTTCTGAAGTCTCTTCAATGCATTTTCATAATTATTTGGCATAGGTGAACTTTCATCTTTCCATAAAAGTCCCGTTTCAAATTGTCCATTTTCCAAACGACGAGTTTTCTTTTCTAATATTTCCAAGGCGCGTTGTTGCGGATCGCTAACCTGCGTTCTGGGTTCGATTCCCAGTGATTCCAACGCGAAATATTTTTTCATAATTTCTTCAAGCGGGTCGTGGTCTTCTTCCATCATGCTCAAGTGTGAGCAGAACACGACCGGCGATGTGGTTGAGGTGCGGCAGCCGTGCAGCACCCAACCCAGCTGCGTACGAGAGGCGACCGGTTGGTGACGCGGGCCTTTACGTACTTCATTTGAAATAATCAGCTCCCAATTATCTTGGCCGATTAGTATCTTCGGTGTAGCTTTTTCATAGATGAGTACATTTTCTATCTCCTGCAGATGTGCACAGCCCTGCACATCGCTCCGATGAACGGTCTGGCTGAAGAAGCTCATGTTCTTTATTGTGCGAGCGTCCCTCAGTGTGTGTTCTTCTGTTTCATATGAGCCTCTTATCCTGGCGGACACTCGCATGCTGTAGTCATGCGATGATTCTTCACCGTTGACTCCCTGCATCTTCATGGGATCCCGTGGTCCGCTAAGTCCCAGTTGCTCGGCCAGCTGCGCATCAATAATGGTCACGGTGCTGCCTTCGTCCAATAGTGCGTAGGTGTGACGACTGCCCCTCGGTCCGGTTATAGCGACCGGGGCCACCTTCAGATAGGCACGTCGTTTGTTTCTTCCATCATTGATAACGCTGTTGATCGCGGACGCTAACACTTCTCCCGCCGGTTCTGACGTCACACTCACTGCACTTGGACTTACCTCGTTAACTTCAGGTCTCCTTTGGTGATGCAGCAAGCGGTGGTGGTGTAGCGTACACCTTTCCACCCCACACGGCGGGGCGCGGCACGAAGAACGTCGATGCCTACTTCGCAGGCAGCGGAAGCACACTTTACACTTTTTGGCTAAGTCCCACCGCGCGCTCACATCCGCACCGACGAACTTGCGGCAATCGCTAAGTTTATGATCGCGTTTGCAGACTGGGCACGGTTCACTTTTTCTCATATTCACGCGTTCACTGTCGTTGTTCACTATGTGTATGTGCTCCGTCCTCCTTTTCGATCGTGCCATCTCGCTCTCGCGTTCGATCGGTGCATACGCGGCGCACTTGTCTGCCTCTTCATTCAGGAAGCTCGCAAGTTTCTTAAGTTCCGGAACCCCTTCGGTCTTCATAGCTGCATAGTCGTACCACTTGTTCCTTACGATTGGAGTCAGCTTCTCCACTGCCGCGCGTAGCATCTCTGGGCTATGTAAATACTGCGGCTTGTTCAATACTTCAATTGTTGCTACTAGGTTTGCCATCTTGTTGGCAAATAGGCACAAGTCCCGAGGGCTGTCGGTGACTCGTGTCCATGTCTTCATTTTCTCCATTTCTCCCAGCACAAGGGCATCTGGACGGCCGAACCTTCTTTCCAATGCCTTCAAAATATCTTCAGGCCCCGTCTGGGTAATCAGCAGGGCACTGACGGCCTCCAGTGCGGCTCCCCTTAGGCTTCTACGTAGGCGCGCGACGTTCTCCCCTGCTGAGAAGCTCCCTCCCGATTCCCGAAAGGCTGCCTGGAAGGACAGCCATTCGCCACTATTTCCATTAAAAGTCGGGAGTTCTTGCATGTATCGCTGCGCCTGTCTTGTGCTCGTTCGCGCCGCTTCAGTGATCGCTTCTGCCAGTGACGTCACATCCATGACGTTTGAACGTGCAGGCGGGCCTCGTTCTGAGACCCGTTGTCCGCGTGCCATATTTCCGACGTGGACGCCCTGTCCCCGTTCATTCATTCTCCCTATATCGCTGGCTAACGTCGCTGGGGCGGGGGGGGGTTCTGTGGCATGTGGTTCCTGCGTTTGCGGCAGTCTCTCGAACCACATGTCTACTCTTCTTGATGGTAGTTCGCTTTCTTCGATGACGTCATCATCGTCCGATGATTCGGCTTGTAGCCTATTTATTCTCGCTTGTTCGAGTTCAACGGCTGCCTCCAACTGTTTCAACTTCAATGCGGCTAGTCTCTCTTTGGCTTCCAGCTCGGCAAGTCGTCTGCGGGAAGTCGTGGAGCGTAGTGACTGCGGTCTTGAAGTTTCTTCTAGAGTGCATTCTTTTCTGCGAAGTATTTCGCGTAAAACTGGCGGTGGTTGTGGCTGCAAATCCGTAACAGAGACCGGCATTGTTGCTTTTACTGTCGTTGCCGACGCCGTTGGCGTTGCTTTTACGGCAGTTGCTTTTACTGTCGTTGCTTTTACGGTCGTTGCTTTTACTGAGCTAGTCTCTGTTCCGGATTCCGCCGTGACACTGCCAGTTGTCGTTGAGGTTGTTGCTACCTCTGTCGCACTCTTCTTGTTCGCCTGCGCAGCGTCCTTTTCGATTCTGCTTCTCGTATTCGGCATACTTCAGTTCTTCCAATACGGCTCGAAGCTGACCAGACGATGTTGGTGTTGCAGTGGACTGTAGGACTGTAGAGGGTTGGTCGCTGGTTCGGGTAACCGATTTTCCGAAATGAAAACAACCGAAAACGATGCTACGGGAGGCTTCGACTTCGTTGGCGTTGGCGGGAGGGAGCTTCTTCTTATGAACTGCGAACGAACTAAACGAACTACTCACGAACTACTCACGAACTACAAAAATGCGCCCCAAAGGCGTCCTATATTTATAGAGGCTACCTCCGCCGACCCCTCGCTTCGTCGTAACACCCCCTTTACTTTATTTCCTTAATTTTACATACATTAAGCCTTATGTTAACTTACCACTATTATACATTTTGGTACACCCTAGATCTTAGTACATTTCGAGGGTCCTTACACAGTTGTGACCCATGGTTTTTGTTAGCGGGACGTCGTAATGGGCGTTTACCTCGCCCCCCGCTTCATTAGTATAAATATAAAGCGCTGAGCGCCCTTACCATTACCTCATTACAAAAACGTGCGCTGTCGAGCGCGGACCTCTGCCTGCACCATCATTATGGCCTACTCGCGTTCGGAGTAGGCAGTAGTGCAGGCATACCTCACGGATCCCGGGCTCCGGTTGCGTTCTGCAGTCCCGTAGCCCGGTTTCCGCTACCCTTTTGGGTCCCGGGTTCCAGGCGGCGTTCTGCACGCCTGTAACCCGGTTCCCTTTACATGCTGAGTCCCGGGCTCCAGGCGGCGTTCTGCACGCCTGTAGCCCGGTCTCATTTACCGGGATCTAATAGGGTCCTACTGGTCAATAAAAGGCACAACGCTACAACATTTATTTCCTAGTGAGTTAAGGCTTATTACATTTTATATTCAATTCTTATAATTATAATTTATTTATTTAATTTCAAATTAATAACGGTTAAAAATAAACTATATCTATCTCAGTCCGACCCGTCTCTTTCCTGCGCCTAACGGTCGCGTATACATAGTCTGTGAGGCTTAGCAAATTATACCTATGTTTCTGCTTGTACACGATCAATTTGATCATGGAAAGTGTGTCGTGGCCTTCCACGACTTCTGCATCCATCCACTTTTGCATTGTATATCTGTTTAGTCATTCTTTCCACATGCCCGAACCACCTGAGCATTCTATTCCTTACCTTCACCCCGACACTCTCTTTCAGACCAACTCTCTTTCTTACTTCGGTATTACGAACGCGGTCCGCGAGCGTCACTCCGCAGATTTTGCGCAGTGCTCGCATCTCGACCGCTATTACCATTACACCAATTTATAAAAATATTTTTTTTTTGTTTAGAAAACCAGCGATGTGGTATCGTGTGGAAATGAAACGTAAAAATAAATCTGATAAAGAAACTGCAAAGAGGATTTCGAAAATGGTTTATGTGTTTTCACAACAGTCTGTTTTTCCACCGTTAGTTTGGCAGATTTCAGGTACCAGCCTTTATATTATTGTTAAATGATTGTGGGTAGATAACACATGTTACAATAAATTCAAAATATATTTTCATATTTGTTATTTCTGATTTCAGAACAACCTGCTGAAGAAGTGGCTGAAGTTACGGCAATAGGGGATGAATTGAAATACCACTGCACGAAATATACGTATATCAGTAATAAGCTTGCTTGTAAACTACCTATTTGATAATGTAATCAATTAACGTAAATGTTTATTTTGTGAAAGATTTAGTCATCGAAAATCATGTGTTTTTATTAAAGATTATTTGTAAACAATGGTTTTAATGCTTACACACACACACACACAGAGAGAGAGAGAGAGAGAGAGAGAGAAAGACATAACACACACATACATGTAGGTAATGAATCGGACACGATCTTTTGAATGTTTGCTTGTAGTCAAACTGGTAAACAGGCCCACTTGATGGCAACACTGAGGGAGCCGATGTGTTATCTACCTCGTTGAGACTGAATATCTGTTGAAGCCCTTTTTGAAGAGCCCGATATTGTAGCGCGCTAGGTGCAAGTACCACTTGTTTGGGGTCCGATAATCAAGATTTAAGACCTAAACCCAGCAAAAACCAACTGCCAGACCTCAAGACAGCTCTTTCTGCGTGTACCAAAACACGAACCAATTTAATGGTTTTTTTTTTTATTTTACCTCCCCCCACCTATTTGGTATTATATAAAATTACTAGATCAAATCAAATAATTTACACATAACATAGTAGCTATACAAATAAGGGTTGTTATTTTAAAAATGATCATATTTTTTTTGCCGTTTCAGCGTACAATTTTTTGAAACATATATAGGTACATACAATTCTTATTTCAATATCTAGACAAGAGAGTTAGGCATGGTGCTTAAGCGTTTATTGCGCCGCTTCTCTTCAAGCCACAACATGTTGCGAAGCAGTGGTAAATTATATTAGGCTCCCATAGAGTAAATAATAACCATGAACAAAATTAAAACTAAATAATTAAAATAAACAAGTTGGCGGTAGGCTAAATAAAACTTTAACAATACTCATTGACATTTGACATCTTTGTCTGCCGTGATTACTTACGGCTACTGAAAAGTGGCCGAAACGTCGGAATAATAAAAATCAAATAAATTACCGCGCTTAAAACTTAGGTTAAAGGGAAGGCAAGAAATCCATAAACTTGACAGATCTATAACATATATTGTCCGTGGTAGCGTCCTTAAGATGGCCAACCTCCATTCCATAAGTGCTCTGCCCTGTACAAATTATTTAAATACAATTAACTAGAAACAATCACAGGATTTCATTTCGTTAACTATTCGCGTAAACTTAAGAAAATATTACAAAAATTCCATACTACAAGCGGTCATTCAATCATTAATTTTTTAAATACTTAGTTTGTCATATTTTTAGAAGTCACAGACATCATATCAATTTTTGTTATTGATATTGGCTAGTGGATTCTACGTTTAATTATTTGAACTCTATGTTATCTCGTCTTTGTTTAAAACACCGGATCATGGAAGAAGTGTGAGGGAATTGAAAGGAATGCCTATAGTAGGAATATAGCTGCTTTCCTTGATGGTTAGTTTTACTTTGATTGATATATGTATGTCATTAGTATCGATTCATTGTAATTTGACGTATATAGGTAACATACGTATTACTGTGTGGTAAATTATTGATTTTGCTTAATATTCTGTTTAAATATGTAGTTGATTTTTTTTTTACAGAACTAATTATGGTACACCTTTCTGAAGCTAATCTGAACAAGACATTTTTTCGCGGTAATACGTGTGTAGGTACGGTTTTCATAACAGCCGAAAAATGATACATTGAGTGGCAAGTTGGCTCCAGTGTTAGTTTTTTTTGTAAATATATACAGGGTAATTTGGTTGCCTACTTGCAATATATTAAAATTGACCAACTGCTTGTCGGTGAACACATATTGTTGGGTTCTGTGGAAATGACGGGCGTCCAAATGACACGACGACAAATCATTCTACACATAATTCCATTACTTTTTGGTCTACCTTTATACCTAATTTTATTCATATAGTTTAACACTCTTATCTAATTAATTTCATCCCTCGTCATTACATGCCTATTTATACAATCTTAATATTCTTCTAATTCCACGTAATACATTTGTAATAGTTTTCGATAAAATGCCTGCAACATAACATGTATAGACAGACAGACAACGACTTTCTATAGGCAAGGAAGGATAATTACAAAACCTTTGATTTAAAGTAATTGATGACTTGTCAAAGCTAAATAATTATGTTCCAAATAATAAAATGTTCAAAAGATAAACTAGAATGTTCTATCCGTGCAGGAACGGAGAAAGAATACAATTTCCTGCGGCCGGGCGGCCTGTCGTAAGAGGCGACTAAACAACCCACAGCCAGGTGGTAGAGTATTTGCTCGACTGGATGGCGACCACCCCTGGTCTAGAGTATGCCGCCATAACAACCTTGTGTTGTGTTCCGGCATTAGTGACCAGGTTCCAGTTTCCTTTAAGAGAGCAGCAGCGCATTTGTAGCACCTTTGTTGTTGCAAATGTCCATAGGCGATGGTAACCGCTTTCCATCTAGTGGGCCGTCTGCCTGTCTGCTGAACTCCTGCAATAAAAAAAAAAAAAAAAATGTTCTGTCGCGCCAACTACTTAAGGAGATTTTTAGATAATCCCTATTAATATTAGAAATGCGAAAGTAACTCGTGTCTGTCTGTCTGTCTGTTCCGTTTTCACGGAAAAACTACTGGACCGATTTGGCTGAAACTCATTATATATATATATATATTTTCGATGCCGAGAATGAACATAGGATATTTTTTAACCCGAAAAATGGGATAGTTTCCGGGATAAAAATATATTTGTCTTTTTGTTGGTTATCCTTTTATGGAAAGACTATTGGACCGATTTGGCTGAAACTCGGTACATATATAATTTGAATACCGAGAGTGGCCAAAGGATACTTTTTATCCCGGATAATGGGATACATTTTGGGATAGATTTATGTAAAGTTTATCCCGGAAACTAAGACAGGTTTTGTGATTTCGTCCACTGGGTCCACTGGGACCATGTTATCTATTTTGTCATTTTTGTCAAGTTTTGTCATTTATGTAGTTTACATATAGACGGGGGTGGTATAGTTTGCGATATAAAATGAAGTGAATCTTTCAGGGGCAAATACATACAAACTCAATACAATGTAACCTGTACCACTTGCTTTTTAAACAAGAGACACGCACTAGAGGTTGACCCGCGGCGCAGCCGCGGGGTAAACTAGTCTTCCATAATAAGGCTAACATTTTCACAGTCCAGTAACAGTATCCTAAACATCAGAATGAATGCACAAATCCTTGTAATAATATTAATAAAATCAATCTTCAACGAAATCACATTGATATCACCATAGAGTAATGTAAATCAAGAGATCACACGATAAGTAAACACAAAACGCGTAACTAGAGTTGAAACATTCTGTAAATAAACACTGAATCCAATTCAGCTTTGATGTTTGACGGGTCAATAATCGCGTGTGAGTTCAGTTACAAAATTATTGATTTGCTATAGATAGATTGAAACCGCTTTAAGGTCGCCATTTAGATAGTCAAAAAATTTCATGCAAACATACATATTGTCGAGACGAGGACATTGACAGTGTGTTTGCTTCACGAACTGAAGGTCGCGCACCGGCTATGGAGCGAGCTGTGTTAAGAGTATCTCTTATAAATAAAATCGGAAATGAAGATATCCGTAAGAGAACCAAGGTTACAGATAGATCTCGTAAAATAGGTAATTAGGCTGGCTACATTTCTCGCAGGCCAATCGAGCAGACGAGTCCTAGAGTGACCTCGCAAATCAGCAAGCTGAAGTGGTAGTGGCCGACTACATTTGTCCATCCAGGATGCAGGTGTCTAGAAGCTCGATTATGAGTGTGGATTATCATACATTGGGCAAACAACGAGGGGCATAAAAACATCGGTAAAAGAACATATTGCTGACATGAAACACAAGGTTTACGAAGTCTGCGATCAGTGAACACACGCTGGATAAACCCAACCACAACATCAGATTAGATAACCCACAAATCCTCGCGAAAGAGAATCGTTTCATATCTAAAACGATGGGTGAGGCTATTGAAATCAAAAAACACATAAAATTCAATAGAGAAGATGGTTGGCAAGTACCACCTGTTTGGGATCCGATCATCAAAACTATTAAGATCAAAACTCAGCAAAGACCAACTACCAGACCTCAAGATACTGTGAGCTCTTTTTTGCGTGCACCGGAACACAAACCAACTTGACTGATAAATTGTTTTCTATTTGTTTTATTTTTTCTTCCACCCATTTTAATATTATATAAAATTATTAGAGCTAGGCATGTTTGCTGAACAGTTTCTTCCGCCGCTTCTTCTCTTCAAGCCATAAAATGTTACGAAGCGGTGGTAAATTAGATTAGGCTCCCATAGAGTAAACAATAACCATAAACAAAATTAAAACTAAATAGTTAATAAAAACAAGTTGGCGGTAGGCTAAATAAAAACTTTAACAATGCTCGTTGACACTTGATATCTTTGTCTTCCGTGATCACGGCCACTGAAAAGTGGCCGAAACACGAATAACAAAAATCAAATAAATTACCGCGCTTAAAACCGTTAAAGCGTAGTTTTATTATGTATACAAGTCGCGAAAACTTAATAAAATATCGAGACATAGTCAAACGTCTGGTGGATGTCTCACGTGACCAAAAGACTGGTTTATACCTCGGACAACGCATCAGCATTGCCATTCAGAGAGGCAATGTGGCCAGTCTTTTGGGCACGTTTCCGACCGTTTATACTTTAATTTTAGTTTGTCTATATAGTTTATTTTGAGTTTAATTTATTGTATAGTTTAATTTATTTATAATTTAGTTTATTTGTAATTAGAAAATATTATTTACTTATATAGTTAGGTGTTATATACTAGGTACTTTGGGTTCCAATGTCAGCTGTCGGCGGGGAGAGTGCCCAAAATGCTGGCCGCATTTCCACGTTGGATGGCTACGCTGATGCGTTGCCCTAGGTGCAGGCCAGCCTTTTGTCACGCGAGACCTCAATTAGACGCGTTGAGAGGTCTCGATAGAGGTGATGAGCTCCAGGCCCCCACGGCCCCAGGGTTTCAACCCCGAAAGCCACAAATAGCTGAATTCCGTAAGCGTCAGTGCAGGACCTTATAACTACATTCTTTGATAAAACGAATTTTCTTTGTCAAACTATAAACAAGTAGTACTAGTAGGTATATGTAACAAATTTGTCGGAAAAAATGATTTCACCAAAAAATTTAGATACAAGGTCTTGCACTGACGCCATCGATTCTTTTCTCTTTTAATTGCCTATTAGTTTTAATGAAGTAATGCCTATTTTCGTAGACAATCAAATTTTCCAATTTAATTTTACCAAACAACTGTAGACATGAATTTTTGCAAATTCATATGGGCCCCTACACATGTAGTAACTGCCATTACCCGAAACTTTGAGGCACTCTATCTCATTTGTCGATCATTATTTTCCCTTCGGACGACCAGACACTCGTATTTCGCTAATGAAACGCGTCGAATGAACTCTAGTTCGCTCTACTCGCCTTTGTTAGTGCTGCAAAGGGGATGTAGTACTTTTATGAATAACTTGCGTGTTATACCTACCAAAGGTAAAACCGATTATATAAATTAAGTTTCTATTTTTGAAAAAAGCCGTATCTAAAAATAGCGTTACTGATTTTTTTAATACAATTAAGTATGTACAAATAAACATGCGATGTATGAAAGCCATTTGTAATTTTTAGCATTTTGGATATTACATGACCGTGACCCGTATAAACCCAGTAAGTAACATAAATGCGGCGCTATTTCTTCTAATAGTATTAGGTACTAGAGTTTAGCCCGCGGCTGCGTCGGGATTTTTTCTGGGAATGATTTAAAATGGCCAGATTGAAAAAACAATCGAATTCCAATGCGATTTTTTCACAAAATCATAAAAATTAGCTTACTGCAACATTTTTCAAGTTTTCACTAAAATGATAGCTTACATTCTTTTCTAATGCTGCCGTACTTTGTGTACCGGGACTCCCGCGGAAATGTCAAGTCAAGCGTGGACGAAGTCGCAGGCATCTCCTAGTATAATAATAATTATATATTTATTTTCAGAGACATAAATCCATCAAAACAATATGAACAATTAAGTTAGATATTAAAAAATTAGAGTTAAAAATAAATGTCAGTCAATTGGTTCTAAGTTTAAAAAAATCTATAATTCTGAGAATAGAATAGAAAACACTTTATTAGTCACCAAATAAACTATTACAGAATAAATAATTACAATAATTTAACGGCAAAACAAAAGGCGGCCTTATCGCTTAGAGCGATCTCTTCCAGGCAACCTGACTGAGAGGATACTTTTAACAACTTATGGCTAGGTATAATGAAATTAATAAGAAGTAAAATAAAAAAGGAAGAACACTACAATGTGGACAGTAAACAGCTAAGTTAAGAAAAATAGAAAAATGGATATTTTGTTATAAACTAAGGTAATGGTTTTTGACAATTTTTTTAAATATGGCAAGTGATTTAGCTTTTTTGACATCTACGGGTAAAGAGTTCCAAAGGCAGACAGCCTGCACAGCGAGGGATTTAAAATGTTGAAGAATGTGCAGGTGCTTTTAATTGGAGGTTATTAGAGGAGAATAATTCTTCCACGTCTTTATAAAATTGTCATGTTTGTTTACAATGTTACCATTTTTTATCAAAATGGCGACCCTTTAAAAACCATTTTTTGATTGCACAGTGCACAACGCCGTATATTTAAAAAAAATATTTTTTCCGTTCCTCCAAAACAATTTTGTTACGCAACAATTAATTATATTCATACAACTTCATAGATATTTAGTTTATTTTCATAAGCGTTGGGCCGAACACCGACGTGCGTAAAGTATCAGGTCAACGCAGGTATTAGGCTGAATATGAAACAGGCGTGGTTATTAAATCATATGAGAATTGCACATAATTATGTATGCGAGGAACGGTGAACATCCTCTTGCCCTCTTAATCCCAATACGAGGTATTGTGAATGATGGATCTTGGGGTTCACGATTTACAAATGTACAGGTAGGGCGAAAAATTCCAACACCAACATAAGAAATATCAAAAATTCTCTTTTAAAACTCTTTGGGTCGAAGTGTGGTTGTATATATTGTCTGTAATCTATAGGATAATATGGATTGCATCAGCATGCACAGAACACAAGCATTTCTTTGTGATTTATTTTTGTTTTCTTTTTATGGTCTATTGATGTTCTTTCAGCGGGCTATGAAGAGAGGTATGTTAGGTGTTTCTCTGAGGGATATAATCAGAATTGAGTACATCCGTAAGAAAACCACAGTTACCGGCATAGCTCTTAAAATTGGCAAGCCGAAGTGACCGTGGGCTGGCGACATATGTCGGAGGACCGATGAAGCAGACTTATCAACATATAGAGAACACGACTCGGCAACGCTATCAAGAACGCCTTCCAGTCCGATGAATTGCGTTAGGTCACCGGCTGGGGCTGGATGAGGAAGGCGGAGGACCGGGACAACTGGCGTAAACTAGGGGAGACCTACGTCCAGCAGTGGACAATGATAGGCTGACGACGATGTTCCTTGTAACTTTTTTATTTAGGTCAACATATAACGAGATATTCACTTTAAAAAAATTATAAATTATACCCCCTCTTATTCGGAGAAAACTCACTTATAGAAGTTACAGTTGTTGTTCAGGTATATGTACAGTGGACACGCCCAATCTTTACTTTTTTGCGCTTCCACTAGGTACATCACGGTCCAGAAGTTTCTGAGAGACTGCTGTGAAGTGCTGTGACATACATAGCAGGCGGACGGACATGACGATTGTGTAAACTACAAATAAATAAAACTACTATGTGCTGACGACCATGGAAAGCAACATGGCGTTACCAGCCCAACGAGATACATACGTGGGGAACCTACCAACCCGCTTTGGACATGAACTCTCTTAAAATGGTCGTAGCTTGCTTTAAATAACACCAAGGCTATGTTTATAAGCTGTTATTATTATATAAAGGTAATTGTTTATTATACCTATAAATATAGGACTACCTGATGGAAAGTAGTTATTGTCGTCTATAGATATTTTCAAAACCAGACGTGCTACCAATGCGCTTCGAGCTTCGAAGGAGGATTTGAACCTGGCCATTGTCGTTTAAGAAGGGCGTTATAAAATTTCTTAGAGGCCGGCAACGCGCTGGCAACGCCCTTGGTGTTGCAAACGTCCATAGGTGACGGTAACCATCTTTCATCAAGTGGGCCGTCCCCCTGTTTGCCTGCTTCAGGCAATAAAAAAAACAACCCGGCCGTAAGAATTACCTATTTTTCTCGGTTTCCTGCACGAATAATAAAATATTGTCATTGGAAATATTTTATAACCGGTTCCTATATTTTATACATTCATTTGCCTTGCCATCAGTTAAATTTTGACATTACTTGAATGGAGCTTCTGTCAAATTTTAATGGATAGTAAAGCAAATGAGCGGTTGCTAAAATTTAGGAATCGACCATTAATCATAGCCGATGCCAATTATATCTACAATTAATTCATAATTCACATATCCGTTTACCAATACAACTGTACCTACACGTTGTATATTGTTTACAGCGGCCGGTCGCTGTTTACCCAGAGGGCCACGTGCGCTAATTATCCCCTTATTACTCAATCATATTGTGATGCTATTCGCGGCTTGTTTGGACAATCGTTCCGGCCTTTATTGGGTCATCCCGGATGGCTTAATAAGTATCATCTTCGAGGTATTCGGATAAAATCAACAACTTCAGGGAGTGTTTAATTTGTAACTTACCTATATCACCTGATCCTTGCACAAAGGACCATGCGAAAAGCTACCCAACTTGAATTAATAATATAAATAAATAAATAATACTTTTGGCTCACAGCGCTGTTAAAGTATTGATATCTTTTTGAAATTGCCTTTGGCAGGCAAACATTATTCCCTCTACGCTATGACATGGGGTCGTTTAAGAAGGACGTTGTAAAATTCCTTAGAGGCCGGCAGCACATTAGCAGCACCTCTAGTATTGCTAATGTCCATAGGCGATGGTAACCACTTTCCATCACAGTTGGGCCGACAGCTTGTCGACTGTGCAATAAAAATAAATCGCCATATAGTATAATCATCCTTTCAATAACGGGGATGAGTGTAGGACACTTTCTATATTGTACACCATGGCAAATTTTCCGCGGGATAAAGATTCAAAACTTTCCTACGCAAGCGAAGCCACGTACTTTAAACAAGAACCGGTCACCTAAAAATTAATTAGATATCAATTTTAGCTTGTTAGGGATTACAAGTAATTAAGTATAATGGTTATTAGTGTAATTCCAAACAGCGCTGTATGGCTTCATAGTTAGCCAATTTAGGGTACGGACACTTGCCAACATGACATTTGGCTCAAGGTTGTTCATTCGACCTTCTTAAGTTATTGGGGCGAATGTGTTGTTCTGATTCCTTTATTGTCTGTCTTTATTCCTTACTAGTATTATGCCAAATGCATATTACGAATGACAATTGCCCAGGTAAAAGAATTATTTGATGATAGTTCTATTAATCTTCAAATAGGGGGCATCAAATTTATTGTTTTGTTCTTGTACTGAAAAATATTGCTCGATTCACAATTAATTTATGTTAATTAATAGAGACACGTGGTAGCTTAGCGTTTCAAATGACTCGGGTTCAAATCCTACCCAGAAAGCACACATCATTTAGGCAGCTTTTGTAATCTAAGTATCATATAATTTACAAATATCACGCGCTAACGGTGAAGTAAACCGTCGAGATTGTAACCTACATAATATCTGGATAACCGATGTGTCAAATCTGCCAATACGTCTTGGACAAGCGTAGCTAATATACTGTTTGTTCCCCCTTAATAATGTGTAGACTTGGGCCCAATAGTCGGACGGATAACTATTAGTATAAGAGCAAATTATTTAAATAAGTTATTAACATTATTAAAAAAAAATTAAATCGCGAAAATGTCGATTCGTTTGTTGTTAAACATAATTTTTTAAACTTATCGTCCTTTAAGCTCCCTAAGCGTAATAGGTACTTTGATAAAATTATTAGTTACACAATATCCTATTAAATTGCAGTGATGCTTGTGACTGTGAACCTCATTCAAGAATACGTAGTTTAATTAACGTCAACTGAATACATTTCCCGTGACCTCATTTCGGCATATTGTGATTCACCCAGTCGTGTGCAACGCTGCATTTTTATTCAAAATATTATTTTAAACTTAGGGGTACAATATAATATTGCAATGTGAATACAGTAAGTTGGATAGAACGCTGTTGCCTCTTTCTTCGAGACTATAATGAAATTTAATTAATGATAAACAGGCGGCGGGATAGGAGCGGATTACTTGGCTTTTCTCCCGCGCACCCTAGTCTAGAATGCCCAAAGATTTCTAAGTATCTCTGGCCGTCGTGCAGATGATAGACTTCGAGGACCAATGCTGACATTGCCTGGAACCTAGACCCACGATAAACAGAGATATTATAAGTATACTGTAATAAATACAGATTAACCAACACCTACCAGGATTATTATCGTAGTCCCGCCGTCATCGTATTCGCCGAAGAGATTGGAGGAAAACTAAGAAGTTTTTAGTGAATGATCATGAATCATTGCGCTACCCATACTACTCTGCTGTTTGTGTGATAGTGAGATGTAGTAGGAATAAATCATTAGCATCTGGACGAACATACCTTGGCTACTTAAGATTTCTTATACAGAAGGGATTCGAAGATACTATTGCGATACCAAGTTGCTTTTTATACTTATTTTAAAGTTTTTAACTGAATTATTTAATACTGCTCTGCTCTAATTTAATATTTCAACTACAGCAAACAGTGCATTTGAAAAGGAAGTAATTTGCTTAGGATGCTAAGTAAATAATGATATAGAGTCGATAGACTAACAATTGAGGGTATTGCAAATAGCGTTCAGACCTTGGTAACAATTGAGTAATTGAAAATAGTGACTTCCAGCTGTAAAGAATTTAAAAAAAATAAGAGAGGAAAAACTGTAATTTTTGTATATGGCACCAAACCAACCACAAAATTGTGATTTTTTTGTTTATTCTCACTGAAAGTTTAGGCGTAAGGCTTTTAACATATTCACAATCTCAGGGATATGCAAAGGCTTATCCCTACAAGCCCAGTTCTGAACTTTGAACATTCGCAGGCTTTTTTTGTGTTCTTTTTATTATGAAAATAAATTTCGTCTGAACCGTAGCAGTAATAAAATGAGGACTGAATTTTGCAACCTCCCCGCTGAAGGTACTTCGCTCGCTTCCAATTTAAGAAGCTTTACGTTTCGCTAAGTTACCTTCAATTTTAAGTTTTATTTCACTACTCAGTCTTATTACTTATTTTAACTGGAATACTTATTTTTACATCTATTTGTATGAAACTACTGAGAATCTGTTTAAATTAATTCGAGTTTAAATTTTATTTTATTTCTGTTTAAAACATCCATCCATGGTTATTCGTAATAATATGTTTCAAGAATAAAAGTTTTTGGAAAAACTTGGAATATGAATAAGACAAAAAATTTATTTGGACGAATTATTTTTATTTGGCAACAAAACAATTACCAAAGTAAACATACAAAAATACGTTGTGGAGGCAGATTTCTTACCCATACCCGGCTATACCCTTTTTTTATCCAGGCGAAATCCGCTTGAGGACAAACGACCACGGGGGAAATGCAGCGGGGAGTATGAAATTCACCACGTTGGGGTGGTAGTAGCACTTCTGTGGGGGAGTACTAGAATACTCTAGATGTAACATGTCCGAGCTGTGGGCTCGCTCGCGTGTTCACCTCCAGCCCGGACGGACGAATGCCATCCCCTTCATGCGCTAGCACCTCCGTTTTAAGCGGGAGAGCTAGAACTTTGGCTACCCCGGGTTTCACCACGGGGTGAGTGAGGTGGGCAGAACGGTGTGAGCCCTGTCTGCGATTAACACAACCTTTTCATTCATTCCAACCTCATTTCATTACTACATAATATTATTACAAATCATACATGTCACTCGCCTTACATACATCTAATATAAATAACACAAAATCATCTCTATAAATCTAAATACATAAAAAGCTGTGAAATCATAAAATACGTACAGAAATCGAAACAAAGTTTAATTTAATACATAATCAAAACAAGGCCCTAATTTTCGGCCCTTTTGGTACACCTATGTATATAAGGTAGTTGAGGGAAATCAGGCCTACTTAAGGGAGATTTAAAATAAAATAAAAACTATGTATACAAATCAACAAATTGTAATATTAATTAAACCTACAGATCAATCATTATAAAATATTAACAAAAAATGGCAAATTTTTGCCGTAAACAAACATAAAATTAAACCTTGTCAGTAGGCCTTAATATACTATAGTAGAATAATAAGGCCGAAGATTTTAACATTCATAAATAATCATAATAGGCTTCTAAAATTTGTGAATCAGAGATCAATTATAATAAACAGGCATTAATCATGCTTAAAGTCTTCAAAATTACAACAAATTTCTTTGTTTTACAGCCATCAGGGCATATAATTACCCGTATCATCTACTATCAAACCGACGCATTCTCACAAGCGTGACAGTACCAACTAGCATCGTTTTGTTTAATATCATTTGTTTCTTTGAGGGTTGACGTCATTTTTATTTTCTTTTCTTTCTTGTTTATGTCGAATAGAACCTATATATATATACTTACTTTTAATAATGAAGTAGCGAAAGAAACCAATTAAAATTTATAATGTAAATATCTTTTTAAGGCTCTATTAATATCTGATTTGTATCAATGTGCTTTAATGTTATTCCTTTGTTTTTTCTTAAGGGTAAAATCAATGAAAAAGCCGCAATGGACAAAAACAAGGCTTTTTTCTTTACGTATACAGGTCAAACTGGATTTAGCACGAATTTGATGCCAAGTCGAACACTAGCATGTTTACGTCTCTTACGACACAAGTACCTAACTCTCATTTGCGACATTGCCAAGGGTCTGCTCTAATTTTATAATAACGTTCTTTTTTTAAATGTTTTAGGGTCCCGTAGCCATTTGGGAAAAAATCCTTTTAAAATTGTCATGTCCGTCGGTCCGTTTGTACATCTGTCTATGTATGTGACAGTCATTTTGTTTAAAAACTACTGGTTTCATATGGAATATAAATTTACTAAAATATAATTATAAAATCAAAGTTATAAAGTTAGGACCATAGATGATCAAATACATAATAACGTCTAAAGACCTAATCTTTTTTAAAATAAATAACCCTACTTATTTCTTATTTTTTTATTGAAAACTAGCGGTCCCAGTAGACGTTGTCGTGCCCTGAAAATCAAAAATCTAGGACCCGATTCTAGTGCCTCTTATTGGTTCCAATTGTGAAATTAAACCATCCGGGGACCCCACTCAAAAATCGATAAAATCGTTCTCAAGTTATGCGCGTACATACATTTCTACGATTCATTTTTATGTCGGTATATAGATTTCAAGAAGTTATATGAAGCCCTTAAATGCCTTTAAACAACACCTTATCGTAAAGCAGAGGGAAAACATTTACGAGAAGTTACCCTCAGATCATTCTCGTTTCTTAAGCTAAATCTGTCTAAAATTTAAAATAAACTTGTTAAGAGTTTTTAATTCTTGATTCGTTTCATCAAATATGTAGAAAACTGTATATTGGCTAAAAGAGTATATATATATTTAAAGGATAGACAATATTGTTAAAATGACTATCGGGAAGACATCACTTATAACAATATATTTTTCATTAATAGTGAAAACTAAATAATTTCATTAATTTATTTAATCAAGGTAACATTACCCATATAGATAATTTCAATCTCGAATGATAATAGAAATATATTGACCGTGTTCCACTAGCGATAATGGGTAGGACTCACCTTCGACCCGTTTAATTGCCTGCAAGTGGATAATGGAGTAATGCTATAATCGTAGGGAGACCTCGCCCGTTGGTTTATGGGCAGATGTTTCTAAATTATTACTACAGCTGTTAAATTTGATTCATCCTTTTTTGCAGTTGCCTGTTTGTGGTTGACTACTTATTTTTGGGCCGGTATTCGCAGATTGGCACTGAACATCTTGAAACTATTTACTCTAAGTTAAGCTTTTAATCAAATAGTCAATG
Source organism: Dendrolimus kikuchii (assembly GCA_019925095.2). Taxonomy (NCBI): domain Eukaryota; kingdom Metazoa; phylum Arthropoda; class Insecta; order Lepidoptera; family Lasiocampidae; genus Dendrolimus; species Dendrolimus kikuchii. The sequence continues at coordinate 18,788,876 of CM034397.1, forward strand.
AGAGCACATGCAGAGGATACATCTATTTTGGCTTTCCTATTTGCTGCAATATCCATAACTAGTCTTACTGCATCTCTTCCGGTTTACCTCTAAGAAGTTGTAGAGTGTTTTTATTGCGAGCGTAGTATATTTTATGTTATATTAATTTATTTATTTTATATATTTACAATGGGCGAATTAATTTAATTTGATGACATGACAATGAATGACTTATTGACGTGCGTGCGAAAAAAATGAACACGCCGTCTTTAAAGGAAGAATTAAAATATTGCGAAGAAAAGATCGTTCAGGCCGAATGAACGTTAGTTGGTGGTACCACCGCCTGGCCCTAAGGATTAGTACCTATTCTTTCTCCGTTCCTGCATGTATACCTCACGTCCTTTTCTCACGCCTGTATAACTTTTGAAAATAATACAGTGCTGTAGAACTTAAAAAACACTCAAGAAAATTGGTTTGAACAAAATCCATTGAGTAGTTTTTGAGATATGCATTTGCGATTACCTAGATTTTTTTGGCGTTTCGTAGCCAAATGACAAAGACATCATCAAACGGAACCTTTCATAGTGCACAGATCTTAGTCTATATCAAACATAGGTACCTAATTTAGTTAAATATGTTTCATGAGTTTCATGTAAGGGCTAATAGGGAAGTGAGGTCATGCGTCTTTTGACTCATAAGTCTTTATTAATTGGCATTGTCAGATGGCCGCAGACAAGCATTGTTAGTTCTAATAAGAGCGAATATTTAGATGACACAATGGCGATTAATTATATGTTAGAATACGTATTTTTTCATTAAACTAACGATACTTCCTGTTGAATATTAACATCTTCTAAGTCTTCCGCTTTCATCATCTATCCTCTGCTGGTGATCTTACGCGGAACATCCGTCCGCCGGACTGAAGGGTGTCCTAGACTACGTTTACCGAAAAGCGATCTCCACTCCAAGACTCACCTGCTCTGTTAGCAGTCGGTCCTGCAACAGACGTCGGTCACGTCTCTTCTACTACCATTTCATCTTGCTTAATTTGCGAGCTATGTTAATTAACCATAGACGATAGTTATATTTAAATGAAACAAGTCTTTTTACCAGTCTGGACACTTAAGTTAGAATCAGTTTGAAAATCGACTGTGACAGTTATGCCTATTTTAGAGGGCACATTTCTGAATTTTAATTTCGATGTTCCAAAGTTATCCATAGAAACATAAACTTTTACCATTCAATTTTATTGAATACCGTTTTGTTCCTTAAATTAAGTGCCTTTCAATTAAATTGATACAATTTCGTTGGTCGTCTTATATCAGTATAACATTTGCCCATAAGATTGATTTAGTCTAAACTTACAAAACATGACTGAAAAGCGTTAAGACAAACAGACGACAGCTGAATTGTGTCTCTATTAAGTCCCAACTTTTTACAAACATACAGCTCTGTTAAACAACGACATTATACGTTGAGAAATAGCCTATTATGAGTATTGTTTAAATATACAAAGGGAATAATGATTGAGCACAACGAACTCGGTAATCCAATGGTACATACCCGAGCGCTTCAACGCTTATTGCAAATAAAGTTAAGACACAGAATTAGAGGTGATGGAAGAGTTAAGAATATATTTCATAAGAGTAATTTACCTTTTCTGAAAATACTGTAGTACATTTTCGAGTTCATTAAACACTTTGACCCTCCAACCTGATGGATTTGCGTAAGGTCGCCGATAGGCGTTGGATAAAGAAAGCGGAGGACCGGGATGTATGGTGCCGACTTAGGGAGACATACGTCCACAGTGCACTGCGATTGACTGACAACCGCAGATGTTTTGGCAAAAGTTCTGTCTTGCTAGATTTCTATATCTTATTTCCACTTTGTAATCAGTAGAAAAATGATATAATTTTGTAAACAAAAAAGACTGACGAGTTTCTTAGGAGCCGCCGGTCTAGTCACCTATACGCATAATTACAATGTGTTTATGTAGCTTATTTCATTGTGGTCTAGGTGTCTGGGTTCGGTCTCTGAGTTGCGTCCTTTGTATATTACCTACAGTAAGTATTGACATAAAAGTAAGGTAAATAAATGAATGGTAAGATTAGGAGTGGGCGTTATATATGATACTGTGGATTAAATTTAATTTCCACAATGTCTGCACAGCTATGTGGGGTGCATACCCCACTTGTTTTATTCCATTTATTTACTTTACTTTTATGTGTATACAGGGATATGTCGAAAGTCAGACCTTAAAAAATCATAAAGATTAACTATTTTTCCGTTGAAAGAAAAATGATAAGTTTGCCCATAACGTTGCTCGAGTTTATTTTTGAGCTATTCCAGAAGGGTAATGCGAATCTATAAAACTTACATACAGTTATATTACCCATATAAAGGATACGCCTCGCGTAGCAACATAATGTTTAATACTCCGGTTCAATACGAGTACTTCCGTTACACGAGTGTGGCTTCGGTCTAACTCGATTTGCAGCCTACTTCCTGCGGGCGTACGATTAATAGGGTTTCAGTTTTAGCACTGCGTATTTACTTCTAGTGTCTATATTATATGGCTGTAGAAAAAATGCGGACTGTTGTAGTCGTTCCAGACACGCATATCATATAGCATACGTTCAATAATATACAGCATATAGTAGCGACTTTTATATACTTTTATATGAATATCTTCACTAAATTTATATATATAAAAACACAATAAAGATTTTATATAAGTAAAATACAGCTAGGTGCCTGGTTTGACCGGGAAAAACTCTGGTCTGTATAAATTGTAGAGGGATAGAGTTTATTAGGACCAGCAGCTTCCGAAAATACATACACTTACTTAGATTGGACGTATACAATATATATGTTTGTGTGCTGACTATTTACAAGTATTCATATGGATAACATTTGGAAGAATCATTTCTACGTCCTGTTCTACAATGCTATCATTACATAAAGCTATACTATATGTGATGAGAATGTTGAGATGGATGTGTGGTGTGAAAGGAAGAAGATTTAGGTGGTATGGGCATATAATGAGGAGGGACGAAAGTCACGTGACAAAAATAATGTTGAACTACAAGATAGATAATACAAATGTAAGGGTACACCAAAAAAGAGATGGATGGATTGTGTGAATATGATGTTTGATGATATAATTATTTGTGGTGTGACAGACGATGTATGTCAGAATAGAAGAGTGTGAAAGGAAAAGACATATTGTGCCAATCCCAAATATTTGGGACATGGTGAAAGAAAAGAAAGATAAAGCTGCTATATGATGCTGTAATACAACCGTTGTAACTAGAATGACTTTTGTTTCCTACGTCAAAAGATTTTCTAAATAAAATTTCATCTACCATCAAAATAGCCAAGGACTTGTTGACGGCTCTCATGTTCATATATTATGCGAAAGGTCAAAATACAATCTGTCAAAAGAATAAATCATTCAGCCAAGTTATTTCCTTTTTCCATACAGTACTAAATAAATATTACATGAACAAATTACTTAGGTTCGAGAGCCTCGTGTATTCCCAAGAGCCAAAGTTTGTATCAAAAGCAAACATAATTTGTTCTAAGGAAAGGTTTGCAAATGCATTTTGAGACATACTGAAACATTACAAGATTTAATTTAAAATAATATAATATCCTTGTTATTCTTCACACTGTAGTAGAGGAAACGGTGAAGATCGACCTTCAGCCATCTTATAACCAGATGAAACATATTTTTTATCTATCGCTTATGACAGCTTGCCAATCGAAGAGTGTTCATGGCTGTTTTTAATTAAATTAATTTAAATCATTTTTTTTTTCATAACCTTAACTCTTGATAACTGAACAAATTTAGTTTCACCGGATAGTTTTTAACATAAAAAATATGCCTTACTAGACTTGCCTACTTATTTTTGTTCAAGGCTACCTGGCAAGCAGGTATGAACAGGTTAGTCAAGATAGGAAACCACCCCGTACTGTTAACCAATAAAAATTGGTAATGGTAATTACAAAAATAATATTATTGCCATGCTTTGAAGACTTCAAAAATTTCCATGAACACTTTTCGATTGGCAAGTTATCTTAGGCGTGTATACAAGTCAATATAATTTGATAAAAAATATGTCTTATTTTGTTATCAGGTGGGTGAAGGTCGATCTTCAGCGTCTCCTAGACTATTACAATTAAAGTAGAGAGGCTTTTGTAAAACCTCATTAATGTCAGACAAAACATAATAATTTGTGGAATACATTTTTTCATTCAAAAGTACTTTAATAAAAAATGTCGGATTGAGAGCACAATCTTTTATTAAAAGATTTTCCAACAGAGGAACCTATATACATAATACACACATGTCATTACGCCTGTTTGTTTTAGGGGTAGATAGTAAATATGATCTCCTTATGATCAGAATAGACCTTCACATGTTACGACCTTGGTGCATTTCAATGCATCTACTTTAATAAATATTTTATATAGAGTTATGAGACTCAAATTGAGAAATGATATAAGACTTACCTAGTATAATAATACTTAAAGAAATAACACGAATGCACTAAACTAATCGGTTTTGCAACCATTTTGCTTTATTTGAAACGTTTTCATCATATTTTGTTAGGAATTATGTATAAACAGCTGATATAAACTAATGTGAAATATTTCTGTACTATAGATGAACTCCTAATAAATAGATACATTAAATACTAATTGATTATATATTAATTTATTATTATTAATTAATAGGTATATGCCAATTTTATATATGAGTTACTCAAATCACGTCGTGAATGTAATGAACTACTGTGTTTATTTAAGCTCCTGGTTTAATTGACTGTCCAAACATACTTTCCTTTATTAATTATAACACTAGATACAAAATTCGTAATCCTTCACGTAGACCCTTTTCCCTTCAAGTTTTTAAAAATAACACATTTTATAATCCCGTCACAAGAATGTGCAAGTTATATAATGAGATTGCTAGTACAAATAGATCCATTAATATTTTTAATTCCTCCTTTAAATTTAAACCTGAAATTCGGGCTATTATTTGCACTCATATCTCTGGCATAATTATCTAATAATTTTCTTACCTAACCACCGTAAAACTAACGTTATACTTAGTCATACTCATAATACTAACCCCTAAATATCTTGTCAATGTATGGTACATTCACACTCACGCTCACATGTTGAGAGTTACGTCTTAGACCTAATAATTGATATGAAATATGTAACTTTTAGCTGTTTTTTGTTTTGTATGCCAAATGAATAAATAAAATATTTTTATATTTAATATCATCTTAAAATTTAATAGAATTTAAATTATTATATGGTATACTAGCTTTTGCCCGCGACTTCGTCCGCGTGGAATAGTTTAAAAAAAGTAAGTAAAAAAACCCCTCAATTTTGAAACATTGTCTATTGGTGCTCCGCTCCTATTGGTCTTTGCGTGATGATATATAGCCTATAGCCTCCCTCGATAAATGGGCTATTTAACACTAAAAGAATTTTTTAAATCAGACCAGTAGTTCCTGAGATTAGCGCGTTCAAACAAACAAAATCTTCAGCTTTATATATTAGTATAAGATTATGTAGATAACGCTATAGCTGTATTTTAAATTTGCTATAGCCTCACGTTTAGGAATACGACTTAGATTCTAAAATTATGTTACGAATGTTCAAATGTATTTTTAGATTTATTCTGTTTTTTGAAATAAATAAAAAAATGACAGAAACCCAAATATACCAACTAAGGGAAGCTTTCATTGTACGTATACTGATACGCTCTCGGTCGACTTCATATTAATAATCATAAATTTATAGTTCCTGTATTACTAAGTTTCTCTTATAACAAACACCGTAAATTAAGATATAGCATTAAGCTACACACATACGTATAAGTTCCGGAAACTATAGTGATAAAACAAGACTAATGTTTGGAGTGAACCCTAAAGTTTATATTAGGTATAGTAAGTTATTAGCTATAAATTTTAAGCGATGAACAAATTAAGATGAGAAGCGCGAAATTAAAACTAGAGGAAAATTTAAGAAAATTTTATTACAAGTAATAGTAGAGGAGACGATTAAGAGCCACCTTCACCCATCTTATAACCAGATGAAACATATTTTTTATAAAATTATCTTGATTTGTAGACGCACCTATAATAGCTTGCTAATCGAAATGTGTGTTCGTGGCTATTTTTGAAGTCTTCAAAGCATGGCGACAAACTACATAAACAGTTTTTTGCAAGAAAACCTATACGGTTATTTTTGTAATTAAATTTTCTTTCTTATAATACAAAAAAAAACACTTCAATATTCAAATTCAAAATAAGTACCACTGGAGAACACTTTTTTCATATACATTTCAGTTCAAATTTAATTTTACTTCCTATTCTATGTATACCGCTTTGCAACGTGTTATTGCTGTTAAGAAGAAGACGCGGCAGGAAACTCCCCGCAACACGTCTAGCTAAAATTTTTTATCTTTATATTACATACATACATAACTTCACGCCAGTTCCCTTGCGGGGTAGGCACGTACAACAGAGCGCCATTTAGGCCTATTCTTACACACCTCACTTGCTTCTTTGTACATACATACATAACTTCACGCCAGTTCCCTTGCGGGGTAGGCACGAACAACAGAGTGCCATTTAGGCTTATTCTTACACACCTCACTTGCCTCTTTGACATTCATAACTCTTGTCATGCAAGCTCGTCTGTTCTTAAGGCTCCTGACATCACCTTCTGCTAGTACACGATCAATTTGATCATGGAAGGTGTGTCGTGGCCTTCCACGACTTCTGCATCCATCCACTTTTGCATTGTATATCTGTTTAGTCATTCTTTCATCATGCATTCTTTCCACATGCCCGAACCACTGGAGCATTCCTTTCCTTACCTTCACCCCGACACTCTCTTTCAGACCAACTCTCTTTCTTACTTCGGTATTACGAACGCGGTCCGCGAGCGTCACTCCGCAGATTTTGCGCAGTGCTCGCATCTCGACCGCGTTTACTCTACTTTCATGCTCTCTCTTCCATACCCAATCAATTGGGTATGGAAATCATACGATCAATTTGATCTTTATATTTCTTATTATATTTATATCTCAAGCTCTTTTATCTATAAATTTTATGCGAGGTATGCGTAATATACTAATTCGATCGTGGCCGGAACGCATGCACCACTTAGGCAGTTTTCTGATCTAACATGCATATTGTTACAATTAGCACGTGCAACAACGGCGAAGGAATTGTGATGCAACCTACACATCGAGATAAGCGATGTGTCAAACCTGCCAAGCCGCCTTGGACAAGCGTGGCGGGTATACTGTCCATTCCCCCTATAGCGGGAGGCCCGAGCCCAGCGCTGTTATTATTATGCGTTGATATGCGAGTACTGAGACGCACTTGGCCAATTTTATTTATGCAACTTAAACATAGTACCTACAATGATGAACAAATAAAAGACTATATTTTCTATCTTCTATAGAAATGTAAACTAAAATTGAAACGAATTTTGTGAATAAAACATACTTTCATTCCACATTTCCACATATACAAATGAAAAGCAAACGCCTCATACAGTATGCAGTAAATTTAACGATCTACACGGGTTCCCTGCCTCATCTCTGGAGGTCGGGGTCAATTTTGAGCGTACAAGTGTTTAATTTAATTTTTTATTTGTGCAACGAACAAGAAGAGACAATTTAGACAGACGTGGCTGAATTGTTTTTATTTTATATTTGTTTACGTTGATCACATCGTATTGAATAAGCTGCGCGAGGAAAGTTTGCCGATGACTATTTACTATTGTTGTATATACTTCTGTAAAGTATATATAATTATAAATTAAAATTGATTGCAACAACTATTTATGTAAGCTTTTTTTCTCAACCCTACTGACCATCGACGCGTGACATTATGAGGCTATCGGCAAACATTTTGCGCACAAGTTAACTTGTAAATATCGTCGATTGGCCAGACATTTACTGTGTAAAATTTTATCTATATGCATATTGTCGGTTCCTATATCTCACCGACCATTTGCCTTACATCTTTTAAAATTTGACATAAGCTTCAAACAAGTAATGTCAAAATTCAACCGATGATAAGACAGGTGTATGAACAGTAAAATATAAGAACCGGCCATTAGTCGCCAACTAATTACTTAATTGGATAATATCTTTACAAACTATGCTAAGGATTTGCCACTTTAACAAGTTAACTAACTACTTAACTATGTAACACATTTGTAGAAATCAAGCGTTAACTATAACTGTATTAAAATCATATACAATAACTTTACTGTACGATTATAAATAATTATAACCATATATTAAAGACTAGCTCTGCCCGTGATTTGACCTGTCTAAATTTAAAAGTAGCCTAAGCTACTCCCTATAACAACAGCTATCTGCCAGTGATAGTCTAGTCAAAATTGGTCCAAGCGTTTTAGCGATTAGCCGGAACAAACATTTAAGAAATATTTAAGATTTTTTGACATAAGTATATAAATATATCTATCCGTGCAGGAACGGACAAAGAATACAATTTCCTGCAGCCGGACGGCCTGTCATATGAGGCGACAATAACAATCCACAGTCAGGTGGTAAGATATTCGCCCGACTGGATGGCTACCACCCCTGATCTAGACTATGTCACCATAATAACTTTGAGTTGTATTCCAGCATTAGTGGACAGGTTCTATCCTCCCTTTATAGAGCGGCAGCACCTTGGTAGCATCTTTGGTGTTACAAATATCTATAGGCGATGGTAACCGCTTTCAATCACGTGGGCCGTACTTGTCTGCTGTTCTAATGCAATAAAAAATGATCCTATAGAAGCCGGAGATGAAACTTGGATTATTTTATCTTTGAATATATAAAAAATCGTAAATGTGAATACAAAATTTAGCAGGTGAAGTTGCGGGAAATACTGTAGTGTAATATAGCATAATCTCCAAGGGCCTGATAAAGGTATATAATTTATATTAATGAAAATACACAAATCGCCTATTCCCGATACATCAACAACAAAACTCTTTCATTTAATATTGACAAGCAACAATGGATGAAATAATTAAACAAAGATGAATCGACGCTTCATCGGTAAACTGGAGAAAAACAACGTCGACACCTATAAAATAAAAGGCAATGTGTCCCATTGAAATTGATAAACAAATTGGTTGGTTAATGAGTTTTATTTGTGTAAGCATTGGGGTTCAAATTCCGGCGGCTTCAGATCGTGCATTTGCGTTTCGCCGGGCTTCGAGATGACGTTTTCCAATTGATACACCGTGTTTCATTGTGTCAGATTTGTTTCGAGTTACATGTTCAATCATATTGATAACTTCTTGAGTTAGTATGATTGTATGTATACTCTATATAACTAAACTAAATAAAAAAAACTTATTGCGTGCTGTGGTTGTGATACCAGTCTGAAATGTCAACTTAGACCTTTAAAAAGTACGAGTATATTTAATTAATGAAAATGGTCAATTCTATTCTATGTCATAGCTCGTTTTTGCTTGATAGTGAGTGAAAATTGTATCTAGATTGATAGTGTAGTACTAATATTAACAGAATATGTCTATTTTCTTGACTCCGTTATAAAATTTCATGATAAATGTAAAAAATGATTTATTCATCTACATTCAAAAGTACATTTATTTATTACATTAAACAGAAATGTTACTTTTAGCTTTGATATAACGGAAATTATCAGAAGTACTGTCGTGTTTAATATAAAAGGAAAATCAATAAATACCTGCTTTTATTTAAATAATTTAAAGAGCACACTGATTTACACAAAAAGGCAGGAAGTAGAGAGAGTAGTAGTATAATTAGCCACAAAGGCAGGCAAAGGAATCTTAGTCCATACAGCCAATTATGATGTAATAAGTCTTCGTATAGTAGCGCAGTTCTTATGAAAACTCGAGAGGCTACATTTGATTATACAGTTCACATCTCTCACAAAAACACATAATTACTACTTAGAAACTAGCAATATCCTACAACTATTGTTCATGTTAGAGTAATTTAACACATTTTTAGAAAATCAAACTATACAGCACAACGTCCCCTTTTAGTTCCCGCCAAAAACTCGAAAGTAGAGCGAGCATAAAACATAACAACATCAAATGTCTTTGGTAGAGGGGGAATCGAACGTTTGGATATGTTGGCAAGTCCATATTTTATGTTCGGATACGACAGCTACAATGGAAGAGTAATAAATAAGTATTTTCGTATAAAATGATTAAGTTTGACCTGAATGCTAAGATTTCATCAATCATTATTGACGGTCTAAACCCGACAACGTCATTTCAGTATCAAAATCGTGTCGGTGCGTATTGCAGGGTTGAGGGTGCTCGTTGGAGTAGTCGGGGGTGCCACAGGCTCCAGGGCCGCTGCTTACGTAACTGAGGGAGGCGGATGTACTGTCCCGGGTGGCAGAGTGTCTCGCTCGCACCTTCTTAGGGCGTGGGTGTAGTGGAGTAAGTTTTCCCTGCGACATGATTAGTAATAACGTGATGTAAATTTAATAACATTAAAAATATCTTACATTTTGAAGATGTATTTTTGTTATGCTAGCAACAATAAGCATAAACAATAATAATGGGATTTTTTTATTTAGTCTACAAAACTTTATGTACATATAGATATTTACATAATTTTAACAAACATTTATACTCTGATTGAAGAAGTTCATAGTTTAATATTATACTATATTATTTACCTGTGCCTACCCCGCAAGGCAACTGGCGTGAAGTTATGTGTGTATGTATGTATGTATATTATTTATATGCAAACTCTGCATTGATATCACCAACACGTTACATATTTTAAACTCTGGTTCTTGACGAAATTGGATTGAATATTTTATTTATCGCATTGTGTATATTGAGGACACGACGCGAGTGTGACTTGCTCACAGGACTCCTTGTTTTTTAATTGTCCTCTAAAGTCTAGAGTTTCAATACTATGAAATTTAAATCGAAAAATAGGTATGCGATTCCTATGTGAGTATTATTTTTTTATAATAATAGAACAATACTTTGTCTGTGATCTCAAAACAAATCACATAATTTAAGTTAAATATGCTATTTACATGATGCCTAATAATTAGTGTCGATTTTTAGAATTTTTGTCTCTTAATATATTTGACTATTTGTTTCGAACAGCCCTCTGAAGGGACTTAACAGAGTTTAATGAAAGTTTTCGGGATTAAAAGAGGAATTTTATATCAAACTACCTGTCCAGGCAGACGTTGTCCTGCCCTGAATAAATAAAAATCTAGGACCCGAATCTAGTGCCTCCCACCGGTTCAAATTGTAAATCTAAATCGTCCGGGGAACCATTCAAACACACACAAGAAAAATCATCAAAATCGGTAAAGTCGTTTTCAAGTTATACGTCATAGAAGATGATCATGTTTGTTTCGATATTTCGCTGGGTTAAGAAGATACGACTATAAAGTCCCAAGTCCGTATGAACGAAGTAACGATCACAGATACTTCAATAATAACAACAAATCGTGTGGAAAATTCGTTCCAATGTACACGCGGCTTTCCTTCGACCCGCACATGTGCCGACCGCTCTGACATTTACGTAGTGCGCCCCGTGTCGTCGTGTGAACGCTCGTCTCTTTAGCGTATTAAAAAAAAAACAACATTCGAATAACAATATTCAATTCGAAATTTAAATTCGAAAACGATTGTTCGTCTGTGGCTGAATTTTTGTGTTGTATATTATTTGTGTCTGCCTTCAGGCTGGTTTCTAGTTTACGTTTTTTGGTTTTTGATTTTCCGGTTTTTGGTTTTCAACCCCCGGGAGAATCTCTATAGCAACGATTTTGAAGTTCACGGACATTAGTGCAATCGTTCAATAATGTCTCTTTCAAGACTTTCAGTGTTCTGTTAGACATTTCCATAGACATTGTGGCACGTGAAGATTGTGATTTTGCTGAACTTAGTACGTAAGTACAAATTAACTTTAATTAACTAACGTGTGATTAGTAATAACTAGTTTTTAGATTATAAAAACAGATTAGTTAAATAGCTAAATTACGTATATAACTTGATTTTAATATATACAAAAAATACATTTTATTTTAGTAAACAACAAAGTTATGTGATAGCTTAATCTTGTTAGATTTTTTATATTGTCAACAACAGCGACTCTAGGACCAATCCCAGACACATAGACCAGATTAAATAATGGGAAATTGATCTACAAGTTAACCCTGCCGAGTATCGAACCCGGAAGTTCTGCGTCCCAATTGCCTGGTCAATGCTTGCCTATAGAGGCCTAAAGATCTAAAGGAAAACCTTTAATGCAAATATTAAATTTCATTTATAAGCCTGCTTTCTCATCATCGACATCTCGGAAAGTTTATTAATTTGTTTCTGTACTTTAGTAGGTATATCTATTACCTATATTCTAATACAAGAAAAATGCTTTATTTTATAGGTTTGTTTATTATGTAAATCATACATAAGATACTTTAATTTATTTGTTTTGTGACGTCTGTTGTGTGGACGCTTCTTAAAAGTCTTGAGAATGAACCAATTAGTATGAAAGCTATTTATATGTATTTTGGATAAAAGAGGTGAACGAAGGATACTGTTTAACTTAGTAAACAGCATATTTATTTTAAGAACGAGCTTTACGACACCAAATGCGCGGTGAAAATTTGCGTGGACCACGCACTAGGGAAGGTTCCGTAGATATTAGGAACATCTACAACGTTTGGCTACGAATTTCTTAAAGATGATTTAACTCAAATTAGCGCATATCGCAAAAAGTACACACAAGAACTTGTTCAAACGAAAGTGTCTGTTTAAGGTCTACCGCATTTACTTTATCCAAAAATTATCCTTACGTCAATTTTATAGTCATAGGGCAATTTTGCAGAATTTCAGTACCCATTGTGTAGCGGAATACAGAATAAACTTTTATGGCTTACATCCACCTAGATCCAGAAGTTTTTGGAAAAAATGACTGTAACATACATAAACGATATATGGTGGAAATACCAATAAAGTGGACGAAACGCTATGCTTCCGCTTTTACCATACGTGCGACGGAAGAGTGAAACTCTTTACCGTTGTCTGTTTTTCCTGAAACATATAATCAAGGTGTCTTCAGGTTTCACGTGCACAGGTGTCTTCTAAGTAAGCTCGTAAGGCGTGCTCAATCTTTGACTGCATTTCCACCTGACATCAGGCGCAATGTCGGTCAAAGGTGAACCTATTCTTTTTTTAAACTTTTATTCGCAAACAGGCCACACTCAGCTTTACATACATTTAAATTTAGAACACAGAGAATGTGATTGCTGACTGGTCGTCTTGATGCGATCACAGTATGCATTAGAAATAGACATCCAATCTTGATGCGGACACAGTAAATATAATCAATATCAGCCAGCCTTCTGGGCGCCTTACTCATAGAAGACGGTGATCTAGGCTCAGTATTCTACCTATCGTCTTGAGGGACTATGGGTAGAATACAATACAAATAAATTAAGTTTTCTTTTATTGTACTAGCTTATAATTTATGTATACATTGTTTATATAAAAGAACAAACGAATATTCTGGATACCAGGCTTTGCCAGGTGGTAGGGCATTTGCCTGACTGGATGGCTACCACCTCTGGTCTAAAGTATGTCGCCAAACCACCTTATGTTGTGTTCCGGTATTAGTGACCAGGTTCCATTCCCCCCCTTAAGAGAGCAGCAGCGCATTTGTAGAGCATCTTTGGTGTTGTAAATGTCTATAGGCGATGGTAACCACTTTCCATCAAGTGGGCCGTCTGCCTGTCTGCTGAACTCCTGTAATAAAATAAAAAAAAATTAAAAAAATACCATCCTTCCTATTTCATCGCCTTTATCTGATTCCTCATATCGTATCCCTTATATACTATCTTGGAGATCGACAACGCGTTGGCATCGCCCCAAAAGGTTCCATTTTTGCTATTATCATCTCGTCAAAATCGCTGGACACTATCGTCTCAATAGTGAGATTGCCTGATTTCGGTATTCTGTTAATTCTAATAGCGTGCCCGTGGTAAACCACTCTATCGTTATAAATATTTATATGCGAAAACTCGCGAAACAAATGTTTAAAATGTTAGTAGCTTTTCAATATTCATCTTGGCTAACGTCATTTCTGCTAATGGTAATTTCAGTTGTTTTCTAGTATTATCATTATTTGACACTACAAAATATTAAAATAGCAGAATAGGGCCCCTGGTCTGGCAAACGCCGACTAACATGACCACGTTAGTCGGCTTCAGGGAATAAAAGATCTACATGTACATCATCATCTGCAGGCGGACAGACAGTGATTTTATTAGGGTTCCGACTTAGCCAAAATAAATACAGAACCGTAAGAATCATGGAAAACACGCGTAGTCTTTCTAGCCGTAGTAAATCACGGTAGCAAATGATTGTACAACGGACAATTGTGGTTTTAAATTGAATAAACCACATAAACACCTTGTTTACAAGAGAAACTGATCAATAAATGAATGGAAACACAGTCATTTGCCTATATTATTATTATATACCTATTGAGTACATTTTTCACCCTTGGAAGTAATGAAAAGAATGTCTGATATTGAAACAAAGATGTCTAGATTAAAAGCAACAATGTTAATGAGCCGACACATAGAATTAAATATTTTTTTTTATTTTTATTGCATGAGTTCAGCAGACAGGCAGACGGCCCACTTAATGGAAAGCGGTTACCATCGCCTATGGAAATTTGCAACACCAAAGGTGCTACAAATGCGCTGCTGCTCTCTTAAGGAAGACTAGAACCTGGCCACTAATGCCGGAACACAACTCAAGGTTGTTATGGCGGCATACCCTAGACCAGGGGTGATAGCCATCCAGTCGGGCAAATGCCCTACCACCTGGCGAAATAGATACTTAAACAAAACCGACTTCAAAAATAACGAAATAAAGCAAAAAATAAATATTATTTACGACATGTTGAAGTCGGTGCCAAGTAATACATAAAATTACTGTACTTGTGCAAAGTTCTTGATTTTTGTTTTGTTAGGCACCGACTTCTAGATGTTCCAAAAGCGTTGAAGACAAATCACCAAAAAATACAATAGACTTCAAGATATTGTAGAAAATATTTATTTTTTGCTTTTTAGTTACGCAGACACTTGAATAGTTTTAGTTAAAAAATTATATGAAACACGTTGTAAGTGCCTATAATATTTGAGAGTTACTCTCGAGTTTCCTGGGATCCACTCATCAGATCCTGACTTGATGACAATGAAACTATCTCAGGATTATACACTTTCGAATAAAGAAACAAAATTTGAAAATTGGCCCACAATTGACGTGATAATCGCGTAACAAACATACAAAAAAAAAGCAGTCGAATTGAGAGCCTCCTACTTTTGGAACACGTTAAAAATACTGCGCAGCACACAAGTGCAGAAGTATACTAATAACCCTCGATTATAATCTGACCTACCTTGTTAAGTAGTATGTAAAATATATACTCGTGGACCGGGCAAACTTCGTACCGCCTCAGAATCAATAAATAAAAAACGTTGATTTCTAAACGACGCGACGAACATCAAACGTTTGAAATTCAAAACCAAAAAAAAAGTCAGTCTTAAATTTAACTTGATTTCTGATCGACTTTTAAATTTAATTGATTTCTAAACGACGGGACGAACATCAAATGTTTGACAGGTAGGAATAGTTTCTAAGGGAAAGCGAAATTGTTGTTTTTACTATATTCCAAGCATTTTCGTCATATTTACTCACCTTTTAAACCTTCCCTGGACTTCCACAAATAACTCAAAACCAAAATTAGCCAAATCAGTCCAGCCGTTCTCGAGTTTTAGCGAGACTAACGAACAGCAATTGATTTATATATATATATATATATACTAGCTGTCCCGGCAGACGTTGTTCTGCCCTGAAGAAATAAAATTTAGAACCCGATTGCAGCGCCACCTACCGGGTTCAATTGTAAATCTAAACCATCGTCGAATCCACTTGAACATACATAAAAAAATTCATTCAAATCGGTCCAGCCGTTTAGGAGGAGTTCACTGTCAACACACGTACAGAAGAATTATATATATATATATATATATATAATGTGTGTATATAAAATATATATACCATTTAAAGCCTTAACAAAAGAATCGTTAACCGAATATGATAAGCACGGCAACCACGTCACAAAGCTATTAGAATTTATTATATCAATGTGTAGTTACCTCCAAGTTTGTTTTCATTACTATAAACAAAATCGAAAGCGAGCTTCAATCATTTATGGTACCAAGTCGTCCCATACAAGCCAATGTCGTAACCATTGCAACCTCCTGGCCTACAAATAGTGTTAAAGGAATTTGACCTCTATTTTATAGGTGTTAAGGTGCATCAATGGCTAATAGAACCTGTTTAGAAACGCAGTGGATTTTTCTTTGGCGAGGCATTGCGTAATGTGTGTTGACATTGTATTGGTGGGGGAACTACTAGAATTCGCTATTTTATCGATGTGTAAGTGAAAGGTGTAGAAATTATTATGCGGTTTGGACTTTTTGTTAGTTTATTGGGTTTGAACTAGAGGCATAGTGTATTGAGTGTACTTGAAGTATAGTTAGATTCTTCGATAGGAATGTTGTGTGATCGATCGTGTTTGTACATTTGCTCTTGCTTGTAGTGTCGGATGCTGGCAGTTGTTGGTGGAGTGCTGGTATTTTCTTGTAATAGGGTATACACCTTGTTGCTTTCAGGGATTTATTCTCGTAGTAGTTTGGCTTGGATGCTGATCCCTGGTTGCAGCTCAATAGCGACTCAATCACAAAGTATTTGTGACCATTATTTATACTGATATTATTATATTAAAGTAGCCTAAAGTAGGCCGCAGCGTCAGTAAAACGCTGTACGTTGAACCGTAGAATTTAAATGTGTCTTGTGCTGGGGCTTCATCATTTAGATCATTAAAAAGTGTATATGTATATCTATCAATATTGAACGTCATTAACAATGTCGCATCTCAAAACAGCGCATTTAATATATGGCCATCTCTGCGTGAAACGGCCAAAACTTTTAAAATCGATTTCGAATTAGAGTGATCACTAATATAATATTGTCAACATTAGAGCCGTGCTTTCAAGATAGAGAGTGCTTGCATGTGACTTAAATACTGAATTATTAAGCTAACGACTAATGATAGACGAAGCTTTGTTCGTCCCATCTGTTTAATTCTTGCCTGTATTCGATCCACACAAAAGCTTATGTTTAACACTTTGGTTCAATTGTATTAAACAAAACTTTGAGTACAATCAGTGTATTGAAATTGGAAAGACACAAAGGGAACTCTCAGCGGATCTCCTTCAAATGGTTATACGGCACAGTTCTTCTATTACTACTATTATTAAGTCTGGTAAATATTTAGAGTATTTGTATCACTATACAATTTTACTTACAGTATTTTGTAATTATTTCACTTCATTTCGAGTTACGCGCAGAGCACAATTGTACTATCTCCTTTCCTTCCATCGATTTCTTCTAACCCAGTGAGCAAGGTATATTTGGCTCAAATATAGAGAATTATGTAGGAAAGAAAGGGATGAACAATTACACGTCATGCACTCAAGCGATTTTATTTTAATTAAATAATGAGACGAAGGTTTATTTATTATACTACCACAATTGCACATATCGAATTTATTAATTGTGGATTTTACCTTAAATATTAATTTAGTTGGTGAATACTATAAATGGCGTAAGCAGCTTATTATTTTTGTTTTATTAAACACCTCTACTCCAAACTATTGGTAGCAAGTAAAACAGCACAAAAATAGAATAAGAACGTAAAACACAATAGTAATAAAAAGAAAATATAAATTTTAAAAAAGAAAAATAAAAAGATAAAAAAAAGAAACAAAGATACAAAAAACAAAAAAGAAAGACATAACCCTGACATATCAAGTTCGTCAGGATGGAAGAGAATAAAAAAAAAACTATTGGTAACAGGCGATTTTCACTCCTTTGGGCCAAGGTCACAAATTTTCAGGTGCCTTTTGAGTATCTACATCTTCATATCATCGTCGCTACTCGGCTTGTTCTGATTAAAGCATGCATTTACACAATCTGGTATCTGGAATTCTAGACATATAGCTATATGCATCATGACGTAACTGATAATTTTATGATAATTCCATGTCCCGGGCCGTGAAGAACAAACAAGCGTCCAAACAAAATCACTTTCTCATATTGGCTACTATATAGATTCCATATAGTATTTACTACTGTTCCAACATGTAATAAAGATAGTTATAGAATTTTTGTATGAGGTAGAATTATGATCACCCAAAAAATAATATCAGTTGTTTCATTTTAGGTATATGAACTATCTCTTTTCTCCCACTTACATGCGATCAGCACAATATGTCTTTTCCTTCCACACTCAGTTCGGACATATATCCTCTATCACACAATAAATCATCATATCATCCTTCACACAATCCATCCATCAATCTTGCAGTTTAACATTCTTTTTGTCACGTGACTTTCATCCCTCCTCATTACAGACCCATAGCACCTTAATCTTCTTTTAATTATTATTCTTTATCTTCTATCACCTTAATATTACAGCTATACGAACTATGAGCTGGTTTTAAAATACTACGTAGTTTTGACAAGTAATGTTACTGATTAAAATGTAAAAATAAGAAAAAAATATATATTTTTTTTATTGCAGAAGTTCAGCAGACAGGCAGACAGGTCCACTGGTAGAAAGCAGTTACCATCGTCTATGGACATTTGCAACACCAAAGGTGCTACAAATGCGCTGCTGCTCTCTTAAGGGAGACTGGAACCTGGTCACTAATGCCGAAACACAACTCAAGGTTGTCATGGCGACATACTTTAGACCAGGGGTGGTAGCCATCCAGTCGGGCAAATGTCCAACCACTTATCTGTGGGTTGTTTTGTCGCCTCTTACGACAGGCCGCCCAGCCGCAGCAAATTGTATTCTTTCTCCGTTCCTGCGAGGATTTATAATATAAATAAATATAATATCAGCCCATAAATGTCCCACTGCTAGGCTCGGGCCTCCCATTATAGGGGAAACGGACAGCACACCCGCCACGCTTGTCCAGGGCGGCTTGGCAGCTTTGACACATCGGTTATCTCGATGTGCAGGTTGCATCACGTTGTTTTCCTTTACCGTTGTTAGCACGTGGTGATTGTAGCAATATGCACATTAGATCAGAAAACTGACTAAGTGATGCATGCGTTCCGGCCAGGATCGAACCCGCGCCCTTTGAGTTTGGGACGTGTACTCTAGCCAATTACGCTACCACGAATTTTATATAAAAAAATATTTACGAAACTTTATCTCTCAAGAACGCTATTATTTGACTTTATACTACGTAACAATGGCTTGACATAACTAAATTAAAATAACTTCCGTACAATTATTCTTTGAGTTTCATTCTCAACATCATAAATTATATGCGATAATAACGTGAGAACTCTTAGTAGGTAGCTGGAATAAATGACCCAGAACGCGTAACAAGGCACGGCGGCCATACCAATGTGTTTTGTGTCAATAGAGGCCGGTGATACGCGTCGCGGATGTGAAGTAAAAGTTTGAAATAATTGATACAAGGCCTTTTAGCTACTGCTTTCTTTGTATTTATTATATACTAGAATATGCCCGCGACTTCGTCCAGGCTCGATTTGAAATTCCCGCGGGGTTTCCAGGACACAATATCGGAGACTGTGCCGGAATAAGCTAATTTTTATGCACCCGAACAATTACGGGATTTCCGGGATAAAAAATATCACATTTTTTATTATAATACATAAAATTTTCTATCGAGCAGTGAAAAAATCACATCGGAATTAGATTTTTTTAATCTGACCGTTTTAAATAATTCCCGTGGGATTCGCAGGATATAGAGTAGCGCAGATTATAAGTCTAAGAATTTGCTGTCGATCAACGAGAACTGCATCAAAATCGCCCCAGTAGTTTTTACGTGAATCCCGAACAAAAAGACAAACCGACAGAGCCGAGAAATCTAATAAAATTGTATCATGTTCTCCATCGTTTATATACTCTATTCCAGTTTTTTTTAATAGCTTCAATGTACAGACACGGCATGTTAAGAATTTTATAATACTATAGACTAGTGAAGTCTGCCACTTCGTTCGCACGGCTCATTGACTTTTTACTGAACCCTGCAAAAAATCAACAATCACTGTTCAGTTCAGTTGACGTTCCTCATCTCTATGAAACCCTTCGTTGTGGTACTGTCGAGCACAGTTGAAAGTGAACTGTAGGTGCAAGTGTTGAGGCACTACACATATAAAATCGGGTAAGTGTAAGTGAGTCCTACTCACGATGAAGGGTTCCGTAAAGATAAGAAACATCGCCTGTTTAGTTTTTGTAATTTTGATAGGGAATCCTAAAAAAAGCACTTACTAAAACATCTCAATAATTTTGTCAACGGATCTTGATGAAAGTAATTCTGGTTGAAAGTATTTATTAAGTTAAGCGCTAAAATTTTATATATCTTTATTATAATTATGCTCCCTGCCAAAGCCACTACAACCTAAGATTCATAGTAACCAATTGATTTACACCAATCTATAGGTATGACTAATGAGTCATAATGCCTATGATACAGAGGACAACACGACAGTAGTGGTCACACATGATTCCTTACTATAATCACGCGCAATTGTATGACGCACAATACTTTATAAAATAACTACTATTAGTAAGAAAATAATTGGACTATTAAATTTTACTAATGTTCACCCGTGGTCGAAATTCGACCATAATAATTTGTTGTCAAAAACTATACTTCTATAATCACAGATTTCGCCAAGGCAACGATAACCAAAAGAGTATATATGCGTGTATGTGTCAAATTCATGGTCACTACCATGTGTAATGTTTTTTTATTGATTTAATGTATTTTTTATGCATAATTTAAAAAAAAATATTAGCATTCTGCACTCCTTCTCTATATAAACTATAAGTATGCGAAATTTCATACTCCTCAGTCTACGCAATTTTCGTAAAAAGGGGTACAAAGTGTTTGCTCACGTATTAATATATAGATGAGATATGATATAGCAATAAGCGTAAACAAGAATGGAGTTAGTGTACACACAACAAATTGAATGGTGAACTTTACATTTTTGTGGAACATTATGGTAAGTTTATACATAACTAGCTGTGCCTACGACGTTGTCCGCATGGAATTTGTTTTCAAAACCACCCGATTTTCAAACATTCTTCATTGGTGCTCCGCTCCTGTTAGTCTTAGTGTGATGATATATAGCCTATAGCCTTCCTCGATAAATGGGCTATCTAACACTGAAAGAATTTTTAAAATCAGACCAGCAGTTCCTGAGATTACCGCGTTCAGTCAAACAAACAAATTCTTCAGCTTTATAATATTAGTGTAAGATACAGAGGAGAAAATGGCGACTGCAGGTTTGCTGGCTTATACAGTTTTTTATACAGCATTTTCATTTTATCATACGGTATTAGGGAGTCGATTTTCACTAAGATACTACAGTCATTAGAGGCGAGAAGAGTTGACGATGTAGATACTAGAAGACTCGTTATTTGACAATCTTTGACGGCTATCATAATGAAGTTCGCCTGAATGCAGTAATTTCTGAGGTACAAACAGTAAGATAAAGTACAGATATTGCTAAGCAATGTAATGGAGTAAAAAAAATACTAAGGTATAACAACCGCCCAGTCAAAAACAAAACTCGTAATACACTCTGCAATCACAGTTGGCGCCAGTGTTTAGGAAGAAATGGGAGCGATGTAGAAGGTAGAAGGACTAGGACAGGGGATTTTTTTAATGGATTTATAGGTTTTACTTTGACTACTGTCTCACTACTGATCGTGTACTAGCAGAAGGTGATGTCAGGAACCTTAAGAACAGACGAGACCGATGACGCGAACTGGTATTGCAGAGTATGTTACGATTTTTTATTAGGCGAGTGTCAATCTTAAGTATCTGGTAATTACTGTCAATATAAAAACTCTGAAAATAGTTAACATAAAACCAATAAGAGGACATCAAATTATCATCAATCAATACCCTTTTGTGGATCCTTTTTACTTTAAAAGTAATCATAAAAACGTTTTTTAAGTAATGTAATATTTTTATTCCAAGCTTTTTGTACTTATTTAGGTCAAACAACGCCCGCAACATCGTCATTGTCACTCAACTAACGAGCACTATCTAATGACCAAAATGTCATCAATTATTTAAAGAATCCTCTTTATAAATAGAAATAAAATCTAAAAGAGCTCTCAAAAAAACGTATTTGCGAACAACTTCAGCCTGCAAATGCTACTCTAATTATTATGCACTAATACCAGAGTTTAAAAACTGCTCCAAATGTTTAGAATTTTTGTTAAAAATATTTTTAAGAGTAATCTTAAATTTTTACTCCAAACTTTTGGGCTATTAACACAATGACGAATAGATATCCGGTCGTCACACAATGTTCAATGTATAATAACAATACATATTTCTTTTCAATTTCATTACAATATTATCCCGCCATTAGTGGATGCACTTGTCTGAGAGACCGGGTGGTACGTAAAACTCAAATAACTTGTGACGACACATTTGCACAGCACTAGTTGCGCATCACATCACTAACTAAAAGAATAAAAAATCTTTCTTCCCGGCAAAAACTATTGTCAACAATTAATACCCATTATTATAGATTAATGTGTTTTTTGACCTTCTGCCTGTGGGAATAAATAAGTATTAACTATCCATGTGCTCTGGATTTTTCTTTATCTAAAACTGATGACCCAGAGGTGTCTAGAACCTCCACAAACTGTTTAACCCGTTATCAATTTACGTTGTAATTTCGAGCAGATTCCTAACTTTTTCCCGTCACGAGTGGTCTATCCCACATAAAAAAGCTAACATGATTGTGACCTACAATAAACAACAAAGGCTACAGATAAACAAATATGGCTACAGAAAGAGCCAGCAATAAAAACTAAATCAATCTTGTCGGACTAACACAAACTCGCACAATGAAAAGTTCTCGTTTAATATGCAACACTTGCTGGTCCTGGATTATTAGAATCGGCTCAATTTCATCAGACGCTCCTCCTTAAATCATGCTGGCATAAATTGTCTTCAATATTTCTCATCTCTTTCACTCAAGTACGATTTAATTAAGTTTTAGAGATGAGATTTTATCATGCTCCCGCTTTATACCTGCATTGCGAATTTTCAGACAGCCTAAAACTTGAGCACTTGTTCCATTATACCTAAGTGTTAATAATGAAAAAAGTATTAGATCTTTATGAATATTTGCAAGAATGTTTCTATTGCGCATTGTGGGGATTCGGAATGTGCTCTCAGCTGAGGTTTTCCCACAGCGGTATGGAGATTTTCAATAAAGGTGTCATAAAATTACTTCGAGGCCGACAGCGCGTTGGTGACATATCTGGTGTCGCATATGGAGTACAGCAAACAGGCTGACGGCCCACCTGGAGGAAAGCGGTTACCGTCGCCTATGGACGTTTGCAACATCAGAGATGTAACCAACGCGCTGCCGGCTTCGAAGAAATTTTATGACAGCCTTTTTGAAAAACTCC
This sequence comes from Dendrolimus kikuchii, assembly GCA_019925095.2. Lineage (NCBI taxonomy): Eukaryota > Metazoa > Arthropoda > Insecta > Lepidoptera > Lasiocampidae > Dendrolimus > Dendrolimus kikuchii. Next base: position 18,812,508 of record CM034397.1, read on the forward strand.
ATATCGTAGCGCTGTGGGATATACTCGGCTGGGAGCTCATTCCAAATCCCCACGGTACGCAAGAGAAACGTTGTACAAGACCGTTGCGTATATGAGCGAAGCGGCTCAAGGAAGTGGGGGTCTCCCAACCGATGGCGAGCGGTGCGATGGTAGAAAGAGGACGAAGAGACCATTTTAAACAGTTGTGCGCAGAAGGTTTGCTGATGACAACACCTCTTGCCGCCTACAACCGCGACTCGCGGTCGTTTATTTCTTAGTACTACTTAGACAAGGCCCGATCCCAGTCCTAGGAAGCGGGAGAGGCGACTATCGACAGACCTTCTGCACACGACTTATACGTCTTTAGGCGACGGTAAAAGCTTTTCATCAAATTGGCCGTTAGCCTATCTGCTGTAAGGAATAAAAATCGTGATTTTTTAAGTATCTTTTAAGATATGTCGTCTTTATTTATTTTAAGAATTTTAAAAATTTAAAATCGTTTTTACTAATACAAACACTGTTGTGTCAACAAAAAAGGAAATCTTTGTTTGCTCTACAAAACATACTATTCACATAAACAGTAACAGAGTTAAAACGTGACTTATTCCTATTAACAATAACCGACTTTATGTCACGGTCATAAAGACTATTATATAAAAATGAACAGCCAATTTACACGTCGCAGTGGTCGACCTTAAGTCAGATTTGTTTGCGTAACTCAGCATCACTTAAAAACAAGTTCTATGAACGGAATTATATTTTGCAGTATTTGTAGATTCTTTTGATATACGTCATTCATATTTCAATTGATTTGTCATCAGTATTAGTCATATAATCCTTAACCTTGTTGTTTTATCCATAGTTTAAGATTTTTTCCTCATAGGTTTATACTTAAGAGAAAATTGTTGATTGGGTGTTGTGTATAACATCGTTAAATGAATATATGAATAGTCGTCAGACAAACACACACATTGTGTATTTCTATAAGTTAGCATGTTACACTTGTGTCATGGGTATGTACCAATTGGATCCGTTCCAGACACCCACACCATCTATAGTGAGGAAAATTTCCTGTACAAAATTGACCATGCCGGGAACCAAACACAGGACCTCTGCGTTTCAGTAAGCTAGGCTTATGAAATATAAACTAAAAAAAAATTGCTAGACGTGTTGCTAAAGAATTTCTTGCCACTTATTCGTCAAGCGAAAATACGTTGCGAAACGGTGTACAGAGGATATAAAGTAGACTCAGTGCCGATTTTTCAATCACTAAGTCAAAATTATTCATAGAAAAAACACAACATGTGAAAATTAAAAATAACAGTTGCATGAATAAAACAGAGAATTGTTTCACTTTTGAATTTAGTCAGGTTATAATTTATTCGACTGACAACTTCTACCCGATGATTGCAAAATCGGCCCTAAATTTTATAACATACATGTATAACCTCATGCAATAAAACAAACTAATGTTGAATAAAATCTTAAAATTTTTAAATTTCATTCGTTGTACAGTAGGTACTTTCTTAAGCATTCGCGACTAGTACACGTAATGAAACTACGTTTTGACGGTTTTAAGCGCGATATTTTATTTGATTTTTATTATTCCGATGTTTCGGAAATCTTTCAATAGCCACAATCACGGAAGACAAATATGTCAAGTCTCAAAGAATATTGTTAAAGTTTTATTTAGACTACCGCCAACCTGTTCGATTTAATTATTTAGTTTTAATATTTGTTTATTGTTATTACTTACTTTATGGGAGCCTAATCTAACTTACCACCGCTTCGCAACATGTGGTATGAAGAGAAGAAACGGCGCAAGAAACTCTTCAGCAAACATAGCTCTAGCTCTAGCCTAGCTCTAATGATTTTATAATGGGTGGCAGGTAAAATAAAAAATGAGCCCACAGTGTCTTGACGTCTGCCAGTTGGTTTTGGTTTGATCGGATCCCGGACAGGTGGTAGGTACTTGCCAACCATCTGCTCGAACGAAAAAACGTCGGAATAAAAAAATCAAATTAAAAAACCGCGCTTATAACCGTTAAACCTTAATTTCATTCTTTGTGCTTTATTTTTACTGGGTGATTATCATTCCCAATATTTTTATTCCGACTCAAGTTTTCTTTATTGACATTGAACGTAAGAAATTTTCGTAAAGTACTCTAATAAAAATCTACAAAAAATAAATCGCAGAAAAGGAAAGGAAATTTACTTGAGAAAAATGGAAATGCTCGAGAGCCCCTTAAACCTCCTAGGCCGCCTATAGAAACTCATAAGCTGAATAATTCCACCGGTTATTTCCACGCAAATACCATATTTCTCGACTTTACGTCTGTTTATACTCATTTGGTGGCTTTATGCCTCGTTCGTGCTTAAGCCTGACGACTTTATGGAAGAAAGTTTTTAAAATTTTCAGCACACTGTTGCTTGAAGCACTAAATAAAAAATATTTTTTTAATAATTTGAACTACAGTTTTGAGGGCGGTAATTTATTTGATTTTTATTTCGACGTTTCGTCTCACTTTTCAGTAGACTCTTTCTTTATTTTTTTCCTTAATCACTTCTTCTTCTAAAGGATTCTCAAAAGTGGCCGGAACGTCAAAATGAAAATCACGTAAAATGCCGCGATCGTAACTGTTAGAACATAGTTTTAATTTGGATTATACCGACTTAATAAGCTTTTTAAAAAGTTTTTAAATATAAGCTTTTGAGATCCTGGATATCATGTAGCAGCAGAGTGCTAGGTTAAAACAAATAAAACGAGCCCAAACACGACGGGTCTATCTTGTTTAGTACAGGAGTTCCTATGGCCACCTTCCGATCCATCATCAGATAAGCTCCATGGTACCATATTATTACATTTTCATGCGATATACATATGCGTGCAAAATTTCAACTCAATCGGAAACCGAGAAGTTGATCAAATTTAATTTGTAAGATTCCACCCGAACTTACATACATACATAGGTACATCCGTTGCAAGTTAAATAAAAGCTTTTAAAGGTGTACTTTTTACGTATTTTGAAACAAATTAATTCTATTAACTATCCATCCTTATTGGAAATAGAGTTAGATAGCCCATGCATTTTAAAGACCAAAAAGGGGGTCCAGTCTGTATTGAGTGAAATCGCTTGAGCACAGCTTACCTTAATTTTATATCAGCAGTTTTTCAATAGATATTTTTATGATTTTAGAACTAATTTTAATAATATTTCCGTTTAACTGTAACGTTTTCCTTAATTTTAAACCACATATTAACGTTAAATTTAGTGAATCATTATATAGCATACGGTATACTTAATTTAAAAAAAAGACAAACTAAACTCGTTTAGTTTTATGTAGAATTTGCAAATGTAATAACGTTTTCCAATAAATAGTTTATGTACACTCACGGATATAAAAGGTTCGTCACTTTAAAGTCGACTTTTGCTTGCACGAGTATAAGAAACAGTACTGTCAACATTTAAATAAATGTTACGTTTATAAAATAATAGCCGTGCCCGCTACTTCATCTGCGTGGAATTTATTTTTCTTGGAGTCGTAAAAAAATATAGGCTATGTTACTACTCATAACATCAGTTATCTGCCAATGAAGGTCTAATCAAAATCGATCCAGACGTTTCAGAGATTAGCCGGAATATCCAGACAGACAAAAATGTTTAAATTGTTTTTTTCATAAAGATTCCGTATATACTTTCATATGCATTTAGTATAAAACTGTTGTTTTGACGTTACAAACAGACACTTAATTTTATTTATTTGTTTGTATAGATTGTTCGTGCCTACCCCGCAAGGGAACTGGCGTGAAGTTATGTATGTATGTATGTATGATTGTATAGATAGAAACGTGATAATGAAGAATCCAAATTATACTTCACAAATGTTGGCAATGACAGACGCTGAGATTAATAATAATAAACAAATAGAATATAATCACTACGCTTATCATAAATATTAAAAAAAAACAATAAAAAGGTTTTACATTTCTAAACAATCTTGTTAAACAAAATAAAGAATGAAACAACTTTGATCTAAGTAATTTTTAAGTTTATTGTCAAACAGTTAAACATAATTTTCTGTAGAACAGTCTGCTCTGTGACTTAGTTCGAAAGGGTAACATTAGCTCGCGGAACGTTAAGTGAATCAATTTGAAAACTGGCGAACTTTTTCATTCCGCCACTGTACATAGGGTTACGAAATCACCCTGTTGCCTTGTTGCTCTGAATTCACTACTATGTACCTATATATTATGTTAAGGTGCTAGTACCTTGCCTACCTGCTTTACATTCCATGTAAATCTTATAAGCCTTTACAGCCTGATTAAGTACCTACCAAACAAAGCTCTTACATTTGTCGTCGTACCCAAGAATTAACTTTGTAAGGCAATTACCTTAAGTTGTGAACTGTGTTACTGGAAGGCATACATTCACATTAATTGTTACAACGATATGAACATTCTGAACCTAATGTACATATAATTACAATCAACACGTACTTAACGGTACGATAAACACTGTGTTAACTAGTTATTATAATCTGATAACCCTTGAAATACATAGTTTCTTCTAGGGATACATTAATAGAGATAAAAGTGAAACAGTAATGGCCGGTTATTACTATATGAATGAATGAATGAATCAATATGATTTATTGTTTTTTACAAGATACAGTTAACAGAAGAAAAAAATTATAATACAATAGGCGATCTTATCGCTATTAGCGATTACTTCCAGACAATCTTTTGATGGACAAGAAGTTTGATAAGAACAAAGGCATGTTGCATTACTCTCACTAACCAATCAGTATCTTATAAATATAAATACATATACATGATATAATAAACATACATTAATAAAATATAAAAATTATACTAATAAGATATATGTAAATGAACTATATTAAATACATTTACATAAATAATTAGAAAATGAGAAAAATGCTGACAATTACTGCTGCTGCATCCTTAAATTGAGATATTTGTTGATAGATAATAATAATCCTTCACAAGTCTATTAAAAATAGGCAGTGAGTTTTAACAGGCAGCGCGTTCTAAAGGCTACTAACTATAACAGAAAGGAAAGAATTTGTGTTTTTTTATCAAGACGTAATTACATGCCTGCTATTACCTACATAGATATTAGAACATCGGTTTTCCATACGGATACACAGACACGGTGTATATTACCATGTTACGATCTTGGTATCGCTTCATCTACTTTTATAGATCTCTTCATATGTGCTCGTTATTAAGCGGTGTTATTTTACAAAGTTTATGAACTGTATGTATTTTTACTTTAGTTGCATAATCTATATATGTAAAAATGAATCCCTATTTCCCTTGTTCACGCCATCACGCGTGAACGGCTGGACCGATTTCGCTAATAACTTTTTTGTTGTGTTTGTTATTGTAAGGAGAAGGTTCTTATGAAAGAAAAAAATAAGAAAATTGCACGGAAACTTAGAAAATTTAACAATACTTAACCACCATATAAAATTATTTCTAATCTAACCTTAGCGCTTTGGACAATATAAACTTTTTTAATGTAACCTTATGACGTTGACATAGAATTGACAGAATGCGTGCTGCAAATATCGTCAAAGAGGATGCAAAAAAACTGAATATCGTTTAAAACAGAGGCTTCGGTCGGAGTTATCTTATTGATAAAATACATGTAAAATAATTAATTTAGCTGTAATCGGGTTCCAATATTTAGGTGAAATTATTTTTGTGTGTGTTCAAGTGGGTCCCGGGATGGTTAAGATTATCGATCTACCGGTAGGTGGGACTGCTAAAATCTTCCTAAACGGTGGGACTTACTTTGATGACTTTTTTGTTTTTATTAAAGTGGATTCGAGAATGGTTTAAATTAAGTATTAGTCCCGGTAAATGTCGCTGCAATGGGGTTCTAGATTTTTATTTCTAAGGGCAGAACAACGTCTGCCGGTTACAGCTAGTTAGAAATAAAATTTTACAAATTAGTAGATAGTAATTGTCAATTTAAACCTGAGACTTGCCCGAAATAATAGAGAGCACGTTTTTTGTTTCACTTACATTGGTGTATAATATATGACTTTATATGAATGAAAGAGTTGTTACTCTGCTTTTATTTTAGCGCGGTTTCTTTATCATTAGTTATTGCTCTAAGTATTTTTTTAAATTATAATTCGTTGAAAAAATAGCCTAAACGAAAGGGATTTATAATGTCATATTTAAAAATAGAAGCTTATAAAAGCCTTGTTAGTAAGCCGCTGAATGATAAAAGTGCAATGAAGTGAAAACCATCTCACCTTTTCTAGTTGACGTGTAAAGTGCAGAGAGCAGGTACTGACTTTTGGACCCGGTTGTTTATCCCCTTTTGGAAGGTAGTTCATAAAATCATGTAACAATTATTTATACTTACAGAAGCATATAATTAATTATATACCTACTCCTATAACAGATAAATTGACTATTTTTCCTTCAACGATCACCATATGAAACGACCTTGAAATCTAGACAAACAGTCGTATTGCATAATAGCATGCAACGTGGTATACCTACATTTTCTATGTCAATAAGATTATAAGATTAGTGTTTGTGTGTGATTTTGAAATGCTAATTCTATCTATACTTTCTACACGATACCATAAACGACTGTTGTTTTTTTTTAAACAGTCAGTGTAAAAAATTATTCGAATGTCTCCAAAACAGTTGAACAGATTTGGTCAAGTGTGGTCCTTTAAAAATGGACACGCCCAAATCCAACGGTGGAAAGTTTATGGGCTAATATTACTTATTTCATTTGTTGGAAGAATTTTATGGAATACAATGATAAGGACCTAGATTATTACTTTTGATTATTGCAATTAATAATTTAATAAAAGGATAGTGTTGGACTTCCGATGGCGTGCTCGAGCCTACCAACTAAACCATCCCGGTGTTCTATCGCATCGCCGTAATGTCAGGGTTTTGGGAACTGAAGATACTTCCATAAACCTGACAGAGTTACGAATAAAGACTTAATGAATTATATATATTATTAATATGTAAATAATTCATCAACAACATCGTTGTGTATACATTTTTTTTGTTATTGCAGGAGTTCAGCAGACAGGCAGACGGCCCACTTGATGGAAAGCGGTTACCATCGCCTATGGACATTTGCAACACCAAGGTGCTACAAATGCGCTGCTGCTCTCTTAAGGGAGACTGGAACCTGGTCACCAATACCGGAACACAATTCAATGTTGTTATGGCGACATGCTTTAGACCAGGGGTGGTAGCCATCTAGTCGGGCAAATGCCCTAGCACCTGGCTGTGGGTTGTTTTGTCGCCTCTTACGACAGGCCGCCCGGCCACAGGAAATTGTATTCTTTCTCCATTCCTGCACGGATGAGCACGGATACATATGATATACGACTACGTATATCATATGTATCTTGTATATACAGTTACATACCTAGATAATTGTTAGAGATTACTCCACAGCTCGAGGAGAACCTCATAATACTATATTGTAATACAATGAACCACAACCCATGTACTTCATAGACATATAAGTATTTTAAGCATCTAAAAATATTATTATGTCCGAAAAATTAATAACAAAGTTAAACTGACTAGGGTCTATCACAATCTAGACTAATACATGTTAAAGTATTTCAATTCTAGTTTCTAGATCATCTTATTTAGGTCTTACTGTGATACGAATCGATATTAAACGAGGTCTGGTACTGCGGATGAAAGTTCACAATTTGCCACAATCTTATTCCATCTTACTGCTAGTGACGTCATTGGGCATAACATATATTTTGTCGTTTCAATCGTATTTCTATTAAACAAAGACTCCACGTCTTAAATAGGTACATCAATTTTTCAAAATTCAATTTTATGTCATTATAAGATTAATATTGATATGAAACTCTAGTTATAGCGAAGCACTTGTTATATTTTTAGGCAACAATACCTTAAAGCGTAATGTCTGTAAAGTTTATTAAATATTGATACATTATGAAATTTCTATTTATAGATTTTGAATTTTTGACTAATTCTTTTACTCTGTGTGGCTGTTTCAAACTTTTTATAATGAATATTTAATAATTTCTGAAGTAGTTAGAATGTAATTTAAATTATTAACGAAAAAGCAACACTAAAAGAGATAAACACATAAATCTATAGGATTAAGCATACGAGAGAATGAGATACGCGTTTTACATTGTGCATCACAGATTAGAGATTCAATGAGACCAATGATTAAACATAGGTCCAATTTGGACCTAAATAAAAATGATAATAATCTTTTGTTAGACTAAAACAGTGAAAAATTGAAAGTGATATTTATGAAGTTTATTTGTAAACTACCGGCCCGGCGCAGTTTCACCCGCGCTCTGTCGCGCTCCCGTGGTATATAGCATCATGTTATATAGCTTACAACACTCCACGTTAACGTAGGTTTCCAACAGTAAAATAATTTTTAAAATCGGTTTAGCAGATCCAAAGATTACCCCCTACAACGTCACAAACTCACAAACTTTACCTCTTTGTGATATTAGTATAGAGTTATAGAGTATAGACAGATTATAAAATTATGTTGACGGATGTAGGCTTAAAGAATTATATTTGTATGAATAAAAGTTAGACACGAATTATCTATGACTATATTCTCTGAAGTTACTGCGTGTGAACTACACATACTTTTTTTTCTCTTGTATCTGTAAAGAATTAGTAATTAATATACTTCGTAAAATTAGTAGGCACAGATAGCAGTATGCCGGACACGTCCGTTCCATTACTGATGGCCAATAGAGCAGACGAGTCTTGCAGTAGAACCGCGTCTTGACAAACGTGCTATAGAACAACAATACTTCTTCTTGTTCTTCAGAACGGTAAAAAACAAAGAAGCGGATTTGGATATTGTACAAACTTTAAACATCCTACGTCCACTATAAAGATTGGCTCACAATGAAGCTATTTTTTTAAAGGACTATAACTTATATAAAACTTTAAAATACTAATTGCACTAATCAAATAAAGTGATACACGTAATAAATTTCGATGATCTATATTATTCTATATCACTAATCTACTCATTTGAAACTGTTAAGACTCTATCTTACAGCTTAGACAGCTTTAGTTTTCAAAGTTTCAAAAGCTATTAAGTCGCTGGGAGTACTTTGACACTGTGACATCTCTAACATTTAACCCTTACTATACTTGAACTAAAAGAGATTTCACGTCTATTCAAAGTTTGATTACATTATCGATTTTAAACTAATGTCAAAATGATTTGAAGAAATAATATGATGCATAGACGCTCGTTGTTAAATGTGTAAAGAGTCATAATAAATAATGTCTAAAAATTACTTAATATTATATCAGCTGATTATCATCTTCAGGACATAGGTCTCCCGAATTTTACGCCAAATATCCGGTCTCCCGTCTTCCTCATTCAGCCCCTGCCGGCGATCTTGCGCAGGTCCTTAAAACACGGTGCTTGCGTTCTACGCTATGTTTGAGGTGCTGTGGTCTCCACTCCAGGACTTGTTTGCTCCATCGGTCTGTGACAGATGTGACCGGCCCACTGCCACTTCAATTTTCTAATCTTGCGCGCTATGTCATTCATTACCTTGGTTCTCTTACGAGTATCCTCATTTCTGATTCTATCCATAAAAGAAACACCTAACATAGCTCGCTCCATAGTCCGTTGAGTGACTTTGAATTTGTGGACCAGTCCCACGGCCAGTGTTCATATTAAATGATAAATCTATAACTAAAAAAAAACTCATTTTTTTCTTTAATATTGTTTCGAATTGCGAGACTCGAATTAAAATGTGGTTGGAATTATTATAGAGTTTTTAGAACTATACAAACACGTATATATAACACAGGTACAAATATAACCGAACACAACAAGTCAACAAACGTAATGCAGAAGGTCGTAATTCAATAAAATGCGCAAAATCCGTCGCTATTAGATTCCCGATTGTAGTACACACGTCTCGCTTTGATCGTGGTTGTCGTTCGACTGCCCCCTCCGTCAATCAGGTCATCGTCTTATACTGCACAAATGTAACGTATTGTAGCCGACATAATCCGAAACACCTGTCTAATGAGTCATCATAAAAGAGTTACAACTAGTTCAAATGCCGACAGGCAATAAAATGTGTTTTGTTTCAGATAATATGCAGGTGGATTTTGTTTTTGTCGGGACCTGAGTTGTAACAATATTATGAAAATCGTGGTATAAAATTAAAACAGGTACAGAAAAGAAAAGAATTTCTTTATAATTTTGTTTTTAATACATACATGTATACTTATATAGTTATATAAGGTCACAAAATAAGTGCAATAATTCTTCTATTACTCACCACAATCTTGTAAAGTTCCATAAAAGAAATTAAAAAACATACGTCACATCGTAATCTATAAATATTACACAGTGTTGTATTTAACTACTCCGAATTGACATAGATTACTAACTTTTTCAAAAAGCTATCGAATGCCTCACCGAATATTCAGGTCAGAAGGCTGATATTCTACCTTGTCCAACGCATCAGTATGACAATCCTGCGAGATTACGTAGTCAGCCTTCTGGGCACCTTACCCAGAGAAGACTATAACCTCATTAGGTTTTTTTTATTGTAATTGAATATAATTGTAATTAATAATTTTAAGCATATACCTTCCAGATTGGGTCATTCTTATAGACTTGTTCCTTGCCATAGGATCTCTGCTCAACCATCTGGTTATAAAGGTAAATAAGTCGATATAAAATGTTTATTATTAGCACAAGCTTGGAAAGTGGGTATCTATACGCAGGTAGTGAAAATGTTCACTGTCGACTATATCCAATACAACCCAAAGAGCTTACGGGCGAAGGGCCTTGAATCTCGTCAGGTGCACGTCGAACGAAATTATCTAAATTATTACGGTTTAACCTTTACCGTGTAGCTCCGGGCCCTTGCTTTCAGAACCCTAATAAATTGACCTTAATAACGCTGCGGACCTTTGGAATTAAGTTCTTCAATCGATATTGTGTTATTGTTACATTGCGAATGCAAACTACGATTTTGGATGTTGAACTAAATTTGTTAAAACAATTGACGTTCACTGCTGGTTGTAATACTTCGCAAGTTTGCGCCATTATTATAACAGCACCAGTCAGGGCAAGCGCTTCGCTTCATCTTTTCTGTTGCGCACTACCGAAGAGTTAAATTATTGGACAGAGTCTGTTTTCGTGACAAATACAATCTTGAAGTCTTCAATTTACGAGTAAATAGGTATCTACTTTTTTTTTGGCCAGGGGAAATCCGTTTAAGGACTAAGACGCGACAGGCACAGAAGCCTGGGGGGATGTTCGCGACCGGTGTGAGTGTGTGGGATTCGCCAGATCGGGGGTGGCACTAGCGTGCCCTGTCAGAACCGGTGCCACGCTAATACCACGCCCCAGTTAGGGATACCCACTAAAACCCCTGGGTGTTACGTCCTGCGCCTTATGCTAGGGCTACGTGTATACGGACTTCCCAACTCCGCGTGCCCTGGCAGGCGTGGGCCCCCCTCACTGGGCCTCTTCCTATGCCAGGGGACGTATCCCCCGGCTACAACTAGGTCTATTCCGTGCGTGAGGCGGTCTGTAACGCGCCCCACGGGAAGAGAGATGAGCGCGCGCGGAACACTCGCGCTCTCATCTCGACGGCATGTGCGGGTGAGTGAGAACCCCTATACCCCTAGGGGCCCCACCCGCGCCGCCCGCAAATAGGTATCTACTAGGTAAGCGTGTTCTATCCTAGACCGCGTCATCACTCAACATCAGATGAGACTAAAGTGAGACGCAAATTATACATGCAAAAAAATGTGTATACAGTTGACATGCAGTAGAAGTGAAACTTCAAAGAATATACTCACAGATAATTCTTCTATAACTTTTATTAATATAAATATAATGCCTTTAGCCTACATCCGTCAACACTTTATAATTCAAAATAAACTTCTTAAGTATCACTTTAAATTTAAAAAATATCATTATCAGTTTTATTTCGGTCGAAATTGGACCCATCTTTAACCATCGATTTTATTGACTCTCTAATCTGTGCTGCACAATGTAAAACTTCTGTCTCATTCTCTCGCAGACTTAGTCCTATAGATTTATGTGTTTTAACTCTTTTATTGTCGCTTTTTCGTTTCATCGAGTTTCAAATCATAACGATTCTAAAGAAGCTTCACTTCAAAACATTTTTCAATCCAGTCCCAATCCCAGTGAAATTATCTCCACTTTGGAATCCTTGGATCCAGCAGCCGCTGGTCTTGCAACAGACGTGACCACTAACCACCACACTATCATTTCAACTGACTAATTTTGCTAGCTATACTGATTACCTTAATTTTCTTAAGAATTTATTGCCATCGTTCTGACCACGTTGCAAACACCGGTTCTCGTCCGATCACCGAAATTAAGCGACTTCAGGCATGGTCAGTACTTGGATATACCGCCTGGGAACACCACCTAATTTATAAAATAAATCTTTATTTCTTATTATATCTATTAGAGACATAAATACAGCTCGCTAAGCAACTTTAAATTTGTGGACCACTCCCATTGTTAGTGTCCATGTCTGGCTACCATACGTCATGATATTTCTAACTACGGTATTGAGTCATACTTGTACTTCCTCTCTTTTGGTGTGAACTTGTTTACAAACTAAACACAAATAAGAAGTGATATCCATTATCACCCGATGGGTTGCACTTACTGCTCACTTTTGTAAAATAATTGAATTTGTATAAAAAATCAAGCCAATAAATTAGACAAATTAGATTATACTAAGTATTATAAAGCATCCATACTAATTTTCTGTCTCCGGACGACTCGGACGACCAACTTAACCATTTTAGAGCGTTGGCTAATTACCGACCCGTGAATCATTTTTATCGCCCTCGTTAAGTCATTAAGAGGAACTTTTTCAATGAATCACTTTGATACTACCACCCATGCGATATTAAACTTAATGCTGTAATCTTTTTAGTTGTTAGTACAATATTGTGATGTAAATCGGGCTGCAACAGGGCGCTTAATTAAATATAGTTAAGGGATTTATTAAATTTTGTTGCTTTATGTGCATTATCAAATTAAGATTTATATTAAGACTTTATAAAACATATAGGTAATATGTAAAATCAACCCATATACGTCTAGAGATTAGCTATATGTTTATACAAACACTACTAACCTTACTTAAGGCGGATTGTCGCAATTGACACACTGGTAATCTCAACGTTCAGATCGTTCCTCACTAATTGTGTATATACATATGTATATATATTTATATTGTTTTGTACTATGTTTATGTTTATTTGTCATTCGTCATTATTTGTTTATTAAAAGCACCACCGTCTGTATTAAAATTCTATCAATCCCTGCCAAGGGTTAACTGGAAGAGACCGCTTCTTAGCGGTAAGGCCGCCCGTTGTATTATGTTTTATCTTTTTCTACTTCTGTTTGTATATGCTTTATTGCTTTGCTGTACAATAAAGAATTATCAGTCTATCTAATTTTTACTTTACTTTTATCATATAACGGTTTAACCATATATGTCTGTTGGGGTTAAACTTTTTTCTCGAATTTGATTCCATGTTATTAGAATGAGTTAGAGGTAGCTTAGTAATTCATAATAATAAATTATTTCATTTTCATTTGTTACATCCACGTGTATGTATAATTGTTACTTAAATAATGTCTATGTCAATCAGTGGCGTAGCTTGCCTTAGACGGGTCTGGTATCAAAATGTGTTAGGGGGCCCAAAGGAAGGGTAAAGATAGAATAGAATAGAATAGAAAACACTTTATTGTTCACCACATACACATAGAATAAACAATTTACAGTAGTCACATTTAAACAGTAAAAGTAGGAGCAATGGGCGGCCTTATCGCTTTAGAGCGATCTCTTCCAGACAACCCGGGCTATGGATTTTATCAACGGGAGATTCGCAAGTGTATGACGGTGGTGTGCAAATTAAATACATACGTAAATAGGATATATAAATATCACACAATACATATACCTAAAATGAATAAAAAATAGAGAATAAACAATGACACATATTAATATTATATATATCTTAATATATATAAATTACGTGTTACATTGTTTGTCTGCGATGCACTCCTAAACTACCGACTTAAAAGATAGGATAGCTTGCATTTGGACCCGTTAGGTGGCGCTGCAATCGGGTTCTAAATTTTTTCTTCAGGGCAGAACAACGTCTGCCGGGACGGCTAGTACTATTATTATTATATATATATTTTTTTATTTTTTTTTTAAATTTTTTGAAGTTGTTACCATCGCCTATGGACATTTGAAACACCAAAGGTGCTACAAATGCGCTGCTGCTCTCTTAAGGGAGACTGGAACCTGGTCACTAATGCCGGAACACAACACAAGGTTTTTATGGCGGCATACTCTAAACCAGGCGTGGTCGCCATCCAGTCCAGAAAATACTCTACCACCTGGCTGTGGGTTGTTTTGTCGCCTCTTACGACAGGCCGCCCGGCCGCAGGAAATGGTATTCTTTTTCCGTTCCTGCACGGATAAAATTAATATTATATTAATTTTATCCATAATTGTATCCGATTAATATTATATATACTAATACATATACAAATACACTAATAAATAAAAGTACATGTAATTAGGTATTAAATAATTATTATAAAGTGAGATAATATTCACGTACTAGTTTTTTAAAGATGGCAAGTGTCTTTGCCTGTCTTATGTTTTCGGGCAATGAGTTCCACAGCCGAACAACCTGCACAGCAAAGGATTTGGTGTAGAAAGTAGAAAAGTGTGCAGGTGTTTTTAAGGCAGGATTATGAGAAGAGCGCAAATTAAGGGTGTGAGATATATGGAGGAAATCAAAACGTTCCTTAAGATAGGAAGAAGTAGAAGGAATAAATAATATGCTATGCAGCAGATTGAGAAGATGAGTATTCCGGCGAAGTGAAATTGACAACCACTTGAGCTTTTTGCGATATTCAGAGCATTTTTATAAAATAAACAAAAAATGCACAAATTGAATTAAAATAACTATATATTGATTATAAGTTATTACTTATACTTAATGCTCCTAGGAACTAAGTTAGACAAACAGTTCAAATCGAAGATACACTTTTTCGCCTTTTTTTTTTCGGAAAACTTATTTATCATATCATCCATAGCTGAGGATGGTTTCAGTTTTTCTAGATTTTCTGCCTCTATAGACAACAATGACAAGTCTGATAGCCGCTCCTGTTGGCCCAGCAGTTATTCTCAATTTTTTTTATTAATCTATTAAAGATTATGCATAACATTTCATGACTTTTTGCTTATACACTTTCGGGGTCCCTGTAGCCTGGGGGCCCGTACCATTGATACGGCTGATAGGGTGGTAGCTGCGCCCCTGATGTCAATATAAATACAAGAGCAAAACCTGTCTTCCTTCGATACAGAATAAGTAACGTCATCCAGCATAGAAGGAAAACCACCACCAAATTTACTAGTTGGTTCAGGTTTATACCATTTGAAAGTTTAAAAATAGTTTTCCCTCGGGCTACGTTTAACTAGATATGTCGGTTGCATTGCATACCACGTTCTCTTGCCTATGAAATATGCATCGGAAAGCTGTTGCGAATTCTCTAGAATATCCAATATTTCATACAAAATATTGGTACGGTTAAAATTATTATTCTAAGCACTTTGATCTATTTGTTTTTATTTATTGCAGGAGTTCAGCAGACAGGCAGACGGCCTACTGAATGGAAAGCGGTTACCATCGCCTATGGACATTTGCAACACCAAAGGTGCTACAAATGCGCTGCTGCTCTCTTAAGTGAGTCTGGAACCTGGTCACTACTGCCGGAACGCAACTCAAAGTTGTTATGGTGGCATGCTCTAGACCAGGGGCGGTAGCCATCCAGTCGGGCAAATGCTCTACCACCTGGCTTTGGGTTGTTTAGTCGCCTCTTACGACAGGCCGCCCGGCCGCAGGAAATTGTATTCTTTCTCCGTTCCTGCACGGATAAAATTGTATTTTAGAACAACCCTAAGTCTTGTATTGATCGTGGAAATTACTTAGGCATATAAATGAAAAGCTTAAAAGCGCTTATCTACTAAATAACGGGAAATACTCGTAACAATTTTACTGATTCTAGATTATTCATAGAAGAATGATTATTTTTTAATCATATGAAGGTAATTCTTGATAACTATCAATAATATATCAAAACTACATGTTCTTTTTGACATCTAGCTGCCGTTCAGAGTCAGTTATATTTGTGGCCAGGCTGTTATAGTGGAACTTAATATAGACACTAAAGTAGATTCATAAGTGAATTTAATAGATCCAATACGGATGCTAAAATAGGTATTAATCTGAAAACTTCTCGCGGGATAAAAAAATCACAGATTTTATTACATACAATTTGCTAATTTTTGAAAGAGGCTCATGCCCTCAGGACCCCACGGTCCAAGCGTCTCCATCGTTTATATAGTCTATTCCAGTTGTTTTTTTAAACAAGTTCAATGTACAGACACGGCATGTTTAGAATTTTATAATATTCTTTATTTTTTCCACGTGATTTTAAAACATATATAGTGTGTCTGCTGAGATGATCAAATATGGTGGAACCTGCATCCGGGACGCTTTCCTGTCCTTATGCAACTTGTGCTGGAGGACGGGAAAGGTTCCCAAGGACTGGAGGCGCGCTGTCATCGTGCCCTTGTATAAAGGCAAGGGGTCACGTATGGAGTGCGCCAGCTACAGGGCCATCAGTTTGATCAGCACAGCATCTAAAGTGTATACGAAGATTATTGAAAAGAGAATGAGAGTGGTATCCGATGGATTACTGTGGGATGCACAAGGTGGCTTCAGAAATGGAAGGGGATGTATGGATCAAGTTTTCTCTCTCCGCAATATCGTAGAGAAGCAGCTGGCTATGGGCCGGAAGGTTTTCTGCGGTTTTGTGGATTTAGAGAAAGCATTTGACAGGGTTGTGCGGAAGGAGCTCTGGGACATATTGCCCGGATATGGGATTAATGGCCAATTGATGCGTGCTGTGCAGTCCACTTACGAGGACTGTATGGCATGCGTGCGAGTGGATGGCAGCCTGTCGCCCTGGTTTGACGTCAATATTGCCGTCAGGCAGGGCTGCGTGCTGTCGGCTTTGCTGTTCATCCTATACCTGGACGATTGTCTCCAGAGAATAAGATTGATGGATGTTGGGGTGCGAATGAGTGATCTAGTTGTAAGCACCTTGCTTTATGCGGATGATGCCGTGCTTTTAGCCGAATCGCCATCAGAACTGCAAACACTAGTCACAATGATGAAAGATGACTGTCAGGCGAGAGGCTTACATTTGAATGCGAAGAAAACAAAGGTTATGGTGTTTGAAAGAGAAGAAACCAGAACGAATGCAAGGATAATGGTCGATGACGTTATGCTGGAACAAGTGAATGAGTTTGTATATCTTGGATGTGCTTTTAGCAGGGATGGAAGGTACTCCGCTGATATAGAAAGAAGAGTAAATTTGGGGAATAGTTTGAATGGAGCGTTAGGTAAACTTCTAGGCGCTAAGAACCTCAGCCAGAAGGCCCAGCTCGCCATACACAACGCGGTGCTGGTACCTACGCTCACGTATGGAAGCGAGAGTTGGGTATGGAAGAGAGAGCATGAAAGTAGAGTAAACGCGGTTGAGATGCGAGCACTGCGCAAAATCTGCGGAGTGACGCTCGCGGACCGCGTTCGTAATACCGAAGTAAGAAAGAGAGTTGGTCTGAAAGAGAGTGTCGGGGTGAAGGTAAGGAAAGGAATGCTCCGGTGGTTCGGGCATGTGGAAAGAATGCATGATGAAAGAATGACTAAACAGATATACAATGCAAAAGTGGATGGATGCAGAAGTCGTGGAAGGCCACGACATACCTTCCATGATCAAATTGATCGTGTACTAGCGGAGGGTGATGTCAGGAGCCTTAAGAACAGACGAGTGTGCATGACAAGAGTTATGAATGTCAAAGAAGCAAGTGAGGTGTGTAAGAATGGGCCTAAATGGCGCTCTGTTGTTCGTGCCTACCCCGCAAGGGAACTGGCGTGAAGTTATGTATGTATGTATGTATGATTTTAAAACAATTATAATTTGTCATTATTCGATTTCAAAGTAATATTAGAATAGAAAATTTAAAAATGGTGTACCGATTATTTGTATCACCAATTTAAAACTTAGGAGTATACAGATTTACAACTGTACTCGTAACTACGAGTATGTATAAACAAAAGCCAATGAAGTAGGTTACAGTAAAGAGGCACGTTCAGCGTCTTAATTAGTGTTCATTTGTTAGTTGTGTAAAACGTTTTATAAGGCAACCGTCCTGTAACCTACGCGTTTAAGAAGTCAGAATTTTCTAGAACTTTTGGAGTTTCAAAGCCAAATGTCAAAGGCGGAAGGATCAGCGCTGTTCCCAGCGAGTAATTAAATCACGGTCTCACTTGGTGGTAAGTGATAACGCATTAAGTACATCGTTAAATTTTTAATTTATTAATATCGCCCATACAAAGGTACGCTTCAATTTCTGGACTATCCTTTAAGCCTATACAAGTAAAAGGATTAGTGGCATTAACTATATACACAAGGAATATATCCCAGTGGGGTGTTTTACCGCAAATTAATGGGATTTTCCAGAACAGTTCATGTTGCGAAAACTACGTCTGTTGGGTTATATCAAATGGATTTGTGGCTGCCTTTGAATGTGCCCATGATAATATATAAATGTGAATTTAAGTTTCTTTGGTGGTTTGTAATTTTATCTGTTTCTTATGCACGGTCTTCAGTGTGAAGTAATTTCATGTTATTAGTAAAGTAGTAAAATAAACATATAGAAAGTAACAAAATAGCAAAAACAGAATAAACAAATAAATATATAATAAAAATATGCAATTATTAGCTAGTAAATTATGTAGGCAGAATAGTAAAATAAGATAAAATATGTATTAGATATAAGAAATATTGTTATAGTTAATATAGTTAATAATGTTGCTGTCTCTGTATTTTTTACATATACTGTCTAATTGGTAATGTATGAAATCATTTTTTGTTTATTTTCTAATTATTTCAAAGGTAGTTCGAAACAAATATTTATCTTTTTCATGTTTTTAACTCACGGGACGTGAACTTAGTCTGCCGTAACACAGTTCAAAACTAGTATGGGGTAATGATTGTCGCATAATGTCAAATTAAGCACTATTGTATATTGTCCTTGTTTAGCTTATAACTGGAGACCAATAAATTCTTTAAATTCTAATTGTGAAATTGTAATTTAGTAATAATAAATGACTAATTTATTACTCCTAAATAAGAACAAAAAGATAATAAAAATATGTGAATAAGAATATCTCCGTCTTAACCCATGATGAAGAAGAAGGCATTAAAAAACTTATTTCATAAAATTGGTTTTATATCAAAGGGGAATGGTAATTTGAATATTCTCGGATACAAATAGTAGAATACTTTTTATACCAGAACACTCAAGAGTTTGACAATGATACATAATTTGGAAATGAAGATGGCGGTGGCGAAGGTGCGTGGTGTAGCTCTTTAACACCTTCAATGCAGATAGGCAGTAGATGCTCGGCAGATTGACATTAGTCTGTGGTTGCTCTTCACGATAAAAACTCTAGAACTTCTCCTCTGGATGTCCTTTATTTGCCTTTGATTCATGAACGGCTCGAGCTTCCAATGCCCAATGGTAGAAGAGAGCGCCCCTTTAGAAATCTATGTTGTATAGTATCTTCTTATAAAAGAGCGAATGACCTTACAAGTGGAAGAAACAATATATTTTTATCATTTATTTGACGTATATAGAACTGAGATCCATATTTTCTTTAGAAAAGCAAAGACACTCCTTAGCATCGAAAGACTGAATTGTTTTATTTGCCTCGGAGCAAGCTATACTGTGAAAACTCACTTATATCATCGTCCATCGCCTTATGTCTACGTTCTACAAGCATTTAGGAAAAAAATGTCTACAAAATATGTATGTGCAAGTTAGGAAGGTCTTTCTGTGCTCGCATAAATAGATGCACCTCGAATGACTTGTTCAAATCGCACGTGTTGTGCGATATGTGCTCGAATTGCATAAATTGACAGTACGCGTGAACGCTATTTCCAGATCATTGGCGATTTCACTTTGCAATTCATGTGAGAAAACGAGGGTGGTAGAGCTATTTATTTTTCTTATTTTTTGAGGAAAACACCACATGCATGGAAGTTAGTAGTACTACTGAGTAATAGCAGAAAAACAAGTAGTTTACGTAAGGCAAGGATTGCATAGTATGTTTCATGGTTAATAAGAAGTAGTAGACTAGACTTTAAAAAAATGTTCTCCAGTGGAACTTTTGAATTTGAATTCCATAAAA
The DNA here is from genome assembly GCA_019925095.2 of Dendrolimus kikuchii. Lineage (NCBI taxonomy): Eukaryota > Metazoa > Arthropoda > Insecta > Lepidoptera > Lasiocampidae > Dendrolimus > Dendrolimus kikuchii. The sequence goes on from CM034397.1 coordinate 18,832,909, forward strand.
CATTATATTCTACGTATTACACGTAGAACATATGTCATTCTTCTTTTTACAACTAACAATGTATGTATGTAATGTAAGTAAAATAATGTACGCGAAGACGGCCAATAGAATTGTGGTCGTATGATTAATGACTTTTTAAAGTCATTAGAGGTGTAGAGGTATATACCAGAATGGACAGCAAAAACAGGATCAGCGTGCAGATTTTTATTTATTCTAGAATAAACACATTTACAAACAACCCATTTTAAGCGCGACCAAAGGGCATTAAATGGGACTGATTGGCCGCCTATAAGCCACGCGCAGAAGGTTTGCCCTATTTACTATTATTGTATTGTATTACTTACTATTATTGTATTGTATTACTTAATATTATTGTATATACCTATGTAAAGTATATACAATAATAAATTTATTGCAATAACTATTTATGTAACCTTTTTTGTCAACCCTACTGACCATCGACGCGTGACATCACGAGGCTATCGGCAAACCTTCTACGCACGGGTAGTGAACAGAGCATAGAATACCGCCGTGCCCGTACGACCGACGGCCGATACGGTGCATTTCATAGCTCCGTCCACCAAGATGTCACTTTTTCTAGATCCTGGGCTAGTTCACTACTCACATCTTAAATCCATTCTTATATAATCATATTATGAAAGATACTTTTTCTAGATGACTAATTACTCGTATTCTTTATCCGTGTCTCTAACCAAAATAACCTCCGTATATTGTCGATAGGTATAATCTCTCTTCTCCCTGTACTGCGAATTTCCGCTCTGTTGAATTCCGGACCTATATTCTAATAACCTTATTTATCAATAGTTTTCACTATGCCTACTAAAGATTATTTATGTCGATTTTTACAAGAAGCAGGTGCTATACAATGTGGCTTTATTTACGATCTACGCTTGATTTATACACACAGTACAATAGATTGTAAAATCGTTTTAGCTGAGTCGCACCGTGTCAAGGTCTTAGCGAATTGATGTAATCGGCCGTATAGGTAGTTATTGACAGTGCATCGTTGGATAATTGATTAGAAGTCTATATGATATCTACTTATAAGAAATCATTTACCATCTAATACCCTAGTGTGTGTATGTTTGATAATTTATGTTTGGAAATATTTATTTAATTTATTCAATCTTCTCTCTGTTTCGCTCGTGTTAGTGTAGTTTTTGTCAACCCATTCAGGTTTTTCTTTCCCTTGTGATCAGTACTTTTTAATATAATAGATAACATTTTCTCACCAAACATACAATTACAAAAACTCACGCTTACAATATTGTCATGGTAGAAGCAATAGGCGGCCTTATCGCTTAAAGCTTAATTTAACCTAGTCTGACGATGTAGGTGGTGCAGATTATTAGGTTAAACTTTAATAGACATACTTAAACTACATATTTTATAAATAATATGTGTATGTATATATATGTGTGTGTGTGTGTGTGTGTGTGTGTGTGTGTGTGTGTGTGTGTGTGTGTGTGTGTGAGTGTGTGTGTGTGTGTGTGTGTGTGCGTGTGTGTGTGTATGTGTGTGTGTTTGTGTACATTAATAAGTTTATGGTATAAGAATTAGACATAATTATTTAAGAAAAAGTAGTGCTTTCTGAGTTCGTTCTTAAATGTAGACAATGTTTTGGCCACTCTGACAGTTAAGAGGCAGCGCATTCCAAAATTTGTCAGCTTGCAAAGTTAAAGAGTTAGGTATCATAAAAGCATTAAGTGTGTGCAGGTGTTGTGAGATTACGATAGGTATAATTGCGCAAATTGTGGGAAGTAGAAAGGCGAAGTTTTTACATGTTGCCTTACATGCGTATATTTTACATTGTACATTGGATCAGGATGAATACCCGTAACGCCATCTAGCGAAGATGGTGGAAATAACCATGAGAGCAACATCTCCTATTATATAAGAGGAGATGAGAAATGTACAATGTGTATGTTTGTCTACCGATTAAAAATAAGAAGGAGAAGTTTTCAAATTTCATACACAGACTTGAACGTAAAATCCTATTAATATGTTGGGAAGTAAATCGATGTGTATGAGGCTGAATAAATAGAAATTTCGCTCATGAGCTCCTTCCACGGAACCCTGTGCAAATAATATCCGCAACGAAATTGGCTTCATTAACGTGAGGTGCGCTGTGTTACCAGATAAGTAGGAAGAAGAAATTGCTATATCGGTACGAAAAAGTTTATATAATTATAACAGTCATTTGTTTCGAATCATTACGTAAAGCAAAAACTTTGGGAAGCCTATATTCAGCAGTTTACTGCAATTGGATGACGATTGGTTTAGTGATCATTATTTTAATATGTTAAGCAAAAACTTTGTACCCCTTTTTACGAAAATTGCGCGGACGGTGGAGTATGAAATTTCGCACACTTATAGTTTATATAGAGAAGGAGTGCAAAATGCTAATATTTTTTTGAAATTATGCATAAAAACACATTAAATCAATAAAAAATCATTACACACACTACCATGTATTTGACACACACACGTATATGTACTCTTTTGTTTTTTGTTATAGTCAAAGTCAAATTAACAATGTAGCCTTGGCGAAATCTGTGACTATAGAAGTCTTTGACAACAGAATCTTAATAATGTTCAAACTTATAATTTAAATCGACCACTGGGCGACCACTAGTTTATAATTAATACTTAAAAATTAGTGTTAGTAGAAACGCAGGAAAAATATGTGTGTGCAGTTCACATGCAGTAGAAGTGAAACTTCAAAGAATATATACTCTTCAAACAATTCTTCTCTAACTTTTATTAATATAAGTATAATATATTGTTACAACTTAGTCTATTGTTATTGTACTTGCTTATGGTCTTATGGTTATTTATTATATTTATTAATTATGTTTTCTGGGAATAGCGTCGACAGAAGCGCAGGTGTGATTCGTAGAAATCATTGTTTACACGGTCGTGACACATTGGAAGCTGAGTATAAAGGGATGCCCGAACGGAGGGATCGGCAGTCAAGCGACGATTACGATACAAGCAAGACGTGCACATTCGACAAGCGATATAGTGACGGATTTTGCGCGTGTTATTGATCGTGCAGATTGTAACAAGTAGTATTACTGGTTGTATCGAGTATATTTGTACCTGTTTTATACGTGTTTGTACAGTTCTAATAAACTCGATAGTAATTCCAACGGCATTTTAATTCGCGTCCTGTGTAGCTCGTAATAATATTAATATTCCTTTAAATTTTCGTAAAAAGGGGTACCCCTTTGAAGTGAAATGAAGCAAAAGACTTTGTAAAGTCTTTTGCTTCACGTATTAATATAATGATAGGATTTAAATCTTACATGGCAACCCCGAGATATATGGAAAAGTGAAACTTAAGGGATATCTGACGCGTGTTAATTAATTTCAGCACCTAACTACGGGGACGTGTCAAAAACCTATTCATGTTCGCGTTTCGTTAAGTGGGGTACGCGCTTGTTCTGGCAGTTTTCTAAACGTAATTTGTCAGCTTAAGGACGCGTATAAATGGTTTTTATACCCTGTATTGTGAGGGTTTTGTATTAGGATAGTAGGGCTTCATTTTATTCGCGCAGATCTGTATATTCTCTGAACGTAATTTGAACATGCGGAGATGTGTCGATGATTACAGCAACAAATAACGCTTACAGGATTCACAATATTATAGTCAAATATTTTGTACTAGTACAATCCGCCACAATGGTAGGCTAAGTAACTTGTTCCATATAAGTCTGTCCGATGTATTAGGTATGATGATTCGAGTTGTCACAAGAACTTCGTTTATTGGCGTCAGTCATGGACCTATAATTTGCCCAAGCTATACGGAAGACCTAATACATCAGACAAGGCTGGATGAACTAAGTTCCTTTGCCTGTCTTTAGGAGCCATTCGCAAATTACGTCACACGAATTACGTAATTTTTTAACACCTCTCTCGTCCTTGTCACAGCTGGTCACATTCGTAACCCACCTCCCTCCCTACTGTGACATGACATATTTTGCAATTTTCCATCAGGAAATTATTAAATCAAACAGCAGTTCCGTGATTAGCTTAAATTAATATATTAGTTTTGAAATGTGATGTCACGAAATTTAGGACCATTCTCCCACTCCCACCCCTTGTCCCACTTCGTCGACCCCCTCCCCGCAACGCCCCCCACCCCTTAAGGTGTGACGTAATTTATGCATAGCCCTTTGTGACGGATACTTACTACTACCATACATATGGTGGTCGATATATTGGATGCAGCAGATAATAATCTATATATTAATACGTGAAACAAAAACTTTGTACCCCTTTTTACGAAATTTACGCCGACAGAGGAGTATGAAATTTCGCACACTTATAGTTTATATAGAGAAGAAGCGACGAATGCTAATATTTATTTAGATCATGCATAAAAAATACATTAAATCAATAAAAAAAACATTACACACACTACCATGTGTTTGACACACATACGCATATATACTCTTTTGTTTATTGTTCAAGACAAATTAACAGTGTAGCTTGGCGAAGTCTGTGATTATAGAAGTAGGTGTAGTCTTTGACCTTAATTATTATGGTCGAATTTTGACCACGGGCGATTACTAATATGAATAAAAAGTTCTAGTCGAGAGTTCAACACGAAGCTAGTCGTCAATAGAACAAAACTGTGCGTGTGCCCGACGGTTTATGAAATATTATTACTCGACGCGGAAAAGTGCGAAATAAATCACAGTAATTCAATGCGGTGGCATATTTTCAATTAATTTCAACCGCTGCTGCGGTCTTTTATCCGTATGACGTACGAGGTGATTATTACGATTTACTCTCGGTAATGGAAAAGGTGCCAGTGATTCTGTATTTCATATAATTCATATGGTCATGGTTTAGAACTTACTAACTGTACTTTGTTACGGACCTGACGTAATCGTTTTTTTTTATTGCAAAGCTGGTAAACATGCAGACGGCCCATCTAATGGAAATTATTGCGTATAGATCACCTATAGATGTTTGCAACACTAGGAGCCAACTCATTGCCAGCCTTGAAGATGGGATAGAAGAGATGAGGTAGGAGGGATGGTATATGAGGGTTAGGATATGGAGGGGGAAGTGGGCCATCAGGTCTCTCACCCACCGAAACACGATTAGCTCAACAGTAATAGTTTCACGCCGATATTCTTTAAGATCGTGGTAAAAAAGGGGAACTCATTAGTGGAGTCTGTCTTTCCCGATACTTACAACCAGGATGTCTTCAAGTCGTAGACGATATGTTCGCCCCACATCGGGCGCGATCATGGTCAGCATACTACTACAACATAAAAAACAAATCACATCGATCGAGTCAGCCTTAAGAGCTGTAATCAAGAACGATTCTAGCATGGCCCTATCACGTAATAAAAATTGTTGGAGTATAGCAGACAAACTGACGAACGATAGGCTTTAATCCACAGAGAGTGATTTCAAATTAAATTCAAACAACTTTATGTATTTATCGCAATTTCGCTAAAATCGTAAGGCAGTTCCAGGTAAACTCTTTCTTTTTTTTCTCCTTCTCTCAATCATTTGGGGTCGGCACAATATGTCTTATCCTTCCTTACTCCTCTCTTTTGACATAGGTCCTCTGTCACACCACAAATCATCATGTCATCCTTAACACAATCCACCTATCTCTTTTTTGGTCTACGTTTACATTTGTAACCGTCAAATCTTCCAATTTAACATTCTTTTTGTCACGTGGCTTTCATTCCTCCTCATTGCATGCCCATACTAATTTGTCTTCTTCCTCTCAATTTTGCAATAACAGATGCAACTTTAAAAGATTCTCTTAGGTATTCATTTCTCACCTTAGCCATTCTTGTAACATCACATATCGATCGCTACATTCCCATTCCGGCTATACATCCACATATTTTATGTATATTATAATACTTTTGATAGATACAACTAGTTACTGATTTAAGAGTCAAGCCGTTGTCAGCATAGATCCACATCTGCAATAAACCACATCGACAAAGGCAAAAGTACGTACATTTCCTACCGTCCTACATACCTCCATATGTATTTATGAAGAGGTATATAATTTCGCCAAAATGTGAAGTAGGGAAAAAGGTTCGCCACGAGTCCGATGTACAAAGCCGATGTATTAACCGTATCATTTTTACCTTTTCTCTTATTACAAGAGTATGAAGGGACAATCCTACACCGTATAAAATGTGATATTACATTAGGCTATGATAACTTGACATACGAAATATGGAGCGGTAGACGTATTGGGTGTGATTGAAAATGTTTCATGTTTTTCTTTGGGCATGGAGCTTATTAAAGAGAATCTTTGTACGAAAAATGTACAAATACATTTTAGGGATAGGCGTCCCAATGCTACTGCTAAATATATATTTATATTTTCGTTCCTTATAGTATGTATAAATTAACTATGAAACGCCTTTAATTTAGGAAATTTATAGGACTAAACCTGTAAGAGTAAGATAGAATACATTATATTTAATCATTTAAACACTATACGTACACAAATAGAGTTGGAAATATTTTGAATTTTTTCTTTTTATTTATTTTTTTGTTTTAAAGCCTAGATATGTTATAACGATATACTCGTAATAATGAAAGGTAACGTCACGAAATTTAGAATCCCTCTCACCCCTTGCCACACTTTCTTTCACTTCTACTGCGTGTGAACTGCACACACACATTTTTATAATTGGAAACTTGATTGATATATGTGTTAATTTTGTGTTTTATATTTGTCTAACTCTAGTGCGTATCTTTTGTTTAAAGAGCAGATGTTAATACAGGTTACATTGTATTAAATTTTTATGTTAGTGCTATTTGCCCCCGGAAGATTCACTTCATTTTACATCGCAAACTATCCCATATCCCGGTAAACTATCCCATCTCGGAATTAAAACTACATAATTGTACAAAGTTACAGCAAAACCGATCCAGTACTCTTAGTAGTTTTTCCGTGAACGCTTAACAGACAGACAGATCCAGTTACTATAGCATTTTTAATAGATGATAATTTTTTATATGTACAAAGTTGAGAAATAATTGGTCCCCCATACAAAATTTCATCCTCTATTTCAATCCGTTCTAATTTTATTTATTTATCTTAAGTCTATTTATTTGTAAATTACAAAATGACAAAAATGACTAAACTGACAAAATGGCTGAAATGGCCCAAATGGCCGAAATTACCGAAATGGCTGAAATGGTCGAAATGGCTGAAATGGCCGAAATGGCTCAGATAGCCGAAATGGCTGAAATGGCCAAAATGGCCGAAATGACCAAAATGATCTAAATAACCAAAATTACGAAAATAGAAAATCATAAAAAAAGACCTATCCTACTTCCTGGGATAACCTATACATAAATCTATCCCATTATCCGGGATGAAAAGTATCCCTTGTCCACCCACGGTATTACGCTTACATATATACCGAATTTCAGCCAAATCAGTCCAATAGTTTTTCCGTAAAAGCAAACAAACAGAGAGACAAATATATTTTTATCCCGAAAACTATCCCATTTTTGGCGATAAAAAGTGTTCTATGTTCATCCTCGGTATCGAAAATATATATACTGAGTTTCAGCCAAATCGGTCTTCGTGAAAACGGAACAGACAGACAGAGTTACTTTCACATTTATAATATTAATAGGAATATTAATTATTGTACGTTTACCAAATAAATTAAATACACAAATAAACCGAAATTGTTTTCCATCTAAATCCCCTCTTCTTTTTTCTAACCCATTCCGTTTTCTTCTTCCTAATTCGAATCTGGTGATATATTGGGGTTGGGTATATTTGGGTTACTAGGATTTGGGGTTCAGGTGACAGCCGATCCATGTAATCATTACAAACTTGCGTAATTAAAGTATGCTGAAATATTAGAAAAGTGAACCCCAAACTCCAAAGGGCAAGTTCGAAAACAATAATAATAGGCAGACAAACACAATCTATTGTATATCCCTAAATTAAGCAAGTTACACTTGTGTTACGGGTAATACCTATATACAACGGACTACTCTGAGGCTGATCCCAGACATCCAGACCATAGTAAATACATACATAACTTCACGCCAGTTCCCTTGCGGGGTAGGCACGAACAACAGAGCGCCATTCAGGCTTATTCTTACACACCTCACTTGCTTCTTTGACATTCGTAGCTCTTGTCATGCATGCTCGTCTGTTCTTAAGGCTCCTGACATCACCTTCTGCTAGTAAACTATCAATTTGATCATGGAAGGTGTATCGTGGCCTTCCACGACTTCTGCATAGTAAATAACGAAGAAAATTCGTTTCCGAAATTTACCATACCAGGAATCGAACCCAGAGCCTCTGCGTTGCAGTGAGGTAGGCCCGCTCAACCACAGAGCCTATCAAAATTGACCAAATGCTAAGAAAAAAGTAATCTTCCGAGTAAAACACATAACATTTATATTTTTATTCGTTGGTTTCAAGAGACCTGTGATATTCAAACACGACCCACCTAATTACGTGATCAAACAAAAGCCAGGCTTGAAAAATCTCTCCTAAAAGCGCACGCGAAGCACGAATTTAGCCGTGTAATTTTGTCGCCTTGAAACTCGGGGTCAGGGTGATGTTCCAAGGGCTAATAGTTCGCTCCAGTTTGCTTAACTGGCTCAAAGGTCTTGGGATAAAGTAGGCTGTTCTTCTTAAGTGGTCGGCTTGTTTAAATTTTATAGACTTAGTTCTTTTTATACAAGGTAAAGCTTCGATTTATTTATATTCTTTGTGTACACGATTTTATTTCAGTCTTTCTAGACTAAATAAAGGTTGGATCCATGTCGTGTTAACTAAAAATGTCATCCGAAATAAGAATCTTCTTTTCTCTTTTTCCTTTCATATTTTCCCAATCAATTGAGTTCAGCACAATATGTATTATCTTTCCATACCACTTTTTTATTCTTGTCACAGGTTGTCTGGTAGAGATCACTTTTAGCGATAAGACCGCCCTTTGTACACAATTAGAATAATACTAGTTCGTAAGTTTTCTGTAATGTTGTACGATAAAGTGTTATTTATCAATTTTTTGGGACATACGTGACAGCACAAACCTTCGTGTCATCGTACATAACCATTTTGTTTATTTATTGCTCTACCCTCTATTGCTGGAATTCTACGGACACAGAAGTTGCATTTAAAAGGCAAAAACCATACGATCTATATTTAGATTCCAAAATACGGATAGCTGCAGGCAATATTTCATAGATTATAAAATTTTAACACTTTCTTGCATATATATTTATGAAGTTTGTTTACTTGTTAGAAATAATCCAAATTTTATCCCAAGCATAGGTCAAGCTATAAAACGCAATCGACGCAATAATGACAGACTTTGCATTCATAGTAATGAAGGGTAAGCCCCGATAGGGTGGAGGAGCGAGATGGAATGCTCCTCCGTGTTAAAGGAAGATCTTCCAGCAAGGCTAATGTTGTTCCTCGCAGGCCTAGGCCCCTCTGTTATTGTTGAAATTTTTGTATATATTCTTTGTATGTTCCGGGAAACGTTTGTGACATCAATTATTGCACAGCGCCATCTATTGGCTTGTAAGTGTTCCACTACAGTAATAAAACTACACTAATGCAGAAAAGTGTATTATGTATGGCACCAGTTATATACAATAAATTACCTGACAGTATAGAGAAGCAAAAATCCATATTATTATTTAAGAGACACCTAAAGAATACTATTATAAAATCGAGGATTATTTAAATGATAAATTTTAATGATTATTATGTATTCTTATTTCATTAATGCTTTGCTTGACATTTAATATTATCTAAATTATTTATTTAAATATTATTGTAAATTAGTTTCAATTTAGATTTAGTTATAAGATCTGAAACTTGCACGCCTAATAAGGCAAAATGTAATGAGACAATTACCACAAAAAAACCCTTTTATATCCATCAATATTCTAGTTTAACTTTTTGTTGTCTCCTTAATCAAGATGGGTTTTTTCGTTTTTACTGGTGCTACTTCTAAAGAACTTACTGTAACACTGCACATACATTTCAACATTATCATTAGTGTAAGTGGAGTCGTTTTAGATCTGTCACTTTGTGGCTCAACATTCGAATCGCATAAAATTGTCGTGTAAACAACAAACAGACATCGAAATAAAGTTACTCTCACATCTATTTAAAGAGAAACAACAATTGTAGGAGTAGAAATCAACAAGCTATTTTGTGTCGTTTTATATTTATTAACTGCACCATCGTCTGTATTTAAAATTCTATCAATCCCTGCCAAGGGTTGCCTGGAAGAGATCGCTTCTTAGCGATAAGGCTGCCCGTTGTACTATCTTTTTTCTACTTCTGTTTGTATATGCTTTGGTGTACAATAAAGAATTATCTATCTATCTATCTATGACGCTAACAACATAATCCAGACCTTAATAATTTGAAGACCACACAAGATCCAGAACATAATTGATTGGTAGCGGATTCAATTAAGTAAATTAAAGTGGGCCGTGGTACCTAGACGACTTACTGAAGCCTTAAATCCGGATTAGTACGTCACCAACGGAAATTAGGTCGGTCTCGCCCCAAAGATTGCTGCATCGATTTCAATTTCAACGCGAAAGAACAGATAGAAATTCTGCCTTATTCCAATTACCAAGGACTTTAGGAACGTCATTAAAAATGCTCCATTACTATTTTTCTTAATATTAATTTAGCTGATCTTTCTGTAATATACGTACTAATATTTACACATGACTTCTATCACGTTGGACCAATTGGTAAGTATCATCTAAATCTAGAATAAAGCTTAAAAATATTTTCAATGAAAATTATTCTGTTATACTTATTGAGTAAGTAACTTTTGGGATGTGGAGTATTTTCATATTTTTTTCTAGGTTTCTGTAGTCAAACGGCATACAGTGGATGCTGGTCATCTCTATGGAAGTCTCTGTTGCGTAGAATCTGAACATTTGCTCGAATTTATTTTGTATTATGTTAGCTATAATTCCATTAAATCTGTAAAAAGCGTCTAACATCTATAATATTATATAATTCTAAACATGCCATGTCTGTACATTAAAGCTATTATAAAAAAATAACTGGAATAAATTATATAAACAATGGAGAACATGATGCAATTTTTTTAGATTTCTTGTCTGTTTATCTGTTTATCGGGATTCACGTAAAAACTACTAAGCCTATTTCGAGCCGGTTTTCGCTGTTCGACAGCAAATTCTTAGACTTACAATCTGCACTACTTTATATTCCGGGAATCCTCTGGAAATTTTCCCGGGTGCGGTTTCTAGTTGTTTAGGTGCGTAAAAATTAGCTAAAGAGCTTATTCCAACACAAATTTTACAAAAACGACAGCTTACATTCTTTATTTAAAGGCTGCGATACTTTATGTCCTAGCAATCCCGTGGGAATTTCAAGTCAAGCGTAGACAAAGTGGCGGGCATACCTTAGTATGTTTATAAAAAGACAGAAACAGATTTATCAATTGAAATGATGAGATGTGTTAAAACGTTGCAAAGCGATGTCAAGGAGGAAGTAGAAGTAATTTTTCACTTACTATATGTATGAGTATCAACTCTTGAATTTATATTTAACCCAAAGAACCTCCATTATTTATGGCCATCACTTAAGACATGTCTCCAAGACACGAGACAAATGATTCATACAATCTAGTAATGCAGTGATTACTGCCAGCCATTACAGGTTGTTAGTTCCAAGCAATAATGAGCGATCGAGTGGAAGCTGAGTCAATAAATCACTACATTCCATTTTATTCCCCGGTCAACGCCGTCGTAAAGTATTTCGGTTTAATAACCTAGCAGAATTACTCTATTTGCCGTTTCAGTTAAGTGCTTTATTCGCGTAATCTAATTGTAGGGTAGGGTCAGATTTAGTGTTTATATAGTTCTCTTAGCAATAAAATTTCCTTTTATTTTATTGTAGACCACAAATTAAATACATATAGTGTGCTACTACATTACATATTATTTTACAGGATTCAATATTTAGTAGCGCTAAAAAGCTCCAAAATCTTATATAACTAAATGCCACCACATACACATATCAATTTTCTCCCGCTTTTTGACATTAAAATTAAAATTTATTTGCTTAAAACATGGTCCATAAATTTGAGATGCCTAAAAGGATACAAGACTCACATGTTTTGCCTATGAGGCGTCCAAATTTTCCTTACGATTATTTTAAAAAATACACAATTATTACAAAATTAACAAAAAGAATACATTAATGTCAATCATATGAAATTTTGTCAAAACATTACCCTAAAATTCTTTTACGGAGTAAAATCATTTATGTAACAGCTATTTTATTATTTCATTTAATATTTTCGATAAACAATCAGTTCAAAATTTAAATCAAACAGCAACCTTTAAGGCGTAATCCAACTTAATAGATGATGGCTTCGATTTGAATCCGCTGATTACTAAGCCGAGATTAGACAGATCATTTCTGTTTTTAAATTTAGATGATACAACCAAAGTGATCCATATAAAGTTGAATCATTTAATATCATTGAATACCATATTGTCTTTTCCGTTCTATGCCTCTCATTAAAATTGATTCAAGTTGGTTAATCCGTCTAATATTAACAATGCCAAAATTTTTATAGAAAGATTAAATGTCAGCTGTCAAAATCATGATGAGACATCGTGATTTCTCGTGGTCGTGGCTCGTTTTCGTTGTTTAGTCGATTGTTTTGACTACGACTGTTTATCATTCGGATTTCGTTTTTCTGTTGTACACTTCATATAACAGCTAACTCAACTGTATTAGGGACAATAAGATTATATACTTTTTGAAAATTTATATCAGTTCTGTTAATAACATTTATCTTTAGTGTAGTTAGTCTAACTTATATGTGTTTTGTTCTGTCTATAGGCATACAGAAACCTTACTGTATAATGTACCGGTCAAAATTTCTTTTATAGTTCACCTGTCATTTTTCGTATTTACACAGTGACATTGGCAAAATCAACGCCAAAGGCGTTGGAGCCAAAATCAACAAAAGTCAGGTCAAGGCAATAAGATAATCATTGATTAGTGTTTGAGCTTCCAGATTTCGCAGTAAAAATTATTGGCGCTAATTCAGTTGAGGATGACTAATTTATTATTATAGATCACAGACAAGTAGTCGGTTGAAGTCGTTAAAGTGGTATTTAAATTGAAGTAACGTTTTCTTCGCATGTGTCACGTTGACGTTTGACAAGTTGATATTAATATTTGATGATTGAAGTGAATTAGGGACTCGAGAACTTCTTAGCTAAGTTAAACATTATTTAGCGAGATTTTTAAAATATAATTAAGGCCATTTATGCATATATGAATGTAATGTGATAATTATTAAACTTTTATAAGTTTGTTTACTGATTTCGCCGTGGATTATACTCAGGAAAGGTTTCGCTTAGGTAGTTATGATAATTTTTGAAGTGCCCTCTCTGTGGGAGGATATTAATTATATCAAGCTCGAGAGCTCATCTTCACTACTCGACGTTGAAGGATGTTCAAGCTGGTTCAAAGCTTAGAAATTGCCACTCAATATGTTATATTGGATGCTACGAACCAATATTGTTGAAATATTGTTTTCTTGGTGATTTTAATTAAATGATAATATTGCTTTCGTTGCCTTCATTTCATCTCAAATCCAGAAAAACATTTTGTACTTTAAATAAAATATTGACATTTTCAAATAAGTTATTTAGGTTCACAAGAAATATAAACGTTAATAAGTGTAAATAAATATTATGAATGAAAGAAAGAAAATATTTATTTCTAAAAATGCGGCATTTAACAATAATTTATAATTAAATTATAGTCAACGTATACATGAAAGGAAAAATAACAAAGAAAAAAATTGCGGAAAACAGTGATAGCATAATTTAAAAAGAAAACTAAAGATAAAAATAAATAAACCTAAATAGAGCAAATGCTTGTGTTTATTTGTGACGTTTTCACGCCATAACTATGCAACAGAACGTTACGAAATTTTGCATACACGTTGTCAAGGGTGTAGAATAGGATAAACCGGTACCTTTCATCTAGAAAAAGTTCAGTCCACTTTTTGAAGCGAAGCTGCGGGCAAAAGCTATAATGTAGATACAAGATTTTCAATATCATATACTAATAAAATATATCTCTTTTTTTCAGTTGCAAGCACCGTCAATCATCTGTGGAGTTCGTGAAGTGTTTATTGGTTATATCGAACACCATTATAAACAAGTGACCCAAATGTGGGTGGTTTATGGGAGATCGCACTTACACACGGAAACATGGTGAGCTTATTTTATTATATATATGGTTTTAGTTATGATTTTGGCCTCTCGTTTTACATCATGCCCACTTCTATGGCAGCAAGGGGCTGTCCATGAATTACGTCACAATCGGGTCGACGAAGTGTGACATTGTGTGACAAGGGGTGGGAGGGGTCCTAAATTTCATGACGTCACATTTCAAAATCTAATATATTTAAGCTTTATAACACGAAATTTGAACTATTAATCAAAGCTACAAAATATTTTCAACTCATATATGTATGAGTAGTGTCTAAATTGTTAAAAAAGTAATTTAAATGGAAATAAAACTAATTACGGAATTGCTGTTGAAATTTAATAATTTCTTGATGTAAAATTGCAAAATATGTGATGGCACACTAGGGAAGGAGCACTCTCACGAATGTGACCAGTTGTGACAAGAACATCTACAAATTACGGCACATGAATGTGACGTAATTTGTAGATGTCCTGCAAGCAAGGAAGTGGGCAGCACGAGTATCAAATGTGCTAATAAGTTGCGTTTACATACATGTGCCCATTTTCTTCGCCACTTTCGTGCGTGCAGCCTTAGAAATGGGTACAATGTAAATGAGACTGGAAGGTGCCTAGATGAACAAAACAAACCCCCCCCCGCTTTTGATATTACGCTATGGACTTTATTTCACTATTCACTATAGGGTGTAATACTGACAATAATTAGCAGTACTGGTACTAAACGGCACGTTAAATCAATCAACATACGTTAGTACTGAATTCCCTGGTGACACTGTGTTCACTGATAGCACTAATTGTATCGATTTCACACTGACATACGCAAGTTTCAGAAGTATCGCACTCAGAGAGTCCAATGGCCGTAGTTTTCTGAATACTTTTAGTTCTTCTTGTTATTTCTTCTCGTTTTATTTTTATATTCCTTTTATTTGCTTGGAACTAAACTGTGTTGAACTTGCCGTTGGCTCGTAGCGTTCTGGCTTAAGTACTATTTTAAATCAGACGCTTAGCAGTTAATCAAGAGATCTACTTGTTTGCGGTGAGCGGGGTGCGAGGATATGGGAATTCCAGGGCAGAGATCAGGGGGGTGTTTCTGTCTGCAAAGAGACAATGATTTTATGTTGAATAAACATAAGCCCATATTCAAAGATGGTTTCGAAGAGGTAATACCTATAAATGTAGCTTGGGGCCATTCTTGAGTCTGCTCTGTCAATAAGATACATTCACAATCATTTCGCTTCATTAATGAACTTATATAATGGTTAAATACTAACGTTCAGGCATTTTGACACGTCCGATTACAAGCCTCGGCGAAAGGCTCTCCTGCGACGACCGCGTAACGTTCTCACGGCCAGGTCGACGTTATTACAAAACGGCTGACTCGGATCAGCCCGCCCGCAGTAAGGACGGCAAGCTGGCATGCACCGACAGACAGACACAGATGGCGGCATCTCAGGCGCTGCCAATCACGATCTCTCCGCGTCTTTGCGAAGGACGCCAGGAGACATAGCCCCCCTTCCATAGGATAGACTAGGCGTGTTGCTGGGAATTTTCTTTCGCCGTTTCTTCTCTCCCAGCTATAACACGTTGCGAAACGGCAGTAAGATAGTGTAGGCCACCTCGAACCGCCGATCCCCGTCCGCCAGGATCCTTCACCTCGGGCTTCATGTCACTCGTCGCCCGTTCTCAGTTAGTGCATTGTGTCGCCCTGTGGTCGGCGTCAATACATTCATCCCCCTCTTATAGCAACAGTCCAGCCAGGGTAAAGCCCCCTAGGGAGTTCCCTCGAGAAAGTTGCAACCCGAGCTCGCCCCAAAAACCCCGGTAAAGTTGTGAGGTCTTCGGACCAACAACATAAGGTCAAGTCCAATAAGGAAAATCAGGCATTTCGAATATTCTTTTCTATGCAACTTTAAATTATTAATTTAATAGAGTTTTAGCCGCTGCTACACCATGGATCAAACCCGAAAAAAGTACTTAGCTTTATTTTACTTACATAAAAACCAAAGTAAGTTTTTTATATACGAGTAAAACTCTCAGTGAAAAAATAGTTAACTGATTAAAACTGATCAAAAATTCGTTTAGTGGTTTAGGACGACTCGGTGGATATACAGACAGGCAGACGTAGAGGGCGAATTTATTTTATACTATGTAAAGAAGATTACATTTATGGTATATGTACCAACTGATATAGACTTTGCCATGATAGTGTATTTTGACATGTCCATTGTCTGATCAGACTTTATTATGTTGGCATGTAGATAAACTAGCAAACGGATCCACTTGATCCACAGACGGTAGAACACGCTAACCAAACTTTAAAAAATACTCTCTCCCTTCTCTCTTTCTCTCTACATTGTTGAGGGTCGTGACTTTCATGGCAATGAATAATTGGTCTACCCCAACGAGATTAATTTTGAGCACAGTGGAGAGCCGAATTTATTTACATGTTCAGTACAGTAACCGGGTCAATCTATTTATTTAGAGATTTACCATGAGGTCTCTTGCCTTACCAGTGACCACAAGTCTCTCAATATTCTCTGGATTCTTTCGGGCTGTGTTGCCAAAGTAATTTCAGTACGCGTTGTCGGCATACTGCTGTTAATCTTTAATTATCTTCTATAATAAATACCATATATTTTATATTAATAACTTTTATGACTGCCTTGAGAGTAGAAGCAAACCAATATCGTAATTACTTGGACACATATTTTGCAACGTCCCGCTGTTTTGTATGTTCAAATCGTTTTTCGCTGTTAGCGTAATGACTTCTTGATTTCACTTTAAGTTACATCGTTTATCAATTTTAACGATGCCAAAATGTCATAATATAGATGATTTTCAATTCAAGTTATTGAGCTTTTAAATCATCAGACATTAACGATTTCGAACGAGTTTGTTTTGTCGATTCTTTTTATTATCAAATGCGCTTATTTTTGTAAAAAAAACACGAGGTACTGTATAATTATATAATCATTATTAGCATATTGGATAATGATCATTTTTTTAACCAACCGTAAAAATGTTTTCCTATATTAGAAATAGTATACATACCACTATTGCGTAAGGCGATAAGCGAATCTCTAGCCAAATATTGTCCATTACTAGACATAAACCTCTCTGATTTAGTATATCATATCACAGTCTTTCGCTTTGCTCATCTAACCTAACAGCGATCTTGCATTGATCGTCGATCTGCTTGGCTGGAGGACGTCTTACCCTATGTTTGCCAAAACGCAGTCACCATTCCTAGAGCTATTTGGTCAATAGGCTATTAATCCTGCGACAATATTAAATATGACCGACCCACTGCTATTCAACTTACTTTGTAAACTATCTATTGTATATAGGTTACCTTGATGATATTTTTCACCAGCGTACAAACAATATAGGTACACATGAAACCAGAACGACCTCAACGTTCCATATTGTCTGCTATTGAAATGCTTTTGAAGCTAGAATAAGACGTCCGTTAATTAATATAAGATTATATGTTGAAAGATAAATGTTTTCATTTAATTCTATTGAATCGTTTTATCCTCTCGACTTAGCGATAGAGGTACTTCAAACGAACAATGTGGTTAAAGCTTAAAAGCCTTAGTTGTACTTGGCTACATTGTACAGAGATTTCTCATTTTCGTGTTTAGACTTAATGAAGCTTGTTTTGAGGCAACAGCCCGTGGCGAGATCGCATTAAAGCTTTGTTCTCGTTTCAGTCCTGATAATTGTTACTAAAGCGGCGCGCTGAAGTATTTATAGGTTTTTACGCTACAAATAGAACAGATAAAGATATTTTATTATCTTCTTTTAACGCGAAACTAAATAAAAATTAAGCCTTTATTCTGCCGTAAGTAGTTAGTGTACATGGAAATATTTATGTTAATGGTAAAACTTATATCGGTAGCCTATTTGGCAGCTTACCTTCGACATAGGCCTCCTCAAAAGACGCCCATCTTCTTCCATCTTACGCTTCCCGAGTCCATAATGGTCCTATTATCCTTTTTATGTCGTCTTCCTATTTGGGTTTGACAACCCCTGCCTCTCTTTCTATCCCTAGGGTAGCATTCCAGTACTTTTTTTGGTCCATTTTATTATTTTTTCTCTTAAAATGTGGCCTGTCGATTTCCATTGTAGGTGTTTGTTAGTTCTACATCTCGGAACTTTGTAGTTCCTATAATATCATTAAGTCTTTTTCTGTTTTTCAGTATTACTACTAGCACACTTCTTGCTATTCCATTTTGGCATACGTTAAGTTTGTTTAAAATTTTCTTGAATAAAGACTGAGTCTGGCATCCATATGTAAGGTATGGTAAATCTAAAATCTTTCTTTTGTGTGAAGTAATGTAGTTTTATTTAATAAAACTACGTTTTAACGGTTTTAAGCGCGGTAATTTTATTTGATATTGGTTTTTCCGACATTTCGGCCACTTTTCAGTGGCCGTGAACACGGAAGACAAAGATTTCAAGTGTCAACGAGTATTGTTAAAGTTTTATTTAGCCTACCGCCAACTTGTTAATTTTAATTATTTAATTTTAATTTTGTTTATGGTTATTATTTACTCTATGGGAGCCTTATCTAATTTATTACCGCTTCGCAACATGTTATGGCTTGAAGAAAAGAAGCGGCGCAAGAAACTCTTCAGCAAACATGCCTAACTCTAATAATTTTATATAATATTAAAATGGGTGGAAGGACCAACCAAGGAAAAACCAAAATCAAATAAAATTACCGCGCTTAAAACCGTTAAAACGTTGTTTTATTATGTATATAAGTCGCGAAAACTTAAGAAAATAGTTTTTGTTTTTCAATGTGACCAATATTTCTGCCATGTTTTTATTATTCTATTTTATATTATTCTTCTGTCTATCTCTTTATTCATGGAATGTGAGGTTAAGTGATATGGTAAGAAGTAGAGGGACAAGGGAACGTTGTAGACGTAAAAAATTAACATGGATTAAAAAAATTAATTTAGAGGTAGTTTAGTATAATAACAGCCCATAAATTGTCAATTGCTGGGATCAGGTCCCAACTATAGCATACCCTCTACGCTTGTCGAAGGCGGCTTGGCAGGCTTTGACACATCGGTTATCTCGATGTGCAGGTTTCATTACGGTGTTCTCCTTCACCGTTAGCACGTCGTAATTGTAATAAAATGGGCATTAGGTCAGAAAACTGCCTATGTGATGTATGCTTTCCGGCCAGGATTCGAACAGACTCCCTTTGAATTTAGGACGCGTGCGCTAACCACCTAAACTACCAGTAGAAAGGTTACTAGCAATGATAGCCAGTAACCTATTATTATTATAAACATATACCAGAAAATACCACAGAATTAACATAACATTAAATTAATTAATTACGGAAATAACATACAATTTTATAGCCGGGTCTTATATCTTACCGACCGACTATATATAAGTATAGATATAAGGCCAACACTGCACATGCACTTCCTCAACACCAGCACGTAACAGATACTCTCTACATTAGTATAAGTTTAGTATTAAAATTAGAATAAATTAATATAATAAGTTATTCTTAAGGTACACCAAAACATAAAAATTACTACATATAATGTCATATACACTAACAAAAATAAACAATAAGCGTGTATAGAGTCTCAAATTTTTCATAGAAATTAAGTAGTAAAAAAGGGTACGGAACTCGAGTCCGTAGAGATATTAATAATAATAAAAAAAAACTTACCGACCGTTCATTTGCCTTACTATCAGTTATAATTTTACATAAGCCCCATACAAGCAATGTCGAAATTCAACCGATAGTAAAGTAAGTGAATGTATAGTTATGAAGGAACTGGCCATTGGTTAGTAGTAAAAAAGCCAAATGAAATAAAATGAAATATATTAGCACGTAAGTAAATAGTACAGGGTACATATAAAATGACTAAAATACAGCGAACAGTACAAATGGCGTCTCATAGGAAACTGTTTTCTTAGAGCCTGTGTTGCGGGCCACAGTGGGATTCGGTTCGGTCATATAACTGTTACCATTGATGATAGTACATTAATGCAATGTCTTTGTCTGCGAAAATTTATATGTATAAATAATATATTCTATTATTATATTAAGAAATACAATTTAATATTCAAGGATTTTAGCAATAATAATATACTTTTGTGTATATGTGTGTCGAGTATGCATGAGAGTGGGTGTGTGCGCGTAGTATCTGTGTAAGTAAGGCGTACGTAGGTGATCAAAGTAATTATTGTCAAATGAGGGTCAGTAAAAGGTGACTTGGTAAGAAATCGTAAAAGTTCTTCAGCATCTTTAAAGGGTAAAGATTGTAAGAAATCAGTTAATCCTTTTTTCTTGAAAGTATGTCATGGTAATCAAAACTAATTTGGTGCTTATACTATTATATAATTTTGGATCTAGAAATTTTACGCATTTGGCATCAAAACTTGTACGACAGTTCGATTGTTTGAAGACCAGATCTTGCTTACGCTTTGTTACCAATTCTTCGACAGTATTTTTAGTTACAAGATTTTGCAATTTTATTTCTGCTCTGGTTCATACTGAGAAAATTATTGTTACATTCTATTTTACGTAAACGCGGCGTTAGAAGCAGTAAAATATTTAATTAAATTGAACGTGGGAGCCTCGCATAATTGTATGTTTTAGGATTAATTTTACATCAGATGCGCGTATTATATTTAATATGGAAAACCTTTGTATGAGGATTACAAGAATTCCAAGGAATTAAAATTAAATTATTCATTACACTGGCTTTCGTAAAAACGAGAAGATTTATAATGTACATACATACATACATAACTTCACGCCAGTTCCCTTGCGGGGTAGGCACGAACAACAGAGCGCCATTCAGGCTTATTCTTACACACCTCACTTGCTTTTTTTTATTTTTTTTTATTGAAGGATATCAGCAGACAGGCAGACGGCCCACTTGATGGAAAGCGGTTACCATCGCCTATGGATATTTGCAACACCAAAGGTGCTACGAATGCGCTGCTGCTCTCTTAAGGGAGACTGGAGCCTGGTCACTAATGCCGGAACACAACTCAAGGTTGTTATGGCGCACATTTTAGACCAGGGGTCGCCATCCAGTCGGGCAAATGCCCTACTACCTGGCTGTGGGTTGTTAAGTCGCCTCTTACGACAGGCCGCCCGGCCGCAGGAAATTGTATTCTTTCTCCGTTCCTGCACGGATGACCTGCTTCTTTGACATTTGTGATGTAACTATTCATTACCCAAAAGTAAATCATTAAAGCCGTGGTAGCTTATGGCCGGATCCTATATCTTACTATTCATTCACTTGGCCTATCATTGGTTGAATGTTGACATTACTTGTATGGAGCATATGTCAAATAATACATACATACATACATAACTTCAAGCCAGTTCCCTTGCGGGGTAGCCACGAACAACAGAGCGCCATTCGGGCTTATTCTTACACACCTCATTTGCTTCTTTGACATTTATAACTCTTGTCATGCACGCTCGTCTGTTCTTAAGACTCCTGACATCACCTTCTGCTAGTACACGATCAATTTGATCGAAATTGGTCAAATAATGTAATGTAATATGGTCAAAATTCAATCGACAGTAAGGCAAGTGAATGAATAGTTGGAACAGGCCATTAAACAAGCGTGACGGGTATAATAGTTTACGTTCTTCTATGAAATGGTAGGTCCAAGCTCAGCAGTGGGATGTTATTATAATATTATTGTTTCTGGTACCCAAGCCTTAAAACGCATATTTTGTTTGATTCCGTGGCCATTGTGGCAAAAATTGAACTCTTATATTTCATTATGTCCGTCAGTTCGTATATTAATGATATATTTCTCGGATTCTTTGGGATAATTATATCTGACCAACGATTTAATCTTAAAAAAGTAACAAACAAACAAAGTTACCTTTCATATATGTATATAACATTAGGTATAAAATACATCGTGATATTCTTACACTTTAATAACAGAATGACGTGATATCTCAAAAATCTTATTATAAAAATACAACAAACCTTTAAAGTACAAACATGACAATATCTTCATATGGAGATATGGTATATAGATATAGATAAAACTATAGAAACTACTAAAATTCGTGTATTAAAAGATCAGTTTAATAGAGCGTTTCATAATACTACCTTTTCTTTTTTATTAAGCACATAATCTTTGCTGCTCTCATTTGAAATGTTTATTTCAGTAATTCGTAAAAATTTTCGCAATACAAGATACACGCACACACAAACATACCATTTATAATTAATAAATATATAATAGTGTTACATACCGACACAGAAATGTGCACACCTGCAGGTCGTAAAACGTAGTTTTATTGCCACCGGATTTGGGAATTCGTTTGTTTACTTTGTGTTTAGAATTTTTAGTTCAGAAAATCATGCTATTGTTTTTCTAATTCTTTTATGGCCGTCATTAGTGTCGAACTAATCCTTGTTTGCCAGGTGTGCGGAATAACTCGGTGAACACGGTCCTTTATTCTATTATACAGCTTAGTATAAAACACTGACCGAACGGAGGGGTGAATCAGTCGAGCAACGATTACGATGCCAGCAAGACGTGTACATTCAACAAGCGATATAGTGACGGATTTTGCGCGTGATATTGATCGTGGAAATTGTAACAAGTAGTGTTACTGGTTGTACATACATACATACATACATACATACATAACTTCACGCCAGTTCCCTTGCGGGGTAGGCACGAACAACAGAGTGCCATTCAGGCTTATTCTTACACACCTCACTTGCCTCTTTGACATTCATAACTCTTGTCATGCAAGCTCGTCTGTTCTTAAGGCTCCTGACATCACCTTCTGCTAGTACACGATCAATTTGATCATGGAAGGTGTGTCGTGGCCTTCCACGACTTCTGCATCCATCCAATTTTGCATTGTATATCTGTTTAGTCATTCTTTCATCATGCATTCTTTCCACATGCCCGAACCACCGGAGCATTCCTTTCCTTACCTTCACCCCGACACTCTCTTTTAGACCAACTCTCTTTCTTACTTCGGTATTACGAACGCGGTCCGCGAGCGTCACTCCGCAGATTTTGCGCAGTGCTCGCATCTCGACCGCGTTTACTCTACTTTCATGCTCTTTCTTCCATACCCAACTCTCGCTTCCATACGTGAGCGTAGGTACCAGCACCGCGTTGTGTACGTTGTTTGTTACTGGTTGTATCCAGTATATTTGTACCTATTTTATACGTGTTTGTACAGTTCAAATAAACTCTATAGTAATTCCAACGGCATTTTAATTCGAGTCCCACACTCGTAACAATAGTTTTAGACAACATGTTAATATAATTTCAAATAACGAAAATTGTTATATGAACAACGCAATAAAAAAGTTCAATAAAGAAAGCGACAATAGATAACTTGTTATTGTCTTTACATTTACGGAATATAGAAAACCTTTCATCTGACCCGGAAAAAGGGTCGAGTAAAACAAAGAATGTGAAAAAAGTTTCTTATGTTAAGGCTACGTCCACGATCACAGCGATAATGTTGAGAAGATCAAGACAGCGAGACGTTCATGTAAATCCAATAATAAATATTTATATAGCGGGTCAAAATCGAAACCGGAAATTTCAATCTTTTAATCGTTGTAACTTTTCATTTATAACCAAATTTCTCGTAACATTATTAGTATTGAAATATCAATGAAAAACCAAAAATAGTTAAATTAAAAATAATTTCTTCCGGCCCAGTTTTGATATTTTTGAATTTAAATAAATAAAACGAAATTTAAATAGGTTTTTAAATACACATTAGGCATGTATCAGATCACTGCCAGAGAGACATGTGCTCAGAAAGATCTTCTTTGCAAAAATATATACTTACAACATTTAATTTAGTGTAACTCGTTTTCAAACTGTACTTTATGCCAAAAGCAATTGATTTCAAATATGATCCATCCCTCAGCTCCTGAGTAGCATTAAATAGTTATTTGCAAAGTTTAAAAAAGTTATTTTATATTTTTCTGAAAAACGCATATTTTTCACGACAATACTTTTTTTTTTCATAGTATATCTCACCTGATGTAACGCGAAAATGCGATCTAAGATAGAACACGCTTACCTAGAAGATACCTATTCACTCATGACTTGAAGACCACTTCTTTCTATAAATCGGGGAACACAGATTCCAGCAAGTTATTCCACTCGACAGCGGTATGCATAGGAAAAGTGGAGGCAAAATTTTTAGTTATAACCAATGGTATGTCCAGCATGTAACAATGGCATCAACCCTCGGGTTGTCTGATGATAGAAAGGGAATAGGGGCACCAAGTCGCAAAATTCCATAGCACACTTTCCAAAACGTATCCGGTAGAAAACGGACAGATCTGCTACACTGTGCCGATGCTTAAGGCTTTGAAGCTATACGATATCGAATAGATCAATTATCAAGAACAAGTGTGAAGTAGAAAAGCATACAAAAGGCGTCGCTTCCGCTCTCGCTTTGTCGTCGCACCGCTGTGATCGGAAACAAGACCTAACAGACGATCGTTCCACATTTCTCCTTTTTGAGTTTTCTCGTAGTAAGGCCATGGTTTAGCGGCTTCGTGACTAGCGAAAGTCCTTCTGGTCGAGTTGACCAGATTGCTGCAGCCGTTTCTCAAGTTATAGGTGCTAAATGAACAATTTTCAGCCAGACTTTTCAGCTAGCGACTGCGTCTGATGTGCCAATAACAATTCTTTTGTATATACTTATATACCTGGCGTTAAAAAGACTTCACCAATCGTATTCACAGCAGTATACAGATTGTTAAAAACGTAAAACATTATTAATGTAACAACAATAATTTTTAAATTTATAAAGACACTGTAATCCTAAGGATTTACAGAGTATGTACATACCGTGGTAAATGGAAAAAAGAGTTTAATATGCTTACACCTTACACTCTTTTTGGGTAGAAGACGTAATAGTGTAAAAAATAATAATAAAATATCCCTAATCCTTAAGTTACCCTGTATATATCATAGCTGCAACCATAAGACTCATTTAACCTTTTGCTGAAGCAAAACGCAATGTAAGTGATAAAAACCTTTTAGCTTTTAAGCCCTTATATTAAATTTGTTTCCCATTGAGCTTTACGCTTAATATTAAAAATTTACTTCGTTATGAACAAGATAATTAAAAACCTTTAATGTACTACTCGTTGTACATAATTTGACTTCATAGAAGTAAAAGTGTAGTATTATATAGTATATATAGTATAATCCCATGAAGTGGCTTCAAGCCACTTCAAGTTTAAAACAAACTATGATTAAGGGTTGTTTAAGGTTATATAAAACAGTCCTTAAAAGACTCACTCCTAAACTGGGGCCCAATTCTGCTACTTCAATATCTTCGCGTAGTGAAGGTATTCAAAGTACGATTCCATTGTAAGAGTGTAAAAAAATCGTATTCTACTAAATCCACAATATCTTCTCGATATCGTCGCGGCGGAATAATAGTAGAAAGAATTGTTATCTATTAGCAGAAATGGCGTTAGCTGAAATGAATATTAAAAAGCTAACAAAATTTTAAAAATTGATTTAGCGAGTTTTCGCTTATAAATATTTATATAGTTAGAACGGCGTGTGGCCCGCCAATTGGAATTAACAGAATACCGAAATCAAGCAAACTTCCGATTTACATAATAGTGTCCAATGCGGAATGTCAAGTATACATCGATTCTATCGATGTACAGGTCTTTGTCATGAAGACATCAGTGAATGATGAAAACATTACGTGGTATTTGTAACAGCATCATTTCGGACAATATTTCAACGTACATCGTTCATTTGTTGAATAAAATTTATTTCTTTACCAGATATGTCCACCACTTCATTCACGTGAGACTAAAAATAAAATACAAAGATTTAAGACAAAATTCCTGTTTTAATTGATTTTTTAAATTGTTTTGACGGCTAGAATAATCACAACCGATAATTGTCCCACCGCTGGCCTCGGGCCTTCTAAATTCATAGACCAATTGACAGTATACGCACCACGATCACCTTATGCGGCTTAGTAGGTTTTACAGTCTGTCTCCAGGTTTCATCACGATGTTTCTCTTCACCGTCTGTAGGTACATAGTAATTGTAATAATAGGCGGCCAGGAAATAATAGGTCAGAAATGTACTGTAATACTTGCAACAACTCAGAAGGGTTTATATTAATAAAAGAACAGCAACTGGTCACATAGTTATAATCAGAGAACCTCACGGCTTTAACAAGTTTATTAAACTACTATTGTCACTCGGAAAGCATTTTTAGAACATATCGCCTCGCCATTCCTCCAACAATTCAAATGTTTATGAAACTTAGCAATTGCCACAACCGATAGCGGATTGAAGTCATTGATAAACTATTTTAATTAAAGTGTTATGAATGAAAAGAATTGAATACATAACTATTTGGAAATTCCAGATAATATTTTATGCAAGATATTATATTAAACATTTTACTTAAAGTTTTACGTGTAATAAAACAAACCGAACACAGTACAAATCTATCGCGTCTGCCAACATAAAAATGAAATGTAATGAATACCGTATATATATAATTGAGACATTTTGAATTATAATCTACACAATTATCAGTTTATGCAAAAGATACGTATTGTAACAATTATTATTGTAAACTATAGACAACAACTAGAGTTGTCTCTAGAGAGAATAAATAAAAAAATATAATATTATTATTCAATTAAAGAAGTGACCGATTGTATCGTTCAGAAATAAGAGGCTGCATAGCAAAACTAATTATTTACTTTAAAAAGAAACATGACAAGAACAACTATGCTACTCAATACTGGACCATTACTGGTCAGAATTCGAACACGCTTCATTTGAATTTGGAACGCAAGTGCATTAACCACATATTTCAGACAAAATTTCATAGTGAGAGCAACACAGAGATAAATTATAAAAATGGACATTTATAGAAAGATGAATAATTTAGAATAAATGCTATCAAATGAAGATATGGCCGCCTAGCATCTAGCTATTTTTTACACGAGAAACAGTATTTGATATTCTTCACTTACCAAAATTAAGAATTACTATTTTCTTAAGTTTTCGCGGCTTGTATACATAATAAAACTACGTTTTATCGGTTTTAAGCGCGGTAATTTATTTGATTTTTGTTGTTGCGACGTTTCGGCCACTTTTCAGTGGTCGTGATCACGGAAGACAAAGATGTCAGATGTCAACGAGTATTGTTAAAGTTTTATTTAGCCTACCGCCAACTTGTTTATTTTAATTATTTAGTTTTAATTTTGTTTATGGTTATTATTTACTCCATGGGAGCCTAATCTAATTTACTACCGCTTGACAACACGTTACGGCTTGAAGAGAAGAAGCGGCGCAAGAAACTCTTCAGCAAACATGCCTCACGGCCACTGAAAAGTGGCGAAACGTCGGAAAAACAAAAATCAAATAAATTACCGCGCTTAAAACCGTTAAAACGTAGTTTTATTATTAAGAATTACTTCTAATAAAAATGAAGGTAAGTCGACTAAACCATTAGGCTAAGCGAAAGTTGCCCAGGTGAGAATAATCTTATAGCAATGTCTGCTTCGTTTGTCATTACCACTACATTCTCAGTTCCTTGTCTCCCATTGGGAGTTGTTTGAACATTAATATTCTTACGCAGTCCATTTTGGTTGTTTTTCTCTTGAATTCTAATCTTCAAGTACAGTAGTATTTTTATGACTTCATTAATCTATTTCAAAGATATTGAATAGTCTGTGATTTCAAAATAAATGATAATATTTATAAACTGTGGACGGGATTACATGTTTGTGCCGTTTGGAATTGTAACATTAGATCCATGGGGTTCATGGGTTTTTTTATTTTATTGCAGGAGTTCAGCAGACAGGCAGACGGCCTTCTTGATAGAAAGCGGTTACCATCGCCTATGGACATTTGCAACACCAAAGGTGCTACAAATGCGCTGCTGCTCTCTTAAGGGAGACTGGAACCTGGCCACTAATAGCGGAACACAACTTAAGGTTGTTATGGCGACATACTTTTGATCAGGGGTGGTAGCCATCCAGTTGGGCAAATGCCCTACCACCTGGCTATGGGTTGTTTTGTCGCCTCTTACGACAGGCCGGCCGGCCGCGGGAAATTGTATTCTTTCTCCGTTCCTGCACAGATAAGATAAAGGGTTTCTCTTCTTCAAAGAATTTTGTTAAAAATTATTTCATGCCACCCGTGATCACAATCAGCATTACCATATAACATAGCAATACAGCCAGCTTTCTCAGCGAGATTTCCCTTTGGCGGCGATTTCTAACAGAGCCTATAATAATTAATTTATAAATTAGATTGTTTTTTGAAAGGAGGAGTTTCTCATTTGGAATGTATATTTTTTCCAAGTACTTATATGTTTATATAGTGTTTAGTTCCTCGTGTACACTATGGAGGGTAGAGGTAAGGAGAACCATCTCTGTATATGAAGACGAGTCCATCGGAATTCATTAAATTAGGGTGGCGCCACTTTGGCATCAGGGTGAATTTTAAAGAAAGCGCCAAAAGTTATTTTTAGTTTTATAAAATTAAATATTATAAAATCACTAAGCGTATTATTCAAAATTCACAAAATAAAGTCACTATTCACGTTTTCACATAACAATTCTTTGAGGTTATATTTAGTAAATTACTTTGTACTACGTAAATAGTTGACGTTTTATAACAGTGTACCGTCACCAACTACTCTAGTAGCCAAAGATATTTCGATTCGTCTACAACAGCTATATTCATATCATTTGTCTACATCAGCACCATTGTGGACGGTTTTTAAACTGTTATTTACAGCTTACAACTGGACACTTCTTCAACTATTTTCCTATATGAGATGATTCTCCTTACCTCTACCCTCCATAGTGTAAATTATAAAATATACTAAACTAACTTTTTAAAAAACACAACTAAATATTAAAAGTAAACTAAATTATAAATAAATTAAACTATACTATAAATTATTAAATTATCATATACATTACTAATTGTTAATTAATAAATTAAATTAAAATAGTGCTAGTTTAGCAACTACCCACATTGGTTGTCCTTCTTATACTCCATCCAAAGGTTATCTGGAAGAAATCTCCATAGGCGATAAGACCGCTCATTGTACCTATATATTAATGTTCCTGATTTTATATAGCATTTTTGTACAATAAAGTATACTCTATTCTATTATAAATTAGGCTGAAAATAAACTAAAACTATATATACAAACTTTATATTATAGTTTAATTTTAAACTATTAAATCTAGTATCAGACCGCTGTCAGTTGGAAACGTGCCCAAAAGACTGGTCATATTGCCTCGCTGAATGACGGCGCTAATGCGTTGCCTAAGGTATAATAGACTAGTCTTTACCAAGTTGTATTCCAAAGAGTGTACTCTTGAGGTTGTCTCATTATCACCTAGTCATCTGATGAGTGGATTCCAAGACAATCGAGAGTAACTCTCGAATATTATAGGCACGTACAACGTGTTTCATATTTATTTATATTTTTTATAAATCTATTCAAATATTTGCGTAACTAAAGAGTAAAATATTTTTTTTTATCAAATAACAAAACTCATCTCAAAAGTAACTAAAAAGCAAAAAAATATAATTTTCTACTACATCTTGAAGTCGGTGGCAAGTAAAATATAAAATAACAACCAGAAATTTGAAAAATACAGTAATTTTTATGTTTTACTTTGCATCGATTTCAAAATGTTATTGAAAATGTTTATTTTTGCTTTTTAGTTCCTTTTAAAGTCGATTTTATTTTCTTAATAGTTTGTAAATTATATTATAATCAAATTGTGAAATATATTTTTAAAGCTTCTTGTTAAATAACTTAAGTCGATTCCTGGTGAAAACAACGGCATAAAATGTGTTCCGGACATAATATATGTCAAAAAGTTACGGTCGAAGCACACAGCATGGGCTCTCAACATGGAAAATTTAACGTACACACCATTTCCCAGAAGGAAATTGGGATATATTGCAGCCGCAACGTGAGCCTCGATTTCCACAAAGTAAAACTATATCGAAGCACGTATGTGGTGCATTGTTGAATCCCGAAAATCTTCGTACAATTTTCAGCCTTAACTTTAGAGAATTATGCTTTAAAATTATTTAGTAAACACGTAATTCCCTGTGCTTGGTGGCGGAAATAAAGCAATGTATGCACGTGAAATTTCAGATTGTTTGCGAAATTCGATACCGGTACATTTTCACTATGTATGTACCATTTCTGAAACATATGTTCCTGTGTACATGCAGGTTTACAGTAATTAAATACATGAGCATGTAACTTCAATAAGCCTACATATCTATGTATCTATGTATGTATGAACATGTAGGCTTGTTAAAATTTAACTTCGTGCTTTATACTGTCATTTATAAAATCATCTTCTGTTGTGATTTTTCATGTCTACATAATTATAAAGTGCGGTTTTCATATAATTAGTGTGTATCATGGTTTTAAACGTGGGACTTAATCTGGGAAGATTTTAAAGGTTGATGCCGTTTCATACAGATATGACGAAGGGTTTAAGGCGTTATTTAAAATGCGACATTGTTAATGACGTTCGATAATGACAGATAACTTATGTATATAGATTAATGTGGCTATCCATTAACGGCGTTATTTTTTGACGCTTTAAATAAGACGTATTCGGCCACAGCCTTAATCTGTAACACAGATAAAACCTCAGTATAACGATATGTAATATTTCAAGAAAGCCTAAGAATATATTACATTCAAAATTAATAAAAAACATCAGTAGTTCCTCAGTTGTATCACTGTTCAATCACCAATCAAAGATCCCGCTTTGTACTATAATTTTTTCTAGATTTTTTGTTACCTGTCACCTATAAAAACCATTAGGATTCAAGGTTTATAGCAGCCAACTATTCTTATGGACAGCAGTGTATTTGTGCAGAAAAACTCAGCCTCTATAATAATACTAGTCGTGCGTGCACGGGGCTCTTGGTATCTTTAGCAAAAATATCTCGAGTTTTTTCACGTATTTTCCTCTTATTCATAACTATTTCGTCACTGAAATAAAAGTATATATTTCCTTCAGGTATAGAGTAATATACAATACTATTTTATGATACCGAAAGCCTTCATTCATTTTATTTGCGATTTTGTCGTACTCGTCGAGGGGTGGCTTTTTGCGATCTTCAACGAAGATAAAAATGTATGCGCCGCCATTTCCGCGAAGGGTGTTTTCATTCGTCTGAATGGAGATCAATAGGACCACCTCGGCATATTTAAATATTTGGTCCACTCACAAAGAGAGATAATGTTTATTTATGACTTTGCATTTAAGATAAATTAATTTCCGTGACCTTCGCTTGAATTAATTCCAATCTTCAAAGGTTCAGGTGGAATTAACGATAATTAAGATTATAAATAGCATACTGGGCATATAACTGTCTTCTTTATTGTTTTTTTTTATTGCAGGAGTTCAGCAGACAGGCAGACGGCCCACTGGATGGAAAGCGGTTACCATCGTCTATGGACATTTGCAACACCAAAGGTGCTACAAATGCGCTGCTGCTCTCTTAAGTGAGTCTGGAACCTGGTCACTAATATCGGAACACAACTCAAAGTTGTTATGGCGGCATCCTCTAGACCAGGGGTGGTAGCCATCCAGTCCGGCAAATGCCCTACCACCTGGCAAAATTGTACATAAAAAGATACATACAAAATTTAAAATTAAAGAATAGTAGATAGCAGACATTGACTTGTCATTATTGTCGATAGAAGCAGAAAATCTGAAATCGTCACGAGGGGGGGGGCAAAGGGCACGAAAAGTGTATCTTTGTTTTGAATCGTTTGTCTAACTTAGCTCCTAGGAGCATTAAGTATAAGCAATAACTTATAATCAATATATATTTATTTAATATATATAGTCGTGGAAGGCCACGACACACCTTCCATGATCAAATTGATCGTGTACTAGCAGAAGGTGATGTCAGGAGCCTTAAGAACAGACGAGCGTGCATGACAAGAGTTATGAATGTCAAAGAACCAAGTGAGGTGTGTAAGAATAAGCCTAAATGGCGCTCTGTTGTCCGTGCCTACCCCGCAAGGGAACTGGCGTGAAGTTATGTATGTATGTAATATATATTAATCGAATTGAATATTCGAGCATTTTTGTTTCTTTTATAAAAAAAGGGCGTGTGCGTCTAGGGACGCCCGACAGAAGTGATAACTTAAATTAATCTAAGTTGAACTATTTAATATTGAAAATGTTTAATTTGAGGAGCCTGCCTACCGCTGCCGTATGCGTGAGAGAAGGGAAGCCAGACAGACTGGCGCCATAACGCGTTACGTAACGAAGCGGTTTACCATCCCATAAGAATTTATCACTTCAATAATATATAGGTATAAAGAGATCGTTAGTCGTGTCGTTGTTTGAGTCGTGAGGAACCACATGACGGGAGTAGTCAATAACCGGATATGAAATATTCTTTTATGAAATAAACGGATGCTAGATGTCATATAAGCGGATGTCAATGTAGAGGCATCTATTAACAAGCGACGAATATCGGAAAAGGAGTAACCGGAAGTTGGAATTTAATACGGATGGCGGAAGTTATTTTTATGAAGGAAGTGAAAGTGAAGCAGCACCAAAGCATAACCGGATGGTATAACTACGCCGCGCTACGAGGACCTTAAATATGCGGTGTACGGGCAAGGAGAGTACAGTCTACATGAGCAGTCTTTTTTTTTATTGCAGGAGTTCAGCAGACAGGCAGACGAACCACTTGATGGAAAGCGGTTACCATCGCCTATGCACATTTGCAACACCAAAGGTGCTACAAATGCGCTGCTACTCTCTTAAAGGAGAATGGAACCTGGTCACTAATGCCGGAACACAACTCGAGGTTTTTATAGCGACATACTTTAGACCAGGGGTGGTAGCCATCCAGTCGCGCAAACGCCCTACCACCTGGCTGTGGGTTGTTTTGTCGCCTCTTACGACAGGCCGCCCGGCCGCAGGAAATTGTATTCTTTCTCCGTTCCTGCACGGATAAAATCTAATGTTGTAATTGTAATAATAAATTCATGTGTCACATTATTATTGTGTTATTTTCGGTCTTTGCCGCCGTGAGCTTATATATATATTATAAAGCGATGGAGAATAATCAAAAATTTAAATTACTTGACGAGACTTGGTTTTAGATTCAACAAAAGGAAAATGAGGCTTCACAAACTGATGGCTCATGGCAGGCGTGCAAAAATTCAAATTCGGTTACAACTTTCCGCAAGCCTCTGTCTAAATTTTTAACGAATTTGTACATTAACAGAGCACTTTTACTTTTTCTAAATATATTTTACTTTTTTTGATAATTAGACTAACTTTATCGTAAGCCTGCGAATGACATTCTAAATTGAACAGCGTAATACTGGTAAGGAAAATAAAATGCTCGTGTCACAAACAAACAAATAAAGCGGCTGATTTAATGGCAAGGAATCTCAGCCGTGTTATTTATACAGAAGTGAAGCCCGAGGCTTATAAATAAATCTACGCAAGTAATTTTCTTTATTTTATTTTAATTAAACAACGAAACTATTAATTTATTAAATTAATTACATTACATACATTCATAATTACAACAACATATATTTGTTGAGTATAGGTTAACAAATACATATTTATAACATCTTAATTACTTGATAAATATGTATTACTAGACGCTAAAAATGAAACTTTTATAGTAGTTTAAATATCTTAAGCTACCACAATTAATTATTAAAGATGTTATAGATAAATTTGGATTCATTTAGTAATTAGAAAAACGTCTTATATCATCGCAGACATAAGCGAAATCTCACTTACATGACATGACATTATATCTTTGTAAACGGTGGTAGAGGTTGGAGCTGAGGAATGAAACCTCCGTGTTACACTTTTAATTAAAAATACCACATATAAGAACTACTCCTCAACGGATGTTGTTTAAACAAATTTTCATTCAGTGTTGTTTCAACTTCTTCCGCCGTTTAATTTTTTTTATCGCAATTTATAATTCAAAATTAGAAAGGAAGGAAAAATTTTAAATTCCGACGGCCTCTGTGGTTGAGTGGGCTAAGCCTTTGCCGGCCTACTTCACTACAACTCAGCGGCTCCGGGTTCGATTCCTGGTATAATAAATTTCGGAAACTTATTTTCTCCGTTATTTACTATGATCTGGGTGTCTGGGATCGACCCCAGAGTAGTACGTTGTATATTACCCATAATACAAGCGTACATTGCTTAATTTGGGGATATACAATATGTATGTTTGCCTGCCGATTATTATTATTATTTCTAACGACTTTAGGAACTTACATATCTCTGGACACGTGCTGGCATAAATAATAAACTAATTAAGGTAGAATTGTCTAAACGGAATACTTATAGTACTTACTCATTGAAGTGACTTTAATGACTTCCAAACTACGTTTGCACCTGTGTCTTGGAAGTTAGTTGTTAATTTTCTAGGATGTATACGTCACAAATATAACTTGGTTACAATTAAGCGC
The DNA here is from genome assembly GCA_019925095.2 of Dendrolimus kikuchii. NCBI lineage: Eukaryota > Metazoa > Arthropoda > Insecta > Lepidoptera > Lasiocampidae > Dendrolimus > Dendrolimus kikuchii. The sequence continues at coordinate 18,867,749 of CM034397.1, forward strand.
AGAAACTTTGTTTTTCAGAATTCAATTAAAAATAATTTCGTAAGCGACAAAGTTGGGATAGCCCGCCTTTATCAATGAACTGAACAGTCATAGTAACAAGGGGCCGTCTTAATCGTTCGTCTACCTATCTCAAAACCTGAATAAGCGTAAGCATAAAAACTCGTTTCTACTGGCACTGAGCATTTCAGATCCACATCATAAGGATTAGTCTCATAACACGATGCTTTACAAATGAAGCTTCCTGATTAAGACCATTAGTGTTTGCTCTATAGATATCTATATAATTACAATAGTATCAAATTGTATAAGTGACGTGTATCATATTATCAAATTGTATAAGTGTGATGTATAAATAGTATAAAATTGTAAAACCAAATTGAATGAACTATATGATTGAAGTGTTTGTTTTTTATAGAATTATTAGCTTATATAAGTCTACTGTTCAGGCCTCCCAATTTTGAGGTGAAATGTGTGTTATAATTATATACCTATAATATAAAGCGTGGCTGAGATGGATTTTGTACATTATAAAGTACATAGTTCTTCGTGAGATTTCATATGATGTCACCATCGTTAGCATTTGATAATACATACATACATACACATACATAACTTCACGCCAGTTGCCTTGCGGGGTAGGCACGAACAGCAGAGCGCCATTTAGGCTTATTCTTACACATCTCACTTGCTTCTGTGACATTCATAACTCTTGTCATGCAAGCTCGTCTGTTCTTAAGGCTCCTGACATCACCTTCTGCTTGTACACGATCAATTTGATCATGGAAGGTATGTCGTGGCCTTCCACGACTTCTGCATCCATCCACTTTTGCATTGTATATCTGTTTAGTCATTCTTTCATCATGCATTCTTTCCACATGCCCGAACCACCTGAGCATTCCTTTCCTTACCTTCACCCCGACACTCCCTTTCAGACCAACTCTCTTTCTTACTTCGGTATTACGAACGTGGTCCGCGAGCGTCACTCCGCAGATTTTGCGCAGTGCTCGCATCTCGACCGCGTTTACTCTACTTTCATGCTCTCTCTTCCATACCCTACTCTCGCTTCCATACGTGAGCGTAGGTACCAGCACCGCGTTGTGTATGGCGAGCTGGGCCTTCTGGCTGAGGTTCTTAGCGCCTAGAAGTTTACCTAACGCTCCATTCACACTATTCCCCAAATTCACTCTTCTTTCTATATCAACAGTGTACCTTCCATCCCTGCTAAAAGCACATCCAAGATATACAAACTCACTCACTTGCTCCAGCATAACATCATCGACCATTATCCTTGCATTCGTTCTGGTTTCTTCTCTTTCAACCACCATAACCTTTGTTTTCTTCGCATTCAAATGTAAGCCTCTCGCCTGACAGTCATCTTTCATCATTGTGACTAGTGTTTGCAGTTCTGATGGCGATTCGGCTAAAAGCACGGCATCATCCGCATCATTGATAATAATTGTAATAAAATGCTTATTACGGTTCAGAACGTTCTTTCCCTTATTATTTTATTTCGTGTATCTCGGATATAGCTCTATTTGAAACAAATTTAGTTTTTGTTTTAAAGTTTATACATACATTCGGTTTCAGATTCGGTGGTTAATTACGGTCTAAATAGTTATAATCGGACATACAAAACAAATTTAATGGATATATACAAACTTCAGTTATGTTTATTAAAAACCATAGTACCCAAGAACATTAAATGTAAACATAAATACAATTATAAAGAATTATTCAAATATTGTAATGTTATGAGTATATTTGACAAGGTTACATTGATTAGTTAAAAAGACGAAAGCCTAATGAAATGAAATGAAATGAAATTTATTTGCATATGACATGGTACATAAAAATACAGGTCTTAAGTTATACATATATAAGTTCACAGGTCATTACCCATAAGGTGTGCAAATATTATATCGTCTTAAATTAAATTATTATTTACGTTGACCACGAAATATTAAATTATGTTAAAGTATTGTTGTATGTCGAAAGATAATAATGTCAAATAATTAAATTCATATAAATGTCATACAGCCTCATCTATGTCTTATTCCAATTAAAATAACCAATTGTGAAGACTGTCTTTAAATAAATTCGAATGAGTACTTTTTATGGCAACAGGCAAATTATTAAATATTTTAACACCCATAAAATTACAATTTTTTTGTAAGGACAGGTTGCACGACGGATATAGAAGTCGGTTTTTTATGCAGGGCCTCAGTAGTCTCTGACTTGATTCTCCGTAACAATATGAAACAGAGATCTGGCACATGTAAATACATTACTGCTAAATATAATAACGTGTACGGGACAAGGCGCGAGGAATATATGACACCAATCATTGTAAATGATCTCCCAGAGGACCTGCAATCAAAGTACAAAAATAACCATAAATTGATCAAATATAATCTAAAAATATTTTATATTGTTATATTTTATATATAAGATTTTCCAGGTGGTAGGGCATTTGCCCGACTGGATAGCTACCACCCCTGGTCTAAAGCATGTCGCCATAACAACCTTGAGTTGTGTTCCGGCATTAGTGACCAGGTTCCAGTCTCCCTTAAGAGAGCAGCAGCGCATTTGTAGCACCTTTGGTGTTGCAAATGTCTATAGGTGATGGTAACCGCTTAACATCAAGTGGGCCGTCTGCCTGTCTGCTGAGCTCCTGCAATAAAAAAATATATAAAAAAAATATTGATTCCCAAAGCGGACCATCAGGCTCACACGTGTAGGTAGACTTGAGACTAAAACAGAAACATATACTAGTATCATGATATCAATTATTCGCCTCTGCTCTTATGTTTGATATAACAATATTGAGTACACGACTCTCTGCGGCACGAATAAACTCGTAATTATGGTAACCGTATATACCTTTTCAATGGGCAATATTTTATTCTGCACCATTAGCCCTTGTAGATAAAACGTAAATTCATTCCGGGTCCCGAAACCTCTATAAAATATATACACGGTACATATATGTATATACATATATATATACTATATATTTATATTTTATATATATATATACTAGCTGACCCGGCAAACTTCGTACCGCCTCAGAATTAATAAATGAAAAACGTTGATTTCTAAACGACGGGACGAACATCAAATGTTTGACGGGTAGGAATTGTTTCTAAGGGAAAGCAAAATTGTTGTTTTTACTATATTCCAAGTTTTTTTTCATATTAACTCACCTTTTAAACCTTCCCTGGACTTCCATAAATAATTCAAAACCAAAATTAGCCAAATCAGTCCAGCCGTTCTCGAGTTTTAGCAAGACTAACGAACAGCAATTGATTTATATATATTTCTTCTCTTAACAAACGCAATTTTATACAAAAAGCCGAACAAAGCCCGGTTGCCTGGATGCGAAAGATAAAAAGACAAAAGTCAAAATGGTGGATATAAAATGTTCGATAAAAAGCAATATTAATCTAGTATTTACCTATTCTTAAAGCATCTCATCAAAATTGCCTATCAAAGAAAGAATTATATTGAATAAAATCTTCAAAGAATAACCTAGCACAAATACTTCGAGCGTATCTGGACGTATGTAACCTACGATCGCTTGTTATGATCCTCATATCAAAGGGATTCTTTATTAAAAATACCAAAATGCCATCCAGACATATTTTAATCATATATATTTATGAGCTATTCAATTTTATCTTTCCGTAGCCAAATACGATAAATAAAACCCTTATAATATGATTACATCCTTCAGTAAGTGGTGGTCATAATACATTTCAGTTAGGGAACAAACGACTCGGTGTACTAGGGGGATTCGGGCCTGACTCGTTATGCGATTTAACGTGATTTAATCATATGTGAACAGTAAAATTAAATCTGAATTTATTTTAATTATTATTACTTACATATGTTCTAAATATATTTTTTTAAGAAATTATACAAAAAAATAAACTTGTATAAAAATACGAACAATTACTCACTAATTAAAAATATCAACAGTTTTTTTACGATATTTATAGTTACATAATATTTTGGAAATTATATTCATATGTTTATTATGAGCATTAAAAATTTTCAAAATTGCAAATAAATACCCTTATCTTAAGTCGTGGTAGCGTAATGGCCAGCGCACGCGTCCCAGACCCAAAGGGCGCGGGTTCGATCCTGGCCGAAACGCATGCACCGCTTAGGCAGTTTTCTGACCTAATGTGCATATTGTTACGATTACCACGTGCTAATAACGGTGAAGGAAAACATCGTGATGCAACCTGCACATCGAGATAACCGATGTGTGAAACCTGCCAAGCCGCCTTGGACAAGCGTGGCGGGTATACTGTCCGTTCCCCTATAGTGGGAGGCTCGAGCCCAGCAGTGGGACATTTATGGGCTGCTATTATATATAATATTATATACCCTTATCTTACAATGAAATGTAATGAATATATAGAATAGTTCATAATGTTAATATTTACTTTTTTCTATAATATTAACTGATATAGATATATGACTAAGGGCGGAATTTTCAAATCAGATAAAAGTTATTAGTCGAATAAATTATAACTTGAATAAATTCAAAAATAAAACAATTCAACTGTTTTGTTCATGCAACTGTCATTTTTAATTTCCCATGCGTCTTATTCTATGGAATAACTTTTACTTGGTGATTGGAAAACCGGCCCTTAATGAATGTTAAGTAATTATCTTGCTTTAATTTTGCCAAAGTCGAACCTTGTAAAACGTAATTACTATTAAAGGTTATTTGAAATATCTAAATACTTTTTCTGAACAAAGTCTAAATTTGTGTATGCCATATAAATAGTTCATAAGCTTTTTTAAATACAAGCTTTTGAGATCCTGTATATCATGTAGCCGCAGAGTGCTAGCAAAGACAAGTAAAACGAGCCCAAACACGACGGGTCTATCTTGTTTAGTATAGGAGTTCCTATGGCCACCTTCCGATTCCATCATCAGATCATCAGATCAGCTCCATGGTACCATATTATTGCATTGTCACGCAATATACATATGCGTGCAAAAATTCAGCTCAATCGGAAACCGGGAAGTTGGTCAAATTTAACTTGCAAGATTCTATCCGAACTTACGTACATATGCATACATACATAAGTAGGTACATCCATTGCAAGTTAAATAAAAGCTTGTAATTAATCATTACAATTTTACCAAAATAATTTGGATCATAATTAACTGAACTTAAGCAATAAAGTACAATGGATATATGACAGTTTGAAGCACTAATATAACTTCCAAGCTGCAATACAGATGAAAAATTATGGTAACCGTATATACCTTTTCAATGGACAATATTTTATTCTACACCATTAGCCCTTGTAGATAAGACGTAAATTCATTCCGCGTCCAGAAACCCCTATAAAATTCAATTGTTATCGAGAACAGTGTTATCAGTTAAGCTTGATATTTTCTAGAGGGTTTTCTATCCAAAACTTGCAACTATTGCAAAATATTATTTGGATTTCGAAGGTCGTTTTAGCCTAAAGGAGCTAGAGCTGTCAGGCAACCGTTGTCTACTGTTGGATGTAGGCATCCTCAATTTTGCACCATATATTACGGTCCCCCACTTTCGCTACCTACATAGGCTTCACTACAGATCTTGCGTAAGTCGTTGATCCATCAGATTGAAGGACATCCTACTTTTCTATTCCCGAGATGCAGACTCCGCTCCAGAACTCGTTTGCTCTATCAACCATCGGTCATGCGATAAATGTCTCACTGATTGCCACTTCAGTTTACTAATTTTGTGAGGTTTTTCCGGTACCTTGATTCTCTTACGGACATGGATATCTTCGTTTCTGATTTCTTAATAAGAGATACACCAAACATAGGTCGCTGAACAACTTTCAATTTTAAAATCAACCGCATTATCACTGTCAATGTCCATAACTTTGCATCAAATGTAATGACGGTATAACTCACTGCTCGAAAACTCGTCTTCAAGCATTGAGAGATGGTCAACATGGAGAGTCGATGGAACTTTCCTAATGTCATCCAACCTAATTGAATCTTTCTATTACAATTACACTTGAAATTGTGCCTGCCCACTAGGGTAATTTGTTCAAGATAGATGTATTGTTGCAAAGCCTCGATAAAGATGCCATTGCGCTTTTATAACCACATGTAGTTTTTTCACTTGATTTATTTATTTTATTGTATGAGTTCAGCAGTCAGGCAAACGGACCATCTAATGGAAAGCGGTTATCATCGCCATCGGCATTTGTAACACAAAAATGTTCTAAGAATGCGCTGCTGCTCTCTTAAGGGACTGGAACCTGGCCACTAATGCCAAAACATAATTCAAGGTTATTATGGCAGCTTCCTCTAGACCAGGGGTGATAGGCATCGAAACGGGAAAAGACCCTACCACCTGGTTGTGGGTTGTTTTGTCGCTTCTTACGACAGGCCGCCTGGCCGCAGGAAATTGTATTACTTCTCCGTTCCTGCACGGATAATCGGATTCTAATCGTGGCATAAGCATCACTTAGGCAGTTCCGTGAAAAAATACATATGTAATATATGTATAAACACAGTTACAAGTCCATTATTTCTTTTAACAATTACTCAACAGAAGAATAACAAAAAGCGGGAAGGTCTTAAAGTGCTTACACAAAAGAAAGTTATAATAGTATCTTGAAATGCAGCCGCCTGAATTTCAGGCCTTCCCGTCCTTTGTTAATCTTTCCTGACTCTTGAAGCTTTTCATGATTTATTTAAGTAACGTTTTAAGGATTAAATTTAGAGCCTGTCTTTTTTTTAAATAGGGAAACTGTAGTTTGTTTATACCCGGCAGTTTTTATATCTATTAGAATGCCAGAATAATTTTACCTGGAAACTATTGGAAACATGTTGTAGAAATTTTAAAAAAAGGTGTGAGTTATAAACTGCTGTATAATGATGTCTTGATATTAGATGCGAAATAAACGACCGAAGAAGTGTAAAATTCATTGAAGATAAGCATGTGGCTTATAGTTGAATAGATCGTGAGAAATCATAACGACATTTGAAATAGACTTTATTATTTAGGTCAATAGTTGGCGATGTATTTTTTTATTTTTAATCATAGTAAAGGTCTCTCCTCGACTAATTTTCACATATAGCGTAAAATCTACAAAATGTAATATGGTTGAACTTATAAAAAACTTTTAAAGAAAATTAATATGAAAAAAATAAGTTCAGTAGATTTTGAGATACGGGGTGTTTTTGGTTACGTTGTTATTGTAAATTCTACAGTTAAATGGCAAAAACCTTGAGCAACTTTTAGTGATATGCTATGCCGTACTTGTGCAGATTATTTACTACTGTTATGAACAACAACTACACATGTATCTTAATTGCTTGAGGTTCTTTATTCTAATATAAAAAAAAACTATATTATACAAATTAGTTGAATAAAATAGATGAACATTTTACATTAAAAATAGTGTAGATACTCAGATAGTAATCTGTAAACCGTTCCAAAAAGAAATTTTAAACAACAGGAACTTAAAGATAAAGCCAAAGCTATAGCCGTAGAATGAATAGAAAATATAATATAAATACTTGGTAAAAAGATAATATAATATTATTAACCTGTACCCTATTTTCCCTGTGTTTCAGAGTTTGATGGCGATCATCAAGTTTGGATACGCGCTAGTCGTAGTAACATTACTTTTGATGATATGGGCGTCCCTATCAAGAGCATTGGAAGTAAGTACAATTTTAAACGATAGTTCTATCAGACTTTTTTTATTGCGGCCCAAAACTATTACAGATAATGTTATTATAATTTCCATGGTATTAGGTAGTATAATATATAGAAAAGATTCAAATGAAAGTAACCCTCTTTTGCATCATACCCACTACTATAGCAGCAAGTAATAAAGTAGCGAGGGAAACAGACAGGACGAGTGTCAAATGTTCAAAAGTAGAGTTTACCTTATTTGCTCATCGTCCTACTTGATGTCGTGACGTGGTCATAAGACAAAATTCGGGCTTATCAAAATTTAACACAAAAAAATCTCTTTTATATTAAGCAGCAACGTCGATGCAAATTTTTGTTTTAAGTCACATCATACAAAATACAATACTTACTTTGTAGTAAGTATTGTATTTTGTATTATTTATTACTGTCATACAAGAGCAAATCTACTCAATATGTTTTGAGTAGATTTGCTATTGTATGACAGTAATAAATCCAATCTGTAGACATCCATACTGTTAAGCTTAAGTAGATACAACTAGGCGTCGCCTAGTGACAGAGAGACTTGATGTATTTAGATTTTATGAAATACTCAAGTGGGTGGATGAACGCTAACGGAAAGAAAGACACTGAAAAAAGCAAAGATACTGTCGCTTAGCAAATGGATTTGACTTCAAGAATCAGCTGTTGCCGAATTAATGATTGCTTCTAGGCATAAACATAATACAACTACCTACTTCATTAAAAAATATTCGTTACATAAATAGGCATTTAAATATAATGTATACTCCTGCCGTTGATGATTTCCTACAGCCAAAATTTGGACAGAATATAGCAACAAGAATCAGAATTCATAAAGTACTCCATTACTAGTACAATAAACAAGTTTTCAAAACATGATAACTATACAGGCAATTATTTTTGGTCTAGATTAACCTCGAAAACTCTTCCAACGACTCGTTAACTTATAATAAAATTTCAGCTCCACGTAGACACTGGCCATCCGCCATGTCTATTTCAAGCTCTCTGCACGTGTTCAAAGCCTGCAGGCGACTTGGGCATCGTCACGTGCAGCCACGTGCCCATATACAGGGTACCCGCCAAAGTCAACAGTTCAAAGGTGTTCATATTGCAACTCACAGGAAACAAGATTAGAGATTTGGAGCCACAGTTTTTCCAAGCAACAGGTATACTTAATTCGTTCCCCCTTCGTAGGTTAACTCAAGTTCTATGAGTTAATAATCTTATTCTATTAAATCCATGAAATATTTCAAATTAGTATATACTTACCTTGTTCAACGTGCTAAAACTCTTGTCTATTATAATGGCATTATCAACAATAATATTTCAATGATAACTGATTATGTAGTCCTTGAACCAGTGAACGGTTTTAGCGGCGGTTTTAAAAACTATGGCTATGCCAACTGGTCTAGAATACACAATCCATGATAATGTATGGTATATTTTGAAAGAAATTTATTTCTGTATATGAAACTGCAAAACCCATGAAGAGACTACAACTATGATTATTTTTATATTAGGTGAATATTTTAGAGAGCAGAGTATATAGGATGCCAATTATTATTATTATTATTGCCAAAAACACGAAAGTTTCTAAATAATGCCGTGTGGAAGAACTGGGCAACGATACAAATTTGTGTTTATTATTCTCAAGGGGTGAATGGCTAAATTTTGTATTAGCTGTATAGGCTTATCCATGTTGTATCTTTCGCATTAATTGGTACACTCATACACATTTTCTGTCAGATATAACTTTAGCTTTGGTCAGTGACTCGAAATTTTAATAGCAATAATTTTGCATGCCTCTGAGGGCTTACTCTCAAACGTCTTTTTTCGTTCCAATCCGCTTTACAACTTTTTTTATTTGTTTTTTTAACCGACTTCAAAAAGGAGGAGGTTCTCAATTCGTCTGTATGTTTTTTCGGTATACCGTTACTCGATTTCTCCGTCAGTTGTGAACCGATTTTAATTTTTTTTAATCGAAAGGTTATACTCCCGAATTGGTCCCATTGTCACCATGTCAGAATCTGATAAGTGGATTCCAAGAAATTAGAGAAACCCACGAATCGATAACAGACGTCTACGTAATACGATATCACCGGCAATTCTAAACCGATTTTGCAATTTTTATTCTTTACCCGTAAGTTTATACTCCCGTGGTGGTACTATGGTCACCAAGTCAGGATCTGGTGAGTGGATTCCAGGTAAATCGAGAGTAACCATTGTTTATTAAAAACGCTATGCACCTAAATTCTTAGAAAAAAGCTTCTTTATGCGTGTAGGTATTACATTCTTTTTCTTTATTTGTAAGTGTATACACCCTAGTTGTTTCCATGATTACCAAGCCAGAATCTGATGAGTGAATCGCAGGGAAATCAAGAACAACCCTTGTTGACGTGCGTCAACACCGAAGAGTGAGATAGTAACTTTTTATACGCGTGCCAGTAGTAAAATTTCTACTAGTGTTGAATATAATATTTCTAAAACTATTCAAGTGCTTGTGCAACTAAAATGTATTTTTTTTAACAAAAAACTTCGGCTCGAAGACTTTTTTGCACATTTGTTTTTGTTTTTTATTTTTTGTTTGGCTCCGACTTTAAGATGTTGTAGAAGGCGGTTAAATATTTATTCTTTGCTTAATAGTTTGAAGCCGGTTTTGTTTTCATTAAAAATAAATTTGTTTTTAAGTGCATTTTCTATTGTACGTTCCATTTATTTTCGCATTATATAGACTATATTATTGTATTTAAAAAAAAATGTTCTTTCTTTCTTCTACTCTTTTCTTCTTCTCTGAAATTACATCGACTCTTTCGGGCTGATCGGACGAAAACGAACGACGAAAGGCAGTTGAGCGTAAGACATCAGAATCGGAAACATAAACAGCAGTTATCATAAATTATCATTCTCAAACTATGTAACTTAAAGACAAACAACTTTGTTGTCTTAGGTATTTATGAACGAAAACAACAAGAAAAATAATTAATATTGCCTATGTATGGATTTTCCAAAAAAAAATATACCCAACCCTTTTCGATTGAGCTCGAAAGTAATTCCCAATAGACACTCGCTGTTACTGTAGTTAGGTGGTTACGCAAATTAATTTCAATTAATTCCAGGCTTGTACAGACTGGCCATTAACCAGAATCCACTGGAGAGTATTCACGAAGAAGCCTTTTACGGCTTGGACAATTCCTTATGGGAGCTCGAATTAAAAGAAGACAAATTGACGTCTGTTCCAAGTAGATCACTTAAATACTTACAGAAACTACGCTTACTGGACTTGACAGGTAATTTATTACAAAGTGTTAAAGGCTTGGTTGAAAAGGGAATGTTAAGGTGGTTTCGGCATATAGAGAGGATGGATGAAAATAGAATCACAAAACAAGTGTATGACAGTATTGTGAATGGTAGAGTTGGTACCGGTAGACCATGACGTACACATCATGATCAAATAACAAAAGTGTTAAAACAAGGTCAGGTTTTTTTTTTATTGCAGGAGTTCAGCAGACAGGCAGACGGCCCACTGGATGAAAAGCGGTTACTATCGCCTATGGACATTTGCAACACCAAAGGTGCTACAAATGCGCTGCTGCTCTTAAGTGAGTCTGGAACCTGGTCACTAATGCCGGAACATAACTCAAAGTTGTTATGGCGGCAGGCTCTAGACCAGGGGTGGTAGCCATCCAGTCGGCCAAATGCCCTACCACCTGGCTGTGGGTTGTTTAGTCGCCTCTTACGACAGGCCGTCCGGCCGCAGGAAATTGTATTCTTTCTCCGTTCCTGCACGGACAGGTAAAGAGCATATCAAATAAACGTGCATGTATGAATAGGTTAATGAAAATAGATGAAGCGAAAATTGTTTATCGAGATCTATAGTCTCTGCCTACCCCCGTGGGAAACAGGCGTGATAATATGTATGTATGTATAGGTATGTTAAAGGCTTAAAACAGTTCAAAGCCCAATTTACAACTTTACGATCGCACATACAAAATATCTCGTGTAGTTATTAATCGGTTTTTTTAAAACAACGCTACGAAACTATTGAGATTCAATTTAAACTTTCTCCTTGTTTGTATCCGATTTCAGTTTATAGTGATTCCTCAGAAATAAGTAGTATTGATTTATTCTAGTTACCCGCCAATCTGCCAACCGTTCTTTCTCTTGGAATGAGTAGGCCAGACCCAAGTACTGCGACGTTTAAAACGAGTTGCTATTTCTTATTGAAGAAACAAGAAAATGCTTTTATCTTATAAATTACCATCTGAGTATAAGCTATGACATTAACGTTTTATATTTCCATATTTTTTGAAATAATAATAATACTTCATATTTTCCTTGTTTTCTTTTGTATACCTTCTAAAGTGCCGTCAGCATTGAGTTTGATTCTGATGAAAGCAAGAAAGTTGTTTTATAATGAGCTGGTTGTTATATTTTCACTCATCAAAATATACACTTATCGTATTCAGTATTTTAACGTTTATTCCCGGTTGTGTTGCAAGGTAAGAGATATCCTACTATTTCTTTTCAATTTGGCACTGTCGTTCGCTTCGGTGTTATGTTATATAGCAGTCGACAGACAATAAAAGGTTTCGTACAAGTGATGATGTATGTCCACTGCTCTTCTTAGTGTTTTGACCATGGAATCATACAAAAAACATTGCAAGTATCTCAAAACTACTCAACGTATATTCTTGAAACTAATTTTCGTTGAAAGTATATTTCTAAATTCAACCAGCTTGATTTTTCCAGTATTTTCCATAATACAGGTCAAAAGTTTGGAGAGAGGAGTCTCTTCCAACTTTGGAAACATATTATAAAAATCATTAAAGAACATTATTATCCTTTTTATGACCTACCCAAAAATACGTCACAAGTAAATAATATACATTCGTAATTTCCAGGCAATGAAATTACTGAAATCTCAGGCGATAATTGGCAAGGATTGGAAAATACACTACATACCTTAATACTAGCAGAAAATTCCATAACAACCTTACCGTTAGACGCATTTACTGGACTACCAATGTTAGAGACCTTGGATTTACATGGAAATCATTTAACTGTTATTGACAGTGGAGTATTTCGAGATGGGATGAGCAAATTGAATAAGGTATGGGACAAAAATTATTTCACTAGAGCTTTAATCGTGGATTTACTCTCCTGAATATTTAGTCCATACGTGTGCATGTATTAACATACATGTGTTAGTATATGTGTGCGTGGTATACGCGCATACTCATTAGATTCTATGATAATCGGTCCGTTCGCGCTTGTCAATGGCAGTGAACCTGGAATACCTTTTATCCCATAAAATGGAATAGTGTTTCCAGGTAATGGTAAATAATTTTTTTCGAATGATGCAGCCTATAAATTATCATAAAATTTGGTATTATGTGTACTTAGATCACGGGGATGATTTATAAAGACTATGTATTACTTTTTGCAAAGGAATGAGAACGTGTTTACGGGTGCATTAATCCTTATATTCTTAACGTTTCAGTTGCTCCTAAGCGATAATCAGTTAACATACATTCCATACGAGGAAATATCACCATTAAGACAATTGAGGATATTGGACCTATCCAACAACATAATTAAACAAGTACCGCCAGCTCATGAAATAAATAGTGTTAGACTTTCTTTAGATTCTCTCAAGTGAGTAACATTTACTTTTCATATTATATTGTGTTTTTACTGTATAGTGGTTACAAAACGATCAGATGCTCCGGAAAGGCGAAAAGATTAAATACGGCATAGTTTATGAGAAAGGACACATTATTTAGCGATTTCATTCCAGATTACATTAATTAATTACATCTTACATTGCAGATTGGATAACAATGTCATTCGGATATTAGATCCAAGCTCCTTCAAGTATTTCAATGTCTTGAATTACACTTCACTGGATGGAAATCCTCTATACGCTTTAAGGGTGAGTATTAAATGTGCTTGGATAGTTTACTATTCTACTAACAATCATAAAAACTACTATTTAATATACATAATTTTATATTTACATAGCATTCTTGTATCCCATAATCTTGCAGAATCTTCATAATACAATAGAATAAAATGTGGAAAACTATCCACATTTTACTGTAGTATATTATCAAGATTCTGCTTTAAATCTTATAAAGGGAAAACATCTCAGATTAATGAAGTTCAAATAAGAAAGGTGGGAGGTTCAAAAATAGAATATAACGGACCCAATATTGCCGGATAATTTGAACTTCTTAATAACGTGAGCCCTGTTAGATTTATATAATAGATCCAGTTCTCAGGAGAGTTATCAAGTGAATCGATATTATCTTGTTATCATACATGAAAGGTACTTATTGTTCACCATTTGATGTTATTAAATAAAATAGCCCACTGTTACTGAACATATCCGGGCTTTAGTAAGTTGCTTATCCCGTGAGACCCATTATATGAACTTAAATTAGTTGTATTGTGCATTTTATATGAAAACATATATCTATATTATAAGACCATAAACATCGATTTGCTTGGCTCTGGCCTTTCCCTTTAAAGGGTACAGCCACTTTGAATGTCTTAATAAGTTTATTTTAAAGTATTTACTGATTTGTCTTAAAAAAGTTTAAATAACAAAACGACAGAGAACAAGTGAGGAATGCATAGATAATACTATATATGTATGACCTACGCCGCTATCTTGTCGTGTATTATTTAGAAGCTTTTCAGAGTTAGGTATGAATATAAGTTTTATCTATGGAGTTATGGTTTTACTAGACGGTTAATTATGCCGATAGAAAACTGTCAACCCATAATTTCTTGAGTTTACCTCTCGCCGTATATTAATCATGACGGTTGATATATAGTAAGAGATGAAGATCACGCGAAATAGAGAAGAAAATGTAGGAACACAGACTTCGGATTCCGAAGCCTATGTAATAATAAAACAAGTTCCGAATGTAATTGTGATTTTTTAATAGGATGATGATATTATTTACTGCTAATTGTCAATGTATTGGTCGTCGTTGTAATATCAACATTGATAATTCCAGGAAGATGCATTTCGCAACGCAAAGATCAGATCATTATCGCTAAAGGATTGTGGTATTACCGAAATATCACCAGCATCCTTTGCCGGCCTGGAAAACACGCTACAAAACCTCGACTTGTCAGAGAATAATTTAACGATGATATCGAAATTTATGCTCAACAAGTTGGATTCGTTGAGATTCCTAAATTTAAGGGAGAATAAGGTAAGGAAAAAGAATACAATTTAAATTCCAAAGACGATGACACCTGCTTTCTTCAGTAGTGTTATATTAACTACGTGTATTTTTGCAGGCCACTAAGTTTTGATAGGTACGCAAAAATATCATGTACGTATAAATCAGTGCTGGTTATATACTAAAAATTTTGGTTAAAGTAGGAAGTTAAAGTTTTTATTCTTTTAATTACGGCTATAGTCGTGTTCCCAAAATAACTTTAGATAACAAGTTTCAGCAAATAGTGTCACATAATTAATATTGTTCTTTCTCTGTGGATGTATTCTTTAATTGATTTTGATTTTGATTTTTATTAAGGTTATTAATTACTAGTTTTCCCCGCGCCTGCGCCGCGTGCAAAACCCTAGTTGGTAGCTCTATGTTACTTACATAAAAACTTAATTTACTGTTTCTTCTTAAATAAACAATAGTATAGATAGATAGATGAAGATAAAGTTCTTTGAAAGTTGAGAGGAAAAAATTGAGAGGAAGAAGCTTAAATTGGTATGGGCATATAATGAGGAGGGATGAAAGTCACGTGACAAAAAGAATGTTAAACTACAAGACGGATGGTTACAAATGTAAAGGTAGACCAAAAAAAGTTGGATGGATTGTGTGAAAGATGATATGATGATTTGTGGTGTGAAAGAAGATGTATGTCAGAATAGAGGAATGTGGAAGGAAAAGACATATTGTGCCGATCCCAGTTAATTAAGATATGGTGAAAGAAAAGAGAGAGATATATAGATAAGTAAAAAAATAGTACAGATAGACAGATAGTTTTTATCGAAACCAATTTGACACTTGCCGAAACATGACAAAATAGTTTCGTTTCCTTATAATATGTATATCGTCTGCTCCCAACATGCTTGCACCTTCAGGTTACCTACAGAATGCTGCCTAATAATTATTTTATGCCATAATATTTAGCAGGGACTATATACTCATAAGTTCATGTGATACATGTACGTCTCTGAAAACCACGGGCCATTAAAATAGCCCGGACTTTTGCGAGGGCTTGCGTGGGGCCATGGGAAGGCCAATACGTAGAGGCCCCAAATTTAATGTAAATATGGCGTGACATTGGCCGGCGATTATTCCTGACTACATCATATAATAATGCACCCCAATGACAAGCCCCGACCAGTGTAAGACTATTGTGGGAAATGAGAACAAAAAGTACCGGACTATTGGGGTGAACTGCTAGTAGTAGTAGGGGTCTGGGAATATGGGGTCTAAGGCATCTGCCCGTCGCAATGTTCGGGGAACAAGTTCATGTATTTATTATTATATTAGTAAGATAATTTATGTCTCTACAGGCCACGGGCAATAAAAAATGTTATTAATTTATTGAATTAGTGAAGTTATTATTATTCTGTACTTAAATAATTAATAATATCATCATTTTGTAAATTTCCAGGTGGACATAAATCTGTTAACAACAAACACACCATCAGAATTTCAGCAGCCATCGTTCAATAACTTTCAATACAAGTTATTCTCTCTAGACATCAGTGGTGCCAATTCAATAGAAATGAGTATACAAGATATTAGAAGGTAATAACTGTATTTGTTATTTCAAATTACTTTCATGCTTTTTAAGCAATTTACACATTTTCTAAAAATAAAACTGTATTACAAAACATCGATGACCCTTCAAACTTCTGAAAAAATCTTTGCTTTTAAATCTTCCTCAAGGCTCGATTCACATTATAATGTCATTCACGGTTCAATCTCGCTCCGGTCTTGGTCCTCTCATATCAAATATTCTTATACAAAGAAGAATCAAAGTATTCTCATCATCGTATCGCTCTAGTTCCGATTCGATAGCTCGCGGCTACTGGTTTGTCAAAAATATTATTTCATGGAGGAACACAAACTAATAGCAAACTTAAATTTATTACTTCAGAATTAATTAATTATGTTATTGCACTGTTAACATTTGTCTTTTAATTTAAAAGAAGCAACGAAAGTCATCCATGTGCTTATAAAACTGAATCATTGAATGTCATCATATTCTTTTACATCTCCATCTTTGATGAAACAATTTGGTTCAACTATGTAATATGACCATATTTTTTTCAGAATGCGTTCCCTGAGATCCCTCTCTCTGGGAAAACTTTTAAGGCAAAGCATAAAAGCTGAAGATTTCATCGATTTTGGCTTAGAATTGGAAGAACTTAAAATATTTGGAAGCAACATAAATAGGATTGAAAGTAGTGCTTTTCAGCATGTCAGGTCTATTAAGACTTTGGACTTATCGGAGAATAATATCGAATTTATTGATTCGTTTGCTTTTGCGGAGGTAATTATATCTATATATCCTTTTGAAACAAAAGAACTAAAAGTTCTAATAATTTCATGGATTCGACTCCTGGCCGGGACATAATATAAATAATAAATACAATTTTTAGATGTTTTCTCTCGCAATCTATAGGAGCATCACGAGAAAATTACTAAATGGATTTAATTTAAACTTGACACAGAGTGAGCTTCATTCCCGGGTCGACCGGGAACTTTAATCCCGACTTTCCGTGGAAGAGACGAATACATCCAAGGAGGTGGCGCTTCATGTTTTTGGTGTCACCGTTGTAATTCACTAAAACACGTCATCATGTTGATGTTCACCCCCATTTCCGGGAGCTCCCACACTCAACTACACAACGGTTTTCTAGGACGTTTGTTCCGCGTACAACAATGATCTGTAGGGAACTTCCCGTCGAAGTTTTCCCTCTACGCTACCATATGGGGTCGTTTAAGAAGGTCGTTATAAAATTTCTTAGAGGCCAGTAACGCGTTGGCAACACCCCTGGTGTTGCAAACGTCCATAGACAAAGGTAACTACGTTCTGTTTGCCTGCTTTAGGCAAAAAAAAATGGCAACACGAACAATATTTCGCTGACATTGCTCGCAATGTAGGTATATTCGTATAATATAATAATTTGTAATATCGTATAATTGTTGGCAAATTTCGTAATTTCAGCTTCACAGTCTCACGAGCTTGAAAATGGCAAATGGTTTAGCGGACTCAGTAAAGATATTGCCGTTTGATCCCTTGAAAGCGGTGATTGACCTGCAATATTTGGACCTCAGCAATAATAAGTTGAAAAACGTTCCGGATACATCTTTTCACTTTTTATACAAACTTAAAAGTCTAAATTTGGAAGATAATGATATTGATCATTTTTCAAAAGGGACTTTGCAGGTGTGTTTAGTATTAAATTAAACATTAATATCAAAATAAAAGATTAAAGTAATAAAATAAGTGTACATAACAAATATAACATATAACAAATATACGGTTAACTATAATAGATATTTTGTATGAGATTTTTTTACATAAATAAGTTAGGTTATCTTAAATTAAACAAGAAAGTAGAGTTGGAATGGCTCAGGAATGAAGACAATTCCGTGTTTTTTTTTATGAAATGAATATATGAATCGCTTATTCAGTTTTTCTGGCCTAATAGGCATGCTATTACAATTAAATAATATATAATGTTAACTATAAGTGTCAAGAAACAGAAATATTGCGAGGAAACATTTATATCGAGACTACAGTATGAAATCAGTAAATTTCTCTTTGGTGTACGTGGTGAGTAGAACGTCCATTTTTTGGATTAATAGATGAGTAAATTTAAAATCTCAGGTTCTCTGATCAAAATTTTAAGGAGAAAAATGTTTTTGAATCTACTACCCAATGTTATAGGTTGAGATAATGTTATGTGATTTAGAAGTGATATAGTTGTGACAATATTAAATGTAGTCAAACAAAAAAACTCTAATTTATAATTTCAGGGTGACATACATGATCAATTAAAAAGCATATGTTTATCACTCAATAAGATGAAGCAAATTGTACAACACACTTTCGTAGAATTAAAAGAACTGCAAGAAGTGCTAATAGAGGATAATCTAATAGAAGTTATACAGCGAAGGGCGTTTACAAGCCTTGATAATTTAAAACTGATTAAATTGAGAGGGAATAGGATCACAGAAATTTACGAAGAGGCCTTCCAGAATATTCCAGCTCTTAAAGAGTAAGTTTAATTAAATATTCTTGCTTTTTTATTATTTTTAGATGGAATAGTGCATTGCAATTAGCTAAGCCATAGCCAGAGCTCATTGGAACGCAAAGCTCCGAATTTCAATTCTTGACATCATCAATTTCGTAAACGAATTTTCCGTTATTTAGATACTATGGTCTAGGTTCGCCACACCTGAAAAATCAAAGTAGAGAATAGTATATATAATAACAAAATTTGACATGCCTAAGATTTTAATATTTCACTTTAATTGCAGGCTGGATATATCTTTCAATCAGTTGGATACATTCAAATTCTCTATATTTGACCAAGTTGGATCAGCAACAGCTTTAAAAGTGAACGCATCTTATAACAGAATCACAGTCTTAACAGATTCAAACGCACCGAGTTTTTTCGTGTCAAACTACTACCCGCCACCGAAAGCGCAGAGTAACATTTTACAATGCTTATAATAATTGTTTTAATGCATGATATATTAATAGTATTATAGTTCTTACCATGCATGAAAGCGAGCGGTCTTGACTTCTAGTAAACACGTACATATCTGCGTGCATGAGACCAAAAGTGGGTTTTATTTGCGGGTCTGATATGAATTGCACGCTCCAAAGTGATCGTTCCATCACAAACACACACTATCGCAATCTATACGTTCAACTACAAGTATAGCCCCCTTACCTTCATGGATTGCAAGAACTATACCGTTTTTACAATTTAACATTTTTTAGACAACTTTATCTATCTAATTCATAGACTAGATGGACTTTTCACAAGACATCACTACTGTTAACTACAAATCCTTTTCCGCATAACGGATGTCATTTTTCGGGATAAAATCTGTCCTAAGCTTATTTTTGTTATCGAGGGTACATACGTTTATATCTACTTTCATAAAAATCAATAAATTCTAGTTCTAAAATAATAAAATAATACTAGGCTTTAATGTCTTAAAAAAGAGTGAAACATCCAAACCAACTCACTTTTATATTTATAATTAGGTTTAGATTTTGACGCGTTTTTTACTCATAGACAAAGTTATCATAGCGCAAAAAAATTCAACGATATCTGTCTCTTTCACTCACGCACAAGTGTGTTACCATCACGTTCGCTCTTTGCTATTGTGCGAATGTAATGTCAAAATATTTGTACAAGAGAAAAGTGAAACAAATATTTTTTAGTCATTATAGTAAACAAATCATGAATACCATTGGAAAAACCCTCTAAAATTACAATTATTATTTCAGATTTCGTAGAATTTGTTGAAAACTCATGTTCACCATTCTTTTCTATTAGAGCTTAGAGCACTGTTATGTTCTTGTATTTCTCTAACTTAATATTATTATGCGTTTTATTTGCACAGGCTCTATTGCTGTTACTAACAATACTAATTCTTCTATTGAAGGTGAATTATTTTTAATTTATTATAATTTTCTGTTTAACTTTTCGTTTCAATAGAATTTATTTCTATTCTTCTTTTTGTTCATACAGGGAATGTATCTATATCTGACAATGACATACCCATGGTGCAAGGTGATTGCTTTGTGTTTTTAATTTATAATTTTTGTGCTCTTTATCTCATTTTAATAATGACTCTTTTTTCGCACAGCGTTAATTGTAACAAATGATGCTTTTACGATGACTCAAGGTGAATTCTTCCATTACTAATTTTGACTGTAGTACGATGCTAGAGTTGTATTTGCACACAGTGTTTCGTCATACCTGTTGTCAAATTGATGTGATAGAGTTATACTTAGCCTCAGCGTTTTATTATTCCAGGCCTCAGTACAGTTTCTGTGAACATATGCGTATTGGATTTCTCTCACAATAACATTACGTACATCGCTCCTTACTACTTTCGGTGAGTTTGTATTTAGTTTTATCTACTTGTAAAATAATAACGTTAATGTCTCTCAAGATCACAGACCATAAAAATAACCCGGACTTTTGGAGGACTTCGGTGGGGCCTTGGGAAGGCCAACACGTAGAGACCCCTTAACCAATATAATGTAAATGTGGCGTGACACTGACTGGCGATAACCCTTTTTTTTATTGCAGAAGTTCAGCATACAGGCAGACGGCCCACTCGATGGAAAGCGGTTGCCATCGCCTATGGACATTTGCAACACCAAATGTGCTAGAAATGCCCTGCTGCTCTCTTAAGGGAGACTGGAACCTGGTCACTAATGCAGGAACACAACTCAAAGTTGTTATGGCGACATACTTTAGACCAGGGGTGGTAGCCATCCAGTCGGGCAAATGCCCTACCACCTGGCTGTGGGTTGTTTTGTCGCCTCTTACGACAGGCCGCCCGGACGCAAGAAATTGTATTCTTTCTCCGTTCCTGCACGGATAAATCCTTGTCAACACCATATAAAAATGCACCCAAGACAAGCCCCGGTCAGTGTAGGACTATTGTAGTAAAAGAGAATAAGCGGTACCGGGCAATTTGGATGGACTGCTAATAGAACTAGGGGTCTGGGACTATGGGGACTATGGCATTTGCCTGTCACAATGTTTGGAGAACATTGAAAAATGGGCAGAAAAAAATGCCCTACAAGATTGGCGAGGGGCAACATCATACTTTTATATTATTAAACCACACCTAAATTATATTCTTTGAAGCTGTGATCAATTGCCAGGTTGTATTAATATAGAACTTCATCCATGCATATTTAATCTAGATCTTTTTAATTATTTTTCCAGACACGCAGATTTAACACTTTCAGAATTACATTTATCTCACAACAGAATAAGAAACATAACTCGAGAAGTTTTCGGGTCTATGACTATGCTGGAGTATTTAGATCTATCTCATAACCAAATTTACTCTATGGAGTATGATTGTTTTAAGAAAGTTAAAAAATTACAGGTGTGTATATCTGTCTATCTATCTATCTGTATATATATAGAAATAAAATATTTTATTTGTACTTTACTCTTATATTTGTAATTTTTTTAGATAATAAATCTTTCGCACAATCATGTAATAGAGCTCCCAGTTCAAATCTTTCACGAAATGCTCTCTCTTACTTCGGTGGATTTGTCGCATAATAATATCAGGAACTTGGCTGAGAATTTGATCCCATCGTCTTTGTTAGAAAGGTAAGGTAAACTATAAAACGTATTTTATACACAATCTTGGCACTATATTTCTCTATTTTCCAAATGCAAAATAAAAAATAAAGTGTATTGCAATACTTATATGAGCTAGAACCACCGCAAGTTTCACCAAGTTCTTTCTCCCAACAATGACTGCAGCCTACAGAATCTTAAAGAAAATGGATTTAACACCAACTCAAATTTTGACGGAGCACAGTGGTTTCGCTGCCTATTTATTTAAGTTTAAATGTTAGGATGACCCGGCTTACGCGTCAGCAGCAAATCAGACGATCCAACATCTAGTTTTTAAATGAAGTATATTTACCAGAATTAGGAGCGTATTAAAGACCGCAAAAAATGTTTGTGACCTCATTATGTGAGAGGCTTTCCGATAAAAACGCCAAGCCTCTCTTAGAATGTTTTTGTTTTAAAGTGGCGATGGATATCATCAAGCGTAACAAGATCAGGTGATGGATCGTCCTGATAAATAATAATGGAACAACATAATTTCAAAACAGTATATTATTATACTAAGCCATGGTTTGCATTTGTTAACTAGTTTAAGTGTGTGGCAGATATAACGATCATTCCCCTAAAATGGAGGGCTTGAATCAAGCAAGATGACGTTTAAAAATTGCCTTTAATATTTCTATATGATATTTCTACTAGGTTGGATTTATCGGACAACTCCCTATCAAGAGTTCCAACGAGCTGTTTGTCGCAACTTGCAGTAGCTAATTTGGTCGAGTTAGATTTAAGCGGGAACACAATTCCGGCGATATCATTAGCTGATTTTATTCAAAGATACAGAGTAAGTACCTTAAGTTGACGATTTTAATATAAAGCATTACAAGACTAACTGGTACGATTACAGGCTATAACAGGGATCTTTATTAAGGTATATAGGTTAGTATTTCAATTAACCAATGCGAGCTTCTATTTGTTACTCCTTACTTAAAACTCTATTGATATACAATGAAAAGAAAGAAAGAATGAATCGTCCTTTTTTATTTCTAAAATGCTACGTACTATGAAAAGTACATTTTTGCTATATACAAATCTAGCACATTATTTATTTGGTTAGTAGTGTAATAAGTACTGAACATAATCTGAAACCATCTTTTGAAAACTGGCCACGAAATTGTTATGAGAAATTAAGACAAATAAGTCAATAAAAATATTTGTGAAACGTATAACTTGTTTCGCAAACTTTGATAGTCAACTTTTAATCATTGTATATAAGGCAAAATATATTTTTATGATACACTACGAAACACTGTAGATTTCGTATTGTAACATAATAAATATATTATTATACCGGTAGGTATATTAAAATCCTGAGCTAGACTATAAATAATAATTGGTAGAATTAAAAGTACGACTCATTCATCCTAATGATTCCAAGCATTATCTAACAAACTTGTGCCCTGCGTATTGTAGTTAGTGCCAGTATGTGCGTGCATAGTATCGCTAACGTGTGTTGTGGGCGCATGTCCTTTGTCCTTCAGAATCATGAGCAAACAGGAGAGTCCTGGCTCGAGGACCACGACTACAGCGACGAGTATATGTACCACACCGCTAGACGAGATCACAACAAAGTGTACCACCATAAAAAGCAATATCCGCAAAATATTCTGTACAAGGTAGTGTTAAGAAAATTCACTTATATAACATTATCTCACTTTCTACATGCATTGGTTGGTGAATTTATTGTAACTCTATCAGCTCTGTTAGTAAATTAATGTTTCTATCTTTAATAATTAATAATAATTTAATTTAAATATTAAATCGAACTATAAATTAAAAATAATGTACAAACAATATTAAGAATTAAAAAAATTTGTACAAGTTCACCGCCAGTTGGAAACATTACAGAATACATCATTGCCAAATAAAATTACTTATTCAAATACCTACGAAATACAAACTGGACCTCTAGTCACTGTTTGTATGACATTCAATTCTAATACTTCTTGCAAATAGTCTGACTTTTGTACAATTTTTATATTCATCAGCCAGTGTTGCATTTTATTAGTTCGTAGCTATAGATGTGCACTTCCTTCATCCTTCTTTTGCACGAGTACTGTAGTAAAAATAACTTTAAACGTTTGTTTTTGCAAATACTATACTTTTGTAATTCCTTTCTTTGCTGTAGAAGACACGTGAGAACTAAATACATCCATTTTATTTATTTTTAGTTTAATTTTGTTATTACGAAGAAACTATATACTCATAATCAACTTTAAATTAATTTTAAAGATTATTCTATCATCTAAAACACCGATCATCATATTTGAATTTTTGGCTATATTCCAATATTAATAAATATCTATGTTCTTCGGTTTCAGTCTCTAACTTGGTTAGATCTTTCTCGAAATCATCTAGTCAGAATCGAAGGTGGTTCGTTCACAGCTTTGCCTAAACTTAGATGGTTAGACCTTAGCAATAATCAGCCTTTCAACGTTGGAGATCGTGGAAGTGCTATATTCAAAGGTCTTGAAAGAAGATTATCGCATTTAGGCCTTAGAAATGTCAGTTTGCCTTCGGTAAGTTTACTTATTTATCATAACATTTACATATCGTACAAAATACATATCGTACTAACATATTACTTCAGATACGCGCATATTGCTTTTAGTGACGTCGTTTGAAACCTGTTAGAGAACCTTAGGTATTTTTATGGCCAATTTGTACAACAACGTACTTACCATATAGAAAAACATCGTGAGGATATATATATATATATATATATATATATATATATATATATATATATATATATATATATATATATATATATATATATTCCAGTGATGCTCTACCGGCTTTTTTGACATCGGTTTACAGTACAAGTGAGTTGGTGTTAAAAATAATAAAAAAAAAACAATCAAGTTGAGAACCTCCTCGTTTTTAAAGTCGATTAAAAAACCAATTTAGATTTTGAAATTTCATATTTGACTAATGCCAAAAAAGCCTGGTCAATGGCCTGCTCTATCCTATCCACTGGGCCGACTTCCCAAGGAGCTTGGAACGAGCAGCTTTGCGAACTAACACGGGAAAGTTTCTTAAAAACATGTTCTAGTTCCGCAGAGCAGCACTACTTGCTACTTGGGAGTCAGGACAGTGGTTGCAGGCACACCCATGCTTCAATACCGGTTCAATTTTAGATAATTCTACTTTTCGGATACCTGCGAGCCTTCGCTTGGGGGCTCCATTTTGCGTACCCCATCATTGCCAGTGTGGGAGTATGGACACCACAGATTATCACGCATACATAGTCTTGGCCGAAGATCTCGCCATGACAGCCTCAATGACATCCTCTGCCGGGTTCTTGATAGCGTTGGCATACCGGCCGTATTAGAACCAAATGGCTTGGTACGCGACGATAGCAAGAGGCGGGATAATATGTCACTTATTCTTTAGAGGATGGGACGGCCGTTTATTTGGGACGCGACATATGTCTGGCGCTGGCGTATCTTCCAATGACTGAATTAGAGGCTGGCAACGCTGCTACAAAAGCTGAAGCTCTGAAACGGCGCAGATATGGAACCTTAGGAAGGGATTATATATTTATGCCGTTTGGAGTTGAATCAACAGGTCCGTGTGATCCATCAGCAAAGAGTTTCTTCAAAGAAATTTGCAATAAACTCTTTGATGCCACCGGTGATCAGAAGGCAGTCGCATATTTCGCCCAACGAATAAGTATTGCCATACAACGCGGCAATGCAGCCAACCTTCTGGGCACGCTCCCCCCTGGCAGCGATTTGTTACATTGTCTTTAATCTCTATTTATAAGTTACATCATTTCTAGTAATTTATTATATCTTTAAATTAGTTTTAATTTGATATTGTAGTATATATATATATATATATATATATATATATATATATATATATATATATATATATATGTATGTATGTGTATATATATATATGTATATATAATTTATTTCAATAGAGAAGTAATTAATGAAGTACATACCTAATACAATATCTTTCTATTCTTGTATTATTATGTAATAATTAATCATTTTTATCTCTTGTACCTAGATACCATCTATGCCACTCGGTAAATTAAAAAGTCTTGATTTATCATACAACAATTTACCATCGATACCACCAGATACAACAGCTAATTTGACTCGATTAAGGTCTTTGGATCTTTCTTATAATGACTTGACAACCGTTCCTGTAGTAAGTAAAGCTAAATTAATCTTGTTATCTAATAAAATATTATACCAATCTCTACTTCTGTTAACAATTATTTTAATAATGATAGATTCAGGTTTATATCTTACAATATTTCTAATATTCACGCTTTGAAGGAAAACTATTAATATTATATATAAACGTTTTATATAAAATAAGTTTCATCATTCCAGTAAAGCTATGATTAAAATATATAACAGTTTTCTTGCTGAACACGATGAACAATTACTAAAAAAATGCAAATTTACAATACTTCTTGGCAAAACAATAGGCGGCTTTATCGCTAAAAGTGATCTGGTTCAATCCACCGAACTTAAAATAAGTTCTTAACTAATCCTAATTATTAAAGTAAATACATATTGTTGCAGGCTACACATACTTTGAGTGAATTAAGATGGTTGTCCTTGTCTGGAAATCCAATATCGGCTTTAATGAATACCAGTTTGTTCGGTATATCGCCACGATTGGAATATTTGGACGTAACACGTCTTCGGTTGAGAATTTTCGAAGTGAGTTTTGACTATTATGCTATGTACATAACAATTTTAATTATTATTTTCTGTGATAGGTTGCTAATTTTATTTTAAATACCATTAATTTAATTTTAATAATATAATAAAATGAAGTCTCTAGAGATTATAAGTGGAGTACAGAATTTAGTAAGGTGAAGAGATAATGGATGGATTACTGTGGGATGCACAAGGTGGCTTCAGAAATGGAAGGGGATGTATGGATCAAGTTTTCTCTCTCCGCAATATCGTAGAGAAGCAGCTGGCTATGGGCCGGAAGGTTTTCTGCGGTTTTGTGGATCTAGAGAAAGCATTTGACAGGGTTGTGCGGAAGGAGCTCTGGGACATATTGCCCGGATATGGGATTAATGGCCAATTGATGCGTGCTGTGCAGTCCACTTACGAGGACTGTATGGCATGCGTGCGAGTGGATGGCAGCCTGTCGCCCTGGCTTGACGTCAATATTGGCGTCAGGCAGGGCTGCGTGCTGTCGGCTTTGCTGTTCATCCTATACCTGGACGATTGTCTCCAGAGAATAAGATTGATGGATGTTGGGGTGCGAATGAGTGATCTAGTTGTAAGCACCTTGCTTTATGCGGATGATGCCGTGCTTAAAGCCGAATCGCCATCAGAACTGCAAACACTAGTCACAATGATGAAAGATGACTGTCAGGCGAGAGGCTTACATTTGAATGCGAAGAAAACAAAGGTTATGGTGTTTGAAAGAGAAGAAACCAGAACGAATGCAAGGATAATGGTCGATGATGTTATGCTGGACCAAGTGAATGAGTTTGTATATCTTGGATGTGCTTTTAGCAGGGATGGAAGGTACACCGCTGATATAGAAAGAAGAGTAAATTTGGGGAATAGTTTGAATGGAGCGTTAGGTAAACTTCTAGGCGCTAAGAACCTCAGCCAGAAGGCCCAGCTCGCCATACACAACGCGGTGCTGGTACCTACGCTCACGTATGGAAGCGAGAGTTGGGTATGGAAGAGAGAGCATGAAAGTAGAGTAAACGCGGTTGAGATGAGAGCACTGCGCAAAATCTGTAGAGTGACGCTCTCCGACCGCGTTCGTAATACCGAAGTAAGAAAGAGAGTTGGTCTGAAAGAGAGTGTCGGGGTGAAGGTAAGGAAAGGAATGCTCCGGTGGTTCGGGCATGTGGAAAGAATGCATGATGAAAGAATGACTAAACAGATATACAATGCAAAAGTGGATGGATGCAGAAGTCGTGGAAGGCCACGACACACCTTCCATGATCAAATTGATCGTGTACTAGCGGAGGGTGATGTCAGGAGCCTTAAGAACAGACGAGTGTGCATGACAAGAGTTATGAATGTCAAAGAAGCAAGTGAGGTGTGTAAGAATGGGCCTAAATGGCGCTCTGTTGTTCGTGCCTACCCCGCAAGGGAACTGGCGTGAAGTTATGTATGTATGTATGAAGAGATAATACGACCAAAGTACTACTAGCTACTGTGGTCGTATTATCTCTTGAGACAAGTAATCAATATTTTCTGTATCTAAAATTATTTTGTTTTTAATTTTATTATACAGCACGGAGCATTTGCCAAATTGTACGGTTTACGTACTTTAAAATTAACATCCTATTCAAACGCACGGGATTTTAACATCCCAAGGATGTTAACATACAACGCAGCTTTGGAAAACCTTCATATTGAAGTCGATGATACTGGTGTGGAATTTGGAAAAGAGATGTATGGAGCGTTACCGTCAAAATTAAATAATATCACGATCACTGGAAGAGCTCTGAAATATATTTCGCAATATTTGCTGAGTGTGAGTAGCTTTTTCATCACAGTAAATCTATTTCTTATGATTTCACTTTTTCGGTTTTTGTAACAAAGTTATTTTACGAGCACACACTGCCGTTGCAGAATTCTTAAAATGCTGAAGAACCACACTCGCTGATGGTCAGCGAGACGATATGACTTAGCCGAAAGTGTCACTAAGCTATACTACCGACCAGTTCCTAATTCATCATCCGAGGACCCTTTATGTAGCGTGAAACGATTCACTTTAGACCGGCTTTTTCTTCAATTTCAATATCCTTAAAATAGTGGATATTATTATTAAACTGTTCACATGCTAAACTACTAAGATAATACACGTGAAAGTTGCTATACAAATTTATTTTCATTTTAGGGAGTTTATTCAAGGGTTCTTCGTCTCACAATATACAATACAAGCGTAGAAGAAATAGCAAGCGAAGTATTTTGGAAACCAAGCCGAATGAGGAACTTAACATTGGACGTTAGAAATAATTATATCATTAGGATGCCAAACCCTAGTCAAAAAGGATGGCCTGGTGTGCCAAATGCAGTTTTCCTTCAAGATATATATGTAGCTGGAAATCCATTAATTTGCGATTGTGGGATTGGGTAAGTCACTAAATACTTCTTTAGGTAAATCACTTCAGATTCTTGTGTTCAAAGAAATGTTGTTAATAATTTTAAAGTAAACTAGGAGACATTACTTTCGCTTACTTAAGGCCTTTAAGTAAAATAACAACTGTTCGTGATAGTGTCTATTTCGAGAATGTACTTTTGCATGATTTTTGTATCTACCTACTTTTAATACCATATTTACATACATAACACCTCGACTCTACATTTATACTTTTACCTGAAGAAAATAAAATAATTTTAAAGAAACCTTAAATAACATAACATATATAAATGTTTTATTTTATTTTAAACCGTATTACAAGTCTTGTGGAATAAATACTTATTTGTTTAAATATTATAAATACTGGCAGCTCGATTTACAATTAAAAGAAAATCGGGTTGGTTGTGATTCGAACGTAAGGAAAAAATGGTGTTTCATTTTATTTAGTCACATTTTAATTTAAATATATATCATTTTGCTTCGTTCGAGTCCATCACAACAGGTTTTCGATGGCGGTGTGCATAACTCATTGGCTTAGCTGCAGGCTCCTCCATTACGACACTTGGCTCCGTTGTTTCAATTTATGTCATATTGTTAGTCTCCCCTCTACTTATAATACCTTTCTCTACTACTTCTGGGTGCCCTCTCTTGCGAGGTTCCTTCTCTTGCGGGGCTCCATCTTCACGCTCAACCACTACTGCCGGAGTTATATCACCCTCTGAAATGGTACCCCCAGAACTGACAGCTCCTGATAATCAAGATCTACGCATTAAGTGATCTTTATGTTCTATATTCAAAAGTGCATTATGTACTATAGCATTTATTTATAACTTAGCTTATCTCCTCAATACATAAAAAAGCTAAACAGTTAACTTTTTAGTAAATAAATTATTTATGAAACATATAACCTCTAGCTATTGTGATTAACGTCAAAGTTTAAAATACAATTTTTGTATTATCTCTTCACAGACCACATGAATTATTTTTTATACTATCTCTGATATTATTTGCAGATGGATTGAAGCTTGGGATCGTAAGAGGAGGCAATATCTGTGTGATAGTCCGTACAATTGCATCGCTACAAGAGATGATGTCAGATTTGCAACTTGTCCATCATACGACAATCGTTCCCTAAGTGATGTGAGTCTCATTTTTAGAGTTCTTCTTTACCCATTAGTAAATTTTGATGTAATTATTAACCCCACTGATGACCTTGAGTCCCACAATTTCAGGAACATACTTACCATATTTGTATATTTTGAATTGCCGATATTTGTACGTGATTATTTTCATTCACCTACATTAGATAATTGTAACAATAAATACATTCTACGCGACTTGTCGAAGCCTACTCTTCGTACCCATGTCGTTAGATTCAGTTGCGGGTGATTCAATTTCATCTAATGAATGAGCATGACCTGTAAAAATTCTTTCAGCTCTAAAATTATATAATTTAATTAAACATGATGTTTTTACATTCAGTGTTTTTATTTCAGGTCTTATCGAGGGATTTAGACTGCGACTGGAATCGAGGTATCTTCAGATCGGCGAATACCTATATAATATTAGGTATGGCATTCCTCACGTGCCTATACATTTGAGGATTAGTGTGGTTATTCGGGGTATACGAGGAGTTTTATGAGATTTTGGCAAGGATATATGATATTTAGGCCTTTTTGTAATAATTAAAATAATAAAATAAAAAAATAAATTAGACCAAAAAGGGAATGTTTGTACAGAATAAAATTCTGCTTTAAAATTCAAAGCTGGCCGAATAAATGTCAAAGACATAGTTTAATTAAATGTTGTTGAAGAAGATGTTTGTTGGAAATATTGATAATATAAATATATTCAGTGAAAGATCTTCTTTGCACGACCAAATGCATCCAGACATGAGTGAGATGTACTCGTATGTGTTACTGTGGATGTTAGAAACTCAGTGCATTATAAGATACAATATTACATGGATGTGTGTATTTTTTTGGTTCTATGTATACCTTTTAATAATAAATATACTGAGATAACTTTGTGAATATCCGAAAATTTCATAAGATAGTAAACTTTACATTCTCGTATATTAAGTAAAAATCAGTAATTACTAAAAAGAGGCAACACTTTTCTTCACAACATAAAGTATTTAACTAGCACATGTAAAAAGCTTTGAAAAATTGTCCGAGGGATATCTGTATCAAGTAGATGGCGTTATGATTTTTGTTAGGACTGAAGTTACTGGAGTTCCACATAATATGCAAGAACGCAATAGATCTTCAATATAAAATAAAATACATACATAGTTTATAAAGTTGACTACATTAAATTATAAATTCACTTCGAATCGTTTATTGAATTTTAATGTGGGCTTGTAAAACAGCATCTATTAAATCAGATCTTCCTTGGATTCACCTTAAAAATAATTCCACATACATACGTTTGTGTATCTTAAAATGCACTGATATTTGACGTTTCCAAAACTTGTCTATTTTTCGTGTTACTGTACCTGTTACGTGGCCTATATATATGAGTATTATTTGAGTATTGATCCTGAGTAGCCAAATCTAATTAGTGTTAGTGGTGAATAAAGAGATTGCTATAGAACTAAGCATGTGGACAAGTGAAGTTTAACAATGGTGAAAAGTAAAGATTTTATACAATCTATAAGTAATCGCGATAGATATTATCTAGAAAAGCCTATCAAAATGTGATTTAATAAATAAATAGACAATGGAAAAGCAATTTTGTGATCTCATGGGATTTAATCTAATGATTTTTTCAAAATGTATTACTTAACTTTCACTCTCTGATCGTTTTTCTGTAACTTGTAAAATACTTACGATCGACGACGCTAATTGTGTTGAATCAATATTGCTTTAAGTAGATCTTTTTGTATTTATGTATGTGGAATATGTAACGAAAAGAGATAACACATTTCGTCAATTTCTAGTAATACATTTTGATAAAAACAACATTATTACAGTTTAATCTTTCTATATAGTTGAATATCTTATAATATTATTGTCTTACCCCCCCACCAACTGTTTGCGTGTGTAAATCTAAGATTTCATTTTGAATATACGCATTTCGTGCACTGCCTTACAGAACGAATTTCTTTATTAATAATGAGAATGTTGTAATGTCCAAAGATTTTAAAGTGCAATTGTTTAAGAGATCATATTTACTGGTATTTGATGCGATTGCTATAATAATGTGGGAAGTGCACTTAATGTGTCATAGGAGTTTGCATTTACGTCGATTCGTTGACACTAAAGCAATGACTTAATTATTATTGTGTAAGTAGACTGCATTCGCTCGAATGATATGTGTTCGTCCATTGTTAAGAATAATAATATTATTTATAGGTGTATTCATTTTTATAATAGGTGATCTTAGATGTAGAATAATTGGATCATTTATTTATAACTTATACCTTAATGTTAGAATCATTAACATTTTGATCATAATTTATTTCTTCTGCTTTAGATTTAAAAGTATATTTTAGTAGATTGTTATTAGTTTTTCTACTACTTGGAACACTTTGAAGATTTAAAATTTTCCTTTATATTTGAAAATTATATATTTAGTTTAGGGGTATTATTTATCCGATAGAATATTTTCAAAGTGTTTTAAGGTAGTTGTTTTAAGACATGAACTGTAATGAAATCTTTGTACAAAATAAAGTTTGAAACATATTTCATCTCTATGCCTATATTTACAGTCACTGTCTTTGTTAAGAAAGCTTTATCTAATTACATATTTACTCTTAAATATTTTTAATTGTTTAGCTGTTTACAAAGTCTATCTGGTTACCTTGTTAAAATAAACGATATTTTATTACATATATTATGTATTTTTGTGTCAGTAGCTATAACGATGTCACAGCATGCTGTAATATAGATTGTAACGTGCGAAGATTTAAAAAAGTGCAAAAGAGATAGTGTGCGTAGCTTCTTCTTGGTATGAATTTTATACAATACTAAAAAGGATTATCCCGGCAAAAAAGAGGTTTAAAGGTCATAAAGTTCATTTGAACTTTCTATAAATATGAAATTAAGGTGATTGTTGCACAGCCACTGTTTCTTTTGCACATTTTACGAAAATCGTTGTACACATTTACATTATCATCATATTATAAGAGATTAAGATTTTATCGACTGAATTTAAGTGTTTTGAGAGCTATGCTGCTAATTATATAGTAAGATATGTTGTTAGTAACTATGTACAGTGTGGCTTATTTTTTGCATCGCTTCATTCATTGGCTTCATCTATTATATTATAAAAATCATTGCAGAATTTAGGTCAATATGAGTAACGCAAGGTTCACTAATACCACGCATTAAGTTCACCAAAACATAGACCATCTTGTTCTTTAATATAAATATATACCTACAATGATTTTGTAAGGATGATAATGAACTGTAAAAAATGTTAATAGGGATGCGGACACATGTCATGACATATACATTCTAGAATTACTTACATATAAACGAACAGGTGTTGCAATAACATCCTATAATTTTACTTTTAAAGTCTATCTATCTATCTATAATTTAAGAGCTATGCTCTTATCGGTGGAGCCTCCTCCAATCTTCTCTATTATGGGCAAGCTGTTTTATTTCTATGTAAAACACGACACCTACTTTTTCTTTCATTTGATCCATTAATGCTCACCTTGGTCTATCCTTCCCTCTCCTTGCTTCCACTTTGCCTTCGATTAACATGCATAAGAAGGTGTCGTGTCGTAGCAAATAGCCAAACATCTTCCCCCATCTGTCCTCCAGTTTTTAAAATTGTGCATTTCCTCTTAACCATATCCAATACTTCTTCATAGGTCTTCTTTTCTTTCCAACTTCTTCTCTCCGTGCGTCTCCAACACCACATTTCAAATGCTTCTAATCTATTGCGATCTCTTTGTGTCATTGTCCATGCTTCACACATAAAGCCATGCTCCAGATATAAATTTTAAAGTATCATGGTAAAATTAGTTCTAATTACTTATCAAACAATTGTTAATGCGGTATTTGACTCTGTTTACTTGCACCTACTTATGACGTCATAATTAGGTTTACTCATACAAAATCTATGCGGCTGGAACGTTTTCTAAGATGATAAAAATTATCTCAATTGATTTGAATATCTGCTATCCTATTATTTGTTATATGTTTATTTAGGTTTTCTGTCTTAACCAGAATAACGACGAGCGTAATATATTTGGTGTGATCGCAAAATCTACTTATTTTCATCTGTTGTCACTTTATATTGATCCAGTTCTGTATGATTTGTAAGTATGTATGTATCACTTTGATTACCTCTTATGACATTATATTCCTTACTTAAAGTTGTGAAATTAAAATTATTTATAGCTTATGTATCTATGAGTGAATTCTGAATACCTCTTCTTCTGTGGTCCAGTGTCGAACGGTGTCAGGCCTACAAATTTGACTTTTGTTTTCAATGCCGTGTTGCAATTCAGATTTATTTCCTTCTGTGGTTTGTAGGTTATCAAATCTTATACTCTGTAACTCGAAATCCCGGAAGGTGTGGAATTTTTTCTCAGTACACTGATTGGCATGAAATCCATTACGTTCAAATTCATACATTCAACTCAAATTATAATCAACTAATTATATATCTTTTATTCGCGAACAAAAATAATGCTGTTTTGCTTGAACAGCACCAACGAGCGAGCATCACACCGAAGCACTTATGTCAGTGTAAGAGAGATATGTTTGTTTAACAAAACACTCTTCAGTTCTCGACGAGACTGCAATTTGCAATTTATTACTACTATAATTAAAGATACTTTGGTATTGAAAACAAAAGGACATGTCGTTGTAACAATG
Source organism: Dendrolimus kikuchii (assembly GCA_019925095.2). Lineage (NCBI taxonomy): Eukaryota > Metazoa > Arthropoda > Insecta > Lepidoptera > Lasiocampidae > Dendrolimus > Dendrolimus kikuchii. The sequence goes on from CM034397.1 coordinate 18,902,799, forward strand.
AATATATTTTGTGATGTATATATATTACTCTAAACCTTCTATTTTTGATAATGCCTACGACTAATATTGCTGAAAATAAACGGGAATTGTATAGCTGAATTAAACTACGAAATTTGTTAGAATGATTAATTGCTTCTGTATGTTGTATGTCAGTATTCAGCATTGTGATGTCAATTGTTAAATTCCAAATATGTAGACTTTCAGATATATATGTAATCTGTTTGCTATAGATATGGGAATTTGAAGCTTTTTGGGATTTCTAACTCAAAGAAATAGTATTTGCTTATGCCCGTGTATACTTTAAATGCTTTTACAATCTTCTTATTTTTTACTCCTTGCATTGTATTCTTTATAGCTTTAAGGTTTTTGGTTTGTGCTGATTGCAAATAACAACTATATTTCGAAAACTAGTTTAAGAGATATGCTCCATTGTAAAGAATAGATTTCACAATGACTATTCCTAAGTTTTCTTGAAGGATAAAATCCATAGAATTCAAGCTTGTTGTGTTACATTGTAATATTCTACGCTGTAAAATACAACGATAAAATTAAAAAGGTACACTTTTTATATGAAATACATTATCTTTCAGTATTATCTAAACTTTAATGTAACGCTGTTTTGTTGTAGAATATAAATAAATATGCAATTTAAGAAAATCAATTTGTTACAATTTTTCAAAATCCTTTGCAAGGTTCAAATGTGATAGCAATAGCTAGTGCCAATCAAATCAATTCATTTTAATATATACCTATTATTAGTATAGACAAAATGTATAAATATACAAATATTGACTATGACTGGAATCGCGTTTACGAATAATATATTGATTGTATATAAGCTGTTGTTTGTATATTACATTTTAAAATTGGCATTAAAATAATTCTGACAACTTATTTGAGACAATTATGCTCTCAGTATATAAATAAAATAATAATTCCTTTTGAACACGGTGAGAAACTAGTCAAAATAGCTAGAAGCCATGTAAGCGTAAAGTTTGATTGCCGCCAACGCCGACAGAATCAGAGATAAGAACAGATGCTTTATGAATGACTAAAATTAAATATTCATAGATATTGTTATGTTCGCAACGATACATGATTCTATTAAAGAGGAAAGGGCATGTCTTATTTCTCCAAAGACATATATACAGACGGCGGCGATTGCCACCTAGATGTGCGGTGAACTGGTCTCTGGCAAAAACTCCTTGACAAGCCTCCTGTAGGTATTCGAGGCAGCTCTCATCACCACTGGTGGCATTGGTAGAAACATCCTGCTAGAGTCTCCTCCGCACCTATAAATATATCTGCTTTCAAACCGGTCAAAAATTGAATGTTGAATGCTAGGGCGCGACACCCGTACAAATGGTGATGATGATGTTGAGAGAATGTTGATGTTGGAATGTGGCGATAACTGATAGTCACTCGGATGGCTATAATGATGTATATTGAATAAATGCTAAATGATAAACTTATGAAACTAATGATAATTGATAATGATTGGTAAATGCTATAAAATGATATTATTTGCCAAAATAATAGTGGGTTTTTTTTAATTGTGTGTGCTGCCCGCGACACGTGAGGGCGACTGCGCGTGTTCGCTACTTGATTCGAACTCTGCTGTGTTCGATTGACACGAACAGTTATAAGTATGGACTTTTTATGTAAAACCCATACATAATGTACGTGGCCCGTACATCGAAAGTCTTAAGTTTCTGTTCAATAAATTTTAATATTCAATTTAAATAGAATATGAGAACTAAATTATAAATCAACCAGGCAACACATTAAATTAAAATTTCGAAGAAATATTTTTTACGGTGATAATTTCTTCAACATATCTTACACTCTTATCTCTTCGTCTTCCGGGATCATGGCTACTAAAAAGTGACTGAAACGTCGAAATAAAATTCAAATAAAACGCCGCTTAAAAGCGTTAAAATTTACTCTTATTTCGTTTTTTATATTATGTCCACTTTCACGGCAGCAAGATGGACAGTGAGGAGAGAAGTAGGCAGCGCAAATATCAAACATTCAAATAATTTGCATTTACACACTTGCACTGCCCACTGCCACTGCCACTTTCATGCTTGTTGCCGTATAACTGGATATAATGTAAATGAGGCATATAGATATGTATTTATTTAGTGATACAATCCTAAGGTTAAAACGGTTTAAGATGTTAATTTATCGACAAATAGCTTGTATTAAATTAACTAAAGATCCAATTATCACGTTTAGATTCACTACTAAAACTTTTACATACAGACATATATAACATACATTACATAATATTATTACGCTTCTTTCCTAAAGATATAGGTAAAGAAAATAATCCTCACTTACTAAAATCGTAGCAAACATACAAACATTTCGTATTTTATAAGTTTAAAAAAAAAGCCAGAACTCGATTCCATTAAGTAATTCCAATATATCTTTATTCCGTTTTTAATTATATATTTATACATATGAATTAAATATATCAAAACACTGTAAATAAGAATTAATGAGTATTTTTATTGAAAGGAATTTGTAAAGCCATGGGCGTTTCAGCGAGATGCAAATCGGAATAATTAATTTGATAAAAAGAACGCGAGATGTTTTTGTCTTCACTACTTACGACACTAAATAGCTTGGTAATAGGTAGTAATACATGGAATTATTAGCGTATTGAAATAAATTATTACGTAATAATAAGGATTTTTATTTATTTCATTTTCCTATCTGAAATTGTTGAATAGCGTTGAATTAATCTTTAGTGAATGAATAGGTCCCAGATTCTTAGCTCGCACACAAAAGAGTATAAGCCTTAACGAAAAGCATTTTCAGAGCGTCAGTCGATGGTTTCTCTTACTGCAAAATTACTGTTGGCAAGTGTACCAACAGTCATTGATACTGATCAGGAGTGGACAACAGTCATTGATAATGATCAGGAGTGGACAACAGTCATTAACAGTGATAAGGAGTGGACAACGGTCATTGATAGTGATCAGGAGTGGACAACAGTCATTGATAGTGATCAGGAGTGGACAACAGTCATCGATAGTGCTTAAGAGTGGACAACAGTCATTGATAGTGATCAGGAGTGGACAACAGTCATTGATAGTGATTAGGAGTGGACAACAGTCATTGATAGTGATTAGAACCACTCAAACTAGTCCACAACCGCCTGATAGCCAGCATCCACTGGCATGCACACAGAAATTAAATAATGACAAATCCTCGAATATTCTATAAATAATCGGCAAGTTTTTTAATTCATATTAAAACTACGTTTTAACAGTTTTGAACTCGGCAATTTATTTGATTTTTATTATTTTGATGTTTGGTATAAATTAGATGATGGTGGTAAATTAGATTATGTTCCCATAGAGTAAATAATAAAATTAAAAAAAATTAACTAAATAATTAAAATGAACAAGTTGGCGGGAGGCTAAATAAAACTTTAACAATACTCATTGACACTTGACATCTTTGTCTTCCGTGATTACGGCTACTGAAAAGTGGCCGAAACGTCGTAAATTACCGCGCTTAAAACCGTTAAAACGTAGTTTTATTATGTATACTAATCGCGAAAACTTAAGAAACGATTAAGTTTTGAATTCATTCAATTTCGTTCGAAATTCACAAACGCGAAAACTTTTCTTATTTCTCGCGATTTTGTTTAAAATCGTTAATCTATAAAAGTAAACGCATTTTAAGTTTTTGTGCTTTATTGAAGATTTGTCATACTAGCATTACTTTTAAATCTGTCAATTAAAAACAATGCAATCAAACCTGCAGCTACAAAGAGCCTTTATGCACAGCAAACACAGACATTGAATATTTCCGACCTTAGCAAGTTACGCTTGTGATATGAGTGGTTTAAGGCGGTTTTTTTATTTATTTACCTACTTTGTTTATCAAATAATATGTTATGTATAATATCGTTAAATTTATTATATGTATATTAATTTTATGTTATAAATATTTGTACATTTATTGAACTCAGTATAATTATTATACTGAGTTCACACACACAGTTATAACTCAGTATTAATATTTGTCTTTATTACAACAATAACATAATTATTTATTAATAATATAATGTATAGTTTGCCGTGACGTCTCTCTAGGGTCAAGGGGATGATCAGCGTTGGTCTAACAGATCGACATTTTTGCTGAGCTTAATCCAATTTTTAGGACTTAATCTTCAGATACTTTGTGGTTGTTTTATCTTTTTTTATTGTGTTTACTTTTTACTTTTAATGTGTTACAACAAACACATTAGAAGTAAAAATTAAATATGTCCTAAAAATTAACCTGTTTTCTTTCTTGCTTTTTCTTATATACAATGGATAAAATTGAGGCCATTCTGAGACTCTAACGGAAAGTTTCTTTACCAAATGTATCAAGTCGAACTGAAATTTCTGCGTTTTAGTGAACTAGGCGGGCTAGTTACTAAGACCCTTATACGCATTATGTAGGTCAGCGTAACTACTTAAGCGTCACATATTTCACGATACTTAACTCAACATGAATGATGTATAAAAAGGAACGTGTATAATATATATGTTTTGAAGTGATAACTTCTTACCTGGGGGGTAAACCGCTTCGTTACGTAACGCGTTACGGCGCGTCTGGCTTCCCTTTCTCTAACGCATACGACAACGGTAGGCAGGCTCCTAAAATTAAACAATTTCAATATTAAATAGTTCAACTTAGATTAGTTTAAGTCATCACTTCTGTCGGGGGTTCCGAGACGCACACTTTTTTTTTTATTGCTGTAATACAGCAGGACAGGCTGACGGCCCAACTGTGATGGAAATTGGTTAACGTCGCCTATAAACATTTGCAATACTAGGTATTACCAATGTGCTGCCATAATCGTAGATGGGACTGGAACCTGGCCAGTACCGGAATATACTCCTAACCAGGGGTGGTAGCCATCCAGATGGACAAATGCCCTTCCGCCTGGCTGTGGATTGTTTTGTCGCCTCTTACAATAGGCCACCTGGCCGCAGGTATTAGTATTCTTTTTCCATTCCTACACGGATAAATACATAAGATGGGAGATAGCATCTACAAAACTGCAAAGAATTTCATATTATCAACATAAATATGCACAGTAGCATATGGCTTGTGGCTAGAAGTCGCAAAACACAAAAGGTCACGCTGACCTCATTAGTCGAGCAGTCATTTATTAAGGTAATGACCACCATAACACAATGCAAGTAATTGAATAGAACCACCCGCAGCGACAGAAATTGGATGAAAAGGAATAACACGACTCTCCTTTATTAAATTTGCTTTGAAGTTTCTTCTGTATGATATTAATTCGTCTATACTATTACACAAATACCTGATAGCAAGATAAATCTAGAAATTCATTACTTTAATTTTTTGCCTTGATGGTTAGTTATCATGTCTGCGTTCTTCGCTAGTATCGATTTTACGTAATATTACATAAATTTAGGAACTTTTCACTGCTGATACTCTGTTCAAATACGAAATTGAAAAAAATATAATGAGTATTTTATTGAATACTTCTAGAAATGTATTTGAAATAATATATAGCAGGTGGAAAGAAGATAGACTTGTAGCTCTCTGGGTAACAAGAGAAATGTATGATATTTCAGTGTCAACATTTTTATTGGATCAATTTTCATTCCCAGTATTATTTTCCAAGGTCGCAAGTAAGACCTTCTCTTATTGGATCTACTGATATGGAAAAATCATGAAAATAAATTCATAAAAGAAACAAGGTAAACTAACTCGAAAACATGCAAGCTGAAGTGATACAGGATGGATAATGAAAGTATGTTACAGGACCGATGGCTGATGAAGCAGATAAGTACCGAAGTGCAGACCGCGTATCGGCAAATGCCCTACGGCTCAGTAAATCAATAACCTGAGAAAGTTCGCCGGTAGATACTGTATGAGTATGCCCAGCAGCTAAAATTGTAAAAAGCACAAATTTTAATTACGATTAATGTAACCAAAATTATACTGAACACACGACATTCCCTTCTAACCGAAAACGGAGTATTATGTTAATGTACATTTTATTTGGGTGACAGTAAACAATGGTTTAACGTATATAAATGGATGTCGCACTGACTTAATGGCTTAGTCATGTATCAAAAGAATTCGTATCATAAAATATATACACACAGAACTAAGACTGAAATTAAATAATAGTAACGATACATCTGTCACTCCATCGCTGAATTTTCATAATAATTAAGTATACAAAGTTACAAGCACATTTTGTACTTCGAAACAGAGAATACGAGAGGCTAGCGAAGAGTTATTAATATCTCAATAAGTAAAATTTATTACGTGTTGCTCACCGTATGACATTACAGTGAGCGGAAAACTAAGGGGGTAAATCTCGTGAGTGTATCATTATCAGCATCACTTTGTTCTTAAATCCTTTATCTTCTTAAGAATTTCTTCTATTTAAGCGCCCCGTTGATAACAATGAGTGACATTGTAGCCAAAAATTAATGTTATAATACAAGTTTAAAAAAAATGGAGATTGCGGACAATGATGCACTAGATTACCTTAGGTCTTTTCTATGTATCTTAGAACAAGCATAGGGATATACAGATACGTATGTTACATGGATACATGCTTATTACAGTGATAGTATCCGAATTATTCTTAAGACGTTTACGTTTCTGTTTTGACTTGTTGTTCTCTGTAAACCTTCTGAATCTATTTATTTTGTATTCATATATAGTTCAGATAAAAAAGAAAATCGTGTTAACAATGAAAGGGGTGACGAATGTGGCCAAAATAGAATGGAATATTAATGGTAATACGACAAAATGCCTTAAATGTCGATGACTTGATATCAAAAAGATTTTATATAGGTACTTACACATTTGTTCTTAAAAAGTAACATTCTTCGCCATTTAAGATTATAGTTATAATATTTATATATTAACTTATTTTCATATTTACTTTGTTTCCAACTGAGGTAAGTTACATGCTTTTTCTATGATGTGGTTTACAATTTTAGGATGGGACCACGGTTATACTGACTTTTAAGGCCAATGCACTCTCTTTTCTTTCACCTTCTCCCAATCATTAGGGTTCAATACAGTATGTTTTTCCTTTCATACTTCTCTATTCGGCCATAAACCCTCTGGTACACCGCAAATCATTGTTACTTTTCACATAAATCATTTGTGTCAATGGCGCCCAATGACTGGTGTTCTTACGTGATAGTTCTCAAGTTTAACGTTCTTTTTAATCACATAATTTTTAATCCCTGTTCATAATATGCATGAATAACTAAATCACATTCCTTTTAATTTTTTAGTCACATATACAATTGTCAAATACCTCATTAAGTATGTAGTAACGTCATATATGGTACAGAGCAATAACATAATGAACCTGTATGTTTAGAATGATCTTAGACTTTTTATGCATCATTATCAGCACTAGAAATTTTTGTGGTTATGTTAAAAAAGCATTAATATTGTTACAACTTAGATGCCGACAAAATCAAATTCACACCTGCATACCTGTAAAAACACATTTTATTACCTTCTTCTTTTCTTCTTTTGTTTACTTGTTTATTGACTTGCGTTTACTAATTATTCTAGAGAACAGTCCATTGTTTTATTGTACTCGTTTATGGCCGTTGCGGTCGACTCATTAGCCAGGGGAGTCGGATTTAAAGTACAAACTGATTCTGGTAAATTCAGTCCACGCGGCCGGACGGACATATTGCATCTATGCAGTATATAGCAATGGCCCGATAGAGGGACAAGGCAGTCGAGCGATTACCACGAGCGAAGTAAGACGAGTGTACTACGATCGGGAAACTTTTAGTGACGGACTTTGCGCATTTTATGGAATTACGACCTTCTGCATTACGTTTGGACTTGTTGTGTTCGGTTATATTTGTACCTGTGTTATACGTGTTTATATAGTTCTAATAAACTCTATAGTACTCCCAACGGCATTTTAATTCGAGTTCTGCAACTCGTAACAATATAACGCGAGTGAAACCACAGCGAAAGCAAAGTATCAACTAATTTCTCTAAAGTTATCTGATACTACGCAGATATAAACTACGTAAGTAAATATATCTTGTTCTCGCCCTAAACAAATGTTCCTAATTTTGTTGCTCATTTACTTAATTTATGGCCCTTTCTGTAGATAAGTGGCCCATATTTTATCGCCCTAAATTCTGCCCCATTTGTTAGAAAAAAATCTTAAAATATAAACAGTGCTTTCCGCTTATGCAATCTATACACAAAAATCTGTTAAAATATTTTAGGATATAATGTATATGGTCAGAAAGTATGGAAAGCACTCCCACTCTGACTCTATAAATCAAAAATTTTATTCTTCTTTCTTCTCCGTTTCAATTCTGCAAGTGTCAGTCAATGTTACAACTTCATGAGATGATATAATAACAAAAATAATTGATCTTGCTCACAAAATTACTGCCAAGTGGAAGTTAGTTAACCTTTACAATATTTGTACCGGTAGAAGTTTCTCTGATAATATTATCCGCAAGAGTTAACTTGAGATCTGAGCGGAATGCACGCTCCCCTCCCGATCCCCCGCCTTCTTGTCCCTCTCGACATCGATGTGTACGATCGAGTCAGTACTTCGCGTTTACGTCATCCGAGCGAAGTCTCAAGTTAACTCTTGCGGGTTGTAACAACTAATTACCAATTGCAAAGCTGTTTAATTTATAGTTATTGAACCAGTTTATAAAATTTAGAATTCTCTTTAATTTCAACATATAATGAATTTCTATTTACACACAAACTAAAAATGTTGTCATTGGCATATTTTCTCGTCAGTGATGTAATGCATTTTCGATAATCACCGAAACCTATCTAAAAAAAGACATCTCAGCAATTTTTTTATTTTTTTTTATTGCAGGAGTTCAGCAGACAGGCAGACTTGATGGAAAGCGGTTATCATCACCTATGGACATTTGCAACACCAAAGGTGCTACAAATGCGCTGCTGCTCTCTTACGGGGGACTGGATCCTGGTCACTAATGCTGGAACACAGGGGTGGTGACCAGGGGTGGTAGCCATCCAGTCGGGCAAATGCCCAACCACCTGTCTGTGGGTTGTTTTGTCGCCTCTTACAACTGGCCGCCCGGCCGCAAGAAATTGTATTCTTTCTCCGTTCCTGCACGGATAAGGCTGTGGGTTGTTTTGTCGCCTCTTACGACAGGCCGCCCGGTCGCAGGAAATTGTATTCTTTCTCCGTTCTTGCACGGATAAGGCTGTGGGTTATTTTGTCGCCTCTTACGGCAGGCCGCCCGGCCGCAGGAAATTGTAATCTTTCTCCGTTCCTGCACGGATAAGGCTGTGGGTTGTTTTGTCGCCTCTTACGGGAGGCCGCCCGGCCGCAGGAAATTGTATTATTTCTCCCTTCCTGCACGGATAAGGCTGTGGGTTGTTTTATCGCCTCTTACCACAGGCCGCCCGGCCGCATTAATTGTATTCTTGAAATTAAATTGAAATTGAAATTGTCTGTCTTAGGCTTGGTAACTGTTGCTCACCTGTTTTCTTAGCCAAAATTAGAATTCGTGATCACTCACTCTGTGAATGCGGCTTAGGAACTCTACACCACATTTTTTTTTGTCCCAAAATTATTACTCTCCTGTATGACGTTTTACATAAAAAGCTTCCTCGCCCTATCAATTCGAACTTCCTTCTCACCCTTGACAAAAACCATGTATATACTTTATGTAAATTTATATCAATTAATAACATTTATCTATAGTGTAGTTAGTCTAACCTATATGTGTTTTGTTCTGTTTACAGGTATACAGAAAACCTTACTGTACAATGTCGCGGTCAAAAATTCTTATATAGAGCTTAATTTGCTACATTAGTTCACCTGTCATTTTTCGTATTTACGGCGACATTGGCAAAATCAATGCCAAAGGCGTTGGAGCCAAAATCAACAAAAGTCAAGTCACTTTCGATAACAAATAGATTTAATAAGTACATACCATGGAAGAAGATGTCTGCGATAAACAGAACTTTTTCAATCATTACAACCTCATTTCATTACTACATAATATTATTATAAATCACACATGTCACTCGCCTTACATACGTCTAACATAAATATTACTCATAAATAATATATATAAATTATAAACATAAAAAGCTGTTAAACACAAAATATACCTCTGAAATCGACACAGCCTTTTAGATTTACTATATTAACAAAACAAATAGTATTCTTTTTCCATGGTATACCTATACATATTTTATCTCTTAAAATGTTCTAGTTATCATTACAAAAGATAGAATTTTCAGAATGTAAGATGTGAAAAGAAATAAAAACTAAAATTTGCATTGGGAAATGATTCCGAAATACAACTCTGCAGTATTGCTCTCTGTACACTATTCTCAATATAATCTAGGATGCAAACGCTAGCAATGGTGCAGCGTTAGAGGAATACATAATAACGTATAATATTGCTGTTTATAATACAGTACTGCAGTTTGAGATAGCTTTGCATTGTGACCAAGGTCTTTTGTACGTTAGACTAAAGATCTATGCTACGAGTAAATGTGAATTTGTTACAATGTTTATGTTTGTTTGCACCTTCATCGCGTTGTAATGATTTGTATCATCATATTTATATATATATATATATATATATATATATATATATATATATATATATATATATATATATATATATATTATTGTAGGAGTTCAGCAGACAGGCGGACGGCCCACTTGATGGAAAGCGGTTACCATCGCCTATGGACATTTGCAACACCAAAGGTGCTACAAATGCGCTGCTGCTCTCTTAAAGGAGACTGGAACCTGGTCACTAATGCCGGAACACAACACAAGGTTGTTATGGCGGCATACTCTAGACCAGGGGTGGTCGCCATCCAGTCGAGTAAATACCCTACCACCTGGCTGTGGGTTGTTTAGTCGCCTCTTACGACAGGCCGCCAGGCCGCAGGAAATTGTATTCTTTCTCCGTTCCTGCACGGATAAAATTATTGTTACGAGTTGCAGGACTTGAATTAAAATCCCGATAGAATTACTATAGAAATTATTATAACTATACAAACACGTATAACACAGATACAAATATAACTGAACAAACAGTGCAAACGTAATGCATGATTCAATAACACGCGCAAAGTCCATCACTAAATAGATTACCGAATGTACACAAGTCTTGTCTCGCGGCTGGTAATCGCTGGACTGCCTCATCCCTCCATTGAGCCATTGCTTTATACTGCACCGATACAATATGTCTTCCCGACCGCGTGGACCGAATTTCTTAAAATCAGTTCGATACACCTGGCTAATGACTGCCATAAAAGATTACAATACACAATGGGCTGTTTTCTAATTACAAATTTTCAACACAACGTAAACAAAAGAAGTCATAATGCGGAAAGGTAATAAAGTGTGCTTTTATGGTATGCAGGTGTGAATCCACTTTTTTCGGTCGTAACATTATAATAAACATATAGCTATATGTTTATTATGTTTAAATAGTTGCATTTTATCACTATATTTTATATATAAATATAACTTATGTGTATATTTATATATATAGTATAGTTATATATTTATTATTAAAATGTAAGTAATCACACAATACTTATGTATATCACCATCGCTACTCCTAATCAGCAATATTCCTGCCACGGGTTGTCTGGAAGAGTTCGCTTTTTAACGATAAGACCGCCCTTTGTACACAATTAGAATAATGCTTGTTTCGTAAGTTTTCTTTTCGTTGTCTGTGTATCTGGTGTATAGTTTTATTAATTTATGATATTGAGTTATGCTCTCAACAATGACCGTGCGAGACTTTATATTCACGTTTTCAGAACTCTGAAAGATATGGAAATGAAAATACACAGTAATTTAAGACAAAATCCTATTTTAATCATTAACAGACCAAAAAGTCAGAAACTTGGATTTTACATAAATATCAAATATATAATAAATACTTTTCACTTAAATTTTGATTTTGGCGTTTATTGAGATATCACAGGCAGGCGCTTCAATTTCATTTATTGACACAGATAACAATGATGATAGGGCAAATGATAGGAAAATAATGTATTTTTCTTAGAAATAGGACACGTAGCCTAATATAAGAAATTGCATTAATGCATTATCATAAACATTAGTTTATAAATGTCCTTTAGATATGAAGGGGATGGAAGCTTTAATATTTTATAAATATATTATCAGATATTAAATTTGCAAATTTAAAGAGATTTAAATATGTATTATCATCATAATATTAAGATGCGGCTTCAATAAATTGCAAAGTCACGAAGGGCCGTCTCAAGTAGATTGTGTATGACATGTTTCATCGCAATAATATCTTCACGAAACAATATGTGCTCTTTCAATATGGTTTTTTTTTTTAAATTGACATTACAAAGTAATATACACTTTATAATATGTATTAAGACTGTTCAAATTGTATGAGAGCTTTAGAAACATCTATACTATACACATAAATCTTGCTGACGTAAGACGCTAAAGCTAAACGCGCACTAAGATTTATTAATACGGGAATAAGCTGTAAAAGGCTGGGTCCCGTATTAAACCATCCATCTACCTAACCTAGCGGTTAAGCAATATATTTAGACGCGCTAATGGTACGAAATATTATACGATTTGAGAAAAGTATATGAATAATATATCATTTATGAAGGACGATATAATTATGCACTACATTTCTATTCCTGTTAAAGATCGGTGAAAGTCAGATTTTGTGTAAACCCCTGAAGAACATAAACACGAACATGCGGAAAAAGGATTTATAAATCTAAATAAATTTAAACTAAACTGCTTGAATAAGCTAGTATATTAATAAAAAATTAAAAATTATTGCTACTAGAAAATAAAATAAACTAAACAATCACACGGTTTAATATGATATAAAGTTACTCATTACATACTAGTGTCTATCATTAGAACCATCAGCTGTAACGTAAAGCACGAATCCTATAGACGAGGGACCACTATCGTACCAAAGCTTACACTCTACAGCTAAAGAAACACCTAAAGTAAAATTTGTTATTTTAACTGCAATCAACGGTGACATATCTTCAGTATCCAATGGAAACAGATCTGGGTCAATTCCTGGAGGGTATGGATAGTAATTTAATCTTCCAATGTGTTCCCTATCATAGGAATCGCATCCACTACAATAAAACCATAGTTTCTTTGCGTCTTTTTGTATCCATTCCTTGACTAGTGCCGGTGCTGTATGTATTTTACTCGAGTTTAATTGCAAAGGCTTTCCTGCCCATTTCCACTGTCTATTGATCCTTAGTAAAATACATGGACTCTCTCCATAGCCATATGGTGCTTGGGCACAAGGTCCTAAATAATTCAAATCTTTTTTTCTCCTATTAACTAATAACAGTCTATCAATAGCGCGTACATACTTTTCATAATCGACAGTTTCACCTCTTCTGTACCAAATTATGGGATATATGTTTTCTGCAGTCGGCGTTGCCGTTATTCCAATGCCTTTTTCTGAATATGTCAGCAGTAATATCTTATCAACTGCAGTATAGTCTACTGTATGTTTTAATATCATAAGCGAACCATATAAGAATACCATAGTATATGTTGTTAGAAATATTAAATACATGATCGAATATCCAAGAATACATGCCCAACTCTTCGCTGTTCTACCGCAGAATGTTTTCTTATGTTTATCGTATACGAATCTGCAAAATCTCTTTTTTAACGGTTCTTTATTTTCTTCGGAAGTTTGTAGTTGGACTATTTTTGATGTAGTCGGCAACGATAACGGGAGTGAGGGGTCACGTGTTATAAGTTTAGGGGATGACGGCGGCTTTATTGATTTCTTCAGAGGTATTGGCTTATCTTTTACTTTTTTTCCCATCGTTCCTATTTATTATTATTTAACTGTTACATGATTGACACACCTGTAAACGCGACGTAAACTGACAGTTACTTGTTGCTCAAAATCATCACGGTCATGAATAATGTCACTGAATATTTGATTAGAAAGGTTGGTTAACATTGTTAGTGTTACTAAAGGAAGTAAAGTTCCAAAGACCGTAATATCTAAGTAGCATATTTTATGTTATTTTTTATTTTACTACTTTTAGGCTTGAGCCTTCGTATTTCATAGTATAACAACATACTCAAAGTGGATTGAAGTATTTTACACATCGGAAATTTCAAGTTTCTTCAAGATGATTTCCTTTACCATTAGTACGTGTTAATGATAACAAGTTACACAATAGGTCAGATAAATTGCCTAAGCGATTTGAACCTACGTCTCTGGAATAAGACACGGGCACATTAGTTAATATAACTTATAACTTATATATAATAACTTTAGCATTTACTGGAATCAAATGGATATGTACTCGACTGTTAAGCGGCAACGTTTTGGATGAAAGAGTTTGTGGTTGTGATGTTTTGGACTAATTTAAATCGGTAATTAATCCTGGAATGTCAAGAATATCTAAGCTGACCATAAAGAGATCCGAAGTCAAATATCAATAACAGTTGTTTTCCGTTATCTTTATTCTTTAATATGCGTAGTCCAACAAGAACTTGGCGGATTTTTAACTTTCAGTTTCTTATCCGTTGAAACATTGTTGTAGCTATTTGTATTACGTATTTATAATCAATCATGCCTTTTACGTCTATTTATTTTAATCAATTTTGTACAGCACCTAACTCTATTGTTTTAAATGTCCATAGACATGGGATTGCTTAGAAGTGATCGCTATGAGCGATAAGAATGCACTAATTTAAATGCATACGTGTTTATCAATGTCCATCTGGGATCATATAAATTACGTCGTTAATTAGCTACATATTACTGTACATAAATACGTTATCTATCAATGTTTAATGCTATTAACAATGTCGTATCACCATTAATTCATTGCTATATATTTTTGAAATGTTCACTAATACTAACATTATTCGAGATGTAGCAGTAGCATAATAATTGTTGTTCTTTACATTAATGGTGAACAAAACAGTTTTTCATTCGTTCATCTTGTTTTACTATAATGGAAAATATTATTACGACCTTTGGGATCTAGTGTTCTTAGCGCGGGTCGTTTAACTCACTGGGCAGTAGAGATACCAGTTTTAAATCCCAGTAGGGAACTATCAGAAGTGGCCTATCTTTTATATGCTCTCATTTTTGTGTTACTAGGAATCGGACTTAGTGAAGTTCTTTGTATATACACAAGCATAAATTACTTACTTTAGACATGTATAATTTGTAATGTATATAATTTTGTAGACTTTCTTAACCGATTAATTTAAAGTAGAGGTAAAACGTAATTTACTCATTTCCTTCTACTTTCACTTTGATTCAATCATTACCTACCAACCAACCAAGGTACTCAAATATTAATAAAAATAGAATATATATATTCTATTCCAGTCTCCTTTAAGAGAGCAGCAGCGCATTTGTAGCACCTTTGGTGTTGCAAATGTCCATAGGCGATGGTAACCGCTTTCCATCAAGTGGGCCGTCTGCCTGTCTGCTGAACTCCTGCAATAAATATATATATATATATATATATATATATATATATATGTCGGGTTTCGCGTCGCCGACAAGGAGGAGCGAACGGATAGCGCTCCGAGAATAACACAATAATACTCTGAAATATTATAATCAAAGTTTATTACACTAGAATTATCACAATTACGATATTAAATATTGCACAATAATACACAGAAATATTAGGACAACTTCAAGAGTTGCATCCACGCTTTGTCAGGTGTCGAGCAGCAATTTGCCCTTTAAGAATACCGCTATTATCAAGCAGTAATTATCGACCACAATATATTATGTGGTCCTGGTCCAAGACTGTCATTGTAGACTGTCCGGCGTAGACTTCCGATTCAATACTACAGATTCAAGACAAGACTGCCGGTTCAATACTGCCAATTCAAGACTGCCCCTCCTCTGCCCGAACATCGCGTTTTAACAGGTCCTTGTAGCGCGCCGCAGTGACACCATCCGGTAATGCTGTGGCGCCACTTTAGTAACACTTCCTGTATAAAAACCAACTTCCGCCATACGTATTAACTTCCAACATTCGGTTACTCCATTTCCGATATCCGTTAGCTTAATAATAAATGCTTCTACATTGACATCCGGTTAAACAACTTCCGAATACTACATGAAAGAATACTCTATCCGGTTATTGACTACTTCCGTCATATGGTTATTTTATAATAACAAATACGATTCCGACATATATATATATATTTGCATTGCATAACATTAAGATACAGTTTAAGTACAGAATACAATATGCGGTTTTAGAACTTAAATTAGTTTTTACTCCAATCAGTAGAAAACAAATATCTAATATACTTTGCTTTCAGAGATTTTAATTGACAAAAATGTCTACGTTAATCACGTCCCGTAGCCAATTCTTGGCTTTCTCTTACCAGTCCTTTCTGACAAACCTGCATAGGTTATCGCTTCCTCGGGATAAAGGCTAACAGGACTCTTCTCTTCCATCTCTGTCATGTTATTGTCATCTACGGTCGCTGCAATTCACTTTAGTAATTTTCCGACCTATGCCTTAATTATCCTAGAAATATCTTTGTTTCTGTTCCATTAGTTAAAGAAACTTCTATCGCACTTCGCTTAGAATAGAGCAGATACTTAATTAATAATATTATAATAAATACATGTGCCGATGGGCTCATCATATTATTATGCTGGGGCTTCATCTGCGTTAAAGATTTAGCCTGTGGCCGAATGTGTCTTATTTAAAATAACATCGTTAACGCATAGCCACATTAATGTCATTTACAATGTCGCATCTCAAATAACCCATCGACATATCTGCGTGAAACGGCTTCAATCTTAACACTAACGCAGATGAAGCCCCACTTTTAAGTACAACTGATTTACTGGTTCATCGTAGTCGAGTTATTTTAAAACCAGCTGAGTGACTTACATAATAACATTTTCGTAACCTTTGATGTCCTTGAAACTCTCTGTCCTCTTATAATTTACTAACATTTTAGTTATGTCCTGTTGTTAGTAGTATGTGCACGCTAAGCAATCAATGTGGTGGCCTATGTTTGTATTTACGCCTGTTGGGTGCGGCTGCTTGTCTGTAAACTTTGTACTCACACACTTTATGAGTGGCCTAGACCGTAGGTTGCTAACGTGTGGTTTCTAAGTATTACACAACTTCAACTAGCGTGTAATGTAAACAAACTATTCAAGTTAATTACGAAACTGCTTATGAAATCTCATAATACCTAACCACGATGATTATATTATATAAAACCATATTCCTAGCTGGCTAATGTAAATGAAAGAACATTTTTAAGTAAAAACTGTTTACCACGGACTAACTACACGAAAATGATTTTTTTCTAACGATAATTGAAAATTTACATAACAATGATATCCTATATTAATAGCGCTCTGCTTTCGGTGTTCTCAGAAATAAGTATGTGGTTTCAATATCCGGTTTCTATCAGGTTGAGATGGGAAACAGAACGGAGCCGCAGCATTCGGCTCTTATTTTCTTTCTAGGAGCGGGTTTATAAAGAATTTATTCCTTCGCCTTTAAAAACAAATAGGTTTTATTTTGAAATTATATTTTCAAAGTGCCTAAATTTTGATTTTGAACATTTAAACCTCCGGTATCGCAAAGTTCTAGGAAAATCTTGGATAGAAAATTCTTCAAAATTGTTTGTCCAGCAGTGTATTGGCAGCATAAAAACGATCCGGTAGACGAATTAATTGTGGTAGCAGGGCTTTGAAATGGCAGTCTGCATGGATACTACCGTGTTTCTTATTTTATTCGTCAAATAGTTTATGGTGAAAGTCTGAAATGTTATAGGCGATGATGTTTGCCGGAGTTGGTGAGTGCCTCATATGTTTTTTTTTTGATAATTTTTTATATTACGAAGATAAGCTAAGGTCTTCGAAAACTCTCCTATACATACAAACGGTACCAAAATAAAATACGAAAGTTAAAGCTAGTAGTAATATAAAATATTGACAGTCAGCAAATTTTGAAATTAAATGACCTTTCTGCATTCGTCGAATCATCTCATATTACGAGTGGACAGTTCTTGAGGTTCGCTGTCCTTTACTTATAAGTCCAATTCTACTATTCCAAACAATCAATTTTTAACCATTGAAAATATCAATAGGTACTATTTTAAATAATGGCATATGACAGTGAATCAAAATTTAATATACATAAACATACTTATTAAATTATATTGTTAGAAATTTGAATGTAAAGAAAAGAATACATACATACATACATAACTTCACGCCAGTTCCCTTGCGGGGTAGGCACGAACAACAGAGCGCCATTTAGGCTTATTCTTACATACCTCACTTGCTTCTTTGACATTCATAACTCTTGTCATGCACGCTCGTCTGTTTTTAAGGCTCCTGACATCACCTTCTGATAGTACACGATCAATTTGATCATGGAAGGTGTGTCGTGGCCTTCCACGACTTCTGCATCCATCCACTTTTGCATTGTATATCTGTTTATTCATTCTTTCATCATGCATTCTTTCCACATGCCCGAACCACCGGAGCATTCCTTTCCTTACCTTCACCCCGACACTCTCTTTCAGACCAACTCTCTTTCTTACTTCGGTATTACGAACGCGGTCCACAAGCGTCACTCCGCAGATTTTGCGCAGTGCTCGCATTGAAAGCAAAGAATTTCGCAAAGAAAAGAATAAATACATTTAATTGTCAAAGGCGATATACACGAGATAAATAAGGCTTCATACATATTAAATCGTATTTTTCTTACTAAAACAAATAGGATATTAGGAAATTATGTGTAAGTAACGAAGATCTTGTAAACCTTTTTCAACGATATAGAACATATTTTATCATATCATTTGAACAGCGCTAAACATTTTAAAAAGGTAATCAGAAATCAGAAATCATTTATTTATAACAAAGTTACACGTCAATTTCAAACTAAAATGTCGAATAGTTTATGAAAGATTTAGAAGATTTTCAGTTACATTTTTGTTAAATTCAAATTCAAAAGTTTTTATTCAAAATAAGTTCCACTGAAGAACACTTTTTGAAGGTCATACATATAGGTTAAAATTTAATTTTACTTCCTAGTCTATGTACACCGCTTCACTACGTGTTATTGCTGTTAAGGAGAAGAAGCGGCAAGAAACTCCTCAGCAACACGTCTAGCTAAAAAATGTTACTAAGCCAGTATTACCTCTAATATTTTTGCTTTAGTGATCAGTGTATTGGAACTTCTTTGTAGAGCTACCAGAGGTTCAACTTAGGCCTATGCTTAATGTCAACATACTTTCACATGCCCGGATCTTGAATTATTACCGACGGGGGCAAAAACTAAAAATTGCCGCCCCTGCTCGCCTGCCTATTTTTACCTTAATCATCATCATCATTTCAGCCATCAGACGCCCACTGATGGACAAGCGTGCGTCTGTAGTTTATAACCTATGCCTACGCGCCCCGCGAAAAGTGTTTTATGTGCTTAAAGTACTGGACGTCTCAGTTGTCATAGTTGCGTTAATGCTGAGCTGTGTATTTGTCTGCGAAGTTTGAATGGGTCCCAGTCCCCCCTCCTCCCATATCCGAGCCTGTATTTCCAAAAACATTGAATTTACCTACTAAAAAAAAGTTTCAACTTTTATTGTAAAACTAAAACAAACTTCACTTGCGTATTATTCCTCTATTTCTATATTATCACATCAGTTCGCTAGAGGACAACATATCGGCTGTTTACAAGATCACGGCCCTGTTTTTCACCATCCGATAACAATTTTACAACCACAGATATATATATAGAGAAGACCTATTCGTAATAATTGAACAAAGATCTTTCATCCTATCTTGGCCTTTAGAAGAAAACACCGATTTTACGCCGTCGTTTTCTTAGATTAAATCTTAACAAAAGAATTCAATTTGAGACATGTTCTTGCCTTTATTTATAAAATATGAAGGATTTTTTGAATACTTGGATCTAATTGGCTTGGTTCTTGGCTATGATACATGGATCGAAATTTATTTACTAACTAAACCCACGGCTTCATTCATGTAGTGTTTACTGAATTCTATAAATTATAATAATAACATCCCACATGGAAGTGATAAATGGCATAACGTCAGAAGTAGGTTCGGTGAACCTGTAGCCCACTTCTCTACACCCCTTAGCCACTCACACTCATGTTGCCCCTGTGTTCTATGGAACTTTTTGGGGCCCATGCAGGGAGTGGAAAGTTACCGTCTGCCCATTTTTCCATGTTTCCTGAACATTCCGACGGGCAGATACCATAGTCCCCATATTCCCAGACCCCTAGTACCACTAGCAGTTCACCCCAAGCCCGGTACTTTTTGTCCTCATTTCCCACAATAGTCCTACACTGGCCGGGGCTTGTCCTTGGGTACATTATTATATGGTATAGACAGGAATAATCGCCGGTCAGTGGCACGCCACATTTACATTAAATTTGTCAAGGGGCCTCTACGTGTTGGCCTTCCTATGGCCCCACGCAAGTCCTCCAAAAATCCAGGACATTTTTATGGCCCGTGGTCTGCGAAGATATCCCATAAACGTCCCACTGCTGGTCTCGGGCCTTCCACTATAGGGGATCGGACAGTATACCCGCCACGCATGTCCAAGGTGGCTTGGCAGGTTTGACACATCGGTTATCTCTATGTACTGGTTTCATCACGATGTTTTCTCTTAGCGTTCTTAACACATAGTAATTGTAACAATATGCACATTAGTCAGAAACTGCCTAAGTGGTGCATGCTTTCCGGCCAGGATTAGAACCCGCGCCCTTTGAGTTTGGGACGCATATGCTAGCCATTACACTACCACAACTTCAATCTGTCAATTATCGAAATGGGATTTATACGAAAATTTAACACAAAATTCCTGTTTTTGTTCTTAAAATTTTCATTGTAATCTGTTCAGCAATTTCGGAGCTTAGAGACAGGATTCCTAAAAACTTCTTTAAAAATCTTAAAGAACTTACAAAGACTTACTTAAAGAACAAACTTACTCTACCTCAATATAAATAAAACCGATAATAGTTAGTTTAATTATTTTTTACCTATACCACCTCTATACACTACTCTTTCTACAATTTATACACATTTTTTAAAACTAATATTTAAAAATTCAACAAAAGTAAGGTAGTTTCAGGTTTTTTGCATTTGGAAAACACACGTATTGAAATTGACTTTTAGTTTAGTTTTATTTATACGTAGGTTAGTCCATTTGTTTTGATTAAAATCACGATGGTCAACGAGTTTCGTTCTGAATATTCATTGAACCGGCCATTCCTATGATAGGGTTATCCAAACAATGCCAGATATATGTACTAGGTAAAGTCATTGATTGAAGTGCTATACATAATACAGTGGGGATGATGTTATGGTTATAGTAGTATAGTGTTCATATAGATGTATAGGTATATTCGGCCCTTGCAACAAAACCTATCTTATTAGTACTTAGGTATATACTCTTACATCTGTCATATAAGATATCCTTTATTTTGTTTATGAATGAATGAATGAATGAAAACACTTTATTCTTCACCAAAAATTAAAACTACGTTCGTAAAACTAAGTACAGTAAATGTTAAACAAAGGGCGACCTGATCACTTAAACGACTTAAAGCGATCTATTCTAGGCAACCCCCAAAACTAAGGAAAATATTAAGACAACAGTGGCAGTGAAGACAATAAATAAAAGGGAAACATTCCAAGAATAAGTAAAAACGAAATAAATAAATAATAATATACGTTATATACTATACAAAAATAAGATATATCATACTATATATAGACTCAGCAGCATGTTTTAGACTTGTGAGGACCAAAGATATTTAGTAACCATCAGATTAAAAGACAATATGGATTTAGCTTGTCGGATGTTGAGTGGCACTGAGTTCCATAAACGGACAGCCTGTACCGTGATAGAGTTATCAACGAAGGTAGAAGTGTGTACAGGTGTCATTAAAGAGAGATTATTACTTTTGTTTACCTTTATTTTGTTTGTATGTGTGACTAATACAATTTAAGAGAAATTATACCGTTATACTATGGTGTAGTAAGATCACTATACATGTAGCAAGAGGTGGAAAAAAATAGGGACATAGAGATCTTGGATACCATTCAACAGGTCTATAAAAATCACAACGATAATTCGTATTGACTTTTTTAAAACAATATATTGTGCTGAGATATACGCTTCTAAATTCGTGAAATGTCTTTTTCCATCTTTTGAATTATGAAACGGAAATATTGGAGATGATAGGACTAAAAAAACCCTCAACAAAATTAGCTTGGACAATTTTTAATAAATAAATAATAAATAATCGTCAGATAAAAGTTATCAGTGGAATTAATTATACCCTAACTGAATTCAAAAGTGAAAGAATTCTGTTTCATTCAGGTAAAAGTCATTTTAATTTTTACCCATGTTGTAGTTTATTCTACGAATAAATTTTATCAGGTGATTGAAAAACCGACCCTTACGCATCAAAATAAATTATTCACGGTTAAAGCTACATAGCTTTTTATTATTTATGTAAATTAAATTAAATTGTAAACTACCTTAAAAAATGACATATCTTTTTTTTTATTGCCAGGGTTCAGCAGACAGGCAGACGGCCCACTTGATGGATAGTGGTTACCATCGCCTATGGACATTTGCAACACCAAAGGTGCTACAAACGCGCTGCTGCTCTCTTAAGGGAGACTGGAATCTGGTCACTAATGCCGGAACACAACACAAGGTTGTTATGGCGGCATACTCTAGACCAGGGTTGGTCGCCATCCAGTCGAGCAAATACCCTACCACCTGGCTGTGGGTTATTTTATCGCCTCTTACGACAGGCCACCCGGCCGCAGGAAATTGTATTCTTTCTCCGTTCCTGCACGGATAACATACGACATAAAAATACAAATATATACATACAATAAAAAAACATTAAAATCCGTCCAGCCCCACCAGACCACTGACGCAGAGCAGTATGTATACTTAGAAGGCACCAGAATTACCCTGCTGGATACAAAAGTTAATTTTTTGAGCGAGATAAGCTCCAGCCTTTGTCACCTGTTGCCTCGACTAGTCATTATTAAATATACTTGGACGGTTTGTGAGCACTGTGACCCAAAGTTTTAAAGCCGATTTAATACATTCAATATTGCATTGCCTTATCAAGCGGTTGCAGGCTAATCCGTAAAAACGAAGATGAATCGTTTGTTAATAAGAAAGAAAAACACTCAAACAAAAACCCGCACACCATCAACAATGAATTTCTTTTGTTCGATGTCTTCGGTTAAATCCATTGTCCCCAAAGGAGGGAGCCCCTAACATGATCCGGGCATAACGAGCGGAAAACGGATAACCGGATATGAGACAACCAGCGATAGCATTTATACCCGGACATTTTATGTGATTCTGTGATATTGGATTGTAAGGAAAGCTATCGTCACAACAATTGCTTGTACTGTTTTCTTGAAACCATTTGTAGGATAGTGGTCTACCAGCCATACGATCTGAAAGTCTTGAATGCCCGGTAAATTTATTTCGCAAATGGCGTCCAAAAGTTATTATGACAATGGCAAAAAAATCTAGCACAAAAAAACCGATTCAAGAGTAACAAAAAAATTAATAATTCAGTGCCAAATAAAACATAAAAATGACTACATATATTTTGCAAATTTGTTGTTTTTTATGATTTATTTGGCTTTTTCTAGCAATTTTAAGTTACGTGTATGGTATCTAATAACAATAAAATCAATATGATACTATCTTGAAGCTATATTGAATCCAAGGTAATATGAATGATCAAAATCGGTCAGAATCAGGGAAGTTATGGCTGAACATACATAAACAAGCGTAACTTAACTTGAGACGCATGCATGGCTGCTAATTTATTTAACCAAAATATAAATGTTTCAAATGACAACGACAACAATTTTCTTAAACGCAAATTCTTTTGAAATATTAACTAAGAAATGCCTTACAAAGACAGTTAGTAATTCAAATCACTCAGTATATAAGCAAAGAAACCAGTAAGAATTGTTAATG
This sequence comes from Dendrolimus kikuchii, assembly GCA_019925095.2. NCBI lineage: Eukaryota > Metazoa > Arthropoda > Insecta > Lepidoptera > Lasiocampidae > Dendrolimus > Dendrolimus kikuchii. Next base: position 18,926,895 of record CM034397.1, read on the forward strand.
ACCGCATCCCATTGAGCTTTCAATACAAGATTTCGTTTTGCGAGTTTTCCCACTTCAGTAGCGTTTCAGAGGCTGAAGCGAGTGGACGTTCAGTCGCGACTGTTGTGAAGTAACTTTTTCGTAAATTAAATTTTGAGAACTACTTGTAATTGTGGACTTTTTAATGTGTGTCATGTGATTTTTTGTTTTGATTATATATAATATTCAATGCCTGGTAAGTAATCTTGTTTTTTATGGTCCCTAATACTATACAAAAATTTAGAGTATGCTTGTTTGTTTCTTATCAGGTCTTTACGAATTAAACAATTATAATGAAATTTGCTATATAATAATAACGAATGTTTTATATTTGATAATGATAAAAATAGAAATTTATATATCAGATGATATATAACTGTCATAGATTCCGAAGTAAATAATTATAATTTTAATACATTATGCATATTTTTGAATAACGTTCATTTTATTCCTTTTAAAATATCTTTAAATTAAAAAATGAGTCAAAAATGTTATATAATAAAGTGTTAGTCCACATGGTCCACAGTTTCGTATGTACATTGTTTGACAATAAAATCTATTCTATTATGTTCTAAAATAACGTATATCAACAAAACAATGCGCAGTGTTAGTTAAAATTATTCTCAGAAGCAGGTTTTATTACCCCGAATAAATATAACTCAGTACAACAACAAGGGGACGAAATAATATATATTACATAAAGCTTCCATCATGAGTTTTCACAATGGTTTATCGAAGCCTCAATTATCCTTATCGTCGCTTCGATAATGGCCGCTCAGTAATCTCTCTGATAGTGATAATGTGATGGAAGTTGTGTTTTGAAAATGCTAGTTCATTGATATTTTATTCATTTTAACATTCGGCATGTTGTTTAATATTTTGACAAAGTTTTATATCGTTCCAATTAGGATGTTTTGTCCTACTGAAATCTAAGTATTGTTTTTTTGTTTCAACGTCTAAACGTCATGAAGCCACGCTGGAATCATTATCTTGATTAAGCTCTTAAGGCCGGTTCGACCGGTATGATACCACGCGCTCACAGAATATCAGCGTGAAACGATTAGCTTTGAGCTAATCGTATTGCGTACGATGTGTGAGAGCTCTGATGGCCCGCTCCCACCCTAGTGTTGCAAACACGCAAAGGCAACGGTAATTATTTTGTATAAGGTGTCCCGCCTAGCTATCTGTTAGTTGCACAATAAAAAAAAATACTCAAACTCAAATCAATAAAATGATCAAGCTAACATAAATGAGTATTTTTCTTTTATTGCATGAATTCAGCAGACAGGCAGACGGCCCACCTGATGGAAAGCGGTTGCCATCGCCTATGGACATTTGTAACACCAAAGTTGCTACCAATGTGCTGCCGCTCTCTAAAGGGAGACTGGAACTTGGCCACTAATGTCGGAACACAACTCAAGGTTGTTATGGCGGACATACTCTAGACCAGGGGTGGTAGCCACCCAGTCGGGCAGTCTTTTAAAGAGCCAGAGCACCATATTTCTAGGAATAACATCTGTATACAACTACATTTATATTAATAATAACCTTGTGGAAACGGAGGTGCCTTATTATCAGTACTCGCCGGAGCCAGTTCTTGAAAACAGTCGTGCCACGCTCTACTGGGATCGATCAGTTATCACGGACAGGACTATTGTAGCCAATAATCCTGATATCATGATAATAGATCGATCTGCGCGACGAGGAATACTCGTTGACATCAGTATCCCGCATGACGATAACCTTGTGAAGAAAGAAAAATAAAAACTAAGTAAGTACTGAGAATTTGCTCAAGAGGTTACCGCTATGTGGCGTCTGGAGTCAACGAGAATTGTGCCGATAGTTGTCACCGTCAACAGTCTTATAGCGAAAAGCCTCGACCGTCATCTAAAGAGGCTTTCGCTGGAAGGCTGGATGAAGGGCCAGATACAGAAGGCAGCACTCTTGGACACGGCACGAATTGTGAGGAGGTTCCTGTCTCTGGAGCCCTAACCACCGGTAGTTTGGACCCTAGGCCCCGCTGGCGGTGATCTGCAAGATTTTATAATTTTTTTATTGAATATGTATTTTATTTTTGATGTATTTTTATAAAAGAATAATGTTATTTATTTCTTTATAAAAAAATGTAAAATTGTTGAAAATCAATAAATACATGAATAATAATAATAACCCGCAGGGGGGCTTTGTGGCGAAGCCTTAGGTGAGTAGCGACACCTCGTACCTGACTTCGGGGGCCAAGGCAAGGCCCCCGCCTCCGTGTTTGCCTTAGCTAGCCGGCACGGAGTGGAGATCGCTAGAGCTAAGACTCAAGCTCCAGGGGTGGAAGTGATAAATGTCTGCCTAACGTCGGAAGTAGCTTCGGTGAACTTGCAGCCCACCTCTCGACACCCCTTAACCACTCACACCCATGTTGCCATGCAGTGAGTGGCGAGTCACCGTCTGCCCATTTTTCCATGTTCCCCGAACATTGCGACGGGCCGAAGCCATAGTCCCCATCTTTCCAGACCCCTAGTACCACTAGCAGTTAACCCCAATAGCCCGGTACTGTTTGTCCTCATTTCCCACAATAGTCTTACACTGGCCGGGACTTGTCCTTGGGTGCATTACTATATGGTGTAGACAGGGATAATCGCCGGTCAGTGTCACGCCACATTTACAATAAATTTGTCAAGGGGCCTCTACGTGTTGGCCTTCCCATGGCCCCACGCAAGCCCTCCAAATGTCCGGGCCATTTTTATGGACCGTGGTCTATAAAGACATGCATGATAATAATAATAATAATATATTATTTCAGACACAAAGATCCATAATTTCACAACAAAAGCTAGTAGTTCATTAATAACAACGTTGCAATTTGAACACTTTAACTGTGTACCGCTGTCAATAACAGCATTTACACTCACTGGTGACTGCGTCATCGTGCAATATACACGGCCTTATTTATGCAAGAATAAATATTTCATTTAAAATATTTCATTTCATTTCATTTCATTGGAAATGTTCGTTATGAGTCGGATGTAATCGGCCTCGATCTCCTCATTTTACTTATTGAAGCTAGTAGTTTCGTACATTAGTCATACAGTAGTTTCATTCTGTATACATCTTAGATCATATAAACGTCTTTATGTATATCATATTGTCCCTCTTTGTCACGTGAGTATCCGTAGAGGCGTTTTTTTTATTGCAGGAGTTCAGCAGACAGGCATACGGCCCACTTGATGGAAAGCGGTTACCATAGCCTATGGTAATTTGAAACACCAAAGGTGCTACAAATGCGCTGCTGCTCTCTTCAGGGAGACTGGTACCTGGTCACTAATGTCGGAACACAACTCAAGGTTGTTATGGCGACATACTTTAGACCAGGGGTGGTAGCCATCCAGTCGGGCAAATGCCCTACCACCTGGCGTTCTTGTACTGTTGTAACATAATTCTGTCCTTCCTCTAAGTTTCATATTATTTGAGGAATAAGTAGTCGCGACATAAATTTTGAACTGATATATTTTAAAATTTTAAAACGTTTCAGTGGAAATTTATTTTGTACGGGACCAATGTACTGGCTCATGCGTATCCTACTCAACATTATATGCTGGCATCAAAATTATAGATCTTGATCACAGCTCTAGAGCTGGATCGATAGGTGTGATACCACACTCTCGCAGAATATCAGCATGTGGTTAGCCTTGAGCTTATCGTGTTTGCACGATGAGTGCAGTTTCGATGGCCCATTTCGCCCTCTCCTTATCCCATCTGCCTATTCTATTGAGTTTACTTAAAGAAATTTATTCTCAAAAGAACGCTACAGTTCACTTATATGATGGTCAAAAATGTATATTCTATCCTAAGTCCTGTAATCTAGAAGCGAGCAGAAATACATAAACAAACTAGGTGAAAAAAAAAAGAAAAATAATAATAAGATAACATTTCAGATAGGTCTTCGGTAAATAAATAAAAAATGTATTTTTTATGAGGCAACAAAACAACCCACAGTCATTTGCCCGACTGGATGGCCACTCCTGGTCTAAAGTATGTCGCCATAACAACCCTGAGTTGTGTTACGGCATTAGTGACCAGGTTCCAGGCTCCTTTAAGAGAGCAGCAACGCATTTGTACCGCCTTTGGCGTTGCAAATGTCCATAGGCGATGGTAACTGTTTTCCATGAAGTCGGCCGTCTGCCTGTCTGCTAAACTACTTACTGCAATAAAAAAATTAAAAAAATTACCCGATTGGATGGCTACACCACCCTTTGTCTGATGTATGCCGCCATAACAACTTTGAGTTGTGATCCGGCATCAGTGACCAGGTTCCAGTTTTCTATTCAAGGCCGATAGCACATTAGGCGCACTTCTGGTATTCCTACTGGCCATAGGCGACGGTAACTACTTTCCATCACATTTGGGCCATCAGCTTGTCTGTTAGACTTCAGCAACAATAAAAATTAACTTCAAAATTTCGTCACTGAAAATTATTTTGAAAAATGTGCATTCAGTGATTTTTCGGTTATAGGGTACTTTTGATTGGACTACTTTTATCTAATTTTGTACCTTAAATCCTTATTAATATTATAAATGCGAAAGTTTTGTTTGTTCCGTTTTCACGGAAAAACTACTGGACCGATTTGGCTGAAACTCGGTATTTTGGATTTAGGATGAACATAGGATACTTTTTATCTCGAAAAATGGGATAGTTTTCGGGATATAAATATATTTATCTCTCGGTTTGTTATACTTTTACGGAAAAACTACTGGACCGGTTTGGCTGAAATTCGGTATAACTATAACTAGAGTTTACCCCGCGGCTGCGCTGTGGGTCAACCTCTAGCGCGTGCCTCTTATATATAATAATAACTAATTCACGGTTTTGAAATATTTTCTTTGCAGAAGGTCATAGTACGCTAAAGAAAATTCGTACAAATATCGGATATATTAGTCTTAGAAAACTCAACACAAAGCCCTACGATTCGTCCAAAACTTTGGTATGTGAAAGGGTTTATTGAATTTTGCTTTGATCCGTCCCCATATTCAAGTTGGGACAAATACCCAACTCTTGCCAAATATGCGTTATTTATTATACCAAACAAGCATGATATGAACAACAACAAGGAAACTCGAAAATTTTCGTTACATTTATATTTACTTACTAGGACATGCCCGCGGCTTCGTTTACGTTTCACTTGAAATTCCCGAGACATTCCCAGGACACAAAATACCGCAGCATTAGAATAGAATGTAAACTACGTTAAAGTGACAGCTAATTTCTATGCACCTGAAGAATTACAAATCGCTCCCGGGAAAAATCCTACGGGATTACCGAGATATAACACATACATTTTATTACATAAAATTTACTATCTAACAGTGAAAAAGTCACATTGGAATTCGTTTTTTTTTTAATCTGGCCATTTTAAATCTTTCCCAGAAAAAGTTCTGCGAGATTTCTAGAATAAAAAGTAGCGCAGATTTTAAGTCTAAAAAGTTGCTGTCGAACAAATTATGAGTAGTGTACTCCAGTTGTTTTTTTTTTCCAAATATCTACAATGTACAGACTCGACATATTTAGAATTTAATATTATTGTAGATAGATGTAGGTATCTCTTATCTATCTGTCTATTCCTAAACCCACAATCTCATACATACATTATATTATAGACACTAACATACACACGCAGTCATACATAATCACACTCAATACACAATATCTATCACAAGTTGTTTGGCTTGTTTTTCCGGGGAGAAAGAGGCTGGTGATCAGTCATACAGGATTTTCCTTTTACTGACACCAGGTTCTCACCACTGCAGTTTATAAGAATAATTGTTACTAAGATTTTTATCCGTGCAGGAACGGAGAAAGAATACAATTACCTGCGGCCGGGCGGCCTGTCGTAAGAGGCGACAAAACAACCCACAGCCAGGTGGTAGGGCATTTGCCCGACTGAACGGCTACCACCCCTGGTCTAAAGTACATCGCCATAACAACCTTAAGTTGTGTTCCGGCATTAGTGACCAGGTTCCAGTTTCCCTTAAGAGAGCAGCAGCGCATTTGTAGCAACTTTGGTATTGCAAATGTCCATAGGCGATGGTAACCGCTTTCCATCAAGTGGGCCGTCTGCCTATCTGCTGATCTCCTGCAATAAAAAAAAAACATTAAATTAGTATAAAAATATCTGTTGTTAGTGTGAGAGTATATAAGGAAAAAAGCTGTCTTTACTTTTGACCAGTCACATCTCATCTGCTATTTATTTCAATGCGCTGAACCCGAATCTGGGGTCAGTTTGGTCCATACAAAATTCAAAATTATGAGTGCAGTTTTAACAGCAAAAAAAGTTTTATGGAACCAGATTGTTGGTGTTCTTCTAGTTCTATGTGTCTTGGGATCAGGCCTCTTCAATTAAGCACAGGAATTCTTAAATCTCATTTATTATATTATTACAACTTCAAATTGAAGTATACGAGGTGCCAAGGCGGGTGTGAGTAAGCGACTTGCTTGTGTCGACTAAACCCCGTATAGATTTCTACTTTTTCCTGAATCAGCAATTCCAGTTGGTACAAGATCAAGTATGATTTTTATGTATTTCAATCCGCAGATTCTAAATCTGAAGCCCATTTGGCCCATAAGCCCTCGAAAATCCAGGCAAATTGCAAAAACAACCCTGAAAATTGTTTTTTGCATATTTTTATGGATTTTGCGATTTATTCAAAATTTTGAGAATGTATGGATAAAAGTACAGACCACTGTTTTTGTGGACCGATGATTAATTGTAATTAGATTTAATTTGTAATTATAATGTTTATGTTAATCCCAACTAATATTTTAGATGTTTAATCCAAACTAATATGTTTGTGTTTGTTACACTTTCACTGTCGGTCTCTGTGGTTAAATGACTACGCCTGTGCCGGCGTAATTACACTATAACGCAGAGGCTCCGAATTCGATTATTGTCATGGTAAATTTGGTAACGAACTTTCTGTTATTTAGTACGGTCTCTATGTCTGGAATCGACTCCAAAGTGTTCCGATGTATATATCCACAACACAAGTGTAATTTGCTTTGCTTGGTTATAGTGCAATGTATTTGTTTAACGATGATTTAAGAAATATACTGTTTGGTACCTATTGAATGATTGATGAAATTTGACAAGAAAGTTATCTATACTACTATTATAAAGAGGAAAGATTTGTATTTTCGTATGTTTGTAACGAATTAACTCAAAAACTACTAGACCTATTTTCAAAATTCTTTCACCATTCGCAAGCTACATTATCCCTGATTAATATATGCTACATAAAAATGTAAGATCCCTACTACACATAATACTTGGCGCTGGAATCGGGTTCTACGATTTTGATGAAATTTATGTGCGTTTGAGTGGGTCTCGGGGTGGTTTATATTCACATTAAAAAACCCGGTAGGTGGCGCTGGAATTGGGTTCTAGATTTTTATTTTATCAAGACAGGACAACGTCTGCCGACACCGCTAGTATTTTATAAAGCTATGGTCTGAGATTATGAATACATTGTGTATAAGCATATATACATAATTATAAATAATTAATTATATATGAGATACATGTATATGAAAGCAGTATGGATACTAGATCACTTTATTATTTATTTTTCCGTCTTATTGTATAATATGTATAATGTTTTTATTTATTCTTATATTTAAATTTTGTTCGAGCGTTTATTGTTATCATTTTTTATACGGGTCTCTAGGTAATATGTGTAGACTAAAAGGTTGCGCTGAAAATCAGTGCTGTGGCGGAGTAACTGTCGACACAGCAACACACTGAATGCCAACCTCATTTGTAAAATTGCGGCATACTAAAATGTTTTGTTTCGTCTATTTTACTATTTTCCTTGTCGTATTTGGCAAACAAACCATTTCTTTCTATTTATTCTATCTATAAATAGAAAGCAGTTACTTTATGTAAATAGTACAAAAAACCTTATTGGTGGCAGTTGCTTCTTCCAAATAAAACTCGATGTGGACTGTATGACTTATTATTTCGTTATTTACAATAAATTAAAACTATTCATAGATCAGTTACAGAGAATATAATGCTGAATGGTAGAGAGTAGCGTTTTTTTTTGAGCTGGATCCAGCTGAATAGCCGCAGATGGCTGTTTCAGCGATACCGGACTTTGGGAGCTTCCCGACTCCGTGGGAGCGGAGGCGTTCAGCCCGGAAGCAGCGCGCTCGAGGAGGCACCTCTTGTGAGGTTCGACCTCGGCTCGATCGCTGCGGGGGATTGACTCTATATTGAGATTTAGCCGTAAAAGGCTGAATGAGCTAAGAGTGCGAGTAAGTGCCATTAGGCGCAATGTGTATGTGAGCAATATCCGGCCTCGAAGGCCGCTTGATATATCCCATGTTCCGTCCGACGTCTATCTGCTAACCGTGTACGCTATGGACATGCGGGACGCGGAGAGGTGTGTCCCGGCGTGAGGGTCAGGGGGTGCTCTCTGTCCGCAACAATTATAGAACATCACGGTCTGGAAAAGACAATCATTACGTCGTCCCTTTTTTTTTATTGCAGGAGGTCAGCAGACAGGCAGACGGCCCACTTGATGGAAAGCGGTTACCATCGCCTATGGACATTTGCAACACCAAAGGTGCTACAAATGCGCTGCTGCTCTCTTAAGGGAAACTGGAACCTGGTCACTAATGCCGGAACACAACTCGAGGTTGTTATGGCGACATACTTTAGACCAGGGGTGGTAGCCATCCAGTCGGGCAAATGCCCTACCACCTGGCTGTGGGTTGTTAAGTCGCCTCTTACGACAGGCCGCCCGGCCGCAGGAAATTGTATTCTTTCTCCGTTCCTGCACGGATAAAGATTACCTTCCCTATTACCTTCTCGGTCAATCAGGGTCTTCTGATTAATCTGGACTAAACGACATTAATTCGATTGTAAGGGTCAACGACCGGAATGATCACGAAATCTGCGATTCGACCGGGATAAGTCCAGCTTAGACCTTTTTTGAACCTTTTGGGCCTATAAGCAAAGCGCGTTTAATCAGGCGAAAAGCGCGAATGTCTCGCGTAGATAAGGTGCTAAACGGACCTTTTTCTTAGCCTTCAAATGGATCTGAAAATCTTTATTTAAGTATTTTGTCTCTTTGTGGAACATTTTATACACTCGTATTTTGTTCGAATTTTAATGTATTGCCAAATCTCTTATTTTTGTCTACTTTCGCTATACATTCTACATTGTATTATTATGTTTTATATGTTATATTAATAGCTTTCAATATAAATTTTCTAGACAGAGTAGAGGACCGGTCGTTAGGAATTCCACATACTCCCAGCCCTCCTTAGAAATCTCAAACTTTATTTCTAACTAGCTGTTACCCGCGACTTCGTCTGCGTGGAATTTATTTTTATTTAATTAGCCTTCCTGTGCGGCGACGGAGGCTTATAAAGGTTATACTCCCGAATTGATCCTATTATCACCATGTCAAATCGAGAGTAACCGTTAAATATTAAAGAACGCCGTGCGACAAAATTCTGGGAATAAAGCTGTATACGCGTGTAGGTATTACATTTTCTGTGCTGTGATACATCAAATTAAAGTTATTTTTTCAAGAAATATCTCATAATGCCTCATACTTATGTAGGTACGTAAATGTACCTACTTAGGCGTATGGGGATTTCTTTTGGAATTTCACTACACCGTTATGTAGCGGCATAGAAATACACCTTATGTTAAATATCATCTACAAGTATAGATTTTGTTAAAAATAGTTGTAACATCATATGGACAACTATAGATAAACATAGAGAAACATGACATGGCAATTTTTCAAACCATCCTTTTTTGTCAATGGCATGTTGGAACGAAAAACTAATAGAAAATAATTTAAAAATCGGCCCACAATTGACGCAGAAATCGCGTAAAATTCATACAAAAAAATTAAGCACCCAAGGCACGCGTGTACACGTTTTTTTTAAGAATGTAGGCGCTCGACGTTCTTTAATAAGGGTTACTCTTGATTTCCCTGGAATGCACTCACCAGATTGTGACTTGGTGACTATGAAACCACCTTGGGACTATAGATTTACGTATAAAGAAAAAAATATGAAAATCACTCCACAATTGACAAAGATATCACGTGACAAAGAAATCGGTAAACAAATTTCGAGGGTTTCTCTCGATTTCCCTAGAATCCACTCACCAGATTCTGACATGGTAATAATGGAACTAATTTGGGAGTACACCCTTTCCATTAAAAGAAAAATTTTGCAAATCGGTACACAATTGAAGGAGAAATCCAGTAACGAATTTACAAAAAAAAACATAAAAAATGAACGAACAAACTTTTTCTTTTTGAAGTCGATTAAAACATTTATAAAAAACTATCAGATTTTTCATCTGCTGATATATTATTTTATTGTTCACATCCTCAATAGATTGTCGTCCATTGCATTTTCAATTCCGCTTCGAATCCAACTGTCGACATAGAAAACTATTTTATATTACAGAACCAAGTCAAACCGTCTCGTCGGTTTCGAATGAAACCAATTTCCATTTCGTACAGCGGCAGTCGTGACGTCGCGTCACGAGTATTGCATTTGAATTTACAAACTTATATAGAGTGCTCTCTATTCGAGCATTTATACGACTGATATTAAAAGTTCTATCATTTTTATTATATTACAAGTCGGCGTTGCTACTTGTGGTAAGTAAAAAGCTTTGTGGTGCGTCTATGTTGATTACTCCACTGGATGGGGTGAAGTACCATAAACGAGAGCAAATTTAATGTGTCTATCACGGGGAAGTTAGGCTCGACCACAGGACAGGAGATTACAAAATAAGACGACAAGTTGCTGTACTCTTGTAATATATTGGTTTCTTAATTGAGTATTTGAATCAATTTTTTTTTTTAATAAATGAAAAGATTATATAAGTTTTGTAACTTACAGAAAATTATATTTAATTGTTTTACAATAAAGTTTAAAATTACTTAGATCAAAGTTGTTTGATTTTCTATCTTGTCTAAGAAGATTGTTTAGAGATGTAAAACTTTTTCATTGGTTTTAATATTTATAATAAGCGTATTAATTATATCCTCTTTGTTTCCCATGATTAACACTATTGTTAATCTCAATGTCTGTCATTGTCAACATTGCAATTTTTTTTTGTATTTTATAAACCTAAGATTTTTTTTTAAATGTTGTCAGTACTGTTTCTTGTTCTCGTGCAGCCAAAAGTCGACTTTAAGGTGACAAACCTTTTCATACCGCGACTGTACAAATTTGAGGTCATGACTGTATCTGCTCGGTTACAGTTACAGCTTATCGATAAACGATTACGGCTTAACAGACAGACAAAAATACTAAAAATTATTTTTTCGGAGTCTTCCTTTCCGAATTAGACGAAGTTTAACAAAACATTACGATACACATTTTTTTAGAAATTGTCATAAAATTCATTCAGCGCGTTGGTTCCACCCCTAGTCTTGTAAATATCTATATGGTAACTACTTAAACTTTAATAAATACCAAGAAATAAACCAAAAGTAAGTAGGTAGTTATTTCAGTCTCTTTTTAAATGAACTGTAATGTATTTAAACACTTGTAACAAAATATTTTATTTTGTAGTTGTAAAAGTCAGAAGAGTTTACTTGTAACTTATATAAAAGCAAACGAATCCGATGACTAAACTTTTGGTCTGCAAGCAATAAAACACACAGTTCCTTGAAATGTGTTTAGTATTTAATACCTGGCTTAAAACTATTCGCAATAAAAGTTTAAATAAAATGTGTCTACTAGTTTAGAAATGTTACGCAACAAGTCAAATTTTAACACCAGTGTTGGAATCTTCCCTATTCAGGTACCAATAAAGCTTACCTAGCTCTAAAATGAATTTTTCCACCATAATATCATGTATGTATATATTTATCTATTATAAGATAGTAAGATACTGAATCGTAAACTAAGTAATAATAATTGTTCTTATCAAACTTCTTGTCCATCCAAAAGTTGTTTGGAAGAAATTGCTAATAGCGATAAGACTACCTATTGTATTGTAAATTTTATTTCATTTAAATGTATCTTTTAACACTCATTCATAACTTATAAAAAAATTAAAACCTTAGTAATTCAGAGGTTAACGCACTTGTGTCTCAAGCTCACGTCTCAAATGAGGTCAGTTTGATTCCTAGACGAAACGCATGCACCACTTAGGCAGTTTTTAACTTACATAATATACACATTGTTACAATAGCCACATATTGACGCTGAAGAAAAACATCGTGTTGAAATCTGCACATCGAGATTACCGATGCACGATAATCTGCTTTGGACAAGCGTGACGGGTAAAGGTTCGGAATTCAGGAATAGGAAGTTTATGAGCTTATATTTAACTTCGAAAGTAAAATGTCTTAGAGGCTCCATACATAATACCCACGTCGAATTTGAATTGAATACTGTCAAAGAACATGCGAGATTTATTCACTTTCAAAGTCATAAAAAGTAGGCCCTCACTTCTGACTTTGAAGTATGAAATAGGAAATTCAGAAAAAACCAGTACCTAAAAATACTTCTGAATATAAATTATTTTGGACAAAATACCTTAAGTAGTATCTGATGTAGTATATGAGGTATTTTCGTTTAAATGCTTCTCTAATTTTCCGTAGCATGTGATACAAACATTAAACGGTCATCACGGCTATGGAACAGTTCAATCTACGTGAAACGAAATATACTTAGTTGATTATTTATTCTAAAATAGATTACTGTTCCTGTGGGTTGCAGATCGAAAATGTAAGCAGCCAAAGCTGAAAATAATATAAGCCCTGGTATATTGTGTTTATATATACGTAAAAATATGAGTAGGTACCTTTGTTATTTATTTTTTCTTTTATCCTGATCTTGTTTTTTTATGAATTTTGGTAAATATACAAGTACTTCATGGACTAAATATAATTATAATAATTATTCTATCCTTATAGTTATTACGAAAATCAGGGTCATAGCTAGGGTGTAAGGTGGTCGTCAGGAGCTCGAAACTCATGTAGGTACGCATCCAAAGATCTTCAGGAAGGAAGATCTTTGTCTGCCAAGGGAAAATCCATATTTACAATATAAATCATAATCAAAACCAATAAAATCAAAGTCTTTATTCTGCCAAACTATCTTACATTGAACCATGGTACAACAACAACTATTGTGTACACATTTTATTAGATGTCCACTATCTATTTGCTGAGAAACATTCTTATTAGTACAGCTTTGCAGTGACCATAAAACTGTAACAAATCCCTAGGTAACTTTATACGTGGGTATCATCAAGATTTATCTCGCCATACATCTTACTCGTTGTCCGACACTGACATTTTTCTCGGAGCTAATTTCCTTGCGGCTTACTGAAAATGTTTATGAGACGCTGTTTCACAACCTTTTGTTCTTGGTTGTAAAATCAAGGAAACGAGCGTGCTTAGCTGAGATGAGATAAATTAAATTGGGGGCTCAGAACAGAGGAGACAGATTAGAGAAATGATAGCATCTAAAACAGAATCCTATATTCGTATATACAAGTGATTTTTGAAGTGGGCCTTCAGGGCTAAAGCTAGCTTAGTACCTAGCTTATGAGGATCAATTTCTATAAAGGAATGTCAAACGTCAAACTATGGGAAATTCCGAAAACCCTAAGTAGTTTTCGCTATTTCGTGTAATTTAAGATTTGGCCCTGAAGGCCCATATAAAAATTCACTTTATATACATGTTGTGTAGATAGCTATAATAGTAAATATTTAGAAATTAAAGTCAAACAACATATTTAGCTGTAAACATGGAATCAAAATACTAAAAATGTCAATGACCCATTATAAAACTTCTCTAAAACGATGATGGTTTTATAAATTAATTAGACCCAATCAATTAAAAATTGAAAGTCCTAATAGGTTATTTAGTAATTCTGAAAACATCAAGTGTTCTGTCTCTCACATTTGCTGTAATATCTAAAAAAAAGATCGAATCTGTTTAGAAATTAATGTGTTTGTTCGTTTCTCAAGGTTTCATTCCCAAATATCGGTTTATACTGACCATCATGCAATTTACTCTATGTACATGTAGTCAGATACCTACATACATTGCGGGTTTAAACATTAAAAACAGGGCTCGGAAAACGATTGAATTCGAAACAGTTACAGCCAAGTACAGTCGCTGTATGAAAAGGTTTAAAGTTTTCAAATTGATTCATTTAACGTTCTGTGAGCATATGCCACTTTTTCAAACTATGTCACAGAACAAACTGTCACACAATAAATTATGTTTAACTGTTTGACAATAAAATTTATAATTACTAAGATCAAAGTTGTATGATTCTGTCTAAGAAGAATGTTTAGAGATGTGTAAACCCTTATGGGTTTAATATTCATGACAAACGTACTGATTATATCTTCTATGTATCTCATTGCTAATCTCAGTGTCCGTCATTGTCAACATTACAATTATTTTTTTATGTTTCTATATTTTATAAACGTAACTTATTAAAATGTTGGCAGTACTGTTTCTTGTACTCGTGCAAGCAAAAGTCGACTTTAAGGTGACGAACCTTTTCATACCGCGACTGTACACAGAAGCCTTTATTTTCGGTTCTGTTTGACTTTAACTTCATTGAAACGGTTATTAGCAACAGAAGTTTATTAAATAGGTTTTGTTTAATAAATCGGTTTCCAACGGTTATTGCCGCACATCTTTAAAGCGCAATTATGTGGTATACGAAACTTTCAGTCGTACACACATATTTATATTAGAAACAGTTGTCATATCATATAGAAAGTAATTCCCGCGGATTAAGTAAACCGGGTAATGCAGGTTAAAATAATACTCTTTATATCGTTTACAGTTTGAAAAGGATACAGGTAAATTAGCATCGGGATGTTTTTGCCTTTTGTAGTAGTATTTGTATTTTAATATTAGTAGTACAGGACTTCTAAACATGAAATTTAAATTTCCTTGAAATTTAGTATTAACTAGCGGCCTTGGCAGACGTTGTCCTGCTCTCAAAAAATAAAAATCTAGAATCCGATCTCAGCGCCACCTACCTGTTCCAACGGGATATAAAGTATCCTATGTCCATTTCCTGATTCTAAGCTACTTCCCCAGCAATTTTCAGCCAAATCGGTACAGCCGTTCTTGAGTTATAAATAGTGTAACTAACACGACTTTCTTTTATATATGTATAGATATAGATGATTATGTTTGATATTACGATTTATTATTTCAATCTCGTTTAATATTATTAGTTTTATATTAAGCCTATAAAAAATATATAAATAATATTAGTTTATTTATTTATGTGCTGACCGTACACTATTACAAAGGCAAAAACGTCTCGAAGCTAATTTATCTGTAGTTGACTAAAACGGATTAAGCTGATTCCAAGCCTCGATTGGATACCCTTTATCTTGGAAATTTACTTTATTACATCGAAGTTGCGTGAATACTACTGTTCTATAATAATTTCGACATACGAAGCGCCTCACAGATATTATTTATCTCTGTACAGGAACGGAAAAATAATACTAATTCCTGCGGCCGGGCGGGCTGTTGTAAGAGTCAACAAAACAACATCAGGTGGTAGGGCATTTGCCCGACTTGATGGCTACCACCTCTAGTCTAGAGTATGCCGCCATAACAACCTTGAGTTATGTTCCGGCATCAGTGGCCAGGTTCCAGTTTCTCCTTCGAGGCCGGCAGTACATTGGCAGCACCTCTGGTGTTGCTAATGTCCATAGGCGACTGGACCGTTAACCTGTCTGCTTGGCTTCAGCAATAAAAAAATTAAACAGACATCCATATGAATATATAAATAGATTGATTGATTAACTTCGTACAATATTGGGCTTCTACGATTGCGTTAGGATATGAAGCCGTCAACAACTTGTTTCAATTATGGGGCTATCGAATTATTTATGAACCAACTATAGCCGCGACTCTGCCTGTTTTAATTTAAGATTAAATAATTTAATCTGATTCATATTAATATCTATATGGTCATTTCAATTTCTCTTCTATACTTATAAACTTTCAAATTACGGAAATATCTCTATCATAAAATGAGGAATAAATTTTAATTACATTTTATAGACTTAATTAAAGCTAAGTCTTAGCGTTTCGGCTAATTTTCAGTAGCCGTGATCAACAAAGATTTTTAAGATTTTTAGAGATATTTAAACTTAGATTTTTAAAGTATCTTTAATACGCAAAAGTTATCGTTATTTTGAAAATGATTTTGAATTTTTATTACTAAGCATGCGTTTTCCCCGCTGCGGGTCAAACTCCCCCCCTCGGTGGTTCTATTTTAGTCACATAAAAACTTTATTCGGTTTTTATATATCGCGATGGAAACCGAGGGTAAAAGCTAGTTAGTATATATAAACCTTTCTTGAAAAACTGTGTAACTGATGGTGAAAACCGCTTAAAAATCCGTTGCGTAGTTTAGGACGAGTTAGCAGATATACAGAAGACAAACAGACAGACGCAGAAAGCGACTTTGTTCTATAATATGTAAAGATGTTTATAATACCATAATTTTGAAACTGTACCAAAATAACTCTCATAGCAACTCTTGGATTCATCACGATGTAATGAAACAAATCTCAAAATAATTTACAAGTTACAAGAAGGCAATTTATTTTCTGTGTCGGAACGTAAGTCAAGAAGATATGAGTCATGAAAATATTTTATCTATACATATAATAAAACTGTAGGGGTCGAATTTCTGTACAATGAAAAAAAATACTAAAAACCGAGTCAGGAGGATGTAAGATCTGAAATAGAAGTAATTTAGATAATGTCAGATCTTGTGTACTTACATTTTAGCAATAAATGATTCATTCATTAGATTTTTTTTTTTTTTGTTTCGCTGCCTGTCTATTTGTACGGACTAATCTCCGAAACGACTGGACCGATTTAAATGAAATTTTATATGGTGGTAGCTTATAACCCTGGTCAACATATAGGATACTTCTGATCCCGAAACATTAAAGAGTTCCCGTGGGACAGTTAAATAACTATTCCATGCGGAAGATATCGTGGACAGAAGCTAGTATAATATAAAATAGATGTGGCCTTCGAATAGATACGAAATACATTTATTGGCAGGGTCAATTTCATTATAGGCTATGATGTGTGTAGGGCTCAGTATTGGCGAAACTCAATATCGTAATATAGAAAGATAGATTGTTTTATACACGTCTACTATCACTATCTGTCTTAAATGATCCTTTTAATAATATGTTTATATTTTACATTATATATGTATGTATGTATCTTATCTTGTATGTAATTTATGTTTGTTAATCTGTTTATATAAGGCTCACACTGCACATGCACTTCCTCACAACACTAGCATGTAACAGATACACTCTACATTAGTATAAGTTTAGTATTAAAATTAGAATAAATTAATATAATAAGTTATTCTTAAGGTACACACCACAACATAAAAATAACTAAATCAATGTCACACACAGTAACAAAAATAAACAACAAGCGTGTATGTATTCTAAAAACTTTCATAGAAATTAAGTTGTTAAAAAGGGTACGGAACTCGAGTCCGTAGTTGTTAAAAAAAAACTGTTTATATTATGTATTACATACTTAAATCACAAAATATAAACTGTATATACAAGAATAAATATATTGCAACAACTATTTATTTAACCTTTTTTGTCAACCCTACTGACTATCGACGCGTGACATCATGAGGCTATCGGCAAACCTTCTGCGCACGGGTAGTAAGTCATGATTTGAAAGTATTTCTAGGTCAAGTCAACGAACTAATTTCGATTATAACATTATTTCAGTAAAAGCGAGGAGACCCATTTAGCATCCATCAATGGCCGATACTATTTTGTGGAAACGTGACAGAAAATCGAAGCGTTAATGAAAATTTCGTTACCTGAGTAACCTGATACTGGGAAATGCGTTTTGCAAAATTTAAACTATACCTGATGTCATGTTACTTGATCTTGAATTTTATTTTCATGAAAAATCTAACGGATTGTTCAAAATTTTGCTTATTTTGGACTTATTTTACGAAGACGTGACGGAAAACCCAAGCGTTAATAAAATTGTCGTCACATGAATAAGCTAATACTGGGAAATGCGTTTTGTAATTTTTAAACTATACCTGACGTCATGTCCCTATTTTTTTGATTTTATTTTCATGAAGATTCTAACGAATTTTAAATTTTATTTAATTATTTTGGAATTATTCTAATAAAATGTGACGGAAAAACAATGCGTTAATAAAAATTTCGTCACATGAATACTGGGAAATGCGTTTTGTAATTTTTAAACTATGCCTGATGTCATGTTATTTTTTTATTATATTTTTATAAAGATTCTAACGTATTATTGTTAAATTTTGCTTATTTTGGATTTATTTTACGAAAACGTAGCAAAAGTTCGTCACATGAATAAACTAACTCTGGGAAATAGGTTAATGCCATTTTTAAACTGTATTTGTCGTGATGTAACTTAATTTCGAATTTTATTTTCACGAAAATTGTAACAGGTTGTTCTTAATATTTAGAACAATCCATTAGAATTTTCGTGAAATATATTAATTATATTTTTTTTAAACGTGACGTAACCAATTTAATACTATGAAATAAGTCTGCAATTTATTATTTAGCAATATGTATGTTTCGCCTTATAAATACATACAAATTGTTAGTTATTTTTTCCGTGCAGGAACGTAGAAAGAATACAATTTCCTGCGGCCTGGCGGCCTGGCGGCCTGTCGTAAGAGGCGACTAAACAACCCACAGGCAGGTGGTAAGGTATTTGCTCAACTGGATGGCGACCACCCCTGGTCTAGAGTATGCCACCATAACAACCTTGTGTTGTGTTCCGGCATTAGTGACCAGATTCCAGTCTCCTTTAAGAGAGCAGTAGCGCATTTGTAGCACCTTTGGTGTTGCAAATGTCCATAGGCGATGGTAACCGCTTTCCATCAACAGGGCCGTCTGCAGTTCGTTCATCTGCGTTCAGTAAAAAAAAAAGTTACGTGACAAAAATTATTACATTGCTCGACTAAACATATTTATTACACCATATACCTTCATTAATATATTTGACTATAAAGCAAATTTGATGTGTCAAGAGAAATCTAAACGCATACTTACCACACCAAACATAATATTTTACTAGATGTTTGGCGGGCGTATCGGTAAGTCTAGGTGACCTTTGCTTGAAAAAAAAATAACTCCATGACCTAGAAATGTTTTTGCAGTTCGCATTTCTTTTTATGTCCGTTATTTGTTTGTTACCGCACCTTGATAGAGGTTTTTGTACCCTATTACAGACATGTTTTTCTTAAAAGAAAAAAGCTATCGACTCTTCCTTCACGCTGTGATAATATGGAACGACCTCCTTTGACACGACCCGAAAAAGTCCATCTAATAGCAGGTTTAAAAGGAGAGTTAGACTGCTGTGTTAATTTAATTTACATGTAATATGTATGTATATGTTGTTTTCCTATATTTTATGTATTCTCCTATAAATGAGTTTTCATAAATATGTTTAGGTATATATCCCACATATATAAACCGTAGACCTTTAATTTCTCCCCTCTTGCTAGACCCATAGGTGTGTTGGATGAAAACTGTTTTAGGCTTATGCTCACTTTTGTAAATCACCACTATTTTAAATATAAAAGTACCTTTGTAATTATATTTATGTAATGAAAAACAAGTCCAATAAAAACATTCAAGTTTTTTTTATAGCTGGAGTACAGCAGATAGGGTGACGGCCCACCTGATGGAAAGTGGTTACCGTCGCCTATGGACGTTTGCAACATCAGAGACGTTACCAACGCGCTGCCGACCTCGAAAAAATTTTATGACACCCTTTTTAAAAATCTCCATATCGTAGCGCTGGGGAACAACCTCGGCTGGGAGCTCATTCTAAATCCCTAGGATACGCAAAAGAAACGTTCTATAGAACCGTTGCGTACATGAGCGAAGCCGTTTGAGGGAGTCAAGTAAAATTTACTCGAACTATCTGCTAGATTATCACTGCAATATAAGAAAGACGTGTAAAATCGATACCATTCAAATACAATAAAGATCGAAGCTAAAAGGTATAATGTATAACGATGAAAATACATACGAATAGTTAACCACTCCCATTGTTCCCTTTACCGTACTTAAGCCTAGGTCACACAGCGAAAATTCACTTCACTGCTTGCCTGTTACATACAGCGAGTTTTACACGAGAATTTAGACACTCTGTTTGTGCCTCAAATACAAATATCTCGTCTATTCGTTGCACACGTCTGAATCACTGTATTTGGTTGCCATGTGCAGAGTTAGCAAACCAAATGCTCACTAAGCTCACAAGTCACAAGAAGCGAAAATGGGTTCGTAAATGGATTAAACGCAGAGAACAGTTTGGGACTTACATTACCCTTTTAAAAAAACTGTCTGCAGAGGAGTCAGGAAATTTTAGAAACATTTTACGTATAACGGAAGCTATAAAAAGAAGCAAGATAATAAAATTGAACCTATTGGAGGTTTATTTCATTGTGGTGCTGCGGTGGTCGGTGACCCCCGTTGAATAGGCTGACGCACCACTGGCGAGGACTCATGGCTCAATCACCGTGAGGGGAGTACAAAATTAGACGACGAGTTGTTGTACTCTTGCAGTATATTCATTTGTTTTACATACATACATAACTTCACGCCAGTTTCCTTGCGGGGTAGGCACGAACAACAGAGCGCCATTTAGGCTTATTCTTACACACCTCACTTGCTTCTTTGACATTCATAACTCTTGTCATGCACGCTCGTCTGTTCTTAAGGCTCCTGACATCACCTTCTGCTAGTACACGATCAATTTGATCATGGAAGGTGGGTCGTGGCCTTCCACGACTTCTGGATCCATCCACTTTTGCATTGTATATCTGTTTAGTCATTCTTTCATCATGCATTCTTTCCACATGCCCGAACCACCGGAGCATTCCTTTCCTTACCTTCACCCCGACACTCTCTTTCAGACCAACTCTCTTTCTTACTTCGGTATTACGAACGCAGTCCGCGAGCGTCACTCCGCAGATTTGGCGCAGTGCTCGCATCTCGACCGCGTTTACTCTACTTTCATGCTCTCTCTTCCATACCCGACTCTCGCTTCCATAAGTGAGCGTAGGTACCAGCACCGCGTTGTGTATGGCAAGCTGGGCCTTCTGGCTGAGGTTCTTGGCGCCTAGAAGTTTATCTAACGCTCCATTCACACTATTCCCCAAATTAACTCTTCTTTCACTCTTCTTCTTTCTTTTTCATTTGTTTTATTGTTCCTAATTTAACTTAGACTATACATACAGAAACCTTACCGTTTACGTGATGTGCACACCAATATTCTCATCATTATTAAATATTATATTTACACCTTCATAAGATTGGACATTTTTGATGATATAGAAAAACGCCCAATCTTATCGACAGCTCTAACAACGATATCTATTATCTGTATTTACTTAGCATCAGGTGTATGCATTGACTTATAGTATTTAACTGTGCTACATTATACATCAATAAATTGGTGGATGAAACGTGACGCAACAAATATGTGTATTAAAAATCGCGGCGAATTAACAGCCTGTCACACACACACAGCGAAGTGTGTGACCGTGGCTTTACATCTCAATGTATCCAAATGTATTCAGCCACATAACACACTCACGTTTTATACACCCGACCTCGTTTCATTCAATAAACCAGGTAATGGAGCGCCCTGAGGAATACTCATATTGCATTATCTTACATTCGCTTAACTTATCTGAGGAAATCTCTAAAAGGATGTCTCCAGGAGGAAATTTTTGAAATGAAATTTTTCTACATTAAAATTTGATATTTTAAACAAAGGGCATAAATTTTTAATCAACGAAAATTATGTCCATATTAAATATGAATGTGATGAAATGTTTTTGATGATTGTATGGGTATGTTCCTTTGTTTTTATTCATAGCTTAAGGAATAAAACCGTTATCGTAAAAAAAACTTAGTTTATGGGATAAACGCCACATGCATAACCTCTGCTAATCTGTAAAAAAAACTCTGCGAAGATGCCTAAAAAGAAAATTTTAAATTTATTGGCACAACGAGCGAAGTCGCTTGGATAGCTCTATTCGAGAAAAAAATCATGTATGCTTTATATTTATCTATACATATAATAAAATTGTAGAGGTCAAATTTCTGTACAATAAAAAAGAATGCTAAAAACCGAGTCAGAGGGATGTAAGAAGTGAAATAGAACTAATTTAGATTTTTTTTTTAATTTTTTGTTTCTCTGTTTGTCTGTCTGTTTGTACCGGCTAATCTCCGAAACGACTGAACCGATTTAAATGAAATGTTGTATGGTGGTAGCTTATATCCCTGGTCAACATATAGGATACTTTTGATCCCGAAAAATTAAATAGTTCCCGTGGGATAGTTAAAAAACCGCACCACGCGGACGAAGTCGTGGGCATCAGCTAGTTATGAATATAAGCGGATTTTCATTACTACGCAGTTGTCACTTAGAAGCAATGGAACGTGGTTGAAAGTTTGAGAAGAAAATAGTGTTAGACAAGGTTGTTGCCGGAGTTGCTCTGTTTACTACAAGTTTATATTTTTTTTATAATTGGCAGATAAACCCACATATTGTATACCCCCAAATTAAACAAGTTACGCTTGTGTCGTGGGTAATATACAACATACTACTCTGGGGGTCGATCCCAGACACCCAGACCATAGTAAAACTAAATAACGGAGAAAATTCGTTTCCGAAATTTACCAGGAATCGAATCCGGAGCCTCTGCGTTGCAGTGGGATAGGCCGGCGAAGGCTTAACCCGCTCAACCACAGAGACCTCCATCAGTTCTACGCATCGCATCCATGTCCTATAAACACTATCCCAATTTTCGGGTTAAATTACTCCACGTACTCGATACACTGAACTGTGCCTATCTTTGACTTAAGGAAAAAATTGACCGAAATAAAATTTTAAAATACCTATTTCTATAGGTCGTCGCACTAATTTTTTTTATTGCTTAAGTTCAGCAGACAGGCAGAAAGACTAGCAGCAAATAGTGAATAGTTAGATATTATACTACTTACTATTATTGTAATGTATTACTTACTATTATTATATAAACTTATGTAAAGTATATACAATAATAAATTAAAATAATAAATTTATTGCAACAACTAATTATGTAACCTTTTTTGTCAACCCTACTGACCAACGAAGCGTGACATGAGGCTATCAGCAAACCTGTGCACGGGTAGCTCATAAGTATTACATTTTTGTTTCCGACCAAAATAACATATGTATATACTTACCAAAATGCATATCTACCCGTGCAGAAACGGAGAAAGAATACAATTTCCTGCGGCCGGGCGTCCTGTAGCAAGAGGCGACAAAACAACCCACAGCTAGATGGTGGGGTATTAGCCCGTCTGGATGGCTACCACCCCTGATCTAGAGTATGCCACCGTAACAGCCTTGAGTTGTATTCCGGCATTAGTGACGAGGTTCCATTCCCCCTTTAGAGAGCGGCAGCACATTGGTAGCACCTTTAGTGTTACAAATGTCTATAGGCGCTGCTAACCATTTTCAGTTAGGTGGGCCGTCTGCCTATCTGCTGACCTAATGCAATAAAAAAAAATATTAGCTTCTTAGCAAAACAATAGGCAGCCTTATCGCCTAATATGAACTCTTTCGGGCAACCACTCATTCCTACACATAAAAGAACCCTTATTATCTCAACGGTCACTTTACTGTCTGAAGATTCAGGCCTTGTTTTAGTAGAACGCCAAGACACACGATTCAACTCACATACACCCGAAAGAAGTACAATACGCAAAGCATAACAAGTAGGTAAGTATATAATGAAATTCAAGTTACTTTAGATAAGAAAAATACAAAGTGGTTACTTAAATATATTTCAATGAAGAGGAAAAGTTTCAAGTAGAATAAAACTTCTGCCTATCTGTATGTTTATTAAACATGTACCAAGTTTCAGCGGAATAAAGGAGATAGGGACTTTTGGGCGAAAGAAGTGTAACGATATGGCTTTAAAAAAGCTTTATATTTTTCTATTAAAAAATGGAGAACATCAACCCTAAATTTTATCTGGAAGACGAGAAATCTTAAGATTAAGGTCACAAATAAAATAAGTTAGCCATTATCATAATCCATTTATATGAATGAATTTCAAAAATTAATCATATAAAAACACACCACACGATTAAATTTATTCAAAATTACTCAAGCCATTATAAAAAATATCAACATAATGAAATCTTAAAATCACTCTCATCTTTTTGCGATCTGGGCCCAAGAATATATGACAGCGTCTCGTCTTCTTTCGAAACTTAAATTTTTGGTTAGTCAACATTTATTGAAGAAAAGGGGCTTAAGATAATGAAGCGCCAGGTTTCGATTTCTGTGTGTTTGTTTCGTAATTCCATAGGCTTTTTATTATAATAAAATAGAGAAATTATATGGTATTTATGCTAGACGTATGTAAGGCGAGTGACATGTGTGATTTTTAATAATATAATATTACGATGTAATGAGATTTTATAAAATGAAGAAGTTGCGTTAATCGCAAACATATTCTCGAACATAAGGAAATATTACAAACATAACTTATAGACTACTTGAAAATTAAAAGGTTAGTGCGAATACTAGGGTTAGTCACTACATGTGGATACATATAGTGACGCAGCAATAAACAATTAAATTACTTAATGAAAATAAAAGTGCACTTATTGGCAAAAAATTAAAAACAATTCAAAGGACCATTAATAAATTAAATTACTATAATAAGATGGGTTTATGAACTTTAAGAACTGATAAAGCAAAAGGTGTTAGGATCGTAGCAAGAAGAGATCCAACGTCTGTGCCTTCTTCTATGGGAAACAGGCTTGATATATGTAATTTCATCTCCTCTATCTCATTCTAAAGGCTGACATCGCATTGGTTTCGCGCATGTAAGGTTATTCACAAACGTTGGAAACATTTGCGTGTAAGAACGGAAATCTCCTGAACGATTCAATTTGCAATCTGACGGAACGTGAAACACCATTAACAATCCCTGTCGGAAACACATTGTCGTATGTGTTCGTTTCAAGTATGGATGGTAGGGGTATCAGGAGCACACTCTCTGTGTTGAAAAAGTGTCCGTTGAAAAGTGACCTATTGAGATGGCGCCACTGTAGCAAATAATGTGTGTGTGCGGATCCGAAGTTAAAAAACCCGGACATTCCGTACACACGTAACCGCTGACGCTAATAGTATAATGTTGTTGCTTTCAGTTGTTGTGTATTTATTATTTATTACATAACGATAATAAATTGAATAGACTATTATATAGACTCACCCAAAACTTATATCCAAATACTATGTCCGCCTTTGGCTTCAGAAGTATATATCTTGCACATATCTTTAAATAAGCTCAGTCACTTTCACTGACAGTTGGACACTTTTTCAGCTTGTCCCTCATACGAGTGTACTCCTCATACCTCTTCCCTCCAAAGTTTCAAGTTCCAACGCAGTGCAAATTTATTCGTTCCGGAGATTTCCGTTCTTATACGAAAACATTTCCGTCCTTTGTGTATAACCCTAGTGTTGTTGCAACGTCTTCAGGCGACGGTAACCGCTGATCATTAGATGGGCCGTCTGCCTTTTTGCCAACTTTGAAATAAAATAAATAGCTTCTAGCAACAAAATAAACTTACTTCAAGGGTAACTATAACAATAGGAGGATTTAATTAGGCTGGGCAGCATTCGGTAAGCTTCGTCAAGTCTTCTCGTCCACCAACCCGCAATCCTTGAAGACGAAAGTCTTTAAGCAGTGCGTCCTCCCCGTCCTGACCTACAGGCCGGAGACATGGACACTGACGGCAGGATTGGTCCACAAGTTCCAAGTCGCTCAATAGGCTATGGAGCGAGCTATGTTGGGTGTTTCTCTAATGGATAAAATTATAAATGAGGATATCTGTAAGAGAACCAAGATAACTGACATAGCTCACAAAATTAGCAAGTTGAAGTGGGCTGAGCCAGGACCCAGCCCGATGGACCGGCGACCTGTGCAAGGTCGCCGGTAGGCATTGGATGAGGACGTCAGAGGACAGAGATGAGTGACGCCGACTTGGGAAAGCCTACGTCCAGCAGTGCACTGCTAATGGCTGACGACGACGATGAACTAACAAAAAAGGATAAAATGCAATTATAAAGTTGTTGTTTCTCTTATGTTTCACTTGGCACCGACTTCAAGATGTTGTAGAAAATATTTAATTTATGCTGGTTTTTTTTTGCTAGAAAACTTTTATTTATCACTTTTAAGTTACGTATATGGTATGCAATGACAATAACATTTACATAGGACCATTATAAAGCTTTACTGAATTCAACGAAAAAGAATTTTCAAAATCGGTAGGAAAACAAGTTATGGCTGAATATATGTACATAATAAAGATATTTATTTACACGACGAATTGAGAACTTCCTCCTTTTTTAAAGTCGGTAAAAAAATGTAAGGAAAGCTCACTCTAGTAGATTTTAAGCCTTATATGATAATACTCATTTCTAAATCAATGAGTGAGATGTTAATCGATAAAACTATCATAATATGTCGTCATACATTAATTACTACTTTTTAAATTGCATTTTTATAATAAAACTACGTTTTAACGGTTTTAAGCGCGGTAATTTTATTTGATTTTGGTTTTTCCGACGTTTCGGCCACTTTTCAGTGGCCGTGAGCACAGAAGACAAAGATGATCACGGCCACTGAAAAGTGGCCGAAACGTCGAAAAAACCAAAATCAAATAAAATTACCGCGCTTAAAACCGTTAAAACGTAGTTTTATTATGTATACAAGTCGCGAAAACTTAAGAAAATATTATTGCATTTTTATATTTGAATTGTTATCAGAGCATTGATATGCACATAATATTATGTATTGTTAGAGGTTCAAACATTTCTAGTCGAGCTAAAATATCTAATATCTAATATTGGAAATCGCCAAATAATTGAATCTTTTTTTCGAAAAATTGTGTAGGTACTATATTAAAATCCTGTTTCAGGGCAATTTATTCTCTTTTCATCTTCATTAATATTCATTCACTGCCGAAATTTAGTCAATTGTAAACAGTCTGAAGCAGGTATAAAGTTTTTACGATTTTTGCATGCTTAATTTATTTCGAAGTATTAATGGTACTAATGGGATTTTATAATATTGCAAAAGAAATAGTTTAATTTTTTTACAGCAAAATTGTATGTCTTTTTATGGTAATTCTATGTTTATTACTTATTTTTGAATTAAAAAAAAATTATTCATTAATATTATATTATTAGCATTAGTTAAAAATGTACATTGTTTTATGTATGAGTAGTATCATGAAATTTAGTATATAGACATGTAATTTTGTTTGTTACCTTTTCACAATTATAGAGATATATTTATATTTTTCAAGAATATAAGCTACCTGTTGAATCAAAAATAATCTTGAAGGGGTGAAATAGGGAACGAAAATTTGTATAGACAATCCACAATTCCCAAAGTCACGTATGTTAAGCTAAGCATAGTGCTGTTCACACGCACTTATGGATTACATTCTCGATCATCTGGCAGGTGAAAAATTCCACCAAATGGATCTGGTTTTTTGGGATTATATGTTTTTCATTACCTATAGTACTCTCCCAAAAGTCTCAAAAATATTTTCTACATTTGTTTAAAAACCATTTTCTAAGTCTGTAGCGGACCACTTACAAGCCAATAGATGGCGCTGTGCAATAATTGAGGTAGCAAACTTTTCCCGAAACGTACAAAGAGTATATACAATTTTTCAACAATGATAGATGGGTCTAGGCCTGCGACTGCGAGGAACAACAATAGCCTCGCTGGAAGATCTCCCTTTGAGACGGAAGAGCATTCTATCTCGCTCCTCCGCCCTATACGGGGCACCCCCATCAAGTCTAGTTAATATTTAAACCCAACTAATTAATCTGGCTTTTTTTATTTTTCTATTCCTTAAATATCTAACTTAAAGATGCAAATATTTCAAACCAAAAGCAAGATCAAAATGCTTTAAAGCATTTTTAATAAGAAAAATTTCCAGTTAAAAAAATTCAACGGTTGGTATAGGGGGCGCTAGCCTTCAGCCAGACCTCGGTTTTCTTATTTAGCAGTCCTTCAAGGACTATTATAAAAAAATTCACACTACCTCAAGAATACCTACATTGTTCACCAGCTCTCCTACTAACATAACGGAACGTGCGTTAAATACCATGTTATCATCTTACTTTTAAAATATCATGGAAAACAATTTTTTTTTTACTCAATTTGACTCGTTAAAGTTATGACGTCATAACTTGCTATGCCCATTCAAAATCTAGGTATCTGCAGATTTTTAGAATAGAATACGTGTAGAAAACACTTTATTGTTCACCAAATAAACAATTACAGAATAAATAATTAAAATAATTTAACGGCAAAACAAAAGGCGGCCTTATCGCTAAAAGCCATCTCTTCCAGGCGCCCTGACTGAGAGGATACTTTTAAAAAATCATGTCTAGGTATAATTAAATTAAAAAGAAGTAAAATAAAAAAGGAAGAACAGTACAATGTGGACAGTAAACAGGCTAAGTTCAGAAGAATAGATTTTTTTTATTATTATAAGCTAATGGTTCTTGACAGATTTTTTAAATATGGCAAGTGATTTAGCTTTTTGTATGCTAGATTTTTGTGAGGTGAAATGAAAAAAAAAGTTTATCAAATGATTTGACTGTCATGTACCCTATTACAGAATTTTAAATAGACGATTTTATAAAGCCTTTTGTGTTTCAGTTCTTCACGCAAAAGCGGCGATGTGGTCGCGGAAGCAGTCCGTTTGTAGTGCTGTCAGTGGCGTCTCCAGGGGTGAAGAGGCTGAGGTGCCTCTAGCTTCTGGTATACGCATATATCCCTTCGCTATCGCGCTCAGAGTTCGAGTCTTACAGGTACGACATCCCGAAGCCGTGGCAATAGTATAGTAATAAGTATTTTGTTATTTTAACAAAATATAATGACCAGCAACACTATTCCTCGAAAGGGTTTTCAAAAAGTAAAAAAAATCCCAATTGTAGCATAAACAGACCATTACATCAATACGTGAAGCAAAAACTTTGTACCCCTTTTTACGAAAATTACGCGGACGGAGGAATGTGAAATTTCGCACACTTTTAGTTTATATAGTTCTCTATCTCTCCTTCTGGAGTGCAGAATGCTAATAATTTTTTTTAAATTATGCATAAAAAATACATTAAATCAATAAAAAAATACATTACACACTACCATGTATTTGACACACACACGCATATATACTCTTTTGTTTATTGTTAAAGTCAATTTAACAGTATAGCCTTGGCGAATCTGTGATTATAGAAGTATAGTCTCTGACAACAGAACCTTAATAATGTTCAAACTTATAATTCAAATTAATTATGGTCAAATTTGGACCACTGGGCAACCACTAGTTCTTATAAAAACACAGACTTATTTCACAAAAAAAAATTACAACTTGAATTTGCAATCAATATACTGATTTTATTGTAATAGGTTGGGGAAAAAGTCTTTTCGCATATAGTATGTATGAACTTGTAATAAGATCTCTTTGGCTATACCATTTGTATCTGGCTGGTTTTGGTATCATTAAAAAGTTTTAATTTTGAAGATGACAATTGCAAATTCAAATTAGGAAAATGGGTGATTTTCATTTGTTTTCTTATTGTTAAAATGAGTGAATGTAATGAAGAAATTCGATACATTTTAAAATTTTACTACAAAAAAGGTAAAAATGCAACACAAGCCGCGAAAAAAATTTGTGATGTTTATGGACCTATTGCAGTATCTGTGAGAGTAGCGCAAATTTGGTTTAAGCGTTTTCAAACCGGAAATTTTGATATCAAAGATGCACGTCGCTCTGGTCGCCCTGTTACGGACAAAATAGATGCTATTTTTGAAAAAATGGAGCAAGATCGGCATATTAGTAGTTACGATGTAGCTGGAGAACTGGGAATTGACAACAAAACGGTTTTGGCGCATTTGAAAAAGCTGGGAACACAAAAAAGCTCGATATTTGGGTGCCTCATGAGCTCACTGAAAGAAACCTAATGAACCGTGTACTCATTTGTGATTCTGTAGCGGCCAGCAGGCTGCCTAAGCGATATAACCGTGGCAAGCCGCCTTTACGTTATTCGCCGCCCGCGCCGCACTTACGTCGCCCCTCTTCCTCCGACAGCTAAACGCTGTCGACGGACAGAGTCTGTTTCGGTCAGCGCGCGAGAGCAGTCTTGTCGCGGTTACTTTGAATGCGGTAGGACTTTTTACGCGCCGCAGATGTTGTACCTTTTTTTCAAATATAAAATGTGCTGTAAAAAGTGTAGTTTCATTACACAAACCGGCAACCATACACCACATCTGGCGCCCAACTCAAATAATTAGTGTTTTGTCGTGTTTGTGTAGTGTTACAAAAACAACATGCCGCGTACTCGCCAAGGCGCTGCCGCGTCGTCAGATGCAGAAGAAGAGGAAAATCAGAGTGTGACTATGTCGCAAGAGATGTTTTCGAACTTCATAATGTCCTTGCAGAAGTCACAGCAGGAGTTTTGCTCTCAGTTGCTAAAAGAAGTACGAGCGTCAACTCCAGATCCATCCACCTTCTTTTCCGACGTCGCTATTCAAAGGTGTGGAAATTTTACCCAGTGTACGGCACGTTTCTCGGGAAGCCCCGATGAGTCCGTGGAAAATTTCTTAGACGCTGTGAATGTCT
Organism: Dendrolimus kikuchii; assembly: GCA_019925095.2. Taxonomy (NCBI): domain Eukaryota; kingdom Metazoa; phylum Arthropoda; class Insecta; order Lepidoptera; family Lasiocampidae; genus Dendrolimus; species Dendrolimus kikuchii. Next base: position 18,957,726 of record CM034397.1, read on the forward strand.
ACAAATCGTGCCTCAAGGTCAGTGATGAGGACGCCTCGAAGGGCTTGTCCATGCTTCTTACTGATTCTGTAGCAGTTTGGTGGCAGGGCGTCAAATCTACCACAACCTCTTGGACGGAAGCAGTGACCAGGTTTCGTCCGGCATATGGAATGCGCCGACCTCCTCATAGAGTGTATACGGAGCTGTTCGCATTATCTCAAGGAGATGAGCCTACCGACCTCTTTATTGCAAAGGTAAGAGCGTTGTTGGCAAAGCTTCCGGTTGGGGATTTGTGTGAGCGAGTAGAATTAGATATGACATTTGGTCTTTTGGATCGTCGTATTAGAAAACGAGTCGATCGCGAGAGCATATGTACTTTTGAGGATTTGCTTAGAAAGGCTCGTAGTATAGAAGACTCGTTAGCCGAAGGTCGAGAGGCCAGTTCCGCCTCCGCGGTCGCGTCGAGTCCGCTTCTTCACGCCGAAGCGCGTTTGAGCGGGTTAACACGCAATGTTCCAGCGCAGAGCGACACTACAGCCAGTTCGAACCTCAACGGCAAGCCAAGCCGTTTATTTTGTGTGTACTGCAAGCGTTGCGGACATACAAAAGATACGTGCGAAAAGTTATTAAGTGTTAAAAATGAAAAAGGTGATAAAGTGCCATTAAAATGTTACGGGTGCGGTGCGTTAGGCGTAATTAGATCTAAGTGCGTAAAGTGTAACCCAAAAGAAAGCATGAACCCAAATTCAAGTGCATTTTATTCAGTTGAAACCGACGCGATTACGTCATGCAAGTGCGACGTCGAACGTAAGTCGGGGCCCCCTCGCTTTTACGAATCGCCGCGGCCGAGGCGGTCCTTTGACGCGCCGACGCCGACAAACCCTTGTGACATGCCGCCGCGAAGCGTTTGTACCGATTTAACGAATTTTTGTAAAAATAAGAAATTTAATAATGTTAGTAATTTTGTACCTATTTCAGTTTGTCCTACCGTTGATGATGATTTTTGTACATGTTTAGCTAGTAAAGTTTGTAAATGTAAATGTAATCGTAATGTTGTTTTAAGCGATTCTCAAACTTTTAGCGACAAAGTCAGTGGTACCCAATCATTTTCTGCTAACAGTAGTGTGAATAGGGACAGTAATTCTCAAACTTTCTTCCAAGAAGCTAGTGGTTATCAACCTTTGCGCTTTAATCCTGTTTGTCTTAGTGATAATGAACAGCCGTTACGGCCGGTTCTTAATATCTCCATATTGGGTGAACATGGAGTGGGTTTAGCTGACTCTGCGGCTAAAAGTAGCATTGCTGGGCATACTTTATACAAAATCCTTAAGCAGAAAGCCCAGCCGTTTTATGCTGTAACAAAAGTTGTTAAATTAGCCGACGGCCTTAGTAAAACTATGGACTTACTGGCCACGGAAGTTGAGGTGACTCTCGAACATAAAACTAAACTAGTGCGATTTTTAGTTTTCCCCAACGCAACAAGTAATGAGACGTTGCTGGGTATCGATTTTCTTAGGTTGTTTAATTTAAATATTGATTTTGGCCGTTCTATGTGGACTTTCTCAGAAAATAAGTCACGTGTATTTCCATTACGTTTTGAAAATGAGTCACCTGGGCTATCGTGTATGTCCCTTGGTGCGCTCCGGGATGACGAGGCAACTTCTTTAAACCCGCGTCAACGTACGGAAATTTCTAGAGTCATTAAGGGATATGAGGATGTCTTAACACCAGGGGGAGACCCAACTCCTTACGCAGAACATAAAATTGATACGGTTGGCCACGCTCCTATTGCTATTTCTCCTTACAGACTAATGCCTGCTAAGAATGGGAATATGCCTGAAAATCATTTGCCTCTTCGTCCTGTTTTACCCAAGAGAAATAGAGGCCGTCCGCCTAAAGCGGAAGTGCGTTCTGTGCGAGCGCAGGAGAAGTGTTTCTCTCCTGCCCTCGAGGGGGTGGATGTAGCGGCCAGCAGGCTGCCTAAGCGATATAACCGTGGCAAGCCGCCTTTACGTTATTCGCCGCCCGCGCCGCACTTACGTCGCCCCTCTTCCTCCGACAGCTAAACGCTGTCGACGGACAGAGTCTGTTTCGGTCAGCGCGCGAGAGCAGTCTTGTCGCGGTTACTTTGAATGCGGTAGGACTTTTTACGCGCAGCAGATGTTGTACCTTTTTTTCAAATATAAAATGTGCTGCAAAAAGTGTAATTTCATTACACAAACCGGCAGCGAAGAAACTTTTTCCCCAACCTATAAATCTGGCAATCAGGCAGAGTGCCTTCGTCGCTGTGCTAAGCACAGTGGATATAATTAATAATTGGAATATTTCTTGATGTTAGCGACGCACAAGAATGATGATGATTATTGTTGCGGACAGAGAGCACCCTCTGACCCACCCGCCGGAGCACACCTCTCCGCGCCCCGCATATCGCAGACGCCCATAGCTCGCACAATTAGCAGCTAGGCGTCGGATGGAGCGTGGGATATATAAGCGGCCTCAGAGGCCGGAAAAAAGGCATTAAACCACTCTTACTCGACTCTCTCGCGCACTTACTTGCTCATTCATAATAGCACCAATACGTACTTCTTCTATGTATAATTTAATTGTAAATAATTAGATATTTATTATATTTATCATAACACTTTTTTAAATAATATGTTGTCATTATAGTAAAATTTTACTAAACTATTTTATACTTGGGTAGTTTTTGACATCGCGGTAGAAGAGTACACTGATGATCAACGTTGTGTCGGATAAAACTCGGGCCCACCAATAAATAAGCTGATTGAAGAACTCATTTGCTGAAAATGCGGCGTACGTGTTCTCAAAACTTGTTTCTTTCTTTTTACTATGATTTTTAATTAGTGTATCACTATTCCATCAAATACAATCTTTCTTTCTTTTTTCTTCTTTTTTCGTCGTTGGTTCCAGGGGCAAAGCCTACGCATTGCCAGCCTTCATGATGAAATATTGTTAAAAGAATGTCGTGTGAAACTGAGCACTCAGATGTTAAGTAGTTTTAAATTGTTTTTTTTTTTTGACGCAACTTTTTCTCATATTCTTTTGTCCTCTCTGTCTGACTTGTAATCGTGTAATAAATACAACGCTAATTAAATATTTTTATATCCGCTGCTAATTTAAATACAGCAAACATTATGCCACCGCCGACCCCAAATTATCTTCAGATAGGAAGGATGGTGTAAAGGGAATGGGGTGGAAGGATCAGACAGAAGCATTGGGATAGAGGGGATACGATAGGGGAATGGAATAGGGGATAGGATAGAGGGCGAAGGGATCATCGGAACTCTCAACGTATAATACACGATTAGCTCAAGGCTGCATGAGTTCAGCGGACAGGCAGACGGCCTATATGATCGGAAGCGGTTACCGTCGTTTGTGGACATTTGTAACACCAAAGGCGCTACGAATGTGTTGCCGCTCTCCAAAGGGAGACTGGAACCTGGCCACTAATACCGGAACACAACTCAAAGTTGCTATGGAGGCATGCCCTAGACCAGGGGTGGTAGCAATCCAGACGGGTAAATACTCTACCACCCAGCTGTGGGTTGTTGTGTAGGCTCTTACGACAGGTCGCCCGGCCGCAAGAAATTATATTCTTTCTCCATTGGACCATGGTATTAAACCAATGGATTCAACCCTAATACAGCTCTTAGGGTAAGATGATGATTCCAGCATGACTCTACCATGTCTAAAAGAATAAATTATTCAATCACAAAATTATTCTTTGACAAGTAAACACAAGTTCAGAAAACACAAATTATCCTAAAGCATAAGATAAGACAAAATTTCCTCGGACGAGGCGAAATAATATAAATGCTAATATGCCGAGACTAAGTTAGCTGAGTATACAGTATAAACTCCATGCACGATAATTAATTCATAATTTCCCTTATTCTAACAATATAATTAGTATTCTGTTAAAGGTCATGTAAATGATGCTGAATGCTAATCATCCCTTATTATATATACGGTTGAACAGTATGGATATTTCACTATTATTTGCTTAATATTAATACACACACTAACACATCTCCATTGTTTGTTATTTAATGCTGAACAATGGTTTTGAGTCATGGTAACCTGTAACTTGTTCATGCTACAGTACACATTCTTGATGCATGCATATTTCCTTCTGTTTTGTATACTGGTATGTATGTATATCTATCTCTGTCCCCCTCTCCCAATTATGACTTACTTCACGAAGATGCCGCCATTATGTCGTCGGATTTCGTTTGCGGTGTTAAATAAACAGACATGTAGGAAAAAATAAGATTTTTGACAAGTGCAGTGAGTTGTTGAAACGGACTATATGTCGGCCACCCTGAAAGTGATTGCTATTATTTGAATCATTGGTTAAGGGGGTTTCAGTTTCCATGTATGTGTGCTGTCTGCGTCTGAAGCCAAGGTGGACATGCTTAGTCGGCGAGGGTAGTAAGTCTATCTACTTAGTGTATTTATTTATTGTTATTCAACAAACATTTACACAACAACTGAACACAAGAAAATTCTACTATTATATGTACTTACTATCTTCAGCGGCTTCGTGTGTACGGAATATCCGGATTTTTTTTTACTTTCGGATTCCGCACACACACAATGTGTTACTATTTAAACTTGTTTCTACCTTATTTCTATTACATGTATGTTTTTCTATTATTTATACATTTGTATTTATATCTGTGTCTTACTGTGTTCTGTCTTTACCTATTTATTTATTGTACATTATATTCTTCAACGGGACTGTGAACACAACACGGGATTATTGTGACTTCATGCTTTAAACCAAGGGCAGTATGCATCTATACCGGTCAAACGGTCACTCATAATTAGGTATTTTATGTAGCCGTCTTCACTTAAATTTTTATTGTTATTTTAAATTCAGAAACACTTCAATTCTATTCGTTAGTATGGATAATAATCACCTTGCTACACATAATAGTAAGGCAATAATTAAATATATAGTCAAAGTGGCGAAGTCCGTCAATGGGGGAACTCCATACACCACATTATATCCGTGATTGAGTAGTTAGTTATTACGACAACAAATCAGTCAGTGAAGCTAAGACACCATTGAATTATGTCTTCGAATTGTAGTTGGCGTTAATTCCGCTTAAAAAAGTTAAAAAATAAGCGGTGTATGAACTTACTTAAATAACGTCACACAGTTCTATAAAATATAAATGTACCTTGTTTGTTCTTACAAGATAAATTTATGTATAAAATATTTTTTATTTTGATATCTAATTTTAGATGTCACTTAAATATGCCTAGATATTTAAATATCAATAAGAGCTGATTTTTCAATCGTCAGATAAAAGTTATCAGTCGAATAAATTATAAACTGTAAATTCAAAAGTAAAACCATTCAACTGCTTTATTCATACAAATGACATTTTAAAGTTTTATAAGATGTATTTTATTCTATGAATAACTTTTATCTGGTGATTGAAAAATCGGCCCTAAATAGTGTAATTGATTGCAAAAATCTTGTGTGTGATGTGCTAAATTTATTTTCCAAGGAGAAATATTCTATATAAACTAGAAACCCAGAAAAGACTGATAAACAATACAACAAAAAACTACAATAAACAATGTAGCGCTCAATTCAAGAAGATTCTTTCAGAAAGTAGTAGAAAACTAATTCTAACTACAATAAAGGAATACGTTCATCAAATTGCAATAGTTATAACTCGAAAAACTATTTAGAAATACTTGTTTTGTTGAGATAAAAAGAATAGATTATATTATTGTTCTGTTAGGCTTATTTCGGCAATTAGAAGCAGGACTAAGCGATTCTCATAAACCCGCCGATTAGGCTGAGAGCCTAGCCTGAGAATCGCTTAGCTTTCCGCTTCACCGCGAGTGGCACGTTTAGCAGCAAGAGGTTACTTGATCGCTTAGATGACTCATTCTAGTGAACCAACACCGTTCGCTTAGTAGGACGCCTTGCGCCTCGATAATATACTTAAATATAAACTTATACTTTAATAATTAAATAACTGATGCGTCCGTTAGCCACGCGAACGGACGCATCAGTTATTTTCGTGGATCACTGGGATGCAATTGATAATAGTCTCTGTATATAAAAGGGAGTCATAGTATCATCACTGTGGCTATTATGTATCATGTATCGAAGCATTTCGATAATTCAACTAGCCTCCTGGCTAACCTTCAAGCTTGCCACTTGCGGTGAGGCCAAAGCCTTACTGCAATGAATAGTTGGCTAGATATAACTGGTATAAGACATAGTATAAAATTTCATTTTGATACATGTCATGTTCTTAATACGCATCTACGAAAGCAGCCGCTTTAGGCTCTCTGCAGGTGGTAGTAGTAGAATAGTAGTAGTAGTATGTATACACTGCAAACAATGTCAGGCAAGAGAGGGAATCTTAGTCCATAGATCCAAGTCTTCGTATTTCTCAGGTGAATTGTAGGTCTTCAGTTGGCGCCATTTACCGGAGTTCTTGTGAAAATTCGAAAGGCCACCTTTGACTATACAGTTCACATTTATCACAAAAACACATACATTATTTTTAAGGTTGACATTTGCAAATTGTCAGTTTATCCGTGTTTATATTTATCCGTGCAGGAACGGAGAAAGAATACAATTTCCTGCGGCCTGGCGGCCTGTCGTAAGAGGCGACTAAACAACCTACAGCCAGGTGGTAGGGTAATTGCTCGACTGGATGGCGACCACCCCTGATCTAGAGTATGCCGCCATAACAACCTTGTGTTGTGTTCCGGCACTAGTGACCAGGTTCCAGTCTCCTTTAAGAGAGCAGCAGCCCATTTGTAGCACCTTTGGTGTTGCAAATGTCCATAGGCGATGATAACCGCTTTCCATCAAGTGGGCCGTCTGCCTGTCTGCTGAACTTCTGCAATAAAAAAATAATAAAAAAAGTTTAGGCTATTCAATAAAAGAACAAGGTAAATTACCAGGTCGTATCACCACACGTTTTTAACTTTTTTTCTTAGTTTTGTTTGCAAATGACAAAAGTGGGAGGGAGTGCATCGCTTCTCCGAACCTTTCATATGCGTGTACCACCACACACTTGCCGATTTTTTTATATTAGAATTTACATTTCAATAAATATAAAAAACAAAACAAACAGGTATTCTAAACAATAATTTACAAACTTCTTCCGGGGCCAAACATGGATTCCAGTTTGACAGCTTTAATACTCGGCTACAACCTATTTTCGGACAGACCCATATTCCCGGAAAATATGATAAATGAGGTGGCTTTAGGACACGCGGACGACAGGCAATAAAAACGCCAGGGCTTACTCATGAATCAACATGTAAATCTCTTATTTTTAAGGCTTATTCAAAAATATTTCTTAAACAAAAATAAATAATGAATATACCCAAATCATCAATTTCTGTATCAACTATTTTTCTTAACAGATCGTTTGCGGTATTGGAGGATTGGTGGTTGGTGCTGTTGGATGGTTGGAAGAAAAACAAAAACCTGCACTGGGTCTTGGAGTGCCTACTGGGGCAATAACCGTTTTAGCTGCAGGTAACTTATCCAAGTTTCAACAATTATTACAGTCAAAAGGACGAACAAAACTCAAAAGCAGGATAGTGCCAGGCATGTAATAAATAACAATAAGGGCTTAGCAGAAAGAAAAATATAACATTACTTTAATTCGACTCTTAAGTATAAAACATTATGATGTTAATGATTTGCAATCATATATCCCGGTTGATTTCAGACTGTCCGCTCAGGAGCCCGGGGTCTATTGTATTATTTTTTCATCTCGATTTATTGTCTTGTAATTTCATTGGCATGCTTGTTATTTTTCACAATGTCAAGACTAAACATTTTTCCCCCACAATACCAATTTCCTCAAAACACGGTTGTACTAGCATAAGCGACATACTTGCATCTTGCCTGCTTAGTCACGGATATGAAGGCTGCCGTAGATGCGGAAGTTCTTAACGCGGATGACTCCACACATCCACCGTAAAATATTTCCAAGACACGCAGCTCTGAGCTTTTACTTGTGTACCTCAACTAAATAACACGCCTCTATATCATACAAGTTAACATATACATATGTATGTATGTATGTATATATTCAATATTCATCTATAAACATTTATATACTTTGTATAGATATGTATCTGTATGGTAAGTATATATCTAGGTAAGTGTATATTAAGTATATATCTATTTAATATATTTAAAGCCTGTATATAAGTATATTATAGCATTTATGTATTTACTACTAAAATGTAAGTAGTCGTACGTCGTTTGCCTATACCACCACCATTATCATACCAATTCATTGTTGGGGTTTTCTGAAAGTAAGTTTATTTTTATATTGGTATACAGTAAAGTGTTACCTATCTACATATCCGTGTGTTTTTATGCCGAAATAGAGAAGACTACTTACTAATTATTCTTTCTTCTATTTCGAGCGGAGACAAAACAAACCACAGCCAGATGGTAGGGCATTCTTTCACTTTGATCTAGAGTATGCCGCCATAACAATCTCTAGTTGTTTTTCGACATTAGTGGCCAAGATCCGGCAGCACATTTGTAGCACCTTTGATATTGCTGTGTGTCTGTGTGTGTGTGTGTTAGTGTGTGACGGTAACCGCTTTCCGTCAAGTGGGCCGTCGGTCGGTCTGCTACTCTCCAGCAATAAAAAGACGTTATAGAATAATGTTATACCTACGGTATACGAATAATTGTTGTAATGTGTATATTTATCACTTAAAATATCTGTAACATTTAATAAGTACAAAAATCTGTTCAGTTTCTTACGTGCATGATTTAATTACAAAACAACTTTTTATTAAATGTATTATTACAAACACTTCCTCATCTTTATATTTTATCGTCTTAGGATATGACGTAGATTATCATTAAGATCAAATACATACAACGTTCTTAGAAACAGAGTTCAAAAGGTTTACTGAATGAGGTGGAATAAATGTTAGTCTTTATACTCCAGACAAGTTTTTATTACGTACCTATATTAAAATATAGAAAACATTAACAATTTCCCACACAATACAGCTATGCGTCAACTGGCAGTATTTTTAGAGTAAAGATACCGAAACATAAAAAAGGAACCATTGGTTGCTTAGTAAGTGACGTTCTAAAAGCGATGAGTTTCAATCCTGGCCAGTAAGTACATTCTGTCAAAAAGTATCGGGACGGATGATTTGTTTATGGTTCCAAATACAATTTTTTTTGTTAGATTAGCACTACTGTTTTTCATTTTGGGGCGGAGATTGAGTTGCATTGGTGATTTAGTTTAAATACAGTGCTGTTTTTAGTTAGATCATATCTAGTTTGTGTTGCGAATTTCATAATGGACAAAAACATCGAACAAAGAGTTTATCTTAAATTTTGCATCACCAATGGAACTTCATGTTCGGAGACACTGAAAATGTTACAGAAGGCTTACGATGAATCGAGTTTATCAAAATCACATGCTTATGAGTGGTACCAAGCGTATGTATGTATGTAGTATGCATCATTTAGACAATTTTCTGATCTAATAATTGTTATAATTACCACGTGCTTACCGTAAAGGAAAACGTCGAAGTAAAACCTGCACATCGAGGTAACCGACTTGTCTTGATCAATCATGGTGGGTTGGCCTTTACCCCTTTAAAAGAAGAGGCATGAGCCCAGTACTGATCTCATACGCTCACCTAATCAGGGCGATGGCGCGAGGTCGCAAAACCCACAAAGCTGCTGACAGGCCACCAGAAGCGACAAATAGCCACCTAAAGCCCGAGATGGCCACCGAATGCCAATGAATGGCCGACCAAGCCACGGAAGTAGCCAGCGGAAAGCCCGCGAAGGCCACCGAACGACGCAAATTGGCTAACGAGAGCTACTGCGAATCCATCGCCATGACAATAAGACTCCAGCAGCTCCAAACCCAGATACTGGTGGGTAGTTGCCCACTGAGTTGCAGCCGGGGTAAAGAGGTAAAACCTAGAGGCCTCAACCTCCTCATTAAAGATAAAGAGGAAGAAGACCCTGAATGGAGCCCAGTAGTTGGACCTTATGGGCTGTCGTTATCTAGTCCTACTACAATGTCTGCGCATCACATCAGCATGTGGTAAAGTGCCTAAACAGACCTTTTTCACTGGCCAGGATTAGATTCACGTCATAAGACCAAGATACGACCTCTATGGTTGAATGGGTTAAGCCTTTGCCGGCCTATTTACTGCAACGCAAAGGTTTCGGATAGGATTTCTGTTGTAGATATAATCGTAAATGAACTTCCGTTATTTACTATGGTCTGGGTGTCTAGAGTCGGCCCCAGAGTGGTCCGTTATATATTCCACGAATACCTATTTTACCAATTATTAAATTATGCAATAAATATAACTCCACTATAGATATTTCTGCCAATTCACTACCTAGTTTCGCCGAATATTGCACAATATGCTTCCATCTCATATTTTATTACCTATCATCAAATAGCTGAATTTAAGGATGCAGTAGCATTTATTGTCCGCTTTATTCTCGTTTTATACTTATTTGTATAAGTGTATTGTATAATATTTTATTTACATATATCTTATTAATATAATGTTTATATTTTATTAATATATGTATATATTTATAAGATACTGATTCAGTCATTGTATATACAAGTATGTATGTATGTATATGTATATAGTTTAAGATTCTAATTTTATGCTATTACACTGATGTAATGTCTACCGTGACGATACCTCATGGGCACAGCGGAAAATCAGCGCTGGTTTTAACCGACCGGCATTATGCTGAGTCTGATGCCCCTTTTGGGACAAGATTGTATCACGCTAGTTTTAAATTTGTTAGCAATTACGCTTACTGTATTTATATAATTTGTCCTAAATAAAATTATTTTCTTTCTCTCTTCTTTCTGGATTGGAATGGATTCAGTAGTGAGAATAATGCAACATACCTCTGTTCTTATCAAACATCTTGTCCACACAAAGGATGTCGCTAATAGCGATAAGTCCGCCTATTGTATTGTAAAATTATATTTCTGTTAACTGTATCTTTTAAAATTCATTCATTCTTTTATGATGTCACTAATTTCTTTGTTTTAATAAACCTTATTTAATCTATAAATATGTTCTTTTATTTATATTAATAATCTATATGTCTATGTCTAAATTTGTTTCTCCTTATTATTTACAATCTAAGCTGTGTTTGTTTGTAATAGGTTATACACTAATTTTAGTATTGTACTTTTAATTTGCCTCTTTTAATGTTATGGTGTAGTAACTGTCAACTAACCAAATAAATAAATAAATTATGCATAACACAAGCGTCACTTACTTAGCTAAGGGATATACAATGCGTGTGTTTGTCTGCCGACTGCAAATGAATAGAGGTATCAGGTTATAAATATCATCACTTGTTAAGCTTCCCAAATATAGATGCTATTAAAAGCGCATAGTATTTTCCACGACAGTCGTAAATGTCAAAAGTAAGCCACAATGTGACGCATTTTTGTATGGAAATGAACTTATTATATCTAGACGCTTTTGCATAGAAATTATTCATTTTTCTCAGCTCAGATAAAAATTCCTAATATTTTCTTATTTGATCCAGACAGGCTTTAAATAGTCTTTTGAATTCAAAATTTATTCAAAGAGAAGGCATCATTAGGAAAACTGGTAACATTATATAGGATTTTAGAGAATTGAAATATAATAGATTTTGTAATGACTCGTTGAGTGGAGACGTTAGCAACGGCGTGTTTATGTACACATTTAAGATACTGGCCTCGTCTGTGATATCCGTGAATCCATGATCGTCATCTGGGTCTCTTAAAGAAGGCAACTATTAGTAGAATATGTCCATACCAAAGTCGGCAAAGAGGGGCTTCTAGATGCTCTTGGAATTAATTTAATGGACGTGTTTGTTTTAAAAGCATGTCGCGTTGTTCTAAACATTCCGACCAGATAAAAATCAAATAATATTTTACTAATATATAAAATCTACCATATATTTTTTTCTAACTACGATACTTTTGACTGACGTTACTGAAAAACAATACAATATTGTTTTTCAGTAAGGCCACAATGACAGGAAAAGGAACAAAATCCATACAACTTACTACATGTTTCACATGTAACCTATGTATCTTATCCGTGCAGGAACGGAGAAAGAATACAGTTTCCTGCGGCCGGGCGGCCTGTCGTAGGAGGCGACTTAACAACCCACAGCCGGGTGGTAGGGCATTTGCCCGACTGGATGGCTACCACCCCTGGTCTAAAGTATGTCGCCATAACAACCTTTAGTTGTGTTCCGGCATTGGTTACCGGGTTCCAGTTTCCCTTAAGAGAGCAGCAGCGCATTTGTAGCAACTTTGGTGTTGCAAATGTCCATAGGCGATGGTAACCGCTTTCCATCAGGTGGGCCGTCTGCCTGTCTGCTGATCTCCTGCAATAAAAAAAAAAGTATTTAATAAGTACTTTATTTAGGATTGTTTATTTTTTAGGTACTTATCTTTATTTTTATTTTTTTAAATATGCTATGACTGTTTTCTGATTTTTTTTTTCTTTGTTATTATTCTTTTCACGTATACGTTGACTATAATTCAATTTAATTTACCTTGTTTTTACCGTGGGCCGCATGACTTTTGCGATTAAGGAGGTGGGCACTGAAAATCAGAGCTGTGACGAACTATGTTTCGGCACAGCAAAATACTAAGTTCCAACCTCATTCGCAAATTGCAGCACACATTTTCATTGTTATTATAAATTATTGTTAAGTGTCGCATTTTTAGAAATAAATATTTTCTTTCTTTCTTTTCTTTTGTACATTTTCCGGACTGCAATACTTCGTGAATTACGTATTATTATGAATAAACCTGTAATTATTTCAAGAATACGTATTTCAAACACACACTGTCGAAGTACGATAAGATCGTGCGAATATGGAGCAAATATAGGGCTGAAAGCGGTGAGCGAGTCCGCAATGGATGACGTAGCGTAATCGGGATATAACGCTAGAATTATTGTAATAATATATAACTATAATAACAGCCCATAAACGTCCCACTGCTGGGCTCCGGCCGCCCTCTATAGGGAGGCCCGAACTCCCCCCCCCCCCAGATTATCGTTAGCATTTCACTAAAATGCCCATTACAAAACTTTGTATACCGATTTTATTTAAGGGTCTATTTCACTGAAACGTAATAATGAACGCGGGTTCAATTTCCGTCAGAATAATTTCGTTTACGTATTTTCCATTATTTGCTCTGGGCCTTGGATCGCTTTCAAATCATCCTTATCGCGTAATTGGTATAAATTCAAAATATAAAAATAGAATAATAATAACAGCCCTCTTCCGAGCTCGGGACCCCCCCCCCCCATACTAGGGGGAATGAGTAGTATACCTGCTATGCTTGCCCAAAGTGGATCAGCAGATTTGACACATCGGTTACCTTAATGTACAGGTTTCATCAAGAGGTTTTCTTTCATCATTAGAACGTAGCCGTATGCACAGTAGGTAAGAAAACTGCCTAAGTAGTACACGCTAGGCCAGGATTCCAACCCACGTACCTTTTGAAACTCGTGTTTGCTACTCGAGAGCATTACCCACTAAGCTAGTACGGCTTATATACAATTGTCTGTTTTAAAAAAACACAACGTAAAATTGTAATTACTTCGAACTATTGAACAGTATTCTATTATAAATTTTACGATACTTTTACGAACAGTAACCGCAAAGAAACCATCGGCCCTCATTTACATTTTTACGATAATGACCTGCACGAATTAGTTCAAAGCTCGGGAAGTTGTTTTTCGATGCTAATGAATTTAAAGTGTTGCAATAAAAACCAAGGAAAAAAGTACTAGAAACCGCAAACGCTGAATTAAAAAAGGAAACGTTCCAGCACAGACATAATTATGCTGCTTTGCCAACCTCAATTGTTGAAAATGCGGCGTAGAATAACCTAAAATTAAATATGTATAACAAAATATCCTTCTTTCTAATTATTTCCTTCTTTCGTCTTTATTTCCTTCTTTCTTCATTATTTCCTCCTTTCTGCTCTCAATACTGCATTCCTAACGGTCCTTAATCGTATACAATTAGATGACGCCACAGATCTATCTATTCTTGCTTTTGGACGTTTTATTATCTATAACGTATATACACCAAATCAGTTTTTAATAATATTTTGTTATACTAAAATCTGGTATGGTCTGTCATTTTCACAATTATTACACGTAATTAAAAACACCATTTAACGATTTTCAATTGCGGTATTTTATTGGATTGTTATTTATAGCCGTGATCGCCGTATTTAAAACCGTTAAAACACAGTTTTAATTGTACATCAAATTCCATGTAATTATAAACTAATACAATTGAGAAAACTTAAATATAATTAATTAATACTTAATATAAATTGTATTGCCCAAAGCAGTCGAAAATATTCAATCTATCCGTGCCGGAACGGAGAAAGAATACAATTTACAGCGACCGGACGCTCTGTCGTAAGAGGCGACAAAAACAACCCAGGTGGTGGGGTGACCGCTCGTCTAGATGGCTACCACCTCTGGTCTAGAGTATGCCGCCATAACAACATTGAGTTGCGTTCCAGCATTAGTGGCCAGGTTCCAGTATCCCTTAAGAGAGCAGCAGCGCATTTGTTAACACCTTTGGCGTTAACAAATGCGACGGCATAACGGCGGATGAAAATCCTTTCCCCAGGGACCCACCTGTGCTACCCGCTCACAACGGCTGAAGTTTCAAACTGGCGCTCTAGCGCCGATGCGTCCTCCTTTGATGGGATTAGAGAAAAGACGTATGCTGACACTCCCGCTTTACCTCCTCTTTGCAAGCATTACGCGTTCGCAACGTACAGACAGCCCCCAATTAAGGCCAATGAATGAGCTTTGTTGGCTCTATGTAGACGTTTCGTCAAACGGTCGAATACATCAATTACTTTTAAGGTTCCCTCTTCGCTTAGGATTACCGGTGAACGCTAAGTAGCGGTTGTTAGCCTTCGTTATTTCTATGTATACGCACCTTCCAAGACACTTCAATCTTATCTCACTAACAATAAGCAATGTTTATGTAACAGCAACATCAGTCTACTACAGCCGTGGATTTGGTGGTTGGACTGCAGCACGATCTAGGTCTACCAGAAGATGGGGCGCCCCTTGGAGAGCGCTTGGTCCTTCGCCCTGCGCAGCAGTTCCTCTCACTATACTATGGACTACAGCTATTGGAGCTCATATAGCTATGCTGACATTTTGCTTTAGGTCACTACTAAATATAGGGTAAGAATTATCAGTATGTTTTTATTATTCACCAAACATTGGGTTTAATTTATCAAATTAAGTCGAAATAACATCTTGATGAAATCTTGTTAAAATAATTACAAAGTTATTTCGCTCACTAGAAGTATAAAATTATAATATGCTACCTCAAAACAATAAATAATATAATTATATATAAATATATTTGAGTATAGTTAATACTCAAATAATGTTAACAAAGGTGAGGTTTTGTAAATCTCAGTTAATTTGACTGACAACAGCCCGTTGTCCACGATAGCCACTTTTGTTATTTTTGAAACCACATGATGTTGTGTTAGGTATATCATTAGCTACTATATCAACTCCATAACACAGTAATACTTCTATACTTCTAGATTAAATTTTCTCAACCTATTCCTTTTACCCTAAAATTTTATAACGTTCGGTTTTAACAAACTTCATCTCATTTCCAATTTTTTGTTTTAGTATGTTTTTAGTAAGAACTAGTTTTTTCAGATGTGGCAGTACAACCTGTATAGGCGTTGCCGGTGCTCAGCTGTCGGTCTCCATAATGACATTAGTAGCAGCAATATTCATGCTCCAGCTAGACTTGAGATATGATGCTGCATTATCACCTCCCCCGAGACCGTCTGATGCCCAGATTTGCACTGCTGTTTCAATGGTATATCTTTAACATTTTTCAATATAATAATGCCAGTCCAACGTTACACTACTAGGTTCACGAGTCTTCACGACAGATTGATAGCTTTGAAATATGGGTTATCTATATGTGAAAATTATATCACGATGTCTTCCTTCACCGTCCGCAAATGGTGTATGTAGATTATACACATCAGGTCAGAAAAACTGCCTAAGCAGTGTATATTTCCCGGTTAGAAGGAAGATCTATAGAATTTAAAAATTCTAATATGAGTATTTCTTAGTGACTATTCTATATATAATATTATATATATTATATATATATATTTTTCTTTTTGAATTAATGATAATTAGTTTTACCGCTTAAATAGGCTTTGAAATTTATTCTTATATAGTAACAGCCCATAAATGTCCCACTGCTGGGTTCGGGCCTCCCATTATAGGGGGAACGGACTGTATACCCGTCACGCTTGTCCAAGGCGTCTTGGCAGGTTTGACACATCGGTCATCACGATGTTTTCCCTCACCGTTGTTAGCACGTGGTAATTGTAACAATATGCACATTAGCAAAAACTAACTAAGTGGTGCATGCGTTCCGGCCAGGATCGAACCCGCGCCCTCTGAGACTGGGACACGTGCGCTAGCCATTACGCCACCACGACTTCTATTAATAAGATATAATAATATTCTGATGATGTTAATTTCTGCTTGAGCATATACAAATCAAATGTGTGGTAATTACATAATTTCTTGTGTATTTGCGGAAAACCAATTACGTTATTTACAATGCTGAAGAAAATTAACTCCTTCCAGCCCATAGGAAGCATTCTGCTTTCATGGTAATTACAAAATAGGTAATATTGTCTCAACTACAATAACACTGCATTATTTATTTGTTTCTATGAAACCTTTATTATCAAATATGATCGCGTTGATTGTAATATTTTTAGGTACTATTATTAACATTGTAATGTTTACATATATACAATACTTAGACAACTATTAACAAAAACTGAAATATCCTATAAATAAACCTAACTTAAAAATATATATACAATAGTAACAAAACTAAAGTTAATTGAATAGAATTAATTAAAAAATCGTAAATATAACAACAACCTCCAATGCTCAAGCTTCTCCACTTCAGGTTTATCCGTGCAGGAACGGAGAAAGAATACAATTTCCTGCGGCCGGGCGGCCTGTCGTAAGAGGGGACAAAACAATCCACAGCCAGGTGGTAGGGCGTTTACCCGACTGGATGGCTACCACCCCTGGTCTAAAGCATGTCGTCATAACAACTTTGAGTTGTGTTCCGGCATTAGTGACCAGGTTCCAGTCTCCTTTAAGAGAGCAGCAGCGCATTTGTAGTACCTTTGGTGTTGTAAATGTCCATAGACGATGGTTACCGCTTTCCTTCAAGTAGGCCGTCTGCCTGTCTGCTGAACTCCTGCAATAAAATAATAATAAAAAAAAGGTGAACAGACAGTATAGCTTCCACCACGCTTGTCCAAAATGAATTGCTGGGTTTCAGACATCTGTATTCCTTATCAAGAAACCTCGCAATGTTTTTCCTTCTCCAACAATACTTAGTAATTGTAGAAATATGTACGGTTGGACTTGAAATAGTGTATGCTCTCCAGCTAGAATAAGCATGGCATTTGAATAAGAATGAGCCTTTGTATAAATTATTTATTCTAGTTGACTAATTTAGAGATACAAACCCGTTTAAAGCTTCATGAACATCTTATTTCTATCGTAAACTTGATATAGACTTTTATAATTATTTTTTATAAAGATAAGAGCAAAGACTACAAAATATTTCTTAATTATTCCAGACAAAATTGTTAGTTTGAAAACCCTTGTCTTACAAATTTTCAATTACTAGGAGACTTGGTAACTATAAATAAACACTCTCAAGACTTAGATTCGTGTGGTTATATTTATTAATATAATATAACTTAAAATGTCTGCAAAACTTTAAATATTAACTGAGCCTAGTTTATAAACAGTAATCTAAAAGTAATTTTACGTAGTGCAAATGGAGGTCTAGACGCCATTTAGTCGCGTGCTTGGCACATTTTCAATTGTAGTGCCTCATTTACTGTACTTTCAGTTTTAAATGATAGTATCTAATAGCTTTTCTAAATCACTATTGCTCTTTATATATGCAAAGATGCGTAGATTTCTATCAGCTTACGTTTATAGTACTTTAGTAGTCAGAGATTACACGTATATAGGTATTGTTCATAGTACAATTAGTCATCACTTAATATTATTAAATAATGTCCTGCATTTTGAAATAGCTTTCGAAACTACTATTGTGTTTAATGCATGCAACAATATATGCATTTATGTCACGTTTATGGTATTTCAATAAACGTCATTTAGTAACATCTACTGTTGTAAGTCGTAACAAATTTTTACAATGCTATAATTATTATTCATTTACAATTCAATTAAACTTTATTAAAATTCATTCATAAATCAATAAATTTCTTCAAACGATCATATACACAGCATACGTATTTGCCCTATTTAGAATAGAAGCCCTGGAAAAATCATGCCGTCTCAAATACACTGCTGTATAAGTATATGTATTCTACATTTATATTTTGAAATATACCAATGGTTTTATTTGATTCGAATCGTTCATCGGTGACTGCCATTGATATGATTTTAGAAGCAGAGTAAGGTAATTTAGTGCAAAGAGGGGCTGACGTAAGCTTATGATAAAAACCCCGAACAAAAAGGATATTTTTATTATGGATTACTTAACATACATAGTTAGAAATCAAGGCAAACATCTTAATCATCGAAAACCAAAATATAGAGAAGTAGAAAAGTAGAGAGAAGTCGAATTTGAAATCGATTCTGAAGATACAGTGGATTTGGAAAGTAATCCTAAGATGCCTACAGCTTCATATGAAAATCTTTTAAGAAATGAAATTTATATCTGATAAAACGTGACCTAAATTAATTTAGAATTATCTCTGGTCACCTGTAATACAGCTTCAAATGTCATTAATATTTTATTGGCAATAATATTGACGATAAAATCGTCCTATTTCTAGCTCAACGACATACAGACATTTTTATTATTCATATCTGACGGGGAGCCAACAAAGTGTTACCAAATCGAAAAAGCTGGTATTGAATTTACAATTAGACGATTTACAAAAATAATAATAAATTTTAAATGCAAAAAATCCTGCCAAATTTGTGTCAGCTTAAGAACTATGAAGGGGTGGGTAGAGATTTTTTTTATTTACTGCAGGAGTTCAGCAGAGAGGCAAACGGCCCACTTGATGGAAAGTGGTTACCATCCCCTATGGACATTTGCAACACGAAAGGTGCTACAAATGCCCTACTGCTCTCTTAAAGGGGATTGGAACCTGGCCACTAATGCCGGAACACAACTCAAGGTTGTTATGGCGACATGATTTTGACCAGGGGTGGTAGCCATCTAATCGGACAAATGGCCTACCACCTGGCTGTGGATTGTTTAGATTAGGTCAGAGCGCAGAGGAGAGACTCACTTAGGATTTTGAAAAATATTTAATCGGCTATTGAATTATTAAAACATAAACGTGGTTTTTTTAATGGTCAAAGAATATCCCACACACCGACATTGAAAAAAAAAAATATAATACTCAATAACATGCCTGGCGACCGGCGCTTATAATATATAATATTCCGTTTTCTCTCCTTTCACTAAATTGTTGTATGCTGGCATATAGACCACAGCAAATTCATTAATAACTATGATTACTCCTGTAGGTTTTATAATTAATTACTTACATATATAAACATATGGATGGACAAGATGACCTATAAGGGTTTCGTTAGCCACTAGAAACTTTAAAACAAATTTAATTGTGTTACAAATATAGCAGTGTCATAAAATATATAGAACTATAAGAAATTGTTCTCTTTGATTGTTAGACATTATACAATACCAAAAATTCCACGACAATCGCGATGCTATAAAATGTAACCTAAATCACAACATGAATTCGTGTCTCCGCTAACGGCCACTAAAAGCCAATTGCCTACCGAGTTAATGTTTAGATAAACAAAGGCAAATTTATTGTCGTAACGCTGACAGTTCTGTCCCTTAATTGCCAGCCAGTTATTGCCTTTCGCTCTCATATTACGGATTCAAATATTTACTTTTAGCGCCAAAAATGGTTACAAACGGGGAGATAAAGATAATGAAAATAACAAAATATTTTATTCGGAAATTGGAATTATTTTCAGGCATTTGGCTTACATCTAACCAAAGACCAATATTCTGTAGAGCAGACGACTACCCGCATGAAGACCGAGTCTCGCCAAATCTAATGTAGGAGACTTTTTAGTCTCAAGGCATATAAACTTGCTCAAGGTTGTATAAGAAACTTGCTATGGAAAAGGGAAAGGATTTGCAAAGACCGAGCTAAATTGTGCATAACTTAGAAAAATCTAAAACTAACAATGGACATTGGTTAAGGATGATTTAATAGATTTCCCAAATTTTAGTCAAACATATTTGCAAACCGATACCAGTAATATCATTCCATCGGTGTTTAAGCTCTCTGATTACGACCATTTTATTAAGCCTATTAAATATAAATGAGTTTATGACTGTTGCCATGGACAAAACAATCAATATCCCAAACTTTAAACACAACGGTCCGAGAAGTAAAACTTTCATGAAGCCTTAAGCATTCTGACTTGCAAATTACTTTTGTTTGGATCAGCAAGTTACATTAAACGGACGTTTTTGTTGTACCTTTCATCATGGCTTAAAAAGGTTTCGTTTCCAAAATATAAAAATTGGACGACTTTTTAGGGACGACTTGTTTGACCTAATGAATTTAGTTTGGAGTAATTTTGTTTACGACTGTCAACAAAATTTCAACGTGATTTTAGTCCAAACCTTATACCTCGAATATAAATTAAACGAATAAATGCTGTCAGATATTCTGGCTACAGTAGGTAACAACAGCTTTTCCTAACTTTAAAAAGTCCGTAATAATGCATAACAGCTGATTTTAATTATTGCTTATTCTTTATTCCAAGTTGTAATTATAATAACTACTTAACTTCGCTGTACGAAGTATGAACTAACTCTCTGGTCATATGTAGCATCAAAGAGTCTCTCGCAAATCTATTCAAAAAAACACTGCTTCTGACTCCAAATATTAACAATGTGCCTTTGTTAAATGTTCTATATGTGTTGCTTGGGATCTTTTTATGATGAGACAGCGTGCCCAGTCGTTAATGTTATTGGTACATGTAATTGCATATTTTATTTCAATCTACATTACATATGAAGTCGTGGTAGCCCAATAGCTAGCGCACGCGTCCCATACTCAAACGACGTGGGTTCGATCCTGGCCGGAACTCATGCACCACTTAGGCAGTTTTCTGACGTATTGTACATATTGTTACAATTACCACATGCTAACAACGGTGAAGAAAACACAATCTGCACATCGAGATAACCGATGTGTCAAACCTACCAAGCCGCCTTGGATTAGCGTGGCGATAACTGTCTGTTCTGTTCTCCCTATAATGGGAGGATCGATCCCAGCAATGGGATATTTATGGGATGTTATTATAATTATAATAATACTACATTATAATTCTAAGTACCTATACTTAGGACTATGATGGATACGTTCTCCCCGATCAGGATATTTTTAATTCTTTCTCATAGGAATACTTGCAAAAATGATAACCCAATTAATAACGCTATTAATACAAAATCAAATATATAGACAGGTGACTCGATGAAGATTTAGAAAATCCATGGTCTCAGATTCCCGTCAGTGTTAATCTACATATGACTTCATGTAGTAACTTTGTAGTGAAGGTACTTCCATGCTAGTGACATGTATTCTAAGCCCAACTGGGTACCATGTACCTCAGAACTGAAGAAACTTGATCCCACTAGTGGGCATATATGGACTTGTATTATAAATTAGATTTTGATTTGTTTTACAGGTACCTTTAACATCTGTGGCAATCAACAGTGGCCATAGTGGAGAAGGTGACCCTAGTCACAGTCCACTGAGTAAAGAGAAGGAAGCACAGCTTGCAGAGCCCACATGATGCGGGGAGGCTGCTTAAAGCAGACATTGAACTGACTGAATTAGATGTATTGGAAGTGAAAGAGACAAACAAATGTTATTTACCTACATACGATGTCACGAGATTATAATTTATCATTTCCATAAACATCAAAAACAACCTTAAGATACCTTAACTATTCTTGATCAGGCAAATAAGTTGTCTTAACAAAGTTTAATTAACTCAATAAAATGATTTACAGTTAGTTAACTGCTGTGTACGCTTCGTTTAAAAGGCATTTGGACTGTTCATAGATTATGACAGAAATATCTTCTGAGCCTTCATGCATTCAAAATCAAATATATACGAAAATTTATTTTAAAGCTCCTATTTTAGGCATCGTATAGGCAATGAAGAGTTATCGCTTAACTTTAGGCATCTATTTTAAAGTCACAAACAGATGCTTCATTGCTATTGGTATTGAATATTAAACTTTGTTGGGATATCTAACAAGTGGTCTAGAATCGTCATAAGTTAATTTTTGATGTTTTTGGCATTAATAAACTAGTTCGAGATCCAGGATCCCGTGATCGTTAGGTATCATAAGTTCTGTAATTAAATTCTGCAGCGTTTGATATAATAAGAATGAAATAGATAGGATTAGATCAATTTCATATGTATTCTAAAACTGTAAAATAATCTCATTATAGGTTAATTACATATGCATAGAAAACGTCTTGCAACAAAGACATATTACCTCTAACATCAAAGAAGATTACTAAGAAGTGTTAAAGAATGACGTAAGAATATAAATGAAAGTGAAATTGAAGATAGTCATCCAGCAAAAAATATAATTCTCCTGCATTTTAGGGAGCATCAGTAAATATTCTATGTCGGGTTTCGTGCATATATGTCCAGCAGTTGCCAAAAAGATGGGATTCCAGGGCCATCTTTTTCGCTATTTTTGTCTATCCCACAAAACGACGACATTTATCGGGATAAGTTACGCACCGGGATATAAGCTAGCTCTATGTCTAGTTTCATTTATCCGTTCAGTAGTTTTCACGTGATGCTCTAACAGAAAAACAGACAATAATTCAAAAAATTGCATTTCGGAATTTTCTGGTCCGACCTTGTATCCCCCTTGATTTTTTTCACATTTTAAACGCATTGTATAAAGTCGAACCGTCAACAGATTTATTATAGTATAGATAGATAGGATGGTTGAAAGTCTAGTGATGTTTTTCTATTATCAAAACCCATACGAAAAACGACTTCGATAGCACTCTTTGGGAGTGTAAATTTTGAGTCTTAAATTATATATTTTAACTTGGCAATTGTCGTTTCTTATTTATTTATAATAATTTATGTATAACTTATATTTTATAATTTAGTTTATTTTAAGTATTTAATGTTAGTTTATAATAAATAATATTTTTGTTTATAGTAATTTAAAACATTATATTAATTTATTTATAATTTAGTTTATTTTTAGGTATTTAGTTTAATATTTTCTTTTTTTCTTCTTTTCTTATTAGTTACTGATAAAATAAACTTGTTAAACTTTATATTAAATGTTAAGTGGAAATGAAATAATTAATAGACTAAAACTCGTCTAATAACATTTTCTTTAACATAAAGATAGATAGATAGATAACACTTTATTGCTCACCAAATATACAATTTCAAAAATACACAATTACAATATTGTCATGTTAGAAGCAATAGGCGGCCTTATCACTTAAAGCAATCTCTCCCAGGCAACCTAACTTAAGGAATAGTTTAACCTAATCTGGCGATGTAGGTGGTGCAGATTATTAGGTATATCATAAATAAACATACTTAAAATACATATTTTATAAATTAAATACACATACTTAAATATTATCATAAATTATATTATCAACATACTCGACTTTATTTATTTTATTTTATTCATTACAAATCATTTAACGTTTACGTAATAAATTAATTTATTTGCTTATCTTAGCTTATAAGACTGCATCGTTTAAAAAAATTATTAAAAGTTTGTATTTTAAACAATTTCTTAAGTTTAAGCGAAAGTTATGAAAAAATTCTATATTATTTTCGTGAAAACTATCTACCAAAAATTATACCAAATATCTTTATAATTTATTATAAAATAGTGAATTTTTATAAATGTCTCAATTTTTTTATCATACTTTTAAAATTAATTTGTAAGATGTGTACATATATAACACAATTTTGTATTGTAAATTTAGAAATATTTAGAATTGTAAATATAAAATTTTAACTCGTTTTATAAAAATTTATTAAATAACAAAATTATATTTAAGTTTTGTAATAATAATATATGTCTATTAAATACAAATAAAATCTACATACAATAGTTTGTTTTCTTTGCAATATTTATAAGTGCAATATTAATTACTTACATGTTTTTATGATGCCTTCTATGTTTAAATAACTAGCCACCCCACCATGGCCAGGTCCTTGTATTCCTTGTAGGCTTAGGCCAGACTTGTAGGTCCTCCTTAACTAACATTTTCCGTCCGACGTGACGCCTAGCTGCTAACTGTGCGAGCTACAGGTGTTGATGGTATATGGGGAGCGGGGAGTTGTGCTCTGACAAGATGGTCCGGAGGGCGCTCTCTTTCCGCTACATTAACGATTCCATAACTACACATGAAATTCAAATAATTTAGTAATTTAAAGTTTTAGATTTACAATTTAAATTGTATTATAAAAGTAAACAAACTCCACCTATAAAAGCACGGGTTATCAGTCCTAGGGGATTTTCGATATATGTGTTCAATAAGTGTCTAGCTTGGAACAAAAAGCAACTGCCGCGCTGGGAGTCACCATACAACTTTCATTTCTCTATTATTTTTTTTATTGCAGGCGCTCAGCAGACAGGCTGACTGCCCACTTGATGGAAAGCGGTTACCATCGCCTATAGACATTTGCAACACCAAAGGTGCTACAAATGCGCTGCTGCTCTCTTAAGGGAGACTATTACTTTAATAACAGCTATAAAGTCCTAATCGTTTATAGATAATAATTCCTATTTTATCGGACATTGAACCCTTTACATTTATTATATAATGCTTATTGACCACGAAACATGTATAAAACATTTGTTCACTGTGCTACAAGCAAGTACTGCGACCAGCCTGGTATGACATCCTTTAAACTACTCACTAAAAGACGAGT
Organism: Dendrolimus kikuchii; assembly: GCA_019925095.2. Classification (NCBI taxonomy): domain Eukaryota; kingdom Metazoa; phylum Arthropoda; class Insecta; order Lepidoptera; family Lasiocampidae; genus Dendrolimus; species Dendrolimus kikuchii. The sequence goes on from CM034397.1 coordinate 18,982,887, forward strand.
TTATTATCTGTCCAAATTTCTAATATGAAATTCCACTACTATTTGCCGTCAAAAATAATATTCTATAAAAGTATTTAATTCAGATTTACTTTTAATTTACCTGAGTAAGTCTGATACGGACCCATATATTTACAGATAAGAAATAGTTTAAAGGTGAATGTGTGCAAGTGTCTTTACCAAGGTATCGATACGTGTAAAGGTAATCCCTGGTGATACCTCGTAGAAATGGGTTAGAAAGACAAACGATGAAGCTACAAATGTAGGTGCTACAAATATATTCGAGTTCCGCTATAAGTTACATTAGCAATCCGGAGAAATGAAGCGTATTAATTTCCACACGTGTGCATTTCTCTTAAGTGATAAGGGTCTTAATTACATATAGATACATACAAATATAGGTGCTACAATATATTCATATATTATATGAAAGACCTCCCACGCCTATTTCTGGAGGCATTTTTGCTTCCGCAATATATATGATTCAAAAATGTGACTTGATCGTTGGCTCGATGCTTCGGCTGCTCCATATCAAAACCTAGCAACTGAAAATTCTAATTTCGTTTTAAATACATGTGCAATATTATAAATAAATGCGCACTAAGTACATAAAAATAAACAATTTGCTAATATAGTCTGGGCGTCTGAGCAGCCCGTTGTATATTACCCATAACACAAGCGTAACTTGCTTAATTTGAGGGTATACAATGTGTTTGTTTGTTTACAGTTAATAGAAATAAAAAATTACAATAAACGAGGCGGTCTTGTCGCTAGTAGTGATATCTTCTAGACAACCTTTGGATGATCAAGAAGTTCAGTAAGAACAGGATCCGTTGCATAATTGTCACTTTACCAAGTTCATATCTTATCATAAATGAATACATTATGGCTTTATAGTGACTTAAATCCTGGTTAATTAATTAGTGTCTTAATTTTAGTGTATTCTCTACTTTTTTGAACCACCTATAAAATCGATTTGTACGAATGTACATTCTGAAGTACAGTGGACCTCATTTGTAACGATCTCAGGTATAATGTATTTTTGGGTATAGCAACTTAACACCTAAGTCCCTTGAATTTAAAGTACACTTTTAGAAGTCAATAATTTAGCTATAGCGGCTATGAATATATCGCTGATTTTGGATATAGCGACTAGTTGTTGTAGAGAACTGTTTGTATCAAGTTCCTAGAAATCCCTTGCAGATATTGCGACCGATTCAATCCACAAGGACTGAGTCAAACAAACAAATACACAAAAGTTCATATATCAGTATCATAAATTTTTCTTATCTTATGTTTACATCCACATATTGTCCAGCAGTTATAATAATACAGTTTTATTTATAAATGTTCAGCTATGTAAAGTTAACTCCAGAAATTAATATTACTACGTAGATATTTCCGGCTGTAAGTTTTTTTTTTATTGCGGGAGTTCAGCAGACAGGCAGACGGCCCACATGATGGAAAGAGGTTATTATCGCCTATGGACATTTGCAACACCAAAGGTGCTACAAACTGCTCTCTTAAGGGAGACTGGAACCTGGTCACTAATGCAGGAACACAACTCCAGGCTGCTATGGCGGCATACTTTAAACCAAACAAAAGTATTGCCTAGCAATAAATATTGTTTTCTTTCTACCATTGTACATAGTGACTTGCGGTTATAGCGACGGAATTATAGTGGTCCCTTCATCGTGGTTATAACCGAAATCCACTGTATATTGTTTAAAGACCATTAGCGTCATGAACATGCATTGGCTAAACAATGCCTATTTAAACGGTTTAAATTAAACCGCATTAAATGAATACTTCGATACATCGTTGTGTGGTTCATTATGCTTCATCGAGTGGAATGTTCGGCGAACTACTTCTATAAATAAATACACTTTCTTTTTATTGCAGGCGATCAGCAGACAGGCAGACAGCCCACTTGATGAAAAGCGGTTACCATCGCCTATGGACATTTGCAACACCGAGGTTGCTACAAATGCGCTGCTGCTCTCTTAAGGGAGGCTGGACCTGGTCACTAATGCCGGAACACAACTCAAGGTTGTTATGGCGACATACTTTAGACCCGGGGTGGTAGCCATCCAGCCGGGCAAATGCCCTACCACCTGGCTGTGGGTTATTAAGTCGCCTCTTATTCTTTCTCCGGTCCTGCATGCATAACGAAATTGCTTCTGACATTATGAGCCGATTGTAATATATCGTCACAATTCGGGTTAATCCATACACGAATGTCACAATTACGAATTTAAATTAAATTTAGCTTGATTCACTCGCGTAAATTTTGGATTATTATCCCGCGCAATCTATTTTACTCCAGGATAAACAATATTCTATTTTCGTCCCGGATAACGGTTCATTACCAATGGAAGAATTAAAAAACAAGCAAATATCGAAACAAAACTTACTTTCATTCATATGTACCTCCTAGGTATATTAATTACAATATCAAGTAGTATCTAGTAGTTCAAAAAGTATAATAAAAAATATAATAATTAGTAATATGTAAGCATATAAAACGAATTATGTGAAAAGATGAAAACATCTTTAATAAAAAAATATGTAATTAAAGAATTCTACCCTTATGACGGTCACGTCTGTCGCAGGACCGACGGCCGATGGAGCAAACGAGTCCTGGAGTAGAGACCACGTCTCGGCAAACGTAGCGTAGGACGCCCGCCAGCCCGGTGGTCTGACGACCTGCGCAAAATCGCCGGCAGGGGCTGGATGAGGAAGACGGGAGACCGGGATATGTGGCGCGTACTTGGGGAGGCCTACGTCCAGCAGTGGACTGAGAGTGGCTGAAGAAGAAGAAGACCCTTATGAGAGACAGAGAGCAAAACCAAAAAATATTACAAAGTATAGATTAACATACATTATTTTAGGACTTTATCCTAGAACTTTGCATAGGCGATGGTAACCGCTTTCCATCAGGTGGGTTGTCTACCTGTCAACTGAAATCAAAAAGAACTGTCCATTTGCAAAATGTAAACCAAACTGAACGCTTAGGTATTCAAATTTAGAATAAATTGACTATATTATGTACCTAAACAGTCTTCTAAAATAGAAGGAAGATCTTCAATCCTAGAATATTATTTATGTACATACTAGGAATGGAACTATTTTGATCCACATTGTGCTCCAGAACAAATACAAGTTGGACTAACTACCTCAAACAATATTAATGGAAGTGGGATAACTGAGTTTACCGGAAATTATGAGGGTGCTTGACTCCTGTTATCTGAAGATCAAATGCCTTTGAATGGGGCATTACTAGGGAATTTATAGTCCTATTTTCGCTTATGTAGAGAATCAGGAAATAATTTTAGGCATTGCGAAATTATAGTACGCATTAGAAGGTGTTTGAACGGCAATTCAAAGGTAAAGGTAATTTTCTCTCAGAGTTTATTTTTATTGGTTGATAATAAATAATTCGATTTATATACAGCAGCCTAATAGATTTAGCCGGCCTTTTGTTGTGACACCTGTTCAACATTGGGGGCCGAGCGCGCCGTGCCGAAAACTCTACAAGTGTCGTACGATCAATGGTCCTTCACAAGGCCACAGTCTGGGCGTAGCATCGGACAGCCTAGAACATTGCGCTGTTACGTAAATTACAGCGCCCGATTACCGGCGGTGTTATTAGGGAATATCGCAGGATGTCTTTTGAGGCCGGCTCTGTGCTAGCCGGATCCTTGCCGTAGAATCTAGATGCGAATAGTGCCAAAAACTCCACGGAGGGTTCGTGCGATCAACGGACCTTTACGGGGCACTAACCTGAGCCCAGCATGTCACGGACAAGAACATTGCGCTACTGCACAAATGACAGCGCTCGATAACCTTCAGTGTCATTAGAGGATATCTCATGATGTCTTTTGAGGCAGCTTCCCTTCTAGCCGGGATCCCTGCCGTGGGATCTAGAGGAAAATAGTACCAGTGTGACTAACAGCCCTTTACGGAGCCCGGCGGCCTATCTCGTAACCAGATTCCTGCCCTGGGATCCTTAAGCGAATACGATTTCTCCTCGCTAAAAAAAGGATTTCGGCTTTGTGTAAGATGATCAAAAGTCACAATCGACTGGACTGTGAACTACCATAATGATCATTTTGGTGAACAATATAATGATCAATTTTTCTGGGATAATTTTACAATTATTCCAAACCAACCCGTTGCAACGTTTTATTTTAAAAGGATTCCAGAGATTTAGATAAGTACTCTACGGGGAGGCATAAGTGAGAAAGTAAATTCTGCTTTTATGGCTCAGTAGAAAAATAAAAGTGAAGTGGACATCGAAATCCTTTTCCTTTGGCAGTTATAATTCACGTAAAGTCGTTAGTACCACTTTGGAATGGTGTTGATATAAAACGGAATTAAAGTTTATTTGAACATTTTTCTCATAATAAAGTTAGTCGATTATTTTGCAAGTGTTTGTACATCGAGGTTACAGACTTTAAATCGACCAATTAACCTTAAGGCTGATATTAAACGATTCACTCTTAATCACTCAAGTCAACCAAAGTGATTTATGTACACGTAAATTTGAATCATTCAATGTCATTAAATTCCGTCGTGTCGTTTCAGGTCTGTTCTTGCAACAATATTATTTAAATTTAGTTGATCCATCTAATAATAGCCTTGGGTTGGTGTGCATAAACATTATTTAACCGACCCTTAAAATAAAATAATCGTTGTTTAGCCATATAGCTTTGGCGATTATTTTATTTTAACCATCGGTTAAATATCTATACACACAATTTATTTTATATAATAATACTGAATTCTCAACTCTCCATAATATTGGATACAATAAGGTTCTAACATGAATAAGAAAATGTCGAAACTTCTATTGAAATGTAAGCAAGCGAAATAGAAATCTGAGTCTGGCAAAGGAATAAATTGTGAAGACTGCAGACTGGAATTTTATAACAGCATGTAGGGAGACACAATGCTAAAAACAAGTGGCCGTAAGCGAGTAGGACTCGCACATGGAGCGTTCTTTAAGAAAATCTATTTCAAATTAGATAATGTCTTTTTACATATTATAGTTTATAATTAAATTTAATTATAAAATATAATATGTAAAAAGACATTATCTAATTTTATAATTTATAATATTTAGTTTGTTTAAATGTTCAAAAACTGCCAGATCATTTTCTAGCTTACCCAACAATAATGTCCAATTTTTAAAATATATTTCTCTTTTGAGTCCCCTTTCAATACTCATAAAACATTTTCAAGAAGCTTACATTAGGACGGGCAGTATACCAGCCACGCTTGGAGTTTCATCGTGATGTGTTTCTACACGGTCACTGGGTGGTAATTACAACAATGCCCATTGGGTCGGCATTCAAAGGTTGGCAAATTCAAACTTCGCAGACAAATACACAACTCATCATTAATGTAGCTTTGACCACTGAGACGTCCGGTACTTTAAGTACATAAATTACTTTTCGCGGGGCACGTAGACATAGGTTAAAAACCACAGACGCACGCGTGTCCATCAGTGGGCGTCTGATGGCTGAAATGATGATGATGATTAAGGTAAAAATATAGGCGAGCGGGGGCGGCATTTTTAAGTTGTTTTTTGCCCCCCTCGAAAAATTTCAAAATCCGGGGCTGCAAAGTTCAAGCCCCGTCACCCCCTAAGCTATCACGGATTTAGAACCCTAATAAACTGAAAATTATATATTCTGTTTGTGTTCTAAGGTCGAGTCCGAGTACATATTTCATGAACTTCAGTCCGGCATATATGTTTAGCCAATGACAAACGTAGGTACTACTCTATACAGATAACCAGCAAAATATTTAATTTTTTACTTTCTTTATAGAAGGAACATTTTTGGGTAAGAATACATACATCACAAGACATATTAGAATAGAATGATTATAAAGAAGTATAACACATTAAATACATAACAAATCTATAATATATGTCTCGGGATGGTACCGACGGGCGCAGTTCAGCACATCGGATCAGACAACGGATGCCTTACGCTGTATTAAATTCACAGCAATAGTAAATTAGAGTATGAATTTGCAGCAGCAGTTTCACAGCGTGGCAGCGTATGGTAAGTCTTCCCGTTGCTCCTCGACCACATGAAGACAAAAGTCCACGCAAGCAATGTGTTCAACTAGTAATGACTCACGGAGCCAAGACGTGGACACTGACTACAGGATTGGCCCACAAGTTTTCAAGTCAGTCAAATATGGAGCAAGCTACGCTCGGAGCCTCTCTTGTGAATGAAAACCGAAATGAGGATATCGGTAAGAGAATAAAGGTAACCGACATAGCTTCCAAAGCTGAAGTGGCCAAGGCCTGATGTCACGTCTGTCGCAAGGCCAATGGACGATGGAGTAGATGTACCCTGGAGTGGAGATAACGTTTCGGTAAACGTAGTTGTATAGACAACTTTCAGTCGGATGAATCGACGACCTACGCAAAGTAGGTAAGAGCTGGAAGAGGAAAGCGGAAGACCAGGATGTGTGTCCTAATCTTACGTCCAGCAATGGACTACGAACTCATGACAAAGATATTATAATTAACACTATGTTTTAACGGTTTTAAACGCAGCATTTCATTTGATTTTTATTTCGACGTTCAAGCCACTTAAATCACATAAACTACCGCGCATAAACCCATCAAAACGTATTTTTAATTATGTGTAGGTATTATTAATCTCGTAAACTTAAAAAGATATTTATGTTAATCATTACGTAAGCTCTTTGAGCGCGGCTTACGAACACAGTTGCCCTTGTTTATTAAATAAGACGAGAACTTTCCAGATTAAAGCCCACTTACAAATTACTTAATCGATTTTAAGTCGAAACTAGATTTTAAATTGTTATTGGAAAAAAGAACCTTATTTCTTAATTAAGCGGTTAACGAGTTGATAGCTGAAATTGGGTCAGAGGAGAACTTGATTACCAGCCGACGGTATAATTGAGTTTCAGTTAAAATGGCCTAAATTCATTTCGTTCCGATAACTCTGTTAATTGCTGCACTTAGATTTGTTTAAGGGTAAAGTAATTTCGTGAATGATGACGAATGAAGAATGAACATGTTCATTAATATGAATTAATGAACATGTTCATTCTAGGGAAGCGGCGGACACATAAGGGCCGCCCCCCCCCCTCCCCCTTCACTCACTCTGACATTAATTGTCCCATTGATGATGATATCAACAAATTTTCCAGGAAGAATAGGCGCATAGAATTCATCATTTAAGGAAGAGAATCACAATTGTAACTTTTTTATATCTTAAGATGGCATTGTCTTGTATATATGTACCCATAATCAGTTTAAATAAAACTTTCCTAAACTTTGCATGTGGCTTGATTATTTTTTTATTACGATAAAAGTAAAGGTACCTCAAGATATCTTTAGCGCCCTTTTCCTTGAGCTTTTTCTGTATCCGCCACTGTTCTAGGGTGAACCAATATTGAAATGCATCGGCATAACATCAAGTTCCACAAAGTGGGTGTCAATAATACAATCAAGCGTTTCATAGAAGTGATGACAGTTTATTTGGCCATCGAATTTATATATATATATCCCTATTAATATTATAAATGCGAAAGTAACTCTGTCTGTCTGTCTGTTCAGTTTTCACGGAAAAACTACTGGACCGATTTGGCTGAAACTCTGTATATATATATATTTTCGATGCCGAGAATGAACATAGGATATATTTATCCCGAAAAATGGGATAGTTTCCGGGATAAAAATATATTTATCTTTTTGTTTGTTATCCTTTTATGGAAAGACTATTGGACCGATTTGGCTGAAACTCGGTACATATATAATTTGAATACCGAGAGTGGCCAAGGGATACTTTTTATCCCGGATAATGGGATACATTTTGGGATAGATTTATGTAAAGTTTATCCCGGAAACTAGGACTGGTTTTGTGATTTTGTCCATTTCGTCCACTGGGTCTACTGGGTCCACTGGGTCCACTTGGACCACTGTGTCCACTTGGTCCCCTTGGTCAACTGGGTCCACTTGGTCCACTGGGTCCACTTGGTCCACTGGGTCCACTTGGTCCACTAGGTCCACTTGGTCCACTTGGTCTACTGGGTCCACTTGGTCCACTGAGTTTACTAGGTCCACTGGGTCCATTTGGAACACTTAGCCTACTGGGTCAACTGGGTCCACTGGGTCCACTTATACTACTGGGTCCACTGTTCCCACTGGGTCTACTGGTCCCACTGGGTCCACTGGGTCCACTTGAACCACTGGGTCCACTGAGTTTACTGGGTCCACTGGGTCCATTTGGAACACTTAGCCTACTGGGTCAACTTGGTCCACTGGGGCCACTTAGACTACTGGGTCCACTGGGTCCACTGGGTCTACTTGGTCCACTGGATCCACTGGACCCACTGGGTCCACTTGGTCCACTAGGTTCGTTGAGTCCACTGGGTCCACGTTGTCCACTGGATCCACTGGGTCCAGTTGGTCCACTGGGTCCACTGGGTCCACTGCTGGATCCACTGGGTCCAGTTGGTCTACTGGGTCCACTGGGTCCACTTGGTCCACTTGGTCCACTTGGTCCATGTTATCTATTTTGTCATTTTTGTCAAGTTTTGTCATTTATGTAGTTTCATATAGACGGGGGTGGTATAGTTTGCGATATAAAATGAAGTGAATCTTTCGGGGGCAAATACATAAAAATTTAGTACAATGTAACCTGTACTACTTGCTCTTTAAACAAGAGACAAGCACTAGAGGTTGACCGGCGGCGCAGCCGCGGGGTAAACTTTAGTATGTATATATATATATATTTTAATTACCCAAAGTACTCAATCAATGTTGTTCAAATTCAAATTATTGCGAGTATAAGTAAGATAAAAGGTGTTGCAATAAGGCGTTAGTACATCTTTATCCGTGGTAGAGGGCCACTGTTTACGGGGGTATCGGTGGAATTACCTCTACTGTACGTAGTGGTACGGCTCTGCTTCCCGGGGCTTAGTACCAAATCGGCGCACTAGGATGTCAGAACAGTTTAACTACGTTATACATCCCTGGCATTCTAGATATATGCTCTCATAGGGACCCAGGTAGGTTTAGTGGGTTGTTTGTTCGGCCTCCTCGTTTAATGGAGGAGATCCCGCTTGCCGTTTGGTGCACGCACACGAAGCGCGCGGCACTAGGCGGCGCTTTTGGTCTTCCCCTGTATCCAAGACCCGTGTGTGTGTCACAAGAAAAGACATTCCCCCTAAGTTAACAAAAAAAAGGCGTTAGTACATCTATATTCTGCCGGTACAGGTGTGCAATATATTAAATCTAAACGAAGACAATTTATTTTAATCTGTTCACGTGGAGGCTTGTTATCAACATTTTTAAATATTTTTTACTATAATTTGTATATTATATTAGACGGACTGGAAGCGTATAATCCTTCCTAAAATAAAATAAATAAATAAACTAATATTCATTGAATATGTTTTTTAAACTACCTTCTTTTTTCGATTCCATCCCTTAATTCACATTTCAATAAATAATAATAGATAAAGAGATAACTCGATGTCAAAGTAATCTTTGTAATCGAATTATCTGCCCACCTATGAATTTATATAAAATCATCAAAATATATACTTCTGGTTAAACCTGACTTACAATATCATGCAATGATAGCAGTAGCTACGGAACCCTAAAATAAACAGAAAATAAATTCTGATATGATTCATAATTCTAATATTCATGGAAAATTCTTGGCATACATAAATCTCTCACACGTTATTAATATAATAATTTCAGCCGTTGTTATGGTAAGTCATGAATAGTGGATGTTCGAAAATAGTCTGGTTTATTGTTAAAATGAACAAATACACTATGTTATAATACAGTTTGTAATAACAACTGACAAGAATTGCCCAAGTGCGTGATGGTCCACGAACTATGAACGATTCCGTAGGCAAAAGTTTATTGCTTTTATCATTAGGCTACGGAACAATAAAAAAGCTTCTAAAAGTCTAGAGTATACCGCCATAACAACAGTGAGTTGTGTTCCGACATTAGTGACCAGGTTCCAGTCTCCTTTAAGAGAGCAGCAGCCGCATTTGTAGCACCTTTGGTGTTGCAAATGTCCATAGGCAATGGTAACCGCTTTCCATCAAGTGGGCCGTCTGCCTGTCTGCTGAACTCATGCAATAAAAAAAAAGAATATACCCAATATCTCAAACTGAAGACTTCTCAAGAAATGCTACTTTGACATTGTAAGAGTCATAAGGGTAATACATGCCAACTGTCTCACTAAAAAGGATGACGAAGATCGTATGAAGTGAGAAGAAAACGTCAGTAAAGCGGAGCCGGTCACTGAAGCGCATGCTTCAAACGCTACTAGAATTCAACAGTAGGAATAGAATACAATCTCAATACTACTTAACGGATATTATTAAAAGCAATTTTCGTTGAAATCGAATAATTCATGGAATTCTCCCTTTGCCAAAAGTTGGCAAACAGACAGACGACTCACAGGATAGTAAGTAGTCACCGCTGCCTATTGCCAATACGTTCCCAAACCCTATAATGAATGTTCATTTTTGACAAAATCATACGTTTTTAGAAAAAAGCAACTAAGAAACAGTTTTAGAAAAATAATTTGAAAATATTTTGTCTAAAAATTAGGGATGGGCCGAAATTCGTTTTACATTCGGTTTGACCGAAGTTGAACTTCGGCATTCGGCCAAAATTCGGTTTAAATGCCGTACATTCGGTGCAAGGAAAAAGTAAATACCTACTTGCACTATTTTGACTGAAGTTAATAGAAATCATATCTATCAAGACCGTAATATAAAAATTGGCAGCTATAACTCATGGTCATTTATTTTAGTTAGGAGCATGTAAACCTTAACGTCCAATGTGATAAGAAATAAATAAAATTAGTTCTTGATTGAGTCTTTGCCTAATTAAATAGACATCAAATTAAAACAAAAACAAAATAAACTATTATTCCTCTAAGAAACATCAGTAAGTAGGTGCAACTGCTTAATTTTGATTGAAATCACTTTTTACGAATTAAACATTATGAATTTAGAATTACGAAATGGTGATTTTTTTTTCAATCAAAAGCCTAAAAATCTATTCGTTTATCCACCTACTCATACTTAAAATTTACTAGAGGCAGGTTATGGTGTAAAAAAGCCAAAAATTCGGTGTTATCAAGTTGACGTTGTCAACAGGTCACAATGTGTTGCTCTTGAGAAAGCGCGGCGAAATCAAACCGAAGTTCGAACTCGGTTCAAACCACATTCGGCCCATCCCTACTAAATATACAAAATTCCTTTGCGAAACAAACGATATCTAAGCAAACAGAAATGAGAAAACACCATGTATATAAATAGATTTCTATTTATAAGTTGAAAACCCGAAGCGGAGATCTAATACGATCTACAATAATTTCCTGAAATGGATTGGTCCTCTCTCGAAAGGTGACACTAAGTTTGTGAACTCTCGTAATCTTGCCTTCAAGGCAATAAGATTAAAGGAACATTTATTTGCCGTTTCCTTAAAAAGGTCAAAAATGACAGGATGGAACACGTGTTTATTTCTAATCTATTTTCAGGGGAATGATTGATGAGCGTTTCATATTATATGGGAATTGTGTATTCTGCAATATTGTGTGATAAATTTCACCGGCGCTCTGTCCCGCCCCCGTGGTATATAGCGTCATGTTCTATAGCCTATGATACTCCCTGTTAACGTAGCGTTCCAACAGTAAAAGAATTTTTAAAATCGCTTTAGTAGATCCAGGGATTACCCCCTACAACGTCACAAACTCACAAACTTTACCTCTTTATAATATTAGTATAGATAAATCCAATTTGACAGTATCTATGGTTGAGCGGGCTAAGTTTTAACTCGCTAAAACGCAGGGGCTCCAGGTTCGATTCCTGTAATAGTTAATTTCGGAAACGAACTTTCTGTTATTTACTATGGTCTGGGTGTCTGGTATCGGCCTCAAAGTGGACCGTTGTACATTACCCATAACAAAACCTTAACTTAATTAACTTGGGGATATACAAGGTGTATTTGTCTGCTGATTTTCGCTAAAATATTTAATAAAACCATTTTAGTCCATTTCCATACTACATTGTGTCCGTGCGAAAGCAACTCTGTCTGTTACACTTTTACGGAAAAACCACGGTACCGATTTTGTTGAAATTTGGTATAAATTTAATGACAATACCGACAATGGAGATAGGAAACTTTTTGTGCAGAAAAATGCGTTTGCTTCCTTGTGTATTGCTTGCTCTCAAAATAAACTATGGCCCACTACTCGCAAAACTATATTAGTCTATAATCTATATCCATTCAAATTCAAATTCAAAAGTTTTTATTCAAAATAAATTCCACTGGAGAATACTTTTTGAAGGTCATACATGCAAGTCAAAATTTACTTGTACTATGTACACCGCTTTGTTGTTCAAAGGAGAAGAAGCGGCAAGAAACTCCCCAGCAACACGTCTAGCTAAAAAAGATAATTGTCATAATTGTTATATATAATCTCAAGTTCTTTTTTTCCTTGTTTTTAATATATAAAGAAGTTGTACTACAATAATTAAAATTGAAGTGTCTGTCTGTGTTTTCAAAATGATTTAATTTATTTTTTGTGGAAATTACTCTTTGTACAATTCCTAATCATAAATCTACCTACTGCCTCGTTTCCACAACACCTGGACCTTATATTCAAATCTTCTGAATCCTGTAAGATATCGAAATGAAATATACATGAAAATTTAAAATATTTTTTATTTCATCTCTAAAGTTTTCATTAAAATCCCTGAGCCATTGCGTACTATATTCAAAAGAAACTTTCAGAAAGCATAGTGTTCTGGCAACACTAAATTTTAGAAAAAATGTATATAAGTACATATATCATGTGTCACCTTTTAACCAATTTCAAAACAAAACCAGGTTCTCAATTCGTTGAATATTTTTTTGTAATTGTCTCTCTTACTAAGAGTAAATTAAATGGACGATTATAGTCAGTTATACTGTATTTCGTATTTTAATAAAGTATATTCAAACATAACGTATATTATATAAACTATCTAAAAATGGTCACTTATAAGTATGACTAATTGTTGGCAACACCAACTGTACAATCCCCAATGTAGGGATTGCGGCTAAAATGGACTGTATTACTGTGAATTTTATGCGAATCTATGCGAAAAACGATGAGCTGGCCAGTGAGAACAAATCTTACAACGAGTAGTCAACTCACCTTCCGAAGAGCGAGTTTCAAGTCCAATGGTCGGCGCTGACTCCTTCTTTGTGGACACAAATCTAGTTCAAAACGAGTATTTTTCACAGCACTGGTGACCAGGATGTAGCACTGACACACTGAATGGCGAAGGTTGTGAATATTTCCACAAAATACGAAATGAGTCTCTTTTGATGCGAATTCAACGGACGAAACTTGCCGAATGTCCGTACACGACGGGCGCAGCGAGTTACTCTCGCCGCAATTTTCTACCCTCACTGGCTCGCGCGACAAAAAAAATACTAATCTAAACTGAACGAAAACTGTCGCTAATTTAACAAATACGAATTAAATTAAACTATTTAATTTTATTTAATGTTAATTAATATTAGACTACTAATAAAAGGAAACGGTTTGTACACCAACATAAGATATTTTTTTTTAAACTTGCAACACTGTCGTTACTTTTTGTTTTCTCTTTTTTTGTTGTAGCCAAGTGCACACGTGTTTGCTTTTAAAGTGATTTATTATAAGTTTCCACCACTAACAGTGTTTAACTTTTATACCTACAACGACCAGAGTATCGCCCACAACATCAATGTAAAATAAATATTATACGTGCGACGAGTTGCGCACACTAATCAACTTACAAATAGAAGATTTTCTTTAAAATTTTACTCACGTCTTATCATATAGCCAATTAACTAACTGCTTTTGATTCTACATCCTCATATTGAGACCCGGTATACGATCATTTCATGGAAATGATGGCACCCTTACACGTACGAAACGATTACGCTGTCCTCAATTCCTTTTACGATACATTCTTCACTCATTATACGGGAGGTAATGTCTTTCTTTCGCAGTTGACATAAGATTAATGATGTAACGACACAAGTCCTTACATTATTTACTTTAGTTCACTATATTTTTGATATAGTATACTGTGTGACTAGTGCACGTCTTAATAACATTTCGTTTATGGATAATTTGACTGTAGTCTTTCTAAGCATTTATTTCATTTTTGACAGCTCGATGACGAATCACTTAGTAATATTTTAATGCCTTACTGACTCGATTTGCTATAAAGTTGATTTCGTTTATAATTAAGTTTTAATCAATTTAACTAAGTCATCTATATATTTTTGCTAAATATGTAATAAATATTACATTTCAATTAACATATTTTACATATATTAAATAAACCAATAAAACGGCACTTATAATAATTGCGGTATTATTTTTCTTTATAATAGGTACATATTATTTTCAAAACGATTACTTTCGATTTATTTACGTGTATAGTGTCGATGCTTTAATAGTCTGTGCGGTACAGGACTCAGAGAACATCACTATTGCGTCACTCACAAGACAAGGCAAGACTAAAAACATATAACTTGAGAAACGTGCGAACGTCAAAAGTAAAATAAATGATTGGAAACAGTATAAATACCCTTACTCTGAGCTGAACAATATATTTACATAATATGTCCTAATACATAGTATATAGGTATATTGTTATTATTATTGTATATTTATTATCTAATTGTATATGTATATCTATATTAATATTATAAAGAGGTAAAGTTTGTGGTGTGATCTTTCTGCCGGTGTTCCACAGGGCGGCGTACTATCTCCTTTATTATTCGCTGTTTTCATAAACTCAATTTCCAATGAACTTACTTCATCCTATCACCTCTATGCAGACGATCTCCAAATTTACACGCAGGCACCGGTTGCTACACTAAATCAAGCAGTCGCAGCGATAAACTCTGACTTTAACCGCATACTGCAATGGAGTAAGTCGAATGGACTTCTTGTGAATCCTGAGAAAACTCAAGTAATTATCATCGGTAGCTCACGGATGCTGTGTATCTTGGAGTTATATTTGATAGTGAGCTGTCCTGGAGACCCCATATAACGGAGTTGAGTCGGCGGTTATTTCTCTCCTCCAGATCACTTTGGCGGCTGAAAAACTTCCTGCCCATCGCCACCAAAATTAAGCTTGCAGAGTCGTTACTTTTGCCCATACTTGATTATGCCGACGCCAGCTATCTCGATTTGACTCAAGAGCAACTTAATAAACTTGAGCGCCTCCAAAACTTTTCCATAAGGTTCATATTTGGGTTACGCAAGTATGACCACGTATCTGAATTTCGAAAAAAACTCAAGTGGTTGCCAATTCGTTTTCGCCGGAATACTCACATTCTTTCATTGCTTTATAGTATTTTATTCATCCCTAATACTCCACAGTACCTTAAAGAACGCTTTGAATTTATTTCTTGCTCTCACAATTTACGCCCTTCCAGTCAACAAAGACTTATTACTCCTATTCATAATACAACGTTCTTCAATAATTCTTTCACGGTTAAGGCTGTCCAACTTTGGAATTCATTGCCTGTTGCTGTCAGACAAGCAAAATCCCTAATAACATTTAAGAACTTAGTCAGGAAATTCTATCTGCAATATAATGATATGTAATTTTATATAATTAGTAGATATTATATTGCATATAGTTATATGTTTATTATGTTTAAATAGTTGCATATTATCACCATATCTTGTGTATGTATATAACTTATGTGTATATTTGTATATATAGTATAGTTATATATTTATTATTAAAATGTAAGTAATCGTACAATAATTATGTATACCACCGTCGCCACTCCTAATCAAAATATTCTTGCCACGGGTTGTCTGGAAGAGATCGCTTTTTAGCGATAAGACCGCCCTTTGTACCCAACTAGACTAATTATTTGAACCAAGAATCTTTTGAAACCGCGCCGGGCCGCACTTCTATTTTAGTTTAGTACACCACCAAAAATTGTGTATCTAAATTTTCTTTAAAAATTCTCCTTACACTGACTTGCCTGCAAGAGATCGTTACAAGCGATAAGACCACCCATTGTTCTAATGCAAATGTATTATAACTCGGCGATGTTTACCGAAGAACCGCCGACATGACAAGTTTGTAAAGGCGTTTATCAAATAATTTTTCTGTTAATCAGTTATAAGGTGTTATAAAGCTCTAGCTTATAAAATTAATAGGCATTATTATTAAAGAAAACATCATAGGTTGTGTTGAGAAAATGTGTAAATCGTAAATAAACCAAATCGATACTTGCACTATGTTCGACGTAATCCTAAGAGTTACTTGTAAGTACCAAAATTACCTTGTCATAATTGTTGGGCTTTGCTAGAGTTGTGAGTGACATATACAAAGAGAGGGACAGAAGGATATAATTATTACATAAGGATTTCGTTTTGTCGAAATGCTTACGGAATCTTAAAAATTCTGAAAGCGTCTAAATCCTACATGATCTCGTACATTACGTCACTTATGTTACATTCCTCTCTCAGTCTTTAAATTTTATTTTCAACTCATTTTTAATTAATTATTTATCTTGTATCTAGTTTGTAAGAATCTAAGTAGTTATTAATATAATTGATCGTAAACAATAAAATGTTTTTATCCATTAATTTATTTAGTCATTCATTCTTTCTTCGCTATATACTTGTACATCGTTCATCATAATATTTTTAAATTTCAACCGTTTTACAGCCTGAGTTCCTGCAATTTTTTCTACACTTCGCGCGTTCTTCGGCTTCCTTGCGCTTATTATGAGACCATTTTTACACTTATCACCTTATATCTTTAGAACCTGACTAATGACTGGTTCCTATATATGACCGACCATTCAAATGCCTTACTATAAGTTAAAAGACATTACTTGTATGGAGCTTATGTCAAATTTTTAACGATAGAAGACAAATTAACGGTAAGGATATAGGAACCAGCTACAAGTAATATCAAAATTTAACTGATGGTAAGGTAAGTGAATGAATAGTGAGATATAGGAACCGGCTATAACTTATGTCAAAATTCAACTGACAGTAAGGTAAGTGAATGTATAGTAAGATATAGGAACAGCCTATAAGTAATGTCAAAATTTAACTGATGATATGGTAAGTGAATGAATAATAAGATATAGGAACCGATCATGAGACAGTATAGCTAGTGTTCGCTACTTAAATTGCTATCCCAATAAAATCTCTGACGTCCATAAATAAAAAAGAGTCATCATATTTCATACATAATAAAATGTTCTCAGCTGTTTATCCAACCGAAATATTAATATTATGAATGCAAACTGAACGTAACTTTTACGATATTTTTATAAAAATAAAGATTAATCACGACGTAAGTAACGGGTTAAAAATAGTTATTACTGTATTAACATCTTTATACAACAAAGGTAAATTTAGATCTAGATGTTTACATGTCATTGTGTCCTTTGTGAATATCTATAGAAACTGCGGATAAGTATATTACTTATTCATAGGTTAAAGGATCAAGTGCTAATATCGAGCCTTTACCACCATTTTATTGTAAGCGACATTTGGACGCAAGTATATTTTTTGCTGCAAAAGGTATTTTATACGACTATTTTGTTTTAAGACTTTCAGTTTTTGATTCAGTAGGGTCTAATCTAATTAAAACTGAAAATCTTATAACAAAACTAGCTGACCCGACAAACTTCGTACCTCCTCAGAATCAATAAATAAAAAACATTGATTTCCGAACGACAGGACGAACATCAAACGTTTGACATTGAAAACCAAAAATATGAGAAAATAAAACTTCACTTTTAAATTTACTTGGATTTCTAAACGACGGGACGAACATCAAATGTTTGACAGGTAGGAATAGTTTCTAAGGGAAAGCGAAATTGTTGTTTTTACTATATTCCAAGATTATTTTTCATGTTTACTAACCTTTTAGACCTTCCCTGGACTTCCACAAATAATTCAAAACCAAAATTATCCAAATCAGTCCAGCCGTTCTCGAGTTTTAACGAGACTAACGAACATCAATAGATTTTTATATATATAGATAATAGTTTCAAATACCTTTTGCAACCAAAAATATACATAGATCCAAATGTCGGTTACGATAAATTGACGGTAAAGGCTCGATATTGTCGCTTTATTTTTAAGACTGATGGCACTGCAATTTAATAAAATAAATAAATAAAAATGACGCTAGTAACGCACGTGAGATTGTTATTATCCACTGCTAATATCTGTAAGGGTTTATCTGAAAGAGATCCCTTTAAGCGATATCCCTTCGCTGAATATAAATTGTATCTAATTCTAAAAACATTATTTTAAATTGTGGTGAATAATACTTAATAGTAGGGGAGCTCAAGCGGGGATTTTTAAATTTACTCAAGCGTGGCAGAATAACATAAGGGAGGAAACCTTGCACACTATTTCTCCGTTATCAGAAACACACGGGGAACATACATTATTAAAATCTGCAGAGCTAAATTATTTCTGTGTGATTCTTTTTTTTACATTTTTGAAAGGCTGTACACACGCTCCCCCCACCAATGAAAGGGCATACATCATATAACTTTTCTTTTTAGCATCTAATCTTCACAATCCAAAGGGTCCCCACGACGCTCGAATAACTCCCCATTTAGCCTCTTGGGCTCCCATACTATAAAGAGTTTTCATTCGTTTGTTCATAAAAGACGTTTATTAAATATATGAACAACTACAGCTTTTGATGTACATAACTTGGCTATAAATAAGCGTGATTTAATTTTCTTCAAAAACATCCTTTGTTCATCCCCGCTATATTAGTACTTATTACATTTTACAAATATTTTTCATTTAACCTTGCTTGTGTTGAATATGCGAGTTCTGTAGAATTTATTCCATTTAGCACCCATGCATAATTTGTTGGTTGATTCGAAGGTAAAATTGAATACAGCCATGTAACTAGTGTATAAATATGAAAGTAAGTTTGTTTTGGTGTTTTTAAAAGTTTTTTGAAATACACCTTTACTTTAGATAACGAAGACTCAGTATCCTTTTTATCTCGATAATGGGATTACGGAGTCGAGAATCACATGTGCGAGTATAAATGAATGAATTAAGTACAGTTGGCGGTCTTGTCGCCAAAGGCAATCTCCTCCAGTCTACCTTATACAACTATTATTGACATCGACTACATAATATTAAATGGAAGATTACAGTATTGATTTATTTGCATGAGTAACTTTTATTTTAAAATTCAAATTAGCTCTTTAGATCCGACAATAACATATAAAGATTTAAAACTAAAATAGGATTGATTTTATTTAATACTCTCTTGGCTGGGCGTCACTAAAACATTAATAAATATTATTAATCACAATCAAATATAGCTTATACCACTCAGGACTAATGTAGTTTTTACTGGCGAAAGAACAAAACCGAATATTCAATAGCTCAAGAGATTACTTCCTACAAACAAACAACTTTTCCTCTTTATAATATGTAGTATAAATAAACGATAGACTTACTTACTTATTTTTTCTTTATTGTACACAAAAAGTCACATACAAAATTATAGAATAGTGGTGATGTACAAAGGCGAGCTTAACCCTAAAAGAGTTTTCTTCCAGCAAACCTATGAGTTTAGTGAGAAGGGAAAAAGCAAAAGGCAATGTTGTGTACACTAAAGATATTTTACGATTTAACTATACAACATATAATTTAAACAGATTACAAAAGCAAATTATATACAAGATACACTTAAGATACATACATACATATATAATGAAAAATATAGACATATAAGGATTATTTGAGATAGATAGTGCTCTTTGACTTTTTTTTTTGAAACTGCTCTCCGATGAACTATCTCGGATCGTATGTGGCAGGGCGTTCTATAATCTAACTGCGTGGACGGAGAAAGAACCACTATAACATACCGATGAATGTGTTGGAGCTTTGAGAAGAAGAGATTTAGAAGTTCTACAATGTTTGTCAGAAGGAATAAGGAATTCAAAACGTTGACGAAGATAGGAATCTCTATTTATTTCAGAAATTTCACCAAATCTCAAAAACGATACATACATTTTTATTTTATTTAGGATAACAAAAGCTTTTATCTGAAAAAGTTAGATTGACCCATAAGCACTTGTCTCATACTTCTTTTTTCTAGTGAACAGCCTCTTTATTTCTTGACAGTGCTTCGTCATGTAACATATTATGGTTGCAGTACCACATTCCGAGTAGCAAGCACAACCTGAGGGGCAGAAGACCTGCTTGCTTGGACAAACTGGTGGAGGTGCAGCACCTTCACACGGATCCGAACAAACTGCGTAATTGCAGTGTGGCTCGAAATCTATACAGAGAATGAAATCATCGTAAATACGTATTTTGAATGTATGAGTTTGAAATAAAACGTTAGTTTTCAACCTATCATTATCCACTACTGGACCTGGGCCTGCCCTAGTTTGCGCCACTTATCCCAGTTCTTCAGGGTATAAGGGGGAACGATCTACTACTAACTACTAACGAGGCTCTAACGATCGATCCGATGTGGCTAACTAAAAATTCACCAACTGGGAACAGGCAGCATTGTTCCCAGTGTGAATAGGCATTGCAGTCACTACCAGGCGTACCCAACGCGATGACTAAGGCAGTTTTCCTCACTACGTAAATAAAGCTCAAATATATGCTTAGGTACAAATTACCTTCACGATTGTCACGATTTACTAATTATATTATCTATTAAACATAGAAGAATACTAAGGCTACGTTCCACGAGAGACTCACAACGACCACGTTCACCACTGCGATTTTTCCCGTTGGACCACCTTTCCGGCGTCACAATCGTAAGTGGAACGGTTATTGGACCCACCTCTTGACATGGGTTGTTGTGAGCATTGCGTGAGCGAAAATCATGACGTCATTAGTGACTTTTCGCCACGATCATAACGACCTTGGTCGCCATGTGGAACGGCAGACGGGGCATTTTGGGCGTTGTGACATACTATAGGAACGCGCCCTAAATGAGAATGACAGCCCAGTAAAAGACATAAAGCTCATAAATACTACATACACATGCTCGCAGTTTTACCAAAAAAAAACTTTCGCTTTTCGGTGTTTTATTTTTCTAAACTCATTTTAAAACTCCTAATGAGATAATTCTTTTAAATTTTTTGAGTATAAAATATGTTTATAAAAATAATAACCTTACCCATAAATTTCATAAACTTAAAATGTTGTCATAATAATTTTGCTACCTGAAGCTGGCTAACAGGCTGCCGGCCCTCTTTGTGGTTCGTCGTTACTGTCGCCTTATGTGACCATTTTAATTACAAAAGCTGCTAGTTATTAGAACAGTATTTTTAAATTAAAAATCATATTTTTGTGATAAAATACCCGCTTTATTCAAGCATTGATATCGAGGATTGAAAGGCTATTTGTTTTAAGCGACATTTTGTGTGAAACTTAATAACACTATGGATTTGTTTTATTTTAATGTCTCAACTTCTTTAAGTTAAAATATAAAGAATCTGATATCTAGTTTCAATCTATACATGTTCTTTTTTTAAGTTAGTTCGTTAGTGATGTGTTTTTCTGGGTCAATTGAAACTTCAAACTTCTCTCCCGACAAATTTTAAAAATGTCATTTAAAACAAATAGCCTTTCACCCATCGATATGTGTAAGGTAAACACAATAAATTGATTTTAAAATAGATGACAATTTCATGGAAAATAAAGAATTACAAGACTACAAACATATTAAAGTAGAACCTACCATCAGTAAGAGTAAGGTTTCCGTCCCGTTTTATGAGGTCGTCTTCGTAGGACCAATGTAGCTGGCCCTCAATTGTGCCTACTGCCATTATTGTTGTAATTAAACTGAGTAATCTCACAAACATTTTGAATATTATACAGGAAAATGTTGTACCTTAAAAATGACAATGTCAAACAGAAATAAATATTAATTTTATTTTAAAAAGTATACGGTATCTTATGACACCTAATTTATGAAAAAATATGGTTTGTCAAAAATCTTTGCGAAATTGAATAAAGGAATCCAAACTGATACCTTGGAAGCATAGTCTAGGAAGCCTATACTTATACAAATGTGTAAGCAGATCTTTAGATAAATACTTGAATTCGAAATAGTTAAGCCCGCGATAAAACAATTCACAGTCTAGCGTATCGATAGATTTTCGTGAAATATTTTACATAAGTATTTTTTTAAACATCTATTGAATATTCACGTATTAAAATCTATTTTGTAACTAACAATAACCTAGCAGTCCCGGCAGGCGATGTCCTGCTTTGAAAAAATAAAAATCTAGGACCCAATTCTAGTGCCTCCTACAGGTCCTACAGGCATATCCGTGCAGGAACGGAGAAAGAATACAGTTTCCTGCGGCCGGGCGGCCTGTCGTAAGAGGCGACTTAACAACCCACAGCCAGGTGTTAGGGCATTTGCCCGACTGGATGGCTACCACCCCTGGTCTAAAGTATGTCGCCATAACAACCTTGAGTTGTGTTCCGGCATTAGTGACCAGGTTCCAGTTTCCCTTAAGAGAGCGGCAGCGCATTTGTAGCAACTTTGCTGTTGCAAATGTCCATAGGCGATGGTAACCGCTTTCCATCAAGTAGCCTGTCTGCTGATCTCCTGCAATAAAAAAAGGTTTCAATTGTGAATCTAAACCATCCGGGGACCACTCAAACTCAACAAAAAATCATCAAAATCGGTCCAGGAAATTAAGAGGATCCTAGAACCCGATTCCGGCGTTACGTACCGGATGCAACTGTAAATCTAAACCATCCTGAGGCCCACTAAAACACACAAAAAATTTCATCAAAATCGGTAAAGTCGTTCTCGAGTTAGCGTACATACATTTGTACAATTAGTTCTTATTTATATATAGTAAAGCGGGTACCTAATTTGATTTGTCACTTTTATATTTACAAATTTGAATGGACTATCCTTACCTATTCGTATTGTTCGTCAAAAGGATAGCATTTGTTTCTGCTGTGCATTTTATATAAGCATTCACATTAATAATTGAAAATGTGTGCAATAACAAGTAAATGTGTTGTAGATAGAATTTATAAAACGGATTCATCGTTCCCGTCTCATGCAGAACAAGTAAATAATCTCTATGATGCTTAAGAGAGAGGCGCCGAAGAAAACACCCGCAACTCCGCCAACATCCACTAAAAATAAAAGAATTTTACATATATCTATAAATAATCCCGACCGCATTGCAACGTTAGACATAGACAAAACATTGAAATATTGTAATCATGTAAATACATGACAATATAATTGTTGGAACTTTTTAGAATGTTTTTTCAAAATTTTTATTTATGTTGTATCTTATATGATACTGTTTTTTAAATGTCACTTGTCAAAAAGTCTTAAAAATAAAGCGACAATATCGAGCCTTTACCGCCAATTTATCGTAACCGACATTTGGATCTATGTATATTTTTGGATGCAAAAGGTATTTGAAACTATTATCTATATATATAAAAATCAATATATAATGTTATTTATAACAAATCAATATATAATGTTATTTAGAAGCGAATTTTATTTATTATGTTTTCGGTATTAAATATTTTTAATATAAAATAGTCGCTCAACGGGCTATGGAGCGAGCTATGTTGGGTGTTTCTCTTATGGATAAAATTAGAAATGAGGATATCCGTAAGAGAACCAAGGTAACCGACATAGCTCGCAAAATTAGCAAATTGAAGTGGCAGTGGGCCGGTCACATCTGCCGCAGGACCGATGGCCGATGGAGCAAACGAGTCCTGGAGTGGAGACCGCGTCTCGATAAACGTAGTGTCGGACGCCCTCCAGCCCGATGGACCGACGACCTATGTAAAGTCGCCGGTAGGCGCTGGCTAAGGAAATCGGAGGACAGGGATGAGTGGCGCCGTCTTGGGGAGGCCTACGTCCAGCAGTGGACTGCAAATGGCTGACGACGAATATAAAATAATCCATATCAATAATAACATACTTCAAATTAAAATTATAATTAAATGAAAATTAAATCACACTGATGCAGAATATACAATGCATACTAATATAAATTTCATAGAGTATGATTCATCTTCATGGCCTAGGCCATAAATCAATTAGCATGATAATTGACTTTCTATTGATTTGATGCATTTAATTGTTGATTTGACAAACACAGGTACATACACACATTTTATTCTTAAAAATAAGAGTTTCTGTGGCATTAGGATGTAAATTTTATGTCACAAAAGCAGCTTGGAGATTTCTAGTCTTAGAATAATTAGCTCCTACTAATTCCCATAATACTATTACGAAGTAATTAATGATCTGTGTTACTGACCTAAATGATCTAGAGATACTTAAATTAATCACATGATGTTATCCTGGATCCACACAAGGGCGAAAATAAAAAAAAAACATCAGCAGCGTCGCCTATGGAATGATTAGATCAATCAATCACAATCAAGTCTCGTACGTTTCACAAACCAAAAACAAGACATTAGACAGTCGTGGTTATCTGTTAAAATAATAACGTCTCAGTGCTGAGCTCGACTTTCCCATTTTGGGAAAGGACATTATACCCGCTAAGTTTGTTAAATGCGGATTGGCAGATTTGCTACATCGCGTAGTATTTCTTCATCATCGTCCGTCAGTACGTAGTAATTGAAATAATAATGCACATTATGTCGAAAGAGTACGTGATGCAATGCTTCTAAGTCAGGATTCTAAACCACGTCTCTTTTGGAACGCGAATTTGCGACTCGCCAGCGTTACAACTTTTAAGAAAATTACATATACCAAAATAATATCTTTACTCTTGCACGTCTTCCAATAATTTGGGGTCTGCACAATATGTATTTTAATTCCATGCTCCTCTTTTCTGGCATACGTCTTCTATCAGATAAGAAAGATATCATGTCATCTTTCACACAATCCGTCCATCCATCTTACCAAAATAATATACTACCAACAAATCCCAAGGCATCTTTTATCGGCTGACGTCGCACTCGTAGCGTCGGCAGATACCCAAATCGTATGACACCACGCGTTTCACGAGTCTTCGTATTTTTACTGAAATGTATACATACGGTCATTCGAATGAAATCTTTTAACTTTTTGTAGCTATAAATAAAGTCTTATAAATTTCATTAACATTAAGTTTTTAAAAAAATCTTAATTTGTATTCTATAATACTTATGATCCCTTAAGACTGTAAGTAGAATACCGAACCTAGGTCATCGAAGTCAATGGGTAAGGTTCCTAGAATGCTGGCTATGTTATCTCACTAAATCGCCATACTGATCCATTGTCCGAGGTAGGAACTAGCCCTCTGATCTCTGATAATAATCATAACAATTAAAAGCGATAATTTTATTCCTGGAGGAGGAGCTAAGAATTATACTATTTACAAATCAACTGAACCTCTAAAGCTTTTATTGGTTAAAATCATCTATACCAATAAATAAAATAAAAGTGCTTATCTGTATTCTATCTCTAATTATAGTAGTTATGTATAATACACGTAAATAGCACGAGTTTATAAAATTTTTGTCTGTCTGTCTGTTAGTGCATCATATGAAAACTACTGAACAGATTTAAATGAAAATCGACACAGAGCTAGCTTATATCCCGGGTCAACAATAAGGATACTTTTCCGTTTCCATGAGATAGACGAATATAACCAAAGAATGTATTAAAATTTAAATAATGTTAGTAAGAGCATGAAAAACAAGTACTTACTATTCCTTCATGGTAGTTCAATGAAAGGTACTTACAGGCAAGATTCATGTTTCGATATATAACTTAAATCATCGCAATCCATAGGACAAACGCACGTTATATTTGAGATTTGCCCTAAAAATATGAAATATATAATATTACATTAAAACAAACTTGTTCTCATATTAATTCTTCGTAATAATTCAGCCTAAATTATATGCAATTAGTAGTATATGTATTTTAAAAATTTAGTAGCATCAAATTTATATACCATCTACATTGCCAGATTAGTTATTTTATTAGTTAGGTCGCCTAAAAGAGATCACTAAGCGATAAGGCCGCCTACCATTGTTTTGTCTAAAATAATACTGTTACAATTTGGGCCACCTGCATACCTGTAAAGTACATTTATTACCTGCCGGCGTTTGAGCTACTAACATTGAAACTATTTATGACTGTCTTCTTTTGTTTACTTTTTGTTTAAAATTTGTAATTAGAAAAACAGTCCATTGTGTATTGTAATCTTTTATGGCAGTCATTAGACAGGTGTATCGAACTGATTCTAAGAAATTCGATCTACGCGGGCTGCTAGCCTATTGTATCAGTGCAGTATAAAGTAATGGCCTAATGGAGAGATCGGCAGTCAAGCGATAACGACTAGCAAGACAAGACGTGTGTACATTCGGTGATCTATATAGTGACGGACTTTTCGCGTGTTATTGAATCGCGTATTACGTTTGAACTGATTGTGTTCAATTATATTTGTACCTGTGTTATACGTCTACCTATACCTGTGTATACTTCTAATAAATTCTATAGTCATTACATCGGCATTTTTAATTCGAGTCCTGTAACTCGTAACAATATTATAATCAGGGTATTGTGTTGGCTATTTTAGTGAGCAATAAAATATTATCTTTATATCTTTCAGTACAAATTTAGTCCCTACCTTGTAAATCCGATATACACAACAATCCATTAAGATTACAGAACGGTAGACCAGCTGCAAAGGAAAGCGCATTAATAATATCGAATTGGAAAGTTTTCACGAGATGCCAAGTATGCAGAAACTTAAGCATGATCAATGAATACGTGTTTAAACAACTTTTAAAGGAAATTTCTGCAAACAAAAAGACAGTTCTTAGAAGAGAAACATCACAAAATCTCCTTATAGTGTGTTATATAAACAATATTTCTATGATCTTTTTTTATTTCAAAAATTGTTGGTTCAGAATTGGGTAGTTAACACACTACTTTTTTTTATTATGAAGTTGTCGAATAAGCACCACTAATGAAAAGTGGTTTGTAACACCAGGTGCGAACGCCAACATATTGCCAGCCTTTAGGTTCGAATACAAGGGATGGCATACCCGTCTCCTCCTTCAAGTTATGTTTGTAAAGGAGGAGGCATAGCAGGAGCGTGAGTAGAAGGCAATGCTCCGCTCTCGCCAAAGAAGGACGCGCTGGCGCCGGAGGGCAGGCTTCGACCGTCGGCCGCCGTGACCGGGTGGTGCTATCCCTTAGGCATAGATAAGGGTTCTCACTCGCCGTTATGTCGTCGAGGTGGAGGTGCGTTGTGTTCCGCGCGCGCTCACCTATCTTCCCGTGGGGCGAGTTACAAACCGCCCCACGCAGAGACCAGACCAGAAAGATACCGGTGAATAAAAGTCATCCCATAGCAGTGGATGTGGACTTCGAGACTCCTGCCTGCCAGCGCTCGCAGAGTTAGTGAGCTTTTACTTTCCCGTACCTCTAACACACGGCGCAGGAAAGCAACCCAGGGGTTTTAGTGTGTATCCCTAACTAGGGACTGACACTGGCATATTTAGATCTGGATAGAGGTGCAGTGCCACCCACGATCTGGCGAAGCCCACACACTGGTCGCGACTTATCCTCCTTCGCGCGGTCTATGGTTTTCACTCAAATTTCCTCTGGCAAAGATGAAGGAGGGATGGCATAAAGGGATTGGATAGAGGGATCACACAGGAAGAAGTGGATAGAGTATATGAGATAGCCAAGAAATAATAGGGGTAGGTTGTAATCGGAACTACACCCACCTCCTAACAATGACGTAGTGTAAGCGGGTTAAGGTTGACCGCCTCCCCGGCGAGCTACATCTAGAGACTTGGGGTGCCCTGCTCCCAAGGGCAATCCATCATGAAGGTTTGCGTCAAGGCATCGCGGCGAACTGTCTACGACCTACCTCGTGGCGCCTCACAAAGACGCAGAGGGACGCTAATAAGTTTAGTAAGTAGTCTGGCGTCCGGCATCTCACTACTCCTTCCAGATAGAAAGTGTGTGCAGAGCCAACCTCTGGGAGATCAATCACCCCCGATGATCCAAAGAGAAGCACAAATATATTCCCCCAGCGATATAAAAAAAGCGGTAGGTGTAAAGGGGCCGTTAGAATTCTCGCGCTGATATTCAGCGAGAATATGGTTTCGCACTGATTAAACCGGCCTTAAGAGCTGTAATCAATATTATGATTCCAGCGTGGCTCTATCACGACTAATGTTACTAAATAAACTTTAAAACATATAAAAGAGCGGGCGTTAAAATACACAAAAATAAAGGGCTTACGAATATCCGGCATTAAATGATGGATGCAAGCACAGTGTTTAAACTGGAACATAGCTCTGCAATACAACATGCAGGCACTGTGAGAGTACATGGAAAACGGCCAATACTCCATAGGTGCCGGTATTTCATTCCTGAAGACACAATCTCGACTCTCTGGAGATATGGACTTCACTGCTGGGTCTGTTACAGTTTGTTCCACCTATAAAGGAAATAATAATAACAGTATACAAACACCCCACCACTAATTGACCACCCAACATTGAACTTTCAGGAAATAGACAATACAGATACACCAAGCTCGGTCTAAAGTTACTAAGAAGGTTCACACATCGGTAATCTCGATATGCAAGTTTACTGTACCATCAGCGCATGACAGTTTAAGAACTACATATGTATATAATTTTGGCTAACAAGTTACCAAAGCAGTACTTACTTACTTAAATAACATTTATGGTTTAGTGTTCAGAGGTTCCAGGTTCGATTTCCAGCACCATCAAATTCACTAACGAACTGACCATTGATTCCTCTAATGTGGATGTCTATGATCGACCCCAAATTTGTCTGTTGTATATTATTTATAATACAAGCAGAAATTGTTTAGCTTGGGAAATAAAATAATACTTACAGTATGTACAATGCATTAGTCTCTGTCTGTCGATTTCTTATAAAGAATGCTCTGTATTAGCATTCGTAACCACGTTATAGGAATTAGATCTAGCTGTCTTAGCCACTAAGTTGCCACAAGACAATTGAATATTAATCTATCATATTAATTTCATAGGTGCTAGAGCCATACTAGTATCATTATCTTGATTACAGCCCTTAGGCCCCTAAGGGCTGTAATCAAGCTAGGTCGTTGGGCTACTACGCTCTCAGGGAATATCGACAGGAAACGATCAGCCTTGTGGTAATCGTTACTACGCTACGCTACCCGCTCCCCATATCCCATTTCCCTATTCTAACCCCATGTCCTATCCCTCTATCCTATTCCTCCTATTTGATCCCTCTATCTCAAACTGCTGTTTTGCAAACGTCTATAGGCGACAAAAAGCTAACTTCTTCGCAATAAAAAATACTCTTGGACGGAATGATCAGAGATGTGGATTTTATCCGTGATGTACACCTTTTACATGCGTTTATTTCTACCTGAAGTATCGTCTCAAAATCCATAGGTACACTTAAAGTTTCACATTTTATGAGAACATTCTGTAGTCCAACTGTCGCAACATCTGCCGGGGCATGGATTTTGATCTGAAAGTTAGAACACAACAAAAACAACTAGTTAAAAATATTTATTTAGGTGGTAGGGTGTTTGCCCGTCTGGATGGCTACCACCCCTGGTCTAGAGCATGCCGCCATAACAACCTTGAGTTGTGTTCCGGCCATTCTTGCAAGGCAGAATCGATTAGGCTCCAACAAGTTTTTTTTCCTCTTTATTTATAAGAGGGTTTGGTCAATATTGACCATGCCACCTTCACAGGAAAAACACACTTAATTAAACTAGATTGTATAGCATCCTGGCATCATCCGATAGGTGATATGCTTAGGATCCTATTATACGCACCAATTTCGTGCAAGTCACGTCCTAACAAATTTCTTTCAATCTCGTTACGTACTGTTATAGATAGTCTATGCTCCCTATTCAGCTGATCTCATACCTATTCCATTTAGTCATCATATTCATATATTAGCTTCCCATTTTGCCCATCCAATACACACTAGTCTTCATCCAGTCCTCAACCAAGACGGTCGTGTCTTAAATATAACAACTTGTTTTTCAATTATCCTTTTTTAAAAAGGGGTTAACCCGGTCCCCCATAACATTTTGGTGGCAGCGTAAAGGGATTTTCAGAAATCCCCGGTACCGTCTCCGCCCTAAGTACACGCGAATCCGACGCGAGTGCCTGTGGTACGTGTAAGTGCCGCGAAGACCAGGATTTCAGTGCATCGAGTTTGGCCCGGCTTGTTTAGAGGCGTACTGCTACTCACTGCTGGTGCCGTAGCCCGCTCCTCGAAGAACAACCATACCCACTGTCATGCATAATCTGGTGCTGTGACCGGTATTTGCCATCCGACGAGCGAGAATCCACCATACCCACTGTCACGCATAACCTAGTGCTGTGACCGGTATTGGTCATCGGAAAAACGAGCAACCATAATCTATGCGACCGAGCATCGAAACCCGATACGACTCACCGTGCAACGTTTTATCTACATTCTACCTACCGTGCGAGAATTCCAAGTAATGCTAGCCGTCTTCATTATCACTCTGTCCGTACTCAAGTAAGTGATCCTTAGTCATTGCGATTCTCAAACTTTTATTTACTGCCAATATTATTATAGTCAATCCCATTTATTTTTATTTTTTTTGTGTGTACGTGCATTTCATTTCCCGTTACGTAACCATTGTTATATTATTCATTTAATTTAGGAAAATAATAAATACTATAAATATGTCCGAAAGTAGAGCCCCAAGTCCGAAATATGGAAAATTAGATATTGCTGTGACAGACACAGACGACGATGCCCTTTGTCCTCCGCCCTCCGGCCCAAGTACAAGGTCACAAAATAAAAAGAAACTTCCTGCTGGAAATGGCAAATCCGAGCTCGATCTTTCAACCTTGCTAAAATTTATTAAACCATTCGATGGCTGTAGAGAAACTTTAAATTCCTTTTTAGTCAACTGTAACAACGCCTATGAATTGGCCTCTGAATCACAAAAGGATACCCTTTTCAAATATATTCTGTGCCAACTACAAGGTAAGGCACAAGTTGCCTGCTCTGTTAAAGAATTTACCAATTGGACACAACTCAAAGAATTCCTTAAAACCCAATTTAGTGAGAGAAAACACTATGCCTATTTGTTGACAGACCTTCAGGAATCTAGACAACGAAACAACGAGACCGTAAGCCAGTATGCGCTTAGAATAGAAACATGCTTGTCACAATTACTTACGGAGATATCCATCTCACACGGACATAAGAGCCGTGAAATGATAGGACGCACTGCAGCCATGGAGGAATTAGCCCTTCATCACTTCCAAATGGGGCTGACGCCCCGTATATCTAATATAATTAGATGTAAAACGCTTAAAACGCTTAACGAAGCTGCCAATATGGCCATTTCCGAAGAGAAAATACAGCAATTCCTATATAGACCAAATACTAGCTCACGCCAAGAAAGACCAGATATACCAAGGCCCAATTTCCAACCTCTACGTCGTGATGAAAATCGTCGATTTACTCCAAACATCAATCACCCTAAAACGCACTTCTATCCTACCCGTTCTAATAATGATATCCCTGTAATATGTAGATATTGCAAATCACCAGGTCATACCCTGGAACAATGCCGTAAACGCGAATATAACAATAATCGTTTTAAATTTAACCAAAACCAGCCTGGAACATCACAACGTGTTCATTTTGTATCTGACACTCCTGAAAACGGCTGTGTAGCCGACCCTAAAGACGGTTACGATACTGTTGATGCAGATGCAAAAAACGAGTAACTGTCTCGTCCCGGTGTCGTGCGGGACAGGAAGATCTAAAAAACGACACCCTAAGTCTCATTCCTAAATCCAGACAGCCGTCGTTACATGATAGTCTGTCTAAAACCATTGTATCCACTGTATCCGTGCCAAATAAAAATTCGCAACTATCGCTACATGATAGTCTGGCAAGATCCACTGTATGCGTTGTATCCGTGCACAATAAAAATCCACAACTATCGCTACATGATTGTCTGCCAAGATCCACTGTATCCAATGTATCCATGCAAAATAAAAGTTCGCAACTATCGCTACATGATAGTCTGCCTAGGTCCACTGTATCCAATGTATCCATGCAAAATAAAAGTTCGCAACTATCGCTACATGATAGTTTGCCTAGGTCCACTGAATCCGCTGTATCCGTGCAAAATAAGAATCCACAACTATCACTACATGATGGTTTGCTAAGGTCCACTGTATCCGCTGTATCTGTGCAAAATAAAAATTCACAACTATCGCTGCATCATAGTCTACTAAAACCCACAGTATCCAAACAGAACGTATACCTGCAAAATCCAATTAAAACCAACATATTCGAAATTACTAATAACCCTGCACTAATGTTATTACCTCACGTCCTAGTTGAATCCTCTGTGTCAGATAGTCCTTTATCCTTACTAGTAGACTCCGGTTCCTCTGTAAGTTTATTAAGACATTCTTGTATGAAAAAACTACCTAAACTTTTCAAAGAGAAAATACAGTTAAAAGGTATTGACTCATCAGATGAATCCATTCAAACCCTTGGCCATTTCCAACTCAAGCTGATAGTATCCAATTCCAATATATCTCACCAGTTTCATGTTATTGATAAAATTCGCTTGCCCTATGATGGCATTATCGGTTCAGATATGCTCAACACCCACAGCTGCAACATCGACTATACGAAAAATTTACTCCATATTGGTAAATCATCTATAAAGTTACATTTCCACGATCCCGCTTATTTAATACCGCCTAGATCCGAAACTATTATTGAATGTTCTGTCCAAAATCCTAAAATAAAAGAGGGACTCGTCCTCGATCAAAAAGTTTCTGAAACCCTACTAATTGCAAATTGTGTAGTCCGCGTAAAAGAAAACAACAGAATAAACATATCTATAATTAACACTTCTGAAAAACCGGTAACTTTGCAATCTAATCTAAATCTAGAACTCCTTCCAATCGAATCCCTACAATTCAAAGAATACCCCGCCGTTCCTGTAAAACATATATATACTACTACCGATTGTGCCGTGAGAACTGGCGAAGTTTTAAAACAATTACGAGTCTCACATCTAAACCATGAAGAAAGAGAAGCACTTTTTGAACTATGCGCCGAGTTTTCAGACATATTCCATCTCCCAGGAGAAAGCTTATCTTTTACAAAATCCTTGAAACATGAAATTAAAACAACGACTGAAATTCCGATCCACACAAAAACCTACAGATTCCCCGAGATACACAAAGCCGAAGTCCGCAACCAAGTGGATAAAATGCTTAAACAAAATATTATAGAACCTTCCAATTCTCCTTGGTCTTCACCCATATGGGTCGTTCCAAAAAAACTTGATGCTTCCAATACCCAGAAGTGGCGTGTAGTCATTGACTACAGGAAACTTAACGACGTTACAATAGGTGACACTTATCCACTTCCTCAAATCACTGAAATTCTCGACCAACTCGGCAACAGTAAATACTTTTCAACCTTGGACTTAGCATCTGGGTTTCATCAAATTTTATTAAACGAAGCCGATAAAGCCAAAACAGCCTTCAATGTCCCAGAAGGACATTTCCAATTCCTTAGAATGCCATTTGGACTAAAAAATGCCCCTGCTACATTCCAAAGATTAATGAATTCCACCTTATCAGGCCTCCAGGGTATCCGCTGTTTTGTATATTTAGACGACATAGTTTGTTACGCATATGATATGCAATCACACATCTCAAATCTCAGGTCCATATTCCAAAGAATCCGAGAACACAACCTAAAACTACAACCGGATAAGTGTGAGTTTCTACGACGAGAAGTCTGTTAACTTGGCCATGTTATTACTGAACAAGGTGTAAAACCAAATCCAGACAAAACTAAATGTGTTACTGATTTTCCAGTTCCAAAATCCCCAAAAGACATCAAGTCATTTTTAGGTCTAGTTTCCTACTATCGTCGTTTTATTCCAGATTTTTCTAAGACCGCTAAGGCTCTAACCACTCTTCTGAAAAAGGAAGTTCCCTTTAAATGGGACAATGAACAGCAGCTTGCCTTCGACACACTGAAACATAACCTAACAACAGCCCCACTACTCATATATCCCGACTTTTCCAAACCTTTCATCCTCACCTGCGATGCCTCGAATTATGCTGTGGGCGCTGTTCTCTCACAAGGACCTATTGGTAAAGATCAACCTGTAGCTTTCACGTCACGTACCCTAAATAAAAGTGAATCAAACTACAGTACAACTGAAAAAGAGTTATTAGGCATACTCCACGGGTGCAAAACCTTCCGACCTTATCTTTATGGAAATAAATTCCAGATCATAACGGATCACAAACCATTAAAATGGCTTTTTAATCATAAAGATCCCAGTAGTAAACTTCAACGTTGGCGATTAAAACTAGAAGAATACGAATATGAAATCATATATCGTAAGGGTAAACTGAACTCTGCTGCCGACGCTCTGTCTAGATATCCCGTGAACCCTATATATCCTGAAAATAAAAGTAATTTAAACCCAAATCCTACTAATGATACTAACCTGAATTCTGACGCTGTATCCCCATTAGAATCTCTACCTGAAATACCTCAAGAAGTCTTAAATGATGTAATAGGAACAGATACTAGTCCCGCAGACAATACAGATTTCAATCTTAGCCCTCTGAATCCATTTATTCCGGCTGAAGCTTCTGCGACAGATCCTCCTCCTCTATTACCTGAACCATGTCCTGAAACACAACCGAATCCTCAACCTTCAACTAGTTGGCAAGATCCTGAAACCTTACCTGCAGCCATAGTCCCACGTGGTAATCCGGATACTCTTTCCTCAGTATCTGAAAACTTACCTTTATCCGACGAAACCTATAATAAGTTCCTAAAATCACCTACGAAATTATATAACACCCATATAACAGAACACAACCAAGACTTACTAAAAGCAACTCAAAGTTTAATTATTGTACCGACCACAATAGACATGGACGAATCCATACCTTATGTCCAAGAAGTACTCGACAATTGTTCAAATCCCGAGCGCAATGAATTCCTGAAAATGGAAAGATCCCTATACACATTTTTGCCCCTTACAAGTGGAAATAAAACTTACCTTTTCTTATTTACAAAAGTCCATCACTTCGACGATCATTCATATTCCGATATATTCAATTGCCTTAAACATGCTCGTGACCAAATTATTATGTCATATCCCACTGTTAACGAAATAGGTATATCAGATTTTAAAAATCCGTTTGACAGACATTCCTTTGCAAAAATCTACAATATCTTAGCTTATCTATTTGACAATACCAACATAAATATACATATCTATCATAACAATATCATATATCCTTCGCCTAGCGAAATCTCGAAAATCCTGAAAGAAAATCACGACATCCCCATCGCAGGACACTTAGGATCTACAAGAATGCTTAGTCGAATCAAAGAAAGATATTTCTGGAAGAATATGTGTAGTGATGTCGAGGACTATGTTAAGAAATGCTCATCGTGCCAAACCAACAAAGCACTCCGTAAAGTAAATAGAGCACCAATGATCATAACATCCACTTCTACATCCCCTTTTGAAAGGTTAGCCCTCGATATCGTAGGTCCCCTACCTGAATCCGGCACGGCCAAACTTAAATATATTTTAACTATGCAAGATGACCTTACCAAATTCTCATTAGCTTATCCCCTTCGCAGTAACACAGCAGCAGAAGCGAGCGACTGTCTCCTTCATTTTATATCACTATTCGGAATTCCCAAGCGAATACTTACCGATCAAGGTACCAATTTTACAGCAGAATTATTTAAGAAAACATGCGAATTCTTAAAAATCAAGCAGTTATGGTCATCGCCGTATCATCCACAAACACAAGGTGCTCTGGAAAGATCGCATTCCACTCTTAAGGAGTACCTTAAATCCTATGTTAACGAAAACCAAGATAACTGGCCTCAGTATGTGTATACTTCTATGTTGGCATACAACACCGCCATACATACAACCACGCATTATTCCCCATATGAATTACTATTTGGGCATAAGCCTCATATCCCAGATTCAGTATATAAAGACAACTCCTATAATACTACCTATCCCGAATATGTGAAACTCCTACAACACCGCATAAAGCACGCGCGAGACAAAGCCCTAGAATATATTCATAAATCAAAAATAAATTCCAAGACTTATTACGATTCTCATACCCAACCTATCCAATACAAAGTTGGAGATTATGTCATGTTGAAAAACCATCTCAGGCTGCGTAAAGCTCTATCACCTTTATGGAAAGGTCCATACAAGGTGGTAAAAATCAATGGAAACCATACATTAACCTTATTGATAAACAGACGTCATGTGAAACATCACTATGACGAAGTTAAACATGTTGAAGTTCAAACTTCTACATAAGGGAGTAAATAAATAAAAGGCCAAAACTCAGAAATAAACATTTAATATTACAATTGTAGTGTTAGAATTACAATAAATAGAATAAAATAACATTAATTTAGCATTGAGTAAGAAAATCTATTATAAGAAAGTACTAGTGATTGGTAACTCCGATACCTCTTTTCTTGCAGCGCTGTGGCCCAAGGTCACCAGAAGTATGTCCAACCGATCAGCTCGAGCTCCGGTATATATTTTGATCCAATTGGCGAACTCAAAATTAACACTGGGTACTTGGATATAGTCGCTCCATTTGATATTTCCCACATTGGACCCCATATTCAAAACATTAATTCGGTATTAGGTACAACTCGTTTCTTATGTGGTCAAATTGAAATTGAAACTACAAGTAAATTGGAATGCCATAATATATTAGAACCACTCACTATCAGGTACCAAGATATGGTCTCTGAGTACTCTTCCATAGCCCATCTTACAAACAGCAATAGGTTCAAACGCGCGGCGTGGATAGGTGGCATAGGCACCCTATCCAAAACTATTTTTGGGACTCTAGATGAAGACGATGCTGTCAAATATGACAACGCCATACAAAGCATACAAAATAATGAAAAAAGTCTGGGTTCATTAATTAAAGAAAACATTTTAGTTACAACTTCAACTTTGTCGAAATTTAACGAAACCTTGCATAAAATAAAAATTAACGAAGCCAGACTAAATGAAGGTATCGACAAGCTATCGTTACAACTAAAAAACTTGTCTTCCATTACCGAAGAACTGAAAATAAAAGCAAATATTAATCTAATATTAAAAAGTTTGGAAACCTCTGTACTCACCTTATCATTCCAATTGGAAGACCTAACAAATGCAATTATGTTTAGTAGTCAAAATATACTTCACCCAGCTGTGCTACCTCCCACACAGTTGTACCAAGAGCTTGTTGATAATTATAGATACTTACCTGCTGATTTGAAATTGCCCGTCACTTTGGAATTAAGTTACATTCATGTACTAATGAATATATCAAATGTTGTTTGTTATAGTTTGAATAATAAAATTGTTTTTATATTAAGAATACCTTTAGTATCACCTAAAGAATATAGTCTGTATCATAACATAGCATTGCCAACTCCACATAACATTATGAAACCAAATTCATTTAGTTTTATAATTCCCAGCAGTAAATACATCGCAATGACTAAAGATAAATCGGAATATTGTACACTTGAATCACTGAAAGAATGCAGAGTGATAAGTGCTCGCGAGTTCATCTGTGACGTCATTACCGTGTACCCTACCAGTGCAAACCCGAGTTGTGAAAGTGAGTTAATCTCTAACGTAATAAGTACATTACCAACGCAGTGTCAAACCGACTTCATTTACGGAGATTTAGATCTATGGAAACCACTTAGCAATAATAATTGGATCTATGTACAATCTCAAAACAATAAATTATATATAGAATGCCCGAAACAGAAAAGTTTGGAGTTAAATATTGTCGGAACGGGAATTTTGAATATACCGAATAATTGCTTTGCTTACTGTAAAAGTACTAAATTAATACCCAAATCGAATAGTATAAAAATAAATATTACCGAGACACATTCCGACTTTAATATAATAGATGACTCTTGCTGTACTTTAGATAAGTTTAAAAATGAAATAAATAATGAACCTCGTATAAAATTACAAAATATTGACTTAGATATTTTCACACCGGAAACAAAGTCGAGATTGAAATCTATGACAGATAAGACAGACGAGATTATTAACCAACATCAAATAATTAAATACGAGACTCATTATTCTATTCTGTTAGTTTTAATTTTTTGTATTGTCTTTTTATTTTTTGTAATTAAGTGTATTTTGTGCATTAAATCGCACGACCGTCTCTCCTATAGACTTCCCATATTTACCCGATCAGCTCCAGTAAATTCCCCAGAACCTCTACACCAAACACCAAATCCAGATCCTGTCATCCCTCTTAAAATCAGGAAATCTCAAAATCCGGAAGTCATTCCATCTCCTAGTACTAGGAGAAATATATAACTTTTCTTATTGTTTTCCTAAACTTCGAAATTTCAACCCCGAAGTTTAGTCTACCCCGGGGAGGTGTTATAGATAGTCTATGCACCCTATTCAGCTGATCTCATACCTATTCCATTTAGTCATCATATTCATATATTAGCTTCCCATTTTGCCCATCCAATACACACTAGTCTTCATCCAGTCCTCAACCAAGACGGTCGTGTCTTAAATATAACAACTTGTTTTTCAATTATCCTTTTTTAAAAAGGGGTTAACCCGGTCCCCCATAACAGTAAAATGTGACTCCACTAAAATGTGATATACGTCTTCTGTAACCTGACACTCTGTGCAATTGGGTGTTACTGATCTTTTCATTAAAAATGCGAACCCGTTTAGTGGTATGTGTCAGGAGCGAAGTCGAAAAGCTGTCACTATTTCAGATCTAGACAAGGATGAACCCGCAAACCTCCAACAAGATACCATCAGTGAGGTTAATCAATAATACAAATATTACAATAATAATGTAAATATTCCAACACTTACGTGAACTGTCTTTAGAGCAGTAAATGTAAGGTGAGACAGTCCTGTCTTTCGGCTTATAGTTGCAATAGTCCCGTTTCCATAGAAATCAGAATTGAAAGTAAAACACAGGCCATATTCAGATGCTTGGGGTAAGAATCTGTTGATTATACATATAGATTCATACTAATATCATGGAATAATCATCATATGCATTGTGTTTCTTGTATTTTCACCAGCAGAGACCAAACAGGTCTTCATAACAACGCTGTGTTTTAGGAAAACACATAATATAACTGTTTTGTATTCCAACAAAACAGGTATTATGTGTTGATAAAACACAGCGTTGCAGCAATGTTCTTGCTGGTGTGCTGAAGACTATATAAATTGACAGCTAGCTGACATCTTTCTCGGTAAGAAAAGAGATGTATGCTGGTGAGTGAAAGAGAAAGGTATAAAAACATGGATAAATTCGTGAGTTTTTAAACCATAGAGAGTAAATTAATGGCAGACTTCACATGCTTTTTTGTATTGTATTCTTCTTACATACTAATATCACAAATGTGAAAGTATCTAAACTCTATTACTAATTGACGAAATTTAATATACAAGTATATGGCATCTGTGCTTCAATAGTTTGTTACCTTGAAAATTGAATTTTAGAAGAGTTTTTCAGTTTAAAAAAGACGGTTTCTGTGGTTGAGCGGGCTAAATCTTAACTGGCCGACCCCGTTGTAACGCAGAGGCTCTGAGTTTGATTCCTGGCATGGTAAATTTTGGAAACGAACTTTCTGCTATGTACCATGGTCTGGGTATCTAGGATCGACCCCAGAGTGGTCTATTGTATATCACCCATAACACAAGCGTAACTAGCTAAGTTTGGGTATATACAATGTGTGTATTTGTCTGCCGATTATTATTATTATAATAATTGTATCAAAGAGAATACCGGGCGCGTTCCTCTTGTAGCCCACAACGTCCGAAATGTTCTTTCAGCCGTTCGGCATAGCGACTACGGTCATTATGGTCGCCGTGAAAACGTCACTAATGACGTCATCATTTTCACTCACAACGACCCATGTCAAGAGGTTCCTCGAATAATCAAGCCCCAGGATAATAAATTAATATGGATTACCTGTCACAACATCGAAACGGCTCTTCATCCCATGAACATTTACCCAGCACTCCTTCACATTCAGTTCGCATTGGCAACACAATATCTCTAAACTCTTTAAAACAATTCACACATTTTCTACATGTAGATTTGCAATATTTTTGCCAAAAAACGACTTCTTTCAAAAACACCTTCTGATTCAATGAAAAGTTATTTGTTAACTGGCTACAAAATTAAAAAGTAAATTAACAACCATGAGAACCTACCTACGTTTTTTAGCTAAGCATTTTGAAGTCAAGAATAAAGAACTTATGAGAGCTGCATACGTCTAGTCATCGCAGCGCACAACGAACTACTGTCTAGCGCATTTTTTTTTTTTTGGAGCTGGACCCAGCTGAATAGCCGCAGATGGCTGTTTCAGCGATACCGGACTTTGGGGGCTTCCCGACTCCGTGGGAGCGGAGGCGTTCAGCCCGGAAGCAGCACGCTCGAGGAGGCACCTCCTGTGAGGTTCGACCTCGGCTCGACCGCTGCGGGGGATTGATTCTATATTGAGAATTAGCCGTTAAAGGCTGAAAGAGCTAAGCCAACAGGCTGAAGTGATTGTTTGGGGACCAAATATCGACTCCGCCGGCGGAGCCGATCCTAGTCTCTCATTACTACCGCTTCGCAACGTGTTATAGCTAGAGGAGAAGAAGCGGCGGAAGAAATTCTCCAGCAACACGCCTATGCTAATCTTGTATGGCTACTTGTGTCTGTAGTGAGATCACTGTCTAGCGCAGCGTGGGAGCGCACATATTAATAGTTGCTCTATCTCGCTCGCACATAATCTGTCCCGCTCACACACTATGCTATACATTGTACTAGCAGTACGAGTTGTTTATATTTGTGCTTAAGGTTACCCTTTCCAAAATAAATCACTTTACTTCTGTTCACATCAGCACTCGACAGTGAATATCAACTACTCTCTGCCATCTGAAGTATTATTTAACTTCTAACTCCGCTACTACAAACTAAAAGAGAACTTGTTTAACAAGTCTATGAGCACATAAATAATCGATGAAGAATTTTCCGTGCTATATACTATAATTCGAAAGGTAACAAATCTTGCAATAAATTTCCAAACACTGGTCATTCAAAAGAACAGGCGTTAAAATACCTTGTTATAATCTTACATTTTGAATATCAAGATAGAAATCTTATACTAATATAAAAATCTGAAGAGTTTGTTTGTTTGTTTGATTGATTGAACGCGCTAATCTCAGGAACTAATGGTATTGGTGACGCCATCTAGCGATGTTGGGTAAATCGGAGATAACTTCACTTCATAAGTCATTGCGGCCGCCCACTCCCCAGAAGGTGGTGCCTAGACTTATTTGAATTTGAATACGTTACTTACGCTTACGCGTCGTCGTTGGTCGCTGCTGTACTAGTTGAGCAGGCGCACGTTAAGAAATAATAATATTTAAACCTTATCAAATAACTACTCTTTGGTGCTTAATAAATCGGCCCCTTAATAAAATACACAAAGACTAATAAGTGTTGCATCAAGTGGAAGGACTGGAATTTGGTTATAAGCCGGCCGGCTTCCCCTTGTATCTGGTGTCGTGGCGAAGAAGGTGTGGTGAACTTATGGTGATCACTGATCTGACAACGTACTTCTAATAAGGTGAGTGGGCATATTTTTAAGCCGCTCCAGTGGTTGTCGTATGAGTTATTATCTTGATTGCCCGGCATCGTATACTTTTGGTTTATATCACCGTATTTTAATTTTGGGCTGAACGTTGGTTCATCATAGCCCGCGTACTACGTGTTAGGGCTATTTACACGCCTTAACAGGTATGATTTGAAAAAATTGTTCAGTGTTTGATAGCCCATTGATCGAGGAAGGCTATAGGCTATATATTATCACGCTAAGACCAATAGGAGCGGAGTACCAATGAAAAATGTTTCAAAATCTGGGGATTTTGGAAACAAATTCCACGCGGACGACGTCGCGGGCACAGGTAGTAACTTTAGAAATTGCTGCTTAAGCAATAATTTTGTTCGACCTACGTGATGACCTAAGAAAGTGACCTAAGAATACTTGGTAGCTTAAGAATACTATATTCAAATATATTATGTATTCTACTGTCTGACGTACAAACAGACAGACATTAGCTTTTACACCACTACCAAGTTAATATATATAATCTTGCCTCTACTCTGTTGTATATTTAATTATAATATCCTCCGACACAAAAATATATAGGCTATTGTTTTTATTAAAGGTATTAATTACATTAAAACAGGCTACACGCGTACGAAACTTAGATTAAAAGTGTTCCAGGTCACTTGACTGTCAATTACCCTAGAAAAATTCGTAATTTGTGAAGGTATCAGACAATTAAGTATATGCATAAAGGTGTGTGCATATTATAAGTTGCGACTGGCGAACGCGGATAAGAAAAGTCCATTGAAGTGAGCACATTATAAGTCGTAAATCGCAGCCGTGACTGCATGCGCGGATCCGAAGTTTAAAAAAAAAACCCGTATATTCCGTACACGAAGCCGATGAAACTAATAGTATAATTTTGTTGCCTTCGGTTGTTGTGTAAAATGTTTGTTGAATAATAATAAACAAGTACAGAATACGCTCACCAAAACTCATGTCAAACACTATGTCCGCCTTTGGCTTCAGAAGAATATATCTTGCACATATCTTGAAACCAGATCAATTCATCACTCTCAGTTAATTCAGTACTTTTCAGGGCGGCCGCCATTTAATATAAGTTCATCAACTCACGTCACTTGCCAAAAATCCATTATTTCTTACATGTCTGTCGTCGTAACATCACAAAATGAATCCGACCACACAATGGCGGCATCTTCCATGTACCAAAGAGAAATTGGGGGATAGAGATAGATATACATACATACCAATATACAAAAAGAGAAGGAAATATGTATGTATCAAGAATGTGTGTGTGAAGTTTGAACAAGAAATTGCGGTTTCATAACTTAAAAATCATTGTTCAGCATTAAATAATAAACAATGACCTTGAGCGTTCTGACGTGCTAAAGCAACCTGGAGAGCGTGTTACGGTTTTGGTGTGCACATTTTTTGGACGCGTCCGACGGACGCGTCACGTAATGTGTATGTGGAATACCTTTATACGGAATTAGAAAAATGTATAATATGGAAGAAATTGAAATAGGACAAAGACACTACACCATCATTTTTATTTGTTATATATTTTATGCTCCCTACTTATTTACTTACTTGCGTGCTAAATACTCATCTACAGGACTACTATTAATATCCCTCCCTTCACATATTGTCACGGCTGGAAAGGGAGTTTCCCAATGCAAGTAGTCGGTTTCAACAGTGTATGTGACCGCGTCTTCTATATATAACCCCAGAGATGCTTTTAACAGAAATACCGAACAAACCACACAACTTGTTAATACACAAAACCAAAAGAACCTGAAAAGAATCATTCAAAATTGATAAAAAAAATCTTATTTATTAATTTATAGAAATTAGTCATTATAGTTATACAAAGTTTATAGGCTAAGCTAGGCTCATTGAGACAAATGTTATTCATAACCACACTCAGAATTTTTTAACTCTTGTTCAAGTAAACATCATATATCTATTATGAATACGAGAGCAATAGGAGTTATAAAATTCTTATTAAACCGTGGTAGCTTATTGGGTAACTGGACTGGATGGACTAACGCAGGTGTTTTAAACACTATGCTATCAAGACAAATTTACGAGTGATGTCATATAATTTATCCGTGCAGGAACGGAAAAAGAATCCTAATTCCTGCATTAGGGAAGCCTGTCGTAAGAGGCGACCAAACAACCCATAGTCAGGGAGGTAAGGTATTTGCGTGACTGGAGGCTGCAACCCCTGGTCCAGAGTATGCCGCCATAAGAATTTTGAGTTGTGTACCAGCATTAGTGGTCAGGTTCCTGTTTCTCCTTCGAGGCCGGCAGCACATTGTCA
Organism: Dendrolimus kikuchii; assembly: GCA_019925095.2. NCBI lineage: Eukaryota > Metazoa > Arthropoda > Insecta > Lepidoptera > Lasiocampidae > Dendrolimus > Dendrolimus kikuchii. Next base: position 19,027,036 of record CM034397.1, read on the forward strand.
GCACTATAGGTGTTGCTAATATCCATAGGCGATGGTAACCACTTTCCATCACAGTTGGGTCGTTAGCCTCTCTTTTGTACTTCAGCAAAAAAAGTGAAGTTTTTCTCCCAAAATTTCTAATAATAATTTAGAAAAATCCACCCCTCAACTGATCCTGATGTAGCGACCGCTATTATATGAAGATGAATGCCTTATAGCTTGTGTATCGAATTGATGCAATATCCGAAATATTTAGAATAGGTAAAAATACCACCAAATATAGATAAAGGCCACAGGAGTCCCGACTTTTAATTCCATTAGTAGTAACAGTAAAAAAGTCATCAACCATTCTATCATAAATTATAAGAGCACTTTCAATCAATATTAAAAATTACTTTGTAACGAGATTAAAAGTCGTTAATATTAATGTATTCGTGGCATATTTTTCAGTCAACTTAAATTTCAACTACCTATATATAAATCCACGTCAATAATGTGACTTTAATTAGATACAATACAAAGTTAAAGGCCCCTATGAAAGGGGCTTAGGACTAATAGCCAAACATAAGTCGGCAATGCTATTATCAGAGAATCAAAGAGGCTAGACAGATAGATAGATACTACTATACTGTACACCATTACAGAAAACAATAGTCAATTATAAACGACAAATTCGAAGTGAGACTGTCTCGTCGCTCCATTCGCACACTTTTATATTCGAGCGATAACAGATACAAACACAACGATAACAGATACAAGCAGATACAAACTCCCGTCTAATACAGGATGGACCAAAAGTCCGTTAACTTTTGAATCGGTAACTGCATCGAGCAGCAACAGCGGGGTGGGACGGAGAGGTTACGTAAAGCAAGAGCAGCCAATGGGAATTTATTAGGTACCATTGCGTCATTTAGCGGAGCACAACGCGTCTTATACATAGTGTTATGATCTATGACAACGCGCTCTGCGTACACGATTACTGTCGAACCAACGATTCTTTGAGTATGGTGCAGAGAAAATTTTGACTGATTACAACCATAGCATAAAAATTAAGCTCCATCGAATCAATTAATAAAAAATGGGTGCAGAAGTTCGAGGAGACAAGTTCAACAATGAAACAACCACGATGCGGCTGACCTAGAACTTCAAGAGATGCCGAAATCGTAGAGCGTGCAAAAGTGTCTGTTTGTGAACAACCTGGCCTCTACTCGGAAGTCTTAAAGAACATCTTCAAATCGTATTCTTCACAAAGATTTACAATCAACGATCATGGTTTCAGAAATATGAGGCAAATATCAAACCTCCAATGACTCATTGGGTGCAGTTCGTGAAATTTTTGGGCAAAAAGTGATGTCTAAAAAAGGTGACATTAACTGGCCACCTTATAGCCCAAATCTATCCACAATTATTTTTTTCTTTGGGGATACGTTTAAGATAATGTTTTCAAGAGCAATCCAGTATCCCTTGAGAAATTAAAGGAATATATTCGGGAGGAAATTCAGAACATTTTGCAACACACCTGTAAAGATGTTAATGAAAATTTCCACTCCATGTTACAATAGTGTCAAAATAACCAAAGGTCACATATAAGGGATGTAATTTAAAAAAAAATGAAATCTATATTTGTTAACTTTCATAATAAATAAAGAATTTTATCTTATTTAGCTAGTTTTTATTTTTATAATTATTTAAAAAGTAAAAAGACTACAAGCACGCTCAAGTGTACAACCTATACGTTTAATAGTCCTTCGAGCCGGATATAAAGAAAAATTTTACAACGTCACGTGCTTCAGACACTAATTTCACCACCGCACATTGGTGGCATAGGAAATCAGTGGCACTTATAAAACTCTTCAAAAAGAGATTATTGCAAAATTTATCAACCAGACTCTAAACGTACGCTGCAAATATGATGTTGGATTATGATGGTAATAACCACGACATTAGATAGAATTCTTTACACTTTTACCTTTTAAAGGGATGAATGTATGATCTTGACACAACATATCGTACACCACCTAAATGACAATGATCACCGAAATACTGCAACTTCCTTACAAAACTGATCAACCATGATCTTTCGTTCACGACTATCATTGTGAAGTAATTATAGCCCTTATTCGTGCTTATAGTTGCATGTATTCAAAACAAATGGTTGATGTCAATCGTCGGTATGTCATATGCAAACTAGTTAAATCGCCCGGCTTACCATGAAATTTATAATATAAGAAATCTATAGATCTGTTCGAGTTTTTACAATGAATTTATAAATGAGAAAATAATCAAGAGATTTAATTCAGACGAGCAGATTTCAAAAAAGCTACTTTTGGCATCACATGGGAACTACTGAATGGATTTCAATGAAACCTGACACAGAGCTCTGTGTCAGTTAACTTTTCTTTTTTTGACGCAGGGGTAATGTCTTTTCTTGGGACACCATCGTCGGGCCTGGAGGGAGGATTAAACCGAGGGATGTGTGGGACTCTTCTTAATCGACCATATTCCTACCGTGGCTTCCGAGCAGAGGTGGGATCGCGGCCGTCAAACTATCTACTAAACCTAAACTGCACTCCTCTCCTATGCGCTTTTATGGGGTGCCACAGGGACTAGTTCATAGACATTACATCTGTGGCACCTCGACGCTTGACTTTCTCACTTAGGGTACCATGCGGGGGAAGGTATCCTCTTCGCCAACTTTGCCATGGGCTACCGCAGTTCCACGCAGCCCCCTGTGATGGATTACGGGAGAATTTGCGCGTATCGGCGCCTACGATCTCTATCTCTAGGCCGCCTTCTGCGGAGGAGGTCCGCTGATGCACTCTTCTCCCTCCCTCTTTCGGCCGCGTCTTTCTGGGCCATTACTGACCCACAAAAGGAGGCTACGGCCAACCTTTGTTTCCTCCGGACCAAGCCCTGAGCGAATCCGCCGAACCGACCAAACTAACTATTTCGGATCTCTTAGGCCCCCAGGCGGCGCACTAGCTAAAGCTAGCTTTTAATCTAGGCCAACAGTTAGATAACTTTTTATCCCGATAAATGTAGTCGAGTATTTTTTAGGTGCCGCCTTTGCAATTCACTGGCAAACACACGGCCGTCGTCATGGAAACGCAAATAATAAGACCCCGAACATGTGTTTAACTTTACAGAGGAGAAGAATTTGCACAATTGTATCTATATACAAATAAATAAAAATTAGTGTTTGTATGTTTGTCCTCTATGCGTTCCTAAACCATTGATCTGATTGTGATCAAATTTTGCTAGTTTACTTTGTATACGCCAGCTCTGTATACGTCGGCTCAGACAAATATCTATATAAATAAAAAAGAATTTGTATGTTTGTGCTTTATACTTTAACAGTGGCTAAAGACTTATTTCAAGGAAGAGATTTCGAATACTAGCACACCATCCACCCCATATGAAGTTATCCTGACCTATTACATATTTTCACGTATTAATAAAGTGTAAAACCATCACGAGATAACGTGCACATTGCGATTACTGATGTATAAAACTAAGCTATCCGCCATGGACAAGCGTGACAGGTATGCCAAAATATAAAGTAGGCAAGCCCGAGTGCAGCAGTGGAACATTCGTGGACTTGTATTTTAAGTATCATATTTTTTGCTTTCAAGTTTTAAATATAATATATATTACATTTTTAGTACAGACATATCAGATATATTTGTAATATGTGAATTCGTGTTTTGTGGTTAATGTGAAATGTATGTAAAACTAAAAACATTAAATTGCATTACGTTAACACGCTAACTGATAGTTTCAAAGCAATTTAACTAAGCTAATACACTTTCAATTATCATTTGTCCCTTCGCATGGTTATAAAAAAATACCTGTTATACATACATACATACATACATAACTTCACGCCAGTTCCCTTGCGGGGTAGGCACGAAGAACAGAGCGCCATTTAGGCTTATTATTATACCTGTTATAAATTAATATAATAAAGAGAACTTAGTTATATTAAATTCTACCCATAATCCCTTAATATTGTTATAGAATATTGAGCCTAAGTCACCGTCTTCTAAGGGTAAAGTACCCGTAACGCTGGTTGTTACCTCGCTGAGGCTATTCTGAAACATAGTCTAAAGTTAATATCTGAGGCCATGGCTGGAGCTTTGGGTAATCCCAAAGCTCCAGCCATGGCCTCAGATTGGATTAGAGTTCTTGCATTAAGAAAGTTGATAACATTATCTATATTTCTCCTTTACATCTAACTATATCGATCGTTTGAAAAAAGGCTATATTATATTATAAAATTCTATTCATGCCGTGTCTGTACATTTGAGCTATTAAATAAAACAACTGGATAAACTACTCATATAAAATATGGAGAACACGATGCAATTTTTTTAGATTCTCGTCCGTTTGTCGATTTGTCTGTTTGGTCGGGATTCACGTAAAAACTACTAGGCTGATTTCGATGCGTTTTTCGCTGATCGACAGCTAATTTTAAACTTAAAATTTACGCTACTTTTCATGCCAACAATCCTGCGGGAATTTTATTGGAATTGATTTAAAATGGCCAAATTGAAAAAAATCGAATTCGAATGCGATATTTAGACTGAATAGAATAAAATATGTGATTTTTTATGCCGGGAATCACGCGGGAATTTTCCCGGGAGCGATGATTAGTTTTTCAGGTGCATAAAATTAGCTTATTCCAACACAGTTTTCACTAAAATGATATGTTACATTATTATTTGTTAATGCTAAGGTACTTTGTGTTCCGGGAATAACGCGGGAATTTCAAGTCAAGCGTAGACAAAGTCGCGGGCATGTTCTAGTGTCATAATAAAACTATTACAAACATTTATTTTGTTACTATGTCATATTGATAATGCAAAGGTTTAGTTATCATGTAAGAATAATACTTTATTATCACATTTGTTTTTGCCACAAGCAGTTCAGAAATAATTTAATAGTGATAAGATATATAACATACGTTTAAGAAAATTTACTCAACAATGATTCTCTACGTATTCTTTCTTTTATTGGTTGAAACGAGCAAAGAAATAGACCGCCTGCCTGAAGAAAACTGGTTGCCGTGGCCTATGGACCTGGACACTTAGAACACTAGGGTTGATCCCAACGCATTAGCAGCCACTAGGATAAGATAAGGAGCTTGAAATAGAATAAATTATCATATTAAACTTCCTAAATACGTTTCTAACAAAACGTATTGACAGTTATTTAAACATATATAGCGGCAAATTTTGCATTGTTCAAAACGCTAATTGTATTTAAGGGTGTTATTTAAGAAACACAAAACGTATTTGTTTTGTGTTTCTTAAATAAATTTAAGCAACGTTATGCAAGCGGCCCTCAATGATGCCACTAATTCTCTAAAATGTTGATGTTTTTGTATTTAAACACATTTTTAGACTACACTAGTCAAAAATTAAGTCTTAATTTTAATAATGTTCTCAATTTCATATTAACATAACGTACATACATACATTAAAATATAAATCTCCACAAATGTTGAGTTTTAAGATTTAATTTCTATAATATACTTAGGAGCGTAATGACGGCAACTAGAACAATATTATTAGTTGCAAAGAAAATCTTTGTACTTGTTCAGAAAATTCTTCTCAACTATTTAGTAACTGTGATTATTCGAGATACCACAAAAGCTTTTCGTTGTTAGGCGTCAAAAAAACCCCTATAATTTGACAGAGCCTAGGTTTAACAATCAAATTTCAAACGAAATACATATAATATTAGTGATTCCAAAGACCTTTATATCCAGAACTGTCTAACACAAATTGTATGCAGGACCGGCCAGTAAGGCTAATGTTTCTACAAGCACCTGTAGCCAGAGCTCTTCGGATATAGAACCAGATTTGTGAAGAGAACGCAGATTAAGATTTTGCACGTGCCCCTTATGGAAATTCACAGAAAGTGCATTGAAGTAACTTGCATTGAACTGACTTGCCATAGACTAAGGATAAAGTGCTTAAATTGTCGCTTTAGTTCTTAAACTGTTATGACATCGTACCTAATCGAATAAAATAAATTTAAAAGAAAACATTCTCAAAATAAGTCATCATCGAAGAAGAAAGAAATGGTCGTTGACTTTCAATAAAGATCACCCGCCTAATATAGGTTAAAACAATGTCATTGATATTTTGCACGATTTATCACAATCTTTATCAATATAACGTTTCGTCATCTAACAACAAATATGTTAAATGAAATGAATGTAATGTTGTCTTTTTCCAACCAGTAAGCGTCGAGACGTGTACTCGACTACTCCTACGCATTGTATTTACAGATTTAGTCGACCTTAACCTATGACATTGTGTTACATTTTATTAGTGATAGTTTTCAAATGACGATCGTGTTTGTCACAAAAACATGTTGAATTTCCATGAAGTGGGAGTGAGAGGTGTGATGCGATGGAAACGTTTGTGTCAGTGCTCGAAGTATCATTCGGGAGTTGGTGTTTTCGGACATCGACCGCATAATATAAATGATGCCGGTAATGTATTTTCATATCTCATATTCTGAAAGTATGCTTGGAGTTGCCTGATCAATAAGGATGAAAACAGCACTTTTCATTACTGGGAAACGATTTTGTACTAACTTATAAAATTACTTTTCACTAAATTATTAATTAATTTACATAAATTTGAGCTAAATGTTTACTGTCATCAGTGACAAAAAATTACTGATTATACAGAATGCACCAGAAAAAAAATTACTTAACGTTTCATATGTGATGTATTAAATGAGTTCATCAAGTTTAGATAAGGAATTAACGCCTGATTTTATTAGAGAAGTAGTTGTTTGTTTAACTAATAAAATTTTATTTACTTTCCACATATTCGAAATAAAAAGCAGAGTGGTAACCTCGAGTGAAAATCCTATTTAGGTACCCGAACTATTAGAGCCCTCGTTACATTCGTACGCCAATCTCATGCCTAAATAGGTAACTTTCATCTCTCGTGTAAATATCTACTATTGTAGCATTTAATGAACCTTTAAAGCGAGTGATAGCTGTATGCTTCGTCCTCAGGGTTTCAGAAATCAAGTACCGTTAAAAAAAAATTATCTCTTTGTATTTCAAAGCTTTTAATGCTTCTTAACAATCAGCTAATGGTTTTACTATGATAATGGTAAAATCAATGATAAAGTGTCGCAGCTACTAAAAGGGACGGGGACTTTTGGGGTCAAAGAAATGTAATGGGAGATGTGGCTTAAAAATCGTTATATTTTTCTATTACAAAATGGAAAACATCAGCCCTAAATTCTATCTGGAAAACAAGGAATCTTAAAAATAATATAATATCTTTAACCCGAATATCCAAAACAAAAAAAGTTAGCCATTACCATACTCGATTTATGTAAATGAATTTCAACAAACAATAATATAAAACACACCATACGATTAATTCATTCAAAATAACTAATCCCACTACTATTATAAAAATATCAACAAAATAAAAATAAAAAAAAAACTTAAAATCACTCTCATATTTTACAATCTGGACCCAAGATTGTATAAACGCATATTCCTACATACATACATAACTTCACGCTAGTTCCCTTGCGGGGTACGCACGAACAACAGAGCGCCATTTAGGCTTATTCTTACACACCTCACTTGCTTCTTTCACATTCATAACTCTTGTCATGCACGCTCGTCTGTTCTTAAGGCTCCTGACATCACCCTCCGCTAGTACACGATCAATTTGATCATGGAAGGTGTGTCGTGGCCTTCCACGACTTCTGCATCCATCCACTTTTGCATAGTATATCTGTTTAGTCATTCTTTCATCATGCATTCTTTCCACATGCCCGAACCACCGGAGCATTCCTTTCCTTACCTTCACCCCGACACTCTCTTTCAGACCAAGTCTCTTTCTTACTTCGGTATTACGAACGCGGTCCGCGAGCTTCACTCCGCAGACCGCGGAGTGAGTCAAACGCATATTCGTTTCCTTTAAAAAGTGAAGTAAAGCGATTCTTATGAATTAATTATTTATCATTGCAACTTTTTAATTTGGTTTTTTCTGGAGATTATTTTCGACAAGCATATCTCAACCATATTGTGACTAACTAGTCATATACTCATAGTTATGAAGGACTCCAATCACACCAATGAAGAGAAGTTAGAACAAATAGAGTTCTGAGAAGGTGATAAGCGTCTACTATCTTTGTCATTTGGTTATGGAAGTTACTTTTACACTTATACCTATCTATATTCCAGAAATTCTTCTATCCATAGATTATTTTTATTAAACTATTATTATTATTAAACTATTTATATTATTATTATTAAACTATTTGCATACATATTAATTCATATCGATAATTAATTATCTGGTTATAGAGCTCTCCCAAGAAGTTATAAAGAGGAGATATGAAAACTGTCGCGCACAGCAGCTCGTCGATGCTTATCGGACACACGGACACTTGAAAGCTACAGTAGATAATGTTTACTATAGGAATGAAGACAAGTAAGACATTTTTAAAGTTCTTTTGCTGAATAGCAGAATCAGAACCATTATAATTATATCACACTTCTTCCTTCGTTGATAACTCCTTCACGGTACAGGCTGTCCGTATGGAAAGTCACTGCCACTCAACATCAAACAAGCTAAATCCATATTGTCTTTTAAACTGATGGTTACTAAATATCTTTGTTCCTCAAAGGTCTAAAATATGCTGCTGATTCTATATATAGTATGATATATATGTTTGTATGGTATATAAAGTATATTATTATTTATTTTTTAATTCTTTTTGACATGTTTCATATTTATTGTCTTCGCCGCCACTGTTGTCTTCATATTTTTCTTAGTTTAGGGGGTTCCCTGGATGAGATCGCTTTAAGCGATAAGGCCGCCGTTTGTTCAACATTTACTGTACCTAGTTTTAGGAACATAGTTTTAATTTCTGTTGAACAATAAAGTGGTTTCATTCATTCATTCATTCACACTCGTTTGTCTGTATGTATGTCATAGCCAATTTAACTCAAATAAAATGGCAAACGTCAAAGATTAATGCCACGAAAACTACAGATAATATTTACAAGAATGATTTTAGTCTTATTAAATTAATATAAAAAACACACTTGGCACACCACCATGTTTATAAAAGTTAAATAGTCTTTTTATTACCGTTAAACAGTGATTAAAATTGTGTATACTTATAATTTATCATTATTTATAAACTGGACCACCGTCAATATTAAAAATCTATCAATCCCGGTCAGTGCCAAGGGTTGCCTAGAAGAGATCGCTTTTTAGCGATAAAGCCGCCCGTTGTACTTACTATCTCTTGTATTTTTCTATTTCTGTTTATGTAAACAAAATTTATTTATTACATTTGAAAGATAATTGTAAAGTATTTTAACCCCCACTGTTTTATATGAATATTGTTTTAGAATTTCTTGGAAACACTTCATCAACACCATTGATGGATGGAAGGGACGTAAATTTAATGTACATAAGCATGGTATTTAACTATGTTAAAAATACATTTTGTTAAAAAAATTATAATACAATTTAGTAGTATATTTACATCTTTACACGGTATAAAACGAAGTAGCTTTCCGCGCCTGTCTGTATATCCGCTAACTCCTTCTAAACTACTCAACGGATTTTTAAATGGATTTTAAAATCAGATAGTTTTTCACGAAAGGTAAATATATGTGTATACTAGCTTTTGCCAGCAGCTTCGCTCGCGATATACGAGACCTTGTACAGTTTTTATGTAAGTAAAATAGACCTAATTACCTGGGTTTGGAAACTCTAGTAATACAATAATTGTAAACTGTCTGGCTGTTTCAGAAATATTAAAGAACTCCAAATATCTAGATATGGTCTCTCGCCAGAAGATCATGTCGATTTCGGCCTGTTATATGGATACAATGGAAATAAACCTGTGAAAAGCCTCGTCGAAGAGCTAGACGCGATTTATTGTGGTCCCATTTCGTATGAATTCAGTTATTTAGAGGTGAGTTTACATAATAAATTATATTATAGAATAGAAATAATTTAGTAAATATATTTAATACTAGCGATCTCGACGGACGTTGTGCTGCCCTGAAAAAATAAATATCTAGAACTAGATTTCAGCGCCACCTACCGGGTTTAATTGTGAATCTAAACCACCCTGGGACCCAGTCAAACACACATAGAATTTCATCAAAATCGTAAGACCCGATTCCAGCGCCATGTATTTTATTTAGATTGGTGGGTTACATTATGCGTTACATTATTTAGTAGGAATCTCTATTTTTTTTATAGCCTATATCAATCAGGTATAATGTAGCAATTCGAATGGTGAAAGAATTTTTTAAATCGATCCAGTAGTTTTTAAGTTTTTTTGTTACAAACATATAAAAATACAAACCTTTCCTGTTTACAATAGTATATATAGATTTACTTTGTCATTTGTTGTAATAACATTTTATTTAATATAGTTACCATAACTCATCATAAAATATTGGTTCAGCCTTTGTCATCTAACATTCTTTTTCAAGGAAAAATTCAAAATAAAAACTATTAACCATTCCCTAGGGAAATAGAATTTTTTAGTTTAGAAATCGTTTTGGAATACATCTTCGTTACGCTAACGATGTTAGTTTGAAAATAATTTAAAACTTTGTATGCAACCCAAAAGGGCTTCAAGTTATTATCAATTATTGGAATTTTATTACATTTAATACTCTGGCTATATGTATATATAGCCACAGTAAACTAAATATTTTATAGCACTAAAGCATTTTTATTATCATTCTTAATTATACTTGCGATTTTTCTCTTTAATACAGCATATTGCATAATAATGCAGTTATTATATTAATACGTGAAGCAAAAACTTTGCACCCCCTTTTACGAAAATTGCGTGGACGGAGGAGTATGAAATTTCGCACACTTATAGACCAAGAGTGCAGAATGCTAATATTTTTTTTTAATTATGCATGAAAAATACATTAAATCAATAAAATAAATATTAGACACTTACCTATTTGACACACACACGCATATATACTCTTTTGTTTATTGTTAAAGTCAAATTAACAGTGTAGCCTTAACGAAACCTGTGATTATAGAAGTATAGTATTTGACAACAGAACCTTAATAATATTCAAACTCATAATTTAAATTAATTATGGTCGAATTTCGACCACTGGGCGACCCCTAGTGTAATTTTATTAGTGTATTTTTTTTTAAATTTGTGAATTAAAAATGTAAAACATAAATAGACTTAAATAGCATTTTGTTTTGATTACTTTTAGACCGAAGCAGAAAGAGAATGGTTTGCTCAGCGAATAGAAGGTTCATCAGATACAATTGATAACGATCGTCGGAAAGAGATTGTTAAAGAACTACTTGAATCCCAAGCCTGGGATAAGTTTCTTGGTATAAAATATGCGACAGTTAAAAGATACTGCGGCGAAGGAGCTGAATCTCTACTTACTTTCTTTTCCTCTTTATTTAAACTGACAACATCAGGTATTCTCAACTTTTATATTTATTTTCAGTTCAATTCGAATTTGAACAAAAGTTTAAAAATTCATAATACATCATATTAACATACATATGCATATATCATGTATATAGATTGAAAAAGCGTTATGTTGTTTGTTTAACGTACTTTAAATGTCGAAGATGAATAAGACACACAATGACATTGTTGCGGACAGAGAGCACCCCCTTAACCCTCCTGCACACCTTTTCTCCACGCCCCGCATACCGCTGACGCCCATAGCTCACACAGTTAGGAGCTAGGCGTCGGACGGAACATGCGATATAAGAAACGGCCTTGGAGGCCGGAGCGATGCACTTGCAATTACTTCACTTCAAAACGACTACTACTCTCTCTGCCATTCAGCAATATATTCTCTGTTACCCATCTATGTTTAGTTTTAAATTAATTGTAAATCAAAATAATAAGTCATACAGTCCACGCCGAGTTTTATTAGGAAGAAGCAACTGCAATTGCCACCAATAGACATATTTCAACAAAATGCGTATCCGTGTAGTTACAGTGCCGAAATCAGACTCCAAACTCTTTAAATTTTGAATTTGCCGTACGTTGTTAATGTAACATTGTAGGTATGTATCAACTCAAGGCTGGTTCCTATATCCTTACTATTCATTTGCCTTAGCATCGGTTAGACTTTGACATTAGTTGTCAGCTTATGTCAATTTTTAACCGTTAGTAAAGCAAATGAACGGTTGGTAAGATATATGACCCGGCAATTAGTCAACTCAATTAGATATTAAAATATTTCGTTTTATTCTCTGGCTAAGACGTTTATCAAGATTAAAATGTCACTAAGCCAATATAACAAATTAAATACAATATATAAAAGTGAAAAATATTGGTATATATATTTTCAATTGGCTTGGAGAATCTCAAAAAGGTCTTTCGAAACGGATACACCCCCTTAAACACATGCGTGTCATTATATAATTGCGGTTTTACCCTTTGTGTGGTGTTTATTCAGCATTTAGCTAATTAACCAAGCCTGACAACATAAAGGACAAATGCTCTAATCACGACCATGTCACTGTGAGGCAACCAAAACAAAAGGATTAAGATGTATGAAGCATACCAGGAATCGCATCGTCCCATGCAAAGCCCAAGATCGTGGCCAGGCCGTAATCCAATTTATTTGACCAAGTGGCCGATTATGCGTCTCTACGGCATACTTAACGTAGAGTGCCTGTATTCGATTACGTATTGGTTTCCGAGTTTAATCAACAAGAAGCCTCTATGTAAAAGTTTTGGATATTTATCTCATCAATTAGTGCTATACGTAAGCTATTATGTATCTGTGATAAATATACCTCAAGCCACGGACTTATTTATTACACTAAAAAAGTGAATATTTGGTTTTTAAAACAAACTGTTAGACGTATATGGACATTCCAGACACTAAATCGTGTTACAAAGTGTAAGTATTAAAAGCAAATAGACAATGGAATAATTATGACAATGAGTGGGTGTGGAGGGCGCTGGCAGTGAGGAATAATATGTTGATCCGGAGGTTTGCGCGTTGTTCGACTGAAGTGACAATAACATTATTTAAAGCATACTGTCAATATTTTTATGCTAGCAGCCTCTGGATCAACTATAGCCTCAAAGCTGTTAATCCGTGTTCAATATAATAACATACGTCAGAGTGCATCTTACTTGTATTTCTACTTACGCTTGAATAATGCTCTAATGCTCTGCGCTTCCTCGCACATCGGAACTCTTAACGAGTCTAGGAGAGTGTTTGGCCCGTCAGATTTGTCTGGCTCATTGGAAAATATTTTAAAATGTTATACTTGATAATATATATAAAATTCAGCCTTCCTAAAATGACGTAAGTTCCCACATTTTTTACGACTTTTAAAGTGTCTGTCCAAAGTTATGGCCCACTGGAAGTGTCTGGCAACTGTATATCTTTGTTTATAACAATATCATATATAACATATGTAAATTAGCCTTGCTACTTTGACGTAAGTTAGCATGGTTTTTTTCCACCTTTGATACCTGTTACCTGTAAAACGGCCCCACTTTCAGCTTAGCGAGTATCCATTCCTTTCTAAGTTTATATTATACTACAGATCCTAAAAAAAATCATCTTTCCTAAAATCACGTAAGTCTGGGGTGACTGGGACCTTGAACCAAAATGTGTCAATCTTCAGAAATTTTATTAAGCAGCTAAAATACTGTGATATTTTTTCTCCGGAATATTGTTGTTTGTAACCTAAAACGTTTATATGTGTTGATCCTATTTCTATAACATATTTAATGTGTGTGACTTGTACTGTACTAAAATAGTTGACGAAAATAATCTTTGTTCCTACAATTCAAGCCTATTTCTCATACGGGCGAAATAAAACGACGAATTTAAACTTGTTATAATTCTTAAATCTACCCTCATTAATCAGTTTACATATACTTATATAACTTACATACACGTTTATTTGAGGTGTTTTTTTATCTAACCTTTCTTCAAACTATCTCCTTATTTATATCTATATACCTACTTTGAAATGGAATAAAAATTCAATATAGTACATTGTTTAACACTTAACTGTAATAATAAATTACATCAGCCCTCAAACTCCACCGAGTGGGGTCTTGTTTCCCCGTTTTCAGAGTAACGTACGGCATATCGAGCTTGCTTGCCAACAATTTATTGTCTTCTGTAAAACATTTGTTTTCAGATTTTTTCATCATGATATTTAAAAGCTTAACCTCCTGTCGGTGAATCCTCCTAGAATTGTCTGTATTCTCAGCCAGCTGTTTCACTTTCTTGTACGACACGATACCTGCCTTTTTCTTCATTTGGTCGAAAAAAAGGCCCTCCTTTGTCTTCCCTTCCCTCTTCTACCATCCACTGTGCTTTCGACTAACTGACAGAGAAGGGTGCTCATATCGTACTAAATGCCCAAACATTCTTCCTCTCCTGTCTTCTATGGTTTTTACAATTGTTCGATTTCTTTGACTATGGTTAACACCTCTTCATTAATCTTCTCCTTTCAATTTATTCTTTCCATACGCTTCCAACACTATATTTCAAATACATCTAGCCTTTTTTCTATCCCTTTTTCTTACCATCCATGCTTCAGATCCATACAAAGTAACGATCTGAATTTTCTTATATTGATTCATTTATACATTTACAATAAAAAGCTGTTAATAATCACTAACAATAAAAAATATTTATAGAAGGAGTAGAGCACGTATTCCTAGCGATGGCTCATAGAGGTAAATTGAATGCGTTAAGCGGTGTACTGAAATGCCCACCCGTGAAAATTTTCCATAAATTTAGTGGAAAACCTGAGTTTCCTGATGAAGCAAACGCTGCCTGCGATATTTCTACACATCTTGGTAAGTATTGTTTTATTGATTTTTATTGCTTTAATATTAAAATTAGCTGATTTGATAATAATAAACGTAACAGACATTTTTTAAGAGAAATTTTGTTTGTGTGTTGTTTGTTGTTTCTTTATCGATCGATTTAAGAGTAGACAAAATACATTGAAATATTCCATGTTGCATGTAGTTTTGATGACAGAAATAAACAAAGATTCCTGTTTATCCCGAATAATCGGAAAATTTCCTTGTTATATAAATCCTAAATATGCAAGCGAAGCCACAAGTAAAGGTCTCTTAATAAAAAATATTTGTTCTGAAGAAACCAAAATTCGTTAGTAGTTTATTAATACTGTTTGTAAATTACTATTATTAGTAATTTAATATACACAATATACACTAACAGAGTGCATTCTTTGTTTGTCGTACGGGCATCTACCGAATGTCTGACGAAAGGCACATCAATAATAAATAATACATTGGGTCCACATCTGACATTGATCGATTCCACAATATGGAGCTGATATCATCCAATTTTACTTCAGCGAACATTGGCGACATGTTGCAATTTCGAGTCACACCCAAGATTATTCAACGTTGTTATACTATGCACAAATTTATGCCTTCATAATTTATCTGTCCTAAAGAAAAACAATTTATTATAATGTAATTTTCAGGTGCTTCTGTGGACATCGTCGTAAATAATAAATCTGTTAGATTTTCCTTACTAAATAATCCTTCACATTTGGAGGTGAGACATTTTATTAAACTTTAATTTCAAACCATTAACCACGACAAGACAATTTATTTATTTCATTTAAAACTCCTGCAATTTAAACTAAATTAATATCAATTTATACATCAAAAAAAATTACAATACAAATCGCTATCCGCTGCGAGATTCCTAAAACAAGAGCTACATTCTTCATTACTTTAAATATATTGCTAATACAGGAATGACAATTCAATAGATATTATTTATAAAAATCACAGAGAATTATTATTATGTGACACAACATTTCTAATGACTATATTTCTCTAGGCATCCAATCCAGTATCAATGGGCAAAACAAGATCAAGGCAGCTGCAATTGAAAGAAGGCGACTATTCTTTGGATAGATCGTCAAGGATGGGAGACAAAACTCTTAATGTGCAGGTGATTGTTATATCATTTCGTATCAAAAGTGTTTACCATACGAAGAGCAACAGCGACATATTTAGCTTTCAGAACGTGTTTGGAGAAGATATTTAAAATTATGTTAGTGTTAATTTTAAAGCATCTGTAGGTCTACAATAAAATTAAATAGTTTCACTTGGCAGGTTTGTTTTTGTATTGTAATCAAACTGTTACATTTTAAAGAGACTTTTATGTGTGTACATAGGTTTACAAAAAAAAACCTTATAAATAACTAAAGAAGAAAACATCGAAATATTTTATATATTTTATATGAAATCCTAACACTTTCGTGTTGTTATTTTTTCTTTTCAAATAATCTCCTGATCAGCCTTTGTAAATTGTTAATTACTAAATACTTACAGCATATCTTTCTTTGTTTTCATGTCTTCCAAAAGTTTTTGGTTCGATACACTATCACTTTTACTTCCATACATTTCTATCCCAGTATACATTCCATAGATCAATATAAATACAATGTATTCATCTTTTTCTTCCATTTTTGCTTCTATGAATACGTCTATCAGTATTCTACTTTTACAATGTTATTCTTATTTACCGCATATGAAGTACCTACTTAAAAACTGAATCCTCCAGATACATGGCGATGCAGCATTCGCTGGGCAAGGAGTAAATCAGGAGACCTTAATGCTGTCACAAGTTCCGCATTTTCATGTGGGTGGGTCTCTACACATCGTTGTCAACAACCAAGTAAGTCATTCATTATTATACCAAACCTATTATGTTATTAAATTACTGTTATTTCGAGGTTACTACCTGCTTTACGAAATGGGGTAATAATATAGCCGAAGAGTATAACTGGGTTGATTTATCCGTTGTCATCAATATAAATGATGAGTCATTTTGCTCTACTATTAAGCTACGAACTTGCGGAAGAAAACAGAGTAGATTTATTTCCAACGATTTATAGATATGGTCATTTTCATATACTTGTAATTCCGTTTAATAAGAGTTCGCTCTAAAGTGATAACACGGCCCATTTTTCCTACCTTTATTATTTAATGTGACTACTGTAAATTGTTGATTTAATGTGTATGTGGTGAACAATAAAGCGCTTTCTATTCTATTCTAATCAATAAATCTTAATTATAAAATCATAATGATTAAATATATGATGAATGTTGTATTAAAAATAAGTCTATAGACTAATTACAGTCTATGTGCCACGTAACTGACAGAGGAAAACGTGCCCAGAGGGCTGGCTACATTGCAAAGCTGGATGGCAATACTAATTCACTGTACGAAGTATGAACCAGACAGATTTTGAAGAAACTCTGCTGCAAGAGTAGCATCACAGCATCTTGCACTTTAAAGAAACTCTTTGACGACGGGCCAAGCGGGCTTAATGTCTCAACTCCATAGGTTACAAATATGTATCTTCTTTCTAAGGTTCCATTTTAGCGCCGTTTGAGAGTCTCAGCTGATGTTCATTTATTAAATTTCGCATTTTATAAACGTTTTTTCATAAAGTGGTTGCTCATAAATTATTTTTAGTTAAAATGAGAAAATACTTATTATTTAATTTGATATTTGTTTGACCTTTGAAGAAGCCATGAATCACTAGAATGTTTTCGTTTGAAGTTCTATGAAAATAGAACGCATCACTTTTCTCCATAGAGTCATCAGCCAACCACTGTCCACTGCTAGACGTAGGCTTTCCCGAGTTTGTGCCTTCTATCACGGTCCTCGCCCACAGGCAACCTTGGGCAAATCGTCGGTCCATCACGGGCCTATACTACGGTAGACGAGACACGGTCTCCACTCCAAGACTCGTCTGTGCCATTGGTCATTGCTCCTGCGACAAATATGGCTGGCTCAATACCACTTCGTCTTGCTAATTAATTTATTCTGCTCTATGGAGTTCTATGGTCGGTCTATGGTCTACCCAAATAATAAAACCAGGAATTAACAATGTTGTGTAAGCATTTATATTCCATACAAATAACACCACAAAGGTAAAAAATTAATAACTCGCCTCATTTCAGCTTGGCTTCACACTGCCTGCGCTACGCGGAAGGTCCTGCCGGTACGTGACTGACTTGGCTAAGGTGATTTCCGCACCTGTCATCCATGTCAATGGGGACTACCCCGAGGTAATTTTTTTGTGTTATTTTATTTATAGCAATAAAGGTATATAAAAAGCTAGGAAGAGAGATAAAGATGAAATAAAAAAAAATCTTAAATGTGTTGCTGGGAAGTTACTTGCCGTTTCTCATTAAAACAATAATAATTGCGAAGCGGTATACATGTGGACATTAGGAATTAGAATTGTATTTTAATTTATAACATGTTTGACTTTCACAAAACATGTCTTTTAGAAAGAAAGAAAGAAAGAAAGAAAATATTCATTTCCAATTGCGACTCACACAATACAAACTGATAAGAAAATAACAACAAATGAAAGCCGCAATTTATGAAATGAGGTTGGCACTCAGTCCTTTGCTGTGCCGAAACATGTTCCGACACAGCTAAGACCCCAAGTATGTGGGTAACCTTGATCTATTACATTATTAAAAAAAAAAATATTAGAACTATACTATAATATACCCTAAGAAAACAATGAAATAATAATCTATATATATAGGTATAAAAATCAATTCCCGTTCGTTGCTCGCTAAAACTCGAGAAAGGCTGGACTCGATTTGGCTAATTTTGGTTTTGAATTATTTGTGGAAGACCAGGGAAGGTTTAGAAGGTGAGTAATGTGAAAAAAATCCTTGGAATATAGTAAAAAAGGCTCCTAGATGTTGTACGAGATTACCAGTATATGACGTCATGTCTTAAGCGTGTCAAAGAGCATATTAACTATTGTTTAAAAAGATATTAAAATTATTAATTACACAGGTCTACCAAAAAAAGTTGTGTGTGCTGGGTGTCAAACTATGATTTTCTGGCGTATTTTTTTCACTGAATACACATCTGAAGCCAGAATTGGGGGCAATGAGCAAATAATAAAAAAAAAAACAAATACCGATAAAAATCTAGATCTTTTTTCAGTTGTCGATCGGTTTCGTGTTTTCCTCGATTATTTGCTCATTGACCCCCAATTCTGACTTCAGCTTCTTGTTCAGCAAGAAAAATACGCCTAAAAATCATAGTTCGACATCCAGCACACACATCTTTTTTTGAGGACCTGTTTTACCATAATATTCTAAAAGTAAGAAACTTAGTGTGGAATTTTAGCACCCGCTCTGTTATATAAAAATAATTTATAGAATTTATTGTAACTTGTACTTATGACCCCATATAGCGGAGTTGAGTCGGCGGTTGGTTCGGTGCGGTGGTTCTCTCCTCCAGATTACTCTAGCGGCTGAAAAACCTCCTGCCCATCGCCACCAAAATTAAGCTTGCAGAGTCGTTACTTTTGCCCATACTTGATTATGCCGACGCCAGCTATCTAGATTTGACTCAAGAGCAACTTAATAAACTTGAGCACATCCAAAACTTTTCTGTATGGTTCATATTTGGGTTACGCAAGTATGACCACGTTTCTGAATTTCGAAAAAAACTCAAGTGGTTGCCAATTTGTTTTCGCCGGAATACTCACATTCTTTCATTGCTTTATAGTATTTTATTCATCCTTAATACTCCACAGTACCTTAAAGAACGCTTCGAATTTATTTCTTGCTCTCACAATTTACGCCCTTCCAGTCAACATAGACTTATTACTCCTATTCATAATACAACGTTCTTCAATAATTCTTTCACGGTTAAGGCTGTCCAACTTTGGAATTCATTGCCTGTTGCTGTCAGACAAGCAAAATCCCTAATAACATTTAAGAACTTGGACAAGAAATTCTATCTGCAATATAATGATATGTAATTTTATATAATTAGTAGATATTATATTGTATATAGTTATATGTTTATTATGTTTAAATAGTTGCATATTATCACCATATCTTGTATATGTATATAACTTATGTGTATATTTGCATATATAGTATAGTTATATATTTATTATTAAAATGTAAGTAATCGTACAATAATTATGTATACCACCGTCGCCACTCCTAATCAGATTATTCTTGTCACGGGTTGTCTGAAAGAGATCGCTTTTTAGCGATAAGACCGCCCTTTGTACCCAACTAGACTAATACTAGTTCGTAAGTTTTTCTGTAATGGTGTACAATAAAGTGTTATCTATCTATCTATCAAAATATACGATTATAAATACAGACCATATTTACAATGTTTTCTAGGCAATAAAATAAGTGGCCTTATCGCTCAAAGCAATCTCTTCCAGGCAACCTAAATCAAAGAAATAAGCTTTTGTATTTTAAATAGGCTTTAAACAGGATCCGTGCAGTAACGGAGAAAGAATACAATTTCTTGCGGCCGGGTGGCATGTCTTAAGATGCGACAAAAACACCCACGCCAAGTGGTAGGACATTTGCCTGTCTGAATAACTACCACCCTGGTTTAGAGAATGCCGCCACAACAACCTTGAGTTGTGTTCCGGCATCCATGGCTAGGTTACAGTCCCCTTTTTAGAAAACGGCAGAACGTTGGTAGGCGATGTTCCTAGGCGATGGTAACCGCTTTCCGTTAGGGCCGTCTGCTAAACTCATGGAATAAAAAAAGGATCATATTATCCTCGTATTTTATATTTCCGACGGAGATAATACTCAATGAGTTCTGACCTAAATATTGATTCCACTATCAAGCGGATATATTGTACAATCCCACTGTAAAAATCTGCTCGTAAGTACGTAAATGCTGAAGCAACAATGTCGTCTTTGTATACACTTTAGAGACTATGAACGCGGGGATTTGTCGCGGAAAGTGCAAAAGTTTCCGTGTTATACGGGTCAGAAGTTTAAATAAGTGAATACTTCGTAACAAAAAGCCCTTTCTATTATGCCTTTGTGAATAAATATGGAAGCATTTTAGGATTCTGTAACCAGTTTGGCAATAAAAAGAGCGTTATAAAATCGTTATATCTGTTTGTTTTTGTATGTCACATTCATTTTGCATGAAAACTATTAGGTGCTTTTTGGGTTAAATAACATCATCATCTGTGGACATCAATTTGTATATTATCTGTGTGTAAAATATATTTAGTCTTGGCAACATTCCGGGCGTTTTCATTAGAATAGTCTATATAGTGTTACTAAGTTATGCAGTGAAATTGGGTGTGTGACGTCTGTACAGGTAAGCAAGGGTAGAAAATTTGTTTTCAGTTGTACATAGTCGTATAGGGTATCGTTGTTCAGATCTTGAAAATCATAACTGCTTCTCAATGATTTTTTAATGAAGTCAATATATAGCCAATAGGTAGATGTTAGATAAAGAGAGAGGAGATAACACTATTGCACACCAAAATATACAATTACAAAAACAGACCATAAATTTACAATATTTTCTAGGCAATACAATAGGCGGCCTTATCGCTCAAAGCGATCTCTTCCAGGCAACCTAAACGAGAGAAATTTGAATCAGGCGATATAGGTGGTGCAGGAAAAAGGCAATAGATACATAAATACTCAACCTAATTTAAGAAATAAATATACAAATATATACATATACGTATGTACATAGTCATATACATACAATAATATATAAGTTATTATAATAAGTGTATTAGCATGATTATATTCTGTTAATCAGACATAGCTATTTGTGGAGAAATAGTGTTTTCAGAGCAAATTTCTAAATGTTGATAAGGATCTGGCCTCTCTGACAGTAAAAGGATGTTAGTTCTCAAACTCATAAAAAATTGTCCCCCCTTTAAATTTTAAACTATAAAATCGAAAATTAAGGCAGAGCCTAGACATACTGTCAACGAAAATTTATTTCAACAATATTATTTCAGTAGTTTTTGAGGTACCTAAGAATATATATTGTTCCGTGGTCTAATAATGGAAACAGAGGACAGTTGTCACCTCCGAAGAACCCTTTGTTGTGCGCGCATTTCCAAGCGCTTAGCAAATTCATTGTGGTTTTTATGTTTCAGTTAGTAGAGAAAGCGACGAACATAGCATTTGAATACCAAAGGAAGTTTCGCAAGGATGTTTTCATTGATTACAACTGCTTCAGAAGACATGGTCACAATGAGTTGGACGACCCGACCTTCACTAATCCACTGCTTTATAAAGTCATTTATGGAAGAAAGTAAGTTTAAAGAAAAAAAAAAATATTTTCAAGTTATAAACCTGCCATTGTCAGGTTATTAAAAAATATTTTCAACTTAGAAACCTGCCATTGTCAGGGTTAGACAAACATTGTACTCTGACAATATTTTTTTTATAAGTGTGTTTAATATGTGGAGGTTGCTGACACCTCTGGGTCGACAATCGGAGATAAGAAAAAAATCACTTGTTTATTCCCCAAAGGCATGTTAAAGTAATGTTAATTATTTAAAACAATTTTTGCCGGGAAAAGAATGTACATCGTTTACTTAATGTTAAAATCTGACAGAAATATTTTCCCGCGCCTAGGGATGTGTGTTGTGAAAATTTCTATTTTCACAATTAGTGGTGTGCGTGGTGTTTTAGTAATTCATCAACCATGACTTCTAGATCAATGTTCTAATAAATTAATTAATTCCGTTCTCCTTATAATTTTCATTAAATAAAAATCCTTTTAAACTATTTTTAGATCGATTCCTGATATATACGCTGATAAATTAGTATCTGATGGTGTGATCACAGAAGAAGATGTAAGAAAAATTAATACAGAATATACGAAATATCTTCAATCACAATACGAGGCTGTGAATTCTTATAATCCGGAGGTTGGTAATACAACATTTACAACAAAAACTAGGGTAGTACTGGACACGACCAAGAATTACCTGGAAGATATTACTGTATGCGATGCAATTTGCATCGCATATCTTTGAACGTTTATCGTTGAACAAATGTTTAACCTATATATTACCTAGGTTTCGCCTGCGCCTTCGCTCGCAATAATATAAATTTTGTAGACAGAGGCCCAACGGCTCCAACGTTGGACATGCTCTCCTTAGAAACGTCAGACTTTCTGATTCACAATACCCGTAACGCCATCTAGCGAAGCTGGAACTAAACGTGAGCGAAAAATTTCATAATGATCTTGAGCGTGGGAGCTTAAGGAATTGGGGGTAATGAGATGCGGTTATAAAAATGGAACGTTGACACCAAAACAAACAATTCCTCGGAACTCTCCCCGTTGTACATGCGGTAGAATACGCAGAGAAACGCAGTCTTTCCGAAGGCTAAGTGATTCTAAACTGCCTATTAGTTGGGATAGTTAAGTATACAAACGTTGCTACGCTGCATGGAGTCGAGGGGGTCTGTCCAGTAAACGGGTGCCCCGGCCCATAGACGTGAGCAGAGTACTCCATGTGCGGCCTAATTGCGCTTTGTAAAGATCAAGTCTTTTCCGTTGTGACGACATATAAAGTCTAGGGTACTTCGGAGTTTTATAAGATGATATAAACTATCTTGAATTATTTGTATGTCAACTAGCTTATTAGGTTTAAGAGGGTAGTTTTAATTTATACGAGTATTGAACGATAAAGCAATCCCGCTCATTTACTGATATTATATGCACTTGATTATGACTTAGATTATCATTGTTTCTCGAGTACACTCGTAGTTTGAGATAAAAAAATAACAAAAACAAAACCGACTGATCAGAAGGCTGGTGCTTACCTCGGGACAAAACAACCCACAGCCAGGTGTTAGGGCATTTGCCCAACTGGATGGCTACCACCCCTGGTCTAAAGTATGTCGCCATAACAACCTTGAGTTGTATTCCGGCATTAGTGACCAGGTTCCAGTGTCCCTTAAGAGAGCAGCAGCGCATTTGTAGCACCTTTGGTGTTGCAAATGTCCATAGGCGATGGTAACCGCTGTCCATCAATTGGGCCGTCTGCCTGTCTGCTGAAGTCCTGCAATAAAAGATAAAATAAAAAAAAACTATAGTACTGATTACTTGATATTAGCTGTATAAGTATTTTTCTAATATTTTGTAACATGTATGGTAAGTATAAACTGTTATGCATCAATTTACAGATTTCTTACTATCAAAATCAATGGTCTAAAATGTCAGCAGCGCCAATAGCAGTCGAGATTTGGGACACAGGAGTCGATCTTGGAGTACTTAAATTGGTCGGACATGCTTCCGTTACTACACCAGCAGATTTTGTAAGCTTTAGTTATATTACATATATTATAAATCTTCTATAACTTATTGTATTTATAATACTATAATGATTTACGTACATATATGTACCTACACAATAATATCTAATCACACATTTTAATTATAATACATGCACAGATATGCATGAGCATACTTAATTTCATTCGGCTTAAGAAGTTGTTAATCAATTATGCCTTCTATAGCTTGACAGAGTTAATGAAGTATAAAGATTCATGACAAATATGTACTTACATTTTAATTATTACTTACATTTAATACTAATAAATATATTGTTACGAGTTACAGGACTCGAATTAAAATGCCGTTGAAAATACTACAGAATTTATTAGAACTATACAAACACGTATAACACAGGGACAAATAGAACTGAACACAATCAGTCTAAACGTAATGCGTGATTCAATAACACGCGTAAAGTCCGTCACTAAATAGATTATCGATTGTATACAAGTCTTGCCTTGATCGTGGTTCTCGCTCGTCTCCCGATCTCTCCATTGGGCCATTGCTTTATACTGTACCGATACAATAGGGTTGTCCGCCCGCATAGATCGAATTTCTTAGAATCAGTTCGACACCTGTCTAATGACTGCCATAAAAGATTACAATACACAACAGGCTGTTTTTCTAATTACAAATTTTAAACAGAAAGTAAACAAAAGATGTCCAAATGAGGAAAGGTAATTAACTGCAGGTGTGAATTGGTATTTTGTCGGTCGTAACAATATATAGGTATAACCCTGACTTGTTATATAATTATTATGAATAGAGTATTCTTTACGTTTCTACTTATATGTATATATGTATGTTATATGTTACGTCATGTTTGTCCCCGATAACCGGTTTTCTCTTACGGTATAAATTTTTATTCTGATGGCTAATTAAAAACATTTTCTTTGATAAATAACTTCAGACGTTCCTCACGTTAACTAAGAAATTTAAACATCATTAAATAATGTAATTTATAACTAAAATCGTGCGTCCATTGTACCCAAATGATCTTCTAAGGAAAAACAGCATATATAATTAATTTAGCACGGTTAAAACTATCAGTCCACGAACGTGATAGAACGTAAATACAGATAATAGACATTGCCATTAGAGATGTCGATGTCTGTATATTTAATTATGTCTTAATTGTTCTTAATTTGACTTAAATTTTATATATAAAAATCTTATCAGCTACATGATTTTAAAACTGTTCTCTAATAATTACAAATATTATTATCACTACTACTTTCTATCATACTACAGCAGTAGTTTGCGGTTCTAGATTGTATTTATGTATACCTACTTTAATGTTTAAATATAAATCTTTATAATAAATAAATAATCGGCAGACAAACACACGTATTTTTGTTAATCCCCAAATTAGCAAGTTATGCTTGTGTTATGGGTAATATACAACGGAATAAGCTGGGACTGATCTCAGATACCCAGATTATAGCAAATAACGGAGAAAATTCGTTTCCGAATTTGCCTTACCAAGAATCGAACCCGGAGCCTCTGTATTGCAATGACGTCGGCCCGCTGAACCACAGAGGCTTTAATTATTGAAGAATACAAATTCAGTCTTATCGACATCTCTAAAGGCGATATCTATTATCTATACTTATATTGTAACACATTCGTGGACTAATCCCAGTTTTAAACATGCTACCGTTATACAGGATAACTTAGTCCACGAAACGTGACGTAACATTATGCATTTAAAGAAGGCCTGAGACAGATAAATATGAAGTACAAGAATTTTTAGCTACACATGTTTTGCTGGAGAATTTCTTGCCGCTTTTCCTTAAAATAGCCATAGCATGTTGCGAAGCGGTATACAATTGTACATAGTCTAGGATGTAAACGTAATTCTTAACTTTATGTATAACTTTAAAAAATGTTCTCCGGTGGAACGTGGTTTAATTTAAAACTTTTGAATTTTTAAGAAAAAAATATTCAAATAAGTACTTAAATTCATATCAAAAATAATTAATTGTCCACGTTTCTATGAAACATTTTTGTTTCCTAAGTCGTTTTGAAAAGCTACAACTGACTTTATATATTTGTATTCACAAAGACATTAGTCACCATTACAACTCCCTATTATTACCACCTTGTACATTGTTTATTTATTTGCATATAGAAACAGAATTTACTCCACTGGTTCATTAAGTGAACAACTTCGAAATTGCAAATTAAATTCAACGCTCGTACATAAACCTAGATTTTAGGTTTATATATTTGCTTTCACAGACGAATATTGTTTGATTATAAACATTCAAAGTACTGCTCTAAACAGAAGTGAAACAGAAATAATTAAATATAATTGATATACATATAATTACTTCTATCCTATCTAATACTTTTATTTTTTCTTCTTCTCATTATTTTAGTAAGGTTGCCTCAAAAATATCACTTTAAGCAATAAGACCACCTATTGTTTTTACTAACACAGTAATTCAATAAATGTGAATTTTTGTAATTGTTTATTTGGTAAACAATAAAATGTTGTTATCTATCTAATTTATTTAAGTGTAATGAAAAATAAATTATTATCATTTTATTTATAGACTACATACATTTCATTCAGATTTTGCAAATAAATTACGTAAGGTGATATAAAAAAAATTGCTTTTTCTTAATGAAATATGGATATAGAAAAAATATTAACAACAGGAACAGGAAAAATAAGAATACATGGCTGGATGGTATATTAAGGGTTAGCTGAAGTTAAGCTTGTAAAATTACGTTATTACAGCCAATAATCTATAAATAAGCAAAAAGCTTCCAATACTACCACAACAAGTATGCATAAAATTTTTATGATTATAAAAATATCTATTACTTATACATTTTAAAGTAGAAGTAACTTTCAAATACTTAACAATACACGAAATTAAATGCAATGGCGGATTCTAAAGATACTCTCGGCCCTGGATTTGGAATGACAACTTTAATACAGGCATTTCGTCGATAGAAAATGTCGGTACCCTCGTCACTAAGCACTTCGAATAGAATTCCAGTCGAAAAGCATTCAAAATAATTATTAAGGCATTGTAAATTCACAAAGGAAACCTCACTATTGTGCTGTCCTATATAATGTCACCTACTTTTAAAATTGTGTTTGTAGATTTCAATTTATTTTCAATAAAAAGTTACAAGATTATAATAACAATTACATTGCCAAACTGCAGCGCAGTTTGTCGGCAGCGTTCTCGTGGATTGCATTAAATTACACCTTATAACTTCTACATTATATACTGAAGTACATTATTTTTTAAATAAATTATAATATAAATTGAAATTTTTGAGTAAACCATTTTTTGTATTATAATTATTATGCTTTAATTACCACCGTTATCTAAAGTACATATACGCCAAACCCCTTTAAAATCGTTTAAAACGTCTGCATTGATTCCTTGATAACAGTACCATATCTCATCGCGCACATACACTGGCAGTGATCATCGACTACAATCTATCACTTGAAACATCTTCCACTTAATAATTCTCTTATCATACCACATCGTACTTTATTTGGTACACTATGACTTAACAACATTCATATGTACATATGATTACTTTCAAAGCTTTGGTTCAACCGTATTTCTCTTATACTTATTCAGTATATATTTATTTTAGCTTTAATGCCATATGGGTTGTTTTTCTATAAACTGTTCCTTGTTATTTATAACATAAATCCATATTATTTGCACTAATAATACCAAATATGAAAGCGACTTTTTGAAAATTTTGCATACTTGTATATTTGATCGTTCCTTCGTCACGAGCTTGGGAAATAACTAATTATTGTAGAATTGTTAAAGATGAGGTTTTCTTTAAAATTTATATAATATAAGTAAATCTGCGTGAAAAATACTATCCGCCTTTCTAGCGTTTAAATTTCACCCTGATGATTGAGAATATTATATTTTCCAGAATATCCATCCAAATCTGACAAAACATCACGTAAAAAATCGACTTTTGAAAATAAGTGATGAGAAACAGATCGATTGGGCAACTGCGGAGGCGTTGGCGTTTGGTAATATTTTTTTACTAAATGTGTGACTGATAGCCTTTTTCTAACCACTACAATTTCAGATAAGTCTTAATGGCATAACCAAAGCATAAAGGACAAGAACACAATAAATAGTCAATTATTTTTCAAATTCTAGTAAGCTGCCAATAAAATTAACCGCCACAATCAGAATTACATACTCGTTTTAGGCTATTATTCAAGTATGTATTTTGCCTCAGTTAATACGAAATATTTATACAGAAAAATAAAATTGGAGTGTCTGTTTGTAATATCAAAATAACAGCTTTTTACTAAATTTATATGAAAGTATATATGGTACTAATATGAAAAATCTATTTCTAAATTTTTTGTCTGCCTGTCTGTCTAGATGTTCCGGCTAAACTCTGAAATGGGTGGACCTATTTTGAACGGACTTTCATTAGCAGATAACATATGTTATAAGACGTAACTTACGCCACCTTTTTAGGATTGCGCAAAAAAAATCCACGCGGACAAAGTTGCGGGCACTGCTAATTGATAATAAAAGTGTTAATTTCAATCATTATAATTAAGATAAATTCTATTAATAACTTTCAATTACTTCCTAATTGTTATTTAATCTCTCTGAAAAAGGTTGTGGATGCACCCAATTTTAGATGTTATGATTCATTATAATTTATTACTTTCATATTAAATTGGAATAATTAGATCATATAATTATTTTTGTTAAAATAATATAAACACTTTTATACCCGACTGTACTTACCGTAATCCAGCCTCTTACTAAACATAAATGTTCAATAGTAATTCTATATTTACCCACCGTTAACCTTTCCAGGATCACTTTTGATAGAAGGTCGCCACGTCAGGATCAGCGGACAGGACGTAGGAAGAGGCACCTTCTCCCATCGGCACGTCATGCTTGTAGACCAAGAGACAGAGTCGATCCACATTCCCTTGAATCATATTCATGAGGATCAGAAAGGGTTTCTAGAAGTAAGTCTATAGAATAGTTGCTGCCTCGACCTTCGACAACTACATACATACATACATAACTTCACGCCAGTTCCCTTGCGGGGTAGGCACGAACAACAGAGCGCCATTTAGGCCCATTCTTACACACCTCACTTGCTTCTTTGACATTCATAACTCTTGTCATGCACGCTCGTCTGTTCTTAAGGCTCCTGACATCACCCTCTGCTAGTACACGATCAATTTGATCATGTAAGGTGTGTCGTGGCCTTCGACAACTAAACTTCTAATATTTTTTTTAGCACTTTCGTATTATATATAATTTCATATTTTTCGTCTAATAACCGAAACATGATCATTAGGATGATATCGGAATTTGATTGATAATTCGGAATCTTCGCGATCTGTATCTAAATTTTTGTTTTCCCATCCCCTCTATCCATTTTCATTACTCTTGCAACGTTTTCCTCGTAAATTTTTTCCCAATATTTTTAAAAAAACTTCTATGGTTGTTACTTCTATCGATATAATATTGCAAATGTCACGAAATTTATTATGCCTGGAATCCAACCCGGAGCGCGCTGCAGTAAGGTAAGCCGGGAAAGGCTTCGCCAGGTCAACCACAGAGGAGGTCATTTATTTATCACTTGAAGCAGATAAACAGGCTGGCGAGCCATGCACTATAGATAGAAATATTCATCACCGCCTATGGACGTCTGCAAAACCAGAATTCTCGCCAATACGTGGCAAACTTCGAAGACACTTTTCATGCGTCTTTTTTTTATTTATTTTTTATTAACAGGTCTACGGACTCGAGTTCCGTACTCTTTTTTACAACTTAATTTCGAAGAATTTTTGAAATTTATACACGCTTCTTGGTTATTTTTGTTTTTGTGTGTGACATTTATTCAATGATCTTTGTGTTGTGTTGTACATTACATATAACTTATTATATTAATTTATTCTAATTTTAATACTAAACTTATACTAATGTGGAGTGTATCTGTTACATGCTGGTGTTGTGAGGAAGTGCATGTGCAGTGTGTGCCTTATGTCTATACCCACATATATATTATCCAAACTAGTGCCATGTGTGTTATTTTTTCCTTTCTGTGTCTGGGTTATTAATTTTTAGGCTCTTTGTGTGTCTTGGTTTGTTTGTGAAGTGTGCGTGTAATGCAATGCGGTGGTAGTGCGCGTTGGTGTGAGTATGTGTGTAAGTTTGATTGTTAGTTGTGTATTTGTGACTTTGTGTGGTGTTATAATCTATTGTTTAATTTTCCATCCCTGTTCCATTCTAAAAAGTTCCCTGTTTGGTCTAGGTATTACTGATATCAACTCCCGAATTCTGCATTGCATCTCTCTTTTATTTTAGCTTTTCCCAATTATTTGGGGTCAGCATAATATATATTTTCCTTCCATACTCTCTATTCTGACATACGCCCTCTGTCACACCACAAATCATCATGTTATCCTTCACACAATCCAACCATCCATCTTCTTTTTTGCGTTATACTCTGCATATGACTAATAACAAGCTTATTTGTGTTCGCTTGAGAATTATAACATGAGTTTGCTTGCCTAATTTGTTGATTTAGGGCAAAAAGTTCACAAAGTACCTAAATAAATAGTTTAGCATGTAGTCCTAGAGAAGTTTTGAAAACTATTCCACAAAGCATCGTGTTTATTAAATTCTCTTTTTCTTTCCTCATATTTTTACCCCGGAAACTGGAAATGGAATTAATCATAACTTTATCCAGTATTTACGGAATATAGTTTCCGGGTTTGCGAAACGTGCAAGCTGGAAAGTTGCTGCAGTCGAAGCACTGTGTAAATTAGTTTGCGATATAATGACATTAACTAAAGTAGAACTTTCTGAGAAACTTCTGTACATATTATTTATATTAAACAACCAGTACCAGCGAAACTTCGTTCGAGTAGCCACGACGACGACATCTTTGTTAGTAAATTACAATGATGGCACCTTTTTGACTACATTCAGCTATCCCACTGAAATGACGTCATTTATCGAGATAAAAAGTATCCTAAATGTTGACACGGACTATATACTAGCTGTATCGAATTTCATTTGAATCCGTTCAGTTTACAGGTGATGCTCTAACAGACACAGGGGAAAAAAAGTTGTGTTTTTGGAATTTGCTGCTCCGAATTAGCTCTTTACAGATAATTATATTATTACATAGATTAAACTTGATCTATATCAAATACTTATAGATATGATAGATTCGAAGATAGAGAAGTTTTATGCTTATTTTCAGGTAGCAAATTCAATACTCTCTGAGGAGGCTGTTTTGGGATTTGAATATGGAATGGCTTTCGATAATCCAGACAATTTAATCATTTGGGAGGCACAGTTTGGTGATTTTTATAATGGAGCACAAATAATTGTAGACACTTTTATCGCATCTGGCGAAGGTAAGTATGTTAGACCACTAAGTATTACGAGTCGTAATCGACAATAAACAACATCTATTCATTCAATGAATAAAAATCCAAATAACTTACGTTCATATATGAACCAGAACCTTCGACGTTATTGACCTGAATTTGTTATCACTGTCCTGCGGAAATCTTCTTGGGAAAAAGTAGGGGGTAAATTATGAGCAAAACCGGTAAACAAGAAAAATATATAAACATCCAAACAAACACACTTCCACTTTTATAGTTATATTAGAATGGATTACACAAAATTCTTTTCAACGGTAAAGTAGGTACTTTTAGTATCTTGCTATGATTGAAGGAAAAATTACAATATCTCTAATATTGTTAGCTAATTTCATTTAAATACTTGAGAATTATACATTTAGTTATCAGAGCACCTTGCCCATAGAAGACAGTGAAATGAGCTATTTATGGACGATATTCGTTTATCTAGCTACTTTCGTCTAGGAACTAGAACGCTGACCACCGTTGCCCCCTGACTCTCATTGCCCCTGTTTCCCGTATACTAGAATTCATAACCCCTATTAATATATTAGAAATGCGAAAATAACTCCGTCCATCTACTTATGAGGCTTTACGGAAAACTAATATACTTATTTTCCTGAAATTTGGTATCTTTGTACTCTCAAACCGAGAATGAAAGATATTTTTATCATGAAAAATTTCATGCAATGTAACCCGTGTGAATGCATTCTATCAAAATGAACTAGGGTTGAAACCAGGAAAACCCAAAGACGTTTAGTCATTCATTCAACTAAGGGAAACCCCTAAAATATGCCTACAATATAAGTAATAGGTATTAATGAATTATTCAATGAACAAGACAAACACAAATGCTGCATACTGCATACCATAGTACTAACTGGGGACAGAACTGTTTTCTCCAGAATTGGTGATACATATAATACCGTAATTTCAACGATATTGATGACGAAATGTGCGAGCGAGCTCACAGCCTCGACAAGGGACATACGAGAATCAACCATAGGTTAGTAGGTATCCCCAATCGTGACGTGGCAATAGCATTCCTGCGGGGATGCTATTGCCACCATACGAGGCGAATCCCACACCTCCCACCGCGCTTCTCCCGCGGTAGTTCGTCCTCAAACGGATTTCCCCTGGAAAAAAAAGTATTCATGAATTAGGTTTATGTAAATTTAGTGTACTTTTTTCACGTAGGTTCTTGATTACAATTGGTGTATATTTTGATTGTAATAGAATTTAATCTTTTGTAACATTTAGCAAAATGGGTCCGTAGCAACGGTCTTGTGATGCTTCTTCCCCACGGATATGACGGAGCTGCCTCGGAACATTCTTCTTGTAGAATGGAAAGGTTCTTGCAGCAGACTGATAGTTTGGAATCAGCACCAGATTCAGAGGCAGTTTGCCTGCATGTAGCAAATCCAACGACACCTGCACAGTACTTCCATTTATTGAGGAGACAAGTAAGTCAAAATTTTCGGCACACAATTTATTTGTCTTACTAAAAGTAGAAAAATTATTTAGTTAGCGAATAAATGAAGAAAATAACATGTAAATCACATTCATCTCACGAAATTTCTTTATTTCTACTCCTCAAATTTTCATTGAAATCCCACCCTCAAACAGATAGACAGACATTCTGTAAGAGGGGTCCTTATGATTAAACATCGTACAACAAGAATTTCTCATTTAAATACAAAAATATCTTCAATAAACCTTACATTTATAAGAATAGCAGTAGCTATAATTCTTGCACTGGGACTAGCTTATATTGCAAGAAGCTGTTCAAAATGTTTTGTGTGTGTTACATGCGTGCGTGTGTGAGAAGTTATTTATTTTTAATTATTTATATATTGAAAAATACCAACAACGCATATTCATAATACAAACAACCAAAAAAAGTACTTAAAGTGTAGGGCTAATAACAAGTTTTTCTATCAAGTTAAATTGTGAGCAAACGAGGAAACTAAAGTGAAAAATTCAATAAATATATACATAAGTTAATAAGTGAAATAAGTATATACTTACATACATAATAATAAATACATATAAATACAGAGATATCTAAATAAAATACATTGATAGATACATATAAAAATATACAATAATATTCAAATATAATAAAAAAATATTGATATTATTTAAACATATTACTTACATTATTTTATTTTTGACTGACCAAAAAAGACTCGGTTTCCTCGTTCTTTAATATAAGAAACTGCTGTATAATCTTTTTTTTTTTTTTGGACATAAAAGACAGAAACCTTTTATATTAAATTTTCCAATTAATTTTTTATCCGTGCAGGAACGGAGAAAGAATACAATTTCCTGCGGCCGGGCGGCCTGTCGTAAGAGGCGACTTAACAACCCACAGCCAGGTGGTAGGGCATTTGCCCGACTGGACGGCTACCACCCCTGGTCTAGAGTATTCCGCCATAACAACCTTGAGTTGTATTCCGGCATTAGTGACCAGGTTCCAGTCTCCTTTAAGAGAGCAGCAGCGCATTTGTAGCACCTTTGGTGTTGCAAATTTCCATAGGCGATGGTGACCGCTTTCCATCAAGTAGGCCGTCTGCCTGTCTGCTGAACGCCTGCAATAAAATAAAAAAATTACTGTATAAGATACAGGTGAATACATTTCGCATTTATTTTGAACTCACAGAGTGTGATTTCAATTTTATTTATTTATATAAATAAAGATTTGCTTTAAAGCTTTCTACAAACATGATTGTTGCGGACAAAGAGCACCCCCCTGACCCGCCCGCCGGAGCACACCAACTGTCCGCTCCCCGCATACCGCCGACGCCCATGGCCCGCACAATTAGCAGCTAGGCGTCGGACGGTATGCGGGATATAGGAGCTGTCTTCGAGGCAAAAATTGTTCATTCTTCATACACAATTCACATTGACGACTTACCACTCTCTCTCTCTCGACTCTCTCGCACAATTTGTAATTACTTCTTCATTTCTAATTTAATAATAATAATCAGTCCATTATATAGAGTTTAATTTCCAAACAAGAAGCAACTGCCACCAATAATAATATTTGATACACTGCCAATTATTTAATCATATTGAACTCCGAAGCTTGCTACATCCATCACCAGAACTTAGAACATAATACAACATATCGACATGTCAAATAAAGTTACTATGTTAGGAAATAAGATTGCCGCGAGCAATTTGCTGAAAGCTAAATTAATTAAACTTCTACTAAGAGTTTCCGATGAACATGTGTACGTGATTACCCTTTTAGAAGTTTGTATATGTAGATTACAGGTTTTGGTGGTAAAATATTCAAAACAACGTTAAGATCATGTAAAGTAAAATAGCCTGATACCTAAATAATTGTGCCGTATTGATTTAAGTTCGAAGTTATTAAAAATTAAAAAACCCGCGAGTAAATTCTTCGGATGATGGGGTGATCTTACATCGCCAGCTGGATTATTTAATTCTTTTGCCTCTCTCTTTTCTTTCGCCATATCCCAATTATTTGGGGTCGGCACAATATGTTTTGTCCTTCCACACTCCTCTATTGTGACATACATCTTATTGATCTCATCGATAAAATGGCTTTCTGCCTATAATAGCAACTGATCGTTCCCAAAACTTCAATCATCGCCCTTTTTTCTTTCTTTACAAATGCTAAACGATATTTATTCTTTGATAACCGCTAAACATATCTACAGTACCTACTAAATGGATTGATACCGTGATTTATATCTTAGTATCCAATTTTTACCTTACTTTACCACTAAATAATTATTATTACTTGCATAGATTTTTATGTTCGATTTTAATTGATAGTAAAGCAAATAAATAGATAGTAAGATTTAGAAACATAATCGGGTTGATACGTCCTTGTGGAAAAATATCCCCAAAAAGATAAATAACTGTAAATAAATAATAATAATTAAGAGATGAACATTAAAACGCACTGATTTAACATATCTATTGAATTATTCGTATTATTTTAGGTTGTCCGAAACTACAGAAAGCCTCTTGTAGTGGTAGCACCAAAGCTACTTCTTCGGCTAGCAGAAGCAGTCTCGCCATTATCAGATTTCACGCCTCGTACCCACTTTCATCCTGTTATTGGTATGTATTCATTCTAATATTTATGCTTCGTTGGATAACAAAACAGATTCTTTTCAATTATATAAAGCGACATTAGTGGTCGTTTTTATGACCATTCGGTAATGCCGCTCATCAGGATTTTTGGAGAAAGTTACTCACCTTAGTTTTCACCTCCTCCTAATAATTTATGGTTATTATAATTTGCTTTTTCCCTCGCTATTCCTATTTTCTGGAATACGTCCTCTGTCATCATGTCATCTTTCGCACAATCCACCCTTCTTATTTTGGTCTGGCTTTCCTCTTACATTCTTCAATCTTTTTTTTAAATTATTTTAATACCTCTTCATTATATGCCCATAACATCTTAATTTTCTTCTTCTGTTTCTTCTACCCCTTATGTATTAGTTTGTTATACCTTATATACATTCTTGTGTAATTTATTACATGATAGAATTAATAATATATTATTTCTTTGTACTTAAGTTATGCTCAAATTATTTTCAGGTGACTATCTAGCAGACCCATTAAAAGTGAAACGGGTTATCCTTGTAAGTGGCAAACATTATTATGAACTACACAAGGAAAGGGTCAAAGGCAAAGTTGACGATGTGGCCATAATACGACTGGAGGCCCTATCACCATTCCCCTTACAAGGCTTGCAGAAGGAACTTGAAAAATATCCTAATGCTAGAAGTAAGTTCATATAAGAAGTTCTTGATTTGAAATCATTATCAATTAAAGTGTATCTCGCGACATCGCCTGCGTATACAACTGCGTCCTATCCCGTGAAAGCTGCTCCGTTTAGTAGTATATTCATCTTCGTTGTCGAAATTATATGAATACTAAATTTCATGCTAACCTGTTTGCTTCCAAGGTCGTGATGATCTCTCAGATATACAATGTCACTTTACATAAATTTTACGAGGATACAAGTTCTAATCAAAATTTATTTAAAGAACGTATTCTCATAAAAGTTTAAATTATGCACAATTTCCTAATGAAAAAATTACAAATAATACATAAGTCCCAATTTGCTGTCGGTTAGGAACGTGCCTAAAACGCTGGCCGCATTAAAGAACTTTGTATAATAACTTGATCAACCTTTAATGCGTATTGTAAAAAAAAATCAATTTAATATAGATTTAGTGATCTTAGCGCTATCTGTTGGCAAAAAATGTCCCTCTGCTTCCCCTACCAAGTAACAACGTAATTGTTGTCAATCGATGCTCGTCGAAAAGGGCATAGAAAGATATTTGCTACAAGGTTGTCAATGCATCGACTTCTATGTTTCAAATGTCCATGCGCGACGGTAGCCCGGTCTGCCCATTTTCCTACAAACATTTTGTCGTATTACTCCATTATTCACCCAAAAGGTCTGTGATAACGAGAAATTGAACAGGAAAACCATTACTATCAGAATACCAAATTCATAGTTGATCATACGTAAATATTGTTTCAGTAATAAGAACACATGGGTCTACTGGTCTATTTCTTGTTTATGTGTTTTCTCCTATTACATTAATGTATAGTCGTGTTATGAAAAGGTTCGCCACTTTTCATTTGATTCAAATTGATTCACTTAAGGTTCCGCGAGCACATCTTACCTTTTCAAATTAAGCCACAGAACAGACTGTTTCACAGAAAATTATTTTTAATGTTTTGACAATAAAGTTTAAAATTACTTAGATGAATGTCGTTTGATCTTCTATCTGTCTAACAAGATTGTTTAGAGATGCAAAACCTTTTTATTGGTTTTAATATTTATGATAAGCGTAGTAATTATATCCTCTTTGTTTCTGAAGATGAAAACTATTGTTCTGTGTGTGTCATTGTCAACATTGCAGTTCCTTTTCACGTTTCAATATTTTACAAACGTAACATTGATTAAAATGGTGGCAGGACTGTGTCTTGTACTCGTGCAAGCAAATGTCGACTTAATGTGACGAACCTTTGCATACCCCGACTGAATATGAAAAATATTTACGGTTCTGGATGTAATGCTTTTTGAACCAGTTTATAACTCAAGTACATATGATTTCTGTTGTTAATCTTAGTTCAGTCAAACTGGTCAAAAGGAGTTCTTATTTCTCCGAATCTACAACGTTAGAAGTCACATAAATACATAACAAATTGTTTTTATAATATTTTTTATTTGAAAACAAATGTGTCATTGGAATTAATTTTTACATTTCATAAAATAAAACAAAATGACTACATGATACTGGTTGAATACATAAACTGCGGAAGGCCAAAATTGAATTGAATAGAAGATACTAATATAAAAAACTGTCAGTCGTAGGACTGCACGTCAGAAGTGAAGGCTTTGCACAGAGTACATTACTATAAAAAGAGAAAGCTTTGTATTTGAGCGTGACGGGTACGCGAGTTCAGTGCTTTTTCCCTTCTATCGCAAAAGTGCCCAACGTACCTAAAAAAGTTTTTACTTAAAAAATTGCGCCTGTCCAAAGTTACACAGTCATTATGCCATCACAGTATAAATTATTATTTTATTGTGTACAGAATTTATCTGGAGTCAAGAAGAACATAGAAATATGGGAGCTTGGACGTTCGTAAAGCCAAGATTTGAAAATCTGTTAGGAAGAAAGGTAACATTATTTTTGTTTAACTAATTAATTATACAGTTACAAAAAAACTAGGCGGTCGACTTTGTATTACGACAGACAAGACGGTCCGCACCGTTAATTCAACCGATGCGATTACATTCTAAAAACAAGTAATATTATCAATTATGTAGCAATATACTAACATTTACTGAATTAAAGAAAGTATCATAAAATTAAGTAGACTTATAAGTCGAATCGACATCATAATCACTGGTTGTATTAGTTATGCCTCATATAAACTAGATGTCGCTGTACTAAAATGAAACACAAAATAGTTTTCAATATACTACAAACATTAACTGTTTTAATATGGTTTAGCATTTAACTCTGGTTTCCCTTCAAAACGTATAAATCTTTCGCCTTTTACTAAAGATTTCCGTGGAGGGGAGCACTCAAATGAGTCTATAAGTATTTTTGAAGCCTCACCTAGTGAGGTTAATAAACGTAAAATAAAAACAATAAAAGTGGAAAAAACCATGATCATGATTATTTGTGATTAGTGTGCACGCAACGCATTCATTCCTGCATATGGTAATGATGTAATGCACCAACACAGTACATAGCAATGCGATTAGAGACATATAGGGAAGGATGCAAATATCGCTCATAAAAGTATCGATATTTTCAAAAACGAAATAGCGCTATTCGTGAATATCGGTATTTTCTTCTATAATTATATTATCATTCATAAACATATTTTTTTTCAAAATCGATGGTTTACATTTGAAAATATCGATATTTTATAATTATCTACCTACGAGTTTCATTTCTGTTCACAGATAAAAATGAAAATTCGTTAAATAAATTCTTCGAAAATATTTAAAATATATTACAATATCTGAAAAAAGACTAGAAATAGAACATATACTGTTATAGTATTGTTAGATAAGTATTCAACTTATCTTTTCCAAGCTATTAGGTGGGACGGAAGCTGTGCTGCAAATGCAAACTGTTCACAAATCTATCATTCACTCACCGAAGTCATAAGCGCGTCGCAAATTAACTGACTAGGTATTCAAATACGGCATTATGTATAAACTTATGCTATATATGAAGACCTAGTCAATTTGTGACGGATCTCATCATTATATTAACACGTGAAGCAAAAACTTTGTACCCCTTTTTACGAAAATTACGCGGACGGAGGAGTATGAAATTTCGCACACTTATAGTTTATATACAGAAGGAGTGCAGAATGCAGATTTTTTTCTTAAATTATGCATAAGAAATACAATAAATCAATAAAAAAGAAGCATTACACACACTACCATGGATTTGAAACACACACGCATATCACAGACACACTCTTTTGTTTATTGTTAAAGTCAAATTAACAGTGTAGCCTTGACGAAATCTATGATTATAGAAGTATATAGGTAGTCTTTGTCAACAGAACCTTAATAATGTTCAAACATATAATTTAAATTAATTTTGGTCGAATTTCGACCATTGGGCGACCACTTGTATGAATAAAAATATGTTCAATAACGTAGCCTACGCATTAATTGATACTTAGCAGGTCAAGTCCGTGTGATCTGCGTTTTTAAAGAGCGGAGTTACAAATTGTGTATGTCTATCACGTCATACAAATCTGAGTTATTTATTAGGAATGATCGAATCGATTTACAAATTTAACCGATTATATGCATTATAATTATGTATATGGAACTGTTAACGACGGTTTGTTTCTTTGCAGCTCGTATATGCTGGAAGGAAAGAAGCTGCAACTCCAGCCGTAGGTGCTTCCAGCCTCCATAGAGTGGAAGTTGAACATGTATTAAAAGAACCCTTGTATAATATAAAATAAACAATGTCTATTTATTTTTTTATTGTTGTCTATTTACTGTTTTGTCTTAAAATTATTTCATTCAACGCATTTTAAATTTAATAAGTTTCTAGGACGTATGGAATACTAGTCTAGGACCTGGCGGTTGTCCCGAATAACTCATTTGGAACAAGTTTAGAAATATTGTCTTAGTAGTCTTTCTATCATGGTATTAACTATTTAGAAATTTGAATTTAATAGATTATGATGATGGTTGCCTCATTTAAAAAACTCAACTTTTAGACAGAACTAAAACATTTCCAATATTACCCACGTACCTCGTAGACGTTTAACGACTAAGTGAGAGGAAAAAACTAAAGTGGTATGTATGGGCATGTAATGAGGAAAGATGAGAGTCACGTGAGAAAAAAGTTTTAAAGTCGAAAAGGGACCAGTACAAATGTAAATGTAGATTAAAAAAGAAATTGATGCATTATATGAAGGATGACATGATCATTTGTGGTGTGACAGAGGACGTATGTCACACTAAAGAAGTGCTGACACACACCCCCTAATAATTGAAAAAAGAAGTTGACTTTAATTGATTAACGTGGACTTTAATAATTATTATAAAAATGATGATAGTACTTTAAAACTGATAGCTACATAAATTTAATCGTGTGCTAAAAAAGTTATTAGGATCCTCCGCTAACTCTTCTACTACTTAGTGCAACCGTACATATGTACGATTTCTATTCCGTTATGGTCCCATTGTCCCAGTGAAATCTATGCATTTTAAACACGCACAATATTGCTTTGACCTAGATTGAATGACTAAAATAAATGTATTGGACAATTTTAGATACGCTTTCAGTTTATCTGCAAAAGTTTTAGTTTTATCAAAAATTATTTACTATTTCATATTTTATTTAAATTAATAATATTGGAAAGTGTTTTTCTTGTATTATTTGTTTTACTACTTAAATATTTACATTATATTTTACTGCTTACAAAATGGTGTAGTTTGTTTTTATACTTCTACATGGTAGACCTATGCTGAAATCGTTCATTGTCTTGATTACAACTTTTAGGGTACAATACCACGCTTTCACAGAATATCGGCTTGTAGCGATTAGTCTTGAGATAGTGAGATTGAGATTGATAAGTGTCATTCGGCTATCCTATCGCCTCTGTTGGATTATTTACAGGTGAGAGATAAGTTTTTTAGTGTCCTTGTTTCACGCCTGTTCACGCATGGGAATAAGCAGAGACGATAGATCACCACTTGCGATGATCCTGGCAAACAACTTTCACTCCATCTACATACATATATACATAACTTCACGCCAGTTCCCTTGCGGGGTAGGCACGAACAACAGAGCGCCATTCAGGCTTGCGCTTACACACCTTACTTACTTCTTTGACATTCATAGCTCTTGTCATGCACGCTCGTCTGTTCTTAAGGCTCCTGACATCACTTTCTGCTAGTACACGATCAATTTGATCATGGAAGGTGTGCACTCCATCTACTTTCATTAATCCCTTCATACATACACGTTTACATTTACTCTTACACATGTAATTGTAACAGTTTACGTCTTCAGTATTATCACTTTATGTACTGAATGTCGCAGCATTACGTTGTACAGTTTATTATAATGAAGGGTTCTTTATATAAGTCGTCTATTGCATAACATCAGTCTGGTTGTTTATGAAATTTGTCGACAATCATTCGAAGTGCACTGCTAGGTATAGGCCTGCCTAAGCTTACACCACGTATCATAGTCTTCTCCCTTGCTCTTCCATCCCGTGTTACCCAGACGCAGTTTCAGCTTCAGAAGTCGTCTATTATATTTTGTTACTCCTGAGATCAGCATAGTACAAACATACTGTTACGAGTCGCGAGACTCGAATTAATATGCCGTTGGAATTATTATAGAATTTATTAGAACTATACAAACACGTATAACACAGGTACAAATATAACCGAACACAACAAATCCAAACGTAATGCGGAAGGTCGTAATTCAATAAAACGCGCAAAGTCCGTCACTATTAGATTCCCGATTGTAGTATACACGTCACGACCGTTCGTAGTTGTCGCTGAACTGCCTTCCTCTCTCCATCAGGCCATCCTTTTATGTTCCACAAATGCAAATTCAAATGTATGTTCGCCCGGCAACGCCGCTACAGTTTCTTAGAATTATCTTGTAACACCTGGCTAATGATGCTAATGAGCGAGTACAATAGGACAATGGCCCGTATGCCAATAAATAAGTAAAAATAAAAAGACGATCATAAAAGTATTACAAACAGTTCAAATGCCGACAGGTAATAAAATGTGCTTCGTGGAATTTGTCTTTGTCGGGGGGCTAAGTTATAAGAATACAAACTTTTCACCATAGTTTTGATAAAAAAACATATTATGTTTATAGGTAGATATATCTATTCCATGTTTTTTATACATACAGATAAACACAAAATAACATAGCCATCAATAACCTTGTATTTATACAGTTTAAGTATCCCATCAACATGTACATAAGGATGAGGGTATCTCTCGCAGTACACACAATAAACTACGCCATCAATTTGTGACCTTTTTTCAGTAGAATAAACAAGTAAATATAGTAAACAAACTAAAAAAATGGATACAGTTTCACAGCTCGTATATTCGAATGGTTATAATCTTGCTTTAATCGCTCTATGGTTATAATCTGCTTTCGACGGTCTTGGGTCTTACATAATCGCTTTCACATTGTTGTACTCTTACATGTC
This sequence comes from Dendrolimus kikuchii, assembly GCA_019925095.2. Lineage (NCBI taxonomy): Eukaryota > Metazoa > Arthropoda > Insecta > Lepidoptera > Lasiocampidae > Dendrolimus > Dendrolimus kikuchii. The sequence continues at coordinate 19,069,881 of CM034397.1, forward strand.
ATCTACCATGCGCAGTCCATCGTTATGCGGGAAGGCTCCAATGGCTCAAACTGAGCCACCGAGGGGTAGTTGTCCGCCGAGTAGAAGCCGAGGCAAAAAGGTTTTCCTCTAGGCCCCAAACTCCTCGTCGCCTCTAATGGCCATAGAGGAAGAACATTGAGATAGTTGTGTCCTTTATGTAGGTGATACATTTCTAGCCTACCTATACATTCTATTAGTTTACTATATGTTTAGTCACATGACGTTTATCGCTTCTTATTACATATGCATATATAACTATGCCGAACCTAGTAAATATTATTCTGTTATTAGAATTACATTGAGTCGACTTATCTCTATTTGTGTAATATTTGATCAATACTCGCAAACACGGGTAACCAAGTAACTCACTTAAACCGCACAACAGCTTCCGATTCGTGTTATAAAACCATGGCTGGTAAAGGTAAAGGAAAGAAAAAAGAAAAGAAAGACAAAGAAGGCGGTGAAGATAAGAAGAAAGCTAAGAAAGGCGCCGCGCGTGTAAAGAAAGGAAAATCTAAGGGAAGGTGCCAAGTGGACATGTTGACGGAAGCTGCAATGGACAACGTGTATTACGCGTGTCATAATGTTCAAGAGTTGCTCCAAGCTAGAGGATTTCATCCACCTGACGCTATTAAGAAAAAGAAGAAGGGAAAGCGATAGAATAATAGAAGTTCCTACCATTTAAAAATGTTTTATTGTTTAAATTGTAATATTATTATCTATTCAAACTTGTATTTTTATTAGTCTCGCCATTCATTTCTGCATTGATTAATTTATAAAATTATTGGTGCTAATGATACATTAGTAATCTTTGGTCATCTTTGCTTTATTTACATCTTCCATTCATCCAGCTTCACTCGCAAAACGTGTACTTACATCATATTATATGATATACCTATTATGTTTATGTATGTAATCTAATTGACCACATGTCCTATAACATCTTGAAAATGAAGAACCTTTGCGCTGAAAATCTGTTGATTTTAGACATGTTTCTAGTGAGAACAAAGAGTTTACAAAATTGTATGTTATTATACATGTAACGTTGTTGACGTATACATGGAAGTTTCGTTATCAAACAGTAAAACTAAAAGAGGAGACTCGAGGCCACAATGTAATTTTAACCCAGAGCATACCGAAGAACTTTTCGCTCCGATGTGAGCGTGGCCACATGCTTACACTATCTCAAAATGAACAAACAATAGCAAAATTGCAATTAAGTAAGTTTCATAATAGACAGAATTAATTAATTACGAACAAGGTTCAAATGCGATTAGTTCTGGCTGAAACATCAACAACGTCAAAGTCGTCTAGGCTTATGAATTTTAAGAGATATCAATCAAATCGATCAAGTATTTCTCAAAATTCCAAACGAAATATAATGTAAACAAAATTATATAATAATATATTTTCAAGAAGAAAATGTACAAAAATGTAGATAATAAGAATTGGATACCCAGTTTTCAGGTCTATTTAATTCTTCTTGCAGTCGTTTAAGCCTCTATTACAGTTTGTAGATACTCAAAAAATGCAAGTGTTTTGTTATTTAAAATAAATGATGTGGTAGGGCCATGCTGGAATTATTATCTTGATTACAAGTCTAAGGAATGTAGGCTCGATCGAAGCGGGCTAGCATGTTTACCTAGATTGATTGCACTCCATTGCCGCTGTCCAAATCTGCGCAGTCTGCACTTAGTTTTAGGGCTGCGACGTTTTACAAAAGTCTAAAAAGTATTTCAGTTGTTTTGACTGTCCGTTCCCCTATTCTAGGACTATAAATGCAATCTTACGGATAGTTTTAGGTAACTTGTATGGGGCTAAAGTTGCAACAATTTTAATCCATCCTCCATAGAAGCAAGTTAACGTTAGAGCTTCTCTCATTATTGAGCAGAATAAAACATTTTTCTGTAAATTTAACAAGATTCCTAAAGTATTATGCAAAACCTTTTATATCCTCACTCTTGGATTTCACACAATTAAGTTACAATTGCGTATGCCCTTAGGATATTAGCTTGGAGAGGCTGCATAAATATTGGAAACCGATAACATGCTAATTTGCACCACGATATTGATTCAGAATATTTACAGAGGTTGATTGATCTCTCTAAATGAAGTATCTCCGGTAACACATATAGACAAAATGTACGCGTCCGGTATTGATTTTGTGGATTATGTAACTTTCAGAAAGTATAGACTACATTCACGCTTCGACTCGAAGGAGCTGGGTAGTTATCTATGTGATCAAAACTGTAGAGCTGTAAAAAGTAGTTGTAGCAAAGTAGTATCTGAGCCAATTGCGTCTCATTTCAGTTACGTGGATTGAAATCCAAGCTAGAGAGAGTAAATCGTTTAGGCAGTTTTTCTGATTTAATATAATTGTTATAATGAAAACTTATAACTTCTAAGAATGAAATACACTGCAAAATAAAATTCTGCCAGGTGCTCGTACTTGTATTATGCGTGACCTTAGAATGATAACCACTGAATAACTCAGATACAATTGTACTTTACGGCATATTGTCGTGATGGTACGCTGCTAAACTATACAACGCTCACGTAATCAAGACAAACTGAACAGTTGCAGTGAAAATATCAGACCAGACGGTGGGTTTGGCATTTTTGTAAATAGAATATACTAGGTTCTATGATTCTAAAGTTACATAAGTAAGTAATATAGTACTATTCATAGCCAGGGAAGGTGGTTGGCAACGAAAGAAATATGTGATGATAAAGTTGTCAACAATTGTTCTATAGAAAATGAGATAATGTGATGAAGCTATATAGTAAGTGTTTAGGACACAGTAATAAAAAGAAGGAACCAAGAAACCTTACATCAAACAAAATCGCTGTATATTGCTAATAGAGTAGTTGACAGTTAAAACAATTGGGACACTTATCATGTTACAAAATACCGAAGCTTTTTGGAATTTGTACGAGAGTAGCAAATTTTGACATTTTAAGGAGTCAAATAACCTATTAATTATTGTTTTTACAGTTCAGTAATTAACATTCTTTTTAATATAATATCTTTTAATGATATTTTAACGTCCGCTCGTTTTTATAATCACAGTTTTAAAATTGATTTTATAATATGTCATCTATCCAATTATGTAGTATGTATGTACAATTGTGATAGAACTTAACATTACTTAAGAAGTTAATGGACTTGCTTACTGGCTGACACGACATACATACATGAAGTAAAACAACATTAAAGTGCATCATTATCAAACTTGTTATTAAATCTGGTTGCATCTTGTACTTTAGCTCCGGAGACCGGGGTCAGTTTTTATTTTTCTTCTGCACTCTGCGGTCATTGGCCTCTCTGATAGCAAGATACCTCTGATATATATCATGTCGACGTCAAACGAGCATTTCTTGAATCAGCCCTTTCCACCGAAAGCTGGTGGGAAGAAAGAAAGCCCAAGTGTTTTTATGCGTTAGCAATATTTTAATTATTAATTTGTTCTATACTCCAGTCTCTAACAAACAACTATGGTACCAGCGGTGGGGATAGACCTTGGGACGACGTACTCCTGCGTGGCTGTATTCCAGCATGGTAAGGTGGAGATTATTGCTAACGAACAAGGGAACAGGACTACCCCGTCATATGTCGCTTTTACGGACACCGAACGGCTGATTGGAGATTCTGCTAAAAATCAGGTAAACAAGATCTTATCATTTGTTGTCGGCCTCTGTGGTTAAACGGGTTGAGGCTTTGTTGGCTTACTTAATGCAAAACAGAGGCTCCGGGTTCGATTCCTTGTATTTCGAAATTTAGAAAACGGTTTTTCTCCGTTATTTACTATGGTCTGGGTGATCGGGATCGGCCCCAGAGTAGTCCCTTCTATATTATCTATAACACAAGCGTAACTTGCTTACCTTGGGCATATATAATATATGTGTTTGTCTACCGATTATTATTACTGACGATTATCCCTCTCTACACCACATAAAAATGTACCAAAGGACAAGCCCCGCTCAGTGTAGAACTATTGTAGGAAATGAGAACAAAAGGTACCGGGCTATTGGGATTAGGTATTTGCAATACTGAAAAAACAAAAACAATAAAGTCGTGGTAACGTAATGGCTAGCGCACGCATCCCAAACTCAACAGGTGCGGGTTCAAATCTCGCCGGAACGCATGCACCACTTAGTCAGTTTTCTGATCTAATGTCCATATTGTTACAGTTACCACGTGCTAAAAACCGTGAAGGACAACATCGTGATGTAACCTACACATCGAGATAACCGATGTGTCAAACCTGCCAAGCCGCCTTGGACAAGCATGGCAGGTATACTGTCCGTTCCCCCTATAATGGGAGGCCCAAGCCCAGCAGTGGGACATTTATGGGCTGATATTATTTAATAATAATACTGAAAACAATTCCAAGCTACTAACAAATCATTTTTTGACATTTGAACTTAGTTTTGACATTAATAGCCATGGCGACATACGTTATACGTACATAATATTGTTGAAATAATTTTAGATAATATCCAATCTAAAGGAATGCCGTAGAAAAACAGAAAATGAAAAAAGATTTCACTGTTTATATCGACCATACATATTTAACATAATATGCAGCTCTGATTAAAAACCACCATAAAACTTTACCTTTAACTGGTACAGCTTACAAACGAACTACGGGTCCAAGAGATGTTTCTTATATTATTATCACTAGAATTTAATATTGCAATAAGACACTTTAGAATCGTTAAATTACTGTAAAATCCAATTTCAGTTTATGCTTTCAAAGATCTTGAATTTTTAACGACACAGAGTTTTTATTGACGACTAAGGTTTCGCCTCAGCTTTGCCCATCTGAATCCCGCGGAAGCTATCGAATTTTCCAGCACAAATAAATATTATTACATATTGCTAAAGCTATCCCATTTTCTGAGATAAAAACTATTCTAAATCCAATCTCGATATTAAGCTACATATTTACTAAATTTGAGTAAAATTGGCATGATGACTTTTCCGTGAAAGCATAACAGAGGCATAGTTACTTTTGCATTTATAATCCGCTTAGTGATTGAAAACGGTTACCATCGCCTATGGACATTTCCAACACCAAAGATGCTACAAATGTGCTGCTGCTCTCTTAAAGGATAGTGGAGCCTGGCCACTAATATCGGAATACAACTCAAGATTGTTATGAAGGCATACTCTAGACCAAGGGTGGTAGCCATCCAGATGGGTAAACACCCTACCACCTGGCAAAATAGAAAATAGATATCAAAATGTATAATAACGTATACAAAATGTTAAGATTAAATACGTGTGTTAATCTCGTCAGTTTTCATTGAAATCCGTCTATTAGCCTATGCAAAGCAAACTTTCAGACGAACAGACAAAAATTCTAAGGACGATCACTTACGATAAGCCTTCTATAATTAGAAGTTTATATTTATATTTAGGCATATATTTTAAAATCACAGACAAACATATAAACACCATAATTGTCAGTATAGATTCAGATTAAAATCGTATTCCTAAAGCATAATAACACTTGTTAGGGTCGTTTACCTCCTTAAGATCATAACAGAATAAACGAGTCAAAATGTATAAAAAAACGTTTTATGAGATCTCCCTAACGAGCCGTAGAAAGCTGTGAAGGATATTTAACTCGACACCAAAGTTATGTCGTAATTAAGGCCATTTTGCAAATAATGAACTTTGAGATAATCTTTCTTAAGTTTTATGGTTATGCTAGCATTCCTTTCAGATCGATGAACTTGCCTTAAATGCGTTAGCTAAGAGAATAAACAGATATATTTATTAAATACTAGCTGTCCCGGCAGACGTTGTTCTGCCCTGAACTAATAAAATTTAGAACCCGATTCCAGCGCCACCTACCGGGTCCAAATGTTAGCTATCCTATCTTTCAAGTCGGATCAAACTGCACACGGTGTGCAAATTTGATTAAAATCGGTCAAGTAGTTTAGGAGTCCATTGAGGACAAACATTGTGACACGAGATTTATATATATTAAGATAAGTATTATAGGAAGAATACAACATAACAAAATTGTCCTACATAATATATTTAAGCTAATTACAGAAGTGTTGTTGTAATTTAATAATTTTTTGATGTAAAATTGCGAAATTTGTGACGTCATTCTAGGGAGGGAGGTGTCTCGCGAATGTGACCGCTGTGACAAGGACGGGGGGTGGGTCAAAAAATCATGAAATTCGTGTGACGTAATTAGTAGATGGCCCCTTACTGTTTTCCTTTGTTTATTGTAAAAAAAAGATTAGGTAACTAAAAAATATTAATATACCTAAGTATATGTGCAGTCGTACTCATGCTAATTTTGTAATCTTGACTACGAATGGCTAGTAGTTAGTGGAAACTCAGGCTCGCATAGCACGCACAATCACGTAAATCTATATACTCTATATATAATTAAATTAAATTTATTACAGTCGGTTCACTCTCAAGCTCCCCAATAACGCCCCAAGATATAACGTTTATATACCTAACAGAGAAAGATTCCAAAGCCCGCACCAGTGGTGGAATTAGGCTGGCCGCCGCCCTAGGCATCGTTTGAAATACTGCCATTTTTAAGGTTCTGTAGACATTTTAGCAGAAACGGAACCCTTACGTAATGCCATGTGTCCAGTCGTCGATCTTTTTATTCATAATTAAATAATTATTGTAACGTGACGAAATTACGAGAGGCTCCGGCATGTGCGAGAGTCGTCGCTTGCCTCGTCCCCGCCGCGTCTCTTGCCGCTCCCACCTGGAGCGCAGGGGCCCGCGCTCCCAATTACATTACATTATTATATTGTTAAAACTAATTAAAATCAATATTTGAATTTGATTGATTAGGGATTCCTTACATTTTTCGCCTTTAAAATTTGGCGTCTCGAAAATTTTACCACCCCTAAAATGAGGCCGCCCCAGGCCCTGGCCTTTACGTAAATCCAACACTGACTGCAAATATCGAGCCTTTACCGCCATTTTATCGTAAACGACATTTGGACCTAAGTATATTTTTTGTGGAAGGCCACGACACACCTAATGGGCCTAAATGGCGCTCTGTTGTTCGTGCCTACCCCGCAAGGGAACTGGCGTGAAGTTATGTATGTATGTATATTTTTTGTTAGAAAAGGTATTTTAAACTATTATTTTGTTTTAAGACTTTCAATTTTAGTTATATTAGCCCCTACTGAATCAAAAACTGACGGTCTGAAAACAAAATAATAGTTTAAAATACGTTTTGCAACAAAAAATATACTTAGGTCCAAATGTAGCTTACGATAAAATGGCGGTAAAGGCTCGACATATTATTCGTATAGCTCCTATTTTTGCATAACTATGTGCTCAATACCTACATTTGTTATTTTATTCCTACTGTTGTACGAGATGTTTAAGAGTAATTTTATACATGAAATCTTAATATGGAAATGAGTTTATTTCATTATTTATTTTCTCGAAATCACCTATCTAGATAGATAGATAATACTTTTTTGCTCACCAAAATAGCAAACAATATATTATTTATAACATTTTTAGACAAAACAATAGACGGCCAGCTATCTCTTCCGGGTAACCTAACTTATAGGATATTCTTAACTAATGTAGCATATATGGCAATGTAGTTGACGCATAAATTTGTCATTTTACCTATAAAGTTTTGAAAGGAAATTGCTTGCTGTTTGAACATTTTTCGGACAAGACTCCGGGGGCCAAGGCAAAGCCCCCACCTCCGTGCTTGCCATAGCCAGTCGGCACGGAGTGCAGATCGCTAGAGCTAAGACTCAAGCTCCAGGGGCGGAAGTGATAAATGGCATCACGTCAGAAGTAGCTTCGGTGAACCTGCAGCCCACCACTCTACACCCCTTAGCCACTCACACCCATGTTGCACCTGTCTTCTATGGCATTTTTTGGGGCCCATGCAGGGAGTGGTTCCCCGAACATTGTGACGGGCAGACGCCATAAAAGTCCGGGCCATTTTTATGGCCCGTGGTCTCGAAAGACACAGTATAATAATAAATTCTATAGATATACATGAATAAATAGATTGTAATAATATAAATTACATTTCCCTATATGCGAACAATAATATAATTTAATATATAATATAGAGAGTTAATAATGAATAGAAGCAGAGAACGCAATTCAAATTTGCCATGCCTATAAAATAATTACTCACTCCTACATTGTGTTTGTCTGTAGATATTAAGGTAGGGTATGGCTTTATAACTTTTGTTAGGTATACTACAATGGAGGATATTACCGTAATGCGCAATACCTACTCATAATATGGAATCCCGTGAGTTTAAAATGTATTTTAAAGTTTTACTTGAACTTTAATTGGAACTTAAATAAGAATTTTCAATTTAAAATACTTTATTTTCGATTTTAAGTTTTAATACAGTATCATTTTTGTATTATAGGTGGCAATGAATCCCAAACACACAGTTTTTGATGCAAAACGTCTTATCGGCCGCAAATTCGATGATCCAAAAGTTCAACAAGATATTAAACATTGGCCGTTTCAAGTAATTTCAGATGATGGAAAACCTAAAATTATTGTCGAATATAAAGGCGAAAAGAGAAGGTTTTCCCCTGAAGAAATTTCTTCTATGATTTTAACAAAGATGAAAGAAATCGCTGAAACATATCTTGGGGGAACTGTCAAAGATGCTGTTATTACTGTACCTGCTTACTTTAATGATTCTCAAAGACAAGCAACAAAAGACGCTGGTGCAATTGCTGCACTAAATGTGCTCAGAATTATCAATGAACCCACGGCAGCTGCTCTAGCATATGGTCTTGACAAAAACTTGACAGGTGACAAAATTGTTCTAATTTTTGACTTGGGAGGTGGCACATTCGATGTTTCAATTCTCACAATCGCAGAAGGTTCATTATTTGAAGTAAGATCTACAGCAGGTGATACACATCTAGGGGGTGAAGATTTTGACTGTCGTATGGTTGATCACTTTAACCAAGAATTTGAAAGAAAATTCAAAAAAAATATAAAAGACAATCCCAAAGCTATAAGAAGACTTCGTACGGCATGTGAGCGAGCTAAAAGAACTTTGTCATCCAGCACTGAAGCTAGTATAGAGATTGATGCATTACACGAAGGTATAGATTTCTACTCAAAAATCTCTAGAGCCCGTTTTGAAGAATTATGTGCAGATCTGTTTCGGCAGACTATAGGTCCAGTGGAAAGAGCTTTAAAAGATGCCGGTTTAAACACTAGAGAGATACACGACGTTGTAATGGTTGGAGGTTCTACCAGAATTCCAAAGATACAGAGACTACTACAGGTAAATTAACATCATTTTTAACCGACTTCATTATTTCCTTATATACCTTTATTCGTCAAATGCTTATATAAAATTCTCTTTTTACTTAGGAGTTTTTCAGTGGAAAGTCGCTTAACTTGTCCATTAATCCAGACGAAGCGGTGGCTTATGGAGCTGCCGTCCAAGCAGCCATTCTCACTGGTTCCAAAGACACTCGTATTCAAGATGTACTTTTGGTGGACGTAACTCCACTGTCACTTGGTATAGAAACAGCCGGAGGAGTAATGACTTGTTTAGTCGAGAGAAATACGAGAATACCAATAGCTCAAAAACAGATCTTCACTACATACGCAGACAACCAACCCGCTGTCACGATACAAGTTAGAATAAATGTTTTTTAAATTATATTTAAGATTACATTCAACAAATTTACAGTTACAAACTGTATATTTTTATGAAATTATATACAAATATTATATGTTTCAGATCTATGAAGGAGAACGAGCGATGACAAGGGACAACAATCTACTAGGGACTTTTAATCTATCCGGTATACCTCCAGCACCAAGAGGTGTTCCACAAATTGAAGTACGATTCTCAATTTTTACTTTTGTGACAGTTACTTATGTTTTGATGTCAGGGCAAAGTCTGTCCTTTTTTCAATCTTTTCCATTTAAACGTTCTAATTCGTTACATTAAGCATTTGCCACATTGTTCTATATTGTTTTGAACCGTTTTTTTAAATAACAGAACGCTAATGCCCTAATCTTCTTTCTCCCATTTACTATTCATAGCTGTAAGGTTTATAAGCCACACGATGTACAGGTTATCAACAACCCGGTTTTTATTTCTCCATTCTCATACTAAACACTCATCCAATTATTCTCATTTCAGTTAAGTGGAAATTTTCCAAATCTGTTATTTATGTAGAATATCTACTCCATAAACGTTATATTACAGGTAACATTTGACATTGACGCCAATGGGATTCTAAATGTGAGTGCTCAAGACAGAAGCACTGGTCACTCCGAACGCATAACTATTTCTAACGACAAAGGTCGCCTTACTAAGAAAGATATTGAGAAAATGCTAAACGATGCAGAAAAGTTCAAAGCTGAAGATGAAGCTGTGAGAAAGAGGGTAGAAACCAGAAATCAGTTGGAGAGCTATTTGTTTGGATGCAAAACTGTGAGTAGGTATATCGTGATTTATGTTCAGTTTCTGGCGGCCTATATCAGATCGCTGAAAACTGAACAACTATGACCAGACGGATAACAGTCCTGGTTTTTTTCCTATGGTATTAGAATCATATCGAGGGGTAAAATGAGACTTGCTTCAAGCGACATTTTGTGAAACAATTTAAACAACTTAACTACTAATATTCCTCTTTAGTTGCTTATTCGATGCACCTCATAGGAAAATAAATACTTGATTTATCATGAATTAAAACACGCCTATAATAACAGGTGTCACCCCAAATGGCCGAATTTAGTGTTGTTATAAGCAACATGCAAGACTAGTTGCGCTAAAAGGATGTCCCAAACTAAACATAATGAGTTTTATCATACTATTGTTTCATCTTAAGAAACTAAGAAAAATTAGCTTTTATTAAAAATCTATAGATATATTATTTTTTTTCTAAACTCGTATCTACGTAGTTTAATAATAATGCCATTTTTGATCATTTGAAACTTTGAACTTCTCCGCTGACATAATTTCAACATGTCTTTTAACAAATAGCCTTTCACCTGTTGATTATACTGTTTTTGAATTTCCAATCCTTGAACCTATAAATAATGCTTAGACGGATTGACCTAATTGAAAGACAAATATGAACCGTCTAATACCTATCGGTTTAATATCCCACAGGCAGTTGAAATCCCAGGCAACAGGCTTACCGATGAAGAAAAGAGCGCTGTACGGACTGAGTGCGAAAACCAACTAAAATGGTTGGAGGCAAACCCAGACGCTTCTAAGTCTGAACTAGAGCGACGTCTGCAGAACGCCCAGAAAGTTTGCCAAGCTGCTATGTTGAAACTCCATGGTGCGGGGGGTGGTCCTAGTGCTGCAAGACCTGATAGTCCTGGTGGTCCGAGGGTTGAAGAAGTCGACTGAATGCACTTGGATCATTTTAAATAACTTAAAAACCAATTAGGATCTGTTTTAGTAAGGATTGTAAAAATAGACTCGTGAAAAAAGCTTTCTCGTGTAGACGGGTTTCCCCTGCTCTTTCTAGATTAGCAATAGCTACGCAATGCGTGATTTTCAAAAAAACATCTATTTTACAGCCACCAACTGTAGTATCGCTTTTTTTATAAATTTCCACATCTAGCGAATACATGAACGTAAAAAAATAGTAATTGAATTTATTGATTTTGGCACATTCTGTGAGTTCACCGTGCCTCAAAGCGCAGCGTATTATACGCACATACGTCTTTTCATCGTCTACCATCACAAATCAGTTGTGCCCAAGGATCATTATAACATAGAATATTTTTCCATAATAACAATAAAGATCCTTGGTTATGCCTATGGCATCACAGCAACAGCGGCAAAACCGTCGCTTGTTAAGAGACCCTTTAATTTGTACACAATAAAAAAGTCAATCAAACTGCTCTCTTTTTTTTGTCTTGTCTTTTCTTTTTATACTTCTCTATTGTGGTTTGAGAAAGAGTGAAAGGCAGAAAATCATCCAAAAACATTAGTTACCGTGACAAGAAAACAGAAGACCAAAGAATTTTATCACCTCTTTTATTACTCGAAATATCGTTTTAATATCGAATGACTTTCATAACCTACCAGCCAAGGTAATTCAGTTAAACATCAATATCAAATTATCAACAGATTATAAAATAAAACACATTTGTCATATAAAACAATTTATTATAAAAATATAACAATTATAAATCGAGCATTGTGTTTAATTGGTGTTCATAAATATTTGTGTGCTTGTGAATGATATTTTTTATAATATATTTGAATTATTATTACAACATATTTATTCCTACTATAATAGTTTTGTTTCCTACTTTGTGCATTCCATTATCATAATTACTTTTTAAACTGTCAATCATACCATCTCACCTCTCGTCTACATTAATGACCACTACCATAGCACGAGTGGGACAGGATAATGTCTCGCCACTGTCACATTGCTACAGTATTCGTCACTTAAATATCAATTGAAAAATACATAGCCTAGCATTTATTGGACAGATAAACAGTCCGGTAACTTTATTCCTTAGGCAGTTATTAAACGATTTATCCGACTATTGAACCATCGGAGCTAAGGTAATTATTGCGACCGAAACAGACTTACACAGAGCTTTCGTTAATGCTCTATACACATTTGTAAATAATAAATAACCTTTGTTGCCTTTTAAGCCTGAATTACATTAGTTAAGAAACGAGTTACTTGCAAAATGGCCAGTTAAGGCATTATTATTGTTTGGCATCTACATACAGCCGGTTCTATATCTTACCGATCGTTCATTTGCCTTACTATCGGTTAAAATTTGACACAAGCTGCCTACTTTTTAATTAACTAGCTGGGTTCTGTCCAAACAACAATGACGTATGGACTTAACTTGCCACTTGCATGTTAACCAGCTTTTAACTATGGCAATAAAGAATCGGACAGTCAAATTAATCGAGAAATTACTTACATACTTTTTATCACCTGCAGCCCAATAGATTTTGTACGAGCGTACATATAATACTTATGGCGTCATAAGTACGTGTAAGTAAAATGAGTCAAATAGCTTAATCATTATTGTTTAAGATGATTTTTTGAAATAAAAATTATAAGATATTAATGTCTGTTTTTACATACGTAAATAATGAAAATATTAATAATTGTAGCTTCTGTCCGCATCCCTATTGTAAATTAGACTTGAATAATTATTTTAAAATCTTGCTATGGTATTGTGTATTGCCAAGTTTATAATCTTACTATCCATTCATTTGCCCTACTACTGATTAAAATTTGACATACATTCCATTAAAAGTAATATAAATTTTCTATCAATTGTAAAAACAAAATGTATATACAAAATGTAGCATATAGAAATCCAGTATTAATAATTTATTGTGCACACAAATTAGCCACTTACAGTACGCGCAAAACTTAAATGCGCTTCGAGTGAAGTTGTTCCGTGAGATTACGCAGGTCCTGTCGAATGTTAACGTTTAATGTACTTTACGCAGGGAGGGGGGAGGGTGTTTTGTGACGTAGTCAATATCTTCGAGGGAAATCACACGGCTTTTTTAGCTATATTCAAATATGGCGCGCAGAGTCTGCTCTTTTTAAACGTCTTAAAGACAAATAGGAGGCAAATTATTATTTTTGAACTTAATTTGCCAATTTATGACCCTATTTATGAATTACTACGTAAAAACTATAGGGGGATGGAGGGGGACTGGAGGGTCTTGTCACGTAAAAGGTATGGTCTCTTATAACTTAGTTATAAATGACGTGTACAAAGTTCAAGAACGCATATAAGTTTTGCTCGTAGAGGCCTTTTAGACATTACAATATGTATGAAACGTCTCATGCAGAGCAATATTTACAATACAAAACAATTTTTATTTCCCTTGAATTAAAGTATGGAACGATGCGAGGTTATAGAATAAAATATTTTCGTGTGGCTTTGGAATTCGCAATAATCGAAACTTAAGTAACATGTCGAGTCAAAATAATAAGATTTTTCGAATGCATAACTGTTCTTTATTTTTCTAACATTATCGAGTTAAAAAATAAATCTTGTCTTGTGTGTCTACTCTAATAGATATAGATATTTCTCATAGGCCCTTTCAGTGATTTCCGTACAATAAAACTACCTCATTCATAATTATTATACAATGTTTATAGCTTCACTAAAAAGCCACCAAACAGCGTTATTCCTAAGCAAAAATCATCATATTGATGGGTGACAGACTATTTATTTGAAGCGACATTTTGTAAGAAACTTAACATTTAGACTTTTTTAATCTTAATGTCTCAAACTTAAGAAAATATAAAAAAGTGGTTTCCGATAATAAAAAAATATGGGTTTTCTTTTTCAGATATAGTACAAAGTTAGTATTTCCTTAAGTTTTCGCGACTAGTACACATAATAATAAAACTACGTTTTCAGCTTCGGTGAACCTGCAGCCCACCTCTCTACACCCCTTAGCCACTCACACCCATGTTGCCCCTGTCTTCTATGGCATTTTTGGGGCTCATGCAGGGACTGGAGAGTCACCGTCTGCCCATTTTTCCATGTTCCCCGAACATTGCGACGGGCAGACGCCATAGTCCCCATATTCCCAGACCCCTAGTACCACTAGCAGTTCACCCCAATAGCCCGGTACTTTTTGTTCTCATTTCTCACAATAATCTTACACTGGCCGGGGCTTGTCCTTGGGTGCATTATTATATGGTGTAGACAGAGATTATCGCCGGTCAGTGTCACGCCACATTTACATTAAATTTGTTAAGGGGCCTCTACGTGTTGGCCTTCCCATCCCCCCCCCCCCCCACGCAAGCCTTCCAAAAGTCCGGGCCATTTTTATGGCCCGTGGTCTTCAAAGCTACGTTTTGACGGTTTTAAGCGAGGTATTTTGATTTTATTAAATTACTTTTTAACGTCGAATAAAAATCAAATAAAATACCGCTTGAAACCTTTAAAATGTACTTTCATTTGAAATTATTGCTTTCTTTCGACACGTTTTACACATATCGCTTAAAACAGATAATCTTTCACAGCTCGAATAAAAAATAATAATGAATAATCCTCATGTTAACAAGCCTATAAACCTCTTATAATTATTATGAACAAGGGGGTTTATGTTCAATAGACTTATCTATGGTTTTTACTACCGATTTCCGTGACTGTTTAGTCAACAACATATTATATACTAAATGTTATCTATATCAAAAATCTTAAATGCTTTTTTCGTAGGCTAATCTATAATTATATATATAATACATTAACATTTTCTCTGTCTATTATTTATGGTTCATCAATAACATTGATAGAGAATGTTGTGGTAACTACATGTTGTTTATATGTATCGATTTCTCTTCAATACGTTACAACATTATACAATAAAAACAATTACAAATTAGAACCCAAACCTAAATAACATAAATAAACTTGCGATACTATTTTTTTTTATATTTTATAACTAGACGCCCCAACGAGGTTTTCAAAATTGAGCCTATTTTCTAATGTTTACCTTAAATACAAGCGTGCATGCATAACATATATCTGTCATTGACGATTCGTTTATTCATACTATAAATCGAATTATAATTTAACCAAATTCTTCAAAACGGCTTACAACGATTCGTGACAAATAACGAAAATTCGAATTCATGAATCAAATCGTTATTCATACAGTCCAAACAAAATACAAATCGTACAAAAAAACGATTCATCATTAGGGATTTGTATTTTCTTAATGTATATATCATTTATCACAATTCGTGAGCATGTAAAACACGTCGGAGATAAGTCAAATGCCGTTTTAAAAAATAAAAACGAATCGTGAATTTCTCGATCCAAAAACAAAGACGAATCGTCTGTGAATGAGTCACTTGGGTATTAGTTTGTATTTAGTATATTTTGTATTTGATATATTTTGTATATATACCTGTATGAAAGACTAATTGTTTATGAAGTACAGAATGCCTCTTTTAAATTATCACTAAAATAATATATGACAAATAAATCAACTATGTGCTAACCCACAATTTAATATAAATAATAGCACAAAATAAAAACAATATTTGTTCACAATTCAATTTATACATTCATTCCAGGTACTTCAGGAAAACTTTAATGAACATAAATCATTATGAGAGAGAAAGTGACCCACTTTTATTCTTATACAAAAATATAGTTTCGATTAAACTTAGATTGAACTAGATGTAGTAAATGAAAACTTGAAAATTTTATTTTTTAGACGTCTTAACGTCTAAAAAATATATTTTTTCTAAACGTTTTAACGTCTAAAATTTTTTTTTTCTAGACGTTTTAACGTCTAAAAAATAAAATTTTCAAGCTTTCATTTACTAAGCTACACATCTAGTTCAATCTAAGTTTAATCGAAACTATGTTTTTGTATAAGAATAAAAGTGGGTCACTTTCTTTCTCATAATAACACATTTCACAGACGTTAAAACGTCTAAAAAATTAAATTTTCAATTAATTTGGAATAAATGTACTGAATCTTGGAAGGAAAATGAACGTGAAAGCATGGAATAATACTAGGAACGGCAATCACGTAAAAAATAATACTCATATTTATATTTCTTCTACACATTTCTAGTGTCGAGCAGAGGGCGCCATAAGTTATGCTACAATCGTTTTTGATCAAACTCTAAAGAAACAAAATTTTATTAAAACATATTTATAGACCAAATTAATCAATTATATGAAATGCTTAGTCCGAGACCATCTTTATACGTCATCGCGTCATGTAGAGAAAAGCGAATGCGATCAAAAAAATCCACACCATGGCAACACTATAGTACTTATATGTCATTCACTTTTTTCACGTGATGTCGAACTCTGAAATAACAACCCAATAGCGATAAAATAATGCCTGAACAGCATAGTGACCGCGACGAAGAGGATATAAGAATAAAAAATCGAAAGATAGAAATAGAACTAGAAAGACGTCGGTGAAAATCAACACAAAGATCATCAACGCCATCAATCAATTTAGTCGAGGAAAGCGATTTACTGGTAGACAATAATGATCTACCTAAAGAATCAGGTATGTCTTTTCAATATTACTTTGTAGAAAGTCGTACTTCATCATAGAATTTGCATAACTTAAAAATGTTAGTACTCGTGATATTTAGTTTTGCAGCATGTTGCACATGTTGTTAAATCACTCCGGTGAAGTGAAATTGCGTGGCTGTGTGTGCTTATAAAGGGAAGTTCTCTGCATTGTAAGGTCGGTGACCTTCAATAACGCAGTATATTTATTTTACACATAGTATTCATTTGAAAGTGGTCACATATTACTGAAAAACATTACAAATGAGTTTATCTTATTTGTAGGTGAAGTTGAC
Source organism: Dendrolimus kikuchii (assembly GCA_019925095.2). Taxonomy (NCBI): domain Eukaryota; kingdom Metazoa; phylum Arthropoda; class Insecta; order Lepidoptera; family Lasiocampidae; genus Dendrolimus; species Dendrolimus kikuchii. The sequence continues at coordinate 19,087,237 of CM034397.1, forward strand.
ACAATAGAGTTAGATGAGAATATATTGTCAGCATTGGAACAAACCACAAGTATGGATAGAGAATATGGGGAAATATTCATCCAGAAATTATAAAAAGAATTGGAAATATTTTAAAGGAAGATGTGAGAGTTATTAAGAAAAATCCGAATACCCAATAACGTAAAACTATTCGATGCACCAAAGCTGAATATAGAAATTCAAGGCCTGCTCTCGGATACAGTCAAAATAAGGGATAAAAGAGTAGAAGATAGACAACAGCAACTGGGGATAGCAATATCTGGAATCTTAAAGGTGCTCAACACGATTCTAAAACACAATTTCAACAAACTAAATATGATTACTACACTCAGTGACTCAGTGAGGTTGCCGAGTGACTTACATTTTGAAGATTCTAGCACACGCCGTGAACTAATATCCCCAAATCTAGATAAAAATATATCGAAAGCAATAGAAAGCATAGCCAGAGATAGTTTCCTTTTTGGCGAAAAGTTCAATGAAATGGTTAAATCAGCAAATGCCATAAAAAAGTCTGCCACTTTGTATTTGAAACCAACAAATACCAATTTTCCCAAGAGCATTCAGAGCGACCGCTCACCGTCCAACATTAAAAAAACAGGGAAACTTCCGGTGCCCTGCACGCCCAAATCAGTACAAACATGGGGGGCACGTACCAACAGAGGACTTCGGTGGGGCCTCAACAACGGCGACCACCCAACAAGCCCTACACTGCCCAGAATCTGTAGGGCAAACTTATAGTTAACCTACTTTGCTGGACTTTTAAAACACATCACTCCTTGTTGGAAACAGATTACCCAAGACCAGCTATACTGTCTTGGATAAATGATTATAGTATGCCTTTTATTAAACAGCCTGTTCAACATAATATACCTAAAAATAATACTGTTTCTAGTGCTGAATGACATATAATATTAAATGAAATTAATAGAGAATTAACAAAACTTGGAGTTCTGTCAAAATTTCAATTTGAACAAGGTTAATTTTTTTCAAAAATCTTTACAGTACCAAAACTACATGGTAGAATAAAGGTAATTCTAAACTTGAAATGTTTAAATGAGTTTTATAGTACCTGACCATTTTAAAACTGGAGATATGAGAACTTTGTGTAGACTGATTACTTTTTTTTCATTTCCCAATATAACTTAGACTTGTTGTGATACAGGTCGCTCTGTCAGCAGTTTTAGCGCTCGGGCAACTACGACGCGCGTTCGACAGTCTTACCCGAACATTGCGACAGACCGGTCTGGTCTCGGCGGAACACATCAGTCCATACATTGTGACTTAGCGTGTGTAGAATTATATATATATGTACATTTTTTGTGTGTGAACAATATAACCGTGAAAATAGTTAAAATCAAACACCTAGTTTGATTTCTCTCACACCTTCTGATTACTTAACCGCAACATAATACGACAGTGGTAACCACCACAGGAAACACTTTCGTGCCACACAGACTTTTGATGCAAAGTCATGAATTATAATGCCATTCTTAGTATTATTTTCCCATATTACACTGTATGTAACAGTAAAGCAAAATTCAATTCTCAAAACACCTTGCAACAATCATTTTCATCTCATTTATAACCTGTATTGATATATGACCTGTATCTTAAAATAAATAATAAAAACCATCACAGTTGCCTCTATAACAAAGAAATAAATAATTCAATTAAACTATGGTATTTATGTTTGTCACATTATACTAAGGTGTTCTTCATAGTGATCGCAGCATTTTCTGAATGAACGCCGACTGGATTTCATCGGCCCTGCAAAAATATAGTCAAAAATTTTTATTATAAAGTGAAGCATGTATGTCTACGATCTGAAGGGACCTATATTTTTTTACCCAGTTTCCCAAATAGGCAGGTTTACATGATAGTTATTATATTTATAGAAGAGGTTCATGAGATGTTGAAATGTACCAATCTATACTAATATTATAAAGAGGAAAGATTTGTCTTTTTGTATGTTTGTAACGAATAAACTCAAAAACTACTGGGCCGATTTCATAAATTCTTTCGCTATTAGAATCCTACATTGTCCCAGATTAATATAGGCTATAATTATTACTAGAAAAATTAGGGATCCCTACTAAAACTTTAATAATGTAACCCAAGGTTTAAAAAATAGTGTTTAACTGGGGATGGTTTAGATGCACAATTAGACCCGGTAGGTGGTGCTGGAATCGGGTTCTAGAGTTTTATTTTTTCAGGGCAAGACAACGTTTGCCGGAACCGCTAGTTTAATGTAGAGGTGTAAATAATGGAAGGGACTACTGTTTATAAACAAACATGTCATGACTTGTCTAAACCTGATAACTTGTTTCACTAACACGGGCTACTGAGCTACAAAGTTCCAATTATAGAGGTAAACATCGAAAAAATCGAAGAAATCAAGTCTCAGTAAAAAGTTTTGTAAATTCCCAGTAATGAAGGTAATTCAATACAAAAGTATCGGGACCTCATTGTGATTATCCATAACAGAGGTTTATCACATATCAAGGGCCCACTTATTTAACGGCTTCTGAGGTTGAGCGGGCTAAGCCTTTGCCGGCCTGGCTCACTAGTTACACAACCCAGAGGTTTTCCGGGTTGGATTCCTGATATGGTGAATTTCGGAACGAATTTTCTCCGTTATTTACTATGGTCTGGGAGCTGGAGCTGGGAGCGGCCCCAGTGTAGTCCGTCGTATATTACCCATAACACAAGCGTAACTTGCTTAATTTGGGGATAAACAATGTGTGTGTCTGCTGATTAATTAATTTTAATTACTTATTTAGGTTTCACTGTAATTAGAGAATACAAAGTAATTAGAGGTTTTCTTTTTTTTTTAATGCAGGAGATCAGCAGACAGGCAGGCGGCCCACTTGATGGAAAGCGGTTGCTATCGCCTATGGACATTTTCAACACCAAAGTTGTTACAAATGCGCTGCTGCTCTCTTAAGGGAGACTGGAACCTGGTCACTAATGCCGGAACACAACACAACGTTGTTATGGCGACATACTCTAGACCAGGGGTGGTAGCCATCCAGTCGGGCAAATGCCCTACCACCTGGCTGTGGGTTGTTAAGTCGCCTATTACGACAGGCCACCCGGCCGCAGGAAATTGTATTCTTCCTCCGTTCCTGCACAGATAGAGGTCCTGGGATTCGGGATCCCGGTCGTTTTCTGACCCCGAAAATCCCGGGACTGTTCTTGACTAATCTCGGGATTGCCACAAACAGTCTAGTATACATTCCGTAGTCCGTTTGCGCCTTGACAATGACCTTGTCTAGATTATATTAATAGCATTTAATACATAACAACTAAAAAACAACCCTATGATACGCCGTACGATACGTACTACACAGGTGCAGCCGTAATAATATGTTTGTCTATTCCTCCAACCAGTGTCGAACCTGAGCTAGCGTTTTCAGCTGCTGCTTATGTTGGCAATAAACTACAAAGCAGGTTGGGAAGTCAAACATTGGAGGCCTAGATATTTCTGCGATTGTATTTTCGAAATTCTAAATAGGTTTTTGTTTTATCTTTTTCTTTTTTTGCTATATTATCATTTGTGTTCTGGGCTGACTGCGCAACAATATTAAAAACATTTTTTTAAGAAATTACTCAATATTTTTTCATATGAACCTGTTTAGAAATCACATAATCTAATCCCAGGATAGCTCCGGGATCCCGAGATTACGCATCAAAAGTCCCATAATCCCGGGATTCAAAAACATCCTTGGATTGTATTCTCTAACTGTAATATACCTAAACAATTTTACTTACATTTTCCTGTTTTTATTGCGAAGCTGGCAAACGACCCACCTCATGGAAAGTGGTAATCGTCGCCTATAGACATTTGCAAGACCAATTGCGAACCCAAAGCGTTGTCAGCCTTTAGCATGTGATAAAGAGGGATGGGATAGGAATGCGGGAATGGGATAAAGAAGATTGGATAGGAAGGGGGGGGGACAAGTGGGTAATCGGAACTCTCACTCACCAAAACACTTTTTGCTCAAAGCTAATCGTTTCCAATTGAGCCGGCCCTAAGAGCCGAAATCAAGATGAGAATCGCTTAGTGAATTGACACGTGTTTATATATACTGGAAGTTCTAAGACATAGCATAAAACTCCACTTTACGCTGACACTTGTCATGTTCATCACATGAATCTGCGAAAACCATCTCTGTAGACCCTATGTACAGTGAAACAACAATCTTCAGGTCCAGTGAAGAAATCTGAATGGACAACACTCACTTGGCACTGGTGACGGTATGCATGAGGTTTATGATGTATCTGGGGCAGACATCCTCGTGCATCACCCTGGCATGGAACAATAGACCCTGGCAAACACAGTACAGTAGTTCAACCAATGGCAAGCTCTCCGGTATCATACCTTTCTGGTATGCCCATGAACCAAATATCTGAAAATTAATTTTATAAATTAATAAAATTTATAAATTTCAACGTACAATAAAGATGTGCATTGTAACACAAATATCGAATTAACTCGATTTTCAACAAAATTTACCTAGGAATATATCATACGATAATCGTAAGGTAAGGATCACCAAGAGTTTTGTTTACACTACGACAAATCGCATTGATATATTTGCCTACGATTTCTCGACTTGCCTAAACTAGATCTCGTATGACATTTTTTCAAGTTCATGCGAGTATCGTACAAATCAGTTTAAACCGATTTGAATGCGAGACTTGCCATTCAAACTCGGTAATTTTCTTAAAATGACACAAATATCATATAAATTTGGATCTACTGACAATATTACATTCATTGAACTTTATAGAAGTTACGAGTGTTGCTTCTTTCTATCCACACCCTCGCGCACTTCACCCATGCTTGCGACTGGTCGAGCTGAACTCGAAATACGATTCTTGCTTTCAAATTTTGTTTACACAGAGACGTCAATATTCAATGACGAGGCGATTATCGCCAATCCACGATATCATATGTTTAGTTTACATGATCATTTTTTTCGACAATCGTATCTTCGAGGCAAGGAACTCTCTCCATATAAATGACCCTTTATTGGCAAGAATATCGACGCAATTAAGTCACGAGTTTTACAGTACGATTTTATAAGGCACACTACAGACTCATCGTAGTAGTGATAGGTAACCGTCATCAACGGACATTTTTAACACCAAAGGTGCTATCAATGTGAGGCCGCTCTCTAAAGGGAGACCGGAACCTGGCCACTAATGCCGGAACACAACTTAAAGTTGTTATGGCGACATACTTTAGACCAGGGATCGTAGCCATCCAGGCGGGCAAATACCCCACCACCTGGCTATGGGTTGTTTTGTCTCCTCTTACGACAGGCCGACCGGTCGCCGGAAATTGTATTCTTATTAGCGCATCTGCTATAATCCCATATCACCTATCCCATTTGCATTAACAATCATCCTATCTCATCTCCTCTAAGCCATTTTTCCTGTGATCCCTCTATCGCGTCCCCTTTATCCCATCCCCCTATCCCACCACGCCTCCTATATCATTCCTAAAAGCGTTTTTGCATAGATAGATGTCTATTACAAAATGGAAAACATCAACTTTAAATTCTATCTGGAAGACGACAAATCTTAATAATAAGGTCATAAATAAGTTATCGAATACGACAATCGATTCATGTGCACTTATTTCAATAATCTATATATATAATATAAAACTGTACAGGCCGAATTTCTGTACAATGAAAATAAATGCTAAATACTGAGTCAGGGGGATGTAAGAAGTGAAATAGAACTAATTTAGATTTTTTTCAAATTTTTCGTTTCTCTGTTTGTACCAGCTAGTCACCGAAACGACTGGACTGATTTAAATGAAATTTAGTATGGTGCTTATAGCTTATATCCCTGGTCAACATATAGGTTACTTTTGATCCCGAAAAAGAGTTCCCGTGGGATAGTTAAAAAACCGCACAACGCGGACGAAGTCGCGGGCATCAGCTAGTTAATAATATAAAAACACTTACAGCACAAGATTAATACATTCAAAGTAACTAAACTAAACAATTATAAAAAAAAATATCAAAATAATAAAAATAAATCTTACAATCACCCTCATCTTTTTACAAGCTGGGCCTAATAATCTATTAAAGCGTATCCGTCTCCTTTAAATCTGTCTATTACTTTAAGACTTTTTTTCATTGTTTATGAATGAGTTTTACCTGTAGTGTAGAAGTTAGCGGTGCTAAGGCGATGGGTGTTGAAGGCGCCGCTCTGAAAGCAGTACCAGCGAGAAATCCCGCGGGAATCGCGTATAGAGCACTGTCTCTCCCATTCGTCCGACATAATAAACACACTATCAACTGTAATAGAAAGATAATCTAACTATAATATTATACAATTCTAAAAATGTTCTGTTTGTTCGGGATTTCGACGCGGTTTTCGTTGATCTACAGCTAATTTTTACACTTAAAATCTGCACTCCTTTTTATTCTGGGATTGATTTAAAATGGCTAGATAAAAAAATCCAATTCCGATGTGTTTTTTTACTGATCGATATCAAATTTCACGTAATAAAAGATGTGATATTTTTCTTCGCCGGAATTCCGCGGGAATTTTCCCGGGAGCGGTTTGTAGTTAAAAAGTTTTTTCCGAGACAGTTTTCGCCGAGACGATACTTTACATTCTTTAAATATGATATAATACCTTACATTGAAATTCATTCCTTACATTGAATTTCAATCAAACGTGGACGAAGTCGCGTGCATATCCTAGTGTAAAAATAACAGCCTATATGCGTCCCACTGCTGGGCTCGGGCCTCCCATTTATAGAAGAACGGACAGTACACCCGCCACACTCGTCCTAAGTGGAATGGCGGCTTTTACACATCGGTTATCTCGTTGTGCAGATTTCATCGCGGTGTCCTCCTTCACTGTTAGCACGTGTGTCCTCCTTCACTGTTAGCACGTGATAATCTATTACTATTATTTTACAAATGCGAAAGTTCGGATGGGTGTTTGTCGGTCAATCGCGCCAGAACGGCTAAACGCATCTGGATGATATTTGGCACAAAGCTATAGTCTGGAATAGTACATATGCTTCTTTTTATCCCGGAAAAATGTACCACGGGTAAAAGCTAGTTGTATCAATATATCACATTAGGTCAGAAAACTGTCTAAACGATGGTTGCTTTCCGGCCAGGATTCGTACTCGCGCCCTTTCGAGTTTGGAACGCGAATGCGCTAACCACTAAGCTACCACGGCTTAAATACTGGTATATTATCCTTACTGTACATCTACGAGCTTTGCTCTCGTAAGATCTATACTGAACATGGACTCAGCTGTGAAAGGACAAGTGCGGTATTGATAACTCGTAGTACGTAGTAGTCTTTAGCAGTTTACGCGCAACTTACGCAAACAAAACTTACAGGTTTAAAGTAGGGCTTGACATAGTGTTATGCATAAAATGTATAATGTTGCCAGTCACACTTTTTTCTATTGCAAAGAGTTGGCAAACAGGTAGACGACCCAGCTGATGGAAAGTCATTACCGTCGCGTATAGACGATAGGGGGATAGAGGGCCGTCCACAAATTACGTCACACGAATCTCATGATTGTTTTGACTTCTGCCCCGTCCTTGTCACAGCTGGTCACATTCGTGAGACGCCTCCCTCCCTAGTGTGACATCACTTATTTTACAATTTTACATCGAGACGTTATTAAACTAAAACAGCAGTTCAGTAATTAGCTTAAATATATTAGATTTTGAAACGTGACATTGTAGTGGAACACTTACGAGCCAATAGATGGCGCTGTACAATAATTGCGGTCGCAAACGATTCCCGAAGCGTACAAACAATATATACAAATTTCTAACAATAGTAAATGGGCCTAGGCCTGCGTGATGCGTGGAACAACAATAGCCTCGCTGGAAGATCATCCTTGGAGATTGAGAGCATTCCATCTCGCTCCTCCACCCTATACGGGGCACTCTCTTCAACGACACGAAAGTTTCATGAGTGGCCCCAAGGGGGGATGAGTTAGGGGTTGGGGGAAGTAGGCCATCGGAACTCCATTACACTCATTACACAAAACACGATTATTAATTTTTTTATTATTATTGCAGGAGTTCAGCAGACAGGCTGACGGCTCACTTGATGGAAGGTGGTTATCATCGCCTATGGACATTTGCAACACCAAAGGTGCTACAAATGCGCTGCTGCTCTCTTAAGGAGACTGGAACCTGGTCACTAATGCCGGAACACAACACAAGGTTGTTCTGGCGGCATACTCTAAGACTAGGGTTGGTAGCCATCCAGTCGGGCAAATACCCTACCACCTGGCTGTGGGTTGTTTTGTCGCCTCTTACGACAGGACGCCCGGTCGCAGGAAATCGTATTCTTTCTCCGTTCCTGCACGGATAAAATTAGCGGATTAGCACAAGGCTAACCGTTTGACGCCGATATTCTATGAGAGCGTGGTATCGCACCGATCGAGTCGGCCCTAAGAGCTGAACACAAGGTAGTGATTCCAGCATGGCTCTACCACGTACAATACTAAGGCAAATTAGCGTGTTTCACATGTTGATAATTTGGTAATCTATGATGCAGTTATAAGCAACATACAATCTATGGCTCTTGACCTGAAAGCAGACATCAAAACCAAAATAAAAAACGTTCTATTATTGCCAAAATGGCTACAGGCTCATTACACCACCTTAGAAGGAACATTTTACAGTAACTTAAAGAAGTTTTATTACAAAAAACATTCAGGACCATACCCTATATATGCCAATATATCCTCCAAAGAACAAGCCAAGCTTCAAATGCGACAGACTCAGTGATCTAATCGCTTTGGCAGGTGTCAATAACTTTGGTATTATTGTCCTTAGCATTGTCATCGCGCAGCCAACGCCGAAGAGCTGTGCTGTGCCCTGAAAGTTTTAAAATTTTAGTCATATTATATACAAAGTAACAATTAAAACTAAACTAAAAAGAAATTGTAATAATATGTGTGATTTTTTCCCCGGCAGCGATTTTTAGTTGTACATTTGTGTAAAAATTAGCTTATTCAGACACAGTTTCCACTAAAACGATAGCTTACATTCCTTTTTTTTAAATGCTGCGATACTTTGTATGCCGGGAATCCCGCGGAAATTTCAAGTCAAGCATAGACGAAGTCGAGGGGCATATTCTAGTAATAAAAAAACCCTAAAACAAATTATATCCTATAAATAAACTACATACATTAATGTAGGAATGATGTATCTTGAACGCATGATTTGATGAACGATGTGTCTGAACGAACCCATAGTGTGAAAGAGATGACTATACGAATAGTAGATTCGAATGGACTACGTACGCACGACGCAAGACGCTCTATTCATTTTAAAATATCGTACGTTAATATTAAAATTAATACAAAATAAAACGCACGCGCATATCACCAGTAACAGAAACTCGTAAAGTGTTGTTTTACTTGCCAGCTCATCGTCCCACATTAATTAAAATAAAACTAATATATGCATTTTTTTTTAACCCAACGAATTCAAATGATAATTCTTCTAATATTACTACCCCCTTGGTAATAATAAAATTATTAGAATTATCATTGAAATTTACCCGCGGTATATTAATCTCTATCTAAAGGCGGCCATATATGATCCGATACACTGGACAGACCTACCTATGCAGGTTACCTGGAGCGTGTTTGCAAATAAACTTGTACAGTTTCATATATTCTACTGATCCAGCATAACTGCGCAGTCACACCTGCACAGATAGATGTGTCTGTACGATCGTAGCGAGTATCGCCACCTTTAGATTAGATTATTACTACCTTTTGTTAACAATAACATCTATAAAGTGATCCATCGATTAATCAAGCCACATACAGGTTCACACAGCTAATCATTCCTCCCGGTGAACCTGCGCAGTAGACCAATTTCAATAGACAACCACACAAGAATCGTGTCAACGAGACAGAGCTAAGAATGCATAGAAAGCAACACTGCTTTGCAAATAAAGCTCAATATAGCTTATTTTACATGTTGAAAACCGATCTGCCTATCTGCGCGCAAACGAAAACTGCCAAACGGAATTTGTGAACTGTATCAAAAAATGGTGTAATATTTTCTGTATACTTTGAAAAACTACAAAGTAAATTCTAGTGTACTACCCGTGCGCAGGTTTGCCGATAGCCTCATGATGTCACGCGTCGATGGTCAGTAAGGTTGACAAAAAAGTTTACACAAATAGTTGTTACAATAAATTTATTGTTGTATAGACTTTACACAAGTATATAGAATAATAATAACAGAAATACAATACAATAATAGTAAGTAGTCATCGGCAAATATTTTGCGCGCGGCTTATAATTACGTTCAATACTTACTTTTAAAATATAATTCATACATGTTCCTTTGTGTGGACAAGCTGAACTTCTGCCGTCAATTCCTGTCATGGGTTCACCAATTTCTTTAGAAACTTTTGGCGGAGAGAAAAACCTGAGAATATTAAGTTCCATTGTACTCCAGATATATTGATTTCTAATAAACATGCATGTATGAAGAAATTAATGAAAGTAGATGAAGCGAAAGGTGTTTCTCAGGATCAACGCAAGTGGAAATCCAACATCTCTACAGACAACAGACGTGATAATATGTATCTAGCTAGGTAGCGAAAAACAATACAATTTTAAAATATTTTAAACACAGTCAAACAGTGTTCTATGAATGGCATCATGTAAACGGCAAGTAGCAAGCAGCAATTTTAATTACGCTAATGACGAGATCCTTTAATCCTTGGTAAAACAGTAAATCTGTTATAAGAAGGCTCAAAAGGAAAAAACCATTCGAGTTAGTGTTATAATATTGTTACGAGTTGCAGGACTCGAATTAAAATGCCGATGGAATTATTATAGAGTTTATTAGAACTATACAAACACGTAAAACACAGGTCCAAATATAACCGAACGCAACAAAGCCAAACGTAATGCAGAAGATCGTAATTCCATAAAACGCGCAGTCCGTCACTAAACAGATTACCGAATGTTATTGCTAGACAGCCTCATCTCTCAATCGAGGCATTGCTTTATACTGCACAGATGCATTATGTCTGCCCGGCCACGTGGACCGAATTCCCTTGAATCAGTTTGTTCTTTAAATCCGACACACCTGGCTAATGACTGCCATAAAAGATTACAATACACAATAGGCTGTTTTCTAATCACAAATTTTAAACACAAAGTAAAGAAAAGAAGTTCAAATGCCGAAAGTAATAAAATGTGTTTCTACAGGTATGCAGGTGTTAATTTGTCTTTGTCGGCGTCCATATTGTTACGGACCTAGGGTCGTAACAATATTTTCATAACAAATTGTAGTGCTATGGGCTAAATATTAAAAAGAACATATAAGCATAGTGTCTCATCTTTAACAAAGACAATAAGAAGAGTGTTATTGGACACATTCTTAGTATATGTTATATCTAGTTATTTTTGGTCATATTAAAATACTGATTAACCATCGTAAGGACTAATCTCTTTAGTTCTTATACTTTATATATGTTTTTATTCTTATTATATTGCGAAGCTAGCAAATAGGCAGACGGCCCACGTAATGAAAAGAGGTCACCGTCGCCTACAGACTTCTGCAACACCAGGGGCGGAGCCATTGCGATGGAATAGGGAAATGGGATCTGGGGAAAGGGAAGAAGACTATAGGAACTCTCACTCATCGTAAGAAACCTCCAATATTTTAGGAAAGCGTAGTATCACAACCTGCAACCAAGATAATGATTCCAGCATCGCTCTAGTACGTTTAAAAATACGAAAAAATAATAATGTCTTTAAAATATCAAACTAAATAACTAATGCCTCTCAAAACAAACACACTGCCGTACAGAATTGTTCGGGATTTTTTACGAGAAACATGTAAAATTATCTATAGGTACAGAAAATATAAAGAATACGCTCAAAGAACCAGAGTACTTAGTACGAGTTTCTTTACTACTCGATCACATTCAAGTTAACGCAATTTTGACACGATTTATGTGCTCACTGTTATGTCCACGTCCACGAAATGGCGTCAGCGTCTTGCCCATACAAAATTGCGTTAACTTGGACGTGATGAAGTAGTAAAAAAAAACTCGCCCTAAGCACATAGTTATCAGTCTAATTTCAAGACCTCGGTCAGCTCGACCCTGAGCTGACGTTACTGTTAATATTTGGTAAGAATTTATTCAAATTCAAAAGTTTTTATTCAAAATAAGTTCCACTGGAGAACACTTTTTGAAGGTCATACGTATAAGTTAAAATTTAACTTTACTTCCTATTCTATGTACACCGCTTCGCAACGTGTTATTGCTGGTTTTTTTTATTAGCAATTAGCTATATTAAACTCCACGTATACAATTAGCAATAAAAAGTGATCAAAATAAATTTTGCCGAAGATTTTAAATCAAAATGAAGTAATTTACGATGATTACCAAAATATGGGTGTTCGTTTCTGGTTCTCCCGTTCCTTTCTCATGAGATAGAAGAAGATAGCACTTCCCAACATGAAAATAAGAGTTTCCCTTCCAGGTGATCGTCGGAGCCATCCTTTCATTTCTAATGTACGTACCCAATATTCAAAAACCTGCAAATATTTGTTGAAAATTAATGTCAATAACTTTTAACAGATTTACTATATGGGATGATATATTTGAAAAATACCAAAGTTCTCGTGGTAACAAAATCGTGATTCACGGGTTCTATTCCCGGCTGGACAAAAATGAGTAAATTAATCAATTAGAACACTTTATTGTTCAACAAAAAATAAAACTACGTACAATAACATGATTGTTGAAAAAAGGGCGGCCTTTTATCGCTTAAGAGGCCATAGATTTATTGCTAAGTGATTTACCCGTCGAGTTTAGGTAATGCATGACGCCAAAAATATAAAAAAAAAACTTTAAATACAATTTTTACACCTAATGTAATATAATAATATTAAAACTATGGACGTAGATATGCATAGCACTAATAAAAACCCCAGAGGTTTCGATGCTATGTATAAATCAATACCTTGTAAATGATTGTCTGTTGTTTTATTAAATAAAATAATTTAAGGGAGTTTTTGGCGGGAACTGAAAGGGACGTTGTGCTGTGCAGTTTTATTTTCTAAAAATGTGTAAATTACTCTAAAATGAATAAAATGAACAATAGTTGTAGGATATTGACAGTTTTTGAGTAGTAATAATGTGTTTTTGCGTGAAATGTGAACTATATAGCCAAATGTGGCCTTTCGAGTCTTCGCAAGAACTCCGTTGAATGACGTCGATTGTAGCCTACAATGAAACGGCGTCTGGCTTAAAGGCCTAGTTCCCAAGCCTTAAACTTAAAAAATAAAAAATAATAATAATTTAAGAAAACTTGGTTACACGGTAGCTAAAATTATTTATTGTATGTCATTGTAGACCACGGACCATAAAAATGACCGGGACTTTTGGAGGGCTTGCGTGGGATCATGGGAAGGCCAACACATAGAGGCCCCTTGATAAATTTAATGTAAATGTGCCGCGACACAGACCGATTATTCTTGTCTACCACATCAAAATGCACCGAAGGACAAGCCCCAGTCCCAGTAGGGTTATTGTATGATTATACATCAGTGTAGTTTGTAAGTATCAATATCTGTGAAGGAATTTCATGCCGTAACCCAATAGAAAGGGTTGTTTTCAAACAAAATGTTCTATTTTTCATACATTAATTTAACTTCAAATTGCGCCGATCATTGGACTGCACCTCATTTGAACGCAATCAACGTTTACCCATTGACTGATTTGAGGGATTGTGTGTTTCGTATTTTAACATATGCCTATTAAAAATAGAACAATTTCCATCATTTCCATATTGAATAAAATGAGGTGAGGTTTAATAATTAAAGTATGAAAAATAGAACATTTTGTTTAAAAACAACCCTTTCTCTTAGTTTGCGGTTTGACATTCCTTTACAGATGTTGATCCTTACAAGCTACACTATGTTTTGGTATAATAATACAGATTGTTATTTTTTCCCCTAAATCAGCGGGCTCGATTCCTGACAAGGGTAATTGATTTTACAAAAATCTTATGATACCACTTTAGTTTTCGTCAAAATCGGCCTCGACACTCCTTTGAGTATTTTTTGCTATCTAGCATAGTCTAAGAGTTGACTTGACTTGAAAAATTCAGCCTGTGATCTAAAATGTGCTATTTAACCAGAGCTCCGTGGTATAGTACCACACAACACAAAACAAAAATCCATAAACTGTTTTAATAATAAACCAAAAAATTATTTTGGTTTTTAAAACATTACGGTGCTCAACAGGCCTCGTACCACCAAAATGGTAATTTTAGTACAAGGTCTAAGACGCCCCGTACCACAGTAATAGAAAATACAGATAAACCATTGCCGCTGTGAACATGTTAATCAAATGGATACGTTGTAGATTAATCCCAAAGTGAATTTCGTTCATAGATAGCTTATGAACAAAGTTCACTTACGCTTACATAAGCAATTTAAGAGTGACGTAAAAGCAAAAAAAACAAATGAAATAACACACAAACACTATTGAAATAACGTTTTTGTCATCAACATTAATATTTAAGGCTTTTTTATAGATACACGATGACATCAATATTTTATTAGACATTGTGATATAAGAGAAACTGTGGATATTAAAATTTTATTGGAATACCATCTTATATAATCATCAATACGTTGTTCGTTGAAAGAAGATGTAATAACAAGAGTTGAAAAACGAATGCTAAGGTGGTTTAGGCATGTAGAGAGAATGGATGAAAGTAGAATTACAAGACAATTGTGACAGCATTGTAAATGAAAGTTGATGCCGGTAGACCGCGACGTTAACACCATGATCAAATAGCAGAAGTGTCAAAAAGAGGTCAAATAAAAAGCATCTCAAATAAACGTGCAAATATGAAGAGGGTAATGAAAATAGATGAAGCGAAAGTTCTTTCTCAGGATCGTCACAAGTGGAAATTCATTCTCTCTACCCATCTCCATTGGGAACCAGGCGCGATAATATGTATGTTTTTATTGCACGAGTTCAGCAGACAGGCAGACGGCCTTTGCAACATCAAAGATGCTACAAATGCGCTGCTGCTCTCTTAAGGAAGACTGGAACCAGGCCACTACCGGACACCGGAACGACCGGACCTGGATACCGGACAACAACTCTAGGTTGTTATGGTGGCATACTTAGATCAGGGGTAGCCATTGAGACGGCCAAATACCCTATCACCTGGCTGTCTGTTGTTTTGTCATTTCAAACAGAATAACCTACTTATTTTGATCACTCTCTTTTCATTGTTACAATCAGTCCACTGAAGACAGATCTCTCTGGAGGCACAACCATCAATCGAAAACATATTTAAAAAGTTAAAAAATGTGCTATTCACGTTTAAAAAGGGCTGATAATATTATAGGGAACAGATTAGTGTGGTAGTCCAAGAAGGCAACATAGCCAACTTTTTGGGTACCTTAACAATTGTAGACGTTAGCCTAGGCTCAGTATTCTACGACTGCGACAAACCAACTCCCGAGACAAGCGACAAGCGGCGAGAGGACAGCCCTGACTCCCTTCGGGTTGAGCAGCGTCAATCCTCCGTCGCATATCCGGACAACGACAACCCGGACATGAGCGGGCGCCACAAGCAATAGCTCCGGCCCCGCACAGACGAAGACTCAGGCGCTGGGCTGGCCTGGACGACCTCCAGCGTCGTGAGTAAACGGCTGCGGGCAAACCCAGGGAAGGGTCCGCCCGCACTTAAAGCCGTCAAATGAGGGAGCGCAGTTGTTCTGCGCTCCCTATTCTGTCGCCGTAGGGTGCTTTGAGTCCTGCGATGACAGTGGACGAGTTCGTCTCGACCGGCGCCTGCCTGGGCCTATACGGGCAGGCGATAGTCACTCCCGCGGCCCTGGCTATAGGCGACTGGAAGGAAGACGGGGAGTTTTAATGCAACAGGCCGGCAAGTCTACAGACTCCCAGACAATTCATCGTGATCCCCACACGGTGAAATGTCCGAAAGTGGATTTCTCCTCGTCAAAAAAGAAAAAGCTCAGCATTCTGCTTCTAATTGTAAGAGATAATAGCTAAAATGGAACAGAACTGTTATGCATTAATTAATTAGGATTATTCAGGTTAGGCTTTCTTCATTGTATTCATTTAATTGTATCTATATTTTGATTACAACAAAGTTAAAACTTACCAGATTAACAAAGAGATTGACCACTAATATTCTTCTGTGTGCTGGCTCAAAATAAATTGCCAAACCACTTACTGTACATGGCAGTAATACCGCGCCATAGTAAGTGAATTTCGTGAAGAGTAGATTTCTGTGAACATGAAGTAACCTTTAGTGGTCTATTTTTATTTTATTTTTTGATTGCAAAGCTAGCAAACGGGTAGACATCCCACGGCCAGGTCGTAGGGTATTTGCCCGACTGGATGGCTACCACCGCTAGTCTAAAGTATGCCGCCATAACAACTTTGAGTTGTGTTCCAGTATTAGTGGCCAGGTTAGGCTCCCTTAAGAGAGCAGCAGCACACTGGTAGCACCTTTAGTGTTAAAGATATCCTGATAGACGACAGTAACCCCTTTCCATCAGGTGGGCCATCTGCCTGTCTGCCGATCTCATGCAATAAAAAAATTGAACTCTCACTCATCCTACGAAACACGATTAGCTCCAGGCTATAACCATTTAACGCCAATATTCTGAGAGAGTGTGGTTTTACACTGATCACAGTGAGGCGGTCTAAATAATGATTTCCAGATAGCTCTGCAATGATCTATAACCAAATGGAACTCTTATAAAGCATAAGCTATTCTTTGTTTACTAACTCCTCCATCTGGTTTAGACTAGTTACTGTTCTTCTGTATTGATTTTGTCTTACCTGAAAATACAGTTTAATGTAACAAATGAACTTCCCACAGTGAGACCAAAAATGCCTGATTTTAAATACAGTTTAAACTGTTCCAACATCTCCTTTTTACCAAGCTTTTTGCCTCTCATCAAAATTTGAATCTGGAACAAACAACATTCTTTTTCGATGTTTTTATATTAGGTAAAGGTAAAATTACAGTGGAATCAGTTTTTATGTGTCTCAGTTTAGTAAGCTGGATAAAATAGTTACAATTGATTATAGCTTGTACTTAAATGCTTATGAGAAATGTACTTATTGCACTACTGTACATACAGTTTTTAGTTTAGTTCTAATATGCACAATCATTCTGAGATAATGATAGTCACTTATCAGAAGGTATATTAATAATTAGGAGTTTCTTTGTATTCAATCATGCCCTAATAAAACTCTACACCTAAAGTGTCATGCACAATTTATTTGAATTAAAAAAATATATAATTATAGGAGTTTTACATTGTCTTAAACTAGTTATCAAATTTTTCACATAGGTATATATATATATATATATATATATATATATATATATATATATATATATATATATATATATATATATATATATATATATATATATATATATATATATATATGCAAAGAACTGAAATATAGTTAATTATCTGGGGAACAGATGCCTAGCTATACCGCCTCCACCAGGTCCCGGTAGAGGAAAATTTTGAAGAAATGCTGGCCTAACATTGTGACGGATGACATGCGTACGTAAAGCAAGGGATGCAGAAGACCGAGTGAAGTGGAGAAGAAAAGGTAGAAAAGTGGACCCTGCGCGTCAAAGCAAACCCTCCAACACAACCGGGATTTAAGACTTCGATCATCATCTTCGATGATTCAATTAATTGAAATATTACCTGGATAATTTTGTACTTACAAATAACTAACTGCAAAGCTGCAATTCTTTGCAGGAATTGAGAAAAAAAAGAATTTCCTGGAAGGTATTTACCCATCTAGACAGCTACCACCCCTGGGCTCTACAGTAAGACTTCATAACAACCTTGAATATGCCTCCATAAAAACCTTTAATTGTATTCCCGCATTAATCCAGGTTCCAGTCTGCTTTTAGAGAGTGGCAGCAGCAGCAAATATCAATAGGTGATAGTAACAACTTTCCGTCAGGTGGGCCGTCTGCCTGTCTGCTGAACTCATGCAATTAAAAAAAAACGCATACCAAAATGCATGACTAAATTTGATGCTAAACCCATTTTGATTATAAAACATCTGTATTCCTTACAATCAGCTCTTCTAGCAAGAGCACAATGCCTACCCCATTTTCTTCTGCCTTTGCACTAGGTCTCCTGCAGGAATTCCATAACCACTTCCCACTTGTAGAATAGAGTCAACAAGCTCCATCAGATATCCAGCTTACTTATCTACCCTTCAGGAAGCATATTAGCTTTTTATGGGTTTCAACTGATGAATATATTACACTTATATATTAATTAACCTATGAAATACATTTCAATTACAATATAGCCAGGTCATGCAAATACATGCCTGTAGACCAAAAGGGGCCATCCATAAAGTACATAAGTTTGCATACAGATAAGGTGTATCACTTGGTGTGATAAAATGTGACAAGGGGGAGATAGGGGTCTCAGGAAATATGAATAAACCTATAATTTGCCTCAGAGAAAAAAAAGGGGAAGGAACTGGCTATAACAACATTTACAATTTAAGAGTAAATAGAGTAAGATCCCGCAACGAGATTACACCTTCGTCATGTTATAAAAGCTGACAGTTACTCTATGTATGTGCCCAATACAGGTAAACATTATCTCGGACTATAAAATTTGGTTCATGGTGGCTTTTTATGCTGATAGATAATAAAAGTGTATAAAATTGCATCTTACATACATACATACATACATAACTTCACGCCAGTTCCCTTGCGGGGTAGGCACGAACAACAGAGCGCCATTTAGGCCCATTCTTACACACCTCACTTGCTTCTTACTTTTGTTAAAGTATAAAACTCAGTTTTTGTATATTTTATTTAGAATATTGTATTAATATTAGAATAACAGTTCCAGCACCTGACAGAGACTTTGAAAGGGTTTATTTGGAACAAGGTTCCAACCTAAGCTATACTTTCAATGTGTCTGACAGGGGTTGGAAATGTCCTAAGTATTTGACAATATACAAAGTGATTTCTGATATTATTCCAAATAAAATATATGAAAACTGAGCTTTTTACTTTAAGGTGCAGTTTTACACACCTTTGGGACCTGTTATCTTGCAAAGCCACTATGATTCTATCTGTGCAGGAACTAAAAATAATAGTAGTAGATTTTTATTAATTAAAATGAAAATTAGTGAGAGTTATGAATGTCAAAGAGGCAAGTGAGGTGTGTAAGAATAAGCCTAAATGGCACTCTGTTGTGCGTGCCTACCCCGCAAGGGAACTGGCGTGAAGTTATGTATGTATGTATGTATGTAAAATGAAAATTAATTTAATTTAATATAATAAAGTTGCCAAGAGATAGCTGTGTAGAATAGGGTATCTATCTTATTGTTTAAGCATTTATATTCTAATTAACACCCCAGTCGAACACTTTGAATAATTTTAAATATTTATAATGAGCTATATGTAAATAGGTCACAAGAATGTCTGCCATATACTTCCTACATATTTTCATTTTAACACACACATATAAGTTATTTGTACATATCATTTAAATTTCAATGTTTACCATTTATACACTAATTTAACATATTATTTAGTTCTATGTAATAGTAGTAAATCAAATTGATGTTTTGACAACTATTATATGTGCAATTTTATAATAATTTGTAAAACTTCTACAAAGAATAACAACCAACTTGAAGCATGGGGTGGGGTATAGTTATAGGGCATTTATTTATTATTAACTATTATGAACAGATCCAAACTTTTTTTATATAGGTTATGGGGTTAAGCTTTGACTTTGTGGTTTTTTTTTATTACCACCCAAAATTCACTTTGTATCTCAAATAATAAATAAATATACCCTATAATTATACTGCATGCAAGGCTTGTTTACTAGTTCCGGTGAGTTTTATCAATTTGAGTTTCACTTTGGTTTAATTGAACTTACATATTTACTGTGAAGTTGTTTCTCTTCCTTCATTTGGAACAACAGATATGACACTACTTTATTTTAAGAAATAACAAAGTAAACTTCAATTTACAGCTACTTTTAAACATTTTAGAATAGGTCTGGGGGTTGCGCTTTGATCCAGAGTGGCATGAGATTAAGGGAATTTGAGTTTAGGGGTATACATACATACACCTTATATATAGGCACTAGACCTGTTATCTGGGTTAGGAAACAAGTTTTAAGGGTTCACAAACAAGTTTTGAATGAATAATATGAAAACAAAATACATAAGATAAAAAATGTTAGATCACCTTTATTGATAACAAAGTGTGATTTGTAAAAAAACTGTGTTTAGTAAACAAGTTTTGAATTGGTTTTTGATTTTATATATGAAAAATTGTTTTTGTGCTTATATTATATATTGCTACAGTGGTTACAAATCAGTTATGACACCCGCTGACCGCTGCCATGGCACACTCACATGGCTTGTGGTCTTAAGCTGAAAGTTGCAACCAGTGACTACAAGTGACTTAGGTTAGGTTAAGTTAGACTTTAAAAAAGCTGGTAAATAATTAAGGCTATTGGGGAGAGTTAACTAAGACCACAAGTCACAAAAAATAACATTTAAAAGGTTGCGTTAATACAATAAAATACTGTGATAATATGTTAAATTCTAAATTATAGAGACTTGTAAATTAAGATTTAAAAATAAAGTCAAACAAAGAACTCACAAGGTAGACTATGGCATAGAACTTGTAACTTCCCCTAATGCAGCTGAGGAGCATAGACTTTGTAGCATCACTGCATGTGTAGGTCCAGGGGTGAATCAAATCATTACATTCACACTCGCTGCACGTTCTCTCAAACCACAATTTACTAGCCTCAACCATTTTCACTTAGAAAGTCTAAAATACACTACAACTCAAGTCTTCTAAAAACAATTGTTCAATCACAACCACAAGTTTTATTTATGCTATCGTCAGGAAATCACTAGTGTAGTCTTCTAAACGCATGTAACGATAATTACCGACCTCATATCATCTAAAGTTCAGTCATAATGTACTTTGCAATGAGGCTGAAAGATAAAAAGTCCACTCTCCTATTTTAAGGTACTCTAAGAAGACCACAAACACCAACCACCACCACCCAACGCAACGAGGAAAGCACAAACTACTATGGATACTACGTATAGAAAAGTAGGTTTCTCTGTCTAAGTGACGACTAATGATACGTTCCATCAGGGACTCACAACAACCACGTTCACGACCGCGATTTGTCCCGTTCCACTTGCTTGCGGACGTTATAATCATAAACGCTAGTGGAACGGGTAATGGAGCGTTGATCACAAACTACTATGGATACTACGTATGCGTTGATGTCATTAATGTCATACGCATTACGCAAATGTCATTGGTTGGTATGAAAATCGCGCCTTTTTCAATGTGTTGACAAGAGAGAATTAATGCTCTGTGGTCAACCCACCTTTTGACATGGGTCGTTGTGGACGTCGTGTGATCGAAAATGATGACGTCATTAGTGACGTTTTCGCCACGACCACAACGATCGCGGTCGCCTTGTGGAACGGCAAACTGAGCATTTTGGGCGTTGTGAGTTACTGATGGAACGCCCTGTAAGTGTCTACGGACAAAAGATATATGAAAACTGAGAACTGTCAAGAATAATAATTAAAAGTTTGAAATAAACAAATCACAAAACGTCTAAACCGAATTTCGACCGGGGTCTCCACAGGGAATTTTCGAAATTCCAATGTCCCCCAAGAAACCCAATTACTATTATATAGGTACTATATATTATATACTATTACAGAAAGTTTTTCAACTCACTCGATGAAAATCGGACATGTGCGTGACCGACAACAAACATTGAAAGGTGTTACAACTCCTGAACTCCTTTCTAAGGAATACTTCTTAAATAGTCCCTATTTAATCCCTATTATTCCCTAATAATATTATAAATGCGAAAGTAACTTTGTTTGTCTGTCTGTCCGTCTGTCCGTCGGTCCGTCTGTCCGTCTGTCTGTTCCGTTTTCACGGAAAAACTACTTGACTGATTTGGCTGAAACTCAGTATTTATATATATTCGATGCCGAGCATGGACATACGATACTTTTTATCCCCAAAAATGGGATAGTTTTCGAGATATAAATATATTTGTCTCTCTGTTTGTTATGCTGTTACGAAAAAAATACTGGACCGATTTGACTAAAATTTTATATATATGTAATTTTAATTAAGAGGGTAGACAAGGGATACCTTTTATCCCGGATAATGGTATAGATTGCGGGAGAGATTCATGTAAAGGTTAATTCAGAAATTAGGATAGATTTTTGTGATTTGCCATGTTGGTTATTTTGGTCGTTTTGGTCAATTTGATCATTTTGGTCATTTTAGTCATTTTGGTCATTTTGGTCATTTTAGTCCTTTTGGTCATTTTTTTAAAATGTACTCTTATTAAAAAGAGTTTCGTAGAGGTGACAAATTTTAATTATTTTTTAATAATTCAAGAAAACACAAAAGTTCCGAATAAAATCACTGTGACATATTATACAAAGTCAGATCACGACCACATGGGCTACCATTTTACTAAAATTACTATAGAACACTGAAAGAACCGCCCTAACTTATGCTATTTTTTCTTTCTTTATGCTTTTTTCAGCGTTCTATTATTTTTATTTTTAGTTGGATTTTTAGATATCATTACTGTTACAGTTATTGAGTAGCATAGTTGTTCTTGTAGTGTCTTTTTTAAGGTTAATAATTGATTTTGTTATGTACCCTCTTATTTCTAAATGATACGATCGGCCATTTCCTTAATTGAATAAAAATGTTATACTTTTATTTATTCTGTGTTTAGCGCCTGTTTTGCATAGAGTATTCTCCGTAATTTATCTCGATTTTATATAACAATAATATGAGGTGGTAATCGTGTACATTATAATTCAGGGTCACTCAATTGTATATAGACGATATTCACTACATTTTGTTTTCATGTTGGCAGACACGATAGATTTGTACTGTTTTCAGTTTATTTTATTACATGTGGGACTTTAAGTATAATGTTATATATGATATCTTGTATAAAATATTATCTGGAATTTCCAAACAGTAATGTATTAAATTCTTTTCATTTATAATACGCCAATTAAAATAGTTTATCAATAACTTCAATCCGCTATCGGTTGTGCCAATTGCTAAATTTCATGTACTGTAAAAATTGTTGGAGGGATGGCGAGGTGTTCGAAAAATGCTCTTCGAGTGTTAAAGTTATTGTCTGTAATGTGTTAAAACCGCAAGGTTCTCTGATTATAAAATATTGTGACCAGCTGTTGTTCTTTTACTACTATAAACCCTTCTGAGTTGTTGCAGGTATTACATTACTATAGAAGATGATGCTGAAGAAAAATATCGTAATAATGGAAAAAATCTTCCATCATCATATCATAGTGGAACCCGCACATCGAGATAACCATGTCAAACCAGCCAATCCATCTTACACAACCGTGGCGGGTATACTGTTCTCTCCCCTATAATTATTAGACCCAAGCCCAGCTGTGAGACTTTCACGGGATGTTATTATTATTATATGATACACAAAACACTATTAGGTGTTATACATAGATAATAGCGCTATTATTAACCAGCAACTTATTCAGCAATAAAAATACAGATAGCGGCGTTACATCGTTTTTTATTTTCTTAATTATATCAATGTTATACGTATCTTTTCTTTTTACATTTAACTAAAAAAGCAGAGCAAAAATCAAACAAAGAAAAGAAGTGTTTTAAATTAAGAAATTGAAACTGAAAGTATTAAACCAAAATGTCATTTGTAAGGTGGAAGTGGAATCTTTAGCCAAATAAACCTATAATACATAGTGTATTCATGCAAAAACATATCTATTGTATTAATTTGACATAAACTTATATTGCAACTATTTTATATTCCGTAGTACAGGTAATGAATTGCGTGACAATATATTATATAATTATTCAATATATTATATAATTATTCAATAAGTTACTTAAGTTAACCCAGATTATTATAATATATAGTGAGTATAATGAATAAATGCAATATGAATACATTTATTACATCAAAAGCGACATGTAATCAGTAACATTAAAATTATTGCATACAGGCATCTTTGCATCATTTTAATTAGTAATTGCATGGTATACTGAATATTTTAGATCTCTTGAGTAAGCCTAGGGGAGGGGGGCAAAATAATTCCTCAATGTCCCCAACGCTGAAATTTACATCTTCGAAATAATCCCGAGTAATAATAATTACGAGTGTACATGACAAGAGTTATGAATGTCAAAGAAGCAAGTGAGGTGTGTAAGAATGGTCCTAAATGGCGCTCTGTTGTTCGTGCCTACCCCGCAAGGGAACTGGCGTGAAGTTATGTATGTATGTATGAAATAATCCCAAAAAATTCCCGAACTACGAAGTAGTCACCCGAAATGGGTTAAAAATCCTAATAGGATACCCCTAATTACGATGCGAACAGGTGCTAAGAACTAAAATAATGACAAAATAGAAGCGCGATTTGACATTTAATAATACTACTACTATTACTATACTGCTCAATAAAACATAACTTTACATGGAGTTTTTGGCGGGAACTGAAAGTGGACATTGAGCTGTGCAGTTTTATTTTCTAAAAATGTGTAAAATTACTCTAAAATGAACAATAGTTGTAGGATATAATTTATAGTTTTTGAGTAGTAATTACGTGTTTTGCGAGACATGTGAACTATATAGCCAAATGTGGCCTTTCGAGTTTTCACAAGAACTCCGTTGAATGACGTCGATTGTAGCCTACAATACAACGGCGTCTGGCTTAAAGGCCTAGTTGCCAAGCCTCAAACTTAAAAAAAAATTTTTTTACATAATATCAACAAAATTGAAAGCCAATAACTATTCATTTATTTAGTTGATAATATAGATAATTTTGAATGGTGCATTAGATATAGATAATTTTCCTTCAGATAACAAAATAACATTATTTTTTTATTAATTCCGCATTAGTCCACCGCAGACGACCGTAGTCGAAGAAGAGCTTACACACAAAGCTTCTTGACCGTAGTAGTTTGTGTATTAGTCTATGGCACTGACCTCCATATATACAAGTACGCTGGACCTATGATTAGCTGGGCCATAGTGAGACGATTTGATTTTCGCCATTTTGGCGCTGATCGCAGAAGTGGGTGGGAACGGAACTAATAATAGAGATGGGACAATGAGATAAAATACATCGATAAAAGACATTTGCAACAGCAACAAAATACTCATTGGCGAGCCCAAATAATTTGTCGGGACAAAAAAATTCGTACATTTACACCTATAATATATAGGGAGTGGTTTTTAACGGCTGCGTACAGACGGATGTCTATATATTTGTTGATTATTTGTTTCAATAAAATATGAGTGACTGTTAAAATTATCTGACACTAAAGTATCCTTGAATTGGTTCAGTAGATCAGGAAACAATGTTTCTGTTTTATGTATCAGATCTTTTAGTACCCTTGCAGTTAATACTGAGGGAAAATTTGGTTCTATAAGAGGTTTTCCATTATTATTTTTGCAAGCCTGGCGGAACAATGACTCCACCAATAAACAAACATTTACGACACTTGTAGAAGGCATTGCTAAACCACCTCTCATTTTTTGTACAACGAGTGCTATACCATTTCTGCGATTCAATACAGGATCTTGTGGTAAAGACTCGCAAGCATCCAAGCAATCGTCACACTTGATTTTTTTTCGAATCGCTCGTATCACAAATCCTGCGATATACCCGACACATTGTTTAGAAGTTTCGTTTACGTACGAGTCCGGTACCGTCCAAAATAAGTGTAAATATTCCCCTATTTCATCTTGCAGTGTTGTTGATTCAGTTTCATCTAAACGAATTTTTTTTTATTATACGTATATTTTCAGCATCGCTATAAACATCTATATTAAATTTATCGATTTTAGTCCTTTTAGAAGAATTAGAAGAAACACTTAATATGGCTATGTCGTTACGCTGGACGTTACCAGTAGAATTGCTTATTTCGTGATGAATAAGCAATTGTTTAAATGCATTCACAAACTATGCAGCTGTTGGGTTGGGACACAACCCCCTCGGCTGCGTATTGCACAAAAAATAACTCTAAATGATCTTGGCTGAGTTTGTATGTCAATAAGTAATTAAGTTCGGGGTTTTCTGCTCTAACATAAGTGTCGTAAATATGAAGTGTCGAAATAACAGCATTGTAAAACCCCACAAGACCTCGTTTGCGACGTGATTTTAGCAACAATGTATCATTAGTTAGTTTTAGTTGGCTAAGATAATTGATTTCTTCCAATATTTTGGCCCGCCATCTCTTTTCATTGCTAGTCCTGAGTGGACTTTTATAACCACTGCTTGGACTTTGACGCCTTCGACCTAAAAACAAAATTTCTGTTAATCAACAATTAAACTACAAATCAAAAGTAAAAATATATACAGTATATATATATATAGTAAATAAGTACATAATCGACCCGATACCGGTAATGATGGAGCTATTATATTTTTCAGCTCACTTGATATTAGCTTGTTTTGTTTTTCGTGTGTGTAAGTATGCCACTTGTGGTCACCTATCCAAGTGAGGACCGCGCCTGGGGTAGCTTTAATGCGTAAGCACTTACACTTCTTACGCCCACTAGGCCAACGAGCTCACAATATCAGCTAAGCAATATATTTGTGGTCAATGTAGAAGTACGTACAACTCAAGTTGGTATCATTCTGTTCCATAATTAGTCTCTTTTTACTTCTACAGCTATTGTCTCAGGGACAGGGGGTGCGGGGGTAACCATCTTTGTTCCAGATACCGAAGGTGTAGGTAAAACCATACTTTCATGCGTTGAAGATGCGTGTTCTACAAAAACATATGATATTTTAATTTGAAATAAAACAGCCTTTATTATAATCTTAATCCATCAGACGGAAGAAAAAAAAAACAATATTAATTATTATTATACTATTTTAACACTGGTGTAAGGGACAGCTTCCCAAGTAACTGAAATGGTGTATAGCCCATCATTCAAAATCAGAATCTACAGAATTTTCATCAGAATAAAAATCTTATGTATGACCTATCTATATATCTAAGAAATAATACGGTATTTTTATACTTACCGGCACTGCTACAGAAAATTGTTGGAATACTGCACTTTTTGAAAGTAGTGCATAAGTTATGTTTAATAAAACAGTCATCAGAGAAGTGCTTTGAACAGATGTAATCATATTTCTTCGGACGCAAACTAGGCTTTTCAATGTTTTTCAGTCATAATTCCAGTCTTCTTTTGTCAGTCGGAAACTTATGTATTATTTTAAAATTATATGTATTTGATAATAAAAATCGGTCATCGGCGATTTCCGTTCTTGAAATTGAATAGATATTGATAGGAAAAATATCGATAAGTTTTATCGACAGGTAACTTTGACAGCACTATTAAATTTTATTGTTTATAAATAACCGGTAATACAAAGACAAATATGTTGTAATTACGTACAATAACATTAGTGACAGATTTTAAATGGCTATAGAAGTTTAATTTGTTGAATATTAGCCGCAAATTCACTTGTGGAATGTAACCCCACTTCCCTTCTGGTAACGAGTTTTGCATAACACCCACTCTTTCATAGTTTACCTATGAATGACCACCACTTATTTATGTATCAACTAAATTAATACGACACAACAAAGAAGCTTAATCGCGTTAAACCTCCAAAAACACTTTGAAACATGGGAGACAATCCAAACAAGACAGCGGCCATTTGCAAGTTACGTCACATTTAGTATTCTTCCCACGCATTGGGGGCGCTTCAAATAGGCACAATATAGAGCTGTCATTTCATAGGGTATCATAGGTCCAGCGTACTTGTATATATGGAGGTCAGTGGTCTATGGTGAAATCCCAAAAACAGTTACGTTCTAAAGGTGTCCACACATTACAAGAAGCGCCCGTCAGCCGCGGTTGATGCGGCTCTCAGTCGCGTCCGTCAGCCACAACTTATAACATGCGCACACTTACGGTGTTTTGCTTTTAATTTTAGTGTTGCTACTAAAAGTTGTTGCATTTCATTTAACTCAATTCGATTTAAGATCTACATGCTGTGGCAATCTATGCTTATATTGGATACATATCCAACTAGACTACAATGTATCTGTGTTTCAAATTCTTATGAGTAAACACAAGAAAAAAAATGTGTGCTGGGACACATAGTAGAAGTGAAACTTCAACGTACAAGTGTAAAGACGAGTCACAATGGACAAGTGGAACAACGAATGACAACTGATAAGTGGAAAAACGAATGGCAACGGACAAGTGGCAAAACGAATGGCAACAAAATTTGAACTTGAAATTTTACGGGCAGATTGTTAATGTACTGGTCCAATTTGAAAACCTGCCCGTAAAATTTGTCCACTGTGATTCGTTTTTCCACTTGTCCGTTGAAGTTTCACTTCTTATATGTGTCCCAGCACACATTTCGATTTTTCGCAGGTTTACTGCAAATTATGATTTGGTTAGGTTAGGTACATTTTAATGAATGCATTATTTAAGTATATTTTATTTTATCAAACAAAATTATTTAAACATATTTTATTTTATCAAACAAAAAAACCGAATTCGATCCGGAACCAAACAACGCTTCCATAGTCTACTCTAAAATTATGCCGCCTCTCACCACGTGTAGTCTAAATTTATGCCGCTCCTCCACGCGGCCGTAACGTTTTTTCGTGACCGAAAAATCCTAAGACCCCGTCTATATAGAAGTTTCACTTCAAAACCTCACACATGTTCACCTAGAACACCAAAAAAATTTACAAACAACTTTTGAAAATTGAGATCTGCTGTCAACTAAGTTACATAAGGATCAAATAGATGGTGCCATACTTGAAGTCCCATCCTCTCTTAACCTTAACCAATATAAACGTAAAAAAATGAATCGCAGAAATGGATGTACGCGCATAACTTGAAAACTACTTTACCGATTTTGATGACATATTTTGTGTGTATTTGAGTGGCTCCTCGGATGGTTCAGATTCACATTTGGAATCAGCAAGAGGCACTAGAATCGGATCCTAGATTTTTAATTTTTCAGAGCAGGACAATGTATGCTGGGACAGCTAGTAATATAATAAAATTAACTAATAATATAATTATTTAGAATATAATAGAATTTATAGCTACTAATAAATTATGAAAAAATCGAAATGTGTGCTGGGACACATAGAAGTGAAATTTCAACGGACAAGTGGAAAAAACGAATCGCATTTCGTTTTTCCACTTATCCGTTGCCATTCATGAACTAACTGTGAGTATAAAGGTGTGTGCATATTGTAAGTCACGGCTGACGGATACGGCTGAGGGGCGTGGCTTACAACGTATCTAAGAAAGGATTAAAGTAATGGAATAAGGAAAAAAAAGGAAAAAGGATAAGAAAAGCCCATTGAAGTGTGCACATTATAAGTCAGTCGCGGACGGGACCCTGAGCTTTCAGACGTCCTACAACAATCTGGAAAGGGAGCAATGTACCCACACATTGCTCACATTTAGTTGTAACCCTAGAGTAAATACAGTGTTACTGTCACCAACAAAATTGTAATTTTGTTTTTTCACTATTTTAGTATGCAGAAATTCGTACCGTACCATTAGACTAGGCTGAGAAACCAAATTACAACTTTTAGGGATCCGATACCTACAAGTATATATCTAGAGTGCGCCTTATGGAGAAAGTCCTGCGAATAAAATAGAACCAATCACATAGATTAGCCCAGCTACGTTGCTTTTATAAAATGTTATAATGTAAATGTTACGTTATATTATTATTGTATTTAAATTGGAATTTTTCTAATATTATTTTATCTTTTTAACATTCCATTGCGCGTTCCTTTGTTCTCTATTGAGACAGTAAGTCTTATTATCTCACTCCAATATGTATCAGTTAATTATCTCACTATTCAAGATAAGAAAATGTTAAGTTATTAACTCATAATAATAATTTCCCTGCAGTTTCGCATGCTTAAAATCAGCGTTAACATGTTCACTAACATTATCCCAGGTGTAGCAGGTACATAAATTATTATTTATTTAGATTTATGGCTTGGCAGCTAGATCTTTAAGCCAGATCTTAGAATACAATATAATTTCTTATTTTTCTAAGCCTATGTATAGATCAGCTGAACTGTAGGATATCAACTCCATTCAGCGGAGGTCTTGTGACAACTCGAAAAGCCACATTTGACTATATAGTTCACATTTCTAACAAAAACACATAATTACTACTCAAAAACTATCAATATCCTACAACTACTGATAATTTTAAAGTAATTTTACACATTTTTAGAAAATAAAACTGCATAGCATAACATCCTTTCAGTTCCCGCCAAAAATCGCCAGGTACATATAGATAGCGCACACCATAAAGTACAGGCACACACTGTGAACTTGTTCACCCCGATATTCCACGTAAAATTTGGAACATATATCAACACGCGCATTAAGAAATAATCTCGCACCAGAATTATAAGGAAAAGATTCCTGTATACTGCGTGATAGTGGAGTGATTAAAATTTATGTTTATATGGATCACTGAGTTTTTATATAAACATCCAAATTGAAATACAAAAATGAGCCGTCTAATATTGGCTTAAGGCTTTAAAATAACGTTTTTGGAAAATAATCCACATTTTCGCCAAGTGGTAGAGTATGTGCCCCACTAAATGGCTATGGGTGTAGAGTATGCCGCCATAACAACCTTGAGCTGTGTTCCGGTATTAGTGGGCAGGTTCCAGTCTCCCTTTAGAGAGTAGCAGCGCATTTGTGGGACCAAAGGGTGTTGCAAATATCCATAAGCGATGGTAATCGCTTTTCATCAGGTGAACCGTCTGCTTGTCTGCCAAACTCAAGCTATAAAATAAAACATTTCCTCGTTTTTCCACATTAAAAATTATAATTTACACATTTTTTTATTGCATGAGTTCAGCAGACAGGCAGACGGCAACACCAAAGGTGCTGCAAATGTGTTGCTGCTCTTTAAAGGAAGACTGGAATTTGGCCACTAATGTCGAAACATAACCTAAGGTTGTTATGGCGACATATTCTAGACCAGGGTTGGTAACCATTCAGATGGGCAAAAACCCTACCACCTAACTGTGGATTGTTTTGTCGCCTCTTGCGACAGGCCGCCCAGCCGCAGGAAATTGTATTGTATTTGCCGTTCCTACACGGATAAATTATTTATCATTACATTATTTACTTACTAAATTTATAGCATGTATTGTAGCAAAAAACTTCAGCGATCCAACACTGCTTGCCCAAAATATATTAATGAATGCCTTGCTGCAACTGTCTGTCCATGGGTGTATTATATCTGAGCATTTTCTATGAACGAGTATATTTTGATCCAGCATAAATTTACTGATTTCTACCATAATTTCAATTTTGCTCAGTTGAATAAAAAATGGAAACTGATACAATACTGGTATAAAACTGAAACGTAAATCGTGTACGAATATTTTTGATGAACTGACCAAAGAGCAACTTAATATTTAAATGTTAATTAATATGTACATACTCATTAAATAATGTGATTGGTTTTATTTTATGATTTAGTTTT
This sequence comes from Dendrolimus kikuchii, assembly GCA_019925095.2. Lineage (NCBI taxonomy): Eukaryota > Metazoa > Arthropoda > Insecta > Lepidoptera > Lasiocampidae > Dendrolimus > Dendrolimus kikuchii. The sequence continues at coordinate 19,118,944 of CM034397.1, forward strand.
GAATACAATACAATTCGGTAGTTGACAGTATGAAAAATATAGGCAGATTTTTATATATATCGTAGATTACGATCTAAACATGTCAAAAATAAATTGTTTTAATTAAAATAATAAATATTAATTTATATTTTTGAAAAATAAAATTGTTACATTGCAGCCATTTGTCACGTGACAATTAACGCCAATCAGAGCGCGTGACGTCATAGTGTGCAAAACACAACAAGTTGTTAATTAATTCTCAGTGAAAATTCATCGTTTTCCAGTAATTTTGCTATAAAATAATAGTATTTCCATTGTTATACACTGTGTTCATACGACTACAACTACAAGTTGTAATAATCGCAAGTTTTATAAAAGTAAAAACCAGTAATTTGCCAAAAATCGATGTTGTTATGCTGGGTGCCTTTTTCGCAACTAACACCAATTTGTGGTCTTAAAACTTCTGTGTAAGTATATAACATCACAAACTACTATGGATACTACGTATTATAACATTAAACAATAGCACCTAGTGTTAAAATTGTGATTAAGATATGGCAAAGTATTATTTTTTAATAATTATTTTTGAGGTTATGATAATTTTAATATTCGTAAATGTTGATGCTAATGGTGAAATTTCTTTTGTAGATCATCGCAAGTATGTTATGGAGATGACGCCATAAGTTATGTGCATTTGAAACGTGATTGCAAACTTCTGTATTGTAAAGTGTAAAATATACCCAAATCATAAAGTGCTATCGAAATTATCGTCATCGCAGGAGTGAAGAACCTTAGTTATTGGAAAAAATCGAAGCTATCATAACTGTGAACCAATTTAAAATATGTAGTAGTAACCCTAGTTTACCATCAAATTCAAATGTACTCATAAGTTTTTAAAAGAAGCACAATAAACGAAACTTGAGGATTGTGCATTATTTAAATATCAACATAATTCTGTTCTCAGTGATACAGCCAGCTCTTTAATGTATCAACTTGTTTTAAAATATAATGAAAAATGTGAGTCATTTTTAAGAAATGCAGTAATATCAGATGCTGTCATTGTTAGCTTTGACTGTATTTTAAGTTAATTTCACTTAAATTAAGGGCTGATTATAAATAAAAAAGGCACGGAGCGAACTGTAAAATGCGTGTATTGCTCTCAACGGTTGGAGGCAGAAGGAGGGGGTGGGAGACAAAAGGGATGCAACAACGGATGGGGTTTTTAGTGTTGCTTGTGCAGAATCAGTGTTGCAAGTAAGCTAAATATTATGAATGTTGGGTAATCCAACATGCTGCCTGTCTAAGAAAAAATTCAATTTTTTATTTTTCAAAAATATGATTAATTGTCAATTTATATCTTTTATGAGAAGGCAACATTTATTCTGCATGAAAGGAAAATACACATTACAAGTACAAGTCTTAATTAAGTACAAGTCTTAATTTAACAAAGAACATTAAAAAACTTAATTGTACACATTAATAAAAAAATTTAACAAAGCTCAATTACACTCATTAGCTACAAAGTAGCTTACAATACAGTAGTTAATATATACAAAAAAAATAGTTTCATACGTTAGTTACAGAAATAAACCACATCTTAATCTAATCTTAAAGGCTTACATCTATAAAGATATACATAAACAATCAAAATGAACCATAAAATATCTAATCAATAAGATGAAAGTACAATTTTGTTAATAATACATTGCGATTTAATTTGTATCTATGGGCAGCACACAGATTTTGCTAATAGAGCGTCTGTGTGCTTTACCATTTGCTGTTTTGACTTCTACGACCCTAACCTTGCCATCTGCTCCAGGAAACACTTTTGTGATCCTGGCTAAAGGCCAATACAGTGGCGCTGTATTGTCTTCTTTTAAAATTACTAACGCGCCTACGGTGACGTTGCTATGGACATTTTGCCATTTAGGGCGTGTCTGCAAAATGTTAAGATATTGTTTGCTCCAAACCTTCCAGAACGAGTGTTTTATTGCGTTGCAACTTTTCCAAAATTTGAGGTTGTTTTTTGTTAACACGTCTGGCTCTGGATAGGCGTTTAGGGCAGCGCCTATAAGGAAATGTCCAGGAGTAAGGCAACTAAAGTCATTCACGTCAGTGGAAATTGGCATTAAAGGGCGACTATTTAGGATGGATTCGACTTGACATAATATAGTATACATTTCTTCATAAGAAAATATGCGTTGTTGAACTGTCCTTTTTAAATGATACTTCATGGCTTTGACTCCTGCCTCTGCTAGCCCAGCGAATATAGGGGAATAACATGGCAGAAAATGGAATGTGATGCCCTTGTTTGATGAAAAGTTATGGACCTCAGTTTGATGTTGTTTGGATGTTTGTAGTTTATATAATTCTTGTAATTTTTTGCTTGCACCTTTGAAGGTGGACGCGTTATCGCAATAAATGTCCGTGGGTAGACCTCGGCGAGATATGAACCTCTTCAGGCAAGCTAGAAAGGTTTCCGTCGTTAGGTCTGACGCTAACTCTAAGTGTATGGCCTTGGTCGCAAAACAAACAAATACACAAATGTATGCCTTTGTTTCTAGAGCCTTTCTAATTCTAGATTGTTTAATCAAAATCGGTCCCGCGAAATCTAAACCTATCCTTTGGAATGGCCTGCTTGGGTTTACTCTTTCAGATGGGAGCGTGCCCATGAGTTGCTTGGCCGTATTAGCTTTAAGTTTAAAACAAATAATACATTTATGTATGACCTTTTTGACTTCTCGCATACCATGTATGATCCAGAATCTTTGATTAATTGAGGACAAAACTAGTCTAGGACCTGCATGAAGGTTTTTCAAATGTTCATTATGAATTATCAAATGTGTGATGTAAGAATCTCTTGGCAAAATCACAGGGTGTTTCTGTGAATAGGCAATCGCCGCATTTTCTAAACGACCACCTGCTCTTAAAAGGCCTTTGTTGTCAATAAATGGACAGAGACCCTTTAGGTTACCTTTTAAAACTTGATTCCTACCTTGTAATTCAAGTATATCAGATTTGAAATGTTTTTGTTGTTCAAATTTGATTATCAATAATAAAGAGTCATTTAATTCACTAGTGGAAATGTAACTTAATTTATTTTTAGAAGAATTTCTTTTTATATTCTTAATAAATCTTAAAATATATGCTAATATACGTTGCATTTTATTAATACTAGAAAATTTCTTTAAAAAATCTAAATCTAAAATATTTTTTAAAGTAGTACAGACCATAGATTTTAGAGATGTTGAGGGACTATTAATTTCTGGAAGCTTACAGGGCAGAAGTATACTAGTAAAACTAACTGGTTTATAGTCACTACCTTGTAAATTATCTGGACCATTCCACCACAGCGGGTGTCCCTGAAGCTTATGGGGTAAAATACCTCTGCTAAGACTGTCTGCTGCATTTTCGTCAGAACTAATGTAGGACCAAATATACTTGTCCGTCAGTTCTGTAATTATCTTAACTCTATTCGCTACGTATGTATTTAAAGTATTAATATTGGTTTTCAACCATGCTAGAACAATTTGAGAATCACTGTACAAAATGACGTCATTAATAATTAGTTTTAATTTTAGAGTAGAATGTATTCTAGCTACAAGTTTGGCAAGCAAGACCGCCGCATTGAGTTCGAGTCTGGGCATGGTAAGCTTTTGTTTGAGTGAGTTCACACGTGACTTTGAACAAAGCAAAGAAACCTTTACATTGTGTAAATCGTCAAGGACACCTAAGTACACACAACAACCATATGCTGAATTCGATGCGTCAGCGAAACCTACTATCTGAATAGAGCGTGCCTTGCAAAAACCGGTGTAGCGTGGTGTAGTGATTGGTAACATACTTTGTAAACCATCATAGAATTCAGACCAGGCTTTTAGTAAATCATGAGGAGGATGCTCATCCCAGCCTACCTGTGCCTTCCATAACCTTTGCATTATGACTTTAGCTAAAACAATAATCGGTCCAGCGAGCCCAAGCGGATCATAGAACTTTCCAATGAAGCTTAAAATATCCCGCTTAGTTAAAGGCATATTAGCATTGGATTGAGGCGATGAAATGAGAAATGAGTCTGTGACAGTATCATATTTTACACCTAATGTTTTGATATAATTGTCTTTTTCTAAATCTATGTTGTCTAAGTGTTGTTGTGATTTTGGAATTTCTTTTAACAACTGTGGACAATTGGAAAACCACTTATGTAATTGAAAACCACCTCGATTAAGGAGACTGCAAAGTTGTCTTTTAGCTTCAGTTAATAATTCAGATGTTTTCTGTGATACAAGTGCATCATCAACATACATAGAATTTTCAATAATGAAGGCAGCTAGGGGAAATTCCTCCTTATATTTATCAGCTAACTCTTTTAGACAACGAGTTGCCAAATATGATGAACTTTTTAGACCATATGTGACAGTGTTTAACTGTAAGCATTGAATGTTATTCTTTGGGCTATCCCTCCAAAGGATATTTTGTAATGACTTGTATTTTGGATCGAGTAATATCATTCTGAACATACTTTTGATGTCAGCAATGAAAATATATTCATCAACCCGAAACAGTAATAATATATCTAATAATTCATTTTGAACGACAGGACCATTCATCAACATATCATTCAGTGATACTTTGGTACTAGTTTTCATTGATCCATCGAAGACGACACGACACTTTGTGGTCTTTTTATCCAACCTGAGAACAGGATGATGTGGTAAAAAGTATACAGGGTCGTTGTAAAGATCATATTGACTAATATCTATAATTGTGGCATGGCCTTGTTGAATATATTCTTCAATAAATTCTTTGTACAGTTTGTATAAATTGTGGTCTCTTAAAAACCTATTTTCTAAATTTTTGAATCTTTTTAAAGCTAAGTCAAATGAATGTCCTAAAGATTTATTAATGAATGGTAAGGCTAGTTTGAGCGGCAAAGCTACTTGAAATCTATTGGTTTTGGAATTTAACTGGACCGTTTTACTGAATAACTTCTCACATTCTTCGTGTTCTGGTAACTTTTCAGGGAAAGTTTCAGGAATGCTTTCAGTTTTCCAGAATGAAGAGAGTGTGTCATTAAGTGAATTTTCACATGTTTGGCAAAACAGAGAGGTCACCTGGTATGTGGAACCGATGTTGGAAAACGGATCTTTAGCAAGTGACCCTGCCAGGACACAACCAAACTGTGTGTCTAGGACAGGGACATAAAGTCCGCTGCCACCGGCTTCTATCTGCTCTACCCTCTGTCTGTTAGGCAGCAAAACCTGGAAAAATATGTCTGCACCTAACAGAATGTGTATCACACTTGGTTTGTAAAAGGAACTGTCCGCTAATATGGTACCAGGAGGCAGCTTAAAGTTTTCTCTAGGCATCTCTGTTTGGGGCATCATCGTTGTGATGTTGTCCATTATATATGCCGTGACTCTTATACAAAATTCTTTATTACTATTGGAGTATATTGGTATGTTTACATACTGGTTTACACTACATGTACTGTTACCAATCCCAATGACAGGAACATTTATAGCCTTTGGTTGTATATTTAATAAATGGACAAGCTCACTTGTAATAAATGAAACTTGAGATCCACTATCAAGAAGAGCTTTAACATGCAATTCAGTACCATCAGTGGCTATGACTTTTACTTTTGCAGTTGGTAGCAGCACTTGTTTTGAACTAGACTCTAATAGCAATGCGACTGGAGATACTTCCTCTTGGTGAAGTAGAGAATTATGTTTCTCCTTGCATACTCCACATTTAAAAAAGTATCTACATTTGCCTTTATGGTCATTTAAACAAATTTTACATAAGTGTTTGTTGAGGACAAATTTTAAGCGGTCAGCGGCTGACATTAGCTTAAACTTAGGACAATTAAATAGTTTATGATGTAACTTACATAATGCACAAACCATTGGTGGCGGTACAGACTCTTTCAGAGCTGCTCCTGCAGCACTTCTGGCAGTTGCAATGTGTGAAGCCTTAACACTGAATGGTGATATAGAGTTTACCTTCTCAGCATTTTCAAGGGCTAAGGCTCTATTATCTAAAAAATCAAGTAAAGTCTGTACTGTTGGCTCTGCACTTTTAGATAATTGAAATTCTCTGTTGCACAATATATCTAATTTCCTAGTTAATATGCAAAGTACAATTGCATCCCATTGCTCAACATTATGGTTTAGATTTCTTAGTGCTGCAAGTTGTTGCTTTATTGTGGATACAAAAGATCTAATACACAATGCTGTGGACTTTGTTATGGGAGCTATATCTAAAAGAATGTTAATGTGTTCATTGGTTATTTTATATCTGTTATTGTATCTATTGTGTAGCAAGGTCTTTGCTTCTAAATAACTATTGCCTACAAGTGGCAAGTTTTTTATTAAATCTAAAGGTTCTCCTTGCAAAGAATTGCGCAGGTAGAACAGTCTTTGTACATTTTCTATGTTGGTGTTGTTGTGGATAAGTGCGTCAAATAGGTCTATGAACGGATTGTAGTCAGAGTACTTACCTGTAAATGTAGGAATGTCTATGTGTGGCAACTTACTAAATGTATTATTTGTTTGTTTTTGTGGGATTCGTGTAGGCTGTTGGTCAAGCTGTTTAATATGACTTTCGATAGTGGTTAATGTATGTAGGTATACGTCTTCCATGTCTGAGTCGCTCTTAGAGGGGTCGATGGCACAGATGTCTAAATTAATGTTTTCGAATTTTTCAAAAACTGCCTTTAGTCGATCTCTCTTTACAAGGAGCGCTTGCAGATCAAATGTTGTACCTGTCTCTGTAAATGAATTATGAGCCTTTGTGATGGAGGATTTTAGAGCAGCCCGCTGCCGAATTAAGGCGTTTAATTGCTGGGCAATAACTTCTGAGTTATCCCTAGACATTCTAACTATACACAAATTACTTTGAAATCGAACAGTACTCTACTTAAATATAAACAGTAAAACTAGAAATACGTCCTAATTTAAAATCAACACAACTTATGAATAATAACCACAGTTCAAAACACAATTGAAAAATGACAATATTGACAAAGACTTAATTTGACAGTGATAAAGCACTGTAATGGCGGCAAAGTTAATGGCCACGAGAAAGGGCGGTTTGCTACGCTGTATAATGCTGCGACGCTGGCGCCAATTGACCGTGTACGCGTTGCAAGCGATGATAACGGGATATCTTTAATGGCGCGCTTTATTTCGACACTAGCGCCGATTCGAGGCGTCGCAAGCGGCGAGCAAGAGAAACACCCTGGCTTGGCTTCTTTGTTTCGAGTTGCGACGCATAGGCGGACTCCAAATGCCCTGTTGCAGCGTCGTAAAAAAACTCGAAACGCTCTCCTTTGTGACACTAGCACCACTAGTATAATACTCACAAAAGGTTTATAACTGTTAATTTTCGATGCACTTATTTGATGCTGGCGTCAACACACAAATCTTGAAGAAATTATACAAAATACGCGCGGTACTGCTCAGCATGTACATACAGTTTGTAAACCGAGAACATTTATCAAATGTAGAATATTGTGTGACTCTCGTAATGGCAGAACACTATTATTCACTAGTACGCTAGGGTAGCGTGGGTTTACCGCGAGAAGTATAGACACAAACACTTGATATCGCAAATTTACACTAATTATCACTCGCGGGCCCTCGTGCGAAGGACCATGTTAGCTTTGACTGTATTTTAAGTTAATTTCACTTAAATTAAGGGCTGATTATAAATAAAAAAGGCACGGAGCGAACTGTAAATTGCGTGTATTGCTCTCAACGGTTGGAGGCAGAAGGAAGGGGTGGGAGACAAAAGGGATGCAACAACGGATGGGGTTTTTAGTGTTGCTTGTGCAGAATCAGTGTTGCAAGTAAACTAAATATTGTGAATGTTGTTAAATGTTAATTAATATGTACATACTCATTAAATAATGTGATTGGTTTTATTTTATGATTTAGTTTTGAATACAATACAATTCGGTAGTTGACAGTATGAAAAATATAGGCAGATTTTTATATATATCGTAGATTACGATCTAAACATGTCAAAAATAAATTGTTTTAATTAAAATAATAAATATTAATTTATATTTTTGAAAAATAAAATTGTTACATTGCAGCCATTTGTCACGTGACAATTAACGCCAATCAGAGCGCGTGACGTCATAGTGTGCAAAACACAACAAGTTGTTAATTAATTCTCAGTGAAAATTCATCGTTTTCCAGTAATTTTGCTATAAAATAATAGTATTTCCATTGTTATACACTGTGTTCATACGACTACAACTACAAGTTGTAATAATCGCAAGTTTTATAAAAGTAAAAACCAGTAATTTGCCAAAAATCGATGTTGTTATGCTGGGTGCCTTTTTCGCAACTAACACCAATTTGTGGTCTTAAAACTTCTGTGTAAGTATATAACATCACAAACTACTATGGATACTACGTATTATAACATTAAACAATAGCACCTAGTGTTAAAATTGTGATTAAGATATGGCAAAGTATTATTTTTTAATAATTATTTTTGAGGTTATGATAATTTTAATATTCGTAAATGTTGATGCTAATGGTGAAATTTCTTTTGTAGATCATCGCAAGTATGTTATGGAGATGACGCCATAAGTTATGTGCATTTGAAACGTGATTGCAAACTTCTGTATTGTAAAGTGTAAAATATACCCAGATCATAAAGTGCTATCGAAATTATCGTCATCGCAGGAGTGAAGAACCTTAGTTATTGGAAAAAATCGAAGCTATCATAACTGTGAACCAATTTAAAATATGTAGTAGTAACCCTAGTTTACCATCAAATTCAAATGTACTCATAAGTTTTTAAAAGAAGCACAATAAACGAAACTTGAGGATTGTGCATTATTTAAATATCAACATAATTCTGTTCTCAGTGATACAGCCAGCTCTTTAATGTATCAACTTGTTTTAAAATATAATGAAAAATGTGAGTCATTTTTAAGAAATGCAGTAATATCAGATGCTGTCATTAAAAAATTTAAGTGGAAACAAGAGAGCAATTTAAAAGCAGTCTTTGGCATGAATTAAGATATGGATGGATACCAGCATCACAGGCTTTTGAAGTAAGTAGATGCAAGACCCACTGTCAGAGAAAATTTGGAGCTGAAACTTCATTAAAAAAATTAAGAAATGTGGTCTCATATTAAGTCAACAATATCTAATGACTGCTGGTTCACCGGATGGTACATGTGAAAATTGCATAGTAGAAATTAAGTGTCTCTACAGTACAAACCATATTCAAATTATATTAAAGATGGGAAGCCTACAAACAAATATGCTCAATTACAAATATAAATATATTTGACTGCTGTGGAAACATGTATATTTTGTATAGAGGATCCAAATTTTTCTAATAGTAAAAAATTTAAACTTTCTGTATAGCAATCAGTTATGAATATGTTAATGATCTTAAATGGTAACAGTTTGTTACCATTTTGGAAATGCCATGTGTATCCATTACTTTATCAAAGCATATAAAGTAACCACTAGGTAGGTTCTGATCTCATCATTTTATAATAAAATAAAACACAAAATGATTTTGGAGTTTTATTTAATGAGGCAATCTTATAAATTAACTAAACTACCATGCTCTAGGACTAGCGTAACTAGGTTAGTTCATGACTACTTAAGGCCGGTTCCTATATCTTACTATTCACTCACGCAACCATCAGTTGAATCTTGACATTATTTGTATGAAGCTTATGTCAAAATTTTAAGCGATGGTAAGGTAAAGGAACTCTATAAAATATATGAACCAGCCATTAGTGGACTTATCATCTATGAAGTAAAATTGTTCATGGAAAAGATATTTATTTACATATTTTTTATTTGTATGAAAGATTTGATCTGGATGTGTTGAGTGGAATGGTGATAGTGAGGACTCTGTGAGTAGCAGATGAAGTATATAAAGACAGAGTGTCACAGTGACTTCTTCCATTATTAATTTCTTTGAAACTGCTTATACTGGATCCAGATGGCCTTAATGATTTCACTTAAAATGGAAATGAAACTGATTTTTGTGAAGACTACTAGTGATCCTGCCTGGTCCAGTCTGGCTTAGCTTAATACTGGATTGAGTAGCTTTACTTCTATATTTATGTGTCATCAGTACTTAAACAGATTTATTTGCTGTTCTAAGACCTTGTAAACCTTCTTCCTGGGGCAAAACTGAAAATAAATTGACAATATTATTATTAGATTGTTTCAAGAAAATTAATATTGAAGCTACTCACTATTAATGTAAGAACCTGTGGTTGTGTTAGACGTATTTTCAAGAATTAAACTAGCACCACTGGTACTGGCTAATATAGTAGTACTTTCAACTGATTTATTTACACACTTTCTTAATAGCATCATCTTTTGTTCTTTATTGTTATATATGCTCGATTTAGACTGCTACAAGTTCGCTTTCTTCTATCTGTCTTACAATCAATTTTACTAGGTAAACAGCTTGGTTTCAAACGTAAGTGTGATACAGATCCCATTATTTGATATTATACGTAATTTTCCATATCATTTGGTAACGTAGAATTATAAATAGGGCTGATAAACACTTACATCAAAATGATCTTCACAAAAATGTGGCCACTTTCTCCTCATTTGTTTACCCCTTAGACACGTAAAAAACCAGTTTCCGTGGTGTTTTTATCGTTGTACTGATACACTGCGGTACTATACAGTGTTTGTAATAATTAGTATTCATTTATTATTGTGTATTTTTTTAACTTTTGATAACACTTCAACCAAACAGATGTTTGTTTTGCACACCGTGACGTCATGCGAGACACCATGACAGCTTGACGCGTTTTCGTTACGAAATGTCAAAATATTTATAAAATTCCTAAATAAAATATGTTCATGTTGTTTTTTTACTAAAATATTAATATTTTGTCAAAAATAGCCCATAAGGCACAATATAAACCTGTTTCTCAAAAAGTGTCAACTACCGAATTACTATAACAACATACATGCATACCCACGCACACACGTAAACACAGAGAGTTAAAGATACTCTCTGCACCCTATTCGGCCGACCTTATACCTAACCGTTTGGTCATCATATTCCTAGAGAGCTTCCCATTTACCCATCTACTCTAGGCTTCATTCACTTCTAAGCCTAGAGGGTCGCGCGATTGTCTCTTATAAGTAATAATTTTGTAACAATTATCCTTTTCTAAAAAGGGATTAATCCGGTTCCGCATAACAGTATGCACCCACACACATACACACATGCACACGCGCATGCATACACACACGTGTACACTTGTTTAATGTCTTGCATAAGTTATGCACACTTTCACGACACAAAACTGGAATATCGAGGGAAGTCACTCCCTCCATATTCCAGTCACTTTTTCCGACTCAAGTGCCTTATTGATAATAATGAGCATAATTCAGTGATATTGTAGTAAAACTAAACGAGTATGAATTGAATGATTTAAAAAAAGTGGTTACGTGATGTGCTTGGAAGATTTACCAAGCTATATTTTATGCTTAAACCATAATCTTGTAATGCTAATTTGCTAAAGTACCACGTCTCAGTAAGTGCTAACTCGCATTTGGACACAGACACTAAAAGTAACATTAACCCTGGTGTGGCCGAGTCATATCTCTGACTGATTTATTCTTCTTTGTTTAATTTTGGCTCGGCATGATTTGTGCATTCAGGCAGAGTCACGTGGCAAATGTTTATTTGCAACTGATTTATTATATCATAAAAAATCTCTTAGACATATAAACATATTAACAGGTCTTAAAATGTATATATCAATATACTACATACCAAATTAAAAAAAAAATTGTATCTATTAAAAAATATTTACATAACATAAAATTGTTTATGGCTGCCACCATATAGTAAAGTTCTAGAATTCGCCGCTACTGTCGATTGTCGCTGCAGTCTGTAAATGGATGTTTGATGTGGTTGTTTGTCAAGATTGTGCTGTTGTGTGTTTACAGTGATTTTATTCTAGTTGCTAATAATCCCATTCGAAGTAAGAGCTATTAAGGAGTAGATGAAGGTTTGTTACATTTAAATACATTAGATATTAATTGAAATGGTCGCGGGATGTATGTGCTTTGTGATTTGGCGCTTGCAGTACTTATGCTTGAACTCGATTCATCCCTGTCAGCTGTACACAAAGATGCTACGCATTTCCACATTTGTCGTAAAAATAATGACTTAAATCCACTTTTTTTCCTTAAGTTACATCCTGTTTCGTTATTAAAAGTATGTGATTTAGACAAAGTGTCCTTATTCCCTTAGGTTTATTGTCAACTCAGCTGAGGTTATGGACCCGAGTTGTCCGTATTATTTTAAAGAAGATAGTTTATCGAATGTAGTTATTTTATCACTCGTAATGACCCATTGCGGTGTATTAAAGGTACATATGAACACTACGTACTTATTCAATACGTAAACATTGGCCCATATGTATGAAAACAATCGTATCAGTGTTTACGTAGATAAGTTAGAATTATTATGGATTGTAGTAGCTAAGGTCTAAGTCAACTCACATGTTGTACATTTCTTAGTCAAGATAAATTAGCTTTATGTGTAATATATAATAGACAAATTTGAGGTTCACACCAATTATAATATATGTAACGAATATAGGAAAGATATTTTCTGTGATCTACTCTATCCTTAATATCTTAAAATACAAACTAGTTCCCCAGAGGCATCTGCATGCCTTGTTAGCAAGGGCCTCCCTTAAAACTCTTCTCTGTATACCTTGGTATGTTTAGTCACAGTTTATCTGCACATTTAGAGATCTAGTCCACCAATCTTTTGTGTTGGCCTCCTTCCTATGATTAGGAAGGAATAGGAAGGAGCTATGATTGCTTTTTCAATATATCTTTAAAAATAAAAATATCACCTCAAAGTAAAGGTTATTTATTAAAAAGAAAGCTCATAACTGGATCCTAATTAACCCTATTTATCCTACAATGTACTGAAAGACATAAAAGGAAAAAAAATTGAGGCTGGCAGTGCATTAGTAATATCTCTACTGTTGAAAATTTTCATAGGCAGGCAGTTTTTTGTCATTTCTTTTTTTGTAAGTCTATAATTTTTTGTTTGTAGCTCCACTCCAAAAAAATCTATTAAAACTTCCATTTTTTTTTAAAGGGTACCAAAATCGTTTTTTTTTTGCATTTTTCAGTTTTCATGGTAATTTTTCGATATTTTCGAAATTTCTTTTAAAGGCACTATGTGCCCTTGTGTGCCTCCACAAAAAAAGCCTTATTCATAGGTAACCACTTTTCATCAGGTGGGCTGCTGTACTCCAGGTATAAATGAGGACAATTTATCCTTTCTTTTGCTATTTATAATTCATACAATTGTATTAAGATAAAGTACATCAAACAGCTGTAATGAAACAGCTCATGTTTGCTATCACAAGGTGAACCTTCAACTCATTTTTTCTAATGTAAATATACTTCCTTTGTACATACAAATTGAGGTTACTGATGATAAAACACATTCCTTGTTACTAGGCTATCATAAAGAAAAAAATATATAGCTGTACTAAATTCATATAGAACAGTGGGTGTAGAGATTTTTTTTTAACAGTATCACATTATTCTGCTTCAAAAATGATATTAATCTAAAATTAGTCTAATATATAGGTACCTATAATGACATAAAAATATGAAAATGATTGTTTGGATATGCTCGATTGTTCTCTCTTCACCTATAATAATATGTACTGATTTTGATAAACTTATATTTGGTAAACATATGGGTAATTCATATATCAGGAATATGTATATTTTGACCATATATTATCATTACATATACATGGTTGGGACATACCAGGATCATTACCTAGATTACAGCTTGCTGTCCTGTTCTGTGATTTGTTATTGCAGGAACGGAAAAAGGTTACTATTTCCTGCGGCTGGACGGCTTGTCGTAACAGGTGACAAAACAACCCACAGCAGCCAAGTGCATTTGTTGACGGCCTCTGTGGTTGAGCAGGCTAAGCCTTTGCCGGCCTACCTCACTGCAACGCAGAGGCTCCAGGTTCGATTCCTGGTATAGTAAATTTCGGAAACGTATTTTCTCCGTTATTTACTATGGTCTGGGTGTCTGGGATCGGCCCCAGAGTAGTCTGTTGTATATTACCCATAACACAAGCGTAACTTGCTTAATTTGGGGATATACAATGTGTGTGTTTGTCTGCCGATTATTATTATTATTATTATTTGTCCTACTGGGTGGCTACCACCCTGGTTTAGAGTATGCCGCTACAACTACATCTTTGAGTTATGTTCTGGCATCAGTGGCCAGGTTCCAGTATCTCCTTCCAGGCTGGCAGCATATTGGCAGCACTTCTGGTATTGCTAATGTCCATAGGCGACGGTTACCACTGTCCATCACAGTTGGGCCATTAGCCTGTCTGCTGTGCTTCAGCAATATACAAAAAAAAAAATATTGCTGGGTTGGTGCCAAATTCTCACAGAATATTGGGATGAAATGTTTAGTCTGTAGCTAATTGTGTTTCATACAATGAGTGAGATTTCTGATGGTGCACTTCCCCTCCCCTATCCCATTTTCCTATCTTGTCCCTCCTTTTTTATTTTGAGACGAGTGAAATGTATTTCGCACACTACCGGGTCCTTTACTAGGGATTAGACCAAAGCGACGAGAGGTGTCACCACAAATGAGCACCAGAGTCAAATCGCTGGCTTGTGTGGAGACTCGAAGACTCAATACTACACTAAAACCACCCTCCTCCCATGTGTCCTACCCTTATGGCAAGAAGAGCGTGAGACTTAGAACTTAGTTACGCCCACACTGATCCTAGCGCATCTGTGCTTGAGAATGCCCAGGAAAGACAAACTCACTTCATCAACAAGAGTGAAGACTCCTCTGCTCCTTAGATGCTGGAAAAGACCTTCCGCATATCTGCGCCTCCGGGACTCCGACTGACGTCGGTACCCGCGAGACGCATGCGCACCTCTCTCCCTTTCTCGTTCCGCGGCCTCCTTTTGAGACGTGTAAGTCTCGCAGAAATTGGCCGCGCCCACCCAATGATCGTCGCTATGCAGCATAGCTTGCACCAAAGTGCCCAGCGAATCGATCGGACCTACAAGGGTCTCGAGTTCATATCTCTGCGGTGCCCATGCTGCGCACTCGACCAGCGTATGAAACGCAGTGTCTAATGCGCCACATTGGCGACACTAGGGGGAAGGTAGGCAGCTCGCGATATGATTCAGATACTTATCGAAGCACCCAAGCCCGGTAAGTATCTGCATCATCCTGAAGGTCAGGGTCCCGCGTTTCCGCGAGAGCCATCGCAACAGGTGCCGGTGCACCGCCTCCACCGTCCCAATACCTGCCACAGGAGTTTCCAACTCTCTCGACCAAATCTGGATCATGGTCGCGGTTTCCCGCATCATCTTGTCCCTCCTACCCCATCTTTATTCCATCCTAAAGTCTGGTAACATACTGGCTTTACTCTTAGTGTTGCAAATCTCCATATGCTATAGTAACCACTTTCCATTAACTCGGCTTTCTGCCTTTTTTTTATTTTATTGCTTGAGGTCAGCAGAAGGCCCACCTGCCTGTTTGCCAGCCTCACAATAAAAAATATATATATTGAGAATAAAGCTTAATACTTCAATTAAATTACTATAAAGTTTGCACTTATTTAAAAGTAGATAAATCACTATAAAAGCTGTACTGAGGTATATTTAACGATTTATTTCTGTATTTTCCTTTTAACATTGAGAAATAAAAAAGAACAACATGTAAGTTTCTAAAAAACATTCTATATCTATAAATATACAAATTGTTTCATAATATGTAACAAAATATTGCAATGAAAACACAGTGAATCAGATTTTATGGATGTCACTTATAGATGACTAACTATAGGTTATTTTGAGATTCACTGCCTTCACTTAGCAACTACAGATAGTGATTTGGCATACTTAAGTAAGTAGAATTACTTGTATAAGAATATCTACAATTATACATGTTTTAACCCTATTTGCAATAACACCCATAATATTGAGTGTTGTTAATGTAATATTATTCTAAAATAATTGCACCACATTTTTTATCTTTAGTTGGACTATCTATGGTAACATTAGTATTACAGGCCATGTATAAATAACAATAGAAACGACAATCGTCCAGGGCACCATGTCTGTAACTTTCCCAAAAAAAACCACGCCAGTGTGATTCAAGATCCATTCGACTGACAGATTGTCAAATATTTGTAGTCCCTAAAATTGATATTGAATCAGTCTCGGTCAAATCAATATACATTCAATATTGAGTCGAGGTAGTTTACAGACTACCAAAACTATCAAAAGTTATGATTAAATTGTATTTGATTGCCAATTTGACTTACACTCTCCAGGCGTGTCCTGTTGAAAACTCATAAATCTAAATAGCCTTGAATCCTACATAAGTAGATGGCACCACAGGGCATTGTTTTTTTGCTTTGTAAAGTTTCATTGAAGATTGAATCAGTAAAAAATTGGAATGAAACATTTACTTTCAATTTTGATTAATATTGTCTAAAATATCTTTTAAAATACATTTTTGAGACAGTGAATTATACTTTTGTAATAATACTGTATATTACAAATAGACAGATAGACTTTCCTTGCAATAGCAAATCATGCTTCATACTTGTTTTCTAGAAAATGATGTTTTTTGTGTATCTAAAATTAGACTATGTTAGTATGCATTATAATCTTCAAGAAAATCAGGTTTATTATGTATTATGATGGTTTCTGTATACACTAAAAAATAAAGTTCAAGACCAAACATCAGGAATGGCGGGCTTTCTTGATTAAGTCTTCAATTAATCACTAAACTTGCTTACCATTGTGCTCCTTAAATACTTTTTTTATAATATACTAGCGGCCCCGGTAGACGTTGTCCTGCTCTGAAAAAATAAAAATCTAGGACCCGATCCCAGCGCCATCTACCGGTTCCAATGGGATAAAAAGTATCCTATGTCCGTCTCCTGGTTCTAAGCAACCTCCCCACCAATTTTCAGCCAAATCAATACAGTCGTTCTTGAGTTATAAATAGTGTAACTAACACGACTTTCTTTTATATATATAGATTTTGGACATCTGCCTTTGTTTTCCTACTTTTATCATTTCTTTCACCTTTTGGCACCTCATTTGGCGTCAGCATAGTCTTTTCTTTATACTCCTTCATTCTGGCATGTATATGCTGTCAGTCACTCCACAAATGATCATGTCAACCTTCACACAATTCATTCTATTCTAGGCTGTCGATTACAACGTGATGTAAGTATAATACCAATTCTTGATAAGGTATGGCTTCTGTGGGTAACGTGAGTGATCATTTTACCCTCATCAGCTTAGTGAAAACCTGAAAGTTTTAGTTTTTAAAACGGTGGTAAATTACATTTCCTTTTTACACTTAAATTTTCCAGCATATTATTAGCATCATATTTCATAATTTTGTACTATACAGGTGAATTTTGAAGTGGGCTGGGCCTTCAGGGCTAACTCCTAGACTATACAAAATTGTGCTGTCTCTTCTCAGATTTTTGGGAAAAGATTACCGGCCATCAACATTTCTTCAGTATTTAAACACTAGCTACAATAGCATACATATATTATCACCTGTCTCTTTTACCGCGACATTGGCAAAATCAATGCCAAAGACGTTGGAGCCAACACCAGCAAGAATGGAATAGAATAGAAAAGAGAAAAATGCTCAAAGAAGTCTTGACGTCGATTTTGACTAGAACTAAAACGGCATCATTTTAGATCTTTGGAAAAATCAGTTACCCTTGTCAGGATTTGAATTGGCTGATTTAGAAAAAATAAACAAATTCTTTATTATTATACTAACACGTAATGTAGCTTGTAAGAATCAATTTCTGTGAAGGAATGTCAAGCAAGGGAAAGGGTTGTTTTTGAACAAAATTTTCTATTTTCTTTACATTAATTAAACCTCACCTCTTTATTAAACATGGAAATAATGAATATTATTTCACTTTTAACAGGCATCTATGAATTAATATTCGAACCGCACGTTATCTTACCCCAGTCATTATCAATATCAATAACAACTCTTTCCCTTGGCTTGCCGTTTGACTTTCCGTCACAGAAAGTGATCCTTACAAGCTATATTATGATTTGATTTAATAATACAGGCTGTGTTTATTTAATATTTTCTTAAGTTTTCGCGACTTGTATACATAATAAAACTACGTTTTAACGGTTTTAAGCGCGGTAATTAATTTGATTTTAGTTATTCCGACGTTTCGGCCACTATTCAGTGGCCGTGATCACGGAAGACAAAGATGTCAAGTGTCAACAAGTGTTAAAGTTTTATGTAGCATACGGCCAAATTGTTCATTTTAATTATTTAGTTTTAATTTTGTTTATGGTTATTATTTACTCTATGGGAGCCTAATCAAATTTATCTGTTTATTTTTTCAAAATCAGGCGATTCGATTCCTGACAAGGGTAATTGATTTTTTTTAAATCTTATGATACCAATTTAGTTTCCGTCAAAATCGGCCTCGAGTCTCCTTTTAATATTTTGTAATACTTGCAACAACTCAGAAGGGTTTATGGTAGTAAAAGAACAGCAACTGTTTTAACACATTACAGACACTAACTTTAACACTCGACGAGCACTTTTAGAACACCTCGCCATCCCTCCAACAAGTTAACAGTTTAAGAAACTTAGCATATTGGCACAACCGATAGCGGTTTGAAGTCATTGATAAACTACTTTAATTAAAGGGTTATGCATGACAAGTATTTAATACATTAATGTTTGGATATTTCAGATAATATTTTATATAAGATATTGTATAAAATATTATACTTAAAGTTTTATATGCAATAAAATAACCCGAACACAGTGTAAATCTATCGCGTCTGCCAACATGGAAACAAAATGTAGTGAATAATACCGTCTATATACAATTAAGACATTTTGAATTATAATCTACACAATTATCACATTATACAAAAGATAAATATTGTAACAAAATTATTGTAAATTATTGACAACTACTCTATATAAAACAGGCACTAAACACAGAATAAATATAACATTACTATTTAACTAAGGAAATGGTCGATTGTATCGTCTAGAAATAAGAGGGTACATAACAAAATTAACTATTAACTTTAAACAGAAACATGATAAGAACAACTATGCTACTAAATAACTGTAACAATTTTTCACTATGTAGTATAACCACACTATACTTGGCCCTGAAGACCCCTTTGAAAAATCATCTGTATATACATATTGTGCCGTCCTCAAATGATTGGGATAAGGTAAAAGAAGAGAAAATATATCATCATAATCCTATATTCTGTCAGGAAAGTCCTCAAAAGTATGTCTGTACCGAATGGTTTTTAAAATTATTACAAAACCAACACTATGAAAGAAAAAGGACCATCGAACATTAAATAAAGGATTAATTTATTTGCTACCGTATAATATTATAAACTATAATTAATTAACTTAAATTACGTTTTCCGGAATTGTAAAATTAAATCTAAAATATAATAAATCTGTAAATGGTTCAAGTTTGTATAATGCGTTTAAAAAATTTGAAAAAAGATCAGGGGGCTAATTCGGGCCAGGAAATTTCGAATATTCAATTTTTAGAATTTTTGTCTGTCTGTTAGAGAATCACGTGAAAACTATTGAAAAGATTTAAATGAAACTCGTTATACTGCTGGCTTATAATCCGAGTTAACACTTAGGATACATTTTATCCCAATAAAGGACGTCGTTTCCTTGGAATAAACAGATTAGCAAAATAGATGGCGCTACAATCTCGTTTTTCAATTTAGTAACAAATTACCTATGTTGTCATAAACAACATGTCATTCATTGTATTACTTCAAATCAGGTTGGCTACGACTCGCCTCTATGTTTTGCTGGGCAGTTGTGTAGACTATATGGACTTATTTTCTGTGTTATTGTGGTAAATTTAACAAGAAACAGTAAAGATTTAGGTTTAAAAATTACAGAATATAACCTCCTTTAACCAAATATGTTAGTTATAGTAATATAATCTCATTATAAATCTTTGTTCATAGGTATTTATGTATAGTTCCTTTGCGTGTTACTATACATTCTTTAAAACTTAAAATGTCAGTTTAGTTCATCGGGTTCATTTTAGTTTATGCTACTTTTTCATCTGGGATAATGTAATTATTGACCGATTTGTACAGATGTAACGATGAGTTTAATGCGTTAATTGTGATGTCATATTGTTAATGACGTTAAATATTGACATATAACGTATGTGTATACAATAATGTAGCTATTATTTTTAAACGATTTTCGCCATCAGTTAAATAAATTTTCACTGAAGGTTTACCCATGTATATAAAAAACCTAATGAAGTTTTATGTAATCAAGTAAGACAGCGCTGTTACCTAGGGATTTTCACGCGCCGTAGCCGTGGGGAACGCGCAAGTCATCTATAAATTAATATTCGAAACACATATTATTTTACCCCAATCCATTCAATCAGTCAATGGGTGAACATTGATTGCATTCAAATGAGGTGCGGTCAAATGACCGGCGTTATTTGGTGTTTATTAATGTATGGAAAATAGAACATTTTGTTCAAAAACAAATGATTTAATAAATTATTTCATTTTGTTCTACCCGAAAACGTAATTTAAGTTAATTATTGTTTATATATATTCAAATTATAACAATAAGGCAGGAATTATAATAATATATCTCGCCTATATTCATATTGGTATATTGGCGCCCAACTAATAGCTTGCTGATATAAGTACATTATGAGCTAGAAGGTTTCTATAATCCATTATATGTATATTACAAGTAGGGAATGAACACTTGAGACGTTTAAGTAATCTTTTTCATAATGTCGACTAAGGAAATGCAAAAAGTAGTTTACAGTCAAATCAACTAAGACAATACTTATTATCTTAAGCCAATATTAGACAGTTCATTTATGTCCTTTAATTTGAGTAAATCAACCAAAGCGATCCATAATATAAACATAAACAAGAAACAATCAATGTCGTTGAATATTGTTACGTCATTTCAGTTCTGCGCCTTTCAAACACGGTGGATCCGTCCATCAGCATTACTAAACTGTATAGCATTCTTAATTTTCTTTGGCATTAGTTCAGTTTTAACATCACAATTCTGAGGAGTTAAAATTAATTATTATTTAAACAGTAATTAAAATTATTTTTAACATGATGCGTTAAAGATACTAATATTTGTTAATTATATACCACTCTTTTATAATAATTCTTTTTAAATTGTTTAATCATTTATACTCACCGAACTAATTCAATTGTATACTTTTCTTTATATTATTTTATCATAAACTATTTAATTTGAAAATAAAAATCGGAAGCATTTTATTTTGATCGGATCTACTAGCGTTGATGTACGACTAAACTTTGTTCTAGAATAGGCTTCGATAATCTAAGCTAAGAGAATTCTATGCAGGAGTCTTCTATAGCTCGGCAACAGCTGATGTTGACGAAGTTCTAAAAGTCTATTATAATTTTCGACGTCAAGTTGTTTCACACAATTTCATAACAGTATATTGTGTTTTACTATTTTAGTACATACGAAAACATCTTGATGCAATTGATTTTGGCAGAAAATTTATTTTCTGGCTATTTGCCTGATAGCGTTTGGCAGAATTAAGCCATTAATGTAACAGACATGTCCTCAGCCATGGAATTGTTTACATTGATATTTTATGTACAGGTATATATAATTAGTCGCTATGTTACTCCAACTTCGTAAGCATTTTTTACACTGTACGTAAGGAGTGCATGTAAAGAATACCAAATAACTTTAAGCCCCTACATTATCCTGCTCAAATATTGTTATGTCAATGTGTTGAACGCGTATTTCTACTTAACCTTGAATTTTCATATCTCAAACCAGAGATATGGGTGGTCCAAACCAATTTTGACCTCCTTCGTGATTCTTTTTGAGACTAAACATTGTCCAGGATAAAATCTCCTGCCAAATTACATTTAGATATCGAGCATGTTATAGAAGAACGTCGTAAGCGACATGTGTAACATTTTACAGGAGAGCTACTTTATAAGTTATTCTTTAATAGTTTACTCATAGATCTCCGATTTTTAAATAGGGCGAGAAGATTATAAAATGTGGAAGTCTTTCTTTCAGTAAGTTGCCAGCCAAGCCTCTGCAAATAATAAGGTATAAAATCTTGATCATTAAACAAGCCAGATATCCTTTCTTATGGATGACATTGTGCAAAGAAACGCCGATGAAACCAGTATACAGCTACCCGACAACTGTAATTTTGTGTTTGACTTGAATGGATTAGAAATTGACCCAGTTACATCGAAAAACAATTATTCATAAAGATTTCGTGGCTATTGTTACTTGATCAATCGCTGAATTTTTAATGTGTCATGTTCCCATTTCTATGAAAATGATTTATTGCTCACTATCTGCATATCCAGTATACTCTGATTTAGTAGAGAATTCGTCAAAGCAAACCGTAAATTGGTATCAGCACCATATCGATCTTTTTATGTCGTTCCTATAGTCATATCCTCTGAACCCTATAAAACATTTAAATTGATAAAATTCCTGTTTAAAGGTCTCTGCCCACTGCACCTTGTCATACATACCGCGACCGCGCTAAAAACGTATCCGGTATAAAAATATTATTTTTATTGGAAAGTATTAGACTATGCCCACTAGACCGTTCCGTCACCAACCAAAAGCGTCGCGTGCCAGGCACGGACCGTCAAAAACTGTCGGAGATAATATTTTGCCGGTGTCGCTACGCTCCGTGCATGGCACGCGACGTTGTCAAACCGTTGGAGCAATATGGGTTTTAATTGCGTATGATAACCGTCTTCTAAGCATGTTAAACTACGACAAATAAGAGAACGGAAAGCACACGGATTATACGTGGATGTTGTCTGGATGCTACAGACACTAAACCCTTTATGCACGGAAATGATTCGCTATTGATACGTTCTAGTGGGCATAATAGACCGTATCGTATTTACCGTATCTGATACGTTCATAGCACGGTCATGGTATGATCCAGTGTAATGGGCACGGACCTTAAATCTCTAACATTTTCATTGAAATCCGTACTGTGTTCGAAGCTTATACAAGACAAACATTCGGATTCGGACAAAATTTCTAAAAATAGTTGTTTATGGGTCTTATAGGGCCGGCTCGTAAGGTCTGGTCCAAGTCCGATCGGATAGGAAGAGTATCCACTAAGGTACCTACAACCCATACGATTTACGCCCGGAAGAACAAAAGGGTATGTTAGTGGGTATTCCTGGTTGGGATGGACACAGAACGTATGCTACTACCTTCGCAGCACAGCGAATCACATCCTCCCCTACCTCGGTTACCTCGTGGTAGACATTCCGTAAAAGGATTTCATCTCAGGGGAAAAATATATTAAATATTATATTATATTTAAACAGTTTTCGCTTTAATCAATCGTAACATTTATTGTGATAGTATAGACAGAGCCATCAATTTAATTTCTTAATATAGACTGCAATAAATGTCTATGTTTAATATTTATTATAAGAAACACCTATTCTAGTGTGTAAAGGTAGCCAGAAATATCATTACTGCAAAATGTTATTATAACACAGTATAAGAACACATGATAAAATACAAAATTCACACAAGTTTCGACCTTCTAGTTATCTTGCGATCTGTTGTTATACTTGTGAACACAGCAAGGTTATAAGTTCGGATTAATCCAAATGTTGGCACCTTTATTTCCTTAATACACAATAACACACGTTATTAAATTCAAACAGCCTCTTTATTATGTAGGCGAGTCAAATAATATTTATGCTTTCTGCGTAACTGTACAATAAACGTTCAAATTTCAGATGTTGGCTAGAGGACTTTTACTAAGTTCCAATCGTCAAAACTACTTTGATGGATTTATACTTTACAAAGAGTTCTGTTCGCATTTAATTAAACGCATAATCGGTTTTCATTACAGTTTCATACAATGACACTATACTGCATATACGGCATTCAAAACTTCTGCAATTGATTAACGTCTACTAGTTTTGCCGTTTCGCTACCAGACCCTAAACAAAGCATGTATTCGAAAATACCTCATTCTCAAAAAATACTCAAAGGATCTTGTTCAAACCAAATATTTTGAGAATAATGGTGGGGAGCATAGTTTCATAGTTTCCGGATTGGGAATCTGCGTAATTATGTTTGTTTGGTCCATAAGTTTTGAGCCAGATATCAAATTTTGTCTTTGGAATAGAAAGTTAGAGCCAAGTAGTAAAATGTAGAATAGGGTAGAAAAGAATATTCTTTATTGCACACAAGAAAGTAGTAAGTTACATGAGTATTAACTATAATTTAAATAGTACATTTAAATAGTACCATCGGCGGTCTTCCAGACAACTTTCTGGTAATGGACATGTGTAGAAGAATGGGTCGGTAACCAGCGCGCAATATACCTCTAAATATTAATAATAAAATATGACATAACAGAAGTAGCTTCGGTGAACATATAGCCCACTTCTATACGCCCCTTGGCCACTCACACCCATGTGTCCCCTGTCTTCTATAGCATTTTTTAGGGCCCATTCAAGGAGTGGCGAGTCATCCTCTGCCCATTTTTCCATGTTCCCTGAACATTGCGAAGGGCAGACGCCATAGTCCCCATATTTCCAAAGCCCTAGTACTATTAGCAGTACATCTCAATAGCCCGGTACTTTTTGTCCTCATTTCTCACAACAGTCCTAGACTGGTCGGGACTTGTCTTTGGGTACATTATTATAAAATATGGTGTAGACAGGGATAATCGCTGCTTAGTGTCATACCACAATTACATTAAATTTATCAAGGGGCCTCTACGTGTTAGCCTCCCCTATGGCCCCACGCAAGCCCTCCAAAAGTCCGGGCCATTTTTATGGCCCGTGGTATTCAAAAACATACATTAAAATATGACACTAAATTAATAATATTATAATTATACATACAAAAAATGTATTTAATAACGACAACGCACAGGATGCCATTTTAACTCAATATGAATAAGACCGTAAATCATTAAAGAAAATTATTATGATTTTAAGACCTATTTTAGTGTCTAGACCTAGACGCCTAATTCGGAAAATAATTCATGCCTCGCCTTTACGCGATTTCTTTACACCATAAAGAGGACACCTTTATGTCTATCATCTACATAGAATCATAGTTTTTGAGAAAAGTGGCTGTGGCATACAAAGACAGACAGATGGATATGGCGATTTCATAGGGATTGGATTGTCAAAATGACTACAGAATCCTAAAAGTCGATTGCAAGCAATTTTTATTTTTGTGTGTTAAAGATAATGAAGTATATAAAGTTTTTGTTATTTTATTGGATATTGTTGTTAGAAATTTTAAAAAAATGAACACTAATGAGCATTAGTTTAAATGTTTGTGTTTATTTGGTTATATTTATTTCATGAAGTGTTAATTGATTTTGATGATACATTGTATTTAATAATTGTTGAAACCGAGAATGACGGCACACCACATTTTGTTTTGAGAATGCGTAAGTTCCCGCCTGATACAGATTGCAAAACTATATTAAGTCTGTGTACTGAGTCACGTGTATGTCCCTAGTTGGTTAAATAAAAATAATAACAGATTTAATTATTTCTACTTTTAGACACGTGAGGACAATAGTAAATGATAATAGTTATACATTTATTTTATTATCACATACGCTCATTACTAGAGGTAGTTGAAACAACTCTTGTATTAGAAAAAGTGCCACTCCAGTTTTAGACGTAAATACGTAAGTAACGAGTGATGTTTAGTTTCCCTTGTAAGTCATTCTTATATATTAGACATACCTATTTACTTATAAGATTAAGTACTATAAATACCTATAGTTTTTGATAGATTTAACTTGTTAATATTTTGCTCGTGGCTTTGCTTGCGTGAATGTAAATTTTATAGACAGAGTGGAGGGCCAGTCGTTGGGACTCCTACAGGCCTTTATAAATGGCAAATTTAATTTTCAATTTAAAATACTCGTAAGGCCATCTAACTAATGTGGATTAAGCATGTGAGTAACAGATTAAAATTACACTGTCATTGTCATTGCCATGACGATGCATTTGTTAGTGAATTGCAGGCGCCAATAAAACTCGATCGGAGTGCCATCTTTTTGGCTATAGTCGCGTATTCGTGGTGCACAGTACTTTTTTCTGGGTGAAATGCAACTATATCCTTTTTTACACCCCTGACAACGTGTAGGTATGCAAACATTTCACGACGATCTGTTGCGTATATGGCGTAAAAGCGACACGAATTAAGAGACTCATACATATTTGCTCAAACAAACTCATATTAATTGGGGTAAGGATTAATAAATGATGCATCTAGAAGTTGCTAGTTTATCATTTAACTAAATAGTGAAAACACCGACATGTTCTAATGACGTGGGTTACAATCCCAACGAAGGGTTCCCTTCTCAGGGAAAGAAACAACCCCAGATCTTGAATTTCTTCGAGAGGGGGCGAAAATAGAAAAATGCCGCCGCCGCTCGCCTATATTTTTACCTTAAACATCATCATCACTTCAGCCATCAAACGACCGATGGACACGTGTGCAACTGTGGTTTTTAACCAACGCGCTTCACGAAAAATAATTTATGTGCTTAAAGTAACTGGACGTATCATTGCTCAAAGTTGTGTTAATGATGATGATGATTGGCCGCCCGGGGCATAGGCCCCGGCTAGCCCCCTTTTGCTTAGATCCGGCTCTGACAAAAATGTATCGCTTAGGCAGCTTTTACCTAATGTTCATATCATTTCAATAACCACGTACTATCGGTGAAAGAAAACATGACGAAACCTGCGCATCAAGGTTAAAGATGTGTGTAATCCGCCAATCGAGTTAGGAAAGTTATGGCTGGTAAACTGCTTATAATATGATAATGTACGGCATACCCGCCACGCTTGTCCAAGGTGAATTGGTGGTTCTCGCACATTGGTAATTTCGATGTGCCAAGTTTCATAACGATACACAGAAAGCATGCCTTAGCGGTGCATGGTCCAGGTTGCCCAATTGAAACACAATTCATTACAATAAGACAAAAATACCTTAACTGCGATTAATATCCTTTGGAGACTTGTTTTTGTGATAAATACATTTGAACGACAGTTTGTCACTATAATCTACGTGATATTAAAAATAATGTCAGTTCATGATCCTACTTATCAATTATCATAGTATACCTACAAATTTTAATCGTCTAATATTATTAGCTTCGCTGTTTTCTTTTAACTATGTCGTATTACGCTTATGGTATGGTCTGTTTCCTTTTTCGGTAAAGATTTCGACGATTGACAAGATGAAAAAATGCGGTTCGTAACATATAGAAATGTTGTAGAAGAAAGTGGCTTCCCAGACTGATGTCCGAAAAAAATGAAAGAAAAACACGGCCTTCAAATGGTTAGCTGACTGTTTTCATATGTAGTTAGAACTTTCGTTCATTGTAAAAACTTGATTAGGGTCTAGGCGACAACTGTAGCGTTTCTGTAGTCCTTCCTATCTAGTCTCCTTATCTAGTCGCTGGTCTATTTCTGACCCCGCTAATAAAATGGAAATTTTAGAGTGTGCGACATTATTATCGTCTTATTTATCTTTATTTCTATTTATTGCCTAGAATTCTACAGCTGGTTTCTATATCGTATATATTTGCTGCTCACTGCTTGTAAATATAGGAATTTGTTATTTTTTTGTATGATGGTTTATCAAATTGCAAACAATTCTAAAAGCAAAAGAATGAGGAGAGATATGTACGACGTACGTATTTATTATTACTCATACTGTGTATGATAAATTATAAGTAACTGCGACATCCGTCCGTCGCAGGGTGCAGTTGAAAACCAGCGTCAGGCACCAGTTGCCTGGCATTTGCTGAACTGGACCTATTTGCTACCATAGCGAGATATCTTGTATTGCTATATATTTAATGTATTTTTTTTTCAATTTGGCTCGCTATGTGTTGTGAAAACTGAATAAATGATTTTTTCATTCTTTTTTATATGGACAGCGTCTCTAGCAGTTATTATTCGCAGTGTTGACGTCTATTATGTAGACCTATGGAGCTTATGTATTTTATATATCACCACAATAGAATCCATAGACCATGTTATGATTCTTGGCAATATGTTTCAGGTGACAGAATGTCTCGCAACAAAGACAAGCATGAGGGCGCGAGCGGGCGCACTTACCACATCATGTCGGAGGCGGAACGCGCGTCCGGACGTCGGGGAGGGTGGACCACGCTTGAGGTACGAACTTTGAACAAATCAACTACTCAAATGTGTGGCAGTGTAATTCCAAGGTACATATTATCAGGCTTGTTTGCCATAGAGTTGAAGATAGTGACGATGGATCTTAACCTGCGACGCTCTTGAGAAATATCTTTCGCTTCATCTACTTTCATGATTCTTACATAAATGCACGTTTATTTGACGTAAGACGTATTTCTCTGGCCACTTTTTATTAAAATGGAAAAGAAAATTGGAACCCCTATGGTTGGGTGGAATCTTCTAATTATAACGTCTTATTGTTCCCTGGTGGTTTTATTTTAGGACGTGAGATAATTGCGTTTATTGATTGTAATTTTCGCGAAATGGTCAAAATCACCCGAGTCGATTCCTGACAAAGGTAATTGATTTTTCAAAAATCTAATCCACTTTCGTTTTCGTCAACGTCGTCTTCGAGACTCCTTTAAGGGCTTTTCGCTATTTAGCATAGTTTAGGTATTGGCCATGAAGGCTCACTTGAAAAATTCACTCTGTATACTTACATAAGCCTAGAAGACACCCTACTTACACTGATTTAGCAAGAATATGGTTCTTAGTAGAGAGTTTCACAGCAGTGTCCTAAAGCCGAAGGAACGTTTTGTTCGCACCAGTGGTGTTTTCATTATGAAACCAAAACATAGAGTGTTATGAAGTCTGAATATTACGTGGAGCTCTTACTAGTTTATGCAAAGACGAATTAGTAGCGATAAAGTTTAAAAAATCTCGTTCTATCTTTATTAGAATCTATGACTATTTTAAAATATTCATTGCCATTATAAAAATGTGTTTTGTCTGACAAATTACTAATTAAAAGTGTCTATTTCTACCTTACTTAGTACATACATACATACATAACTTCACGCCAGTTCCCTCGCGGGGTAGGCACGAACAACAGACTGCCATTTAGGCTTATTCTTACACACCTCACTTGCCTCTTTGACATTCATAACTCTTGTCATGCAAGCTCGTCTGTTCTTAAGGCTCCTGACATCACCTTCTGCTAGTACACGATCAATTTGATCATGGAAGGTGTGTCGTGGCCTTCCACGACTTCTGCATCCATCCACTTTTGCATTGTATATCTGTTTAGTCATTCTTTCATCATGCATTCTTTCCACATGCCCGAACCACCGGAGCATTCCTTTCCTTACCTTCACCCCGACACTCTTACTTAGTAATTATTATTTATTTGCTTTTTCATCTTTCTTTGGATAATAGGAAAATCAAAATCAGTCACTTATCACAATTCCCAATTACATAGTGTTTTCTATTAAAAAGCTAAATATTTTGTAAATTTACGAAAAATATTGGTATAATTAATATACGATCCAAGATTCATACATTTTTATTAGTTTTTATATCGTATCTTATTTGTGCTAACCCTTTTATGGATTGTTCGAGAACCTTCGATTCGAGAATAGTCTTTTCATACCTACATTCTTGATTATAAAGCACTTGTAATTCCAAGTTCCAAGAAACGGTTTACTATAAGCAAAGGACATTCTGCTATTATCCAGTGTATCCGCTTGGGAAGCATTCATGGGACAGAAAGTAGAGATAGATAGACAGCTAAGTCTTTATTATACACCATTATAGAAAACTTAGAAACTAGTACTATTCTAATTCTGTACAAAGGGCGACCTTACCGCTAAAAACGTGATCTCTTCCAGACAACCCTACAGACGATGATAGCATACATAATGATTGTACGATTACTTACATTTTAATAATGAATATACTATATACAGTGTAAACTCCATGTAACGTCACTCGATTTAACGACAAACTCCCTTAAGCGTTGAAATCACTTGTCTTTAGTTGGTTTAGCTTGTCTTCCATACAATATTACACTATATAGCATTACACCCACTCTGAATAACGGCAACAATTAAGTAATAAAAAGT
This sequence comes from Dendrolimus kikuchii, assembly GCA_019925095.2. NCBI lineage: Eukaryota > Metazoa > Arthropoda > Insecta > Lepidoptera > Lasiocampidae > Dendrolimus > Dendrolimus kikuchii. The sequence continues at coordinate 19,149,185 of CM034397.1, forward strand.
AAGTTTTAAGTCGGCAAAATTAGTAAAAGCTGCGCAGCTGTGTACGTTCTTTTATCGCTTTATTATCCTAGCCCGTAATAAACTCGACTGTCGGCATCATGCATACCGATATTTCCAAGTACTTCCTTTATCACCAAGATCCCTCAATATCGCAAGATATGAATAAAATAAGTAAAAAATACAATAAAATTACTGGTGCAGCAAAAGACGGTCAGACAAAAATAACAGACGTCTCTCCATTTAACGACAACTCTCTATAACGCACACAAAATGTACAGTCCCTTCGGTATCGTTATATGGAGTTTATACTGTATATAAATGTATACACGAAAAGATTTATGATGTCAATGGTAAAATTCCAGGTAACAGGAGGTGTGCGCGCCCTCGCGCCCCAACTGTTCCAACTGACGCATTTGACAGCGCTGTACCTGAACGACAATTCTCTGCAGCGCATACCACCCGACATTAACCAGCTTGTCAATTTGCATACTTTGGACATATCGAACAACAAACTGAGATCGCTGCCCGCAGAGCTCGGTGACCTTATACAGCTAAGGTAAATATAATAATACTAGAATTAGTTCTCGCATACAAACTTTCTCATCTTCATCACTGTTATCGAAATTATATATCGAGGGAGGGAAGACTGTTTGGATTTTAGCAATATTTTGGGACTTTTTACATCTTCTTCATGTTCTTATTTTTAAAGTATAATACGAAGTTTATTAATAATGCGCCTTTTTTGGTCATTTAAAGCCTTTTTATGTACGCACATTTTCCAAACGTCGCTTAAGACAACCAACCCCTCGATATTAAATACTAATATTATGATAATCCGTTTCAACGCTTTTCCCGCGTAAATTGTCTCACTGCGATTAAAACTATCTATATATAACTACCAACAGCCACTTGGCTGTGGAAATGATATTCATCTACCTTAAAATGATTATAATATACATAGCTTAATAATTTGATTTTCTATTAACTAGCGTAAATTACAGACGTTAATAATAAATAAATAAATTTCCCACAATAGTCCTACACTGACCGGGGCTTGTCCTTGGGTGCATTATTATATGGTGTAGACAATCGCCGGTCAGTGTCACGCCACATTTACATTAAATTTGTCTAAGTGGCTTCTACGTATTAGCCTTCCCAAGGCCTCACGCGAGCCCTCCAAAAGTCCGGGCCATTTTTATGGCCCGTGGTCTTTAGAGAATAAATAAACAACGAGAAACTGACCGCTATTTTAAGTTTAATCAATTCTATTTGACACTTGACACTTCTTACGCTTATCTCGTAGATAAAACAAAGTCGCAATCAGTACCGGATTATTCTCCATCAATCTAAAATAATAACCATTAAACTCTTCGCTATTGATATATAGATAACATTGTATTATTCACCACAATAAACAATTACAAAAATGCATATTTACAACACTTTGTAAGCAAAACAAATGGCGGCCTTTTATCGCTTAAAGCGATCTCTTCCGGGATAAAAAGGACAATTGTTCTTAGTTAATCTGGCGATAGTGGAGATGTACAAAATAGATAGGACTTTAAGTTATACAATATACCTTGATTTTTCTTACGAGATAAATTTTTCAATAAAATTTTAGTTAAATTGTGTGTAATAATAAAATTATGTTTTAACTGTTTCAAGCGTGGTATTTTATTTTATTTTTATTCCGGAGTTTCGGCCACTTTTCACTAGCCGTAAGCTGTGAGGACTAAATTGTGTGTTTAGATTTTTAATTTGAAAGATTTTCTATTTTAAAGTCTTACTTTAGATGTTGCTTAACCTGACTACGATGTTTAAACATAATTAAATAGTGTAAATATTAAAATTATCTTCTAAGGTAAAATACGTGTATTTAAATTAATGTGTAAATAAAGTACATTTTGTATATATTTCATAACTTACAAAGATTGCTCAGGCATATGTGCACCTTCAGTGTTTTGTTTTGAGACACTGTTTTACAGTGGAAACTCGATTAACCGGACTGATTGTTGTCGTAAGGTATCGGAATAATTGAATATTTACCTCTTTCGCGTACACGTATTTATTCGAAATATCAAATGATACTTGTCCACCCAATTAGAGTAACGTTAGACACATACGTATGAAAGTAAGCTATATATTAACATAAACTAGTGGTCACCCAGTGGTCGAAATTCGACCAGAATTAATTTAAATTGTAAGTTTGACATTATTAGGGTTCTATTATCAAAGACTTCTTAATCACAGATTTCGCCAATGTTCCATTGTTAATTTGACATTAACAATGAACTTACTTGTAATTGGTTGCAACCTAGGAAACTGGGTTATTTTATTAAATTCAAAAGTATAACATTTTCTTAAGTTTTCGCGATTTGTGGCCAAAACGTCGGAATAACAAAAATAAAATAAATTACCGCGCTTCGAACCGTTCAAAAGTATTGCAAAATATTAGGAGGCCGTTGTCAACATATGGTATGTATTTAATATGCATTTACTTACCAGACGTAATTACTCATACCTACCATCTAACTTAAAGTTACGTAATAATATGAGTTAACGTGTACATACCTATTGTGCAGGAAAGAGGGTCTTTCTGTCTTTTTTATGTTTCGTCTTTTTTTTAAAAAAAACGATTCTTCGTATGTCTTATATATTGCCTTTATTTTATTACTACATTTTCATGGTTTACATAGCTACATATATGTGAGTGTGTATTGTATACATACAAAGGTTTGAATAAAGGAATAAAAGAGCGGTTACGTATTTTATTAGGGTCAGCTTACAGTTCCGAGGATGTAATAAACGGCCCAAGTTTACGGTATCACATGACGTCATCGGAAATTTCTTATGCACACCTCAGGTGGTCCTTTGGATATTACCGTTCAAGTCAAAGGTTGCATCGATTATCTATAAAGAAATGTGGCATACATTTTAATTTTTTAAACTAGACTTCTCACGGTTAGTGGTTTTAGGTATAGTAAAGTACCTATATAATAATATAATTTAACGAAATTAAGGCTAGGGATGCGAACACATGTTACAATTAATTCTAACATTTACATAATTATTTAAAAAAAACAGGCGTTAAAATAACATCGTATCATCTTACCTTTGAAATATCGTGACAGAATTAATTTTAAATACTGTTGAAATATACTGTTACAACTCAGGTCCCGACAAACACAAAATCCACCTGCATATCTGAAACAAAGCACATTTATTACCCGTCGGCATTTGAACTAATAACATTGAAATTCTTTTATGGTCGTCTTCTTTTGTTTACTTATTGGCATACGGCCTATTGTTGTATTGTAATCATTAGCCAGGTGTTACGGATTTAAAGTACAAGCTGATTCTAGGAAATTCGGTCCACGCTACCGGGCGGACATATTGCATTTGTGCAGTATAAAGCAATGGTCCGGTTGAAGTAAGAGTTAGTCGAGCGAGAATCACCAGCGAAGCGAGACGTGTGTACTACAGTCGGGAATCTAATAAGTGACGGACTTTGCGCGTTTTATTGAATTACGACCTTCTGCGTTACGTTTGGACTTGTTGTGTTCGGTTATATTTGTACCTGTATTATACGTGTTTGTATAGTTCTAATAAAGTCTATAATAATTCCAACGGCATTTTAATTCGAGTCCCGCTAAACTCGTAACAATACAATACTAGCGGCCCGGCGCGTTTTCACCCGCGCTCTGTCCCGCTCCTGTGGTATATAGCGTCATGTTATATAGCCTATGACACCCCCGGTTAACGTAGCTTTCCAACAGTAAAATAATTTTTAAAATCGGTTCAGTAGACTCAGAGATTACCCCCTACAACGTCACAAACTTTACCTCTTTACAATATTAGTATACAATATATACATTATACATATATTTACAATCAAAAGTCAATGGTGAAAGTCGAATTCTTCAAAATGTAACGAACCTCTTTTGGCTAATTGTAATTCCTTTTCTTACCAATCTCAAAATATGTGTCCAACCATATTAACATTCAATCAAACTGCCGATATTTACATGGTCTGTATTCTTGAAATCGACAATACATTATTATTATGAACAAAGTTTATAAGTATGTATATAAAATGATAAATCAATATTAAATATTCAAAGCAAATAATGTTAACATAACAGTGATGTATACATATGAACAAACTGAATCGTTTTATCAAGTGGGTTTATTTGTAGCAGAAAAACTGTTGTATTTGCCGTTACTTAAGAAGTTTTGATAACTGAAACTAATCAAGACTTCACGAGACTTCGTCAGTCTAGAATTCGAGTCTTATATTCCAACTAGAGGTTGCCCCGCGTGTCAAGCCCTAGGCAGTAGCTTTATTTTACTTACACAAAAACTTAACTCGGATTATTACATATAATAATAACAAAGAAACGAAGTCCCAGCAAAATATAGAGATGAGTCGAAGCCAACCTAATTTGAAGTAATACAACGAATGACATGTTATTTATGACAACGTAGATATTTGTTAGTTAATTAAAAAAAAACACGATTGCAGCGCCATCTATTTAGCTAATCCGTCTATTCTATGGAAACGACATCAATTATGACGATAAAAAGTATACTTAGTGTTAATTCGGGATATAAGCCAGATCTGTGCCAAGTTTCATTTATATACATTCAGTGGTTTTTAAAAATGATGCGATCGCAGCGCCATATTTTATGATGTTTTCGTCTATCCCGCGGAAACAATAAGTATCCTAAGTTACGCACCGGGATGTAAGCTAGCTCTATGTCGAGTTTCATTTAAATCCGTTCAGTAATTTATAAGTGATGCTCTAAACTCTAACAGATAGACAGACAGACAAAAATCTTAAAAATTGCATTTTCGGAATCGGCTGGTCCGAATTAGCCCCCCTTTTTTCACATTTTTAAACGCTTTGTATAAACTCTAACCATTTTCAGATTTATTATAGTATAGATTTTCAAATTACAAGTTTTATGAACGCCATTCACACGGATTAACGTTTGAAGACTATGTCATCCCGATGTGCAGGTCTTCTGATAATGTTTTATATCATCGTCAGGACATGGTTATTGCGATAATATTTTTTTTTTTAACAAACACAAAACTAAAAAGCATAAAATAAATATTTAACCGATTTCTCTACAACATCTTGTTTTTTCATGTTTTATTTGGCACTAATTTCAAGATGTTATAGAAAAAAGTCAGTTAAATATTTATTTTTTGCTTTTTAGTTTGAAGTCGGGTTCTGTTTTTGTTAAAAAAAAAACTTTTTAATTGCGCAAATACTTGAATAGCTTTAGAAATAATTTATTAAGCGCCTGTAGAAATTGTGGTACTGGCACGCGTATACAAGGTTGCTATATCACTTCGATGTACATGCTCGTCAACAAGGGTTGCTCTCTATTTCACCGCGATCCACTCTTTCAAACTAAGAAAATAATGAAAATCGGTCCACAATTAACGGATAAATCGCGTAACAAACAATTTTCGAGGCTTTCTAGCGATTTCCCTGGAATCCACTTATCAGATCCTAGGACCACTTTGGGAGCTGTGTTTTACACTTACGTATAAAAAAATAATTGAAAATTGGTATACAATAATTGACGGAGTAATCGCGTAACACGTAGAAGCGAAGTGAGAACCTCCTATTTTTGGAAGTAGGTTAAAAAAACTAAACGATTTATGATGCCCTTCGGCTTGATTCCAAACCGTGCATGAAGGAGACAAAAAAGTCTTCACTCATTGGTCTAAATAACTGATAAATTGAGGCGATGAAAACTAAAGTGGGTATGGGCATGTAATAATGAGGAGGAATGAAATCTACGACAAAAAGAATACTGAATTGGAAGATTCATGAATATGATACTAGAAGGAGGTGATAAAAAAAAGAGTTGGGTGGATTGTATAAAGGGCGACATGAAGATTTGTGTTGTGGTAGCGAATGTATTTCAGAATAGAAGCGTATAGAAGGAAAATATTCTAGCCGACCTCAATCGATTAAGGATAGGTGAAAATAACGAAAGAATCGAAAGATGAAACCACAGAAAGAATTTTATACTGATAGCTTAGACACTTAAATCAGTCGTAGTGGTAGACTTTTTACACATTGTCTTGCTAACATATAGTTATTATTTCAATTATGAGTTTTTATGTAGGTTATCACTGATTAAATATTAACTCTTTTATCAAACCGACGACCGTTTTGTAGTTCAATGTCTAAACAAGCTCATTGAAGCCAACCGTGACATCACCTGTTTCTTGTTGCCCTCATTGTATTTTTACTATGCAAAATAGAAAAACAGCAATTAAACTTGAAATAATTATATTCGGCAGCTGTTTAAAACGGAAAACTAGTTTTATTATTGTGAGGAAACTATATTCATGAGACATTCAAATGTCATTGCTATATCTTAAGTACAATTTCTGTTTCTGTCGACACGTACTTTGTTTACTGCCACTTTCTTTACTAGCTTTTGGTATACGCTCATACGATATAAGAAATCCCACACGTAACGCCGATACTAGACGGTTCATTCACGTCTTTCAATTTGGATGAATCTACCGAAGTGACCTGTATAATCATAAACCTGAATCATTCAATGACATTGAATACGGACGTGTCTTCTTTCTCAGTTGTATCTTTCAATCTAATTAATTCAAGTTAGTTGATCCATCTAATATCAGGATGAGACTTGTATGTTGTCAATAACAAACCGTCAATTTTTGTATTGTTATTTTAGTTAGGCTTTAGAACACAACGTAAATTTTGGTGTTGTCTTTGCAACGCTCACGTATATTAAAGGTCGTGACTACACCTGTAGTGAAATTTTTGTGAATTGACCTTCACCTGTTCTCCCGATATTGTATGTCGCTAGACATAAAACTGCCAATCACAACGATACCTGGCGTATGACGTTAGCAAAAATACGAACTAGGTCTGCGCTGACTGCTACTATATATATATGCCCAGTAGTGTTAAATAAGGTATTGCGCAGCCTTCTGCATCTAATTCACAGAAGCAATTGACTGTAGATTAGTGCCTTTAAGGTGACTTGTGGTATTTCTACCTTGCTATGAATTCATAATTATTTTCAAATAGCTGTATCATCTTATGCATACAATATTATAGTCCTAAAGTAATTAAATCGTCTGTTTACTTTCTCAAACTATTATCTTAGAAATCCACTATTATTTGTATTATAAACATTAATGTCTTTAAACTTTAAAGACGCATATTACGTACAGTTTTTTGCAGATATGTTAATTTGCTGTAGTTACTGAGATAATTATGAGGCATTGTTTGGCGTAAATAAAACTTACTCATTTTTCAAGATACGCTTTGAGAAAGTAAAACGACTTAATTATGCTTGTATTATGGGCAACAACAGATGTCTTATATCAGGTGTTTCTATCACAGACGCGAAATTGACTACCCAAAAACGTCGTTAAATTATTTAGAGATTTTTAGGGACTGACTCTTAGGACCGAAAATAGATAATATCGTTTGAGAAGGTTTTAGGGAATTTTTAGACTGAATATTTGGACTGGCTCTTAAAAGTTAAAAGTGCTGTATGTTTGAAAACGTCTCTACTATTAGGCCATCGAGGCCGTATATCTAAACTCACGGACAGATTAATGAAGAGTGCATTCAGAGGTAACCAAGCGGGGTTAACACGAGTTTGATTAAAATGTTCGTAGTCGTACGAGTCACGTATTTACTTCCAACCTTTGTCAATTTTGCCCTTGACACTGATAGTAAACGTTTAAAATGAATTTGGCTTGATAAATTAATACCGGTTTCGTAACAGTTCATTTTGTTAACGTCACACTTGTTGTGTTTTCGAATGTCGTAGTTTGAAACTTGCGGCGCGCTCGACACGGCGTTACACACGCTAGTCGAGTGCGCCGCATGGGCGCCGCAGCGTTTCGAACTTGAGACGCACGTAGGTCCAGTCGACTCGCTCTGCGACTTGGTCAAGGCCATGTTGCAGAGCAGCGACAATTGGGGGGCTGCGGTTACTTTTTGCGAGACAGTAATGTCACTCAAGGAGGCCGCAGAACGAGACAGGGAGAGAAGTCCTGCAGCGCGTGCCAATGCGTCTTCTCGAGGTCGCCGGCCTTCAGCTGGCACCCGGAGAGGCAGGTACGCGCATTACTTCCCTCCCTGAGTTAGGTTCCGTTTACCGCGGGGGGCCTTTAGCTTGCTAGGAGAGCAAAGGACCTTCTACCCCCGCACAACGAAGTGGGGTGTGTTCTCCCAGGGCACACTCCAGGCACTTTATTGCGCTGGATCGGCTGGGCGTAACTATGTTCTAAATCTCAGCCTTTCCAACACATACAAAGCGCAGGGTCGTCAGGGAGGAGGGGGTTTTTAGTGGGTATTGGGGTTGCTCGCCCGTGCAGCAACGCTCGGAGTCTTCCACACTATTCTGTGACGTCGATCGCGGACGGAGCGCTGCCAAGAGCATACTATTGCTGCAGTGTTATCGCCCCCGACCGACGCGTGTCGTTCCCCTAGCAATGACCCAGTTTGTGCGTAAATCGGTTAAGCATTTTCCCTCGCCTCAAAACAAAAAAAAAAAAAAAAAAGTCTTTTTTTTTTTCTAACAATATCCAAGACGGTAAAATTCAATCCCAGTTAGCGAGGCTTAACACTATATTCCATCGTTCTACATACAATTACCGTCTCTGTGGTTTAGTGACCAGACACTAGAATGCAGAATTCCCAGGTTCATCTCCCGTCAGGGTAAACATCGTAAACAAACTTTCCATTACTCTGGTCTGGTAGTTATCTACCTTGTCCGTTGATTTTACCCATACAATAAATGTAAGTTGCTTAGCCTAAGAATCTATATTATATTCAATCTGTAAATGGTTCGAGTTTGTACAATGCGTTATTCGTTAAAAATGTGAAAAAAATAGGGGGATAATTCGGACCAGGTGATTCCGAAAATGTAATTTTTTTTAGAATTTTTGTCTGGCTATCTGTTAGAGCACACGTGAAAACTTACTTAATGGATTTAAATGAAACTCGACATAGAACTAGCTTATAGCCCGGGGCGTAACTTAGGATACTTTTATCCCGATTAATGACGTGGTTTCCGTGGGATAGACGAAAATAGCGAAAAAGACGGTGCTGCAGTCGTATCTTTTTTGGAAACTACTGAACGTATATAAATGAAACTCGACGTGGTGGTGGCTTATGTACTGAGTTAACACTTAGGATACATTTTATCCCGATAAATGAAGTAGTTTCCTTAAAATAGACGGATTAACAAAATAGATGATGCTGTAATCGCGTTTTTTCAATTCACTAACAAATACCTACGTTGTCATAAACAACATGTCATTCATTGTATTACTTCAAATCCGGCTTCGATTCACCTCTATGTTTTGCTGGGCAGTTGTTGTAGACTATAATATATGGACTTAGTTTCTTTGTTATTATTATATGTAAAAAACCGAATTTAGTTTTTGTGTAAGTAAAATAAATCTACTGCCTGCTTTAGTATACAATATGTATGTTCGTCTGTCGTTAAAATGTAATAAAAAAAAGTTATATTAAGGACTTGAAAAGTAAATTTCCAGACTTATCAAAATAATGGTCAACTGTTCAGGAGATGTTTTGTTAAAAAAAAACTATATGTCCAAGAGACAATAAAATTAAAGCTGATCAACGAACTATATTGTAATTCCAAGAAGAATATACATATTCTAAATAAAATAATTCGATACATGTATTATATTGGATTAGCATCGAAGGCCGACAGTTCGCAAGCTTAATGAGCAAACGATGTCGAATGTCAGAGATACCAAGCAAACGAGGTCATTTGAACTCACCTATCGGCATTCGATAGATCACTATTGACTCCATTCGCCTGTCCTTATATGCGAACGATTGGAGCATACATAATGTTGTAAATATTATAGCACCAAGATTCAAAGATATCAAATGTCTACATTTCGAATTAGAATATTTTAAACCAGGACACAAAGACTCTCTTTTCTTTCACCTCATCCCGATTATTTGGGGTCAGCACAATATGTCTTTTCCTTCCATACTCCTCTATTTATTTATTTATTTATTTATTTATTTGGCACACAAAACAAGAAACAGCTAAAGTTACATATTTCATATTATGTATAAATTATTAGGTCTAAGCTGTAACTCTAAACATGTGAGCACATAATGTACCATACATTGACAAGATGTTTAGGGGTTAGTATGACTTATTATAAAGTGAGTTTTACAGTGGTTAGGTAACAAAATTATTATGCAACTATGCCAGAAATATTGGTGCAAATAATAGCCCGAATTTCACGTTTAAATTTAAAAAAGGAGGAATTAAAAATATCAATGGATATATTTTTACTTGCAATCTCATTATATAGCCTGCACATTCTTGTGACCGGATTATAATACGATGTGTTATTTCCAAATACTTGAAGGGAAAAGAGTCTAGGTGAAGGATTACGAGTTTTGTATCTAGTGTTAAAATTAATAAAGGAAAGTATGTCAGGACAGTCAATTGAGCCATTTAGGAGTTTAAATAAACAGAGTAGTTCATTACATTCACGTCGTGATTTGAGTGAGTCAATTTTAAATTTCACTAATCTTTTTGTGTAAGATCTGTATTCGCGGCCAAGATGGAATCTGTAAAAAAGAATATTTAACATTTTTTTCTGCACTCTTTCTATTCTCTCGCTATGCACAGCGTAAAATGGAGACCAAATTATTGAGGCATATTCCATTATTGTTCGAGCGAGAGAACAGAAGAGGTAAACAATTGTATGTTGGTGTTTGAAATCCTTAGTTGAACGCGAAATGAATCCAACAAGCTGGTTACATTTTGTAATAACGTAATCATAGTGCGAGTGAAAAGTTAATTTTTCGTCAAAATATACACCTAAATCCCTAACAACAGTTTTTCTTCTTATTCTGGCATACGTCCGCTTTCACGCCACAAACACGGTTACCCTCCAGAGAACCTGTCCATTTCTATAGTGGTCTACCTTTACACCAGGGCCCTAAGACTTCTACTCGATAACTGGCGTCATAGAATGGCATGACGGTTCACACACTATTGTATAGCAGATTTGGACCTTGATGTCATTAAAGTTATATCTTCTTGGTTGTTCTCTCACTGCCGTGGATAGTGGCTTTGATGGCAGTGAATATTGGCTGTCTTCCATAGAGATCGGTCAAGAGCACGATGGAACGCTGAATTAATTGACATGTCAGTTTATCATAAACCTGGTCCCTCTACGTATTTCCAGATCTACCGCGAGCTTTCTTGTCTTCCACTTTCCTGCTAATCTTAAGTCTCTCCATATTGTTTGGTTTCTTTCGGGCTATGTGGCGAAAGTACTTAAATTAAAGTTATGTAGACACCAAATGGTTCATTAATTTCTGGAGTAAATTGTTGTACAATACTTCTATTATTTTTATTATATTACTCTAAGTCTATTCACTACCGGGAATTGTGTTAAAATGCGACCTTTTTTACGAAAAAAATAAAAGACTTGGAGACTTTAAGAAACTTTCATTTACTCCGTGGAACTAGCTAAAATCTGATTAACCAAAATCGGTACATGATAAGATTACACATTCTAGAGGTGACCCCTTATTTAAGTATTAGTGTAATGACTGATGGCTTGTTACTTAATACGGTTGACGTTATGGAGATTACTATCTATATTATGGTTAATTGAGTAGAGCTATCTACTTATATGTAATGTTATTGAGCAATATTTTTGAGTCGTGTAGCCCAGTGGTTAAGGCACCTGCGTCTCACACTATAAAGGTACTTATGTGATAGAAAACATCGTGATGAAACCGACACATCGAAATAATCCATGTGCCAAACTTTTTTATACACATGGTATCGTATGTCTTGAGGGAATGCTTTAATGTCGACTTTCTCCTTTACTTCTTCTGTGAAAATAATTTTAATTCTTAAGATATCACGTAGTTTACATTTTTTTTAAATTTGCGTTCTAGTTACTTGTTTTTCTAAAAATTAGTAGGAATATATTAATGTTATCTGTACAAAACAGTAATTGAATAAACATATTTTCCTCTTATAGTAGTAGATTTACAATTATCAATACATAGTTTTAATTTTTTTAAACAAACTGATAAGATATTCGCATTATAAATAATAATATACAGTAATAACGAAATCTTAAAATGGAGTAGCAGAAATGAAATATGTCGCTTCAGATGTACGCTCCTTTTTCAATAGTTACTTTGTGGAACTGACTGCCTACTCTCGAGGATAGTTAAGAAAGCAGCTCTAAGTTCTAATGTGTAAGGGTATAAAGCGGCAGCTTTCACAGTTCTTGTTACGGAAAAATTCAAAATAAAGTGATTAAAGCTTTAAGAATTTTATGCTGTCTTCCACCAACCAGTGTAGTCTCTAGACGCGTTAATTCCATAAAGCAATTTTTCACAAGCGATCACTCTAGGCTCCCTCTTCCAAGAATACTCGATATATTTGGTCACATTGCTACATAGTGAGACATATTTTTTTTGCAGCATTACTCTCCGTTCAGCCTTGTCTTTTCCTGCCATACTCCTCTATTCTGGCATACAGCCTCCGGCACTGCACAAATCCTCATGTCATCCTTTTCACACTCCATTTATATCTTTATAGGTCTACCTGTACACTTGCATCCATCAATAATAAAACTATACTACCTTCTATAATTTTGTATCATCCCTATCTTAGTATTACGTCAGAGGTGCGTCCGGGATAGGCGTTTTTACTCATCTTTCTTCCTTTTCGTACGGTATCCGGCATCTATTGTATTATTCCGAAACCATTGCACGCGTATCACATTTACGATGACAAGCCAGCATTTCTTGGGCCTATAAGATTTACCTGACTCTGGATAACTTGTTGCCACTCCTTAAAACTGAACCGTTCCAGCGTAAGCGACTCTCTGCAGTTTACCTCCTGTGTCAAGAACATGTAGCCTGTCGCGAAGGCGGAAGTGCTTTACATGTTTCTTTCTCGTGACTACACATTCAACGCAGCATATTCTCGTTTCTGTGCCACACAGATCTGCTTGTGTCGTTCAAAGTAGGCTATAATTCTTTACACAATTAGTTGTTTCCCCGTAAAACGTGGTCCTTGCAGTGTAAGCAAAACTTACAGAGTACCTGTTCTTTCAAGGACATAAGGACTGCTGCGAATGTAGGAATTCTTAACGCGATCCATTAGCGTGAGTACTTCATCATATTTATCATCATGACGCAAAGATGCTCGTGTTCTTCATGATCTTAGCACGTTTACTACGTAAACGGACATAGCAACTAGCCCAATTAAATTATGACTAAGAAGGTCAACGTCCGAAACATAAATTGGGTATGACAATAGATTAATCCAAGATCAGCGGGCTGTGGGCGCTAGGTATTACAACTGTTGATCAGGCTTGGCTATAAATAATATTATTAAAATAATGGTCTATCACAACTTTTAAACCTTGAGCTGAAATTATTAGATTATAAAGTAATAAAAGCTTTATCAGAGACTGTGTTATTCGGGTCGTTGAACTGTAGTTTGCAAATCAAAATTTTTGTCTGTTTTATATATTTAAACATTCATTAGTGCAGTATATTCATAATGTTTACTAACACAATCTAATTCGCATACTTATCATAACTGGCTCGAGTTCATCGACCTTGATTATGGATGCCTAAAATATTGGCATTATTATACAAACGACAATATTTATGTCAAGATACCGAACCCATATTATCATACGATAAACATATTTTTGTTTAATATTTTAATTGGTGTGAAGATAGCTTTATCCATGTGTGTACTGTGTATGTATATATAGTGTTTGTTGTACCTACAACTTGAAGAATGTTATATAATTTTATTTTCAAGCTATTTTTATTCGTTCAGGAACGGAGAAAGAATACAATTTCCTGCGGCCGGGCGGCCTGTCGTAAGAGGCGACTTAACAACCCACAGCCAGGTGGTAGGGCATTTGCCCGATTGGATGGCTACCACCCCTGGTCTAAAATATGTCGCCATAACAACCTTGAGTTGTGTTCCGGCATTAGTGACCAGGTTCCAGTCTCCCTTAAGAGAGCAGCAGCGCATTTGTAGCAACTTTGGTGTTGCAAATGTCCATAGACGATGGTAACCGCTTTCCATCAAGTGGGCCGTCTGCCTGTCTGCTGATCTCCTGCAATAAAAAAAAGAAAAAACATTGGACAGGCTGTGATACATTATATTATTATATATTTATAGATTAACAGACTTGACGTTGCTTCGTAAAAAATGATCTTTACAAGCTACACTATGGATTGCTGTAATAAATAATACACGATGATATTTTTTTCCCTAAATCAGCGGTCTCGATTCCTGACAAGGGTAATTGATTTTTCAAAAATCTAATGGTACAACATTAGTTTTCGTCAAAATCGGCCTCGACACTCCTTTGAGTGTATTTCGCCATTTAGCATAGTTTAGGATTTGGCCCTGAACGCTCACATGGAAATTTCAGCCTGTATAGGGATACCGAAGACCGAGAAGAAAAGAAGTGGAGAAGAAAAAAGTAAGAGCTGACCCCGGGTTTCGAGGCTAGGTATAGGATGATAATGATGACGTCATGTTTGATATAGGCGTACTTTCGATAGTTGTGAATGAATAAATTTAAACTCTTTTTCTTACGAGGGGGTATCCACTTGAGGACTGCGCACTACGGAGGAAATACAGTAGGCGCGTATGGGACTCGACACGTTGGGGTGGCACTAGACCTCTGAAGGAATGCTATTTCCACCTAAGACTAGTCTAGACTACGTTTCTTCTGACGTTTTTCGTACGAGCTGGGGATCGCTCGTGCATGTGTATCCAGCCCAGACGGAATACCGTTAAACCCGGAGAATGGTATCGTTTATACGAATTTATATTTACACTTTAATTAACACGAGGAAATGATTTGATTAATATGCTATTTTATATTGTTCACAGAGAACTACACTTGCACAACAACTACCTCCGCGCGTTGCCTTACGAACTGGGCAAATTGTTCCACCTTCAGCTCTTGGGCCTGCAGGGTAACCCACTCAACAAGGAGATACTCTCAACATACAACGATAGCAACGGTACTGCGAAGCTGCTCACATACATGCTCGACAATTTACAAGGTAAGTGCTAGAGTTTAAGTTTACAGTGCATTCACGAAAACTTTACACGAAGGGTTAGGTAGACACCGACCTCCAAAAGTATTAACACCATAATCTAAAATTCAAAATCGCCACAATTAATAAAAGAACAATTTAAGTTTTGTAATATTATTTTATTTATAAGTTATTTTATTACTCCTTATAATTACTTAATGTTATTTTTAGATTTTGTAACCCTGTGCTTTAGTAAACGCACTATAGTACACACAAGTGCTGTACTGTGTAACTAACTTGAGGTCCAATTGACATTTAATTCAAGTAGATTGCGATGTAGTAATAAGCATAATATTTTATATTTAACTTTCGTTTCGACGGTCATTAAGCGATTTTTGTTTGATTCTTCATTTGGACTACCACTCTTGACATTTAAATCTGACGTTTCGGCCACTTTGCAGTAGCCATAATGACAGAATGACTCAGATATTAATTAAGGTCAGTGTTTTATGGCAATTTTAATTAAATTATATTTTGAAGGTAGTAACAAAAAAAAAAAACATTTATAAGTAATATTTATTTTATGAGAATCTAATTTTATTTAATATGCCTTTAAATGGTCGATTTTTGATAACATGTCTCCGTTCAACGTGAGGCGAAATAATGGTTAAATGCGAATCTATACCACTATAAAATAAAATCAAAGACTCTTTATAGTAAACATCCACCCTCTAAAAAAAATGTTTTTATAAAACTCCAGGTAGCCAGGTGATAGGGCATTTGCCCGTCTGGATATGTACTACCTCTGGTTTAAAGTATGCCGCCGTAACAAACTTGAGTTGTTTTTTTTATTGCATGGGTTCAGCAGATAGGTAGACGGCCCACCTGATAGAAAGTGGTTACCATCGCCTATGGACTGTGTAAGGTGTACAAATGCGCTTCTGCACTTTTAAATGAGAATGGAACTTGGCCCCTAATGCCGGAACACAACTCAAGGTTGTTATGGCGGCATACTCTGTACCAAGAGTTGTAGCCATCCAGACGGGCAAATATCCTACCACCTGGCTGTGGGTTGTTTTGCCGCTTCTTACAATGTAAGAGGATCTGTGTCGGAGGTATTCTTTCTCCGTTCTTGCATGGATAGACATTAGTGCCCAGGTTTCACTCCCTATCCCCCCCTTCGAGAGCGACAGCGCCTTTGCTGTTGCAAATGTCCATAATCGACGGATTCTCCATCAGGTGGGCCGTCATTTTGTTTGCTGTATTCCACAAATAATAAAACAAACTTCTAAAAGTAGTCATTACAAAAGATTGGTTATTTATTTAGTCCAATAAACAAGTTGCAAATAAATTTTATTTATCATGTTTATCGGTTAATTAGTAAGCATGTTCGATATCTCTAATCGTGGACTACTCTATTTTTTAGCTAGCCATGACTTCCGCGTTTGTATGTGACTTTGCTATCAATTAGATATTACTACGACACTTAATGCATTAGGTATGTATCGGTAGTAGTGTCTTATAGTGCTTTCCCGTATGCTAGAGAAAGCTATAGCTGTCGTTACCTATGATCTAAGAACCTGTCATATTGCCTTATTAGAGCTTTATTTTTTGAAACAACTAGCGCCATCTCTTATTGACGAATTTAATTAATTTAGTCTTCATATTACGGCACAGATGCCGTTGTATGTCGCATTTCAAAGTATTTGGCACAAATACGAAAATAATACTTGTAAATTAACAACACGAGAGAGAGATTATTGATATACTCTAGCACACAACTTTAGCATACTATTGAATTATAACTTAAGAATTTTTGAAGTTTGCCTAGGTATACCTATTATGCGAACACTAACTTCTAAGATGCAAGCGCACATAACAAAGACTATTATAGATATTTTAAGTTGTTTTTCTTATTTACATATTTAACTTTCCATTTCATCATCTCGTTTATAAAATAAAAATCAAGTCATTGCTATTTATTATACATAAGTAGATGTAAAACTTATGTCCTATGCTTAGTTTGAAAGTCAATTTATCAAAAAGTAAAATTAGATTCCTAGACATCTTTAGTAATTCAGCGAAAGAGCCGAAAGCGAGGCAACGTTTTGTACAATCTTAAATGCAAATTTTGCTTGCTCTCATTACTCGGAGAATTATATCGCCTGACAATTTCACGATATTTAAACAAGTATAAATTTTTAACTAGGTTACTTTAATTTGGATTACCAAAAGCAAAGAATGATCTCTCAATCGTGACTTGTTGAAATAAAACGTGGTTTGTGGAACGTTCAGTCCTTTTCAATATAATGACGCTTTGAAGATTATTAAAAATCTTTACCTGAGAATTAGGGTTGCCACCTTATATAGTATTTTTGTTTTTAAGCTGTAAAAATATAGAATTTTTGGGTTTAGGGGAAAAATTGCACACATTTATTGTATGTTTTATTTATTTCGTTATTGAATTTCCACGTGTATTTATCACAACATTTTGCTTTAGCCAGTAAAGTTTTTTTTTATAATTATTTTTTACAATCAGAACAAAAAGCGCGACAATTGAATTAGCGAAGAATATATAGTACAGTTCGCTATAATATAGTACGATGCTATATATTATAGTACGTTACGGAACCCAACTGGAAACAGTTGGTTGAGTCCGTCTCAACTTGCGAACTGTATTCTGTCAGAACGACAATATTCGGGATAGACTTATCAATTATTAGATTACAGCAGTACTGAATTTTACTGTACCGCATCGCATACGAAGCTGCATATGTAACGGTATGTAGAGAAAAACTTTAAAGGAGATAAAGAAAACAAGTATATGTGAGTCAAAATCGCTGCCTTTTACAAACCCTTCAAACATAGTATGCGCTTGTGTAAGGATGGGAAGGTAGATGAAGCGAGAGATGTGTGCTCAAACGCGGATCCACCGTTGTCGGCAGGATGGGCATGCCCACGTTCCTAATAGACTTGTGACGTCACACTTTCACGGGCTACTGAGGCTGAAGACTCTGTACACAATGCCTTAATAAAATTAAAGAAAAACAACGAATCGTGCATGATTCGGAAAGCAGCGAAGTACATAGTCATCACAGACGATATATGCTGACACGTTATGTTATATTTTTGAGAATATATTATCTGTTTCTTTTTGGCACATGTATACTTGTATTGGAAAAAAGAGATTTAATTCAATTTGATATCATTTGAAGTTGTAAAAAATTAATCAAAATCGGATCAGTCTAAATGTGACACTGTGTGATATGCAAACAAACACAAATTTCCTTTTGTACTTTTCTTGAGCGAACAAATTAACATTTAACAGATTTATTAGTCAACTAACATCTCCTTTGTAGGAATGCAATATATCGATAATAAGCGAATTCATACTTCAACCCGCATTTGGCCGATTTTCGGGTGCCTCTGTGAGCACAACTTTTTTGAGAGTTAGATCCGCGCCTGTGTGTGCTAGGGTTGGTTGTAATAAATAGAACTTCTGTGGCAAACCCGCGTGTCATTTTCATGCAAACTTGCGATGAAAGAACCTTAAAATATCCTCACGGCAACACGTATAGGAGTTCTCGCTCGGGTGCTAATTTTTTTCACTAGGCAAGGATAGTAACTTTCACTAGTAACACTTAATATATTCGTAGATAAAATATTAGTGGTCGTTATCGCGATATGTCACCCTCATTAACGACTTACATCGAGTAAAATTTGATTAATATCAGAAATGGGCAAGTACTCGACTAAATAAGTAATTGAATTGATGTTTGTATATGCTACCAGTATGTATGGGAAGTTAAAGGTTTGGTAAACCATACTAATTCGCTAACTTGGATAATAACCAAGTTGTCATCAAATTTGGTGTGAACTTTACACACTGGAGCATACCTGCGGATACAATTTAGAGTTTTAGTTCCAAGAAACCAAAGTTTTAAATGGTAGCATTTTTTTGAATCATTATATACCTAGCCTTAATATGGTTGCCATCAATTTGATAATATCATAAATTTGAAGTGAAACTAAGTTTAATAATTCCAAACAACTATGAATGATATAACTCGTTTAGTAATCTAAGAACTTTTGCTGTTTGTCATTATTACGCATGATTTAATGCTCACTTGTTTATTTGCTCCAAGTTTCGATAATTTATTTAGAAACTTTATTCGAAAGGTGACTGAGTCTAAGGTCAATTATTCTGAAGAAGTTTTTGATATCATTGGAAAGTTTCAATGACGAAGTATTTACTTTCGTTTCGCTTGCTATTTTAACGACAATCGGATTGCCTTTTTTTAATTTTTTTTTATTGCAAGAGCTCAGCAGACAGGCAGACGGCCCACTTGATGGAAAGCGGTTACCATCGCCTATGGACATTTGCAACACCAAAGGTGCTACAAATGCGCTGCTGCTCTCTTAAGGGAAACTGGAACCTGGTTACTAATGCCGAAACACAACTCAAGGTTCTTATGGCAACATACTTTAGACCAGGGATGGTAGCCATCCAGTCGGGCAAATGCCCTACCACCTGATGTGCTTGAACTAAACAGTGTTCTTTTGAACGTTACATAAATATGATCACTTATTAACAGCATTTGCAGGATTTGCCAGAAATGCGACAATTTATTTATTAATATATATATTTACAGCGTAATAAACGTTTTTGGGTCGTATTAAGTCCGTTCACCAATAACTTTAGTTACTGTGTTGATATTTTATGGTCACATAGGTTAAATATTATATAAGCTACAAGGAGTACACGAACGGCTCCGAAATCAGAACTCTAATGCCCGCAATACACAGCGGTCACTGTAACTGAATTCTGTTTAGACAAGTCTCGTATCAATGTATGTTTAAGTGATCCAAAGGTGTTCGAATTTGCTGCTTATAGTAAATTTATATTTGATCTAGCTTCTGCCGGCGACTTCGTCCGCGTGGAATAGTAAAAAAAAGTAATGTTTTCTTAAGTTTTCGCGACTTGTATACATAATAAAACTACGTTTTAACAGTTTTATTAAAAAAAAGTAAGTTAAAAAAAAACCCCGATTTTGAAACATTCTTCATTGGTGCTCCGCTCCTATTGGTCTTAGCGTGATGATATATGGCCTATAGCCTTTTTCGATAAATGGGCTATCTAACACTGAAAGAATTCTTCAAATCAGACCAGTAGTTCCTGAGATTAGCGAGTTCAATCAAACAAACAAACTTTTCAGCTTTATATATTAGTACAAGATTTATTAACTATCTTTAATTTCGTTTGTGCGATAAGTTTGAGAAAGTCACTCAGATGTGACTTTGCTGTAGTTAACAAAAGATCCTATGCTTAAATACTTATATCTTACATAGTGAGAAAATGACAATAAATCAACTGAGAGAGATATTTGTTTCACTTCATCACAATAGTGTTGGAAAGTCTGAGAAGAATCGCCGTAGTGGAATTAATTGTTTCACTGCCGCCGTCGTAACACTTCGAGGTCGTAGATCTGGGGAAAATGTTTACAGAAAAGCGTCTGTCTGTCTATATCCGAGGTCGTGTTAAATCGTCAATTGATTGTTTTGACACGATTTTATATAGAGAATATCTCGCTAGCATTGTAACGTCTCGGTCGAATAGACAGGCTTGCGTCAAATGGATACCATTTCACTTTGATTGAAGGGATAAATATGACATGACATTATTTATATTGAAACGAGTATGATGGATGTAGATAGGCGTCTTTATTGTCTTGATATTTATAATAGTGAGTAAGAAAAAAACACTTCATATCCTCCTATGCATTAGTACATATTAGGCGAGATATACTGATGCGATAGCGACGACCACTGACCGCGAGATTGGATTTCACAAATTGCATGATAGTCTTTGCATTCAAGACGTGTTTGTCCTTTGTGTTCAAGTTATTAGGCCATGTATGCAGGCAGCAAGACAGTGCGAACTTCTAGTTATATATTTCTGTATTGTCAAAATCAGACAAAGAAGTACACTCGATGAAAGTTACTATAGAGTTATGGATGCATACTCCAGGGGCGTACCGAACGTGTTGTCGATATCAAAGAAATTTTATATCGCCCATCTTAAATGACGCCATATCGCAGTGCAAAGGGAAAATCTTGACAGGAAGTTCCCTCCGAGTCGTTATATATAATTTAAAAGAACTCTCATAACTTTTATTTATGAAACTGTCTGTGTCATATTTTTTGAGTTTCCCGTCCCAAATCATATGTATGTATAGGCAGTGTTCCATCTAACATCGTGTGAAAGCAGTCGAAACAGATAACAGACGCTCGCGTGCTAGTTTTCTTAGCATATCAAATAATGTTAGGACATACTACATACAAATTTGTTTCAGATTCAAAAGCAAAGATTTGCTTATCCCGTAACAAACAGGTTGGAATTAATACTTGTAAATAAACAACATCTTTTAATAGAAATCCACTGTCCATCTCGTTTTTCGTGTGAAAAATAGCTAATGTTTTAGTTGCTGTGCTTTGTGCTTTTGTTTTCAGTTATCCACAAAATATTTTCTCTTTTATTTTGATTGTTATAGATACTGTCATGTCAACGTCATCTATTACTTTTTTATTTAGAAAACAAATCGTTACACTTGACATCAGAGTTTATTTTTCTAAAATTAAAAGAAGAAAATTAATTGAAATGTCAATCCATATTCCAATTAGATCGACTGTCGCGTAGTTTGTAAAAGTTCTAGATAATAATTATTTATGTTTAAACAGAAGCACTTGTATCGAAAATACGACGTTGAAATGTACATAATATATTATTAGCATCAGCTTTCATTAGTGGACGTATAAACAATCTTTAGACATGAATAGCGTTCCATCAACGTCTCAATTTAATTTTTTCATTTTAGAAATTTTAATTAATTTGCGTCAGTGGACGCGCGCTCGTTTCGTAATGTTTAGAAAATCGAAGTTAAAAACATGGAACGTGAACATTTATAATCGAGATTTCAATGTTTGTATTTTTATGTGTTTGTTCGTACTGTTGGACCGGGCTCTCTCCTACTTAAAGAAATTATAATTTATTTTGGTTTTAATATTTTACACTAATTATGAATAGAAACAAGAGTCTTTTGCAATTAAAAATCAAGTTACCAAAGGAGAGATTTAATGTTACTAAAAGAAACATGCGTCCGATCGGGACGGGAGACTGAAATACACTGCTTTCGCCCCCCCTACACGCGCGGCCACCGGACCATTAACGCACCTGGCTGCCGATATCCCGTGATCTCATAAGCTCGCCTGATCAGGATGATGTTATTAGATTATACGTCGCACAGACTATAAAGCCGATGACAGGTAACCAGAAGCTACAGATGACCACCCAAAGCCCAAGATGGCCACCGAACGCCAACGAATGATTAAATAAGCTGCAGACGAAGTCAACGCAAAGCCCGCGAAGGCCATCGCATGCCGCAGACTGGCCAACGAGAGCCGTTGAGAGACCACCGTTAGGAAGGCTCCAATAGCTCCAAACCCCGCCACCGAAGGGTAAGAAGCCGGTGCAAAGAGGTTTTCGTCGAGACCCCAACCTCCTCGCCGACTCAAATGGTCAAGAGGAAGAAGATCACCAACACTGCTTTGCTGTTTTGGCCGAGTCGAGAGAGTCAGTTCTGGAGAAAACTAGGAAGGAACATGTCCTGGATCATATTTTTTTATTTTTTTGTTATACGCCTTCAACGGATGGTTATATTACTTTTTTCACGTTTAGTGAATGAATGCATTACCATGGAGTTTTGTATACTTCTGATAACGGGGATGAATGTAGAATGCATTTTTGTCTCGGAAAATTTACGCGTTTTAGCAGTATCTGTAATTTAATTGAGCCAAGTCGCGTGGGACATCCTAGTCGAATAAAATATCTCGAATTTGTGCAGTCATTTAAAAAATTTAGAGAAAGCGAGTGCTTCGAACAAACTAGTTTTGCACAAATTCATATTATTCATTCTAGTTTTTAAAAGTTAAGCCGGTAAATAATTATGGCATATTTATAGGATGTATTCGCAATGAACTCATCTACTACATATATCTTCTTTATATACGTAGAATAAAATCCTAAATGGTATGTATTTTATCTACGCATTTAATGTTGTACACACTAATCTTACAAAGTACCAGTCCCATTGAAAGCTTTTTTTACATAAGACTATCCATTTATTGAACACGATTAGAAAGCTTTGTAATAAGATTGTCACGCCGAGATTCATTCTTCAAATAAAGTATTTTTCTTTTTTCTTCTACGACCAAAAGGAGCGCCACTGCAATTTAACTTGAAAAGAAATCACGAAGCAGACCTTGTAGGTGTATATCTAAAGAACGTTTCATCGTTGAATATTTAACGAGGGGTTTATTTTTATTTTTATCAGCGTCTTTTGGTAAACATTAAAGATTTGAATTTTTTTCGATTTGGGTTTAAATATATCTTTGACATTGTTATTTTTTGCCAGCGTGATCTTTTCAGGTTAAAACTGGTCTTTAAATGGACCTCAATTACATTACTTAAATAGGAGGCACTTTAAGAAACCTCTCGGCTAAGTGGAGTTAATTGAGATGCTCCTATGATACTTAAATGCGATTTAAAGGCTAAATTATTACGAAATTGGTAAAACCTAAAAGATTCTGCGGTCAAATATAATAGTTTCTAGTATAAAAATGATAAATATTTTAATGAAAGTTGCCATGCAACGCGTACCGAGAGGTTATATCAGATTGTCGATTCAGATATCTAGACAATGTCCATTCAAAGTAAAGTGAAATAGTCAATCATTCGCAGCACAAGTTTACATGACAATACGACCGATACATCAATCCTAATCGCGCAATCGATATAATCAATTGTCATTCGAAGTCATCAATGATGGACACTCGTGCCGAATGACAATAGCATTATCGTTACGTGGGCCGCGTCCGCGCTGGTCCGGCGGTGCACGGTGAAAGTGTTTTCGCGAAAGTGAAGCCGGAACCGAGCGCGATGACGTCACAGCGATTTGCGCAAGAGCACCGTCAGAAGCGGACATTGCGAAACGTTCTCTCACCGTATTGTTTGGGGGATCACTTTGATGCTTTATTTTAGCACGTACGTTTCTCGATTTGGATCTCTTCGTGTTACGTGTGTGTTACGAAATTCTGATTCAATAGTGCAATTGGAAGGCGTTTTCTAATGTTGATCTAACCGGGTAGAGAATAAGATTGTTTATCAAGTTCCATCTTTAGGTCGTGGTAGCTTAGCGACTAACTCAGCCACGTCTATAATAAAACTACGTTTTAACGGTTTTAAGCGCGGTAAATGATTTGATTTTTATTATTCCGACGTTTCGGCCACTTGTCATTAGACGTGATCACTTTAACAATACTCATTGCAACTTGACATCTTTGTCTTCCGCGATAACTTTGTCAGTCGCGAAAACTTAAGAACATATCACTCACGTCTTATTACAATGAAGTGGATTCGAATTCTGGTCTAAAATGTAGTACCTACTGCTATCTTTAAAAGTCGTAGTAGCTCAGTGGCTAGGGTACCTGAATGTGTTTCATTAATCAGTGATTGATCAGTGGTCCTAGCAGAGCGAAGCTTAAACATTTTTCTAACTTCAAAATATCGTATTGAAATCTGTAAATGAACAATCCTCCTTGGACAAGCGTAGCGAGAGTACCATCTGTTATGTCCAGGTATCATTGTCGTAAAAATGCAGAGCTTAAGCCTAGTAGTGGGTCGGTTATGCGCTGTTATTTATATTGAAATGAAATGAAATTTTATTTAGCAAGCCGAGGAACAATATTATAGGAGTATCAAAAGTTAATTCTTATTTTAAAGTTGTATGCAGAAACCTGATTTGCGCCTGCACGGTCGACTAAAGTATTTCTTTTTGTTGTATGCAATCACTAAAATCTAACTAGGAAGACAATGTGGCACATTGACTACGTTATTCTTTAAAATTCTTTATATGTTAATCTTCTAGGACATCAGTCGCATAATACTCAAAAAATGCCATTGTGTTTTAACGTAAATTTGCAATCCTTCACTTACAAATTCGTATAGTGTTTAATCTTAACGGTCATCGGGGGCCACGCTTGTTACTCTTACACTAGGCCTTAACGATTTTTGGTGAAACTTTATTGCTTTTTGACGATCAGACGTAATCGGGAGTCTACTTTGATACGCTCATCACGTAGTTAATGGTATGAATGTGGAGGTCAGACGTAAACATACTTTTAATTAAAGCTAAGTTCAGAGATATTCAATGGAGAAGGCGTTTAAAATTGTATGTATTGTCCTTTGTATGCTTCATTATACTACGTCTGTGATATCGTTTGTTTTTATTCCCAAACTAAGACACGCGGCATCGCCCTTCTAAGCTACGCTTTTATATCCTATATCTTTGGAACTGCAGTGGTTTATTACCATTACCAAACTTCTTAACCATTCAAAGGTTATCTGGAAGAAATCGCTATACGCAATAAAATCATTTAGAGAATTATTAACTTCTTTTTTTATATACGTAACTAGAGTTTACCCCGCGGCTGCGCCGCGGGTCAACCTCTAGTGCGTATCTCTTGTTTAAAAAGCAAGTGGTACAGGTTACATTGTATTAAATTTGTATATATTTGCCCCCGAAAGATTCACTTCATTTTATATCGCAAACTATACCACCCCCGTCTATATGTAAACTACATAAATGACAAAACTTGACAAAAATGACAAAATAGATAACATGGTCCAAGTGGACCAAGTGGACCCAGTGGACCCAGTGGACGAAATGGACAAAATCACAAAACCTGTCCTAGTTTCCGGGATAAATTTTACATAAATCTATCCCAAAATCTATCCTAGTATCCGAGATGAAAAGTATCCCTTGGCCACCCTCGGTATTCACATTACATATGTACCGAGTATCAGCCAAATCGGTCCAATAGTCTTTCCATAAAAGGATAACAAACAGAGCGACAGATATACTTTTATCCCGGAAACTATCCCATTTTCCGGGATAAAAACTATCCTATGTTCATTCTCGGCATCGAAAATTTATATATACTGAGTTTCAGCCAAATCAGTCCAGTAGTTTTTACGTGAAAACGGAACAGACAGACAGACAGATAGACAGACAGACGGATAGACAGACAGACAGACAGACAGAGTTACTTTCGCATTTATAATATTAATAGGGATTATATAAACAAATAAACATCAAAATATTTGTGAAATTGTATAGATTCATTCCGATAAACATTTGTATTCTAAGGCTTTCATTAATTTATTTATTACTTGGTCCAATAAATTATCCCAATAGCATTAAACCGCATCATTTGTAATGAAAACAAATAGGCATTAATTTGAAAATACTTTGAAATTTCTAAAATAAAGCTGTGGTCAAGAATCCTTTAGACTTGATATATTACTGTATTAGAAAGCGCGTTTGCCGTACAAAGACAATAGTAGCGTTACGAAATGTATCTGTGCACCAAGCGTATAGTGCTAGAGTAGAGTAGACGGAGGGAGGACGTTGGGCGCAGTGCAAGGGCAACATGACGCCCTTGTGACGACGGGGCGCAGTCTGGAGGTCGCGGATGTACCCTTCGTCCGTTCCACGCAACTTTCCCACAACTATCATCGACAACTTTGTTTTTACTAAAATCAAACTCATTATGTCCAACACAATCGTATACAACGGTAACGTCGGTAACTTATCAAAGGGTTGTAGTGCAAGGGCGCACCGCCCTTGTCCCTGCAAAGGGCGAAGTCTGAAGGACACGTTGTATACTTACCTATGTATATAGTCCCTTCGACGCAACTTTTGTATCCCTTACTATTTGCCCGGTCCCGAGACTTAAACCAGATAGTTGGGCGCCCCTGCATAACAACTTGTGTAACAAACTTATAATTTTTTGGAAAGTCAATATTAGGTCGATTAATTCACTTAAGGTCTGCTCTTTACAGTTATTTGCATGAAAGACCCTTTTGGATGTTTACCAGAGTTACACTTAATCTTGTTTAGTCTTCTCTTTGGTTATACTGTTTCGCTAAATACGCTAGAAAGTAAATTAGAGAAAATTTAAAGGTTTTCATAAGATTTTCGTAACTTTTACATAATTATGTATATATAATCAAAACGACGCTTTTGAAGTTTGGGAGCGTGTTTTGATTTATTCTTTAAATAAACTAAAAATTTTCTCTTATCGTTTCAGTGCATATACCTTAGACTGGGTCAATAAAATCGACTGTTTTTTTTAGTATATCGAAAATATTGTTTGGGCTGCCAAAAAAAGATTATTGTTGTGAGACTTTGAATCCTTAATATCAAAAGGTCTATCCTCGCAAACTTAGTTTTTTTTTTTTACTGAGCGGGTTTTAGTCCCAGATCTTCTAAATCATTGATTTAACGTAATTGACTCTGAGACGTTTTTGAAGGAAATTGAATACTCTACAAAAAATCTCACAAAAATTTTCTGTCAGACGAACCGTTTCCTTACAATCGTGCCTTACACATTGATATAATTTTATAATTTGATCTTTCGATTTTGGAATTTTGTAAATCATGTAAAAGTCAGTACTCGGAAAAAACTGCAATTTCCTACAGGAAATCGCTTCAACTTTAACCTTGAATAACTTTTGAAGGAGTCAGTTTATCAACAAATGGTAACACTTTTATGTAGAGCATTTCATTTCCCATAAGAATATATATAGATTTTTTTCCGGGTACTGACATTTACATGAATTCCAAAATTCCCAAATCGAAAGATCAAATTGTAAAACTATACCAATGTTTAAGGCATGATTGTTAGGAGACGGTTTATCTGATGGAAAAATTTAATTAGACCTTTTTTGTAGAGCATTCAATTTCCTTCAAAAAATGTCTCAGAGTCAATTTCGTTAAGTCAATGATTTGGAAGTTCTGAGACAAAAACCCGCTCAGTAAAAAAAATGTAAATTGGCGATAATAGATCTCTTTATATCAATATTAAGGATTCAAATTCTCACAATAATCTTTTTTTGGCATCCCAAATAATACTTTCGATATATAAAAAAAAAATCGATTTTTTTGGCGCAGTATAAATTATATCTATTATGTTGTGAGACGGTAGTCATAATTAGATTTGTGGTGTGACAGAAGATGTATGTCAGAATAGAGGAGTGTGGAAAGAAAAGACATATTGTGCCGACCCCAATTAATTGGGATATGGTGAAAGAAAAGAGAGAGTCATAATTCGATTATTACCCCATATAAAGTAATTAATTAGTTTGTTAATTAAATTTAATCAAAATACCACAAATTACGTTTTGATCTTTATGTAAAGTAAACAATCTAATACAACTATGAATATGAAATCAAATTTAAGTCCTGTGAATGCGATTGCCAAAAGTGGTAGAAAAGACAGTATTGTAATGCAATTATTGAATTAAGTACGTGCTGTCTGTATACGTTAAAATATAGTTTGATTCAGAGAAAATCTCAATGAATACGAAATTTTAATAATATATAATATAATACGTATGTTTTAAAATTAAATCGTACAAAAACCTTTATAAGCGCGGTAAATTGTTTTCTGCCGTCCTATTGTTATGTCATGAGAGTCATGACACGTGAAATTAAACTCGCTGACACAAACAACTCGTCTATTGAAAGCGGCTAAGATAAATTCAAAGATATTCCCGGACTAACTACCAGTTACGTTTTTAATGGCATCTCAAAAGATCTGCACCGCAATTCACTTATTTACGTCCTATTGGAGTACAAATGGACCTGCGTAGATAGTTCTTACTTAACATTGGCAATTCATAGGAGGCTCAATTCACCATGTTTTATGGCGTCGTAAAGTTAACTCGTGCCGAGAAAACCTATAAATTACTATGAACTTACTATTTCTTTGTCCGACTTATTCATTACGTGATTAATTTTCACTTTAGATTATTGAAATGACATCAGAGTGTTGCACTAATCCTCTTAGATGTCAACTTTACAATTGAAAATTTCTAATAAGTAGATAAAGTGAAAAGATCACTTTATCTATTTAAATTGCTAATAGAAATGAAAATGATAGCTAACGCGACCCTTTCGAAATGAAACTCGAAGGATATTTTAATAGGCAATCGGTTTCGAAGTAAAAGTGCTGTCGCTTTAAATCGTACCACTTTTATAATCACGTGTGCATTTAAGTGTTTCACAATCGAAAACTCGTAATATATCCAGAATGACTAATGAGAGTCGAACACTGAACATGCGGTTTTGTGAGAGATACAACGTCGAGACGGCGGATAAATAGTTAGTGAAAGTGCTGCTTTGAGCGGCGCCAATCAAATTCGCGTTAACCCCTCGATCCAGCGCAGACGCATCGACGCAGTGATATTCTTTTTCTATTATTTTATGCAGCTAACGATACTTTTAATGCTCGCACACAACTCGTTTGTGCATGCTTGCACACTCTAAAGGTCAACTATCGTGACATTTGAATAAACGAAATACAGAAAACTTGGTTATTCTGTATTGCGACAAAGTATTTTTTGAGGCCAGACCATCAAGTTTCGACAATTCTGTGCAATAATCTTTGTCAATGTTTGAGCTCTTATACCTATTAGATAATTCCAAAATAAATAATAAAAACTTTCTAAAGCTCGTACAAGTAGGTTCTAATTGGTCGTGTAAAGATAGTTTCGTATTGGTACCATACAAATGATGCGTGAAGTGTGACCCGTGTGGGGGCCCGATTGAAAAGGCAATTTACACGTGGATGATTAGCGTAAACAATGGGCAGTTATCGAGCGAGCGGGTCGGCCACTTGCGCCGGCGCCTGTTGCAGAAAACGGAAACGTAATTACGCAAACATTCACCGGAAGGCGGCGTGGGCCGACTAGAACTGTTACGTCAAAGCATGTGATTGACATAAATGCGTCGGGGAGGTCTATTGATGCTAAAGTTTCTCTAACATTATAAGGCGTAAACACAATTTTAATCATTACAAATTCTACATTACTAAGGTAACGTGGGTTAAAACGTGTAGTATTAAAACGAGTAGAAAAAAGTAGTTTTAAAGAGGTTTGGACATTTAGAGTGAATAGATAAGAGGAGACTGCCAGTACATTGGTATGACAACAATTTGGATGCTAGGGCTGATGTCGGTAGACCGCGACGTGCTTACCATGTTCAGATTGTGAAGAAAGGTTAAGTACAGAGTACTTTAAAGTGTAAGAATAAGCCTGAATGGCGCTCTGCTGTTCGTGCCTACCCTGCAAGGGAACTTGCGTGAAGTTATGTATGTATGTATGTACTTTAAAGGAACGTGCATCTACGAATAGATTAATTAAAGTTGATGAAGCGCAAAGATTGGGCCAAAATCATAGCTTTAGATTCATTGTATTAAATTACTATAGAAAAATATTGTTCAAGTGTATGTAAATTTTACGCTTAAGGCGTTATTATGAACATTTTGTTCAAAATTAAAAGCAATAATTAAAATGGTCGTATTACTAATAGTTTTGAACGAATAGTTAGATTTAACTACTAAAATATTTTGTAATGTGTCTACTGCCTAAATTTGATAATTCATCATTATTTTTGTTGCCATGGACATTAAAAGCGCAGCTCTTAAAATACCGTTGTAAGCTTTCATGCTTTGGTATATTTTATGTATAAAAATAAACCTATATAACCATTCAATACATTCTCAAGAAGTGGTCATAGACATTAATGATTTCCTGTCTAACAATATGGGATTGCTGACGGATACTCTAATTAAAATAATTACGACCTGTTAACAGTTTTTTTTTTGTTGTTTTATGTCATTAAAATCACAAAAATTAATGACTTAGATACGATGATTATAATTTGTTCAGATAAATTACCTATGCTAATGACTTTAGATAATTAAGACGTAATGATACATAAATAGGCAAATTGAGCCGATTATTTATTTATTATCAAAACTAGTCAAGGATCTTGTAATTACTGCAGATTTAATAATATATTCACAAATTACTTTTCAATTACAAATAGGTAACATATATGCGTGAATTGGTTCCCTCCGTTGTTATGTCTTCACAGAATTGTTCCCTAATATACTAGGGTATAGACATTTGCATGCGGGTAAACTATCCGTTACCCTAAAATGGGAAGGCGCGAGCCCAACAGTGAAACGTTTGTAGGCATAAGGGATCGACGGTTTGATTGACAACAAGTATTCTTTCAAAAATGTGCGGTGTTCTTTATTATATTTTAAAAGGTTCTTTTAGGTAAATAACTTAACAAAATACAGCTACGTATTTTAGTGAATGCCTGGTGCCTGTCGTTCTGTGAATCTTTTTCTAAAATTGAACAAGCAATCCCTTTTTAGAAATATACTGAATATACATTTAAGACATGCAAAAGTGGATGGATGCAGTAGTCGTGGAAGGCCACGACACACCTTCCATGATCAAATTGATCGTGTACTACCAGAAGGTGATGTCAGGAGCCTTAAGAACAGACGAGCGTGCATGACAAGAGTTATGAATGTCAAAGAAGCAAGTGAGGTGTGTAAGAATAAGCTTAAATGGCGCTCTATTGTTCGTGCCTACCTCGCAAGGGAACTGGCGTGAAGTTACGTATGTATATATGTACATTTAAAACTAATAAAACACACAATTATTCACAAACTATCACACGGGAATCGAAAGTAAAGTCAATAATCATTTAAAATATATACTGAGCTGTCAATTTTTACTTGTTTATGGCAACGCGCAATAACATCGACAGATAAAAATCGAAAGGAGAGAGAAACGGAAAGTGGAATCTGTTAATGGCGATAATTAACTGACAAACACTTACATACGTTTTGCGACTTTCGAATATAATCTTCGATAATGTTATTTCTCCAAACCGTCACGGTTATATGATGTTAATATTAGCGTCATTAAGACATTTGACATAAAATATGAATTTTCGAATACAAATATGTGGTTGGTAAATAGTTTGAAAAGGTGAAATAACGCGTAAAAGGTTTTATGGCATAAACAATTCGTTTAGCGTGTGAGTTCAATGTCATTGTAAGTGAAAACTGTAGTTGGGCATTTGTATGCTCTCTTTGTGACTTTATTTACAACTGAATCCAAGAAATTGATTAAGTCGCATTTATATTAAGTCTCCGGCATTGTTTTCAAGTTATTTTGAATTCTATTTCGCTTCTGTTTACTGTCAAGTTGTTTCATTTTTTTACTTATGATTTTTTCTTTCAAATTTTATGCCTTGGTAACAAAGACGTCTAAAGTTTTTTTTTTGTAATTTTACAACACACCTCTGTCTAATAGTGTTTTGACGCAGTTATACGTATAGGTTGTCGAAATTAAATAATCTGCAACAGATGGTAAAATTGTAAGGACTCTTAGATATATTATATTATACTTGCTGTTTCTTTAAATATATTTGTTATTTTATGACGATATAACATTAATAAATGGACCGTTATTCACTTTAAACTTTATTTTACGACTATTGAAGAACGCGTTATATTAAAAGTTTGCTTCGGTTTTGATCGCTTATGTGATGTTCCTCTGGCTGATAAAACTTTGCAACTTAAACATAATAAAAAGCATAAAAATGTTTACGTCTTAAGTTAGATAAATAAATATCTGACACAAATGAGAAATTGATCGAAAACTATAATCTTAACAACTTATTCCACCTCTTTACTTGATTTACAGTATTAATTCCTCGATATCTTATTTATTATCAAATATCACCCTTTTCTTGGTATTAAAATATAGTCCGATACCTTCCTGCAATCTATCAATGTTTAGCTATCAGTTGTGATCTGATATACAATTCCAAATCACAGTTTATGACGCAGTAAAACTTGTGAATGCCGATACATACATGTCTCTTCATTTTAAGTGCGTTGAACGAACTTTGTATTCAATTTGTATCGATAAGCTTTAAAGTCAACGAATAGGCCAATAGGATGGAACGATATACTGCTTGGGCGCGAGCCAAAGTATTAGAATAGGACAAGGTTAGCGAAGTTAATGCTACGCTGGCATTAAAATGGACGATAACTTGGGATCGTTTCGAAGAGGGTCTTATTTTAATGGTCGATGTATAGTTTGTTATAGTTAATTCTAAGTCTAACTGAAGTGTTCTTACTGCAGTTACAGTACTGTACTAAACGAACTATATTGCGTTGTGTGCAGACGATGTAAGTTATACGACAACAACATTAATAAGAATAATATAAAAATACCCGCAGGGGGGCTTTGTGGCGAAGCCTTAGTGGCTTTGGCCTTGTGGCAAGGCCCCCGCCTCCGTGCTTGCCTTAACCGGCCGGCACGGAGTGGAGATCGCTAGAGCTTAAGACTCAAGAAGCTCCAGGGGTGGAAGTGATAAATGGTAGCACGTCAGAAGTAGCTTTGGTGAACCTGCAGCCCACCTCTCTACACCCCTTAGCCACTCACACCCATGTTGCCCCTGTCTACTATGGCATTTTTTGGGGCCCATGCAGGGAGTGGCGAGTCACCGTCTGCCCATTTTTCCATGTTCCCTGAACATTGCGACGGGCAGACGCCATAGTCCCCATATTCCCAGACCCCTAGTACCACTTGCAGTTCACCCCAATAGCCCGATCCTTTTTGTCCGCCTTTCCAACAATAGTCCTACACTGGCCGGGGCTTGTCCTTGGGTGCATTGTTATATGGTGTAGACGGGGATAATCGCCGGTCAGTGTCACGCCACATTTACATTAAATTTGTCAAAGGGCCTCTACGTGTTGGCCTTTCCATGGCCCCACGCAAGCCCTCCAAATGTCCGGGCCATTTTTATGGCCCGTGTTCTTGAAAGATATAAAAATACCTAAAGTATAGACTTCGGCCTAAGTTTTAGCTCTATCTGTATATACTTAAGGAAGATATTCTTTTATACGTAGATCAAAGGAAATTTTGCGTAACAGTACATTGAATTTTGAACATTATGCTAGTTATTTATGGATTATTATACGAATAAGGTTCAAAATACCTAAGAATAAAGACGTCTAGACGTCATAATTATGTTCGCCTGTATATTCTCTGAAGTTTCACTTTTACTGCGTGTGAACTGCGCGCACAATTATATATATATATATATATATATATATATATATATATATATATATATATATATCAGAATATTTTATACTTTGTTGTACTACAATATTATAAACTAATACAATAAAGAAAACTTAGTCATACCTATATTGTATTTTACCTATAATCCCTTAAGACTATAAGTATACCTAATACTGAACGTAAGTCACCGTCTTCTATAGGCAAGGTGCCCAGAAGGCTGTCTATATTATCTCGCTGGATTGCCACACCGATCCGCTGTCCGAAGTAGGCACCAGCCCTCTGATCAACCGATGAGTCGTTATCATGTTTTAAATATACAACTTCAGCATTTAAAATTTGGCATATTTTTTATCGTTTCATAAAAAAATCAACCAGCCAGACGGTTTGTATTGATTATATTGATAAACTATAACTATTTCCATTTCTTTATTTTCTCGATGATAGTTCTGATTTGATAGTTGTAGTGTTGTGACCAAATAAGTAATGATATCGATCGCATATATTTATTATATTTTGAACAAAGACAAATACAACAAAAATATTCAAATATTTTTTTTCAAGCCGGGAACACTCAATGGCCCACCGCCATTTTGTGTTTGTTTTAATCTGTCACTCGCAACAAGACGGTCGTGCTATATAGTCACTACATTTCTGTTCGCGGAGTTTTTTCACATTATCCATACGTTACGTTGTGTATTTTGTGTTCCTCCGTGTTGATTGCTGCCCAGCTGTCAAATATCAAAATGCCTAAAGTATCCGTTCTGAAAAGGCAGGCGAGAGAAGTGGCGATCAAGGTTCGTAATTACTTTGAAGCAGAGTATCAAAATGGTGGCCCGCTATTACCACTGTCGCAATTGCGAGAGCGTGTTGCGGCCGAATTAGGAATTAGTGGACCTACTGTTTCAAAAATTACTACTGACGCTTACGGTACAAGCGGCATGCAGGAAAATAAGCTTCGTATGCCAAAGAAAAAACGCCAACCATGTCGTGTGATATCGGTTGACAACTTCGACGCTGACGCTATTCGTCGTCATATATATGACTATTGCGCAAAGTAATTCCAACACTTAAAAAACTTGTTGTTTCTTTACGTGAATGTGGTTTGTTCCATGGCCGAAAATCGTCATTAAGCTTGGTTTTGAAAGAAATTGGATTTCTTATAAAAAATCTGACAAACGTAAAATATTGATGGAGCGTCACGACGTTGCTATGGCTCGCTGCGAATTTTTGATCGAAGCCAAAAAGATATCAGATTGGTCAAATGTTATTTTCACTGACGAGACTTGGTTAAATGCAAACCACACAGTATCTAAGAACTGACGACACCGCCGCTTCCACTAGTTCAGTGCCAATGGGAAAAGGTGAACGCCTTATCATATGCCATGCAGGGTCTACGAAAGGATTCGTGTCAGATGCTTTACTGGCCTTTAAATCCAAGAAAACAGTGGACTACCACGAAGAAATGAACGCGGAGATTTACGAAGGATGGTTTAAAGAAATGGTGCAATCTTTGTTAGAACCGTCGATAATTATTATGGACAACGCTACATATCACTCCAGACAAATTGATAAAATGCCGACGCAGGCCAATAAAAAACGAGATAATTGACTGGCTCCAACGTCATGGCGAAAATGTGGATAATGCTTTATTAAAAGTACAATTAGTGAATATTTTAAAATCGAAAAAAAGCCTCCCTGAAAGATATATTACCGACGAAATTGCTGCCGAATGTGGTCATTGGGTTCTTCGACTTCCGCCGTATTGCCATTGCCAGTACAATGCTATAGAACTAATATGGGCACAAATCAAAGGACATGCCGCTCGAAACAATACCCATCCCCCTTTTACGGCAAACAAGATGTTAGATTTATTAAAAAATGCATGTGCGGAAGTAACCGCCGAACACTGGGAAAAATTGTAAGAAGAACCCAAAACATAATAGCGTTGGATTGGGAAATTTATGTGGCATTCGATAATATAGAAGGACAGGAACTTATAATAAATGTTGGGGAGAGCCCATCGAGTGACAATGACGATTCATCAGATTTTGATTAAAACAAATAAATAAAGAATCAACATAATATAATTACATCTTGTAATGAAATGTAATATTAGTTAATAAATTTGTACAAAATTATCCCGCAATAGTTTACTTTCTTACACTTTGTAACAAAATATCGGGTCTGTTATCGTGTTACGTTTATCGATAGGTCCATCCCTATCAGTTTCTCCGACTCTGCTATGACCTTGTACGTGCGTAAGCGTCATATTTTTGTTAAATAATGTATACATAATGTAAAAAAGACGCTCGTTAAAGTTTCCACAGGAGCTGTCATCGAGAAAATAAAGAAATGGAAATAGTATAATTGCTTTTAAAAAACTACTGTCTTACATTGGTTGAAATAATACTATTTAGTGTCAACAAAGATCTGAGTTATTTTTTATTTCCATCCAGGTATAAACTAATTAATTTTATATTTAATAAGGGAGTAGAGCTATTAGATATAAAATTAAAACCCACAAATTTTCTTATACGAACTTGAAATTATACTTTGTGATAAATTGGCAAAAGAATTATATTTTACGAAATAGTAATAAAGATGTGAGTATTTCTGGTACAATGTCAGAATTAATCCTTCAGATATTATAGGAGCTGTCACAAATAGCTTACTCAAGACCTGTTAACACGTAACCATAATGATTATGACTGCAACCATTGCCTGACCAACTTGACTGGGCCGGCACAGACATGGTTACACTTTATAACTTTCCCTTTAAAACTATATAATCATGCTCTCATAACAGACGTAACACGTAATAACAGCCGACGCGGCACACTCTAACGCATCCCACGAGAGCGAGAGTGGATGGCAGAATTGATTTCGTCTTAACACGCGA
This sequence comes from Dendrolimus kikuchii, assembly GCA_019925095.2. Classification (NCBI taxonomy): domain Eukaryota; kingdom Metazoa; phylum Arthropoda; class Insecta; order Lepidoptera; family Lasiocampidae; genus Dendrolimus; species Dendrolimus kikuchii. Next base: position 19,186,299 of record CM034397.1, read on the forward strand.
CGGCAAGGGTCATTGAATTCAAGCAACGCTTTCTCTGCAGAAACATTGCAGTGCTCCGTTACCATTTACATGTAGACGTCGAGAACCAAAGCAATAGAGGAGCGGACAGACAAATTAAATGGAGTACTTTTTATAAATTTCCAAAATCTCGCAGCCTCATAGATTTTGTTCGAGAGTACGTACTTATGACGTCAGCAGTAGGTATAAGTAAAAGTACATAAGGGGATCTTTGAAAGTTGCACCCATAACTGAAAAATTGAGAGGAAGAAGATTAAGGTGGTATGGGCATATAATGAGGGACGAAAGTCACGTGACAAAAAGAATGTTAATCTACAAGATGGATGGATGGGTACAAATCTAAAGGTAAACTAAAAAAGAGATGGATGGATTGTGTGAAGGATGATATGATGATTTGTGGTGTGACAGAAATGTATGTCAGAATAGAAGGAAAAGATATATTAAGCCGACCCCAAATAATTGTGATATGGTGAAAGAAAAGAGAGAGTAGAGGTATAAATAAAAGGAGTCAAATAGCGCATTAATAATTTTTTGAAAAGTAATTAAAATTATTTCTATCATTATATTTTCAAAGTTAGATGATAGGTGTTGGTTTTATATTAATACTTGTAATGTGTATGATGTTTCCGCATCCCTATTTAGGCAAATCTGTAGCTTTAATAACAATATGAGAAGGAAAAAGTTATTAAAATCGCAGACAAAGTTGATAACGAATGATATTTTCGTGCAAATGATCAGTATAGTATAGCTGTGGTGGCTTAGTGGTTAACGTATTTGAGTTATGCGTACTAAATTCGCTTCTAAAGTGAAGCGGGTGCTAGTCTTAACCAGAAGCATGCACCTTTTAGACAGTTTTGTATATTATATACCATGTGCTGACTATGACAAAAAACATCAAACTCGTCAAATAGACTTGGACAAACGTGGTAGAATAATGTCCTTTATCCTAAAAATAGAGAGGCTCCAGCCCAAGGGAAGTTCATAGTCTGTTATTTATTATACAATAGATCAATATAATACCAAAATATTTATTTGCATATCATATAATTATACAGAATTTCATATACATGTGAGCACCAAATGTTACTGCGTTTGAAAAATTAAACCTATTTTGCTTTAATTTAAAAAAAAACTAGTGTCCAAACATATCAGACAAAGGCACAGAGAAGGCATATCGTTTTATGAAGATTTATAAAGCTCTTTAGATAATCTTGCTAAGCCATGTCAACGGAAACGCCTTTTAAGTCTATGTACGTAGAAACTATTGACGAATAGCTTCCGATGCGGCAAATATGCTTTCAAACGTTCACTGATCTATCGTAAAGGAGACGTCGACACCGAGACATTGCAATGGATAAGCTGTAGTAATTTGTCTGCTTTTACAAAGTACTTAATGATACTGTAGCTTTAATATAATCGCTTCAATTTAAAACTTTTTCCTCTGTTATATTATCGTACAACATGTGGATATTTGGATGATAAAGTTAGAAATGGTGTCGCATAACCAAAAGATAAAATTTCCTTGGAATAATTTAATTAGTATAACAGCACTTAATAACCAGATTATTTAGAAATACTGTTAACGACGGCCTCCTTAATGTTTATTATTTGTAATGTTTTTAAATTAAGACACTATCGGTTGCTAAGTTGCAATGATCAACAACGTGTGTAAGAAAAAATAGCCTCGATTAAAGTGCATTTCGCAATCACAGAACGTTTTCTGGTATTTATATATCTATAACTGCAGTCCGCTGAGCCTTATTTAAATACATTCTAATTAATGCAGTAATTCAAGAAAAATAATAATATTGGAAATACCTTTTTAATCGTTGTTGCGTTTTGTTCAATAATTATTATTGACGGCCCAACAAAATAGATAAATTAATTCATGCTATTATATAAGTCACAGCAGGAAAGCTTTAGCTCCTTTCCCTTCTTATATACGAGACACTATAAATTCTTTCAAAGCCGCAGTCCTCGTGTAATGTACACGTGTACAGCACATCTGTATTCAAATTGCGATTTATATGTCAGGCTGCGGTGTAAATACTTTATTTGTCTGCGACATGAATCCAGCAGTTTTTCGTCTAGGGATGCTATAATGTTTATGCTATATTTACCACTTGAGGAAAATTTCAGAGAATATTCATAGCCTTAATCTATTTCTCTCCGTGGAATATTTGTATATTTTTATCTAAGATGATCTGTGTCGTAAATTACCTTGTCTATACTAGATTTCCTGTTATTTCCTCTTTTTTTATATAATATCGTCATGTTTTGTTTTTTACATTACAATATTTATTGTTATTTAACGCAAGAAGATATAAAACTCTCCGATATCTACAAATCAACTATCTATATTAATCTACGATTCATTAACGTTATAATAATAATATTTATTTAATCCAGACTACGTCATAATAAATTAGAAAATTACATTATTGCTATTATAATATTAAGATAAGATCATGTCACGATCTAGTTTCGACCAACGTTCTATTAATGGTCAATTATCTTGAAGCATAGCAGCAACTAGTGTTTTGGGAGTTACGAGATCTTTCTCTTGTGTTCGATACTCTTTGTCGTATTAGTGCAGCCACAAAACCGGGGAGTCTTGTTTCTGTGAACATCTCTGAAGCGCTACAGAATTTAGGTAACCATAACATTATACGTAGGCTATACCCAAAGGTTTCGATCCCCTTATCCCGGCTTATAGTTTAACAAACAACAGCCCTGAAAAGTTCGCCGGTGGGCTAGTTGCCGGTGGGTTCTTACGCTTCAAAAGCCGCTAATCCATTGTTATATTGGAGTTTATTACCAACAACGCTATCTTTATACGATGTTATCGCGCCCATATCTCTAATGGAATCTTCCAATTTACGCAGAACATTAGGAATTGTATTATGATACGATTACTATCGATGTTATAAGTAGCCCCGAATTATTATTTGTCAACTGATATCTATTGTAGTAGTCAATTACAGTTCACTTTTCGATCACGTGTCCTATAATGCTTAAAAACACGGGTATCTTCCTTTAGCTATAATGCTCTCTTTCTTGCTCCTCGTCTTTATTTTGGAAGTGGCACATATCTTTGCTGAATTTTCTACGTCCTCTATCATACCGCAAATGTTCATGTCATTTTCACACCACCATCAGAATACCATCTTAGGCTTACAAGTTAAACGCTAGCTTAATGTGATTCTTAATGTATATTATATTACAATAGTTTGTGTATATTATATTACATTTTGTTTTTGTGAACTAGATAATTTTTAAGGTTTTTTTAAAATTACTATTTGCATGCCTGAAAGGGCAAAAACATATAAATTAACATATTGTCATGCTTTTATTTTTATTATTTTATTTAGCGTATTTTGCGGCATGAGTTGTGGAGAGTTAAAAATGAAAAATTATATTTATATAATTTTAGTAAAGAGCAAAAAGGTGTATTGTAAAAGAGTTATTTCCGATTCGACCCATGACGTCTTAACTCACGAATATATTTTTATCAAATGAACCCATTTCGATTCTCGTTTTGAATCCACGACAATGTTTTAATTTTTCATTCCCGAATCAACCCATTTTAAAACTAGCATAGAGAAACAGATTTTGTGTACGGTCTTACTAAAAGTCACAGTTAAAAAATCCTAAAACAGATATTACTTATTTATGCGGTACTTTTTATCCCGCGAATCCCGCGGAAATTTTCCTGGTTTTAGTGTTTAAAGTGACTATGTTCAAAACATTTTTAGAATCCGATGCGATTTTTTCATTGATGGATAGCACATTCTCTGTAAAAAAATCTCTGCTAGTTTAAAGTTCTTAGGGCGCATAAAAAATTTCTTATCCTACACAATTTGCACTAAATCGATAGCTTTCTACTTCTAATTATTTTTAAAATGCTCGATACTTGGTGTCATTGTAATGCCGCGGGAATTTTCTCGGAATTTGTTCACAGTGGTAAGTAAGCATAAAACTTAGCTGAATCCGTTACGACTTATACTAAAACGGAAATTTATGTTCTTTTTTAAATGCTGCGGTATGTATCACGGGAATCCCATGGGATTTTTTTCAGGAGTGATTTAAATTAGTGAGGTTGCATAAAAATGAGCTAATTTCGATACGATTTCATTAGAACGATAGTTTGTTTTTTTTATTCAAATAATGCGGTACTTAATATTCCGGGAATATTGTAGGAATTTTTGCGGGAGTGGTTTGAAGTGATTATTATTCATTAAAATTATCTGATTCGTATCTTATGGATACTAAAATAATAGTTTACGCTCTTTTCGAAATGCTTCGGTAGTTTATGTCCCGGGAATCCAGTGAGAATCTTCCCGGGAGTTATTAAAGTGGTTAGGGTGCATAAAAATTGGCTAATTTCGATGCGATTTTTACGAATGACAGTTTAGGTTCTTTTTTAAAATGCTTTAGTAGTACATCATATCCTTAGAATCCTAGATTATTTTTCTAAAAATCGATCACACGGCTAAAAATAGCATGAAAATTGTGATACTCCTATTACGGAATAGATTGGTACTTCATAACATAAGAAATCCTTTTATTATATTTCCCAAGATACCCTAACTTTGAAACCACGGTATTTTAGGTTAGCTTGCTATGAAAGTTTCTATTTTTGTTACAATCTTTATCAGAAACTTTAGTAGAACACTTGTAGTTATTTATAACTTTAGTAAAATTACTTACCACGGACTTTTGGAGGAATTTCCTGGATTCATGTATTTTCGCACTAAAAAATCCATTACTATGCTGGAAATAACCTTTGATTTTAAATATTGCCAAAGTACTGTAATTTTTGTTACCTGTTCAATGTGGACGAAGTCGCGAGCAAATGCTAATGAAATTTATAAAATATTAAACAGTTTCATTTTTATGCTATCCATACTAGATTGCCATTGTTTTTTCTTTGGCTTGAATTGGGAATAACATTTAGGTTGAGATAGGAAAACTTACTAAAAATAAGTCGTGGGTTGAGTTAGGAATAGAAATGGGGTGATTTGGGATTTTTTTATGTTAGTTGAGTTATCGTGGGTTGAATCGGGAACAACACTTTTAAAATAGTAGCGTATTTTGTACCTTACAACTATGTACGCAAGCATACGACATGTGACGGCCTTAAATTAATATTTTAACGGGACGTCCATCCTTCCATGTAGATGGCATTTGTGACACGCTCAAAATATGACTTGGATAGAATCAAAAAATAAACGATGTTGTTATATTTTTAAGTAGCTGTCCCGGCAGACGTTGTCCTGCCCTGAAAATATAAAAATCTAGGCGTCGATTCTAGTGCCTCCTACCAGTTCCAATTGTGAATCTAAACCATCCGGGGATCCACTCAAACATATCAAAATCGGTGCCGATTAGGAAGATCCTAGAACCCGATTCCAGCGCCACCTACCGGTTCTAATTGTAAATCTAAACCATCCGGGGACCCAAATACACACAAAAAGTTTAATTAAAATCGGAAAAGTCGTTCTCAAGTTATGTGCGTACATACATTTCTACGATTCATTTTTATATATAAGAAGATATACATTTTCTTTCCAATACTATCTACCACTAACACATGTATTGCTTTACTTAATTTAAGAATGTTTAATCAGTAATACCCAATAATAATTTATTAGGTGTCTACATTAACGTTACGTATCTCTTTCTCATATTAAATTCAATAAAACTAATTTGTGCAGCTAATATAGTGTTGCTTGAAAAGGATTTTCTCATCGATTGTTCAAATTTTGATGTATTATTTCGTAGCTGTGTTTCGTGGTTAATTAGCGTTAAATTTCGATTACTTTATACATGTTGTCACTCGCCATTGACCTTCTATGCTCTTTTACATCTGCCCTCGCACCTTTAACGCAGGTGAAATAGCTATAGGCAGCTATTAAAATATAATCTATAGCAATAACCGACTTATATCTCATTTGCTAAATAAGTCAACCTTGTAGTTTCTGCGATAAGCCTATTTAAACATACATCTCTATGAATTTATTACATGAGTAAATTTAAATTGTGTGTTTTGTTATATGTGTTGCTTTATTTAATAGATATTTACAATACTTTATTACATTCATTTTATCTGGCTCTCCTATTTTAAATATTATATAGATTGCAAATTAAACTAATCCGCTTATTGGAGATTATTAAAGAAAAGGTTATTAAAGCTAATCCTGGTATAATCTAAAGTCCAGAAAGATTTTATAGTTCATTTTACTAAGCCCAACAAATGCATCAAGTTAAAGTGGTTTATCTATTCCAGGAACACTTAAGAAGACATTAAGCTGTTCTTATCTTAATAGGAATCAAATCGTCAGCAGGGGCATTATATTATCTTAATTAGTACACAGAAATTCTTGTTATGATCGATTACGCTATCTCTCCTCAAAATGTTTGTCTTTAAAATCAATGATAATAATAACAATAAAGTAAAAAACATGTTAATTTCAAATTACACAACTATGCTTTTGACAAGTAAAACTATCGCAACTTATAGTAGCTGATAGTGTCTTGGACAAACAGGATTTCCAAACGCATGATAGTATTGATAAAACAAAAAAAAAAACGAGGAATTCAGAACCTCCTTTTTAAGAAGTCGGTTTAACATAATTTTTAAGCATGATGATTTTGCTATTATTTGATCATTGAAATTCAGTTCTGCAGAAGAGTTCTCAATTAAGTGGTATGTAGTAATATGTAATGGGGAGGAACGAAGATCATGCATTGTGTAAAATGTCACACTGAAAAATTGATGTAAAGTTATGAAGAGTAAACGTAGCTCAAACATGAGTAGGTTTTGTGAAAGAGATGATACGGGGATTTGACACGTAAAAGATGAATTTTGGAAGAATAGAATAGCGTTGACGAAATTGTGAAAAAGTAGGGAATTACAAATAGAAGGCGTTTTAATTAGGATTTCTTATAAAAACTAAAACAATGGAATTTAATAGCAAGCTATATGAATTTAAAAATGCACAAGATCACAAACTCTTTTACTGTAAATCTGATTCAATCATGATCTTCTAAAATGTTAGGACCCTATCTACCATTTATTTTGTTACTCTGACTAATGAAAGTCTGATAGCGTTTACAGCTGAAAGCAAATGAAGTAAGAGAAAGCTAATCGATGTGCAAACCGCAAAAGGTATTTGTACATCGATGTTCAATATTAGAAACTTCATATCCTTTCGCTGCGGCCCTGTAATATCGTCATATTGTTTACAATAACCTATCAAGATACGATCCGCCCCCAACTTTCGTTTGGTTACCCGATGAAAGTTCGGCGTCGTAACAATATGAATATGCTAATTGGTTGTATGTATTGGTATATCTATGTATGCTTTATGTAGGTATATCTTATGTGTATAGTGAGTAACGTGGTTAGCGATAGAAGCGTCGAACTACTTCATTGTAGTTTTGTTTTTTTTTTATATTTTTATTTATGTTTGCGTATAGGCAAACTGGCAGACGGCTCCACGGTTTGCTTCGCGTGGGGCCATGGGAAGGCTAACACGTACAGGCCCCTTGACAAAAATGTAAATGTAGCGCGACACTGACCGGCGATTATCCCTGTCTACATCATATAAAAATGCACCCATAGACAAGCCCCTGCCCGTGTAGGACTATAGGTGTAGGAAATGAGAACAAAGGATACCAAGCTATTCGGATGAACTGTTAGTTAAACTAGGGACCTGGGCTGTGGGGACTATAGATACTGCCTATTGCAATGTTCGGGGAACATGGAAAAAGGGGCAGACGATGACTCGACACTATTTGGGAACTAAAAATGCCTTACAATTGGCGAGGGGCAACATTGATGTGAGTGGCTAAGGATTGTGGAGAGGTGGGCTGCAGGTTTACTAAAGCTACTTCCGACTTTAGGCCATTTATCACTTCTACCCTTGGAGCTTTGAGTCTTAGCTCTAGCGATGTTCACTCCGTGCTGGCTGGCTCAGGCAAGCATGGAGGCGGGCCTTGCTCTGGCCCTCCGGAATCGTGTACGAGGTGTCGCTACTCAGCTGTGGATGGCTACCACGCCTGGTCTAAAGCATGCCGCCATAACAACCTTGAGTTGTGTTCCTGCATTAGTGGCCAGGCTTCAGTCTCCCTTTAGAGAGCAGCAGCGCATTTGTAGCACCTTTGTGTTGCAAATGTCCATATGGGATGGTAACCGCTTTCCATCGGGTGGCCTGTCTGCTTATCTACGTAACTCATGCATAAAAAAACTTAAGTATACAGTCTATCACAGGGAAATATAATTTGCTTACTTTAAAAAACTAGATCATAAAACCAGGGTAGTAAACTTAGTATTCGTGTATGTATAGATTTCTTATTCATAATGTATACCTATACGTTTCATATTGATAAATTTTTATATCCTACATCTCACGAGGAATAGGTAGGTGCGTGAGCATCAAGAACCGTTTTACATGTTGTGCGTATATAGGGGCTTAATATACTATGTGGAATTCTAGAGCAGGCAGCAAAATTTAAAAACTAGGAGTCGTGAGCAATTTATTTTGTTTCTAATTTTTTTACAAGAATATCAAATCTAGTAAATTATTTAAATATTCATTCATTTATAAATTTGAATATTCATGAACACTTGGTATTGGCTAACGACAAAAACAGTACAGAGATGTTTGAAAAAAATATGGTGATTGAGCGTCAAACCCTTACCTAGAATTTATTTTAGAATCTGATTCATAGTTATGTAATATTATATTTGCTGTTATAAATGAATATATTTTCATAGTCGTCGTAAATTCATTACCAGGTTTACATCGATCTTATTAATCAATTCCTACTACCTCTGTTATATTTGATTGATCAAGTATTATCGTGTACCCGGTATTTACATAACATAGCAGTCGATTACTTGATAGTACCATTTACTTAGATAACCTTGCAGACATTAATTATATTGTATAACGTTCCTAACTGCTTGGAAGTTTAATAATTCCACGACGTGTCCTCTTTATGAACTTGATATTTGGAATCTAAATAAACAACACGACTAGTACAAACGAAAGTAAGTTAATAATTAGTACAGTGTTTACAATAGAAAGTTTGTCAGAAATAATATCTTGCTTCGGGGGACAGGATTTAGCAAAACTCAATTAATATTTTTCCTCCCACGATGTAAATTTTATGTGCACATGTTTTCGGTGAAGACATTGTGAGTCATTGGGTTTACTTTCACCGGCCTCGTGGGTGTCCAAACCTACACTGAACGTTAAAAGGTCGGTACACACGTCACAGCGAAGTAAAAATAGGTCCTAGGGATGTAGGTTATTCCAACTTATACACTTTTATTATCTACTAGCTTCTGCCCGCGACTTCGTCCCCGTGGAATAGTTAAAAAAAAAACCCCGATTTTGAAACATTCTTCATTGTAACTCCACTCCTATTGGTTTTAGCGTAATGATATATAGCCTATAGCCTTCCTCGATAAATAGGCTATCTAACACTGAAAGAATTTTTCAAATCAGATCAGTAGTTCGTGGGATTAGCGCGTTCAAGCAAACAAACAAACTCTCAGCTTATATATTAGTATAAAATTAGGATATACCCGAGACTTCGTCCACGCTTGACTTGAAATTCCCGCGGGATTCCCGGGACACAATGTACCACAGCATTAAAAAATTTAAGCTAATGCTTTAATGAAAACTGTGCCGGAATAAGCTAATTTTTATTCACTAGAATAACTACAAACCGTGTCTGTCTGTTTGTTCGGGATTCACGTAAAAAATTCTGGCCCGATTTCTATGCTGTTTTCACTGATCGACAGCAATTTCTTAGACTTAAAATCTGTGCTACTTTTTATGCTGAAAATCCCGGGGAATTTTTCTGCGAATGATTTAAAATGGCCAGACAAAAAAAAAAACAATTCCAATGTGAGAAGGGATAGGATGCTAGTGGAGTCTGCTTATTTATTACTTGAGTACAACAGACATGCTGAAGGCCCAACTGTGATGGTAAATGTTTACTGTCGCCTATGGACATTTGCAACACTAAAGAGCTACCAATGTGTGAGCTATAAAGGAGATTGGAACCTGGTCACTGATGCCGGAACACAATTTAAAGTTGTTATGACGGCTTGCTCTGTACCAGGGGTGGTAGCCATCCAGCCGGGGTCGCGGAAGAAAAGCTCACGCATATCCCGTGAGCCCGGCTCATGGCGTCAGGTGGCACCAAGGGGTTTTAGTGGGTATTCCGGCTCCTCTAGCCGGCGAGTCCCACACTCCCCCGCCGCAGTCTCCCCGGCGAGGGGGTCCGCAAACGGATTTCCCCTTGTAAAAAAAAAAAGAGGTGGTAGCCATCCAGACCGAAAAAATGCCCAGCCGCCTTGGCTGTGGGTTCTTATATCGCCTCTTACAACAGGTTGCTTGGCCGCAAGAATTAGTATTTTTCTCAGATCCTGCACAGATATACTATACCTACATCTTCTAATATATAAAATTCTCGTGTCGCGGTGTTTGTTACCAAACTCCTCCGAAACAGCTGAACCGATTTGTATGAAATTTTGTGTGCATATCGGGTAGGTCCGAGTATCGGCAACATCTATTTTTCATACTCCTAAATGATAAGGGTAACACACCCCTAAATATTTTTTATTTTTTTTTGTCAATTTTATTTTTTTCATTTGTTTATGATTCGGCATTATAAAATAAATACATACAACCCAAAATTTTCACCCTTTTACCAATAACCACTATTTTTTAATAGCGATATTAGTGTTTTAATTATTTTCTACTGGGATGATTTAGATTCAAATTTGAACCAGGTAGATGGCGCTGCAATCGGTTACCAGAATTTCGGTGTTTTTTTGTTGTGGTATGTGTTCAAGTTTGTACCGGAATGGTTAAAATTAACGATTGGACCCAGTAGGTGGTGCCGCGATACTCCTAAACGGTGGGCCTGATTTTGATGAATTTTTTTTTGTTCAAGTGGATTTGAGAATAGTTTAGATTAACATTTGGTCCCGGTAGATGGCGCTGGAATCGGGTTCTAGATTTATATTTTTTAAAGGCAGGACAATGTCTGCCGCGTACAGCTAGTATACAGATATATTCCTCTTTTAACATATTCTCTTTTAAATAATGTAGTTTTTGTAAGTTATAGTAAAATGTGTCAAATACCCAATTGTTTGCTGTACAATGAAAACAAAATCTAATCTGCCATCGCGTTGTATAAGTGAAATCATACGCAACCGTTTACAATCGAGTAGGTGTAAATTTTACGACTTTTAACAACCAAAATGGATTTTTAAGTCAACTTGCAATCGTATTCTTCTCTTTATACCTACATCGAATGGTGATAAAATTTTATTACATAAAAGAAAACCACTACAAACATAAAACTAGACGCAGTTTTAGTTGTAGAATTTTATTTTCGTGGTTATATGGAAAATGATATTTTGGTTTATAGTTTGTATTTTGAAAACTTGGTAAATTTGTCATAAGCGAACAATTAGTAGAAATTGGACCGTTTGGAAATCGCTACGGTTTAATTAAATCACCTTTTCTATACTTCTATACTAATATTATAAAGAGGTAGTTTGTGACGTTGTAGGGGGTAATCTCTGGATCTACTAAACCAATTTTAAAAATTCTTTTACTGTTCGAAAGCTACGTTAACAGGGAGTGTCATAGGCTATATAACATGACGCTATATGCCACGGGACCGGGACAGAGCGCGGGTGAAACCGCGCCGGGACGCTAGTAGGTTATATGTTCGTTGTTTAGTAGGTGCTAATTAGAAAAACAACAGTTTGACTGAGGCGAGGCTAAAGTTTAACACATTAAACTTGGATGTCTGGATTTGGACGATCTGGACGCTTTTTTGCTTGAAGATTTATAATCATTAACAAGCGTACTTATAATTTCGGAATACTTGATTTTGGCATAATGCACAAACCGTGTGAAGCTAATTTGAAGAAAATTTAAAGTGCCCCAAAAAACCTTGCAATAAAATCTTTATTGTGAGCCTAATAAAATAACACCATTTATCAAACCCATGAGTCGATTTTGTGAACATTTTATTGCTTTGTAAAATTCTTTTATTATCTGCCACTTAGCGCGTCAAATTTATTAATGACACTTTCTGAAATTGTTTTTCGTTTCCGCGTGCGTAATGTATATAAATTTGTACGACGTTAATGATGTGTATTTTATTGTTGTGTCTCCTCGCGAAAATTGTATGTAATATAGGTTTGAGGTAGTCTTATAACATCCTTATTACGTTCTATACCACATAAACGATGTCTGTTACAATCCAAGGCCGTCAAAAAGTTATAAAAAATATGAAGTAAGCACTTTGACAATATGTATAATAAGACTTAATCCGTTTTTCCCAACGACAAATACTTGTGAATCTGTCACCTGAAAGCTTTTACGGTTACCGGGGTCAAAGTATTTTATTACCCTCTTAGAATCATAAGAAGTGTTACAATCTCATATCATAAAATCGAACTGTATACAGCATATTAAATACTGATGGTTATTTTATTTTCTTCTTGTTATAAAACGGCACGCAAATTCAAACAAACAAAAGGCATTGTAGTAGTTTGTTCTTTTTACGCCGTATCGTAAGGAAAGTAAACAACGGCGGCCGGTTTAATTGTGAAACGATTAGGGTTGTAAAGTTTTCCGGTGCAACGACGTAGCTGGAGCGATAGTCGCGTGGCGCGGCACTCCCACTCGGCAGTGACGGCCGCCGCTGGCCCACGGCGTGCTCATTCACTTCAGTCCTCTGCCGACTGCCGCGGCAAAAGCACGCGCGCACTTACACGATACGAGCCTCCGATGTTAGTGTACGATTACGACATCGCGTCGCACCTCGGACTTTTACCGTGACAGTGAATCGAACTCGGATGAATATGGGTTAAACGAACCCCCAGCCGTGATGAGTCCGGGCGAGCGCGCCGCCCTTGGGCGCCGCGAACCCGCTCGCCCACATTATGCCAACACCGCACCAGGGTTCCCACCGCCCTACTATCCGCCCTATGGCATGCCGCACCCGAACACTTGGTTAGGTGCCCCGCTCATATCTATGGCTGGAAGGGCACCGCCACCACCACGAAACACACCTGTGTCGAAGATGGCCATGCATGCCCAGGGCGCACCTTTAATAATACAAAATAGACACGACCGAAGGAAGTTCACTACAACACCAGAACAACGGAATCATCGTCCACTTGGACACATGGATAACTCTACGAGGGACAAGTGCGAGCCACCTGAGGGAAATAGGCCGCGCAATCAACAACAGCAAGCGCGCACAACACGAGGCGGACGCAATAACAACACGGATGCGGTCAGCGTCGCGAGCGACGAAAGTTCTGGCTCGACGAACTCTGAAACTATGTTACCAAGGATAATAAAACCGCGAAAAAGACGCAAAAAGGACAGAAAGCCTAATAATCTAGTACCGCATGATTTAACCGCTACTAATTTAGATCTCGGCGATGTCGATCATTGTGCGGTTTCAGGTATTGGTGCGTCTCATGGTATTTATGAGGATACTTACTGCCGTGAGATGTCCTTACCATATCGCTTAGATGTTAAAGTGTTAGAATATCCTGAGCCCTTACCGGAGACTTATAGAGTATCAGCTTTGGGGGAAGCATTAGAAGCTACACGTTTTGGGCTCACAGAAGCTGTTTCGCCTGCAGAATCTGCTGTAAGCTCGTGTCAGTGCCGTTTGTGTGATCCGGTTGGACAAATTTGGGATGCCCATTCTATTGCAAATCTTCTTGATGAGAATTCCAGTGGTGATTTTGCACCTACAAAATTGGAGGACTCTATGAAAGTCGTCGGACCTTTAGGCAGACGCGGAGCAGATACAACGTTACGAAGGAGTTGGAGTGATCCATCTTCTCGTGCATCCGAACGTCTTGGAAATAATAATAATGAAATGTACTCTGCGCCTAATCTTTATTCTTTATTCCCACCAACTAGAAGAGCTAGTTCTCCAGAACCTCGTTCTCCTCTTGCTCTGGAGATATCTTCAGAAATAGTAACTTCTATTAATGGCCATCGCGACTTGGAAATTAAGTTGTTTTCGACCTCGCCTCCGGCTACTTATTCCGACCGGCGCTCCTTCTTCGTCGACAAAAGTGAAAGTGCTGTGAACAGATGTATAATCGCGGGCTACGATTTAAAAGTGAATAGTGCGGTGAACAATAATAGAGCGGAATGTAGTGGTAATGCCGATGGGAAAAAAAGTGAGGAAGTGTCGGATGGGGTGTGCTCGTCGGCTTTTGGAAAAGGAGAGCGCCCGCGCAACATTTGTGATTTAGCCTTAGTATCTGCCTGATGTACTCGCGGCCGAGTTAATACGATTAAAGTGGACCGTTAGTGTCGTTGATTAAAAGCCCAAGAAGCTCTGCGCTCGCCATTTGAGCTGGACTCAAATCGTCACAGCGAGGCACGCACGGAGCATTTTTAATGCGATCCACTAAAAATTTAGATCTCCGAATCGGTTTCCTGTAGTTTCTATATAATTAATTTATTATTAACAATAGCTTAGGAAACTGATACCGAACTTTATCTGGGAACACGTAGAGTTTTAATGATTCGCCGTTTGTCATTTTAATGCGGTTGCGAGTATTATGCCGGATTCCAAAACGCTACAATTTCTAAATATTTGTAACTGTTGGGAAATATAAATGATTGTATGCTCAAAACAGTGTTCTAATATAGTTTACAACATAGAAAATAGCTAATTCTCCTTTAAACCATTGCGAGCAGCTACACGTACAACGAAAATGGGTAGCCAGAGATTTGCTATGTTGGCTCGTAGTATGCAATTAACGTTTCACACTACTGACACGGTTCTCGCGGCTGTGGCTGCGCGTTCACTATTGCGGTTTCCCGCGGTTTTCTCCGCGCACGACGTTCCCGGTGGCGCCTCGTGCGCGCACACCGGTTTATAATGCTAATGAGTTTTTCATTCCAACTCTTAGCTCTGTCCAATGGTTATGATTTATAAGAGTATTGAACAGTTACACCAGAATGGTCAATTAATATTTTAATACTTTTAGTATCATATAAATAATTCTTATGTCCATCTTGTGATTATATTATGATCAGTAGTTTTTCCTATTTTAATAATTTATCCAATGTATGTATCATACAGATGATAAATTCTTTCCTTTGTCGTTATTGCTTTTTTAAATATCTCACCTCGAGAATTTCGAAAATGCATTCCATTAGAAGCCCTAACATGTTTACTAGAATGAAAGTACTCAATATCCACCCGTGTAAATAAACAAATGCAAAAAGAAAACCATTTTTTGTGTCAAAGACAACACGCGCAGTAGGAATATTGGTTGTTCATATCAAACATAAAATGGTTAAAGGTGGCTCAGTAGGCTACTGTGCCGTAAGTTAATCCGCCACTTCAGTGATTTCAGTGCCAACCTCCTAAATCACACATTATTCCTCGTGAAAAATTATGTTATTCAGTTATAGGATTATGAAATTGTATGTTGCGTTTGTCAAATCAAATACGAGAAGAGACTAAATAAAAAGAGATGATTCAAGTAATATCCAGGACTTTATTTAGTACTAGGATATGCCCGCGATTTCGTACACTTGGCTTGACTTGAAATTCCCTCAGGATTCCCGCGACACAAAGTATCGCAATTAAAAAAAAAAAGAATGCAAGCTATCGTTTTAGTGGAAACTGTGTCGGAATAAGCTAATTTTTATGCATCCGAACAACTGAACCGCTCCCGGGAAAATTCTCGTGCGGTTCCCGGGATCAAAAATATCACACATTTTACTTACATTTAATTTGCTGTCGATCAGTAAAATAATCACAATGGAATTCGAAACTTTTTTTAGTCTGGCCATTTTATATCATTCCCTGAAAACATCCTGCGGGATTCCCAGGATAGAAAGTAACGCAGAGTTTAAGTCTATGAATTAGCTGTCGATCGGCGACAACCGCATCGAAATCGGCCCAGTAGTTTTTATGTGCACCCCGAACAAACAGACAAACCGACGAACAGACAAGAAATAAAAAAAATGCATCTTCTTCTCCAGTTGTTTTTTTTTTTAATAGCTTTAATATGCAGACACGGCATTTTTAAAATTTTATAATATAGATTTTCATCAAATCATCTCAAGATCGTATTAAACTATGTCGCACATAATAGCTATGTTTATTTATTAAAAAGATTTCAAATCTATCATAAAATAGATTTAACGTTTGTTGACTATTGAAATTATCATTATTTCCTCACTGTTACGTGTCTAGACTTACTAATTCTATTATGGTAGCAAAATGTTACATAATTGGTGTATTGAATAATAAATACTTGATTTTTTTGCTGTTTAAAATTACGTTTGCGTTTATAGAAAATACAACTGTGAACGAATTAAACAACTTAAGCTGTCAATCTTCACTCACCTTGGAATCATTGAAATTAAATGTTTAATGAACTTAATACATTCCATATCTGTCGGGCATTTTTGCGTTGTTCTTCCCAATCTTTCCCGGGAATGTCGTAGATAAACATTCCTTATTAGGAATTAGGACATTACGATACAATAATTTAATATTACGTAAAATTTATGTTATTAGAGTCACGAGTATGGTTACTGGTTCTGGTTTGCCTAAAATTTTAAATGTAACCTTTTCATAACACGGCCTTGACGACTAAGTTGATAATGGCATTTAGTCTCGAATGCATTTATTAAAGTCTGATTACGTTAAAATAATAATCATATTCCTTACTCTCAAGGCTTAGATGTGGACGGTTTTTTCTAATTCAATAAATCAAACGTATCGCGATAATGCTAAGTAAAATCGTCACGTAATCTCCAGATAAACGGCGAATTGTATTCTTATTTTTCCGGATATATTTCTCTGTATATCATTTGCTATGAGCGAGGGTCCAAGGGCGACGTACGTATCACCAGATAAAGTTCTATTATGTAGATAATGTGAATATAACTAAGTTATTCATGGACTGTACAGTTGTACGGCTGTATCTATCGTTGGGTTTTACACTCCACGGGTTGATTCTATGGTTTTATTGTCTTTGTTATTTTTGTGTCGCGTTTGCCTATATTGTTCGGTGCGTACGTGGGTCGACGTGATAAATTAGTTGTTGCTTCACTCTTTTTTTTTCACGACGGGCTTTGCGTAGATTATGAGTTGTTTGAGCTTCTTATCTTTTGTGTCTGGACTAGCTTATTAAGCTGAGGGTGTTCGTAGTTGCTGAGAGAAAAGATTTATAGGGACAATAGCTTGCCGAAAATGTTGCCGCAAAATGCTTTGCATTTCAATTGACGGGATTATATACGTTTTGAACGATGTATGTGTGAAACCTGAATACTGGGTTTTGCTGCCGCACTCAGTCGTTCGGGTACCGAATTGTCTTTCATCCGTTAATAGCGGCGTTTTGAATTTCTCATTTAACTTTTTTTTTATTATAAAGTATGTTTTGCATCTAAATAAAGTTAATAATAAAATGTAGTCATGAATAATTACTGACGATACTAAGTTAAGATTTTGTTAGTTACACTACTTTAAATTTAATAATACATTATATTCGCTGTTCAGTTAATCGACTTCCAAGCTCTCTGAGTGCGGCATATTACAACTGAAATATGTAGACAATGAGACATGGCAACATGAAGTTGGGTCTCCTTCACATAATATATACTTTTATCTAAAAGGAAGGGGACGATAGCTTCTTTAATACAACGATTATGTCCCAGTAATGTTCACAAGGGGCTTAGATATCGTAAAATTTATGTTTGTTATAAACGCCATGTAATAAATGAGGGAAATTTCACATCGAAAGCTCTTAAATTCGTCTCTATCGCGAAGCACGTCGTTTGTTTTGGGGTTTGCACGGTTGAGGCGCCAGACGTGGTTATAAAACTCAACGATACAACATCGCTATAATATATTATAAACAAGAATAGGCTATGTCTAACATACTGTGTGAATGGATTTATACATAAAAATCTTAGATTTAAATATTTGTTTGTGTATGTCGTGAGGCATGAGTTACACGCTCGCACACTATTTTTGTACAATAAATACCATGTCCTGATATGTCTCTGGTTTTATTTGGTGAAAAGCGTAAACATGCATTTTAAACTATTATATTGTTTTTCTGACTTTCAGTTTTTGATTCGGTAGGGTCTAATCTAAGTAAAACTGAATGTCTTAAAACATAATGATAGTTTAAAGTACCTTTTGCAACAAAAAATATATTTATGTCCAAATGTCACTTACGATAAAATGGCGGTACAGGCTTGATATACGCTGACCGATGCCATACATAACGCCTCTTCGCTTCAATAATGTGTTATTTTGAAAATTGAAGTTCTAGAAAAGAGTTTTTTTAACCTTCAGAAAATAACTGTATCGAAACGAATGACAACGCGGTATTATGCCGGTTCCTATATCTTACTATTTATTCACTTGTCCTACCATCGGTTGTATTTTGACATTACTTGTATGGAGCTTATGTGAAATTTTAACCGCTGGTAAGGCAAATATACGATCGGTAAGATATGTATATGAACCGGCCCTTAAAATACATTGTAGACTGACAGAAAAATAGGTTTCAAATTATCTTTTGAAAGTTAAAAAAAATCTTTTCGAACATTGAAATTTCACGATAACACATTATCGAATTAAAGAGGCGTAAGTGGTGGTTATATTCAAATTAAAAAGTTTTTATTCAAACTAAGTTCCATTGGAGAACATTTTTTGAAGGTCATATAAGTTAAAATTTAAATCTACTGCGTATTCTATGTTCATATATATGTATAACATATTCGTATCTACAATCGTGTGGGAGGATCTAAAACTTCAAATGCTATTTATTATGCACATCAAATCACCCAGGGAGCAATAGTGATGTATATAGTATGAATTGCGGTGAATGCCGCAAATCAACTAAAACCAACCTGATGATGTTCTTCTAATCACAGCCGAGTTCTGGTCGTCATCGGCGAGTGATAAGCTTAGACCTATAAGCTTAGGGTAACAAGGAAAATGTAATTAATGTTAACTCTCGAAATATTTAATTATATTTTAGAAACTATCCTCAAACTAAATTTTAGATAGTATTAGCTGTGCCCCCGACTTCGAGCTGACACTAATCGGTATATTTTGGCCATATTAAACAAAATCTTTAAATAAAAGCTTACACTACTATTACTCTAATTTATTCCAATGTAATAAAATAAAATATTAATTTTCTTCAAAATCCGTTTACTAGTTTTTGTGTGAAAGAGTAACAATCATTGTCAGAAAACTCCTCGTTTATACTAGCATTACAACATTTCTTCGAGACTGCCAACGCGTTGCGACGTCCCTGGCGTTTGCAAAGTCCATGTACTACGGTAACACTTTCCATCGGACTGTCTGCATCGGACAGCAAAAAAAAAATCTAAATTTTTGAAATGAGTCTGGAGATTTGCTTTATATATCTAGCCATGATGTTGTTGTGTCTTTTTTATTTTAAAGCTTAATACAACTTCTATTAATATACCAATTAAATTTTTTTCGAATATCTTGGCAATGGAATTTATCCTAAAAGATGAAATTGGCCTGTGTAATTTAGTTTCCTGCTAATTTTTTACGCGTTAGAAGTTGAAAGATCCCTTGGCTTATGAAAGATTATCTAAGCATACTTTGTATCTATCAAACTTCAAAGAGAAATCGTTTACGAAAGTAAATGTTATTTAATCTGTCATAACTTTATATTGATACTAAGATATGCCCGCGACTTCGTTCACGCTTGACTTGAAATTCCCGCGACACAAAGTACCACAGCATTTAAAAAAGAATGTAAGCTATCGTTTTAGAGAAAACTGTGCTAGAATAAGCTAATTTTTATGCACCCGAACAATTGCAAACCGCTGGATATTTCCCGGGATTAAAAATATTACAGCCTTTATTACATAAAATTTTCTATCGATCAATGAATAAAATCATATTTAAATTCGATTTTTTTAAACTAGGCCATTATAAATCATTCCCAGAAAAAAAATCCGCGCGATTCCCAGGATAAAAAGTAGCGCAGATTTTAAGTCTAAGAATTTGCTGTCGATTAGTGAAAACAGCATCGAAATCGGCCCAATAGTTCTTACGTGAATCCCGAAAGAAGAAACAAACCGACAAGAACTCTAAAAGAATTTCATAATGTTCTCCATCGTTTATATAGCCTACCAGTTGTTTTTATTTTAATAGTTCGATGTATAGATACATGTTTAGAATTTTATAATACTGTTGCAAGCCGATACTAATCCTTTGCAGGTGTCTTATTACCTCTTTGAATTTGAGTGATCTTCTATTCGCCCTAATCACTTTGTTTACGCCGCCGTAAAATATCATAAAACCTTCTTTTCTCTGTTGATATTTCATGCGAATTCTTGGAAGCCATTACGCTGACTATTTAACGATTTCAAGAACTAGTGGACGGCGTGTTGCTAGGAGGCCATGTCTAATTTACAAATGGATTAGGGTCGGTCAGTCGGGAAATGTGCCAGTCATGTTTTGACTGCGAACGAGGCGTTACCTAGGGCACTTTCGGAGTGAATATCTTATAACGACGAACTGCGCGATTTATGTGATAACGATTTTTTGTCCTACGGTTTGGTTTTGTTGTATTCGGCTATACTTGTAAAAATTGTGAATTACGTGTGTGTATTTCTAATAAACTTTGTGATAATTCCTACGGCATTTTCGAATTTATATCCTACAAATTCCTAACAGTACTATAGATTTATTGAATAATAACGATTAGGAGAACTTGAATATTTATTGAATACATAAAAGCTATAGAATATTCATGTTATCAAAGGGGTATTTCAATTCTTTTGACGTGAGTTAAGGTCGTTATTGAAGTTAGAGAAGCTTGAGCATGTGTAAGTTATGTTATTTTATTCGTGAATATCTTTAAATCATTTGCTTATGACATTTATAGGAGTCAATCATAGATGCTTTTTTTTTCAGTGGAAACTTAGCTGATATGTGTATTAACTATGTATTTTATGTTGTAAGAATGATAACTATTGTATGTTACCCAAATAAATTAAATAAATTCTATATATTTTATATAGGCAAAAATACTAGAATGAGTAAGGCGAGAAAAGATTACGGGACTGAAAAATCGAGAGGAAGAAGGCTAAGGTGATATGGGCATGCAATTAGGAGAGATGATAGTCGCGTGACAAAAATAATTTTAAACTGCAAGATAGATGGATACAAATGTAAAGGTAAACCAAAAAAGAGATGGATGGATTGTGTCAAGGATGATATGATGAGTTGTGGTGTGACAGAGGACGTAAGTCAGAATAGAGGAGTATGGAAGGAAAATACATTGTGCCGACTCCAAAAAATTGGAAGAAGGTGAAGAAAACAGAGAGAGAGTGAGTCAAGAATAAAGTAATTATAATTGTATAGATGGCAACAGACTTTGTAACCGCTTTAGTTAGCAAAAGATCACTGCGCAGTGGATGCTTTTTTTTCATAAGTACATGAACATGTTATACAATTACAATCATTTTTCGAAAAAATAATGAATTCGTAACACACAATACAAAAAGAAAGCAAGCAACACACACAGCAAGACACAAATAGATTCCAATTTTACGCAAGAAAAGCTTAAAAATAGGTTTTACTATTATAATATTGTGTTCGGCCATTTGATGTAATCTTATGTAATGAAATATGATTTTGTATATACATTTCTGATTAGCGAAACTCCATGACAAAAAATACTGTTGGTTGTGCTGCATGTAAATTATTCGTGCCTCTTATTTAAATATAGCTTCTCACACTTTGTAGACAGTGTCTAAGTATTCATGAATATTCAAGTTTTAGAAAAATTATAAATACTAGATACCAGGCTAAAACCAGACCCATGCAAGCTCCTACCGTCACTTCAGACAAATCGCAGGTTTATGAGTGACGTCAAAAATGGAGTTCTTGTGGAATCTCGAAAAGTTACATTTCATTTAACAGTTGAGATTTTCTACACAAACACAATGGTGGCATAGAAATCAAAAATTTACAGTTAAAATTAACTCTTAGTTCTGGATAAAAACTTAAATTCGTAACGATTTTGAAATTTTTTATATTTATGTAGGTACTTTTAGATTTTTGTAGTGAAACTTCTTTAGAATCGTTATGATTTGAAACTCGATGAAACGAAACAAAAGTGACACTAAAAAGAGATATTTAATCATTTAAACACTATGCTCAAAGATAAAGTTGGAAATATTTTGAAGATTTACTACTAAACTAGAGCATTTGTTTCCTATTTTAGTTATAATAAGCCTCTCGTGTAATTTGTTCAAAGTGAAAATATGGAATCTGAATAGTATTTGTTGTAATATATCTTAAATCTATACTTAATATTATAATAAAGAGGTAAAGTTTGTGAGTTTGTGATGTTGTAGGGGGTAATCTTCTAAAGTACTGAACCGATTTAAAAAAAAATTGAAAATATATTGTAGCCTATGTCAACTTGGGATAGTGTTAACCCCAGTTGATATAGGCTATATTATATTTTCAAAAAATTAGGGATCTTTACTAAAACTCAAATAGTGTATGTAACCCAAGGTGTAAAAAAAACTACCTAAAAAAGCGTGCGCTGCGAAAACTATTTATGATAGAATAAAATAATGTACTACGACTTTGCAGAACACATCATTATTTACAAAAAGTGTCACGACAGCATATGTCTAACTATTATAATTATGCCACAATAAGTGTTCTTTTATTTTAAAAATTTAATTAAAACGCCGTCGCTAGAAAAGGCTCTATATTTGTATCTTGGTATTCATCCTTATCAAAATAAATTACTTCATATTCAAGACTGCTTCAGTACCTTTATATAACTTTTTAATTATTCAATTCGGACATTCCATTCGAAAGATATCACGAGTTTAAAAATGTACGTATTAGAAAAAAGTTGCGTGGTCGCCGCGCACCCTAATCGGCTAGATAGGCTTATGCGATGTAGGCGTCTTTGGGGTACGGGCAATACGGGAGAGGAAATAGTTTGAATTCGCTTAGTAGGTAATTAAACTCAACAAAGAAGTAAAGTTTGTGACGTTGTAAGGGGTAATCTCTGGATCTACTAAACCGATTTTGAAAATTCTTTCACCAGTGGAAAGCTACATTATTCCTAAGTGACATGGGGTGTATTTGATTGTGATTAATAATAAGTATTTTTTAATTATTTTCTGATGTCCAACGAAGTGGGCACGGGTCAGCTAGTATGTAATATATGAAATGTAATATTTAATCAAATACAAAATAATTTTTGAGCTTGGTAAAAATATTATAATAATAAAAAACCTTATAATTATCCTAATACCCCTGATACTCTATATTTGTCTTATTCTCCCGTAGGCTATTCTTCTGCCGTGTATGAATTGCACACGCACATTTTTTTTTAAAGACAACATCGCTGTGGTATGGTATGATACAAATACATATTGAAATAAAGGACGCTATGTAAGCTAGATCCAATATTTATTTAACGATGTACAATGAAAGAAAACAGTAACATTATTCAAGAAAAAGTTTATTTGCAGCTGTCAAAATAAACGTGACTAAAGTGATATGTTTGATACCGTACACATTATTAAACAATCTTATATGAACATTCTCGCAGTGTGCTTTCATAAGGAGTTTCGCCGATCAACAGCTATGGTTGTTTGAACTAAAAACGTGTTTTGTAAACACGCTCTAAAGGCGTTTGCGTAACTTTCGAACGCGACTTTCTATTGTTGTCGAACAGCTGTTGGTTTGTTATGTGTATGCTATTGAGATCTTGTTGGTTACGAAGACGTTGAGGTGCGAATTACATATTGGCGAAGGGCTAATGTCGATAGATGGCCGTACAGGTAATCATGGATTATCAGACAATTTATTTATTTAATTATGGAACACCTACAGCTAAATGCAATTTGATTAGATAACTATAATTAATAAAAGAAAGCCAATGACAGGTTTTCACGAATAAGCTATTGGTTAAAAGTAACATGCAAACGTAAAAAGGCACTGAGATGCTTAGTCACTGTTGAAAAATTTAAGGCTTATACACCGCTTGGCTCCTAAAATGCTGATTGCAAACGGGTCGATGTCATCGTATTTACTTACATTATTTAAATAAATACTTGCTCGCACTAGAAATGAGTTTTGTCTGTAGTTAGTAAAACTTAAAGGTATATACAGACAACCAGGACCACATTTAGTTAGTAAAGCTTAAAAATCTATGTAAGTAATTTATAACAAAATAGCTTTTGCCCGCGGCTTCGCTCGCGTTAATGTTATCCCAATGGAACTGTACAGTTTTCCGAGATAAAAACTATCCTATATGTTATTATAGGCTATAATCTATCTCTGTGCTAAATGTCATCCAAATCCGCCCAACCGTTTTGGTGTGATTGAGCAACAAACATCCATCCAAACTTTCGTATTTATAATATTAGTAGGTATAGACAGATAGTGATTTGGTGTTCTGCAAAGTGCCAACAACAGAGTACTATCGTGTTTATTGGCTATTACTTTTCAGATGCTTTACCTGCTCCTGCACACTCTGCTTAGCAGGTAACCGACACATAGTAACAAATGATATGTTAAACCCACCAAACTGCCCTGGACAAGCGTGGCGGGTATGTTGTCCGTTACCCCTATAAATGGGAGGCTCGAGTCCAGCAGTGGGACGTTTATGGAATGTTCTTATATCCAAAGCTACATACCTATATCAAAAATATGAAAATTAATATAATACGAATATTACTGGACAACATTATACGCAAAGTTAACCAATTTATAGTAGTATCAACGATAGATAACTGGGTTAAGCCTTTTCCGGCTTACCTCACTACAACGCAGAACATCCGGGCTCGATTCCTGGTATGGTAAATTTCGGAAACGAATTTTCTCCATTATTTACTATGGTCTGGGTGTCTAGGATTGGCCCCAGAGATGTCCGTTCTATATTACCCATAACACATGCGTGAATTGCTTAATTTGGGTATATACAATGTGTGTTTGTTTGCCGATTATTAATTATTATTACTTAACCTTTTCATTTCAGTTATCTCTTTCGGATCCCTTTTAATATATATATATATACATACATACATACATACATATATATACATACATACCTATATAGTCTTCTACGTGCGTGCCTCTATACTTCTAGTCTTAGTACCTACTTTCTAAGATAGACACTTGTTACACATAGGTTTGTCAATATTATCTTTATTTTTAAACGTTAATAATGTGATTAATATTGGGCTTACCTGAAGGACATCACTATTTAGCTATTATACCGCCTTTTGTATACAATACAAGAAGATTTAGTCTGATGGCATATTTGGAACGAAGTTCCTTATCGCACGTTACTCGGAGAATGGGAGTTAGACGAAAAAAAGTGTCACCGAAAGGAAAAATACTGACCGTTGTATATTAATTATTATACAATATCTAACTTTAATGCAATGAAAAAATATCCTTCGATTCCTTCGATCTTTGATGGTCTTCGAAACATCGTTCCAACCACGTGTCCCAAACACGCCTCATTAGTTTTTTCTATTTATACAACGTAAAGAATTATCTGATCGATAATGATTGCTAATTACATTAAAAAAAAGTAAATAAACCAGGGATGCTAATTCGGACCAGCAGTTCCAAAAGCACAACTTTTAAGAATTTTGGTGTCTATTATAGAATCTATGCCGCTGCGGTCAGATTTTATTGGTACCGCCCTACCAATTCACTCGCAAACATTTCGCTATGGCAACGTGAACGAAGTTTCGCTGGCACTACTAATTTATTTAATAAAAATAAGTCATGTTATATTTGCGCTTGTAACTTACACTACACGATGTTTGCACAGCACGAAAGCGTTTGTGGAACGTTCTTTATGTACGTATTTACATCGGTCTGTTTCTATCGTCAAGGTCATACACTTGGTCAATGTCACGAAGAATGTTTACGCTACGATTTTATTGTATGGTTATTTTATACCGCAAATTTATTTAAGTATAACATAATACCGGCTCATAAGCGTCACACTGCTGGGCACGGGCCTCTTAGTTTCAGGGGAACTAACAAAGTGACCGACCTGCCACGCTTGTCCGATGTAAATTTTGTATATAGGTTGATTTTTATGTGTAAGGTTTCTTTACGTGGTTTCCTTCACCATTTCAGCACTGTGTAACTTTTTTTTATTTCGAAGCTATCAAATAAGCGGAGGGCCCATTTCATTATAAATGGTTACTGTCGGCTACAGTTTTCGCCTACGATCACAACACCAGGAGTGAAGCCAACTGATATGAGATGGGATAAAGGGCGTGCATAAAAAGAAGGGGAAGTGGGTCTGTTGGATCTATCACTCATCTTATTTAGCTTAAGGCTAACAGTTTCACG
Organism: Dendrolimus kikuchii; assembly: GCA_019925095.2. Lineage (NCBI taxonomy): Eukaryota > Metazoa > Arthropoda > Insecta > Lepidoptera > Lasiocampidae > Dendrolimus > Dendrolimus kikuchii. The sequence goes on from CM034397.1 coordinate 19,212,780, forward strand.
CCGATATTCTGTAAGAGTATGGTATCACACTGATCGGTCTGGCCCTGATAGCTGTAATCATAATTTCTCCATGGCTCTACCACGTCGGTAATTGTAACAGTAATTATCTAAGTACATTAGACAAACGGCCTAAGCTGTATGTGTAGCCATGTTACTGATGCTTAACTATTGGGTGATATACCTTTATTATATTGTATGTATTGATGTAGCAATAATGCTACATCAATGACTGTATGTTTGCTAATTTGTCATTAATGAATTATTATTTACAGAACGTCCAATTTTTCATTTCCTCTTAGTTCGTAGGTAGACACCTCATCTCCTTGTCCGAATTTATTTGAAAGACGACACTCTTAAATGAAAGGACTGTGTCCTGTATGCGGTCAGAGAATATGTCAAACTCATCAGCATTACGCCGGCGCCGTCTTAATGCCTGTTCACGAGCTGTTGATTTCCTAAAATAAAAGATGTTAAAAAACCCATTGAATTTCGAAATGTTAATTCTACCGTAATTGTAAACAAGTTTTATTTGGTGATAACGTGATGATATTTATTATAATTATATATTCACTTGTTTAACATCTTCGTTACTTAAATATTCAAGCTATAAACATTTATTATCTATCTTAAATAAGCATATTAGGAGAAAGGTTTATGTTTCTTCCGGGTCTCGTATTTACATATTTCTTTATAGTCCCGAGAGGTATCATACTATAACCGCTTTTGATACTTGCTTTGTTATTAGCTTTTAATTCAGTTTATTGCTTGTAATGTCCACAGTAGTTCCATAGGTTAAATTAAAGCTGCATTTTTACAATATCTAGTATGTTTTTATTTAATTATGAGTGAATACGTGAAGACAGCAACTGGAAAGTGGTTTAAACCTGCGCAGAAATAAGAAATCAGCTAAAAAACGCACTGAAAGTCATATAAAAGCAGATTTATCATTAGTACTAACCTATCGGTGTTAACCTGTTCCGGTTTACAAATATTTAACTAAGACACTATAAATGTTTTCAGACTACCTCGTAAGCTGTTAAGTTATAATACTGACCTTGAATTGCAGCATATTAAGAATTCCATTTAATGATAATTTTATTTTCATGTAGAATTTTAATTGCAATAAATCAACTCTATTCAGGTTAAATTATGCATAAAGGTTTCACGCTAACGCAACTTAGCCCGGAAGTCTTTTGTTAACGTTAAGGCCAATTAATCAGATGTCACCGAACCTTTGTATACCAATGGTTATTTTAGCTTAGCTCTTAACATTTTTGAAGCAATGAATAGGTCAGTAGATGACACAGTTAGTGTGGCGGAAATATATTATGAGTGAGTCCGGGGCTAGGTTAGAAATATAACTCACACAAGAGTTTGGTATGAATTACCAAGATAAAACAGTGGTTACATTGTCACTAATAATTCAACAATCGACAAGACTGATTTTAAGAGACTGAGAAGTTAATTAAATAATTATGTTTAGAAATTCCTTATCCAATAAATTTCATACATGTATTTTTTTGTTTACAGGTAAGCAACTGGCAGACCGTTCGCTTGATGGTAAGTTGTTACCATCGTCCATATTATGTGACACCTCATGTTATAGGTTGCGTGAGACAGCAGGAACAGCAGGTTAAAAATACAGACACCAAAAAGAACCGGATATAATAACATAATAAAAAAAATGTCTGTTCAATTCATCAATCATCCGTTATTAGAAATGAAGCTGTCCTGAGCCAGCTGTTCACCATTGAAACGACACATTTGCGAATGTATTTGTCATTGCATTCACCTTTTTAACCTCATACGTCAATTTTGGTACGTCAACGCTAATTGTCCGCTCTTTGTTTTTGGAGATCGTCTTCGTGACATGAACTGGTTTCAGCAGTGATAGATGCCAGTCATTACTAATATGGAGTCATCTTTTGATGACTTATTCGTTCGGGCTTTTTTAAACAATTCTCCGAGTGACCAGATTGAATAATATGATACTAACGTTGAGGGAATGAGTTTATTATAATCAGTCAAACTGGATTTTTATATCGTTTTAATTTTCTCCCTAAATATTCCCCGAAAGTAAACGAGTGAATTTCATCACTTTATGAGAATCCATTTTTTGCCGTCAGAGTATATAAATTCTATTGTACCGACTGGACTGATCGACTGAACGTGTCCTCGCAGTAGATCATGGCGAAAGTAGTTTAAATTATCATCAGCATCCCTTGTATTGAGACCATTGGTATGCATGTCATCCCTCACAACGTCAAGTCAGCATTTCTTGGGCCTGCTCCTTCGACCGGGACCTGGCGGAGTGGCCGTACCAGCTTAAGCGACTCTCCTGCAGTTTGTCTGCTATGTCACGGACGTGAAGGCTGCCGCGGATGCGGGAGTTCATGGGCACGTGTATTGCTTGAATAGCGTTTTAGAACGTTTATGTCTCCTCCTTTATTATTTCACAACGATATAAACAATCCGTATTTTTCCCAAACGTTTAGGTAACTACTTTAGTTGTTTCTTTGTGAAGTATATCTGGAGCACGGTTTTAGGAACGGTCGTAAATCTCACAAGGCTACCAGACAGTCACGTTGTTTGTTTACGTAACTACCTATATCAGACCGTGTTATGCTATAAGACATTAAGTTTTGCTCTTGGACATTACGTTCTTTTTATTATTACGACACTCGCTACACGACATGTAGCCCGGTCTCACTGATATTATGTGACATTATTACTGCAGATATCATAATACATACTAATAAAATTTTGGATAGCTCCTAACCACCGTCCTGTGTCGGTTTTTATGAATGACCATTTTCTTTTATATCAGCTCGACCAGGCGGTTACACTGTTGTCTCCAAAAGGAAAAGGCCTCACAGGATGTTGATAGGGTGGGTCTTTTTGTGCGCAGTTATTCTGCGTTTTCGGTTGTTCACTGAAGATAAGACATGACATTAACCTATTTTAATGTTTTGAATTGGAAACTTTTTATCATTGGACCTTTTTTACTTTTATTGCGTATTCTATTCAATTTGATTAAATTGGCCATTCATTTGATAGGAGATGTATCAATGCCACACCTTCCTTTTAATTTTTTTTATGTTGTGAACCTTATTTTTATTATTCGATGTTCAGAGGTAGTAGTAAGCGTAACAATGCGAGGATTGCAAATGATTACCTCTTGGGTCTCCTGCTGTGTCTCTTATTTCACTCTCCTTTTTAGACTCAATAGTCATTATCATACGCTTTATCCTATTCACTTCGAGTACCTTCATCCGGCTAATGGTTTATTATGTTATTGTGAGATAATCTTTTGCTTTGTAATCGAAATGACCGATCAAATCTGTCCTTTCATATAATCAAAATTATGTTTATTGTAAACATTCTTCACGCGCAATTAAACGCAACAACATTGAATAGTAATAACAATAATGAATGACCTATCCCCGACATTATACTTACAAAAGATTATGAGCGTGTGTTCAAAATCAAACAGATTGTTTCGCACGGAGCACAATGGGATCGCTTGAACAGCGCACGTGGCGAGTTGTGTGACCTTGTCGGTGTTCTTCTATTATAAAATGTCCAGACTTGCCATTGCTTATCCCGGAATATTTACGGCTCGAATATGTACATTAGGAAGAAAAATACGACAATGTATAATAATAATCTATAATTAGCTAATTACTTTCCAAAGTGATATTCATCGTTAGCGTCAAGTGCGATACTAGTATTTAAATTTTTTAAAAGTGCAATAAAATCACATGAATTGTTAGATTATATAATCGAAAGTTAGAATATAAAAGTATTATAATTAAAAGTAATTGCTTATTCTTCTAACCTCAGTATTTTATGTCACTGGAATCTTCCGCAAAATTTCACAGATGTTTTACACATTCCCAAAAGAGGTTGGAATCATTGGAAAAATAAAACTATAAACATAAAATTTATAGACGTCAAAAACCTCAGTGTAATCATAGGAATATGATTGTGCATTTGGCTGAACTCGTTCTCTACTTTTCACCTATCAAGGATGAAGTCAGGAGTAAATATTAATCACCAATATAATAATTTCGGGACATATACATTTGAACACTTCTAGAAATTTAATAAGAAAAATAGATAACGTGTTATCTTTTTATAGTAATCATAAATAGAGTAAACAAAACGCGTACTTTGTCAACCACCATGTGAGGTGAACATGTAAGTAAATACGTAACACACCATGAAGACAATGTTACGCGTAACAACCGTGGCATTGAAGCAAGCTGTAAACATGTTTTATGAGCGGTCCTTCTGCTAATAATGCATGGAAGCAATTTATAATAAGTTTAAACGTATAGAGGTCGTTCGTGTGGAATTTATTTTTGGATCCTTGTTTTATTATCATTTATTAGAAAGGAAAAATTGGATATTATTGGAGGACGCTTACGCGCCGCAGAATTGGCTTCCATTTGTAGATATATAAATTGTGTATTTATTTTGTAAACATCTATTGTGATAGAAATATAGGTTGTAAAACACTTCTTTAAATATTAATAACTTAGCGGACTGTAAATAATTTAATAATAAAAAAACTGCACGTGCGTATATAAGACGATTTTAAATTTTAATGGAAGAGAAAAAAAGACGTAACAAAAACAACAGAACGTCTGTGTTCTAAATTCAAAAATTCATAAGGTTTGGTGGCCGGTACTATGCCGCACTAAGTTAATAAAAACTATTTGTTAGATATTCCAATAAAAGCTTTTATTTTTTACTAGCTAAACTCGGCTACGATTTTCTGTGGCTCATTTTTCATATTGTTTTTATTGTTATGTTCATGTTATTGTTATGTAAACCTCGAACAACACTTGCAATTTCCTATTCCTACGGGGACTTTGAAATAGAATGCTATTAAAACGCAACGTTATGAAAAATTTTCATGTCAATTCATTGACCCGTTTTTGAGTTTTACTGCCGCAAGCATACGGCAACTGAATTATATAAAGACTAGCGGAGCATATAGCCTTATTCAATTGCGATGGCAATACAGTACCTTGACCCTAGTTTCCCCCAAAAAACGAAATAGCGTAAGTTAAAAATAATTAATTTTGAAAAAAATTATATCGGTATACCTAGTCTTTCCACAAATATTGTAACAAAGATTTTTTTTTCTATTGTAAATAACATTTATAAGTTTTACAGTGTGTTCGTTTAATACATAAATATAAAACAATTTAAAATATAAAAAGCTTATTCGAAGTGGTCTCCATTGGCTGCAATACAGTCCTTTAAAGGTTGCGGCCAGTTATCAATAGAAGTACGCACTCTTTCCATGGGAAATTTTTTCACTGCCAATCGTATGGATTATTTTAGGGACTCCAAATTATCATTTCGTTTAGAGCAAGCCGTACTCTCTAAAACTGACCATAAATCATAATTCAGCGGGTGAAGATTGGGACTAGACGACGGCCAGTCTTCAGCTCTGATGAAGTCCGAAACGTTCATTTGCAACCAAGACTGCGTGGACCGAGCTTTATGACCGGGCGCCGCCGAGTCTTGCTGGAAGGACCATTCTTGGTAATAGAACATGGTGTTGTTAAGGGGCTTAACTACCCTCTCAAGAATGCTATCTTGATACACTTGCACTGATGTTTTGATACCTTTTTCACAAAAATATGACTCAGTCACTCCTTCATAGCTAACACCCCACCAAACCATCACTGAAGACGGATAATACCCACGTTGCACTCTGTCGACTAATTGAGAAGCTTCCGTAGAACTTTGAGCATAAATACGGTCATTTTGTTTGTTAAATTTTGCTCAATTGTAAAAAATTTCTCATCCGTAAACAAAATTTTTCTGTGACCTCCCTTTGCGTACCGCTTGAGTAGTTGTTTCGATTTAACCACCCTATACTTTTTTAAATTATGAGTTAAGAAATGACCAGTGGGTCTCTTATAGGCTGCAAGTCCTAAGTCATCTTTTAAAATACGCGGCATGGTTCTAGGTGTATCTTTATCTCCCGAGATAAAATCTTTTGCTTTCGGACAGGATTTCTTCGAATTCTTTCCCTTACTGCTTTGACCACCTTTTTCGTACGAACACTATGTGGACGGCCAGACTCTTTTTCTGTCACAAACAGAGGAGGTCTCATTGTACCTATTATTAGCCCGGTACACAAACATTTGACTAATTAATACCAAGCGTATGGAGAGTATTAAAAATTGCATTTGGCTCCGTACCTACTTTGTGTAATGCAATCACAGCGATTCGGTTCTCTTTATCGCCCCACTCCGTTTTAATATCACAAAATGTTGTACAATGCATTGGCGCCAAAATGAGAAAACACAATGAACAATCATATAAAAATGACAGATTCCAAATTCAAATGTGATATTTTTTTGTTTTATTTTAATTGCAACAGTATTTATGGCCAGACTAAGTATATTATTGATTGTTGTTTTTAAAAAAATACTATTTACCATTTTAACAGTGTGTAATTTTATATTGTTTAATTACCAGGAGCAAACAATTTTATTTTTAAAATAGTTCTATTTCAAATAAATATAATAACAAGACTTATAAAATAAACGCGCAGGGGGGCTTTGTGGCGAAGCCTTAGGTGAGTAGCGATACCTCGGACCTGACTCTGGGGGCCAAGGTAAGGCCCCCACCTCCGTGCTTGCCTTAGCCAGCCGGCACGGAGTGGAGATCGCTAGAGCTAAGAATCAAGATACAGGGGTGGACGTGATAAATACCATCACGTCAGAAGTAGCTTCGGTGGACCTGCAGCCCACCTTTCTACACCCCTTAGCCACTCACACCCACGTTGCCCCTCTCTTCTATAGCATTTTTTGGGACCCATGCAGGGAGTGGCGAGTCACGGTCTGCCCATTTTTCCATTTCCCCGAACATTGCGACGGGCAGACGCCATAGCCCCCATATTCCCAGACCCCTAGTACCATTTTTTTTTTTTTTTTTTATTGCAGGAGCTCAGCAGACAGGCAGACGGCCCACTTGATGGAAAGCGGTTACCATCGCCTATAGACATTTGCAACACCAAAGCTGCCACAAATGCGCTGCTGCTCTCTTAAGGGAGACTGGAACCTGGTCACTAATGCCGGAACACAACTCAAGGTTGTTATGGCGACATACTTTACACCAGGGGTGGTAGCCATCCAGTCGGGCAAATGCCCTACCACCTGGCTGTGGGTTGTTTTATCGTCTCTTACGACAGGCCGCCCGGCCGCAGGAAATTGTATTCTTTCTCCGTTCCTGCACGGATGAACCAGTAGCAGTTCACCCCAATAGCCCGGTACTTTATTTTCTCATTTCTCACAATAGTCCTACACCGGCCGGGGCTTGTCCTTGGGTGTATATGGCGTAGATGGGGATATCAGTGTCATATGACCTGAAATAGGTTTGGTTTCATCCTCAGCTTCACGCCAGTTCCCTCGCGGGGTAGGCACGAACAACAGAGTGCCATTTAGGCTTATTCACATTTATATTAAAATTGTCGAAGGGGCGTGTCTACGAGTTCGCCTTCCCGTGGCCCCACGTAAGCCCTCTAAAAGTCCGGGCCATTTTTATGGCCCGTGGTCTTCAAAGACTTATAATACACTATTACTATACTTAATATTATTTTTTCCTAAAAATAAACTAAAACACGGGTTTTGGACTTATGCTGCTTAGTATTAAAAATTGTTTACAACAGAAGGCCATAATATTTTATAATAGAAACCAGGGGTGCGTCATTTTTGGGTCGTCCTGCACCAGTACTTTATTTATTTATATGTTATTCATTCCTGTTTGGAATCACCGAAAACGGGTGATTATCACGAAAGCATGCTTTTCATTCTGAAGAATAGTTTGGAAAAGTAATCCAAAAACTGCGAAGTGGTAACGTTATCGTGATAGATAATGCGAGTTACCATTCCAGGTAAATACTATTATGTGTATCTAAATGTACGTTTATTTTTATGTTTGATCTCTAATATATGACCTGAAATAGGTTTGGTTTCATCCTCAGTATATTCGACATATATCGAATAGTATGATAAACAAAATTATTACTTTTACTTTTTTCATATTTGTATCCAGCACGTCATCAAAAAAGAAGAAAAAATGAGTAGAATTGACAATATAATAAACAGATCAAACTTTGGATAAATTTATTATTTGCACTACTAGCAGATAACTCTGAATCTGAAGATTCAAGTATTGAAAATATATAAATGTAATAAAATTTGTATAAATTAATTATATTCAAGATAACCTTTCATATTTTTGTACAATAATTAAATAAAACAGTAAAAAAGGTTGGTCACCCCTGATCAATTGACGGAAATGCCCAATGTACCGTATTGCCAAGGCAAATGAAATAGACCATACAGACGTTATCCTGCCACAAAACAATAAAATTTAGAACCTGATTGCAGCGCCACCTACGGGGTCCAATTGTCAAGCCAAACTATCATAGAACCCACTTTTGAACACTCACAAAAAATTTAATCAAAATCGCTCCCACCGTTTAGGAGTAGTTCAGTGACGTACAAACGACTAGAAGAATGTTATATATAAAGATAAAAACATACCTATAGTTGTAACTTGTATATTTATCAAAAAAAAATTATACGAATATGTTCAACATTTTCTCCGATCTATCTGCTGCTTGATGTTTCTGTTAGATTATTTGTTTAGCTAATCGGACGGCTAAGACGATTTAATAAGGGTTCGGCTTTTGCGAATATGCTTACGGAAAGCTAAAAATATGAACATCAAACCGAGTTTAAGCGTAAATGTCTAAATATACTGCATACTTTAGCTAGTAATTTACCAATTAGGTATGTAATTTGGTGTGAAAAGCAATTAGTAGTCGTGTATTTAGTAATGAGAATGCACTCATAACTGCCAGTTGGCTGTTGCAACACTTCATGAATGTCCATTGCCATACTAACAATGCCTGTTAACGTTTTAATTAGAAATTAAGTAATATTTCTTAATGTAAATTTTTTAACTACATTCCATTCAGGTAATTTATATTTTTATCATAGTAGTTTAGAATATAATTACATATTATTTGATATCTTACGTTGCACGCGCAGGATGGTCAAAATTAATGCCAAAGGTCAAGAGTCATTTAAAAGCGTCAAAAATAGTTGCTAAAAAACTACGAGGTATCTAAACTTCTCTTATCGCTTGGAAAATTAGTTTAATACATGTAAGTCTAAAAACATACGTCATAGATAGATAGATAGATACTAACGATTTATTGTACACCATTAAGGTCACAATAAAGTCATAAATGCTTGTGTGCAGGTTAAAGGTTCAAAACACAATAACTTTGGTCGAGAGTATCCCTAGAAGGGTTAATTTTAAAACAACTTTCTGTTCTGTATTTTAATTACAAGACTAAATTTTAATTATATTGCTCATACTAAAACTGATCGTATTGTACAGTGATTTGAAGCATATCGATTTTTGATAGTTTATTAATAATTTGGAAATCGCAAAATGACTCGCATAGATCTGTTCGCCTCTAGTGAGAGTAAGTGACAACTGAAAACGACCCGTCTACCCGCTTTTTGCAAATTTTTATGTCTCTCCAGTTCAAGTCGCACCTTAGAGGCTAAGTAATCCGAGTCTCATTCTAATAACTTATCAATAAATTCATTTAAAGTAAAAGAACATTGTGACCTTAAAATCCTAACCTAATTAGGTGACAAGCACACTTGCGTTTCTTGGAATACACTTCTTCCAGGGTTATTGTCATTAATTACGAAACGTACAGAATTTCTTTACTTATACAGCCCGTATTAAATAACCTTAATCTGGCGCTCTTGATTTGCATACAGAGCTTTGTGGAAATTCTTATTGCTGCTTTCTACGGTTTTACAATGTAAGTGTTTTTATTCAGATGTTCTGATAAATGGAGTCGACTGGGTGTATCGGTTGCAATAGAAGCATCAAACGCATTCTGTGTATGATATGATGTGATAATGTTATTACGACTAGTGCATGTTTAACCGTTTGGATTTATTGCTAACGATTCGGACATATTGTATCTGTAGCTGTTTATAAATGCTATCTATGATGTTTTTTAAAATATTTAGTTCAGTATTTTGACCGGCCTCCTACAAAATATAATAATACTGTACAAGTTGCAGGACTCGAATTAAAATGCCGTTTGAATTATTATAGAGTTTATTAGTACTATACGCACACGTATAACACATGTACAAATATAACTGAACACAACCAGTCCAAACGTAATGCACAATTCAATAACACGCGCAAAGTCCGTCACTAAATAGATTAACGAATATACTGACGTCTTGCTTCGCTTGTGGTTATCGCTTGACTGCTTCATCTCTCAATTGGGGCCTTGCTTTATACTGTACAGATTCAATATGTCTGCTCGGCCGCGTGGACCGAATTTCCTAGAATCACACCTGGCTAATGACTACCATAAAAGATTACAATACACAATGGGCTGTTTTTCTAATCACAAATTTTAAACACAAAGTAATCAAAAGAAGTCCAAATGCCGAAAGGTAATAACATGCAGGTGCGAATCTGTCTTTGTCGGTCGTAACATCACATATAATGGAATATTAATGTAGATGGATAAGGTGAGAAATGAGTACGTGGGGATCTTTGAAAGTTACATCCGTGACTGAAAAATTGAGAGGAAGAAGATTAAGTTGGTATGGGCATATAATGAGGAGGGAGGGATGAATGTCACGTGACAAAGAATGTTAAAGTACAAGATGGATGGGTACAAATGTAAAGGTAGATCAAAAAACGACGGATAGATTGTGTGAAGGATGATATGATGATATGTGGTGTGACAGAAGATGTATGTCAGAATAGAGGAGTGTGGAAGAGGAAAAGACATATTGTGCCGACCCCAATTATTTGGGATATGGTGAAAGAAAAATATTAATGTGCAATGTGCCTAATATCATAGAAAGTGAACTTTCGCCATTTCTACAGAACCCTCAATGTACGTAGACTGACCGATGTTTGGATTTTTTTTTCTTTTCTATTATACTTCTTATTTCGTAACAACCACACGATACGGTGGTACCAATATAGATGTTTATAGTTTACCTTTCTGTAATGGAATTAGTTTAATATACGTATATACTTCAAGATTCTATTACGGTTTAAAGTTAAATAGCGTCGTAAAAGCCAATACTATCAACGTGCCATTATATGGACGTGCATGTCAACCTTTACACGTATGTATAAAGTTTGAGAATGTAAAGTACGGATAAAAGCGATACGATAGCCGGCGATCAGTAGACATAGTATATATTTATGACGTTATATCGTTCGTATTTGCGCGTAGAGAATATTATTACCGTTTTGCATATATTTTATGTAGGTTTATTTGATGGATCAATATAATGCAGTATTTATGATGCGTTTAAACCTCAACAACTCAATTATGAATTGATTCGCAGAAGTTATAAACAGCTTATGTTTCATCAATGAACATTGTGTTGTAGTCTTTATTTATTCATTCATATTTTCATTTTAAAACATATACATGATTATACTATAGTTAGATAGTTAAAGTACGAATTTTAAATGTTGATTGTTTATGAATTGTTAGATCTGGAAAACTTTGGAAAATTATTATAGTTCTAAATGTTTGGTGTTGGTTCGTAGCATTTTTCTTGTAAGTTTAATAATTACATTTTAACTATAAGTATGGGCAAAATACAGAATATTCAATAAATTTATCTTATATCCCGTATTAATTATTTTGAGATGGTTTATAAGTTGATAAAATCTGCTTTGCTTGTTTTTAAAGTATTTTAATTACTGTTTAGTTAAGAAATGAATTATTTGATTCGTTAAAATTGTAACGTCTAAATTAAAAATATTAAAGCGTTATGTTAAGGTATTAAAGTGTCTCAAGACTAGTCGTATTTGTACCAGCGTTCGTCAGAATAAGTCGACTTTAAGGAAATTAAGTGTCCAAGCGCTTTTGGACGCTTTATTCCATTGAATTAGCTCCCTCGTAAGGTAGCTCCTCCGCGTTATGTGATGGCTCAATAGCTACTTTTGTAGAATATTATGCCTCCGTATGTGCAATTGTGCATCTGGGCGACCAAGACAGCAATAAGCAAGAGGTCGTGAAGCAAGACATGAGAACCAACGGACTGACTTTGAAGATCAAAAGTTGAGTAGATTGACTGGCGAAGGTAGGCCTCGACAATATCTTAGAGTAATAAATAACATAACATGATTCCATATTTCCTCTTTAAGTACACAGTGAAACTTAAAACTAGTAATAACATTAACTAAGAGACTGGTGCCTGAATTAGGCTAAAAAGAAACCTGTGGTACAGGTCATCAGGATCAACCCGTTGGCTAGTTAAGAGAAGAAAAATAATAATATACTAGTATAATTATTAGAAGTAATCGTGTTAGAGTGAGCCCTTCAAGTGTATAGGTGTGATGTACTGTCCGTGTATCTGAAAGAGCAGATAAATACCAGGCAGAAAGGATTGTAGATTTGAATTGACACATAATTATGCAGGTATTTACAACGATTAATAGGACTCGTATTGTTTTAGACTTACTTATTATTCTTATGGATGTGCTCACGTAGTTTTGCTAATTGTCGTATTTCACAATAAATTCTAAAGCCAATGTATGTTATATAAAAAGCGTGTGTTTAATTTTTTCTTACTATCATTATAGCTTCAAAATTTCATCATACAAATAGTTTTAACTACTGGTCAAAGAATATAAGCTATTTGACTCGCTCTAATTTTGACGTCACCATACAGTACACTCGCACAAAATCAAGGTTTTGGTATTGTTTGTATGATGATTCAAAACGTATCGATAGATTTGTCTGTCAAGTACCTCATTCATACTGTGAATTAAGAGAATTTTAAAGTAGCATAACGTTCGCTTCGTCTGTACTTCCAGCTCAAATGAGACTAGGGTTAGTTTCCCTCTCGCCTGCGTTGCCGGGAGGCGGGCTAGAAAGCGGGCTCACTTCCGTTCGGAAGTTTCACGCGGCTTTCACTAGCCGGTCTCGCTTGCCATTCGAGATATGGCGCTTTGCACACACCGCCCGCCCGGTTAGTTATTATACGCCTCAGATGATTAGATGAGAAGCTTGTGTTTATCGAAATGATTACTATAGTATATACAATCATATTTTTCATATTAATAATTTTCTTCTTAACAATAACTCCACTCTGAATATGTATGTACATGATTTTCTTTAAATGTTTGCCTTGACAACGGGAATCAACGTGGGATAATTTTTATCACAAAAAAAGTACTCGTATAGTTTCCGATTGATAAGGTTTTAAAATGTACGCGAGCGAAGTCTCGAGTGATGCTCTAATTTAAGTAATTATAAATTCTTAATTTACAATTTTAGAATGCTTGATTGAATATAACTACATACGCCTTAATGCTTTTTATGATTGTTACCATAAAAACAAGTACTTGATTTAGAATATACGTGTACTATAATTATACCCTACAAAAAAATAAAAATAATGGTGTCTACATTAGATATATTGGAGCTCCTCATTTGTCATATTTTTCAAATTAATTTTAACTTATAAAGTGATCTTTAAGAAAATTGTTATCCATAAAAACTAACTTAATAAATGTTTAAAGTATTATTTAAGTACACTGACCGTTTTTTAATGATGTTCGCTTAATTTTCCTTTATGAATTTTAAAAAGAGTTCACCATCATTAATTCACTCCTCAGTTAAAATTAGTGTAAAAGACGTTTTTAATCTTCTAAATTGATGACAAAGAGAATTCTTTTCAAGGCTCGTTGACCCTTTTTTTGTTGGAAGAAAGGATGATGAAAATGCATTAATTTTAGATTGATGCCTTTGTCACGGTGGCGTATAAATGTCTTTGTTATTTTGGTAATTCGTTGAGTGATAAAATGTCAACATAGTCTATTATTATCTCTTAAGTGACAGTGAAAATCGACTTACGACATTCACTTTGACTATTCAGGTGTACAATTTTAAAACCTAGCAACTGACATAGTTTTTAAATTAATGCATTCATTGTCTTGCTTGGCACTATTTGCCGACGTATTTTTTGCCAAAACAGATGAAGCGTATCAAAATATAGTATTGCTCACAATAAACTTAATAAATAGTTAATAAAACTACGTTTTAACGGTTTTAAGCGCGGTAATTTTATTTGATTTTGGTTTTTCCGACGTTTCGGCCACTTTTTTAAAATCAAATAAAATTACCGCGCTTAAAACCGTTAAAACGTAGTTTTATTATGTATACAAGTCGCGAAAACTTAAGAAAATATTAATAAATAGTATTGAAATAGCATGTTGTTGAAATTCATGACATTGCTAGCTAGGTTTTGGAATTGCACAGCTGTTTTGTGCCAGATGGTTCGGTGTTCTTAAGAGAGGGAGAGTATTTTATTTTCTATTAGAAAATAGTTTAAGGATGATTTATTACTTCGAGTAGCGGTAGAATATATTTTGACACCAAGGAATTGTTCTGGACTATTGACTAGCTCATCACACGATAACGGCAGTTCTTTTAATAATACCTTAAGATTCGTTCAGTGCCTTACCTTACTTACCGTTATGTTTTAGTATTATATCGCATTTAAAAACTGTTATAATAATCACAAGATAAAAAGCCTGATTTGACACTAAAATGTCTATAGAACATAACTTTAAATGAAATCAACAAAACTGAAAACCTATAATAACAATCGATTTGTTTAGTTGATAATATGCATATATTTTTAGTGGTGCATTATATAATGCTATAAAATATATTTCAATCGTTACATTCCTCCAAATAAAGAAATAATATATTTTTTATATTAATTCTGTTATGTCGTATTTATCTATGACGAACCCCCAAAAACAGTTACTTATTAAGGCGTTTTATTTTGAATTTTAGTGTTGTTGCAGTTCATTACCTCAATTCGATTCAGAAAAAAACTATATACATATTTATTCCAAAACCTTAGATTAATTATGTATTTATACTAAAACAATACTACATAATTGTGCATATATAGTCAAGGAGGGCAAGTCGGTCAGTGGGGAAAGTTCATATACTCTCATTTTTTACCTTTTTTTAAATCGAATTTAACGCCAATTACAATTCGAACGTAGAGTTATATTATATGGTGTCTACGCTTTACCGACCGACTTTTTGTCGTAGCTAATCAAACACAGAAATAACGAGAGATGTACGGAGTTACCCCACTGACGGACTTCCCCACCTTGACTATATGTATTGAAAATAAAAACTAATAATTACATACATACATACATACATAACTTCACGCCAGTTCCCTTGCGGGGTAGGCACGAACAACAAAGTGCGATTTAGGTTTTTTCTTACACACCTCACTTGCCTCTTTGACAATAGTTGACTAATAATTAAATAAATATATATTATGCAGTTAAAAAATGCAATGAATTAATAAAATTGTGGTGCGTGATAAATGCATGTGGTATGCGAAAGGCTATGTGAGACAAAACTTTCGCATAATATATAGTGTATCATCTATGACTTTCGCGCTCCATACCGATTTTTGAGGTATTTGTGTGACACAAAAACTAATTAATTTGCAATAAACCACACGAGTAATAAAGTCGTATAATTTTAAATCTATTTCTCGTGTTAATCAATTAACTTGGTTAAGGATTTGGAGGTTTCAATACCTAAATATGTTGTTATTGAGAACTGTCAAATTGGGATTTTTATTTTGTGATTATTATAGTTAGCTAATAAATAAAACAACAGTTATGTTACTGTTTTTATTAAAAGACGTAAGCTTACATATTCTACTTTTTCATTGTCTTCTAAAGTCTGTCTGCAAGATTGCGCAGGTCGTCGATCCAAAGAATCGGTGGGCGTGCTAAACAACAAAGCCATATTAAAATAAAACTAAAGAATAATTTGGTGTTTTTGGCGGATACTTGAAGGGTGATTGATATGTTTTGCTGTTCTGTTTTATGTTTTTTAAATGTTTAATTGTAGAATCTTGATTGTTTTAGTGAAATTCGTCCATTCGAACTATCCCAAGAACTTCGTCGCTTGAAGTGAGCCAAAAACAATTTGGATGAGAGTTTTACTTGAGAATTATCCCAAACTTAAATACTTGACATTGAGTTACATACGCAAATTTAAAGAGAGACAAAAAGAATATTAATGACGAATATTTAATTTTATATTCATACGAGTTTAACATGTTTATTTCTAAAAACAGTATCCCATTACCGAAAACCATAATGCCTAAGAAAGTTTTGTTTCTTTTACAAGGGCGTCCAGGTCGCGGCACGGTCGACGATCACGCAAATACATCGCGAATAATCACGCGACTTTTTCTTGTTATTGAGTTCTCGCGATTTTTATCTGTGGCGTTTAATCGCGTGTCTTCGCGCGATTAATGTTCAGCCGACGATGATTTATAATACACACGCTCGAAATATCCAATTGCCACTTTATTTTGGCGAGGCCTTTGTAAATGCTAATGGAGTTTGAAGAATGAAAACGTCAAGTCTTAGAAGTTTTTTCGGTGTGATCTTGCTTGCATTAGGTTATGCTTTTTTTTCAATTTTGGCCCGGACGAACAAGGTATGCCAGAGTCTGCTACTTTTATTTATATTTTATCAATAAATTTACAAATTTTACTTATTTCTATTACAGGGTTTTCTTTTAACTAGAGGTCACATTGTTCCATTATTTTACTTATTATTACAACTAGTATATTTTCAGTAAGTACATATTTAGCATGGTAGGTTATGCGTTTTGATTTTAGTTGTATTACGTTTTTTACGATTTGTAATAAGACAAACGAGCAAACGATACGACGATACTTCTTATTAAGGCCATGGAACATCCTCCCCGGAATATAAGTGTCTAATCTCTTAAATACGGAAAAAACATCATTAGCTAGATACACAAACTACGAGAAAAAAAACGCTAAGGTAACTGAGATAGCTCATAAAATTAGTAAGATTGAAGTAGCAGTGATAAGAACCGAAGGACCAACGAGATCTAAAGTGAAGACCAAAGAGCAAAGCAGAGAACTGGGATATATATCGTAAACTTGGGTAGACATACGTTCAGAAGTGGCCATCGAATTGCTGGCGACAAAGGAATGGGAACAAATTTTATTTATACCAGTAAAACAATATTTAATTAGTACGTTATAATAATAAGAGTCCTGGTTTCTACCTCGGACGACGGATCAATATGGCAATCCTGTGAGGTAACGTATCTAATCGTACGTAACTAACTAAGCTGTTTTCTTCATTGTATTAGTTTATAATATTTTGGTTTCATAAATTAATATAATCATTAAAAAATATAGTACTTGGGCTTTAATATCATCTATTCATTGTTTTTCCGCTATGATAAAATTACTGTGCAGTAGACACTTAAAGGTCCCATGACGTGCAATCATATTGTTTGTTATTATTGCGCTACCCAGCTGCTTATTAACTGTTCCGTACAGTCATCTAATAAAGCATTCGGGACTTGAGACTTGCCAGGTAACCCCGGCAACAAAGTATTACTCAGTGAAAAATAATCTCAGTGTAAAATTGAGAGCTTAAGACTTAATCAATGTGCGAAGCGCTTATGCATGGCAATAATAAGGAAACTTCTGTATTATTACTAGATTATATTTGGAATGTGAATGTCATGCAAACATGTCATGAATACTGGATGAGACAAAATAGGAACTCAGATTCCAGTCTATAACTTATATTACAGCAATAACTTATATTACAATTAGGATTATAACTTAAGTAAGAAAAATAAAAAATACTAAACTGGAAGATTGGTTGGTACTACTGTTCTAAAAAACAATCAAGAAATGGATGAATTGTGTAAAGGATGGCGTAACGATTTGTGATTTAACAGAGGACATACACATGACAGAGAAGTATGGCAGGAAAATACATTTGACCGAATCCAAATAATTGGGGAAGATGAAAGAAGAGACAAAAAGTAATCTGTAATAATAATGCTAATTAGTAATGTGAATCTATACTAATCACAAACAAGCGCCTCAATGTTCTAGCGTTTATCTGTGATTTGAAACTATTCAAAAGATTTTAATATACAAGACCCGCGCGTGCGAAGAGGTGTGAAGGGCTGTCTGTTTCATAAAATTTGTCTGCTTACATTCACGAATTGGCTGAACTTTCTCTCTAATAAGTCGGATTTTTATTATTATAAGAAAATGTATCAAAAATATCTCAATCCGCCTATTACAATAAAACATCGAGCATTAAAACGTTCGACGTAAATACATTCTCGGTTTATTTCTTCAATACATCTCATTAACAGTGCGTTCAACTTCAGCTCTTTGGCCGTGTGTAATTCGTATGCGATTATTACTGTGAGTTATAATGATTAAATTATGCTTTTTTATGTTTATAATGGAACATATTTATGATTCAAATTTTTATAATATCAGTAAAACTTGTTCAGTTTCTGTAGTTGTGATGTTGGTTCTTGTTAATTGTTATTTCCATTATTATTGGTCATAATTTCCTTTTTGCCCATAGCAATTTGTTACTGAACCCCGAACGTATTAAGAGAAATGTAATCTGTATATTTTTTACATGACAATGCTTAATATAGTTTTTATTTATGACAATCTTGTAACTACACCGGTTTTTGAAGAATTCTTTTGATTTAGCCCTTTATCTTTTATAAATTTTAGGGTTTCGTAGCCATTTTGGGAAATTGCCGAACCGTTTACTTTTACGTCATCTCCGTCAGTCTTCATCTCATCTACCTGTCTTTGTATGTATGTTACAATCGTTTTAATCAAATACTACTGGGTCTGTATTTATTTTAAAACGTAGTTAATAGAGTACATTTATTTGATAAATTAATTTATGGTGTTGCTTAAGTTTTACATTTAAACTTGTCCATTTAGGCTATCGTTAGGTAATAAAAATATTTTAGCATATTTTATAGCCTTGTCCTTAACAGTTCCCGAGATAATAAGCCGATATACACAGACAAACGTTGAACTGAGACCATATGGGTTTTTAAAGTAAAACTTCCTTAGAATTGTTGTGATTTGAAACTCGACGAAATGAAAAAAGCGATACTAAAAGGAGATACCATACATACCGCACATAAATCTATAGGAGTAAACCTGAGAGAGAATGAGATAGAATACATTATATTTAATACTTAAAACATTATGCTCATACAGATAGACTTGGAAATGTTTTGAAGTTTTTTGTTAATACTTCAAATTTCGTGTTTTGAAGTTTAAATATATTGTAACGATATAATATATGAAATATGACGTCACGAAATTTAGAATCCCTCCCAACCCTTGTCATACTTTGTTTTATTTCTACTGCGTGTGAACGGCACACACACATTTTCTATCTTTGCCGAAACCCTAAAAATAAGGTGAACCTTGTAATTAATCTCAAGGACAGATAAAACAAATCAAGCATATAATGCATGTTGATTTCAGTATTTATTAACGTAATCAATTTTCTGTTAATACAGGTGTGACAGAGCAAATTGCACACTAGATTAGATAAATAAGTAATTCATGCAGGCATTGTTTAACTTGTGCACATTATTTCACGATACAAAATCGTCTTTAACTAGCTGATTCCTATTTCTAACTATTTCTCCGCTTGCATAAACATTGATAAAAATTTGAGATTATTTCACTTATAGAATTCATGTAAAATTTTAACCAGTAAGTAGTAAAGCAAATGAACGGTTAGGAAGATATAGAAACCGGCCATTACGCAACCGCCTATCGTTCTAATAATATAAACTCGAATTCGGTCTGGACGCTATGAAATACTTAGCCAATTTTTCTAGCTTAAAGTTCTCTCTTTCTCAAGTCAATTGAGAAAAGAGCTAGGCAGCTGGCAGCCGATAACCGGCTATTTAATGGTAGGCTTCAAAGCCTAGATCCTTGGTATTCTTTAAGATACGCTTCAACGAGTGTACCACGGAATGGCACGAATCAATTCCTCTCTCCTTTTAATCACTGGACAAGCAAACGTACGAGCTCACGCCACCGATGTGTAGTGAATGGAAATAGCAACTAAGCGGATGAAGCGCTATGCTTCTACTTTTATCATACGTATCGCTGAAGAGTAGAACTCATTACCATTGCCTGTTTTTACTGAAATATACAATTTAAGTGTCTTTCTCGCGTGAACATGACACCAGGTGCAGTGTCGGTCAAACGCAAACCTATACTATACTATACTATACTATATATATATATATATATATATATATATATATATATATATATATATATATATATATATATATATATATATAATATATATATATATATATATATAATATATATATATATATATATATATATATATATATATATATATATATATATATATATATATATATATATATATATATATATATATATATATATATTTAAAAGTTGTTACAACTATCACGTGCTGACGGTGAAGCACGCTCAAGGTTCATAGTGATTGACATTACCGATGTGCATAACCTCTTCCGCATTAGGGAGGTGGAGGCCTAAACCTGGCTCTGGGTTTTTTACTATTCACCTACATACGAAAATTGGAATTTTTCATTTATTCAATTGTTTTTTAATTCGTTATTTGACCTGAAATACAGATTTTAAAAAACGGAAGCTTCAGTTTAAGTGCGGTTGTAAGTGTTCTAAGAATACGGATACGCTTTCATACATTCTTGGCCCAGATTGTAAATAGATGAAGAAGAAAAATAAATCTTAAAATCACTTGATTTTTTTATTATGTTGATATTTATTTCATTATAATTGTACTGGGTTTAGTTATTTTGAATTAATTAATCGTATAATGTGTTTTTATAATATTAATTGTTGAAATTCATTCACATGAGTTATAATAATGATAATAATAAGCATTTTATTTCGACGTTTTAACGGTTTTAAGCGCGGTAATTTTATTTGATTTTGGTATTTTCCGACGTTTCGGCCACTTTTCAGTGGCCGTGATCACGGAAGACAAAGATGTCAAGTGTCAACGAGTATTGTTAAAGTTTTATTTAGCCTACCGCCAACTTATTAATTTTAATTATTTAATTTTTAATTTTGTTTATGGTTATTATTTAATCTATGGGAGCCTAATCTAATTTACTACCGCTTCGCAACATGTTATGGCTTGAAGAGAAGAAGCGGCGCAAGAAACTCTTCAGCAAACATGCCTAGCTCTAATAATTTTGTATAATATTAAAATGGGTGGAAGGAAAAATAAAAGTAATTATCAGTCAAGTTGGTTTGTGTTCCGTTGTACGCAGAAAGAGCTCACAGTGTCTTGAGGTCTGGCAGCTGGTTTTTGCTGGGTTTGGGTCTTAATAGTTTTGATAATTGGATCCCAAACAGGTGGTACTGGCCAACCATCTTCTCTATTGAAATTTGGGTGTTTTTTGATTTCAATATCCTCACGCATCATTCTAGGTATGAAACGATTCTCTTTCGCGAGGATTTGTGGGTTATCGAATCTGATGTAGTGGTTGAGCGGTGCCCTGCTACCCTACCCTACATCAAGGGGGTCACAGACAGAATTGGTCACATCCTCAGGCGAGCTTCAATCAAAACATATTTCAAGCCGCAGAAAAAGATTACCCAATTTCTGAGACCTGTGAAATGCAATATCCCACTCCAGGATGCAGGGGTTTACAAGCTTGATTGTGAGTGTGGATTGTCATACATTGGGCAAACAAAGAGGAGCATAAAAACACGAGTAAAAGAACACATTGCTGACATGAAACACACAAGGTCTACGAAGTCTGCGATCAGTGAACACACGCTGGATAAACCCAACCACTACATCAGATTCGATAACCCACAAATCCTCGCGAAAGAGAATCGTTTCATACCTAGAATGATGCGTGAGGCTATTGAAATCAAAAAACACCCAAATTTCAATAGAGAAGATGGTTGGCAAGTACCACCTGTTTGGGATCCAATTATCAAAACTATTAAGACCCAAACCCAGCAAAAACCAGCTGCCAGACCTCAAGACACTGTGAGCTCTTTCTGCGTACAACGGAACACAAACCAACTTGACTGATAATTACTTTTATTTTTCCTTCCACCCATTTTAATATTATATAAAATTATTAGAGCTAGGCATGTTTGCTGAAGAGTTTCTTGCGCCGCTTCTTCTCTTCAAGCCATAACATGTTGCGAAGCGGTAGTAAATTAGATTAGGCTCCCATAGATTAAATAATAACCATAAACAAAATTAAAAATTAAATAATTAAAATTAATAAGTTGGCGGTAGGCTAAATAAAACTTTAACAATACTCGTTGACACTTGACATCTTTGTCTTCCGTGATCACGGCCACTGAAAAGTGGCCGAAACGTCGGAAAATACCAAAATCAAATAAAATTACCGCGCTTAAAACCGTTAAAACGTAGTTTTATTATGTATACAAGTCGCGAAAACTTAAGAAAATATTATTTTATTTCGAATCAATTCATTATTCGATTCATATGTTGGTTAGTAAAATCACATAAAATAGTAATACTTAAAATTAGTGTTAGTAGAACTTATAGCCTAAAGTTTTGTTACAATCGTAGTGCTGCTAGCTTTACATTTGCTAGCACAACAATTGAGAACGGGCACATCAAACCTGTCAGCCAGGACTTTTAGGATGTTGTTAGAGCTGGCCCGAATCCCGCAGAGCAACGAGGCAGCTCTTTTCCTAATAACAGCGTAATAGTCATAAACTCGCGCTTCTGCGAACATATCTGATGCACTACAGAACCTGGGCAGAGCGCCATCAACATCCTAAAACCATTATTGTATCGGACCCGCAAGGCATTGGCGGCTCTTTGGGTACTGTTGGTCAACAAACTGCACGTATAAAATACCTGATAGTATGTTTTAAATAGACTTATTGTTACTTCCTTAATACAGCGTCCGAAGTGGCGAACCAACAGATTGCATCGAACCGCCAGCGCCCTGCGTTCCCTCTCTCCATATCATCATGATCCTTAAGATCTTTGGTAACATAGTGACCGAGATATTTAAATCTATCAACCAGATTTAGTGCGCTGCCTTTCAATTTATCATCGGTAGCATTGAACACCATGAGCTCACGTTTCTTGACATTATACGACAGGCCATGAAATTGCGCATATAATTCACAAGATTTTAATAGTTCTCTAAGTGCCCTGATCGTTGGGCTCAGCAGGACCATATATATGAAGTAATCTATAAATTATTTTATTTCTGATCTTTTTTTTAAGATTTCTCGTTGTCCAGATAGAATTTAGGGCTGATGTTTACCATTTTGTAATAGAAAAATATAACACTTTGTAAGTCATATCTCACTTTATTATATTTGTTCTTAACAAATTTATAATAAAATTACATATATTAAAAGCGTGTTATCTCCTTGGAAAATAAATGTAGTAACATTTTTGTCACCAAGCCAACACTATATTTGATCAGGATATAGTTGTGTACATTTGTATAATGATAGTATTTAGTTTTATCAAAGTCCGATAAGCATATAATAAATGCTTCGCGCATCACCTCATTTTACATAAGCTTTGTTATTTTGATAAAATTCTGAATACGGAGCGGACAGTCAAATCAAACTTACTTTTCATTAACTTACAGAATGCAGTACATTTTGTTCGAGCGTAGCCACTTAAAAAAGAGTAGAATAGAGCATTAATTACTGTTTGAAAAGTAATTCAAATTATTTTTATCATGACATTTTAGTAGTTACGTGATAAGATATTATTTTAACGCCTGTTATTTTATAGTATATTAGAATTTATTGTAATAAGTGTCTGCATCCCTGTTGTACTATAACATTCGAATGATTTCAAATAATTATTGATCATCACGATAATGGTTCTACCAAATGTAACTAGAAGGAAAGTTCCAGAAATCGAAAACCAAACCGATCGCTGCATGTCGCCTAAGCCTTGTAATTGTAACGAAACATCTTTTCCAACATTAAGTCGTCACAGAGAAAACAGTTTAAGCTATAAGTGTTAAGAGGATAAATGATACTCAAGGAATTGAAACAACTGCGTGAAATGTGGGGAAATTGTATTAAAATTTCGTATATATGTTTAGAGGTCTTGAGGCCTGTTGGTTTACGTATAAGATTTGATAACCATTTACAGTTTTAAATTAATATGATTTAAAATATTGGAGTAGTTCATATCAGGCTAATTTTGCTGTTAATATAGGTATAATATTCCGTTATATAAATAAAAAATCTCTCAACTGTTACTTCGGAATAGCTGAAAATAACTTATCGAATTCTACGTACATAATATATTTTCTACAGCAATTTAAATATTTTTAATTCATGTTTGTCGACCAAACAGATACTAAATCTATTTGTTGTAATGACTTAGTAAGATTTAAATTAAATATTTTACGTTTCTCGCCGTTGGTCTATCGTATAAATATTCTTTTTGCCGACAAGAAAATAGGCATAATATGTTTTACGCGCGGTCATATTTTGTTACCCGCGGAGTTTGTAAAATACTTGTTAATCGTGTATCCTGCAAGTAAAACGAAATATATTTGCTTATAGAACAGGCTTTGTGAGCACAGCGACTGATAAGGGTGGCTACATGATGCTGTTTTAGTGATAACGTTTGTTACACCCTAGGATTGTCACAAGCTAGGGTCTTTTTTTACGGCCTACTTAATGTACTATTTTGTATTACTGCATGATATTTTATTATTACTTACTTATTAATAATACTTTATTTTAATTCAGGTTTGTTTTATGATATAGAAAAATAATATATGAACAAAACACTTATATTTAGCAATTAGAGTTTGCCCCGCGGCAGTGCCGCGTGTCGAACCCTAGGCAGTAGCTTTATTTTATGTACACAAAAACTTAATTCCGGTTTTTACATATAATAATGACAAAGAAACTGAGTCCATAATACGAGTTTTATAGTTTACACAACTGCCCAGCAAAACATAGAGGCGAGAAGCAAACCTGATTTGAAGTAATACAATGAATGACATCTTGTTTATGACAACGTAAATATTTGTTACTGAATTGAAAAAACGCGAATGCCGCGCCATCAATTTTGCTAATCCGTCTATTATAAATAAACGACTTCATTTATTGGGATAAAATGTATCCTCAGTGTTAACTCGGGTTATAAGCCAGCACTATATCGAGTTTCGTTTCTATATAAACGAAACGAAACTGGACATAGTGCTTGGCTGGTTCAGTAGTTTCCAAAAACGATGCGATCGCAACGCCATCTTTTTCGCTAATTTCGTATATCCCTCGAAAACGGTGTTATTTATCGGGATAAAAAGTATCCTTAGTTACGCCTCGGGATATAAGCTAGCTCTACGTCGAGTTCCATTTACCTTTTACCGGTTTATAATAATGTAAGATCTCTCTCTTTTCTTTCACCATATCCCAATTATTTGGGGTCGGCACAATATGTCTTTTTCTGCCACACTCCTCTACTCTGACATACATCTTCTGTCACACCACATATTATTCTATCATCCTTCACACAATCCATCCATCTTTTTTTTGGTCTACCTTTACATTTGTACCCATCTATCTAAGACGTAAGATATAATACTAGAAATAAGTCTTGGAAACAGAAATCATGTTTATTTAATTTTCGGTCACGTACAAAAAATTTGATGTAGAAAATAAGTTATTTATGTAAGTCCTTACCAGGCCTCGGCTCAGTAACAGTTTTGAAGATAAAACACTAGGAAGGTCAACGTTATCGCCTTCCTTGTTTGTTTTGGGGTTCGCTCTGCTTTTACACCCGGCACCGGGAAGCGAAAGCGCGATAACGATGTTCTTATTAAAAACAGTTTTATAATACGCTGATTATGTTGTCTGAAATATGTGTTGCCATCATATAACTTTAAAAATGGTTACGTCCTATGATTCCACTTCGGAGCACGGGGTCAGTTTGCTTTGACACGAAACTTGAATTTTTAATCTATATATATTTAAATCAATTGCTGTTCGTCAGTCTCGCTAAAACTCGAGAACGGCTGAACTGATTTGGCTAATTTTGATTTTGAATTATTTGTGGCAGTCCAGGGAAGGTATAAAAGGTGAGTAAATATGAAAAAAATGTTTGGAATATAGTAAAAACAACAATTTCGCTTTCCCTTAGAAACTATTCCTACCTGTCAAATATTTGTTGTTCGTCCCGTCGTTTAGAAATGAATTAAATTTAAAAGTCGATCAGAAATCAAATTAAATTTAAAAGTGAAGTTTTATTTTTAATTTTTGTGTTTGTTTTGAATTTCACACGTTTGATGTTCGTCCCGTCGTTCAGAAATTAATGTTTTTTATTTATTGATTCTGAGGCGGTACGAAGTTTGGCGGGTCAGCTAAAATATAGAAAACACAATAAAGAATATTGAAGTTATTAATAAATATTTTTATCTAATTATTTTTTAACACTAGGTAAGAAAGCTAAGTACATACATACATAACTTCACGCCAGTTTCCTTGCGGGGTAGGCAGGAACAAGAAAGCTATGTGATTATCGTTTGTTTTTATAACAAAAATGGTACCATCATGGCATCAAGAATTTTTTGTTGAAATCGCATTTAACTATAAATATTTATTAGTATGAAATATATATCTAAATTGTGACGTTGAGTAATTTCGATAGAAACGAAATAAACAGTTGATACGTGACATAAAAATGCTTTTACCTTACTGAAAGGAGTTTCCTTACTAGACTTGTGTATATCTTTATTAGATCACGTATCTGAGAAAGCCAATTGAATCGAACGTAGAACTGGTGTTTACAGTAAATCTTCATTTTTAAAGTCCCCTTAATATTTATAGCTCGTAATAAAAGCGTCGAACTTTTACTATTATAGACGGTAGTTCGTGTTACTAGTAATTGAAATACGATACGGTGATAAGCGCAGCATTAGTTTAAGCTTTTTATGAGATGAAATTAATGTTTACGTATTTACATGCTTATGATTTTCTGAACTTTGCCAACCAGCTTCACTCGTGTAAAGCGTCAAAGTTTGATTTTTCCGAAAGATAATTTTACGTTTTCCGTTACGATATATCAAATATAATTTATAGTAGTATCTATTGACCTAAATTTCATTTTAACTTTATAACAATAGAATACAGTAATTTTCAATATATTTAGTTATCTTATCAGCTAATTTAGAGAGCCTCCCCAACTTCTTGTTTCCTTTATGCAGTACATATTACTTTCTGTCGGGGTAATAATTCCAGGGCATTGCAATATATAACTCTTCAATAAGAGTATTAACAGTTTTTTAGTGTTGTTAAGGTAAGCAACGAAACGGTTGCCTTATTGTTGCAGATGTTTACGAGCATTCGATTGTCCATTTGCTTGCCTACAAACATAAAAACTTTTGTGAATTAAACAGTTATGATGAAATTGAAGTTATTTTTTTCTATTTAATTCTTTATCGCTATATGTTGATGATGATTTCCCAGACGTATCCGTCAATTGCGAACTCTATAATTATGTTCTGACATGAGCACGAGAATAACTTGCAAAACCGAACTTATTTTTTAATAACGTAGTCAGTGATATGATAAAAAGACCGTAACCGAATTACCTTATATGTGGGTATTCTTATTCATCGAAGGTCGTAGTACCTCCGGCTTGCGGTGAAGTGAGAGGGTACTCTCATATAAAAATAGATTCGGCTCCAACCACTGAATAGGACGCACGTGATACGATACTTGACCTGCGGGGTTTGAGGATTGTATGCACGTGATCGCATCGCAATTGGTGTTTAATATGACTCAATTTGATAAACGAGATCGTTAGATTTGACAGATGGGACGTGCACCTAGTTGAAGGTTATAAGGTATCGAATTGTAAAAGAGTTGCAAATTGAAAATTTAGGTACAAAAGCTACACTTTTTTTATGGATGTATAGGTTTGCGTCTGACCACTGTCTCGCCTGATGTTGAGTGATGACGCAATCTAGAATAGAGCACGCTTACGTAGAAGATACCTATTCACTCGTGACTTGAAGACTTCAAGATTGTATTTGTCAGGAAAAACAGACTCGCAAATTATTTCACTCTTCGGCAGTGCGCACTAGAAAAGATGAAGCGAAACGCTTGATTCTGACTGGTGGTGTTTCCACCATGTAACGGTGGCGTAAACCGGTGCGCCTGGTTGTCCGATGGTAAAATGGGGATGGAGGAATTAGCTCGTGCAATTCTAAGGAACACTCCCCGGAATATTGTGATATTTATCTATAGCAACAAATGAAATTGAATTTGAATATAGTCTTTAATTTATTATATAAATGACGACATTCGCGTGAAATCTGCTATTCATACGATGCCTATTCATAAAACTGGTTTTTACATAGAATTTTAGTCTGTCCCTCCATCTGTCAGTGTCGATAAGACTCAATGGATTTTAATGATAATAACAATTGAAACAATATTAATTTTTTTGCTTAAATTTAGTATAAATCATTTCCGAAGATTTGAATATAAAATCCATCGCTTGGTTCAGGTTTTGCCATTTTCGAGGAACGAACAATAAAACTACACAATGTTTATCCAAGGCTAATCGGGAAATTTTGTAGATCGTAATCTCGATGTCTAGTTTTCCTCATGACGTTTAACTTTACCGTCAAGACATAATATTGTAACAATGTTTACATTATGAAGTCATAAAACTGCATAAATGGCACATATTATTGGCCAGGTTTCGAAAATTTGGACTAGAGGAAAATGTTTTTGTATTTGTTAGTCACAAGAAAACAAACACTTGTTTTGATAACTAGGTTAACATAAGGTCCTAAGTTTAAAATTAAAATCCAAAGTTTTAAGCTTGGTTCTAAAGTTTCAAGTCCAATCGCGTATTTTAGAAAAACAAGTTTGCCTAAAATTTACTGAATCTAAAAATACTTTTAAATTCGTTAGAAATGAGAACAAAATTCAGTATTGCATTTGAATGTCAAAGAGCTGTGGTGGGATCATTGGACAAATACAGAAAAGCATTTTATCTGTTTAGGTAGACTTGATAAATTGATATTGAAAATAATACTGCAACTATATGCAGGGTGACATAGAAAGACCAAAAAGACATACGAACTTTTAATTTTTTTATTGCAGGAGTTCAGCAGACTGGCAGACGGCCCACTTGGTGGAAAGCAGTTATCATCGCCTATGGACATTTGCAACAACAAAAGTGCTACAAATGCGCTGCTGCTCTCGTAAGGGAGACTGAAACCTGGTCACTAATGCCGGAACACAACACAAGGTTGTTATGACGGCATACTCTAGAACAGGGGTGGTAGCCATCCAGTCGGGCATATGCCCGTAATATAAAATATAAAATAGTAATGTTGAATTAAGATAAAATAAATGACAACTATTTTTCTTACTCATGAATCCATTTGTATGATGCCATTTGTATTTTGGGTCTCTTGAGAATATAATAGATAACAAATGTTTTCTGAAAATGATAGCTAAGTTACAAAATAATATAAACAACCTAAATACGAGTCAAAGTGAATAAATAGATTCTCTAAGTACTCTACTATCGTATCATGAATACGGCCAATAAATGTATGGTGGCATTACATTATTGTGAAAATCTGGATGAAGTGTGTCTTTGTTTCATATGACAGAATCTTGAAATGGCGCATGTTATATGTGGCGCAAAGATTCGAAATTTCATATTATTGAAGTGAAATTTTTGAATCGCTGTGATTTAAAATTCGATGAAACGAAAATGCTACACTAAAAAGAAATAAACACATAAAACCAACCAACCTTATTTAATTCGAAATAAAACACTTCTCTTTACCCGTTAGTATTAATTATTTAATTTAAATAAAAATTAAAGATTTCAAATGAATTTTAGCTCTATCTGTATATATTTAAGGCAGATTTTCTTTTATATGTAGATCAACGGAAATCGTAAGTAACAGTGCATTGAATTTTGACCTTTATGCCTGTGATTTAAGGTGTAATTTAGATTTAATTTTTTGAATTATAATATGTTGACGGATGTAGGCTAAAGGAATTATATTTAGGGCCGATTTTTCAATAGTCAGATAAATCGTTTAATAACTGCATAAGGAATTAAGTTATCGGACTGTTTATCTGTCCAATAGATACGGCTACGGATTTTTCACTTGATATTTAAATGTCGAATAGCCATACGATCATTTGATTGGTTGAATAACTTGAGGGACATGAAACAAATATACAGATTAAACACATTTTAGAGCAGGACTGACTATTTCCATAAACATCAATCGTCCAATTCGATAAAAATGACAATGTCAGTCAGGGTCTCCAGATTGGGGATTTTTAGTGCGATTTTAGCGAATGATTTTTATTTGAGGAATAAAATTAGGCAGAGAAATTAGAGAATTCTTTCATCTGCATGACATTATTACTTACTTACCTTTGTGTTTGATTTTATCTGTGATCATAGGAAGTAAATATTGCACAGACTCTTTTAAAAGTCGGAATCGACAATGGAATTCTTTTGAACCCACCTAGTGAAATGATCTGGCGTGAATCTTAAAATTCTAGTTTTCAAAGCATCTATCTAGTATACTATCAAAAATATTCATAATAATGACGTAATTAATTTTCGTAATTATGCATGTTCTGGCATTAATTAATTTTTATATATTTTATGAGGCTGTATGCAGTGGTTCCTTTGTCTGCTAAATGTGACCTTGTTTGTAGCCCGACTGTAAGCTGTCACATTTTTTCTTCCCTCTAATTTATCTAATGTCATAAACCACGTATTATTAACAAAGGATTCTTTTTAATTTAGTTTTTCGTATATATAATTTCATATAATGCAAAATCTAGAAACAAAACTCAATATACCTACTAATTGCTAAACTGTTATAATCAATAGTTTTATTCAGAAATTATCCGTTGAATAACGCTTATGTATCCCTCAAAGCGGCAGATAAAATTATGCCTCAGGAAGTCCAGTTATTCGTCGGATAAAGCCTAACTGACGATTGAAAACTTCAATTTTATATTATCTGTCGAATAAACTCTTATGTGATTGTTTATCTGATGATTGAAAAATCGGCCTTTATATATTAATAAAAGTCAGAGAAGAATTAATTATCTGTGAGTATATTCTCTGAAGTTTCACTTCTACTGCGTGCGAACTGCACCCACACACACAATCTTTTTATTTTTTTTATTAAGAAGCTGGCAAACAGACATAGGGCCTATTTAATGAAAAGCGGTTACCGCTGACTATAAACGTTTGCAGCACCCGGAGTTAAGCCAGCGCGTTGCCAACGTTTAGGGTGGGATATAGAGGATGCGATAGAGAAGAATCAGACAAGAGGAAGAGGATAGAGGGCATACAATAGTGGCAGAGAGAAGTGGACCATCGTAATTCTCAAATAGTCCTCGCGACGGAAAAAGCAAATTTTGTCAAAGGTACTTTTTACTGTATCTCTCTTAAAATGTCTATTAAAGGTAAATTTGTGTTAATCCTTAATATTAATTAACGTTTTATGATTCGAGTTTACTGGTGAAAGTGAGTCAAGCCCGTGACTCATTCAGGTTCTCCACGTAAAAACCTCAAGGAATGAGTCAATTGATTCATAACTAAACATTGTCGAAACACGTGTTTCGGAGTTCAATAAAACTTACAACGTTAATAAGCATAACTTATTAAAGTGCTTATTTGATACATGTCTCCATTCTATGGTATACACGAAATTAATTTCTTTATTAATGGCCGTTTTTTAAAATCATTACATGAAAGTTATTCATTAATTAAGTTATTTATAACCTTACTGAATGTAAGTGAAACAATTCAACGGTTTAATGCAAGCACTTGTAATTTTGAAGTGAAACTTTTTTAGAATCGTTATGATTTAAAACTCGATGAAGTGAAAAAGCGACACTAAAAAGAGATAAACACAGAAATCTATAGGACTAAGCCTAAATGAGATATTATACATTATATTTAATAATTTAAACACTATGCTCATACAGGTAGAGTTGGAAATGTTTTGAAGGTTTTCGTTAGTACTACAAATTACATGTTTTAAAGCTTAAATATATTCTAACGATATATGAAATGTGACGTCACGAAATTTAGAATCCCTCCCACCCCTTGTCACACTTTGTTACAAGCTTTTATTTAACTTGCAAGAGATGTACCTATGTATGTATGTATGTATGTTTGCAAGTTCGGGTGGAATCTTGCAAGTTAAATTTGACCAACTTCCCGGTTTCCGATTGAGCTGAAATTTTGCACGCATAATATGTATATCGCGTGACAATGCAATAATACGGTACTATAGAGCTGATCTGATGATGGAGTCGGAAGGTGGCCATAGGAACTCCTGTACTAAACAAGATACACCCGTCGTGTTTTGGCTCGTTTTACTTGTCTTGGTTAGCACTCTGCTGCTACATGATATCCAGGATCTCAAAAGCTTTTATTTAAAAACCTTTTTAAAAAAGCTTATTTCACTTATGGTGCGTGTGCACTACACACACACATTTTTTCATATTCCTTTTTATCCTTTCGGCCCTAAATGAATTCTTTATTTGAATATGTAATATAAGATTTTTTATTTATCTTTACTCTCCTTCTCTCTTAAATTTTTTAGTTGTTTGCTGTCATCATTTTTCTATTGGAACTTTCCTACCGGGTGTAAAAATTAGCCGTCTCTATTAAATAATATTCACATTATTATTTCAATTTAGTCGACGTATCATTAAAGCAATGTAGTCAATACATTCATCTATATGGAATATTTAATAACATATTGACCAGATTATCTTACAAACCTAATGGCCGGATCCTATATCGTACATTTGCCTTATCGGCTGTTAAAATTTGACATACGCTATTTGGCATAAGTATGTCAAATTTCTACCGAGCGATGGTGAGGCAAGTGAGTGAATAGTAAGATATAAGAACCGGCCATAAATAAATAAGCATGCTTACCTAGATCGGATAAAAAAATTCAATATACCCGCAACAAACTGTAAACTGAGGTCAAAACGCATTTAAGACACTGCATGTGTTATTCGCTCTGTTTGATTCTGTTTATTGGTTGAAAATGTGAACGAGCCGCAACGAAAGTAATACGGTAGCCATTCTAATGTGCCGTTAAATTGCTTCATCAGTGAATTACATACTCAACTTTCTAAGATTATGACAGATGTGAATGAGGTGTTTTAATTGAAAATGCCTTCGGGCTACGTGCGACCAAGTTGCAGACACTTTAATCACCCATTATATCTATATATACTTACGCATGTAGAAACTCAAATGCAAACACAGTTTCAAATGCGGAAGATTTTCATTGTAGTAAGTTTAATGTAAGGTTCCTTTGTCACGTTCTTCCCGAAATTAAAGTTGCACTGGCTGCACTCATAGTGGAACTAATCTTAAAGATCGAGCGATTGTATTTGTCATTTTTTTTTTAAATTATTAGTTGGACAGTTAGTATCTAGGTAAAAATTAGTTCTTAGCATTACTTAAAATTTGACAAATAAGACATTCTGTAATACTTGCAACAACTCAGAAGGGTTTATGGTAATAAAAGTGCAGCAACTGGTCACATATTTGTAATCAGAGAACCTTACAGTTTTAACACATTTAATACACTGACTTTTTACACTCGACAAACATTTTTAGAACACCTCGCCATCCCTCCAACCATGTTACAGTATAATACAATAATAATAATAACTTAGCACATTGGCACAACCGATAGCGGATTGAAGTCATTGATAAACTATTTTAATTAAAGGATTATAAATTAAAAGAATTTTATACATTATTGTTTGGAAATTTTAGATAATATTTTATATAAGATATTATATAAAATATTAGGTTGGGGAAAAATTTCCTGCGCATTTTATATAAAAATTCAAAAGGTTTTTTGAAAAAGTTTATTTACATTTGACTAAAGTATGTAGGTGCCATTTTGTTAGATAACTTTTTGCCATCTTGTAGGTAGGGACGTGATCCCATTGCTATAAAAATTTTGGGGCTTCTGATCAAAAAACTGCGACAAGTGGTTTTGGCAGTCCTCTCGTAACGTTAACCTGATACTGCCTAAGGAATTCTGCAGAGACCGAAACAGGTGAAAATCTGAAGGTGCAAGGTCAGGACTATACGGCGGATGCATTAACACCTCCCAGCCAAACTCTCGTAATTTTTGCTGAGTGGCTAAAGATGGTGAGGTTTAACGTTATGATGGTGAAAACCACACCCCTTCTGTTGATTAACTCCGGCCGCTTTCTCTCAACTTTTTGCTTTAATCTCATCAGTTGTTCGTAGTACAGTTCAGAATCGACGGTCCTGCCTGGCGGTAACAGCTCATAATGAATAATGCCCTTCCAATCCCACCATACACACAGCATCACCTTGTTGCGAGTTAACCCGGGTTTTGCCACAGTCTGTGAAGCCTGACCGGCCTTTGACCACGATCTTTTTCGCACGTTCTTGTCGTACGTGATCCACTTTTCATCACCAGTTATCAGCTTCTTCAAAAATGGTTCGGTTTCATTACGTCGTAAGGTTTCTTTCAGTGAGCTCATGCGGCACCTAAATACCGAGCTTTTTTGTGTACCCGGCTTTTTTCAAAGGCGCCAAAACCGTTTTGTGGTTAATTCCCAGTTCTCCAGCTACATCGTAACTACTAATATGCCGATCTTGCTCCACTTTTTCAAATATGGCATCAATATTGTCCGTAACAGGGCGACCAGAGCGACGTGCATCTTTGATATCAAAATTTCCAGATTGAAAACACTTAAACCAAATTTGCGCTACTCTCACAGATACTGCATTAGGTCCATAAACATCACAAATTTTTTTCGCGGCTTGTGTTGCATTGCATTTTTACCTTTTTGTAGTAAAATTTTAAAATGTATCGAATTTCTTCATTAGATTCACTCATTTTGACAATAAGAAAAACAAATGAAAATCACACATTTTCCTAATTTGAATTTGGAATTGTCTTCTTTAAAATTAAAACTTTTTAATGATACCAAAACCAGCCAGATACAAATGGTATAGCCAAAGAAATCTTATTATAAGTTCATACATACTATATGCGAAAAGACTTTTTCCCCAACCTATTATTACACTTAAAGTTTTACATGTACTAAAATAAATCGAACACAGTATAAATCTATCGCGTCTGCCAACATGAAAATATAATGTAATGGATACCGTCTATATACAATTGAGAGATTTTGAATTATAAACTACACAATTATCACATCATATAAAGGATAAATATTGTTACCTAAAATTATGTTAAATTATAGATAACTACTCTATACAAAACAGGCGCTAATCACAGAATAAATAAAAATTTAACATTATTATTCAATTAAGAAAATGGCCTATTGTATCGTTTCCAAATAAGAGGGTACATAACAAAATTAATTATTAACTTTAAAAAGACACATGACAAGAACAACTATGCTACTAAATAACTGTAACAATTGCTCTCCTGTTTAATCGTGGCCACCGAACGATATATTTTGGTCGTTTACAATGCATCTTCTGTCCTATCTGCTTTGTTAAAAACCGGGTTATCATACACACAAATGTGTATTACATTTTGCATGCTTGCTGCTCCATTACACGCTAAAAGGATCTAGATCTTTCGCTGCCAAAAATGTATATATAGAGTTATTAATTACTATAACCTCAGCACTTAGAATCTTCTTATAAGCTGCTAAACATAAATAGTGAATAGAATAGAATAATTGATTGCCAAAAATGTACGTACAGTATAAGGACTTACGTAATTATAGTATCAATACATTTTGTCTCATTAGGCGTGCAATATTAAATTTTACAATGTTAAAAATTACAAAAATATTATCAAAATGTCAATATCATAATAATCATAAAAAGCAATAATAGAAATTACACACTGGTATTATAATTATGTGTTGTTTATTTTATAATATAAGATTTTATTTGTCACGTCTTGTTTTTGTCATTTATATAATCATTTAATGTATAGTAACTTTTATTGGTCAAAATTGTCTTTAGGGACTTTTTAAATGGTAACAGGGGCTGTCCTATTAGTATTTCTGGAAGTTTGTTGAATGTTACAGGTGCAGTTGCAGTATTCACTGCATGGCACTTGTAATATTCAACAAACACGGCAATGGCATTAAAACTTAATTAAATATTTCCTTTTACTCCATTACATACATGTAATGTCTATGTATAACACCGTGTCTGTCAAAAATGTAAAGTTTAGCTTTGTAATTCATTTTCAAATTTTATAACAATTAAAAACACAATTTTTCTAATTACAAACTTTGATAGCTCTTTAATGAATTTTAATTTCAATGATAGATAACATTATTTAAACTGCCGCCGATAATTAATTTTGTAAAGCTCTTACACGAGCAACTAAAATTCCTCAATTCTCGTCAACTATGACGATCACGACTACATCAAGCAACTAAGGGCGATGGCAATACGACCACACCATACCATGTAATATAGAGCAACTTAAAAACTAAGCACCCCTCCGCCCCCGCCGCCGGCCTGCTCCTCTCGCATAAGGAGACGTAGTTATACGTACAAACGAGATAGAAAAAAAATTACCCTTAAAATTCCAAACCAATATGATATTCGGCAACTCATATAGCGACGTTGCGAAATGTGGAATATATGGAGCAATTACAAGCAATAATCCCGAAACAATTGCTACATTTTATTACAATTGCTCCAGATTGTTCCATTACTGTTGCCAAGCAATAATTGCTTAAAAAAATTAAGTGTAAGAGCACCTTTAGACGGCCTCTGTGGTTGAGCGGGCTAAGCCTTTGCCGGCGTAGCTCACTGCAACCCAGAGGTTCTGGGTTCGATTCCTGGTATAGTAAATTACGGAAACGTGTTTTCTTCGTTATTTACTATGGTCTGGGTGTCTGGGATCGGCCCCAGAGTAGTCCGTTGTATATTACCCATAACACAAGCGTAACTTGCTTAATTTGGGGATATACAATAGGTATGTTTGTCTGCCGATTATTTATTTATTTATTTATACCTTAACTGGCAGCGTATTGTGGTAATTAATCAACAAACATGTTTCATCTCACAGAGCCTTAATATGACCGAAATAGAAAATTTCGTGGCCAAATAGAATACAATAACAATTGCTTTTTAAGTTATGTCCCCTTGGGAGGTATTAAGATAACATTCAGTGCCAGCTTGACACGTTTTGTACGCTTTCTTTGTTTTTGTAATCACGCCGTGGGATCGCGGTGTCTTTATTGAATACAATGTTGCGCTATTCATTATGTTGTTAGGTGTTTCTGTTATTTATAGTTTGTATTTGTGCTGCTATACTTTTCCTTTATTGCGTATCAATATTGTCTAGAAATGTTCTTACTATTAACCCGTTCAGGAATCCCGCAGCCGTTGAAATGAAAACGGAACTCTTTATATTGTTACGAGTTGCAGGACTCGAATTAAAATGCCGTTGGAATTATTACTATACAAACACGTATAACACACAAATATGGTACAAATATAACCGAACACAAGAAAGCCAAACGTAATGCAGAAGGTCCTGATTCCATAAAACGCGCATAGTCCGTCACTAATAGATATTACCGCTATGTACACACGTCTCGCTTCTTTCGGGGTTCTCGCTCGACTGACTCATCTTTGAATTGGAGCATTGCTTTATACTGCACAGATGCAATATGTCTGCCCGGCCGCGTGGACCGAATTTCCTAGAATCAGTCCGACACACCTGGCTAATGACTGCCATAAAATATTACAATACACAATGGGCTGTTTTCTAATCACAAATTTTAAACACAAAAGAAGTCCAAATGCCGACAGGTAATAAAATGTGTTTTTACGGTATGCGGGTGTGAATCCACTTTTGTCGGCGTCTAGGTCGTAACAATATGCAATTGTTTGCAGTTTTGTCGATGTTACATTTGGTAGTGTTTCACG
This sequence comes from Dendrolimus kikuchii, assembly GCA_019925095.2. NCBI lineage: Eukaryota > Metazoa > Arthropoda > Insecta > Lepidoptera > Lasiocampidae > Dendrolimus > Dendrolimus kikuchii. Next base: position 19,250,778 of record CM034397.1, read on the forward strand.
CAAAAAATATTACATTTAAAGCAATATTTTTCGGGATCTGAAAAGATTGATCTAAAACACCACTTGAAATCGCTGATCAAATAGTAAAGACTGAAATTATTATGTAGATTGAACATTATTAACGGCAAAACAAATTTTAGCACGAGTAATGCAACGCTGCGGGTGTATTGAAGGAAGGCCGGATTGTTTAGCCCGAAACGTAATACCTAATGTCTTATGTAACTGTTCAATACAAATAAATAGCAAAGATGCATTTTAATCTTTAGGTGTATTTAAATTGGTATCAATTTCGTCTGCACCGACATTTGAACCCATACCGATGATTCACTCCGTATCGGATAGTGTGTGCGTAATGAAAGCTTTTCGTAATACCAATAAAGCGTTGCCCACACACTCTTATCTGTTTCGTAACTATCTACCGTGAATATTTTCATTTGATAACGTTTTGTATAAACGCACCTAAATTATTCTACTTTGTTGCAATAGGGTTGAATCTCATAGACATTTCTTGACGTTGGCACTTAACTACTCCCACGCTAATACCTGTAGAAAAAAGGTCAGGGCATTTTTAGGGTTCTGTAAATATTTCCGCAAAAAAATGTCGTTGTGAAATTGTTGTCCATCCATTTGTCTTTGTTTTTCTCGGAAACTACTAGTTTTTAAATGGACGGAATGTAGAAGGAATATATAATAAATTTCCGGTTACATAATGAGGTAGTGAAATTTCGAAAAATTAAATGTTAGTGGTGACTGCCATAGATATATTTGAGGGTTGATATTTTTATGTGTATAATATATACTTAGTCCAGCCATAAGTTCTGTTACAAATGAAAATGCATTTTTTTTCAATAAAGTAATGTAATATTATTAAAATTTATACCTACATATTTATTAAAATCTCAGCAAAAAATAAAAAAATATTCTATTCGAAATGGCCACCTTTGGCTTTTATACAGGTTTTTAATCTGTTTGGCCACGAATCTATGGATTTACGCACTGTTTCCAAGGGAAATTTCGCCACTGCTTGCTCCAAAGATTTTTTAAGAGACTCAATGTCCCCGTGTTGTTTAGAGCAGGCCATGTCCTCTAAAACTGACCATAATTTGAAGTCTAAAGCTTTGAGGTCTGGGCTAGATGAGGGCCAGTCTTCAGCTCTTATAAAGTCCGGAAAGTTGGTTTCAAGCCAGGCTTGGGTAGTTCGTGCCTTGTGACCAAGTGCAGTCCTGCTGGAAAGTCCACGGTATATTTTTAAAAAGTGTATTGCTGAGAGGTTTCACAACATGATCCAAGACTGTATCTTGACACACTTTGACTGAAGTTTTCACTCCTTTTTCACAAAAATGTAGTTTTGTGACTCCTTGATAAGACACGCCCCACCAAACCATCAATGACGCAGGATGATGACCACGTTGTACCTTTCCGACCACTTAAGCAGCTTCTTTAGAACTGAGAGCGTACACTTTATCATTTTGCTTATTGTAGTGTTCTTCAATCGTGAAAATTTTTTCATCGGTAAAGAGGATATTTCTGTGCCTTTCACCTGCGTATCGCGACAGAAGGCGTTTTGATCGATCCACTCTCTTTAATTGTTGCTATGCTGTTGAAATGCTTCCTCTTTCATCATACGCACCGCTGAAGAGTGGAACTTTTTACCGTCGTCTGTTTTTCCTGAAAAATATAATCTAGGTGTCTTTAAGTCTCGCGTGAACAGGTATCGTCTAGATAAGCGTGCTCCACCTTAGACTGCATTTCCGCCTGACGTCAGGTGCAATGTCAGTCAAACGCGAACCTATTCAATATAAAAAAATAAAAATTGTAAAGATTGATTTACGGCATGTCCTGTATATTGACGATAACCTCCGAGCTTCAGGTCTTGTTTTATAATACGCGACAGAGTCCTAGCGGCGTCATTTGCTTCCTAATGGAGTTTCGGCGAATTCTGGCTTTAACAGCATTAACAGCCTTTGTAGTTCTAACAGCACGCGGCAGCCCCGATCTTTTCTGGTCTTCGACAGACGAAGTGTTGTTGTATCTGTTGATAGTACGATATACGAACATACGGCTAATACCAAGCTTTTGGAAGTGTCGGGAATATGACCGACGGCTCCATACCCACTTTGTGCAAGGCGATCACTGCAATCCTATTTATTTTCTTTAACACCCCATTCCATATTGTAATTTGATAATGAACTCGAAAAAATATGTGAAATGGCGCAAAATCGAAAGAAGTTTTTAAAATAATATACGTGTTCCAAATTCAAAATAATTAAAAATTTGAAAAAAAAAAAAGTTTTTATGTAACAGTATTTATGGCCAGACTAGATACAGTCGTATAAATTATAACAATATTTCCTAATGGCTTTTTTATTTACGTCATTAGGCGGCGAGATATTTGCTTCCAAGTCGTGAACATTGTCTTCGTTTTGCAGAATCTGGGATTCAAGTTTACGCGAACGACAGGACACTAAACAACTAAACACTATATAAAAATTTGTTTTATTAAATGTGTGCTTAAAACGTTTTCATATCAAGGTCAGTTGCAGTCTGTAAATGCGTCTAGAATTGCTGTAGTTGATCCACTGATATACTTAATTAGAGCCGGATTTCATATCTGAAATATCCATTCATTAAAAGTTTAATAGATATTAACTGCTATGTTCGGTGTTCAATTACAGTCATCTTCATTATTAGTTTTATTGATTGAACAAGATATGGCAAACTAATTATTATTGACCGGTGTAAGTACATACACACACTAGCTACTTCCTGCTGTCATCAAAACTTCATCGCATACTGATCATAAATTGGCTTATATATCTATACTAATATTATAAAGAGTAAAAGTTTGTGAGTTTGTGACGTTGTAGGGGGTAATCTCTGGATCTACTAAACCGATTTAAAGAATTCTTTTACTGTTACAAAGCTACGTTAACAGGGAGTGTTATAGGCTATATAACATGACGCTATATATCACGGGAGTGGGACAGAGCGCAGGTGAATCCGCGCCGGGCCGCTAGTGGTTTATAAATCGCTAGAAACACTTTCCTTGTTTATTAATTACTAAGTGAGTGACGTTTGTGTTATGGCTAAAATACGACAAGCCAAAAAAATATACTTTTTCAAAATTGTAATATTAAAAGAACGGATGTGATTGAAAAATAATATGTTTCTAAGATACAATATATAGATAAAACAATATATAGGTCGTCGTCAGCCAACCGTTGTCCACTGCTGGACGTAGGCATCCCCAAGTTTGCGCCACCTATCCCGGGCCTAGTATTAGAAATAAAATCGTAATAGAGTAAAGCTTTTTGGAAAAGAAATAGAAAGATAATACATATTGTTGTATATGATACACCCTGCAACTAGAGTAGAAGTAACAATGAAAATAAAAAAATAAAGATTAACAAGAGCCTGACAACATAAATATGTAAATAGTCAGAGGGAAAAATAAAAAATAAAAGTAACCTCCTTGACATATTATAATAAATTTCAAAACTAATATCTGCTTATAAATAATTAAAGGCTAAAAGAACTAAAGATCAAGTCTAGCTAAGGTCATATATTGTGAAATGTATCAAATTATTTATTTCAAGTGGTTCGTGCGGATATTGTTTTGACACTTCGAATAGTGGAGGCCTAGCTGAAAATTAGTCCTGTAGTTATTTAAAGTATAGAGTATACTGGGCGCCAGCTCAGTGATGAAGTGTAGCAAAGATACTAACTAACCCTTGCTACACCTTATAAAAGTTCTTTAACAAGTCTTGTAATTTTTTGTGAAATTGTTTCCATTTTATGGTATTTTCATTCGTTCAGTTTTAGTTGTATATTGTGTAGCAATAAATGATATTAAATATTGTTAAAAATCCATTGTGATCGAATTAAAATACTAATCTTAATGTAGTATTTTACATAATAATAATTATACACATCTTAAAGTTATAGCTATGTCAATATTCTGTCAGTTTAATAATTACTAGCAGTCTCGGCAGACGTTTTCCTGCCCTGAAAAAATTAAAATCTAGAAGCCGATTTCAACGCCACCTACCGGGTCTAATTGTGCATCTGAACCATCCCGGGACCTACTCAAACACAAAATGTCATCAAAATCGAAGAGTCCGATCCCAGCACCAAGTATTTCGTTTAGATTGATGGATTACATTATTGAAGTTTTAGTAGGAATCCCTAATTTTTATTTAGCCTATATTAATCAGGGTAATGTAGCATTTGAATGGTACAAGAATTTTTGAAATCGGTTCAGTAGTTTTTGAGTTTATTCGTTATAAACATACAAAAATTCAAAAATAAAAATCTTTCCTCGTTATAATATTAGTATAGATTACAATAGGATGTTGTGTCGCTAACAGCGATTTCTTCCACATGACATTTGGATGAAGCGTTACCATAAAAACTACATACATACATACATAACTTCACGCCAGTTCCCTTGCGGGGTAGGCACGAACAACAGAGTGCCATTTAGGCTTATTCTTACACACCTCACTTGCCTCTTTGACATTCATAACTCTTATCATGCAAGCTCGTCTGTTCTTAAGGCTCCTGACATCACCTTCTGCTAGTACACGATCAATTTGATCATGGAAGGTGTGTCGTGGCCATAAAAACTATTGTAACGTATCTATGTGTCTCTAAAATAGACGGACATCCATCACGTGTATCATATGCATCACACGTATAATCGTGAGTGTCTATATCTTGAATATATTGAATGTGATATCTTCAAAGATTTAGGTATGAACCAATTTTCATAAAATCTGGTATACTGTTTTAAGACTAATTAAATGAAATGTATTCGAGACACAAAATTCAAGTTAAACAAACTATCCACGTGGAAATAAGGGCTTTTTTCAATAACATTAGCAATCAACTCAAACGCTACGTTATCTCGATGTGCAGCTTTCATCACGATGTTTTCCGTCACCGTTGTTAGCACGTGGTAATTGCTGGTAACAAGATGCATATTGGGTCAGAAATCTGCCTAAGTGGTGCATGCGTTCCGGCCAGGGTTCGAACCCGCGCCTTTTGAGTTTGGAACGCGTGCGCTAGCCGTCATGTTACCACGACTATTCATAACATGTTTTAATGGAAATAAACCTGACTTTATCCTTAATCACATCGACTTTGGTCAAGTTGATAACGCCTCCAGCTAAACAGCAACACGACGGTGAATTGACACCAATTGACCTCGTGCTTGGGTCGATATACATTTGTCAATTTGTATGTGTGACATTTAGACCTCTTATTTTAGCATAGAATGCTACTATTCTACGTTTCGAAACGAGTTTTGCGATGTGTTTAATTTTGTCTAAATATTTGATTTACAGAAGCTAAAGAGAATATAAATTAATGTATTAATTGAGTGGTCTCAATTTCTTATATCTGTAATGTGTATCCCATATGACATGTAGTTTAAATTTATATCAATTTTATTGGACTGCTTTGCGTCTTTGTCTTCATAGCTAGTTTAACTAATATGAACTTTATCTTAGTATAAATCTTGAAATAATAATATAAGTCCATAAACATTCGAATGTTTGGCTCGGGTCAGGTAAGAACAGATGGTATACCAGCCATGCTTGCCAAGGCGTATTTCACATATCGGTAATCTCGATATGTAAGGTGTTTGATGATATTTTAGTTCACCACGTGTTCTTTTTCTTACAGTTACTATGCCAGCACATAGTAGTTATAATAATATCACATTAGGGCAGAAAAACTGTACAAATGATGCATGCTTCGCAGCCAGAATTCGAATCCACGAATGGTTTTGAACGCGAGTACACCAATTAGTTAATCAATTAACCTCAAAATATACCGTCTTCTGTCCTCTACATTTATAAGGGCTCGTAAAACACAAATTGTCCGGATTCAACAAGGCGTCGGACTCCACATATGTGTTTCTTTCTATCCTTAGAGTGACACCATGCTAGAAAATTCTGTTTAATACGGCCGCCCCATACATTTTGTGTAAAGACACCTATAAGACATTAGCGACACCGATCACATGACGCACTCTTGATGATACTGTAACTGTACTCAGAAACCATTGGATGATATCTTAATATTCTACTTCGTAGTATAAATAAAGAAGTACGTTAAGGCACCAAATAGCTTTCTGCTATACATACTTCAATGATTTATTCTGCGTATATTGACTATTTTAATTTCAATTTACTATTTAAGGAAGGTTCTTAAAAAAATTTAGAGCCTACTATGGAGAGAAATTGATAGCCGGAACCCAACATTACATATAAAATTAAAGATTCCCGCCTCTGGCTCGGCCACGTAGAACAGACGGGAGAATTTCTAAGTGTGAGCACTGTAGTCGGTCGTCCAAAATGTCGCTGAAAGAATAATGTGGAAGCTAACCTGTGTGGGCTGCAGATCTGTAATAGACAACAAATTGTAAAGGACAGAAGACACAGGCGTGTTTTTGTCTCGGCGGGCAAGACTTTCGTCTGGTAGTTGGGCTAATGATGTAATTAATGTAGATACTAGATTCAGTCTCATGAAAAAAGTTCCCCAGACGGGCTGCTAACTAAGGTCGCGCAACGGAATGTTAGAAAGATAAAATAATTTCGATTTAATAGTATTAATAAATAGATAATTATAATATAATGTAATATTCACATTAAAATACTTGACAAAAACAACATAAAAATGTGACTGGGGGCTGTTCTATATAATTAGATTCATTATTTGCCGCGAGACTTTTTTCGTGAGACTCACTCTATGTTATTAGTAAGCATACAAAGTGACGTTATTATGTTTTACACATGTTTACCATCTATCCTTTTACCTGAAAAAATCTTATCGATAGATATATAGACTATCTCAAAATTTAATAAGTACTAAGACAATTAATGACTAGACATTAAGATGCAGGAACCGGCTGTAAGTGGCCAACCGTTATATTTTTAATTGAAATTGATAGTTGTTTTAACGACAATCGACCATCATATTATAAAAAATGACATAATTTTCTATAAATATATATCCCAGCGGAACACAACCAGGAAATCAATTCAAATGACCAAACATAAGTAATTGTCGCCTATATATGTTCATGTATATAAATATGTAAATTAACTCTGTGTTGGTCATTCGGTCTCCAGAGATTCGTTCGGAATAATTAATTGTTCGGTCGGCACGATGGAGCCTTAATGAATGCGAAACTTTTCCGCAGAGGTCGGAAAGTGTCGGAATACAGTGCTGCTAGCTACTGTTTGCTTATTATTTGTTGTTTTCGCTTTTCCACATTTGTTTTCAGTTTCTCATTAATAACTCTGGTGCCTCTCTCGGATTGCCATTAATAAATTTGTAAATAAGGATTTGTATTATAATTAAAAGTAAAAAATGAAAAACGATCTGAATATTTAAGTTGGTTATATTGGCGTGTAAATTAAACACGAATGTACACGTTATATTCCTTTTATTTTTACTGCAGGAGTTCAACAGACAGGCAGACGGCCCACTTGATGGAAAGTGGTTACCATCGCCTATGCAGATTTGCAACACCAAAAGTGTTACAAATGCGCTGCTAACTGCTAGCTTAAGGAAAACTGGAACCTGGCCACTAATGCCGGAACACAATTCAAGGTTGTTATGGCGGCATACACTAGACCAGGGGTGGTAGCCATCCAGTCGGGCAAATGCCCTACAACTTGGCTGTGGGTTGTTTTGTCGCCTCTTACGACACGCCGCCCAGCCGCAGGAAATTGTATTCTTTCTCCGTTCCTGCACAGATATAATTCCTTATTCGGTCGTTGTATAATGACTTTCAAATAAATATGTATTATTATACAATATCAGCCCGTACGTCTTTATGGGCTCGGCTCCAGACTTAGGTACGAGTCTTCCAATTGCAGGGAATGGAACAATACACCTGCCGTGCTTGCTCAACGTGGATACACGGCTTTCATACCTTATTAATCTTGACGTGCAAGTTTTCTCACATGGTAGTTGTACAATAACATATTAGGGCTGAAAAATGTTCCTAACGATGCATCTTTTTGGCCAGGGTTCAAACTTACTTCGTTGGAACGAGAGACGGATGTTTAAACATTAGGCTACTACTTTTGAACTTATTTACTAAATGTATAATTAGTTATAACTCATCATATTATGTCAAACATAACTAATTACATGTTTACATAGTTAGGCCGGTGAAATTAAGTTTTTGCAAAAAAGTCTTCAAAATACGTATAGTAAGAACTGAAACTGCCTTAGCATTATTTTCAAAATGTTTGTAAAAATATTCTAAACTTCTTTGATGTCAGAAAAATTTGTCACTAAATTTTATATAAAGTGCAATCAATTGGAATGCATCGCAATATTCAATGATTAAGCAAGTGAATTTCTTTGCAAGACTTTTGAAATTGTTGTGCATCTACTAGCCAAGTTAAATTACAATAGAATTGTTTCAACAGCTAGTAGAAACGATTTCGTTTAGTAAGTACCGGTCATCGTACTTTAATTAAACATTTTCACAAGTACTACTATTTTGGAATTATAATTTTGTAATTATAATGTTATAAATACTTTGTTTATTGCAAAACTTCCTACTCCTATGGTAAACATTTTTTTATGAGTTTAAATTAATTATTGAAGCAACTCACAAGGGTAGAAGTTTGTTTAATTCTACCAGCTGCTATTTTATTTGTTCTCGAAATAAAATTATAATGACGAAAAGAAATAATAAAAAAAACTTAAGCACTATAAATCTTAAACACAGCAATCTTGTAACTCTGACTGGGTTTATTTCAGCGATAATAATATACATAGAAATTTAAGAGAACACAATTAATTAACCTAAGAAATTTAATTATTAGGCATATTCGAAAATGTCCTTCATCAGAAATCACTTTGAATCAAAACTTTTGTGTTTAATTTTGAACTGATAAGTCAAGATCGAATAATCTAGAACATCGGCGACATGAAGAGAAACAATTAAGGAACAGGTTTCTGATACCTATTAAAGTTTTATTTGATAGTTGATCGATCCAATTATGGGCTATTAGAAATTACGTTGTGAATGATATTTATGACAATGAATTGCGATTAAATCTGTTTCATCTTTTATCAAAAACGTGCCGAGGTCAAATTAATTGAGAACATAGTCAAAACTATGTTTTTTGCCAGAATATATTTATTATTATTAATAGTTCACTAATTTGGGACACTCGCGTCATTTGGATCATAAATAATAATTTTATTCAATATGCGTTAATACGTTAATTCAGCATGATCATTATTATTCTGTTATTTAATTTTTTTGTTTGTTTTCTAAACGCGGTTAAAGGTCTGTCACACACGAGATTTATTTTAATTTTACAACGTATCGTATATTATAGCGCTGAGGTTTATTGTTAATTCTATTCACCACGCTTTTTTTTACCAAATCTTATTAAACTGTAACTCGTTCTGTTTCTTTAAAAGGAATGTAGCATATTAATAAATCGTATTTTATTCATGGACTCGTATATTCACCAGTGAAGTTAGTATACAACGCGTCAAAGAAAAAAATATATTTTTTTTTACTAAGAACAAAGTACAAAGAGACAATATTAAGTAAACAGATTGTACCAAATTGCTTTGAAATATTTTCCTAAATTTATTATTGCTTTAAGAATAAATATTTGAAACAAGACGACGCTATTTCAACGGACGTTAATGAATAGAAACTGTTTTTCGTGATAAATATCGAGGGTTGAAAGACTATTTCAAGTGACATTTTGTGATGGACTTACCGTGATTGCTTTTTTCATTCTTAAATCTCAATCTTAAGGAAATAAAAAGAACCTGATTTTAATTAAAATCTATAGATGTCCTTCTTGTTGCCTTTTTTGAGTAATTCGAAACTAAATTCATCTCACGACACATTTTTCAAATGTCGCTGGAAACATTTCTTCATTTCTTAGTTTGACGTTTGACATACAGAAATTGATCCACCGGAGCATTCCTTTCCTTACCTTCACCCCGACACTCTCTTTCAGACCAACTCTCTTTCTTCGGTATTACGAACGTGGTCCGCGAGCGTCACTCCGCAGATTTTGGGCAGTGCTCGCATCTCAACCGCGTTTACTCTACTTTCATGCTCTCTCTTCCATACCCAACTCTCGCTTCCATACGTGAGCGTAGGTACCAGCACCGCGTTGTGTATGGCGAGCTGGGCCTTCTGGCTGAGGTTCTTAGCGCCTAGAAGTTTACCTAACGCTCCATTCACACTATTCCCCAAATTCACTCTTCTTTCTATATCAGCGGTGTACCTTCCATTCCTGCTAAAAGCACATTCAAGATATACAAACTCATTCTCTTGCTCCAGCATAACATAATATAATTAGAGTACTATGATCACATAATTTATAGTCTGTTTTCCTTACTAGTGTATAACATACTTTAGAATTTTTAAGACATGTTTAAGATGAACTCGTGCAACGAGACTTGTTTTATGTCCTGTTTTTTCGGAGGTATGTGGTTTAAGGTAAATTTTTAATTTAAACATAACCATGATTCGAGTTTTTGTTCTGTTTGTTGTGGTTAACGAAGCCACGCGCGGTTTTTGTTGTTTTGATTTTGAAGTTGGAATCCAGTTTTGACCCACTAGCCTTAAATTGACTTCTATACGCGCCTGTTATTTTTTAGCTATCTAATGGAATAAGATAATTGCATGGATACAACACGAAAGTGGTTCTATGTATATAAACATAGGTATCGTAAGTATTTTTGCATCAATTTAATCTATAGAAGACAAAAAATATTTGTAGTTATTGTTCGTTTGAATGTTTGAGAATATAAAAAATTGTGTTTATGAATTAATTAAATTCTACTCACCGATAGCTCGTTGCAGATTTATGATTTGAAGAGAATGCATATATCGTATAGAATCCCTATTAATATTATAAATTCGAAAGTAACTCTGTCTGTCTGTCCTTCTGTCTGTTCCGTTTTCACGGAAATCCTACTGGACTGGATATTTTGGATGCCGAGAATGAACATAGGATACGCTTTATCCCGAAAAATGGTTTAGTTTCCGGGAAAAAAATATATTTGTCTTTCTGTTTGTTATCCTTTTATGGAAGGACTATGGGACCAATTTGGCTGAAACTCGGTACATACGTAATTTTAATGCCAAGGGTGGCTAAGAGATACTTTTTATCCCGGATAATGGGATTGATTTATTTAAAGGTTAGGTTTTGTGATTTTGTCCATTTCGTCCACTTGGTCCATGTTATCTATTTTGTCATTTATGTAGTTTACAGATAGACGGGGATGGTATAGTTTGCGATATAAAGTGAAGTGAATCTTCCGGGGGCAAATACATAAAAAATTAATACAATGTCACCTGAACCGTACCGCCGGCTCTTTAAACAAGAGATACGCATTAGAGGTTGACCCGCGGCTGCAGCCGCGGGGTAAACTTTACTATACTATATAACGTGTTGAAATGTTTATTTAATTGATACTCATCATTTTACAGTGACGTTGTGTGAGCATTTGATAATTTCGGGAATTTGAGTAAACGTTTTGTAAAAAACCCAACAAATATATTTTATTGAACATTATTTCTCGCGACTTTCCAGTAAAAGTTCTGAATTAATTTTCATTGGAAATATTCACGAAAACTTATGATAAAATTGTTTATTTTATCCGTTTAGCCGTTTTGGAGCTTATTCGAGGCACACTTCCAGACAGACAAGACAGGAAGTATTCTAAAAACGGTCACTTATGATAAGGCATTGCTGCTGTTCAATTTAAAAACCTAGCAAATACATTCCAAGAGATGTTACATCTCAGCACAAAATAATGGCATTAACTTCTTCTCTCCTGGCACTTTATCCGTGCAGGAACGGAGAAAGAATACAATTTCCTGCGGCCGGGCGGCCTGTCGTAAGAGGCGACAAAACAACCCACAGCCAAGTTGTAGGGCATTTGCCCGACTGGATGGCTACCACCCCTGGTCTAAAGCATGTTGCCATAACAACCTTGAGTTGTGTTCCGGCATTAGTGACCAGGTACCAGTCTCCCTTAAGAGAGCAGCAGCGCATTTGTAGCACCTTTGATGTTGTAAATGTCCATAGGCAATGGTAACCGCTTTCAATCAAGTGGGCCGTCTGCCTGTCTGCGGAACTCCTGTAATAAAATAATAATAATAATAATAAAAAACTTCAATAATAAAAAAATAAAAAATACACATTGTATATCCCCGCTAATCAAGTTACGCTCGTGTTACAATAAATGCCAATAATATGCACAAATATTCATTTAAAAAATGTCAGTTGTTTGGTTTTGAAATTAGCGAGTGAAGCCGTAGGTAATAGGTAGTATGATGTGTATTTGAATTATTCAATCTAAACTGACCGTAATGTGTCAGGTGTTTATAAATGAAATAATAATTAGTCATAAGTTTACTAGCAAGAAAGAAACAATTAAAACAATAAATAATTACACGTTATGTTTTTTCTTTTCAATACCAACAATGAGTTAGCATTTCATCGATGGTAACATATTGACGGCAAAAACTTGTTCGACGGCTATGAAAAAAATCAATCAATACACATGTCAAATAAAAGCAAGACATAAGCATAGGTTTAATACTTCTTATTTTGATCTACAAAAACTAAAGACAACAAAAAGCATTGATGTATCTCTTATAAATCCGTTTTGAAAATTAATTTAATACCTATGTTTATAAAATATTAGGATTATGCCCGCGTAATATTCGTCGCCATACCGCGTGGAGAGTTGTGTTTCTGGGGATAAAAGCATTAATGGGAATTTAACTTGTAGCCTATGTGTTAATGTTAATCCGCTTGGCTTTGAACAAGCGTGGCGAGTATTCTGTCCGATGCGATGATTTTTTTTTTTATTTATTCATTAAGCCATTTGAATTTTGAAGATTTTTAATGAAATCTGGAGCGTGGATATTCTTAAACCGATTTGGTTCGAAAGGACAAACTGACGTTCCTACAAAGAACACAACATCTTCTTTAAATTATATGTATGTGACAGTTTATACAATAAATGATTTTCTATTTTATTCAATGAAATGGAAGAATGACTAAACAGATATACAATGCAAAAGTGGATGGATGCAGAAGTCGTGGAAGGCCACGACACACCTTCCATCATCAAATTGATCGTGTACTAGCAGAGGGTGATGTCAGGAGCCTTAAGAACAGACGAGCGTGCATGACAAGAGTTATGAATGTCAAAGAAGCAAGTGAGGCGTGTAAGAATGGGCCTAAATGGCGGTCTGTTGTTCGTGCCTACCCCGCAAGGGAACTGGCGTGATGTTATCTATGTATGTATGTATGTATTCTATTCAAAATGGAAGAGGTTCTCAACTTGATTGGTATTTTTTTTTTAATGTATGTACACCGATTACGCTTAGATTTATGATCCGACTTACGTGATTCTTCTTTAGTTTGATGCGGAATAGTTGCCATTTGGTTTATGAACATTTTTTTATGTCAATTTTCCGTTTCCGTGTTTTGGGACCTATATTTTTTAAGGTGCGCGGCACCTTTCGTATATACCCACAGCTCTAGACACTAAAAAGTAAAAATTAAAAAAACTTTTCATAAAAAACCGACTTGAAAAACTGAAAAGTATAAAATAACTTAATAAAGATTTTTGACTAAGAATTTATTTAGTTTATTAAGAGAAAAAATAATATAAAATTTTCTACATCTCGAAGTCGGTGCCAAGTAAACCATAAAAATTACAATATTTTACAACATTTTGTTGTTATAACAGTGTATGTCAGTGTAGTCAAAAATATTTATTAAGTTATTTTATACTTTTTAGTTTTTGAAGTCGATTTTTTTTGTCCGATATAGTTCACTGAGGGTTACTTCGGCTCGCGTGATTTGACACAATCGTTCGTCCCGGTATTGGTAGAGATATCACCACATGTACCCCGCATTAACATTCTAGAGTTCTTCACCGAATTGGCTATTTCCTTGGGAGTTTTATTGCTTTGAGCATATTTGGATTGGAATTTGCTTTTGAATAGAGCTGCGATGAAGTAAAGAACATATTAATAGCCGAGATTAAATAAACCACTACAAGGAAAAGTAAATCTGCATTTAGTTGCTATTAATTTTAGTTTTAAGTTTTTTGAGCAAAACATTATGCTCCGATCTAAAACATAGAATAGAATAAAACATAAGCATTTATTATAATAATGTTACGACCGAGGTGCCGACAAAGGCAAATTCACACCTGCAGCCCTGTAGAAACACATTTTATTACCTTTTCGGCATTTGGACCTCTTTTGTTTACCTTGTGTTTAAAATATGTGATTAGAAAAACATTCCATTGTGTATTGTAATATTTTATGGCAGTCATTAGCCAGGTGTGATTCTAGGAAATTCGGTAACGCGGCCGAGCAGACATATTGCATCCGTGCAGTATAAAGCAAAGCCTCGATTGATGGACGAGGCAGTCGAGCGATAATTACAAGCGGAGCAAGACTTGTGTACATTCGCTAATCTATTTAGTGACGGACTTTGCGCGTGTTATTGAATCGTGCATTACGTTTGGACTGGTTGTGTTCAGTTATATTTGTACCTGTCTTATACGTGTTTGTATAGTTCTAATAAACTCTATAATAATTTCAACGGCATTTTAATTCGAATCCTGCAACTCGTAACAATATTCTTCGGGAACTGATACGCGTCGTGATAACTTTCCATCAGGTAATTAGCCTGTTTTTAGGGTTCTTTAATCATTTTGGGAGAAACTTTTATCTTATCAGTTCGACCGTGTTTTGGGATATTATACTATTGCTACAAATATGGCGACGTAGACACACTTAAAAATGTTCACATTGGAAGTAAAAATCTCCACTTATTGACTGACTTAAAGTTTGTCGCAACCCTAATGTCCCTGAGGATTTTTCGGCTTTTTCGGCGATTTCTAGTATTTCGAGTCTCACTAAACCGGCACTTCAGTAGTCCGGTACGACCAATCATCCGGCACCCTTCGCTCACGTCTCCTACTCTCGTTCCGTACTTGACGCACCGGCATCAGTATAAACTCGAAAATTATTATAATAGCACGTGCATGCACTTACCTGTTGTTTACAAGTTGCAAAAAATGTAGCTAAATATATCAAATACATCAACATGCTTTATTTTATGTATATATTATTAATTTTTTTATACAATCCAATAATCCAGCACCCCCTAGTTAATTAGTGCCTGATTCGTGAGACTACTGTATTAAAAAAAATATCTCTTCTTTATATGTAGATATTATCTCTTTATCCTGTTTTGATAAAAATTGAAGGACTAAAATGATTTCATTTCAATAATTTGGTGAATTTTTTTCTCAACTCAAAATAGCTTTAGAAAAATTACGGTCTCATATCGTGAAAGTTTGTGATAGTTAACTACATCATTATGTACTATATAACACCTTCCTGTTCAATTTCTTCTCTAAAGACCCAGTAGTGATTGAATAAAAAATATGTATTTCGCTTACATAGACAGACCGGCTGGCGATAATGACGAATTTGTAAGGATTCCGTTTTGCGACATAAATACTTGAATGTGCACTACTCTAAAGCGTTTACATTTTTAAACGTTCTCGTTGGAATATGCTTTTATAAAAGAAGCTTAGAAAATGTATTTCCGTCGGGGATACGTGACGGGTCGGTCTGTCGGCAATCTTGTTTTGTTCGCACTTAAATCATGCGTGATCTGATGAAAGTGCGATTGCCGGTTTATCTGGTATCTTCCCACGGGCGACGGACTGCGTACGCCCATGCTATTGTTTTGTTCTCTAGAACTAATCTTAAGACGTATCTATATCAAAAACAATAGTAATGGAACGCATCTATTACGCGGTAACAGTGTCGTACATCATACATGATTTATTATTTTTGTTTAATTATCTGTCATAATTATGTGTGAAAATTGCATCGTGTTCTCCATCGTTTATATAGTGTATTCCAGTTGCGTTTTTTTAAGCTTCAATGTACAGACACGGCATTTTTAGGATTTTATAATATTATAGATAACAGGGGCGGTATGTGTTTAATGAAAATTTACAAATTCGGTGTCTCCCTTTTTTTCATCTTTGGTGCACAGTACTAATTCGTATGCACAATATATCTGAAAAATCAAAAACATTATACAGTAGAACCTACCTAGCAATTTATGTATCCCGACCAGTTGCTACAATTTGTGTTAGTTAAGTCACGCGACATCCATGAGCGTGCCCGAAGATCTAGATAAGTTAGTCCGTATATCTAAGCTTATTTATCATCATTATTTTCCAATTAAGATATCATATACACGATACTAAATCATTGTTAAAACATTCACTCATCGCTTTGAGAAAAAATGTGACATGAATTTTTAACAGACATCGATTGATTGAAATTAACTTTAAGTCATCAATCACAAGAATCCACCTGAAGCGGTTCTGCCGCAACCACTAAAGAATTCTCACAATACACGCATCATTTAATAAATCAGTTTCATAATACGACCATCAACATTCGACATGTAATCCTTAGAATTCGTCGATGCGTGATTGTATCGTACGCTGCTCTAAGCTGAGATGCCGACGTATTTCTCTTTAAATTCGACCACATTCGAAGCATGATATAGATTTAAATTCCACGATGTAATAATATATTTTTGAGAAGTTGACATATTTCAAAGCCGAATACACTTTATGGTTTATGCACATCGACTGTATGAACATTTGTGTCGCAATATCCTATATACCCTCAATACGCAACGCGTGACCGACGGACGTTCGTAATGAACGCTTTGGGTTAATAACCGACAGACGCACACGGTACCCACATAGGGACATTCCTAACATAATAAAGTTGTCAATTATTTTGGTGGCACGTCCTCTTCAATTAAGCGTAAAGGTAGGTAGACGAAACTAGGAATCTTTGATATTACGTTCGTGTAAGTTACGATTTGATCAGCTTTGTTCATAATGTTAGTGTATTTCAGAGTAGTTTGATTATTATCTATACATTATATCTGACGCCGCTGGGGTCGTTGAGGCGTGACGAGACTAGAGCGACATTAAAACAGCACCGTAGTAATATCGCGGAGCACAATGTGTGGCTTGCCCGGCAGCAGCAATTGCAGCTCAATTCTCTCCAGTTACCCGCCTTAACTCGCGCTCTTTTCAATCGCCCGTACGTGTTCCAAACGTTTACCGCGAGCCCGACCGCAACCACTCTCAGTTTAGTAAACGCCTACAATTTAGACAAACTGTGATCATAGCCTCTGGTCTACACTTAGTGATGGAAACGGGGTGGTACGAATAATAGAACATCTCACTTCCATAAAATTTCATTGTAGCCTATAACATTTCCTCATCGTGACCGCAGGAGTCAATTTCAGCAACGGAACGTTCCGCACCACCCACGGGAGTTCGCTTGATTGATTGTTAATGGCTATTGTTACGCTGTTACGCAATCCCTCCGGCAACCCTCCGGATCTGACACGATACATGACGACTTACATTTGTTCCATATTTGTTCGTTTCATACACAAACGGGGCTGTGTGTTCGCAATCAACAATAAACGGAAATGTTGAGCCGCGGGGAGCGATGTATCAGTGATATTAGACATGGAAATATGGACCTAGTAATAAGCATCGATATGCACCTCCGGCGTTGTAATTTGCAATGACATCAATCTATGATCGATCCATATTTTCATTCTTCACATAATCACCTAAGTTCGCAAACTAAATATAGGTATTATGCCTTTGGTTATCAAATTTAATATCATAAACGAGATTGATTGTTAATTGTTGCTTGTACAATAAACGTTCCATGAAATTTGTTCTATTAACAGTCGATCAATATTTCCTTTTAGGGTGTCTGGTGAAAGCAATTTAAAATTAATAGAAATACTGCGGTTTTGTTTAGATGAAAGAGTCGTGAGCTCTTCAAATTATATTTAGTAATGCAGTCTCAGCTGTTAAGTTACTGCTAATGAAAAGTCGAAAGTGTTAATGTAGCGCTGCGAGCGTTTCTATTATGATTCGCTGTACCAAAGTTTAGCCGATTTGAAAATAAAACTCAGGATATTTGATGAATATTCCGCGCATATAAAATATGGATGTATTTCGCTTATTCATTGTGTAATTATATATACATTCATTAAAAGGTGATCAATCACTCCGATGAACGGTGCATACATTCTTGTACATAAATACAAATATCACCAAATCAGAAGCGTGTTGACTGTTTGTTATTTTTGCCTAAATTGTATAAATTCTGAACGGTCGTATCCCGGATTGTATACATATCTGGAAAATTCTCAACGTGTGGCAGCTCTATTTAGGCGCCTGTGTTATTGAGTTTCTGATAGGGCTTTGAGTAGTGATATGTGGCTTTGCAGTTTTGTGTTCAAATGTTGAATAAATTATGTAAAAATTAACAATTGTTGTAGGATATTGATTCTTTATGTAATGAATTTCATCTGCATAGTGAAGTGTTAGTCTTTATAAGCCGCCTAAATACTCCGCCGTTAGGCATCCGTGAAAGACATTGCGGTTGGGTTCAAAAACTGACATTAAATTACAGGTTCCAAAGGCCTTGTAATCATAATTGTTAAACTGTCTCAAAATTAGTACCAGATATAATCGCAAGAAATTAACAGTGTATATGACAATCGTATTGCGTCTAGTCTCTACTATGATTAGCACGTAATTTGTGATGCGAGGTAATCAATCCTGAAACATCTTAACTCGCTGTGCCCACCGAGCTGGCAAACTCCCCCTGATCTGAATCAACACGCACCGATTTGATCAAACACCACGGCCCGACGGTGTGGAACATTCATAATACAGTGACGCACCTCACTGTCTATTGATTACAATTATGCCTAGCGCACTGTTTAATTAATATTTTTTGACATAATATTTTAAATGGTTGAAAATAGGTACATCCGTATCAGGCTTTTATTAAATCTATGGATAGCCATGATTCTACCATCGCTTCCATATTTAGTTCCAGTTAAAGTTGAAGAAGCGGCGCAACAAACTCCTCAACTATATACATAACTAGCTGTGCCCGCGACGTCGTCCGCGTGGAATTTGCTTTCAAAACCCTCCGATTTTGAAACATTCTTCATTGGTGCTCCGCTCCTATTGGTCTTAGCGTAATGATATATAGCCCATAGCCTTTCTCGATAAATGGGCTATTCAACACTGAAATAATTTTTCAAATCAGACCAGTAGTTCCTGAGATTAGTGCGTTCAATCAAACAATATATATTAGTATATTTGGCTACAACACTAATACTTACCTTTTAAATATCGCGATATCTTTTGAATGAAACGTCCGAATTGAATAGTTCAAAAAGTTCTAGAAAGGTATTAAATTCGTTTTGAATATGGAGTAATTTATTTTGATAAGGATTAATACCAAGGTACAAAATAAAGAGTTCTTGAAGCGACGGCATTTTTATTATTTAAAAAAATTAAAGAAAACACTTATTGTGAGATAACTACAATAGTTAGACATATGATTACGCGATTTTTTTGTAGACAATTATATGTTCTGCAAAGTGGTAGTACATTGTTTTGTTCTATAATCGATAGTTTTCGCAGCGCACGCCGTGTAAGGATTTTTTCGGGTCATTTTTTTACACCTTGGGTTACATTATTGGACTTTTAGTTAGGATCCCTAATTTTTTTGAAAATATAATATAGCCTTCCTCGATAAATGCACTATTCAACACTGAAAGAATTTTTCAAATCGGACCAGTGGTTCCTGAGATTAGCGCGTTTAAACAAACAAACAAACTCTTCAGCTTTATAATATGTATTACTATAGATAAGATATGAAATTCTTTGTCGGTATAAATCTATTATGGACACACCACCGATCACAGATAGCAGTAGGATAGTGTTGGCTTCCCGATAGCAGGCTCGGACCTATCGATTAAACCACTTCTGTGTTTCATCTCATCGCCGTATGTCAAGACCTCGCGGAACCAGAGACGTATCCCATGGAACTACTACCTGTCTAATCTAACACATTATAGCGTTCCACAGAACTTCACTCGCGTGCACTTTCAACCCTTATCATAATTATTCCTTGTTCATCTCGTTATTAAAAGTCGAGATAATATACCAAAATGTATGGCTATAGGCCCATTCCCATTGCTATGATGAAGCAACAAACCAACATACGATCGCCCTAGCATCAAAAAGCATTGTAACAATTGTACAATGTTTAGAGCTATGATTTTTAGCTTATATCAATGCCCCGGAGAAATAAAACGAAGTCTAAAATAATACGGTGTGCAAACAAAAACGGCAGGGTCATTATAGGCGGGCCGGGAGCGATGTTCCGTCTGATTTATGTCTGTACGATACTAGGGCTCTTCCGCAGTATCCGTTGACGGTAACCGCACGTACCTCTCGAAAGATATTTTTAAAACCGCAGGTAGAATCCCCACCCTCCATTATGATGACGTAGTAGGAAGGATTTGTGGTCGCTGTGTAGTTACGAAAGTTTTTACTTTTTAGGTTTCACATTATCTATTAGCCGTTGAAGTCTACCGGCGCAATATATCTACCTTAAGCCTTAAAAAACGTTATTAAGTATGAACACTTACAAACATTTCTTAAGTAAGATAGAAAGCTTTCGTTTATTTTTAAACTTTTATTATAAAAAAATCAGCACGTGATACATCGCATAAAATTGTATCTTCATATTTTTTTGATCCCATGTCCGTAGGTCATGTATTACAGTATCGTAACTGCCTACGGGTAAACATTATAAACGGCCATTAGATTAAACAGTCTTCGTGCTGCTAACGAACATAAGCTGTATTTTCACCCGATAGACTGGAAGAACACGTTTCACAATTTTTCACATGTACGCTAGGGCTTATTGACCGGATAGGAAAATAACAGTTGGTGAAATTAGATCAAAGTTAAATGACTGATACGAGTTCGAGTGAACATGTTCTGTGTCTAGTATAGGGCATTGCGGTTTTCTACACAGTCGGTAATATAAGTAGCTCAGGACTGAATTAATTATCCGCCGGTGCCGTGGAGTGGTTGCCTGCAACGGTTTCTTGTGTAAGACGAGACGCGCGATGGGAAAAAGGTTAACAGCGCTTATGCATACATACATATGTTGCAATTGAAGTGAAATTTACAACGCGCATGTGAACTTTTAAAGCCTTTAATATTTTGTGGAACGCATTTGGCAAAGCATCGCGGTGCCGATGCCAAGAATCTTAAATAATTTAGTTTTTAATATATTAATGAAAATTTTCTACAACATACTCCGGAAGACAATATCGCATGAATAGACATTGCTCTGTGTATTAGAATCTTTCTAAACTTTAATAAATTTATCGTAGTATGTAATAAAAAAAAGTAGCTGTTTGTATGTCATGTGATGATGATGATACTGAACCGATTGTCATGAAACTTAGTCATTTGTGTAATACTTGCAACAACTCAAAAGGGTTTATGCTAGTAAAAGAACAGCAACTGGTCACAATACTTTATAATCAGAGAACCTTACGGTTTTAACACATTACAGACACGAACTTTAACACTCGACGAGCACTTTTAGAACACCTCGCCATCCCTCCAACAAGTTAACAGTTTAAGAAACTTAGCATATTGGCACAACCGATAGCGGATTGAAGTCATTGATAAACTATTTTAATTAAAGGGTTATGCATGACAAGAATTTAATACATTATGGTTTGGATATTTCAGATAATATTTTATATAAGATATTGTATAAAACATTATATTTGAAGTTTTATATGCAATAAAATAAGCCGAACACAGTATAAATCTATCGCGTCTGCCAACATGAAAATAAAATGTAGTGAATACCGTCTATATACAATTGAGACATTTTGAATCATAATCTGTACACAGTTATTACATTATACAAAGGATAAATGTTGTAACAAAATTATTGTAAATTATAGACAACTACTCTATACAAAACAGGCGCTAATCACCGAATAAATAAAAATATAACACTATTATTCAATTAAGGAAATGGCCGGTCGTATCGTTTAGAAATAAGAGGGTACATAACAAAATCAATTATTAACTTTAAAAAGAAACACGACAAGAACAACTATGCTACTCAATAACTGTAACATTTGTCATATCCATTAAACTGGCTAGTGTTTCTTTAAAAAAATGATGCTAACTAAAATACAAAAATGATGGCAATGGAATAATCCCGCGGGATATGGATTAGAAAATTACAATAAAATCTAATAAAGCCTTTCTTATAACTTCAAAAGTACTCAACTTCTTAAAAAGAAGTTTTAAACACAAAAACTTTATGAAAAGAATACAATAATCGGTTTTATTATTAGAAGCGATTTCTTCCAACCTTTTCTCGCCAACTCGTTACTGTTCTATATGAGTGTGTCGGTAACATATTTCTACATAAGTATGTACATAAGGATAGTGTATCTGTGTAGAGTTAAAGAGATTAATAAAATTGTACACGCTATTATTCATTTCATCTGTAATAGAATTTTATTACATATATTTTATCATGTTATAGCACAAAATCATCGAAGGGAGTTTCTTAGTAATTGGATGCACTTATCGTGGCGGCTGCGGGCTGGCCTCTTGCAGTTCGTTCGATGAATTTATCGCGCCCACAAATCATTGGAAGTGCGTTCGTCTTGCTTCTTATTTAGAGGACTTCACTGAAGCCTTTATACGTATATTAGATAGTTTAATTCCCGCACGCAGAGTCGGATGACGATTAATGATCTCACACTAGCGGCGCCTGAATTTCTGGTTTTAGTCTTCAAGTACGTTTTTCATGACAGTTGGTAGTAGAGTTAGGTATGTAGAAATTGCGAATACTGCTTACAATAATTTTAAGTTATGATAGTTCAATTTTTTCTATTATAAATTTAATAAAAGCGACAATGCTGAATTGAATCCATCTAGTTAGAAAGCCCAGAAAGACCACCTTCAATTACTATTAATACTTAATTAATTTTAAATTTACATAGATCACTTTGGTTCCTTCATAAAAATTGAAAGACAGAAATGAACCCTCTAATATCGGCTTTACACTACATCTCTCTTTATATGTAAACTGATTAAAATGAGATGGGTGGATGATTAAATTTGAATCGTCTTAACTAGTGCTGACATCTTTTTACATAGTTATTTATTTCGAAATTCGAGACCACTACGGCACAGATGTGCCGCTCAGATAGGAAGGATCTGTTTTTGTTATTTTAAAACAAACCTGTACTTGGCTCTGTTATTTCATTAAGTCTCGGTTCTCGGAAGAGTGGCCTATTAATAAAAGTCGCTGGTGTGGGACGTGTCTTATAAAATATTCGTGTATAAAAAGTATCAGTAAGATGCCGACAGAATACCTAAAGCTATATCATTAAGGCCCTCGTAGTATTTATCAAGTAAGTCACAGACTATATAGTTTTATATGGCAGTATAAAATATGACATATTTACTGTATATATACATATATAACTACGTGAAAGAAGAGAGAGTACATAAAAGCGGTCACCTGCCTTAGCGCATAGGATACTTTTAGAAAAATATAAATATATAGTATTTTATTTAAAACGTGATGTTCAATGAGCGTAAAGTAAACACTCGATACACGAGTAAATTGTTTGTAAATGGCAATATTAATAAATAAAAAAATTACACTTAATACTTTCACTGTATTCGAACTAATATAATGGTATGTATATTTTGGAATTATTTTCGAAAAGAGCCTACCTAGTAGTATTTACGCTATTTGAAATGACATGGAGCCTTGTTACAATTTGCTACGTAACTTAGTGAATGCCGATCTTGCTTTAGTTCCGCCAAAATACAGCGTATCTGCACGTAAAGATCCCAGCATATTTATTGAAAATATCGCGCATGTATTATTATTTATTAATAGAAAAAGAATTATTACTATTAGTATACATTGATTTCCCCCTCCGCAAAAAGGCAAGGGGGCATCTATCGTTCCCAAAATGAAAAGAGAGCAATAAAAAAGTTTTAACCAAAGATATGTTGCAATAAATTGTAATACCCCCGAAAGTATTCTTGGCAGCAGCGCAGCGGTCGGAAACAGGGGCGGGGATACCTTTCCGGATTATTTATCTTGCTAATATGTGTGAGCTTTCAGCGCGATGACGCTGTTTACCTACATTATTATCTCTTGTGTCAAATCCGTCAATGTCGTCTCGATAAACGATTGTACTGAATCGGCAATACATTACTCTTTGTATTTCTTAGCAGATAAAACTGTTCGTGATAAATAAGACACGTCAAGCGTGTAACAATAAATCAGTCACGATGGGCAAAAGCTATCTTTTCAGACATCCACTTTTCCGTGTGGCTTTCGGTTTTATTCGCTCCATCGGTGTCAAATTTTCTTTCACTGCCAATCCTTGTACTGACCACGAGTATTGGACGTTGTACAATACGAGATTATAGAGACTATCGCTCAATCCATTGTTACAATGTAACAAGCAATCGGCCGTGTAAAGGTTAACGTGAAAAGTATCATTTATAAAACGTTTTGACCCCTGATGGACAATACTACCCTTCGTTCAATCGGGTGATAAATGTTTTACGTTGCATTGTTTCTAAGCGTTATTATCTGTGATTAATCTTAGGATCAAGCTCCATCTGTTTGATTTACGACCGCGACCTATATTCTATTCGTAACTGTTTAGGGTCTGGAAGTCATTTTGGCAATGTCATGTCATGTCAGACATAGTCTTTTTTCACAGATGATTCATGGTTCCAAATGGATGAAATTTGGCAGATGTGTGTAGTAGATAAAATACGATTTGTTGCTGTTGAATTCTTAGTATGTCATCATTGCGACGGTAACAATATTTTTAGTTAGTTACAACTCCATTCATTCTTTGAAAAGTAATTGTAACACAACTTCTATATGTATTAAAAAAAAGAGCTTGAGATAGATAAATAATTATGATTTAAAATATTTTTAGGTAGACGTGTTGCTAGCGAGTTTCTTGCCGCTTCTCCTCCTTTAAACAGCGATAACACGTTGCGAAGCGGTATGAACTAGATTTAAGTTTTGACTTACATGTATGACCTTCAAAAATTGTTCTCCAAACTTATTTTGAATAAAAACTTGAATTTGAATTTGATGTTACACACAATAATGTATTGAAATCGCATAAAAAATGCAAATTGGTATAGTTTTAATAGGGCCATAAATGTATCTAAAAGTTTAAAAATTGTATTAAATGTACAGCCGTGTCGAGTTAAGTTTAGTTTAGTAATGAAACATCATGGCGACGTTTCTTGATGCTACTTTTTATAAAACTCAATATGTGGAGAGAAATTGACTTCAATAATTGTAAATAGCGTCTTCTACTCCTTTATCTTTTAAACTATATACCTAGTATGGATATTACAAAATTCAAAATGGTAGAGTTTAAAACTGTTTTCAACAAAAATTTGTTTGAACAAGATCTGGTAGGTCATGTTTCAAGTATAATTGTGGTATATTACTATATATATTTACATATTTATTTGTATATTTTTGTTTAGTGTGCGTGATTTCATTTAAAACAGTCTGTCCCGGTTGCACTCAATCTCTTAGGAGATATATTTGGAGTTCATTTAATGTCAGTCGTTATAGCAAGTTTAAATTTGGCCATAGCTAACCATTGAATTATTTCATGTGTGTAGTTTCGAGTAACACTTTCCATTAATCGCATTAAAGCAACCCGATCCGTGAGAAACAAAGCGCTTAAGTTACTAACAAGCGGTGTATGTACGTTGTCCCGTGTTCGGGAAGTTTCTACGTGAAGCCTTAGGTATACACTTCTTGCTCCCAGTAAACTAAAAACAACACGCAAAAGAGAACTTGATACGTATTAAGACTTTGAAGGTAACCACAAGCATTAAGCGTGAGTAAAACGATTATAAAGATTCATGATAATCGATTAATTCCAGTAATTTCCTTTTCTATATGTTTCTGATTCAATTTATGTAATTTCTTCGATGGGGGTTAATATAGCATTGTTTTTCCTCCAGAAAGTGACTATAGATAGGTTCCGCTGGCCGATTCGTATGTTACGCAAACCTCTCTGAATAGAGTGATTATTCAGGCGGTGTACTTAATATGTGAACCTTGGTATCCGAGGATACACAAGATATTTTTTGTCTTGGCAAATGGGACAATTTCTGCAAAATACAGATCCAAATCTTACCTAGGCAAACAAACTTACGTGCAAAAGATATAATAGTATAACATCTCAATATATTAAATGTATTCGGATTAAAACCGCTACTAATTTGCTTACAGATAAACAATAATAAATAAAAACACTCTTTAATTTGTGTATACCGTTCACAGCTTGATTATACTGTTACCTCGCAATTTCGACTCATAATCGTAAACTGAATTTCCATGATTCCTACATATTATTAGTAGTCTTCAAATAATAAATGTATTTTAATGCAACATCTAAACATAAAACTATGTCGTTAATAATATATATTTTCAACAATAAAATAATGATAGTCCGACATCTTTCGAAACACACTTGTCGACACAAATGTCATGGATGCTACGATATTTATTGCTTCCTTTGCTAAAATACTAGGCTAAAATTTATGTGTGACTAACCATTAGAACTGCTCATTAATAATTCACAGTCTTGATCCTTACAGTGATTATCTTGTTTAAATTTTATATAACAGAAGATTTGTTGGTATAATTAAAAGGATGATAGAAATAAAAGTTTAATTTACCTGTATTTACATGCAGACAATGTTTTCTTTAGGTATTTTATTAGAAAACTATCGGCTCGGCGCGGTTTCACCCGCGCTCTGTCCCGCTCCCGTGGTATTATATAGCGTCATGTTATATAGCCTTTGACACTCCCTGTTAATGTAGCTTTCCAACAGTAAAAGAATTTTTTAAATCGGTTTAGTAGATTCAGAGATTACCCCCCCTACAACGTCACAAACTCACAAACTTTACCTCTTTATAATATTATAAGTAAAAAATCGAGCCAAGGGAAACCGTTCTTTAAGGTGGCATTTAGCAGCTATAAACTGGTATGTAATAAATAGCATTAAAGATTTTTGCTCAATAACTAACTACTGTACGTCTAGTATTTATGAAGGGAAAATTGTTCTGTATGACACGACCCATCCATTTTATTGACATTAGGAAATAATGGGATAGATCGATATAACATTTTATTTCTCATCAAAATAACAGACACAATACGTTAGTTACAGTATCTTTAGGCCAAACAATAGGCGGCCTTGTCGCTTAGAGCGATCTCTTCCAGGCGACTTAACTTATGGGATATTCTATGGTAATCTGGCGTTGTAGCTGGTGCATAAATTCAGATGTTTATAGATTTTTAAAATATATTAAATTTTAAAGACAATTATATATGTATCTACTACATATTCATGAGATTATTTTACTGATAAATAGTAATTATGTAATTAATGACTGGTAATGTATTTTTGCATATGCCACATCGAGCCGTTTTTTCGGTTATTTATAAGACTATCCCTTTTAAAAAAAACTTAGCATATATCTAAGGAGGAATACGGTTGAATTTTTAAATTATGTACTGCGTCCTTCATTCGGACCTGTCCTATACACAGCGTTAAGAGCGAGGCGCGTTTAATCTTTGCGAACCATTTTACTAAGTTGATCTAAATTAATAAGTATTAATCATTGAGAAATATTATTATTTATTATTTGTTTAAAATGCAACAGTTTTTACGTGCATGCAATTTTTTGTGCTATATTAAACAATTAGAATATATTTGATTTTTATCTATCAAGTTACAGTGTATTTGTATTTAATTTAAGATTGCTTAAGAAAATAAATTGTCATCTATCACATATTTTATTTGGAGCTTTGATATGATAATTTGAATAATCAGAATTATTTTCGCAAATTTCATATTGGGATATCCCACCGTCATTATAAAAACACATACTGCATTTCGCGGAAAAATGTACATTTCTAACTTTAAACTAACTTGTAGTTACAAGCTTAGTTAAAGTAGTAAACAATATTTTAAAATATAAATATAAACTTACTTCCTCTGTAATTAAGCATTTCTTTATCGATGGCGAGAAAGCAGCTTCGATGTAAATTTTAAACAATTTGTGGTTTATGATTATCTTAACAATTCAATTATAATGTTCGTCCAGAAACTTCTAAATTGAATTGATGTTGTATTTATAGCCTAAGGGGTTATCGGGAGGAATATTTCAACAAACTTTCCGCAAGACTGTTAGGTAAGGCCTAGAATTTTCTGTGTACCGAGTGTAAATCTCATTTCATAGTTTATCGGCAACCCTTAACAGGCGGGCGGTGCGTCACAGGATCACGTGTAGCCTACAACTGGCCGAGGTACGTGATTTGGCGAATCGAGGGTTAGTCCACCACGCTGCGCGCCACGTGATTTGCGGTTTTGTTTGAATCTAAAACTATGTAGGTATGTCCTAAACTAGTTATGTTCGTTGTGTAAGTCGTTTGTAGAAACGTGAACATCGCAAGGTTGTTAAAACGCTCGAAGGGAACACGCCCTGGTAAACGAGCCTGCGTTTGACAGCTCTGAGAGTCTTGTTTTTACTATCGACTTGAGTTTCTTCGTTTTGCTTTGCTCGCGTAAGCCTCGTGTCCGGACCTTTCTTTCATCTTATTTAAATAATTTAAGGTCGCAATATGTCCTTTGCAACCATACTCCTCTACTTTAACCTAACGTGATATAGGACGCTATCATGTCACAAGTCACTACGTCATCCTTAACGAAATGTCCAATTTTATAGCATAAAAATATTTTGTGTTCATTTTAATTACGAATTTCCCTGATTCCTTTTATTTCAAGGCTGTGAAGACTATCAGAATACGCACTGATACGATCAAGTGTTCTCGTAGAGAAAATGGAAAAAGTAATTGCAGTGATTAGTTCAGAAACTGGTAGTATATATCGGAGCGATTCGTTTGGTAACTTGCTCCAGATAAAAAAAAAGTTTATGATCGTTTTCCCCGAATTTAGTTGAAGAAC
The DNA here is from genome assembly GCA_019925095.2 of Dendrolimus kikuchii. Classification (NCBI taxonomy): domain Eukaryota; kingdom Metazoa; phylum Arthropoda; class Insecta; order Lepidoptera; family Lasiocampidae; genus Dendrolimus; species Dendrolimus kikuchii. The sequence goes on from CM034397.1 coordinate 19,279,866, forward strand.
ATCTTGATTGAAGACTACAAATATAATATTTAATATGTTCATATAACTAATAAGTTTTTGTAATCTTTTATAATTACCGTTTGTAAGATGTCTTTGACAGCTTATAGTTTTATGAGGTCCCGGAGGTTTGAGGAGGTAAGAAGTCCCTAAGGTTCCAACATATGTATTTTCAGTATTTTTAGTGACTTCTTTCATACTACCATTGCTAGACATAATTAACATAAACCTGCCATGAATTCGATTTTAATCAAATTTTAATAGCGGAAAATTGTTGAATTGTAGTGTTATTGTAAAAAGTTTATTCTGTCTGTATTTTTATTGCTACACTAGATTATACCCGTGACCTCGTCCACGCTTAACTTGAAATTCCGCAGAACTCTCAGGGCAGAAAGAACCGCAGCATTTAAAAAAGAATGTCAGCTATGGTTTTAGTGAAAACTGTGTCGGTATAAGCTAATTTGCTACAGTATTGATTAAACTAGTGCAGATTTTAAGTCTTAACAATACGCAGTTGATCAGCGAAAACCGAATAGAAATCGGGCCAGTAGTTTTTATGTGAATCTTGAACAACAGACAAACCGACAAACATAAGAAATTTTAAAAAAATGCATCGTGTTCTCCGTCGTTTATATAGTCTATTCCAGTTTTTTTTTAAATATCTTCAATGTACAGACACGACATGTTTAGAATTTTATAATATTATAGATAGATTACAGCAGACAAGCGGACAGCCCATCTGTTGTATAGTGGTTGACGTTGACGTGTTGTTTGTTACCAACTAATACCAACGTACTCGCGGCCTTAAAAAAATTACATAACAACTTTAAAAAAAACCCATACCGTAGTGCCAGGGAAAAGTAATCAACTATAGCGACAGCTAAACTTCGCAGATAGATCTTTTTTATAGTAATATAGGTTTGACCATGATCTTGCCCGATGTAAAGCGAAGATATGGTCTAGCTTACTTAGAAGGCTTATTTTCTCTATCCGTGCAGGAACGGAGAAAGAATACAATTTCCTGCGGCCGGGCGGCCTGTCGTAAGACACGACAAAACAACCCACAGCCAGGTGGTAGGGCATTTGCCCGACTGGATGGCTACCACCCGTGGTCTAGAGTTTACCGCCATAACAACTTTGAGTTGTGTTCCGGCATTAGTGACCAGGTTCCAGTCTCCCTTAAGAGAGCAGCAGCGCATTTTGTAGCACCTTTGGTGTTGCAAATGTCCATAGGCGATGGTGACCACTTTCCACCAAGTGGGCCGTCTGCCTGTCTGTTGAACTGAAGCAAAAAAAAAATAGAAGGTACGAGAACTAGATGATATGAAACCCTGTTAAACGTTGTAGTCATATTCTTCACTAAAGTTACATATTATTGATAACAAATAAACAGCGTATTCCGTTCATTTCATGCAATAGGTAACAAGATTAAGAAAGTTAACTTTAGGCAGCCATTTTTACTGAGTTATATAAATGTAACAAGTATCAAATATTCAATATTTGCGGTATAAATGCCGAATAATATTCTCATTGCATTTTGCTTTGTAAGCCTTAGTGGTTGCTGAAAAGTAAACCAATATTAAGCAAATTTATAATATCGTAATGCCGCAAAAGTGAATACATAAAGTAGGGTTGGTTCTGCTTCTACTTATTTCTTCAGTTGGCTTTATTTGTTTTATTTTAATATTTTATAGTTATACCAGTGAAACTCCGTTCGCGTTGTCTGACGGCGTGTGTGTGTCAATTACTTGCAAAGACGCAGCGGCACCAAAGAAGCGCTTCTTCTTAGCTGACCTAGAATCTTTTTATCTTTTTTTTTGCAGGAGATCAGCAGACAGGCAGACGGCCCACTTGATGGAAAGCGGTTACCGTCGCCTATGGACATTTGCAACACCAAAGTTGCTACAAATGCGCTGCTGCTCTCTTAAGGGAAACTGGAACTTGGTCTCTAATGCCGGAACACAACTCAAGGTTGTTATGGCGACATACTTTAGACTAGGGGTGGTAGCCATCCAGTCGGGCAAATGCCCTACCACCTGGCTGCGGGTTGTTAAGTCGCCTCTTACGACAGGCCGCCCGGCCGCAGGAAATTGTATTCTTTCTCCGTTCCTGCACGGATAAAATCTGACGGAAATAGTAATTTATCGGGGTAAAAAGTAATTTAACTTGAAATATAAGTTAGCTCTGTGTCGAGTTTCATTTAAATCTGTTTAGTAGATTTCACGTGATTTCACGTGACGTCTCTAACAGTCAACCAAGATTCTAAGTTTCATTATCGAAATCTGCTGCTATTTCTCATTTTTGAATAAATTGTACAAACTAGAGACCCCCGAACAGAATTTTTGCGGTTATAACGGTTAAAGGCATTTTCTTCATACGCTCGATAATAATATAGCTTTTGAAAAAATCCTAACACCAGGCCAGGGATCATGCGAATCTTTGTTGAAGTGGCCATCAATTTGATGTAATTTACACTTTTTGTTCGGCAGGTTGACGACACAATTTTGGGAGTAATCTTTGCTAAGCTAACGACCCCACTTGTCTGTTTAGTTGCTTGAAAATTACATAGCTGTCACAACTAAAAGCGTCGTTCATCACAAGATAAATTACTTTTTACCACTGTATTGTCCAAGTGATTGTATAACTTGGACAACTATTGATATTAACTGGATATTTACTATTATCTCCCGAAACTTTTGGACGTGTCCATTAGAGTAGTCTTAGGTCAAACTGTAGAAAGTCATAATATTTTCTTAAGTGTTCGCGACTTGTATACATAATAAAACTACGTTTTAAAATTACCGCGCTTAAAACCAAGCGCGGTAATTTTATTTGATTTTGGTTTTTCCGACGTTTCGGCCACTTTTCAGTGGCCGTGATCACGGAAGACAAAGATGTCAAGTGTCCATTAGATTAGGCTCCCATAGAGTAAATAATTACCACAAACAAAATTAAAATTAACAAGTTGGCGGTAGGCTAAATAAAACTTTAACAATATTCGTTGACACTTGACACATCTTTGTCTTCCGTGATCACGGCCACTGAAAAGTGGCCGAAACGTCGGAAAAACCAAAATCAAATAAAATTACCGCGCTTAAAACCGTTAAAACGTAGTTTTATTATGTAGAAAGTCACTTTAAATTTTTACGGTTTAGGTAAAAAAGAAAAATAAATCAGAATTTTATTGAAAATAAAGATAACAGTTACACGATTATAATATTATGTGCTTTAACTACCTCCATGCGTCACTTCATGCACGATTTATAAAGTAAGTATCCTTTAGAAAGAAATTTCAATTATGCGGATTTGTTTTTGGTATGTAGGAAGCTGGGTCTTATATAAATCACAATTATTAGTTTTATAGTATGTAGTTATTTACAGTAAGATCCGAAAGCAATTATGAGAATTGCGAATATTTTTACTTACAAAATTGGTCCGGATTTATGTTACATGCCGCCTGAGGCGTATCGGTCGAGTTTTGAAATTGAAAATATAATTAACGGGGATCATGGACGGAACATAGGTATTTTATTAACATTCACGGCTGTAAACTTGCTCGACAACCTTATTCGCCATTCATTGATTTTGCTGATACTATCTTTATAAACAGTTTCTCACTTTTATAAATCAATTTGGCCTTTAACATTGGTTGGTTTGTTTTTTAAGCTTTCCTAATTTTCTCATAACGGTTATAATGACAGTAAGCAATAATGAATCACACTAAAATGCAAATGTTACATTTGTGACACGTAAATTTCTACTAGATACAGAAGTATGTAGACACACTACCGTGTCTCAAATTATATCTTATTTTAGTTTCTTAATATTAATTGTATCTTCACTCGTTGATTATAGAGATAATAATAATACATTTATTTACATAGAATTAGATATAAGGTAAATATGAATTATTTTAAAATTTACATGGCATTGATTCTGCCGCTTCAAGTGGGTTTTGTTTTCGAATATCTATAATCATTGACTGGAAAAAAGAATGTGTTTTCATTTCTAATGATAATTTATCAATATTTTTCCCACGCCAAATTACTAACGAGACTCATAAATATCGAATAAACATAACAGCCTTCGCATTGGTATCATTGTTTATACGAGTATCAAATTAGCCTTACATATTATATACATACATATATATCGTCTGTTTAAAGCGAAACAATAAACAATAATATTCATACACTTATGTTTTAATGATGATTTCGTATTTATTGTTTATTCATTTAATATAATTAATAAAGCACAATGGGCTCGTTGAGCGATGGCCCTTGATCCATCGAATATCGGCGTTCATTGTAACTCACTTGAAGTGAATGCCATTGTTTATTTGACATTTTCCTTGGCACAATATTCTTTGTTATAGTTGGAATTTGACAAACTATCGTGAGAAAGACAGGCATTACACTGTTGATATTCTCTCTCATGCCCATTAGACTTGTCATTCATATTAATGTAAAATACATTTGCTATTATTAGTAGGGACAAATGTCTGCTCTGATCTATGCGTTGACTTAACGAAGATGAATAAATCTTTCGCCAATGTCATCACACTAAAAAGATAGGTCTAGCTAAACTCGTCGTTAAGTCTGCATGTATAGATTATATCGATCTGTTAGCCATAGAAATGTCTATCTAGGTCAGGCGTAATAGGCAGAGCCATGACTTCATCGTCGAGTTTGTTAACAGCCTTGTCCATGATTGAACTAGTTTTTCCATCAGCCGAGATGAGAGCGAGGTGATCGTGAAACTTGGTTTCATTTAAGTAACAAGTGACCAGCGGCTTCTGTTAAAATAACTGCGATGTTATCAGCAATTTCTAAATTTAAACCCACGTTATCCGCCTTTCAATTTGTTTGAACAATTATAGTAAATGTGAAAATAACAAAAACATTCGTGAAGACGCCTACGCGCCCTCATTGTTGGTTTTCAGTATAATCTATGGAATTTATGTTCAATAATATGATTGTGTTCAGCTTCTTGGATGGTAGCCAAAATAAGTATTTGTGATTATTTCCATGCTATTATCAGTATTGTGTCAAGGTAGCTAATCTTTGACTTGGTCGAATGTTGTAAATATACATAGTTGTCTATTCTAAGTATATAATGAATATTCTTGGAACTTATTCGTTAGGCACTAACATAAATAAAAAAATTATGAACTCTTTGAATTTAAAAACTAATTCGCATGTACGAAGTTATATTTTCTAAAAAAATTAAGTTTATTTATAATAAATCATAGCAATGTTACGATAATGACCTGTACGGTTTGTCTGTTTAATAAATGTAAACTAATTCTTATGAAATATGATTTTAAACATAATTTAATACAAAACCATTAAATGTATTAAAAGAAGTAAATGACTAGTTGTCAGCTTACTTAAAATTTACTGTCTAGTCGGTCTCTTTTTTGGTTATAATAAATTGGAGTTTCACACGCGGCTTTGCCAGATGGTTCAGAGTAAAGAATCTGTACTCTGCGGGTACTCGCGTCTAGTTTCCACTCTTCACAGTGACAAATAACATGAAAATCTGTTCAAATCCAAGGCGTTGCTGCGTATCTGTTCGAATAAAGGAATAAATTAACATGCAATCCAACTAACTTAACTCAATGACATAGGTTATAAAGAAGACGGAGACGCTTTCATACATTCTTGGGCCCAGATGTAAAAGGATGAGACTGATGTTAATCAGTAGCTTATATATCATGAAATTATTACTGGAAATTCTACAGAGTTTGTCAATCTGGGAGCAAAGTTATAAGAGATTTAGTATAAGTGATATTATGCAATTATCTGTATTAAACAGGTGATTTTTGAAACTTATATAATATATTTACTGTAGAAAAAGTTTAATTATGTGTTTATAAACTCAACAATGGTAGGAAACGTTTAAATAATCAATTTAACAGATCCTGGGTAAGGATCTATGTATTTAAATAACAGATACTTTTTAAATATTTTTATTCATCTTCAATTATAATTCAAACATTATCTAAAAATGGTGCAGGTGGTACTAGACTATCTTGGTACCTAGCCCAACCAAGGTACCATATTATAGACATCACATGTACACAGCAACCTACTGTCCGTTTGCCTACAATACAGTTGCAATAGTATTTTAGTCTTGCTATTACCTATTGTATTACAGCGGTGTGTCGCTATACCACAATCCACACAAAGCTCCATGGTGTCCAATATCCAATCTATAAGCCGTTATAAGATCCAAAATAATAAGCCTAAGTCAAACGTGAATGATTCTTCGTGTCCGGTATGATAGCAAGGGTCGTATAATTTAAGCAAGATCTGAAGTCCATGTAAAGAATACTGTGGTCGAGGAATATATTAGCAATGGAAAACACACTCAAAACGCAGACGCACTAAACGATACGAGAAGAGTGATGATTAACGAAATAAATCAAAGGTTGGAAGTCTATAGTGTTGCCACTGTGCTTTATAAACTAATATTTATTTCAAAGTATCGATTTGTTATTTTGATATTATTTCAATTGTAATGTTAATTACAATAAGTTTGGTTATTTTGAAAGAATTAATCGTGTGGTGTAAGTGTTTTCATACTATTAATTGTTGAATTTCATTCACATAAATCGATTATGGTAATGGATAACTTATTTTATTTGTAACATTCTTTTTAAGATATCCCACCTCCCAGATTGTTTTTTGGGCTGATGTTTACCATTTTGTAATAGAAAAATATAACGCTTTTTTTAAGCTATATCTCAACTCATTACATTCTGAGCCCAAAAGTCTCCGTCTCCTTTATAAGGCATTATCAATCTCATTATTTTCAATGTTATGTGTACGTTTTCTACTTATAGGTGTGTATGCTTTTCCATCAAGGTACCACTTGTTCATTCGGGTCACGAGGTTTACGATTTCTCTCAATATCTCAAAATGCTTACGTCTTGTGATCAACTCGCTTGTTGATTTTGGAAACCGTTTTCTTCCATAAAATTTTAAGTACCTTGTAAAATAGCACACACATCTTCAGCGAGATGTCTGCCGTATCATCATTATGCGAGGTGGCAAGCGATTTACGATATGTAAATATTTATAACCAAGTGAAATTAGAAACAGATTTGGAAAGCGGGCTTTGATCTCCGAAACGTTCAATGGCTTGAGGTACAGTCGACGATGTCTCAGACTTCGAGTGTAACCCAATTAACTTTCAATTAATTTACCTTTATTTCGGACCTGTTGAAATATTCATGACTAAAATGGCCAACTTTTGACGGTTTTATTGTATTTAAATAAGGAATTAAGTTGTTTAAAATAGTGACCTTTTCGACGTTACGTACTTTAAAGCGTAGTCCACGTAAGAAGAGGTTAATCTATACTAATATATAAAGCTGAAGAGTGTTTGTTTGGTTGCTCGAACGCTCTAATCTCAGGAACTACTGTTCTGCTTTGAAAAATTCTTTCAGTGTTAGATAGTCCATTTATCGAGGAAGGCTATAGGCTAATTATCATCACGCTAAGACCAATAGGAGCGGAGCACCAATGAAGAATGTTTCAAAATCGTTTCATTTATGATGTGCAAGGCCGGCGGGCAGTCATGAGGGGGAAGGGCGGTTAGCTCTGCGAGATACCATGCCGCGCGGGTCAGACGCGTGGTCGGCTCCTTACGGAACGGTTTTGAATTACGTATTATTTAAAAATATTTTCACCTTCTACGTAAACAAAGTCGCGGGTTAAAGTTAGCGTTAGCCCAAAGTAACTATTCCACGCGGACGAAGTCGCGGGCAGAAGCTAGTAAAAATAGATAAAGCAAGATCGTCAGGTCCTTCTTATACCTAGGGAAAAAAGACGCCTGCATGCATGTAAAATAGCGATCTTGTTAATGTTTTATGTCCTATTGACTTTGGTGTCAGGTGTGGTCTGTGAATGAAACACAGCTACCTGATCGACACACCTTACATACTGTTATGTTGTAAGGTGCAATTTGCACTGCCGTTGCATTCCATATCTTTACTATCTTACTTAAGGATGTAATTAGGTTGGTTCTTTTAACTAAACCTATTCACGTATCTTATTTTTCAGTTGAATTTAACACGCCGTTTTAAATTACCTTGTATTTTTTGCAATTGATGCATATTAAGTCTTTTGTCTCAAATCAAATATCCACACGTTCGGTTTTTATATACGTCGATCTAATATTTTTTTCTCGATCAAAACGTGATATCGATACCTTACAAAAAATAAATAGCCTTGCATTTGCTGTGTTCACGAAGCTATTTAGATATAATGTAAATCTTAAAGGGCAAAGGCGTGGTGGTATTATGTTCTTTACTCGTAAATATGCCCGTAGGCGCTGCAAGTGACCTCTAAGGTGTTTACCTCTCGAGCTTAGTTAAATATTTATTGCATAGTAGTCTGTTGCATCCATTGTGTTTTAGTTCAAACGCATCTGAACTAAATCATTTGCAATACATACACAGGCCGGTAGTATGTTTTCCGTTTGCCGCAATAGTTTTACCGTGTCAGAAATAATGGGCAACCTGGTAACATCGAATCGCGTTTATGTATGTAAATTTACGTTGTTTTAACGTGTTGTTTTGTTTTTGCTAACCGTTCTTTGTGTAATATACTTAAAACTCACTCAGTCATTGTTTACGTATGTGGTACTATTTATCGTTGACACGTAGCGAAGTGGGTTAAAAGCTTTCAGTTGATGTATATATACACATGCGTTTTATCACACCTGTTTCCCACAAGGGTAGGCAGCGACTGATAGAGGATAATTCTTCATACACGAACGTAATTTTTACATATAATTTTTTTTTCAAACCGTTACAAGGTCTATCCACGCTTTTTCCACGATTATGTGGATGATACTACCCTCATACATAACGGTTGAAAATATATTAACATCTTTCCATTACATCCATCCATTCTCTTTACTTTATTATTGCTTTCTCGATGTTCTCTTATCACGTTACCGCATAACATGCTAAAATTCAACGAAAACATATTCCGAATGTAATTTCTCGAGAGCCATAACAATAGCTCATACAAATTATTTGCAGCTATATACTTATTAAAGCTCGTTAATAGACGTATAATTCATTTTTCTCGAAAAGCGCTACTTGATGCATTTATAAAGAAAATAACAGTAAATAACCAAACCAACATTTGTGATTACAACGTTTCCATTTGAACAGCACCTGTTTATATGAAATCCGCGTGGGAATCGCATCGAACTCGCGGCTGTGGGGTTGCGCAAAGGCAAGTCGCTTGCTGCTTGCCATACAGTACGGCGCAATTGATCTTTTGTATTACGAAAACAGTTGTACAGCTGTAGTAGGTATAGTGTTCATTAATGTTTGGCTCCAGTCGCTAGATGATGAATGCCGAGTGTATCTTTATTTACCCGACTATGACATACCCAAAAGGAATACTTTTTTAGTAGTCTATGTATATTTGTATTTACTTATGTTCCACCACTATAGGGCCACAACTATTTATGCGATTTTGATGAATTTTTACTTGACTAGGACACAATCAAAATGAAGGATTATTTATTGACTTAATTGTTTAGTTTACATACAAATGCCTATGAACCAAATTGGATTGTAATATTTGTTGTTATTTATTTTCATAGTCAGGTAACAGTTTTTTTTTATATTTTGGTAAGCATGGAAGTAAATACGTCACTATTTCTTCATATAAAGGTTTGCTTTCGTTTTTTCAAATTGGTACAAAAAGTTATTTATATTATATTATTAAAGACATGTTTTGGAATATATCAGTAAACACCTAATAATTATTTTGTTAGTTATCAATTGAAATAAACTATTATTTGTTCATTGACGTAGATATTTTATCGACTGATAATAGATTGTAGATTAAGAGAAAAATAAGATATATCCTTATGACAACTCAAAATAAAATTAACTGAAAGTGATGTACACTTTCTTTTTCGAGGCCACGATCCTGCGTGGGTTGCCCCACTTTTTAATTTAATACACATTGATAAGTGATCCCATTTGCAACAATTGTTTATCATGTTCAAATTCATAGCGAGTACCGCACGCCTACGTCGCGCTTAAACAACCAGGCATCGTTCGCACTAATTGTTTTCACAAATAGATGACGAATAACAAAACCGAGTGAATGGTTGACCACGTAAACGATTTTCACCGTCCCCCGATTGTCGTTAATTTAAAAACTGTTTCGCTTCTATTGTAAAAGTGAAATCTTAAACGGTTAAATGTTAAAGCGTAAGAGCACCACTAGTGCGACAAGAAAGTGATTTGTTTTGTACGTTTGGCGACAATGGATTCTTTTTTTAGGCATTACTTTTTTCTCTATGTTGCGAAAAGTGAAATGTGATGAGAGACCTATTCTATTGTTGGTTTGGTGTAGTTTGTTATGAATGACTCGCTATCGAAACAGTTTGTAACTAGTTCTTGGAATATCTGTGAGTTTGAAAAACTTTCGTAAAATATACCAACGAGTTGGAGATTTTAGCTTTCTAGATATTAATTTTAGTGGACTGTATGAATTCTATAATTGTTATCAGATTTCAAATTCATCAAATTTCGATGCGTATTTTTCTATCGCTTTATTTTTATATTTTTAGCTTATTCATATTATGAATATAATATGATAAATATTTAAATACTTTATATAATTAATAAATAATGTATTTATTACAAATACTATGCATATAAATAGTTTTATAAAATATTCCGCAAAAACAAACTTTTGATGTGGTAAATTGAATACTAATATTTTCTATGAATAATTAATATAATTGATTATATATCAATATTTAAGTATTTTATGATTGCTTGTAGACAAACGGGGAAACGGTTCACCCGATGATGACCAGTTACCGTCACTTGTGGACATGTATGTCCAATACTAAGGAACCTGATTCGTTGCTTACCGAGACATAAAGTATCTGTTTTACCATCCTTTTCAAAATCCCCATATTGTAGAAAGCTGAACTGAATTTGTCTTGAGGCACAGCGTATTAATGTTTTAAAAGTAACTCTGCACCTACCTTTAAAACATTAAAAAGCTGTCGACAGTAAATTGTAGCCATCTGCAATTGGTTTAATACAAGTAAGGAGCTAGCTCTGAAACCAGTCGTTCAAGTGGCTTTCCACTTTTTCTGAAGAAGTACTCGCCTTTATTATAAACGACACGTGCTACATATGTCGCCCCATTTCATACATTGCTGCATATTTTTTGCACCGCCTCGTTTGATGGTCGCATTCATTATGTTCATCTTACTTTCTACATGATAGTTTCTTAGATTACGGTGCAAATTATTAGGTCGTGTCGAGTTTGTATGCTGTTACCAAGCGCGGGGTGCTCGTCTCTATTCCGATAGAAAGAAACAATTACAAGCTTGAAAACTCTGGTGAACGAATTAGCCACAAGTTTATTTGGTCCGTTGTCGCCATTCCTACTTATAGAAAAGATGGCGGAATATGAAGAAAGTACAGATTAACCATCACAGTTGTTACGTAAAAATACCTCTTCAGCGCACTATCACGACTTCAAGCCCGACGAAACATGGTGACCTATTTATTATATAGAGACCATTCTATCTACACCGTTGTCTCGGTAAGCAGTTAGAAGCAAGATAGGTTTAAACAACTTTATTTCCCTTCCTTACAATGAGATTAAAAATAATTATTAACTAATACAATACAAATCTTAACATTAGTGTGGTGCTATGCAATCTTCGTTAAATGTTGCAGTTTATTATTTTATATTTATTTTCATAAAAGTATTTTTAGTTTAATTTAAAAAAAGTTTATATTTTTACATTTTTGTAAGGCGTTTGGAAATTTCATAAATAAATAAACTAACAAAAACCCACATAAACCTACATCGCGCTAATGAAGTTCACTTACTATTGAGGATTCTATATTTATGCATATAGTTACCACTGGGCCCAGGGCCTGGGCCTCCTAGGTATGCCGCAATGAAACTTTTCCAGGCGTTTAAAATTCCGGATATGGAACCCAAAATCTCAGTGACTTCAAGTTTCATGTGAATAACTTACAAATAGTCTTAGAACAGATCTGCTCCTAGATTACATACTTGCTAAAAACACACATTTGTAGTGTGACTTAGAATGTATGTTTTTTATCCATTAAAAGGAATTGCCTGTCAATTAGCCGTTAAAAAGAGCCATGTTCATAATTATTATTCTCGAGACGGTGTAGCTGGTCGTATAAATTAAATTGCTTTAGTGTGGCGCCGTTAGCGTGAAAACTTTTTAACGACACGATTTATTAATGACACCAAGTTAATAAAAACATGTAACCTATAAAAAATATTCCACGCGAATATTCTTTTAAACATTTTAATTAACACGTGGCATTAATCAAAGGCGATGAAATAGAACAGACTGTGTTCCGTTTCCAAGTTTTTTAAATAATACAATCTTATACAAAAATTGTGATTATTTCAATATTATATGAAATAGATAACTGCGGAAATAGTATATAATAATAATATTAGACAAATAAACTTAATTTAATCAATTTGGTTGAAAAGCACATAATTGAAGGGCGCGACGGTACTCAACGGCGTTGAACCATTCAAGTAATTTTGGTTGATTCATTGAAATGGAAAGATAGAAATGAACGGTCTAATATCGACTCATAGCCGATATCCTGTATCTTATATCACTTACCTTACCTTGTTGAATTTTAACATAAGTATAGAACTTATGTCAAATTTTAAACGATAGTAAGGCAAATTAACTATATGTAAGATATAGAAACTGGCCGTTAATATATCAGTGATGAGTTAAATGTGTACTATTGTAACTGTCGTTATTTCAGTATAAGCGAGTTGTGAATTATTTAGAGAAATTATTTGTTTGAACCAAGGGTAGATGTAAATTTAGAAAGAAAGAAAAAGATTTATGGACTAAAAATAACGACGCTGTACATAAATATATATTCTCCGTGCAGTAACGAAAAAAGAACACTTAATTCCTGCGGCCGGGCGGCCTGTCGTAAGAGGCGACAAAACTACCCACAGTCAGCTGGTAGGGCATTTGCCCGACTGGCTACCACCCTCGGTCTAGAGTATGCCGCCATAACAACTTTGGGGCTGTGTTCCGACATAGTGGCCAGGTTCCTGTTTCTCCTTCAAGTACGGCAGCATATTGGCAGCACCTGTCTAATGTCCACAGGCGATGGTAACCACTTTCCATCACAGTTGGGCTGTCAGCCTGTTTGCTGGGATTCAGCAATAAAAAAAGGAAAAAATTAAAAATTGAAAAAAACGTAATACATTCAAAATAACTTTTACACAAAAACAAAAAAAAACTTGATGTATATATTTTACTCTCATATTAGAGTTCGGCTCTATGTGGTGTTGAATTTCGAAAAGAGCATGTTCCACTTTGAAAGATTATCTGGTTAAATGTGCATATGTTTTATAATTAGCATGTGCTTATGGTGTTGAAAATCGTCTTGACGAAACCTGCATTTCGAGATTACCTTCGTGTGAAACTCGCCAAGTGGATAAGCGTAGCGGGTATACTGTTTCTCTAAAAATAGACAGACCTTAGCCTATTTTTGAAACATAGATGGGCAGATATTATATGTAATTTTGAATTTCGTTTTATATTTAAGGGTTGCAGCATGGTTATAATATTGGACCCAAAAACAGTAATCTTAAAATTGCACTGTGATTATTTATGTGCCGCCGGTTGATTCATTCTATTGAGCTATCACGTTCTTCCAACTGTAACAATGGTGGAATTAACTGCACTATTGGAAATAGACCATTACTATTAAAGTTGAATTGTTTCATGCACTCGCTTTATTAGACCATATAAGTCGTATACCTACATATTTGCACGTCTCGTTTTCACGTATCGCTGTTTGTACCCGTGTGAAAGAGAGCGAGCTCTGTGTTAGTGGGTGCAGGTGAACGGCCGGCATACATTCTCTTATCAGCTGCCGACCGGTAGTGACGTCCCTACACACCTGTCGATTATAATATCTCAACACACATTTTGTTTATGTTGTTGAATACAATGTGAAAGTTCCGGTTAGCACATAATTTATGTTAATAAACACGACACCTTTGCGATAATTTGCCACGGTTCTACAACAATTAATTCACCTAATCTGATTATTTAAGTATACATTTAAACATAGAAATATATTTGGGAACATTATTTGGTGCAGAAGTAATTAATTATTCAATTAAATTAGTATGTAGGTAGGCACACATAGCATTTGTTGTCTTTTAAAACTATATGTAGTTGTAATATGTAAATAATTTTTTTGTTTAAAAAGCAATTATCTTATAAAAGTATAAATGAAACACAAAAATATTGAAAAGAAAGTACAAATATTTAGTTACAAATAGAAGAACAATTTAGAGAAACGGCAATGCAAGGCAACTTCCATAACCATTACGACCCGTTTTATCTATCATATGAGGAAAATCAATGTATATAAGTTCGTGTTAATTCGTTTATAATTGTTATTTATAGTCGACGTCGTATTTTATTGCCTCCAGATCAACTATATATTTAATAAAACTTATAATTGTGCACTAGACAGTTTTGTTACTAAAGGTTGGTATACACTATACACGCACTAAATATATGAAAATATTAACAAAATTTTAAGTAATTGTACATACATACATACATAACTTCACGCCAGTTCCCTTGCGGGGTAGGCACGAACAACAGAGCGCCATTTAGGCCCATTCTTACACACCTCACTTGCTTCTTTGACATTCATAACTCTTGTCATGCACACTCGTCTGTTCTTAAGGCTCCTGACATCACCCTCCGCTAGTACACTATCAATTTGATCATGGAAGGTGTGTCGTGGCCTTCCACGACTTCTGCATCCATCCACTTTTGCATTATATATCTGTTTAGTCATTCTTTCATCATGCATTCTTTCCACATGCCCGAACCACCGGAGCATTCCTTTCCTCACCTTCACCCCGACACTCTCTTTCAGACCAACTCTCTTTCTTACTTCGGTATTACGAACGCGGTCCGCGAGCGTCACTCCGCAGATTTTGCGCAGTGCTCGCATCTCAACCGCGTTTACTCTACTTTCATGCTCTCTCTTCCATACCCAACTCTCGCTTCCATACGTGAGCGTAGGTACCAGCACCGCGTTGTGTATGGCGAGCTGGGCCTTCTGGCTGAGGTTCTTAGCGCCTAGAAGTTTACCTAACGCTCCATTCAAACTATTCCCCAAATTTACTCTTCTTTCTATAACAGCGGTGTACCTTCCATCCCTGCTAAAAGCACATCCAAGATATACAAACTCATTCACACATTAAGTAATTGTAATGTATGTAAATGATTATTTTAGTAATAAGCCAGAAAAAGTTGTACTTATTTAGTCAAGATTTACTTATAAACTTTGGTGTAAACCGACTTTAAGAGGTCACACATTTTTTGGCCAAGATTATAGCAATAAATGGATTCATAATAAATGTTCGTGCCTACCCTGCAAGGGGACTGGCGTGAAGTTATGTATGTATAATAAACGTTCTTTCGTCCAAATCCTTTACTACATTAGAAAATCTTCTGCAGCGGATTCGTAGAGATCGTTAAGAATGCTGCAGTCAATATGAATTCTATCGATAAAACAGAAGTGCTTCAGCCGTATTTTGTCACCGAGACACTATTAAATATAATTGATTTTGTCGAATGGCAACGTCGAACCAATCTAATTTCTCAAAGAGCAATCGCTGTTTCGTACCGCTACGCTGAGGTGTATGTCATCCTGTACCACTAACATTTTGCAACCAATATTCCGGATGTCTGATTAATAAATCGATGAAAGCTTATCTTACATGTCATTGTATTACATTAGTTAATAATACTATACAAAACGATTCCGGCTACAGGAATCGTTATTGTATTCGGGAAGTTAAATCTGATTCCGGTGGTATGCTGAGTGTGGCTTCTCTCTTTTGTGTTTCGCCCTCTAATTATTTGGAGTCGACACAATATGTCTTTTACTTTTATGCTCCTCTATTCTGTTGGGGGCTAAGAAGACGTGATTATTAAATACACGAGAGGTCTACGTTGTTACGAGATATATTTTCGAGTGTTACTTCAATGGTGGCAGAAACAACTTAAGACAGCCACGCATTCTAATATTAAATTCAAATTTAACATATACAAAAAGTTTGTATATCCATCACGCCCCTATAAATTTAAATTTAATTACATAAAATATCCAGAAGACAAATTAACACAACTTAATACCTAAACCATCTAAACACTTGTAGTGTTTAACACTAGCTAATGGCTTAGTAAGCACGTCTGCCAACATGGATTCAGTGGGCACATGTTTCAACACAATGTCATTCGTATCCCTTAAAACCTCCCTAATGTAATGATATCGAATATCAATATGCTTGCTACGCGCATGAAACATTGGGTCTTGAGCTAAAAACATAGCCCCTTGGTTATCGGCATGAACAATTACTCGAGCATACCTCATGAGCCCTACTTCCTTCATCAGACTATTTAGATACACTGCCTCCTTCATACTTTCGGAAAGGCTAACGTACTCTGCCTCACAAGTCGATGTCGCCACGCTACGTTGTTTCCTAGACTGCCAGGATATACATGCACCACCTAAAATAAATGCATAACCCGAATAAGATCGTCTGTCTAGTAAACAATTCCCCCAATCTGCGTCCGAGAAACCCTGTATACAATTACTAGTCTTCTTGTATACGATACTACGTTGTATGGTCCCTTTCAGGTAACGTAATACACGTTTTGCAGATTTCCAATCAGATTTTTCAGGATTCGTGACTTTTTGGCTTAGCTTACTCACCGCATTAGCAATATCTGGTCTAGTTGCATTGCTTAGGTAATTCAAACAACCTATCAATTCTCGATACGGCCAATTTGTATCGCTTTCGTCGTCATCGCATTTTTCTTCTGGTTTATGTTTGGAATTAATTTCCATCGGCGTTGCACATTTATTGCAATTTTCCATTGAAAATCGTTTCAATAAATTGTCAATATAACTTTGTTGTGACAAAATAATGACATTGTCATTATTATTTCTCCGTATGTCTATTCCTAAAATATATTTTGCCTGACCATAATCTTTTAATTCGAACTCCCTTGACAGCTCATCTTTAAATTTAATAATTAAACCTCTTTCCTGACTTGCCACCAAAATATCGTCTACGTAAACCAATACAAACAAATGGCTATTTGCACTTTGTTTAAAATATAAACATGGCTCGTTCAGACTCTGCTTCAATCCCATAGCGATCAATTTGTTGTTGAGTTTGAGATTCCATTGACGTCCAGCTTGCTTCAAACCATACAATGATTTCCGCAATAAGCATGAATCGCAACCACTATCCAATTTATTCAGCATGATATGTGCGCGCTTTTTAACTATTGGATCTTCTCCCTCACGATTCATAAGCTTAATTAAACTTTCTCCTAATAGTTCTGGTATCTCCATGTAAATCTCTTCATCCAAGGATCCATTTAAATAAGCAGTGTTTATATCTAATTGGTGAATTTCCAAGTCCAATTCAACTGCGAGAGCCATTAACAATCTGACGGTGTCCAGTCTAGCAACAGGTGCAAAGGTTTTCTCATAGTCGACCCCATATCGCTGGCTGAAACCTTGTGCTACAAGTCTCGCTTTCTTCTTGAAAGTCTTGTCGACGTTCTGCTTTGTCGTCAACACATAACGGCAGCCTACAACGTTCCTGTTTTTCGGTCTTTTTACTATCTCCCATGTACCTTTCTGAACTAAACTTCTAATTTCAGATAATATGGCTTCCTCCCAATCAGGTTTATCCTTACTTTTCAAAGCATTCTTCAAGGTGATCTCAGTTGAACCAGCAAAATCTTCAACCTCATTTGCATCAGTAGAAGTTACAGATCGCTCAACTTCCCTTGTTTGATAGATCTTCTTCGGTCGGCCTACGCTTCCTGTGCGTAATATTCTAGGTCTACCAGGAGCTCTCGTCGTCATCCTTAGCTGATCAAGTGTGTCATGCCTTGTTTCTTCGGCCTGTTGTTCCACTTGTAATTGTCTAGATGAAGACACATCTTCGTCACACTCTGCAGGATATTCTTGACATTCACTCCATATGTCTTGCATATTGTCAACCTCTTCTGCTTCATTCCTACGTTCTTCAACTGGAACATTCAATTTTGTGAAGTCTATTTCTATGAAATCCTGATCGTCGTCTTTCGTTATGTTTAGTAGGCTCGGCTCTTGCTTCGAGATGTCCTTTCGTTGTGTTAGACTTTCGTGAAATTTCACATCTCTCGCAATCATGAATTGCCTTCGTTCAGGAATCCACACACGATATCCCTTGGCGTTCTTCGGGTATCCAACAAAGTTACCAGCAATACCTCTTGCTGCGAATTTATCTTTGTTTGGATCTTTATCTAGAATGTGTACCTTAGTTCCAAATCTTCGAAAGTATGCAATTTTCACCGATTTGTTTCGCCATTTTTCATAAGGAATTTCACCCTGTAGACTTCTAGTAGGACAACGGTTTCTGACGTAACATGCAGTATCCACCGCTTCGGCCCAAAAACCTGAGGAAAGATCAGAACTCAATAGCATACACCTTGCCATTTCCACCAAGGTCCGGTTCATTCGTTCTGCAATTCCGTTCTGCTGCGGTGTTCGAGGTACAGTTAGTCTTCGCTGTATACCTGCTTGTTTCAAAAATCGATCAAATTCCGAATTACAATATTCTCCTCCATTGTCGGTCTGGAGATATTTGATCTTCAGTCCCGTCATGTTCTCAACGTGACTTTTATACACCTTAAAGGCTTCTAAGGCTTTATTTTTCGCACTTAGAAAATAAACTTCACACCAACGTGTACAATCGTCGATAAAAGTTATAAAATATTTTGCTCCACCTATAGACTCACATCTCATAGGTCCTACAATATCTGAATAGACTATTTGTAATTTTTCAGTACAAGGACTATGGGAATCAGAAAAAAGTAATGCGGTCATTTTTCCTCTAGCACAAATATCGCAATCACGTAAGTTTCGTACTTCGGTCACATCAAACTTAGCACCTAATTTACCTAAAAGCTTAGCAACATCTTTACCATTCAAATGTCCTAATCGCTCGTGCCAACAACGTACATCAGCATTCGAATCACTCAAATTAAATATATATTCCGGGCTATTTAAACAATATAAATTACCTCTACGATATGCCGTCAATTTAACTTCACCATTCTTATCAATAACCTGAGCTACATCGTTATTGAACGTAACATTATAACCGTTATTTGTTATTTTGGCTACTGAAATTAAATTCGTCCTTAGATTAGGAACAAACAACGTATCGCATAGTTCAAATAAATCCCTCGAGTGTTCGCTCCATGCCGACAACCTTACAGTACCCTTACCTTTTATATCAGTACTTACATGTGTCGCTAAATTTAGTTCTCCCCTAGTCATTTTTAAACTGTCCCCGAACTTACTCGCATCATTACAAAGGTGAGACGTGCACCCACTGTCCAAAATCCAGTCATGTTTTTGAACATTTACAGCATTAGAAACTTCTACATCTAAAACATTAAAAGTGGTTAGAATATTATTAATACAATGTGTTTCTTCTGCTTTCTGTGCTTTTCTACCTATTTTAATTTTGCACTCCGATGCTTTATGTCCACGTTCGTGACATTTGTAACATTTGAACTTAAAATCTTCTTTCTTTTCAGTTCCTCTCTTTTCAGTTTTGTCTCGAACTGTACTTTTGTTCTTTAGTGTTTTGTTCTTTTCTCAGCAGCACTCACGTCGGATGCTATATAGATGGAATTTGTTTTAATAATATTAGTTACGCGGATGACATGGTGTTGCTGGGTCCGTCTATCAGCGCCGTAAGGACATTGTTGTCTATATGCGAGAACTACGCGGAGGAGCATGGGCTGAAGTACAACTCTAAGAAGAGTGAAATATTAGTTTTTAAAACACAAAAGACACAGAAGCGTTCACCTACGCATGTCCCTCCTGTGTTTCTCAATGGCGTAGCTCTTAAGATGGTTGATAGGTTCAAGTACTTGGGGCATATTGTAACGAGTGACCTTAGGGATGACGAGGATATAGAGAGGGAACGTAGGGCGTTGGCGGTTCGGGGTAACATGTTGGCTCGCAGGTTCGCTCGAAGCACAGTTGAAGTAAAAACTACTCTTTTCAAAGCTTATTGCCAGTCATTTTACTCAAGCGGCCTGTGGGTAGACTATACGCAACGAGCCATTAACGCCCTACAAGTTTATTACGAAACGGCTGGCCCGGATCAGTCCGCCCACGGTTAGAACAGTAGGCTGGCAGGCACCGACAGACAGACACAGACGGCGGCGTCTCAGACGCCGCCAATCAAGATCTCTCCACGTCCCCGCGAGGGACGCTAGGAGACATAGCTCACCCCACAGGATAGACTAGGCGTGTTGCTGGGAAGTTTCTTTCGCCGTTTCTTCTCTCCCAGCCATAACACGTTGCGAAACGGCAGTAAGATAGCGTAGGCCACCGCAAACCACCGATCCCGGCCCGCCGTGATCCTTCCCTTCGGGCTTTATATTACCCGTCGCCCGTTCTCAATTAGTATTTTGTGTCGCCCTATGGTGGGCATCATTAAATTCATTCCCCATTCATGGCAACAGTCCAGCCGAGGTAAAACTCCTTAGGGAGCTCCCTCGAGCAAGTTGCCCCCCGGGCTCGAGCGCCTTCGCTTCGCGAAGGCACTCGCCCCAAAGACCCCGGTAAAGTTGTAAGGTCTTCGGACCAACAACATAAAGTCAAGTCCAATAAAAAAAAAAAAAAGCCCTACAAGTACAATATAATAATGTTTTCAGAATGCTGTTGGGATTGCCGCGGCACTGTAGTGCATCTGGGATGTTTGCGGAGGCCCGCACAGATGGTTTTAAGGCGATTATCCGAAAAAAATCCGCTTCGCTGATGCAACGCTTGCGCGGCAGCACCAACAGCCTTCTGAAGGCTATGGCGGTCAGATTTGACTGCCCCTTCCAAGAACATTGGATAGGGGTAGTCATCGGATTAAAATAAGTGGCTTAAAAAAAAAAAAACAAAATAGTCTTAAATACTTGGAAAATAAATATTACTAACACTACTAACATTATTTTAGAAGATAATTGTAACTAACACACTAACGAAATATGGACCCCGGTCTGAATTAAAGTTTGTATTATTATTATTATTATTTACGCCTTTCTTACTCTTCTTAAAATACTTTCTCGTATTTGTGTACAGAACACCTTCATCCTGATTTTTATTTGCATTTCTGGATTCATGCTCTTCAAGTATTTTAATTTTCAAGGCCTCTGGTTTCGGCAACTCGTCTCTCGATTCAATCGCACATCTAAAGCTTTCTAAATTTCCGGGCAAACTGTATAACAACATAATAGATACTAAGTCTTCGTTGATACCTATACCCATCTCTGCAAGCTTGTCCACAGCGTCGAAAAAAGTATCCAAATGTTCTCTAACATTTTCTGTCTCCGACATTTTGTGCAGGATTAAACGTTTTAAAAGTGTAGCCTTCTTAGCGGGTCCCTTCGATGCGTATATTGACTCTAATTTCAGCCAAACATCTCTGGAAGTTTTACAACCTCTAATATGACGAAGTTCGCTTCCACTCATCGAAAGAATCAGATCGGCTTTGGCTTTTTCGTCCTCTTCCACCCAGCGTTCAGCTTCATTAATGTCAGCTGGTCTAAGAACTTTGCCATTAACATACTTCCACTCATTGTTTTTAATCAATAGAGCTTGTACCTGAATTCTCCAGCTATCGTAATTATCCTTGCCCAAGGGCTCGATTTGCATCGACATACTGCTCATCGTTCTGCACCTTTTCGCAATTAATTACTGCTACTGCTTTTGAATATTTTCCGATCCGAATTCTTTGTGTTAATATAACAGCGCTATGGATTTGCGCTGCCTGGGCCCATAACCAATGTTGGGGGCTAAGAAGACGTGATTATTAAATACACGAGAGGTCTACGTTGTTACGAGATATATTTTCGAGTGTTACTTCAATGGTGGCAGAAACAACTTAAGACAGCCACGCATTCTAATATTAAATTCAAATTTAACATATACAAAAAGTTTGTATATCCATCATATTCTGACATACATCCTTTGCGATATCACAAATTATCATGTTATCCTTCACACAATTCATTCATTCCTTTTTTGGTCTACCTTTATGGCTTATATAACCTATTTTAAACAGGAATATGCGTTCTTACTCGGACCGTATAAATGCAACCATTGTAAAAGAGCCTTTTCAATGGGTAGTGTTCATGGTGACTACCTTCCCAGGTACACATAATCCGTAAGACATTAATCACCTGAATTAGTTTACAGAATATCTTCTAAACAAACTGGTGCTCTTATCTTAATGTTTTTTATTCTATTACGATCAGAAGTTCTGATCATCGTGGTTGTCACAAAAGGTTAATCATAATTTTTCAGTTCTTGTCTTTTTAGATTTATTCTTTACTAGCTTCTGCCCGCGACTTCGTCCGCGTGGAATAGTAAAAAAAAGTAAGTTAAAAAACCGCCCGATTTTGAAACATTCTTCATTGGTGCTTCGCTCCTATTGGTCTTAGCGTGATGATATATAGCCTATAGCCTTCCTAGATAAATGGGCTATCTAACACTGAAAGAATTTTTTAAATCAGACCAATAGATCCTGTGATTGGCGCGTTCAAGCAAACAAACAAACAAACTCTTCAACTTTATATATTAGTATAAGATTAAGTAAGGGGATAAGATTTACTTTATTTATATATTACAGAAGTTCCATTTTGTTTCAGGTACGTACTATGTCACGCTGTGTTATTGGGATCCGATCAGTGCAACGGTGAGTGCTTTATTAGTCGCTTACGTTCAATTTTACCTATTACTCATGGTAGATATTGATTGAAAATAATCATAATTGAGTTTTCTATTTGATTAACTATAAGAAGTTCATAGATTATACTGTCGTGCAATTCGTTTTCGTTCGTTTTAATTTATATTTGGGATTTGCTTATACATACACTTTTTTATTTAACAATAACACGAAAGAATTATTATAGGTGTTATTAAGAATGTCGATAAAATACAACATATTATTATTTCCATTTTGGTCCGTTCTGCCTATTATTCGTTCCATGATTATCATCGAAGCAGCCAGCGAATATCCATCAATGTCAATACAAAGTCACATTGAACTGTTTTTTATTCAATAGAGGACGAGTGCTGGGATGACGAATGTAAACATTTACAAACCATATATTTATGAAAACATATTCTTCCTTCCTTAAGACTCCATGACCTCATGGTTTACTTTGTTTTCCGAACGTGGCCTATGCGTGATATCAAAGTAAGGGATGATATGTTTACGATTAGAGTACTTATAGGACGATTAAAATTCATTATCATATCTATATTAAGGGTCTTCTTATTCTTTCTAAATATGGCTTTGTACGACCCGTGTATCTATCTATCCAGTAACAAGTATTCGTATATATTCAAGTTCAATAAAAAGCTTCCAGCGAAAGTCTCAACTAAATTGCAGGACTTTGACGGATGTCAATCGAGAGGGAGTTGTTTTAGCAACTCGAAAAAGCACACTTCTTTTTTTTTTATTGCATGAGTTCAGCAGATAGGCAGACGGCCCACTTGATGAAAAGAGGTTACCATCGCCTATGGAGATTTGCAACACCAAAGGTGCTACAAATGCGCTGCTGCTCTCTTAAGGGAACCTGGAACCTGGTCACTAATGCCGGATCACAACTCAAGGTTGTTATGGCGACATACTTTAGACCAGGGGTGGTAGCCATCCAGTCGGGCAAACACCCTACCACCTGGCAAAACTTCATAAAACACTTGAAATTTTCAACACTAATGCACAATTACTCGTTAAAAATAATAAATATCCTACAACTATTGTTCGCTTTTGATATAAATTAAACATTTTTGAAAATGAAACTGTCTATGTATGAAGAGATTAATGAAGCGATAGTTGTTTGTCAGGATCGTCCAAAGTGGAGATCCATCGTGTCTGCTTATGCCCATGGGAAACAGGCGTGATAATATGTAATATATGTATATACAACTGCGTAGAAAAACATCAGCCATAAAGTTCCCACCAAAAACACCAACAAGGATATTAAAATAAGCGATAAAGTTAATAAATTATTCTTTAATTTTCTAATAATTATGTAAAATACCTACAAATTTGAGTTGGTACACTTAGAAACTCCAGGTTCGCTATTAATCGTTAGCAAACCAGTATTCAAATTGAATGCGGTGTTTAATTAATTAGTCCCATAGGAAAAAAAATAAATGTATCTCATAGTTTATACATTCTCAAGTTTTTGGGTTGTATATATATATATATATATATATATATATATATACTAGCGGCCCCGGCAGACGTTGTCCTGCCTTTAAAAAATAAAACTCTAGAACCCGATCCCAGAGCCACCTACCGGTTCTAATTGCGAATCTAAACCATCCCGGTACCCACTCAAACACACAAAAACAAAATCGCTCCAGGTGGTTAGGAGGATTCCAGAACCCGATCTCAGCGCCACCTACCGGTTCTAATTGTGAATCTAAAAGAGTAATATATTTTTTTTATTCTAGGTCATGACAAAATAAGATTAAAAATCTTGCCAAAAGATTTTAAAGTTTATAATTAACAAATAAAAAATAGGGGTTAATCGTAGAGGGGTGAAAATTTAGGGTTGTATGTATTTTTGTATGTTGTATCATAAGAAAATAGAAATTAAAAATTTTGTCTAAAAAATAAATAAAAAAAATTAGGGGTGGACTACCCCTAACATTTAGGGGGATGAAAAATAGATGTTGGCCGATTCTCATAGATACCGGATAAGCACAAAAAATTTCATCAAAATCGGTCAAGCCGTTTCGGAGGAGTATGGCAACGAAAACTGTGACACGAGAATTTTATATATTAGATCATTCTGCAGTGAATTTTCGATATTAATAAAGAAAGGTGGCAATCATACATATACCCATATTTAGACAAATATTTTCAACGTGCATAACCTGGTAGTGGGCTATTGTTAGTTAGATCTTAAAAAATCGATGCTATTTTGCTTAAACTTTGAATTCAATGCGTTCAGTAGTTTTTGAGATGGGGGAGGGGTATTTTCCTTTAAATTGGTTTTAGGGTTTATTAGACAAATTATATAAAGAGTGCCCATT
Organism: Dendrolimus kikuchii; assembly: GCA_019925095.2. NCBI lineage: Eukaryota > Metazoa > Arthropoda > Insecta > Lepidoptera > Lasiocampidae > Dendrolimus > Dendrolimus kikuchii. Next base: position 19,305,118 of record CM034397.1, read on the forward strand.
TGTCGCCTCTACGAACTCCTTCAGTGTCCAGGATCCGTGATCTTCAGTGTCCATGATTATTTTAGATTAATGTAATGTATTGTCCAACCACTCCCACTGAAGGGCTCTGACTCCTTTTGCTTTGCTCTATTTCTAATTCGAATTGATAAATATTTGAAATTAAACAGATGTTAAAAGATCAATCAATTGATTTTTATAGATTTATACAAAAAATATTTGGTAACTAATATCCAAGTTGTTATATTAATACAATAGTTATTAATAGCGACAGCCGTATAATGTACAAAAACGATTGCTTCGAAGGTTAACTTGTATTCGATCCAAATCCTATTGAAGGTTTATTAGATCTTACCCGAGATTCCGTATAACCAAAGCTTTTTATTATTATGTTAAAGTGTATATAGTCTGTTGAAATTTAATGTCTTTGAGGTGTACAGCTAATAACTAATTGTAACCGCATTCTTCTTTAATTGTTTTAAGGAAGTTCTAATAATATAACAAGTAGTGGCAAGCCGTAGATTAATACATACTAATGTTAAAGATGACATGAAATAATAACCTCATGAACCTGATCGTCATGACATTCGATAAACTTCCAGACGATAGGAACACGGACTAGTTCATTTGAAAAGCCACGTAAAATGTAGCAGTATCTCTAACATAGCTATATAATCACATGTAGAGTCATAATTTTAAACAAAGTCTAAGTAACCAAGGACGAAGTGCTGAGTACGGCTGACGTTGTTTACGCAAACTGTTGCTCAACAAGACATGTGCTAGCCTCAGCAAAAAGCCTGGGAATCGATACCGAAGGTAATGACCGTTTATTTTCCTAGAATTGTGCTGTGGTATTTAATACACAACGAATCTTTTTAGACTGGGAACATTTGAAACGTATTGCCCTCAATCATTTTAAATTTAAAGTAAAACGACAAATAGATAAAAGGAGAAATATAATAGATATAAGGAAAAATTAAAACAAAATAAAAAGATGTTGTGTATAATATACCTATCAGTTCATAAACGAGCCACTGGCGTGTATGCCTTCGTTTCTCAGGATCCTAACGATGATACAATCGTATAGCTTTCAACCATTAGGATCCATTTTAAGCACAGTGGAGGATCGTTGTTATGGACATATCTTTCAAGAACCTTGTGGTCAGTTCCTCTTTTAGGAAATCTGCTTTTTGCTCTTCTAAAACTTTATCAGTGACAATGAGGCACTCGATACTGTTTAAGTTTTTCCGAAATATGTGGCACAAGTATTTTTCAACATACGGCTGATAACTTCTATTGATATTCAACCTCGATGTCTGTCTAGAATGTGGACATTCAGTGAGCTGTCCACGGAATTCTTTGCATTCAGATAACTGTATATCGGTATAATTACTTACTTTACTTAAAAAAAATACATTAGACGTGTTTATATTAATGGCATTGGTTAGTATCTATTTACTAATCTAATATCTTTGAGGATTTTTTTACATTAAATCTTTATTCTTCGCAGTCTGGACAAATCTTTCTCCCTCAGCGAGTACCAAGATTGGAAATTAAAATTTAATGCTTCGATTCGCCTTGAGAATTCACTCCCCCGTGTGTTTTTCATCTTTTCACGTATGGTTTAGTAATAATGTTGAATGTCAAGGTTGTCTCTACACGTGTTTGATGTGTCTCGACGCTTCTGGTAATACGGTTTTCGAATAAATATTTCATTTACGTATTTCTTTTGTTTCTTAGGAAATATCATTGTTTTTGCACTGAATTTTTTTATTCACATCCCATTATACGTATTGCGTATGAAAATATTAGGTTTTGATCTCGAATAGTTCTAGCGACATACGGATTCGTTTTTACGCGACGGAAACCGCGAGATAAACTTTAGATGTTAGAAATAAATATACATACATACATACATAACTTCACGCCAGTTCCCTTGCGGGGTAGGCACGAACAACAGAGCGCCATTCAGGCTTATTCTTACACACCTCACTTGCTTCTTTGACATTCATAACTCTTGTCATGCACGCTCGTCTGTTCTTAAGGCTCCTGACATCATTTTCTGCTAGTACACGATCAATTTGATCATGGAAGATGTGTCATGGCCTTCCACGACTTCTGCATCCATCCACTTTTTCATTGTATATCCGTTTAGTCATTCTAAAAAAATATATAATATGTTAATATGGTTTTGACTAGCGTATATGAAACCTTGTTAAGTTCAAATAGCGCAACAAATATCATTTCAAACAAATCGCCTTGGTTATAAATTACAATTACGAAATACATAATGAGAACCAAATTATAATATCCAAGTTTATCCATTCACCTCCTTGAATTATCTAAATGAGCCAATAGATAATTATGATGACTGCAAATTAACATAATTGATTTGACATTTCGTGTTTCAGACCCAAGTATTTAACTGAAGTTGCCTCCTGTAGTATCCGTTATTGACTATGGTTTGGCTGGTCAGGTTTTGACGCCACAGTGGTCTTTTGTGTATTAACCATAACATAAACGCGACCTGATTAACTTGGGGTTATACGTTACGCGTGTATGTTGGTTTGCTATTTATTTATTTATATTGCTGTTTAAGAATGACTTACAAAACATGTCTATGAAATTAGCAATAATCAAACTTTAAAATAATTATCATGTAAAAGTTCTGTCAGGCAAGTACAATCATAAATGTGCGTATGTTTTATTACTATACCTAGTCTTGCCATAAATATTGTAACAAAGATTTATTATTCTATTGCAAATAAAATTTATAAGTTTTACAGTGTGTTAGTTTAATACATAAATATAAAACAATTTAAAATATAAAAAGCGTATTCGAAGTGGTCTCCATTGGCTGCAACATAGTCCTTTAAACGTTGAAGCCAGTTATCAATAGAAGCACGCACTCTTTCCATGGGAAAATTCTTCTCTGCCAATCGTATGGATTGGATTGGTTCGTATGGATTAGGGACTCCAAATTATCATGGCGTTTAGAGCAAGCCGTACTCTCTAAAACTGACCATAAATCATAATCCAGCGGATTAAGATCGGGACTAGACGACGGTCAGTCTTCAGCTCTGATGAAGTCCGAAACGTTCGTTTCCAAACAAGACTGCGTGGACCGAGTTTTATTACCTGGCGCTGAGTCTTGCTGGAAGGACCATTCTTGGTTATTGAACATGGTGTTGTTAAGGGGCTTAACTACCTTCTCAAGAATGGTATCTTGATACACTTGTGCCGATGTTTTGATACCTTTTTCACAAAAATATGGCTCAGTCGCTCCTTCATAGCTGACACCCCACCAAACCATCACTTAAGACGGATAATGCCCACGTTGCACTCTGTCGACTAATTGAGAAGCTTCCTTAGAACTTTGAGCATAAATACAGTCATTTTGTTTGTTAAAATGTTGCTCAATTGTAAAAATTTTCTCATCCGTAAACAAATATTTTCTGTGACCCCCCTTTGCGTACTGCTTCAGTAGTTATTTCGATTTAACCACCCTATTCTTTTTTAAATTATGAGTTAAGAAATGACCAGTGCGTCTCTTATAGGCTGCTAGTCCTAAGTCATCTTTTAAAATACGCGACATGGTTCTAGGTGTATCTTTATCTCCCGAGATAAAATCTTTTGCTTTCGGACAGAATTTCTTCGAATTCTTTCCCTTACTGCTTTGACCACCTTTTTCGTACGAACACTATGTGGACGGCCAGATCTTTTTCTGTCACAAAAAGAGGAGGTCTCATTGTACCTATTATTAGCCCGGTACACAAACATTTGACTAATTAATACCAAGCGTAGGGAGAGTTTTAAAAATTGCATTTGGCTCCATACCTACTTTGTGTAATGCAATCACAGCGATTCGGTTCTCTTTATCGCCCCACTCCATTTTAATATCGCAAATTGTTGTACAATGTATTGGCGCCAAAATGAGAAAACACAATGAACAATCATATAAAAATTACAGATTCCAAATTCAAATGTAATATTTTGTTTCTTTTTAATTGTAACAGTATTTATGGCCAGACTAAGTATAATAGTCGAACACATTATAGTAGTGAAATGACTAATAATTATGTCTCAAATTAAATGAACGACTACCGACCGTGTTAATGTTCGCATTGCATGACTTTAGGAGACTTATTGATAGGTAAGCCTTGCTCAGTGTTCACAATAATTGATATGGGCGAATTTAATGTGCTATAATTTTCCGACACGTAATGAACAGCCGTTTAAATCTACCTTTGTTTGAGCGTACTATCAACAAAGACAATTGTGTTTAAAAAATAATTCCATTTTTTACTATGAAAGTAGGCTGGGATAGATAGAGGGGATGGGATAGGAGGGCTCGGATAGGGGGAGTGAGAAGTGGACCATCGGAGCTCTAGTCATAACTAGAACTTTCCTAAAGTAGACTGATTCTCCTAAATTTCGCTCATGTATTCCGCGGGAACTCACCACCTTTTTTCTGAGATCAAACATCTCATGTTAACCTTCACTAAAATATTTTATTTACATCAAATTCGGCCCGCGAAACTTCGATCGTGTCGAGTTTAAATGTCACCCTGATTTAAAGGAATGTAATGACAGGCAGCCATAAAGAATTGTTTGGAGTGAATTGCAACAGCGGCGTCTAAGAAAAATATGACTGCAGCGCCATGTTTGGTTTTGTTTTCTATCTCTCGAGAGGAGTACTCTTTTCTGGATGATAGGTATCCTACGTTTTCTCTTGCCCCTAACAACGTGTTAGCAAATTTTGATAATTGATCGGTTGTATAGATAAAGTGTGAAAGCGTAACAAACTCACATTCACACGCGCGGAATTTCCGCGGAATCTCAAGAATCTGTTTTACTCATTTATTGGTACTTGTGGACTATAAAACTTTATTTACCGCAAAGGTGTTAGTATGTATTGCGGGAAAGACTACAGATATTGATTATATTATAATTAAAATTTTAAGATATCGCGGGCTTTTACGGGAACTTCTGGATTTAAATTTCATCATGTTTGAGTTTTCATTGCAATTCCACGAATAGCCTTTGATTTTGTATATTGACTGTAAAAAGACTTGTACTCGTCCAACGTTGACTTAGTCACGGGTGAGCGCTAGTATTTATATCTAAGATATATATATGTATATAATAATAAACTTTATTGCTAACTAACTATGGTTGCTCATTACTTGGCATAAGTAATGATTAATTATATATTAATAATCCTACTAATATTAGTTTACTGGTTTTTTGCAAGGTTAATGTGATACTACAGTCCACTTTGAAAATAGTACCTCTGAGTATTTATTAACACAACTTATAAACGAAGCGGTTCAACGAACTCGCATGTTTATTTTCAGTACTCTGTGCAAAACATGAATATCAAATGGCTATTCTGCCTAATCCCGGATAATTTCATGACGAAATTATTGTATTTTAGAACTACACGTTACACTATAGATTTATTACTTACAATAATACGTGTGTTTTTTTTCTGGATATCGTGTGTTTATACCGCTCTCGCTTATTTATAAAAAATAACTTGCTAGCAGATCATAATTAGATTAAAGGGACAATAGATATTTTCACTTACCTGTATATTTCAGTATTGATAAAACCGCTTATAAATAGACTCATTCTCAACTTGCTAAGAGATCATAATTAGATTAAGGTGACAATACATTTTTTCGAATACGCAAATTACCTTTAAATAATAAATAAAGCGTTGAAACATAAACTCTTCATTAAAATGCATTAGCTATTCAGTATTTAAAAGAAAAATGTACTCGTAAGCAAGGGGCAGTACTTGCGGGCAATGTCGCTCTGACACGCAATGCCCACACAATAAGTTGGCTGTCGACGCCCGAGACAATTTGTCTAAGCACGATGACGACGCGACGGTTTAGTTTTTTTGTACGTATTACAATGAGTAATTGCTGATTGATATTAACCCTGTTTTGCTTATAGTACTAACAAATGTCACGTAGCGTTTTGTCATCATAAACGTCAACAATTTTAGTTTTAGATAAAGACAATCGGTTAATACCCGTATTATATAGGCTAATAGTCGGTATTGTATAGAATACACTTCGGCGGGTGTGCCGTGCATAAATTGCACGAAGCCATCTTCCCTCACTATTTTACCACCGGACGAAGTGGACGAAGCGTTATGCTTCCAATTTTATTACACGTACTGCTGAGGCGTGGAACACTTTACCGTGGTCTGTCTTTCCTGAAATATACAATTTAGGTGTCTTTAAGTCACGCGTGACCGGGTATCTTCATCTTCTAGGTAATCGTGTTCCATCTTAGACTGCATTTCCATCTGGTATTAGATGCAATGTCGGTCAAACGCAAACCTATATAATATTTAAAAAAAAAACCAAGGTTACGAAGAAGGTTCAAATGTCCAATTAATATCACTTTTCTATTTGTAAATTTGCATGTTAGTATGGATTTGGAAACTTCTTCTAAAGTTGAAGTCCCGAATTTTGTTTTGTTACTAGACTCTTTCCGCATTAACACATAAATTAGTTTCGACTCGTATAGAAACAGTCCGTAGGATATTAATCATCAAAATCGCATATCGTGTCATTATCGTCCTAGCGCCACCCTTCGTTCACAATACGGGCATAATTTTACATGCGTCTAGAGAGAAGTTAGCTTGGTGAGTTTGTGCGGATCCAGTCAAGTTTTACCTGACAGTGACAGTGTGATTCTCACAGTTTTAGACTTATCTCGCGAATTGTGTTCTGCGCAATGACGTGCACGAACTTTAAAGGCGCATTTAAGTTTATGCCCACTTTCTATGCAGCAAGCAGGAAAACGGCGGGGGAAGTGAGCAGCGCTGGTATCAAATGTTCAAACAAGATGCGTTCACTTACTCGCCCTGCTCATTTCTCTCGTTACTTTCCTGTTTATCTGTCGCGGAAGTGGGCATAATGTAAACTATGCATTAAATCTTAGTTGCGTTAAAATATTACACTACCAGCGTCGTGACTCGGTTTGTTATGTATTTATTCTCTTTCACTTTGTAAATATTTCGTGTATATATATTACTAGCTTCGGCCCATGACTTCGTCCGCGTGGAAATAGTTTCTTTGGGCTAACGCTAACTTCTGTCACACATGATTTTTGCGAAACTTTAACCGTTTATTTACGCAGCGCACGTAGCGAAAGCTCTCAAAAGGAAAAAATACCCCCAATTTTGAAACATTCTTCGTTGGTGCTCCGCTCCTATTGGTCTTAGCGTGATGATATATAGCCTATAGCCTTCCTCGATAAATGGGCTATCTAACACTGAAAGAATTTTTCAAATCAGAGCAGCAGTTCCTGAGATTAGCGCGTTCAAGCAAACAAGATCTTCAGCTTTATACATTAGTATAGATTTATATATTAGTATAGATTAAAATACATAATGTGAATTTGAAGCACCACTAAACTATGGCAGTCATTTTAAATGTCACACTGAATCGATTTCTTTAATATAGGGCAAGGAGAATTTTTACAGTCCAATAAATTATTATAAAACTAGTTTATGATTCACAATCTTTATAACCCAAAAAAAAAAATCGTATTCTATCAAAGTTCAACAAGATATTCTTGATTTAAGTCCGAATGCGCATTTTTACAACATTCGTTACGACACGTTTTTTATTACCTACCGCAGACACTAAATATATTGGCTCAGTTTCAAATAGAATACTATAAAAGATCCGCCGTTTCTCATATCAATATCCTTGGGTATGCTTCAACGTCTCCGCAATATACGCTACACTGGGTGGGATTCAATTATTGAGCTTTGCTTACACCTTTGCGTTCAGGTTTTAATTAAAATGTCAACTTTAAAAAATTGTTTCCTTTGTGATTATACAGTGTGAGACTTCATATCAAAATGAGTGTAAATATACGAAGTTTTATCGATGGAATAATATAATAAGGCGACTATATTTCTTCACAGTTGTTTAATGTAATGTAGTTTTAAACATTTGTTTTATCACATTAGTATTGATTGTAAATAATATATAATGACGGTGAATGTTGAATTAGAATTTAGCTAATAAAATATTGTCTATATTACAAGAGTACAAGCGCAACATATTGCTGTGATTTGTTTATCTTATATACTAATATATAAAGCTGAAGAGTTTGTTTGTTTGATTGATTGAAGGCGCTAATCTCAGGAACTACTGGTCTGATTTGAAAAATTCTTTCAGTGTTAGATAGCCCATTTATCGAGAAAGGCTATATATCATCACGCTAAGACCAATAGGAGCGGAGCACCAATGAAGAATGTTTCAAAATCGGGGGGTTTTGAAAACAAACTTCACGCGGACGACGTCCCAGTCACAGCTAGTAATTTATAATTATGACGATGATGCATGCTATCGTCATAAATGTAGGTTTGGAAATATACTAAACCTAGCCTGGGGTTGCCTGCCTGCAAGACTTAGCTTTATAGCGATAAGGCCGACCGCTGTACGATCTATGTTTATTTTTCTTTTGGTTTACTATGCTATATCATACACTCAAAAATTAACATCTACACACAAACACAAATAAAATAGTCATGTTTGGTTCATTACCAAATAAATACCATTAGGAATCGTATAGATCAATACGGTATATTATAAAAATAGGTGAAAATTAATTGAATCTGTTTTATAAAATTAAAACTTCAAAGCAAAAAAAATCTTTGATGAAATAAGGTCTAGTTCTAGACTACATGTCTATACTAATATTATACAGAGGTAAAAGTTTGTGAGTTTGTGACGTTGTAGGGGGTTAATCTCTGGATCTGCTAAACCGATTTTAAAATTTCTTTTACTGTTGGAAAGCTACGTTAACGGGGAGTGTCATAGGCTATATAACATGACGCTATATACCACGGCAGCGGGACAGAGCGCGGGTGAAACCGCGCCGGGCCGCTAGTGTACAATGTATATATAGTGCTTTATGTCGTAATCCGCAAAAGGAGGTGAATTTCTTTTACCTTGTCACTCGGCAATTATCCGCACGTATTCTCGTGACTGTGTATGACGTAACTATTTTCACCGCCTGAGACTCGCTCGCTTGCATAATAACGAGTTCACGTTTATTTCGCACGCTTCATCGCAAAAAATTGAACGCGAGGCACCTTAACTGAAAAAGAGTTACACAACCAGTAGTTAGGTGGCGAGTTGCGTCGATTGATTTTCTTGGAACCGCTTTTTGTGCTGCTGAATGTTTAGGGTTTCGAAGTTATTTAGGCAAAGAAGGCAACCCTGTAAAATAAATAATTTATATAGCCCCAATCTAAGCGAGGAACGCTTATGTTACGGGTAGTACAACCGCACCGCTCGCCAACGACAGGATATTCACCCCCATTTCCTTGAGCTCCCGCGCTCAAGTACGCAACGGTTCTTTAGAACATTTATTCCGCGTACAACAATGATCTGGAGGGAACTTCCCGCCGCGGTTTTCCCTTTGCGCTATGATATGGGGTTCTTTGATGGGCGTTATAAAATTTCTTCGAGGTCGGCAACGCGTTGGTGACACCTCTGGTGTTGCAAACGTCCATAGGCGACGGTAACCACTTTCCATCAGATGGGCCGTCTGCCTGTTTGCCTATTCACGCTATAAAAAAATAGTACGCAACGGACCGACACCCAGACAATATTACGTAACGGAAAGTTCTGTTATGAAATTTACCATGCCAGAAATCAAACCACGGAGCCGCTGCGCTGCAGTGTGCTAAGTTGACAAACACCCCACTCAATCACAAACCGTCATGTTTTTTCGTGTCTATCCATCTGTCTTTGTATGGCACAGTCAGTTTTCTCATAAACTACTGGAACTGTATAAATGAGGTGGTGGTAGGGCATTTGCCCGACTGGATGGCTACCACCCCTGGTCTATAGTATGTCGCCATAACAACCTTGAGTTGTGTTTCGGCATTAGTGACCACGTTCCAGTCTCCCTTTAGAGAGTAGCAGCGCATTTGTAGCACCTTTGGTGTTGCAAATATCCATAGGCGATGGTAATCGCTTTCCATCAAGTGGGCCGTCTGCCTGTCCTCTGAACTCCTGCAACAAAAAAACAATAAAAAAATCGTAGCCAAATAACAAAAACAGTAGAACTTTTTCCTTACCTCCGCGGAACTCTTCGATGAGGAAAACCACGCATTCGCCGAGTTTTTTAGTGGAAACCGGCGGTAGAATGAGAGAAGTTACTGTGACATGCCTCCTGAACCTCTGGGGCGGTGGTGCGATCGTAAATCTCAATAGCAGGGTTAACCTATTTGTGTATTCAGTATCTTCAGGGCATTTGCGATTCAAGATTCTAGACGAACTTTGAAATTCCGAACTAAGTTGTGTTTGTTCATTGAATAAGGCAGACATTATTTTAACTTAGTCATTTCATTAACAAGTCAGATGGAGCAACTATTGCTGAACTAGTTAACGTGCTTAGAAATCGATTTATATCTGTTTTACCTTTCAATTTATCATCGTCCTCATTATCTATTCATACAACAATATAATTATTAACAAGTTTTTTGTTTTTTTGTGTACGCTAATAGTAACCATAATTGGTGATTCAGTATTAATGTGGGTTTCAGTTGTGGACGGGGATAACCTAGTGCTGAGTATGTGAGAATTTGAAGGATAATGTTGAGCTGTACAATAATGATAGTTTTTGAAAAGTTATAAATCTAACCCAAAGTGAGCCAAGGAGTGTTCTTAACTAAAAATTGTGTGTTAGTGTAGAAAATCTCAACAGTTTCGCGAAATATGACTTTTGAGATGCCAGAAGAACCCCGTTGTTTGCGGTTGATTAAAGTTTTATAATTGGAATTGTAATGGTTCGGATTTCACCTTGTGCCCTTTATAATTATTTTGAATATTAAACTTGCATGTGTTTATCACTAGATCGATCCACAATCGTGCGTAGCTACGTATAAAAAATAAAACTTTGTCCTTTAATTTACCGGTGCACTCTGGGTTAGTAATTATCCGTGTAGGAACAGAGAAAGAATACAATCTCCTGCAGCCGGGCGGCCTGTCAAAGAGGTGACAAAACAACTCATAGCCAAGTGGTAGGGTATTTGCCCGACTACCACCCCTGGTGTAGAGTAACCCGCCATAACAACGTTGAGTTGTGTTCCGGCATTAGTGGCCAAGTTCCAGTGCCCCTTTAGAGAGCGGCAGCACACTGTTAGTAAGCACCTTTAGTGTTACTAATGTCCATAGGCGATGGTAACCACTTTCTATCAGGTGGGCCGTCTGCCTGTCTGCCGAACTCGTGCAATAAAATAAATAAAAGTTTAAATTGACTCAAATTAATTTTCCACTTAATTATTTCTTTACTGAAGATTTTCACGCAACTTCTCACGCGTAAACTTTAGTTATTATATCCTGTGGAAACTATCATCTATTTCTATGTAATAAAATGTACCTTTCGATCATTCTTACTATGGAAAATACGTTAAACTTAAAAATAAACAAACAAACTCACTTTATCATTAGTATATTAATTTGATATGAACATCTTGCTTCAGTCATTACTAACTTCAAGAAGTGTACCTAACTGGAAGAAAGCTCCATTTTTTTCTTTTAAAAGTGTAAAAATTAACTGCTTTTTAAAATATCCCTTGTCTGAACTCTACGTCTACATTCGGCAGTTATTTTTTTAAATAACAAATACAAAGTACAAGTTTTATCGAGTTACTCGGTATCACACGTATGTAATCGCGGGCACAGTAATATTGTAAAATACGTCGTTCAATTGCAGTACATTGGAGGTTGGGTGCGACACCGGAATGCACTTAACATTCACCCTTGTAAAAAAACCGCAGCGCTACTTTTAATAATTTAAAATGCATTGTGCCCCTTCAAAAGGCTGGACTTTAACCAACGACACAAGCAGTAAAGAAAATAGGCATCGTATTTATTTAGATAGACATTCATATGGCACTGTATTTTCCGAGTAGGTACGTATACATTTACAATCAAGATATACGTGTTAGGTAACAAACGTTATTCATACGACCTCGTTATTCCGCGAAATTGAATCGTTCTACGTGATATCACATCCACGATGGTAGATCAAAGACGATATTATTATCTTAATAAATGTCTACCTACATATGCGGGGAAAAACAACAAATGTTTCCAAGAACCTAGCAACATGGTGCTAAGAAATAAGCCCATGTCCATTAAGATGATGAGTTAGTACTGTGACTAAAGTCACCCTATTCGGTGTAACTCTTTGTAGAAAATAAATATATTCGGACTTTTTAGTGGTTTATCCTTTTTCGAGGTGTAATCCTTCAATAACATCTTATCATTCGGGGATAACGGTAGTAGGGTGATGTTGGAAACCCGAAATCCCGATGGCATGTTCGAACCTATCAACTAAACTACACCAGAGTTTCATGTCATCGCTAAACATTAGAACTTCTCCCGAAGCTCTAATGTTTCATCAAACAAACGTCCGATGATGATCGATGATCGCGTTGGCGTATGGAGGTCAGCCTGCTTTGAATTAGATGTGCCCGTGGGACATTACGCAAAGCCATCTCTGGATCATTGTCTGCACGATTAGTATTTTAGTTTCTCCCGTTGTAACTTTGGGTCCGTATGACGTGGTATCTTGTATTTTCGGGTGTGAACCGTGGCCTTTATTTTTCTACGAATGCTAAAAGTACCCATCTAATATAAATAAATCATGAATCAATGCAAAAGGTTATCTCATAATATCAAAACAGATAAAATCACTTATTTTTCGTGTACTAGCGGAAGGTGATGGCAGGAGCCTTAAGAATAGACGAGTGTGCATGACAAGAGTTATGAATGTCAAAGAAGCAAGTGAGGCGTGTAAGAATGGGCCTAAATGGCGCTCTGTTGTTCGTGCCTACCCCGCAAGGGAACTGGCGTGAAGTTATGTATGTATGTATGCATGTATGTATAAGATATTATTATATAATATGAGTGCCGTCTCGTTTACGCCATGATCAGACTCAAAATTTCCATTATGGTACTTGTGTTTTTGTAATATTTCGAGAGTTTTGTATACCTTATTTGCGTCATGAAAACCGTTAACGCATTCATATTTATGGACCGTCGACATTGTTTATTGCAACTTTTGCAGTACAGCAATATTTGCATGATTGTGATGCATTTGCCTTACAGAGTGCGTACGCCGAGACGGTTGAAATATTGCAGTGGCAAAGAAAGAAATATGTACGCGTATTTATTTTCAGTTTACAGGAGGCACCAGCACGAATCTGTCAAAGATATTTTTTTTTTGTTGGATCGTTAATTTCTTGTTGATTTTTCAAATATCTATAACTAGCTGTGCCCGCGACGTCGTCCGCGTGGAATTTGTTTTCAAAACCCCCCGATTTTGAAACATTTTTCATTGGTGCTCTGCTCCTATTTGTCTTAGCGTGATGATATATAGCCTTCCTCGATAAATGGGCTATCTAACACTGAAAGAAATTTTCAAATCAGACCAGTAGTTCCTGAGATTAGCGCGTTTAATTAAACAAACATATAAACAAACAAACTCTTCAGCTTATATATTAGTATAAGATATTATAAAATTCTAAACATACCATGTCTGTACATTGAAGCTATTAAAAAAACCAACTGGTATAGACTATATAAACGATGGAGAACACGATGCATTTTTTTTGGATTTCTTGTGTTTGTTCGGGATTCACATAAAAACTACTGGGCCAATTTCGATGCGGTTTCCGCTGATCGACAGCAAATTCTTAGACTTAAAATGAGCGCTACTTTTTATTCTGAGAATCCAGCGAGAGCTTCAAGTCAAGCTTGGACGAAGCCGCGGGCATGCCATAGTATGTATTTACAAATTCAACAGTTTTATCCCAAACGAGTGACCTCTGCGTTATTACAGTGATCCGGGCGGGCAAGAGCTAATCTCATACCTAGTATGCTAATATATTTTGAATTTGACTTTCTATGGATATTTAGTGCTTCAACTTGCAAGGTTTTGAAAGGTACCAATTATCACGATAACGGTTATGAAAATGAGATATATTTTTTAAAGATAATAGTGCTGTATATAAGTCGTTTTATGTCTTGGAAAATAAGATAGTTTTCCACGGGGTAAGCTGCGATTTATAAGCGGAGCCGCTTAAAAGACCAGTAAAGGAAGTAATGTATAATTCTTGTAGAATCGGCAACACTTTCCCTAAATAAACATTTCGGCCGCCCCGTTATCCGAAGTCACGCCTGCTTCTAATCGGACTGGTTTAAGTCTGTTTGGCTAATTTCATGATTATTAAGCTGACTCGCTTAATTAAAAATCACATCGTATTCTAACAGTAATTTATAATAATTTTACTTTAAATTAATTTTTTGAGATCAAATTTATGAGAATTAGTATTTCAATCTGTTAACACGCAATATATTTTAGTGTTTCATTTTAATGCTTGTATTTACAGTTTTAAATTTAAATATAAAAATCTTTGAAATTCAAATATGAAACGGGACATATGTCGGAACGCTGTTTTGTGTTAACCGACGGCAGGACGTCAAAAGTCAGGATCGTTGTATCCGATGAATAAATAAAATTCAATATATTTAAAGTGGAAAGTATGTTTTAATAAGAAAAAGGATGCTAGGTGTGAGAATTCTGTATCACAAAACATAACAACCCAAACTATCATTAGTTTCTTACAGTCTGTGTTCTAGTAGTGTGTTGTCTGCCTTTTTCGCTGGGTCGCAGAGGCCCTGGCGAATTAAGGAAAAATTCCGTAAAGTTTCCGACAGTTTCTATTCTGGGTATCTTCAATTATCTATGACATGATGAAAGTAATGGCTAACTCTGGGTTCCAACCTAGAGTTAGCCATTACTTTACAATACTATAAAAAAAGTTTGTACTTGTCTTTTTATTATTACTAGTGGTCGCCTGTGGTCGAAATTCGACCATAATAATTAATGTCAAAGACCTCTATAGTCACAGATTTCGCCAAGGCTACACCGTCAATTTGACTTGAACAGTAAACATACATACATACATAACTTCACGCCAGTTCCCTTGCGGGGTAGGCACGAACAACAGAGCGCCATTCAGGCTTATTCTTACACACCTCACTTGCTTCTTTGACATTCATAACTCTTGTCATGCACGCTCGTCTGTTCTTAAGGCTCCTGACATCACCTTCTGCTAATATATGATCAATTTGATCATGGAAGGTGTGTCGTGCCTTTCCACGACTTCTGCATCCATCCACTTTTGCATTGTATATCTGTTTAGTCATTCATTCATCATGCATTCTTTCCACATGCCTGAACCACCGGAGCATTCCTTTCCTTACCTTCACTCCGACACTCTCTTTCAGACCAACTCTCTTTCTTACTTCGGTATTACGAACGCGGTCCGCGAGCGCCACTCCGCTCGCGGACAGTAAACAAAAAGAGTATATATACGTGTGTGTGTCAAATACATGGTAGTGTGTGTAATGTTTTTTTTTTATTGATTTAATGTATTTTTTAATGCCCAATTAAAACAAAATATTAGCATTCCTCGCTTCTTCTCTATATAAACTATAAGTGTGCGAAATTTCATAGTCCTCCGTCCGCGCAATTTTCGTAAAAAGGGGTACAAAGTTTTAACTTCACGTATTATTTAGATACCTAAGGCCGCAAAACGAAGTCATTTTTAAATATGTATATTAGTATGGTTTTCAATATTACTTAACATCAAAGTATAGCTTCAAAATGGCCTTATAAGTTTCTATTATATACATATGTATTATAATCAGTCACGAGGAAATCATAATAAATTAAAGTTTAAATAATATCTTAGAGCTTAACCTGCGGCTTAGAAAAAGAAAAGGGAAAGTATATTACATTCATCAATAGTTTTCCAAGCCTGTGGAAAGAACAAGCCATTTTGTAAACTTGTTATTATGTTTATGTTTTAGTTTTAATAAATCATAAATGTTCATATAAATAATAATATTTTGATCGTATATTACAAGCTGTCTCATAACCGAGAAGATTGGAGGAGGCTCCATCGATGTAATGTAATTTATATAAAGTGTTCTTTTCAATTTTTGTATATTATTTGCATTTTACTACTATGCAGCTGAAGTTATCTCGTATATGTTTGGCTCAAAAAATGTTATTATGCTTATTTAATAACTTTATATTTTTTGGTAAACATTTCGTAATTTTCGAGCATATGCAAATGATCGACACGTAATTCGACAAGTACGGGTAAATATTATTGGTTGTATACCATTATAATTGAAGTCACGTGAATGTTTAAATGAAAAGATAAAACTAATCGCAATTATAAAATCTTGTGTAAAATCAAATTCATCCGAAACTTTATGAAGCCATAACGGAAGTTTTGTTAGGTTTGCGGTTTGCACGCTACGCTCCCGAAATTAACTTTTTACTAATTACTTTTAAAAATAATCATACCTTATGATATGAAAAGTTTGCTTCTGGAATATTGATAAAATATTGACATAAAAACTCTACGTATTTTAATATTTATGTCTATTTTTTGTCCATCATATTATGTTATTTTATTTTTTTGTTTATGATCATTATAAAGTTACACACCTGACACGGTTATGACTGAGTGTTCAACCACTATAATTATTTTATTTCTCGAGTGTCATTTTTTGCTCCATATTAAAATAACATAAGCATCAAGAAACTTGTACACGCACCTTTCTGAAAGTAATAGGTTGGGTAAATTTTTATTCATATTGAAGTCAATAATAATTTGCATAAGAGGGTTCGCTGCGTAACCCTTAAAATATAAAATTTAGTTTACTATTTGGATTATAGAAATGTAGTGCTAAACATTCTTGAGAGCATTTTAAGACTTTTCAAGCTGAAAATAATGTTGAAATTTCCGTGACACGTTTTCCAGTGGCGCTGAGTGTAATTTGTTATTAAAATATTACTTGCTTACCGGGGCGGGAACAAAGATTTGATTCGACTGCTAAAGGTCGCTCACTTGAGGAGGGACCGGTCAGCCTTGGGCTCTGTAATTCACTTTCGTACTCGACTGTATATAGTCATAGCCCTTCTTATGACCTCATTTCTCAACGCACTCTGCTTTGTTGCCCAGGTCTTTATCGCTTCTGTCTGTAATCGTATTTGCCTTGTCACTATCACAATATTAGCTGTGGCCATAACTGTACCCTAACTCCGCTATTCCCGTTTAATTCAAGTCTAGACATTACAGATCTCTTTTTACTAATAACAAGCCGTGAACTGTTTCTAATATGCATTGTTAACTTTTTTTATCACGTTTCAATTATTTAAATTGATTGTGATCCCAGCTGCCGTAGATTATCAGTCAGATTGCAAATAATCCATTTTCGTTTTTGGTATATCGAAATCCTTACAAAACAATCTCATTTCATCAATTTAAGCCGTGTTATATTCACGGAGTAAATACGACGTTGAAATGATATGGCAAAATTTTTTCGTATGAAATAACCTTTAAATCTTTTTATGGTTCAGATAAAAATGTAATTGATTTCTTCTTGACTTTGACGTTGAAGCAAAGAAAAGCTTTAACGAATACTATGCAAGGAAATTAGATTTATTCTTCTATATAAACTGTTCCTTCGAAACATTATATACGCAGTATACGTACGTTAATATACCTACTTGTTTCTTCCTTAAGCGTGATTTACGTTTGCATTAGTTCAGTAGTTAGTTAACTTGTGAATAAGTCCTTATCATTGTTTTTTGAGACATCTACATATTGTCGGTTTCTATATCTGTCTAGTCATTCACGTGCCTTACCATCGCTTGAATTTTGACATTACTTGGTTTTTTTTATTGCAGGAGGGAGTTCAGCGGACATGCAGACGGTCCACTTAATGGAAAGCGGTTACCATCGCCTATGGACATTCGCAACACCAAAGGTGCTACAAATGCGCTGCTGCTCTCTTAAGGGTCACTGGAACCTGGTCACTAATGCCGGAATACAACTCAAGGTTGTTATGGCGACATACTATAGGCCAGGGGTGGTCCAGCCGCAGGAAATTGTATTCTTTCTCCGTTCCTGCACGGATAAAATGGAGGATGGAGCTGATGTCAAATTTTATCCGATAATAAGGCAAATGAACTGTCAGTAAGATATACAAACCGTCCAATAATCAACAACTTATTACCTAACCTATAAATTATTGTTCAAATGATGATAAGAACTTAACTCGCCAGCTTCGTATGTTAACTAACTATTCAAGAAATGTAAATATTAATCAGGCTTTATATGAAATTTGAATGTGTTTCATTTTATAACTTCGCCTTTTTATTAGACCGTCGTACTTCAGACGCTTCTATAATTAAAATTATTGTTAACTAGCAACGTCATCGAAACTTCGTTCGAGTTTCTATGACTCGTGTTTATTAGTAATTATAACAGCGGCACCATAAAACCGCGACTGCAACACTATATTTATGGCTATGTTCGTGTATTCCACAGATACGGCGTGATTTATCGGGATAAAAATATTCTAAGTGTTGACCCGGGATAAAAGCTAAGCGAACTCGGTGTTAAGTTTCATATAAATCTGTTTAGTAATTTTCAGGTGAAGCTTTAACGGACCAATAGATATTTTTAGACCCTAAAATCGACGTCAGCGATACACCACGGAAAGTCCAAGTGAATAATTAATTTCCCACGGTTTATATATAAAATTAATGTAATAAAACTATCGAGAAACTAAAATTGGCAGAAACTCCATTTGGCAATTATAATTGCTATTATAATTGCCAAATGAAGAAATTTAACAACTGAGATCAACGTATGATGTATTGTTTGTTGTAACTACGTTTTAACGATTATTAAGCGTGACTTTTACTTGATGTTTTGTTATAATGTAAGTTTTCGTAATGATGAATAATCAAATGAAAATTGTGCTTAATAACAGTTATATATCTAACAGTCGCGAATACCTAAGGAAACACTCTATTATGGTATACAAACGGTCGCTCTCGACTTTGGCTGCTTCTATAGACACAACAGTCAACAGCAAGGCCTCCAGTTTGAGTTATGGAAATTTTCCCAATTTGATGTATTTCTTAAGCCAGAATTAACAAGATATCCAGACCGTCCTCATTGTTTATTTGTGTGCTTGGTTCAAATTTTTAGATATCAGATACAAAATCTTATACGTACCCAAAAATTTTTCGGAAAAGATTTCCCCAATCTTGAGACCAGGTCAACGACGTCTGCTCTCCTTCGGGACGCGTAATCGGAGATGATGAGTTCGCCTCGCTTGCGCCCTACCTGCATTGCGCGCTGCTACGCCGGGTTCATATCGGTGGCGTTTCTACTTAACACATATTGTTATACATATTTTGGCCTATTTAAATAATATCTTTCCAAATGTCAACTAGCTGTACCCGGCAGACGTTGTCCTGTCCTTAGAAATAAAAATCTAGAACCCGATTGCTGCGACATTTACCGGGACCCATAGTTAATTTAAACCATTCTCGAATTCACTTTAATAAAAACAAAAAGATAATCAAAATAGGTCCCACCGTTTAGGAAGACTTTAGCAGTGCCACCTACTGGTAGATCTATAATCTTAACCATCCCGGGACCCACTTGAACACACACACAAATAATTTCTCCTAAATATTAGAACCCGATTACAGCGCCATCTATCTGGTTCAAATTTGAATCTATACCATCCCGGGACCCACTTGAACAACACAAAAAAAATATCACCTAAATCTTGGAACCCGATTGCAGCGCCATCTACCTAGTTCAAATTTAAATCTATACCATCCTGGGACCCATTTGAACACACACAAAAATAATTTCACCTAAATATTGGCACCCGACTACAGCGCCATCTACCTGGTTCAAATTTGAATCTATACTATCCCGGGACACAGTTGACATACACAAAAAACAATTCACCTAAATATTACAGCTAAATTAATTATTTTACATGTGTTTTATCAATAAATAACTCCGACTGAAGCATCTGTTTTAAACGATATTCAGTTTTTTTACATCCTCTTTGACGATATTTGCAGCACATATTCTCTCAATTCTATGTCAAACGTCATAAGGTTACATTAAAAAAGTTTATATTATCCAAAGCGCTAATAAGGTTAGATTACAAATAATTTTATAGGTGATTAAGTATTCTTAAATTTTCTAATTTTCCTCGCAAGTTTCTTTTTTTTCATAAGAATCTTCTCCCGACAATAACAAAGACAACAAAAAAAGAATTAGCGAAATCGGTCCAGCCGTTCACGCATGATGGCGTGACCAAGGGAAATAGAGATTTATTTATATATATATAGATTTATGTGTGTTAATGTGTATAAGCAATACTATGTAAAATTTAATCTTAAACTTTTCACGTTTACGTGATACAGTAACAAATATCCGTTCATCATCACAAACTTGCTACTATAATAATACCAATAGGATTACATTGAACTGTGTTACCTAAGTGTAAGTACATTCGGGTTAATGCCAACAGATCACCCAAAGGCTATGATTGTGGAATAGTCCCCCATTTGTTTAAGATCTGACGATAGACTTTTTGATGTTCATATTAAACTCAATTATACTGTTAAACAACACTTCATGCCTGTAATTCACGAAATGCGTGTGCACTTAGCCCACGCTTGGCAGTTCAGCGGTGAGCGGTTTACCGTTACACTACAACAAAACGTTGCAAGTTAAACGAGTGCATTATCCTAAATGGATGTAATAGGTATATGCAGAGAGTGTTGAGTATTTGTTTAAAAAGGACTATTCGGAGTATTATTATCTAGTGTTGCTTAAAAAACAGATGTAATACTCGCACGATTTTTATGAAATGAAGTCGGATCTATGATTGGTTATCACCATCGCCCAAGTGTTAGATTCTACCGGGACCTGGCGGCGGCGACATGGTTCCCCACTTAACTGGCCGGTTTTTTTTTTATATTGCTGGACTTCAGCAGACAGGCAGACGGCTCACTTGATGGAAAGCGGTTACCATCGCCTATGGACATTTGCAACACCAAAGGTGCTACAAATGCGCTGCTGCCCTCTTAAAGGAGACTGGAACCTGGTCACTAATGCCGGAACACAACACAAGGTTATTATGTCGGCATACTCTAGACCAGGGGTGGTCGCCATCCAGTCGAGCAAATACTCTACCACCTGGCTGTGGGTTGTTTAGTCGCCTCTTACGACAGGCCGGCAGGCCGCAGGAAATTGTATGCTTTCTCCGTTCCTACACGGATAATTTCATGGTAAATCGTAGTAAAAATGTTTATATTTCGCTTATAATAATGCCACATTGAAAGGCCTTGCAGGCTTTGTTGTACTTGGTGAACTGTTACTATAAAATCCTTAACAGCTATTTTGACTTAATGTGTGTATAGTTGCAAGTACCCGTACTGGGTAGTGAAAAAAAACACCGAGAATTAACCTACACATTGAGATGTCGATCTGTGATACTCCTCAATATGCCTTACACATTTGAGTCTAAAATAGGAAAGCACGAAATGTTTGTGGACTAATGTTAATAAAAACTATGAATATTTTATTGAAATCTTATATTTTTAATGATATTGCTGTGATGAGGAAAGAGAGAAATTCTTGTTAAAGTTAAATTATACATACATACATACCTAACTTCACGCCAGTTCCCTTGCGGGGTAGGCACGAAAAACAGAGCGCCATTTAGGCCCATTCTTACACACCTCACTTGCTTCTTTGACATTCATAACTCTTGTCATGCACACTCGTCTGTTCTTAAGGCTCCTGACATCACCCTCCGCTAGTACACGATCAATTTGATCATGGAAGGTGTGTCGTGGCCTTCCACGACTTCTGCATTCATCCACTTTTGCATTGTATATCTGTTTAGTCATTCTTTCATCGTGCATTCTTTCTACATGCCCGAACCACCGGAGTTAAATTATATTGTAAGAATAATATTTACCAATTCTATTCGGTGTTGGACTTAACTATAAGCTCCTAACAAGCAAGAATATGTTCCGTGCCACACCCTTCTCCTTTTACAATCGAGGCGACCTTTGTTTTTTATTTATTTATGAATACCTATTTCGAATCCTGTTTATATTTCGTTTGATCATTTATTTTTCTTGTCACCTTAAGATTTCTTATGAGGACGCACGGCCTTGTTGAAATATAAAACTTCAACATAAAACCTACTGTAGACGCGAATCATACTTCAAAGAATAATGAGGACGACAAACGGCAGGATATTTTCACATTAAATATAAAAATTATTACCGAGAGTTCATCTTAAAAACTCGTAAAACTTTATTAAAGAACTTCATAAAAGAGTGAATGCGGGAAATCTTAACAAATATTATACGACCAGTATAGCTTGCACGCTTTATACGAAAACTTCATATAATAATTCTGTCCCACTTTATAGAAACGGCTACCGATTTTTCATTCCCCGCATAACTGGGATAAACGCGTTCTCTTTATCGACTTATCGTATACGAAGATTTGCTCAATTCCCACCTGTAATCGGATTCGTTGAGAAATGGCACGCATTCATATGGATTTTTGCCATCCTATATCTACTTGCTTATCGGTACAGTCGTTTTACGGTTATGGCTTTTTTTTTGTTATCTAGAAGTTAGTTTAGTATATTTTCACCAAATAAAAGTGTGCTTTATTTTTGTTAAATATTTATACAAACCTAAGTTAAGCTAAGATCTTTATTCGAAGGACTGTAAAATGATTTTATTTTGATCAATTCAAAAGAAAAGAATTAATTGAATGAGCTGATTAAATATGAAACAACTTGCTATATTATCAGAAATAGCGGCTTGTTTTTTTTTCATGAGTTCAGCAAACAGGCAGAGACGGCCTTCCTGATGGAAAGCGGTCACCGTCGCCTATGGACATTGGTAACACACTTGTGGTGCTACCGATGTGAGGCCGCTCTCTAAATGGAGACTGGAACCTGGCCACTAACGCCGGAACCACAACTCAAGGTTGTTATGGTGGCATACTCTAGACCAGGGGTGGTAGCCATCCAGACGGGCAAATACCCTACGGCCTGGTTATTGGGGGTTGTTTTGTCGCCTCTTACGACAGGCCGCCCGGCCGCAGGCAATTGTATTCTTTCTCCGTTCCTGCACGGATAAAATGTAATATAGTAATGCTTCAATACTGGTAAATACAGTGATGTGATGAATGAAGTACCATTATTTGTCCATACGCTTCGGTAACCACTTTCTATCAAGGGGACCGTCGTGTCAACTCTACTCCAGCTATAATAAAACATGCAATGTGAAGTAAATTGAGTACGAAGGCGGACCCCCAGCAATATCCAGAATTTTAGGTAACCGGTATCCCTGTGTCAATTACGATAATTGCAAAACGCGAACGGGACGCAACCGAAACACAATCCCGCTGTCCGCCGTATTTCTGCTCAAGATGGGTCTCCACTTACGGGCCCCGGTCGAGTAATAAAGAAGCTTTAATTATATGAAATGGACGAAGATTTCAGCTAACGGTGCCTTATAATTGAGATCCATTTGTTTCAGTGTAATTTTGAGCAAGCGCAGTATTAATCTCACTGAGAATTAAGTGTTATTCTACAATAATTATATTTTATCTCCGATGTAGATTTTTAGCATTATTTCTTTTTCTTCTGGTTTCTTTTTATTATCGCAATATTCCCTACATAAACTTCCACCGATAAAGCTATCAATGCCTGTTTCATATTTATACATATCATCATTGAAATATTAATTTGGAAATAAAACATCTGGGTCAATGTTTGGTTAAGAGTTAACGAAAATAATTATTTTAATATACCAGCCATTATTACGTCATTCTATCAGACTGCAATATCCATAGTAATATAATTTAATACTGACTTTTAAATGTCTGAAGTATTATTGTCAACTATTTACATATAATTAATGATGTATTATAAAAGATCACCGTGAGTTTTGTCACTTACATGATTGTCCCTAATACGTATTAGTAATGAAGAAAAAAGAATTTTGGTATACCTTCACATTGTTAGTAGAACTATTCTGTGAAGAAGTTAGAAACAAGTACCCAAACAAAGTTTATTTTCCGATATTAGTATATTTGGTTGTTTGGGTGTTTTTAATACAAAACGGTTTATCAGTGTTCCGCAGCCAAATAACGAGAGCAGAGAACGTTTTTCACCTCGAAGAGACCCTTAAGGACCCTTCGTTGTCCACGGATTGTCAAGCACTTACCCAATATATTATTGTACGTTATCATTTTTCCTGTTATAAAGATTTGATTGTGAATCAGTTTCTTGGTAGAAAACACTTTGTATTTAATTTAAAAAATCACCTCTACAGTGTTTAACACCAAAGTTCCATGTCTATAGAGTACCGAGTAACATGTTTTTATGTAGGTATCTAAAATTCTAAGGTATTACATAAATTTTAATCTTGCGTAATAAATTACTCACATTATGTACTGTTTGTATGCAAATATTTGTGTAGGGCACGAGTCGGGTCGATGCGGCCAAGGATACCGAGCATTGGAGAAGGGACGTTGAGTAACGTTCTAATGAATCTATTACCGGTGAATTCGTATTTAATCTTTTGAGTAATTATTAAATAATTGGATAGATGAGAAATGTTATGATAAATTGTAAAATAAATTAAAAATAAACGAGTTGGCATTAAAGTGATAAACCAAAAACGTTTCTACTCAACTGAGATGAGAATGATATATGGAGGTGTGGTATTACTAGAAGGGATAAAGTGAGAAGTAAGTACTTAAAAAGGGGTTGGGGGGTATCTTTGAAAGTCGCACCCATAACTGAAAAATGGAGAGGAAGAAGACTAAGGTGGTATGGGATTGGGCATGTAATGGTGAGCAATGGATATCACGTATCACAAAGAATGTTAAATTGGAAGATTGGCAGGTACAAATGTACCTAAAACATAGATCAAAAAAGAGATGGATGGCTTTTGTGTGGTGACTTGTTGTGTGACAGAGGACGTATATCAATAGAGGAGTGTAGAAGTAAATGAAATATTCTGCCAACGCCAAATAATTGGTAGAAGCTGAGATACAAGAGAGTTAAACGAGTGGGCATCAATATATAGATATCATATTACTTTTGATGTCAGGAGCCTTAAGAACAGACGAGCTTGCATGACAAGAGTTATGAATGTCAAAGAGGCAAGTGAGGTGTGTAAGAATAAGCCTAAATGGCACTCTGTTGTTCGTGCCTACCCCGCAAGGGAACTGGCGTGAAGTTATGTATGTATGTATGTATATTACTTTTAAAATACATATTATGATAATAATAATTTTCGTGACTGTTTAAAAAATAATATATGAGCTATTTAACTCGATACTAATACGACTTCTGCGGGTTAATTATGGATAAAATAGCAGTCATACTCGGACGAAGAACGCTAGAGGTTGGACAGGGGTTTTAGTGGGTATCCCGAACTCGGGGGATGAGTCCCCAGCAATGGAAGAGGCTTAGTGAGGGGGGCCCATGCCTGCCAGGGCTGCGGAGAGGCTAGGTCATATACCCGTAGCCCTGGCATATGGCGAAGGACGGAACACCCAGGGGTTTTAGTTGGTATCCCTAACCGGGGGTGGCAACAGCATGGCGCCAGTTCTAACTGGGCATGCTGGTGCCACCCCCGATCTGGCGAATCCCACACACGGGTCGCGAATTATCTCCCCAAGGTTCTGCCCTTGTCGCGGCTTACGGTCCTCAAGCGGATTTCTCCTGGCTAAAAAAAAAAGGTTATACCTAACTGCGGCGTGGCAAGCACTTCACACGTGAGGTGTTAGTGCCACCCCAACCTGGCGAATCCCACACACGGGCCGCGCGACGTTTCCCCCTCGCGATGCTTATGGTCCTCAAACGGATTTCCTCTGTATAAAAAAGCAGTCATACTAAATACCCATATTGTATGAATTCCTGTTTTAGAATACGCTTCTAAAGCTTTACAACACGTTGAAAAGTGATTTTAATATAGCATAGGCTCCAAAAACTCTATGTGTAAGCTCATTGTAATTTAGAACTTTTATTACGTCTAACTTATTACTACGCAGGAGTACACAAATATTATTTTACAAATATGAGGTTACAGTGTGAAATATTCCTCCTTCACGAGAATTAAAACGGTATATTGATTTGCTATTTACGTCTACACTGAATATACGGTTTTAAATTGTTTTAGCAATTTACATATAATTATATCTTAATAATTCAGGAACTACAAAACAGAGACATCACTTTGATATTTTTTCGTACCAAATGAGTCAGTGTGAAGCCAATCAGATATTATTCCAATTATGCAAAACTAATTGATATCACGACTACTTCCTTCTTTGGCCTAGACGGAGGCTATGTTTATATTCGCATTTACAACTTTATTACTTGATGTCTCCCTATCGCAATATAATATTTTTCTTAGTATCTATCATTTAATATTATTAAAAATTTTATGTTGCCTACGAATACGTCTGTATCCGAGAATATATAAAATACGAGCTCATTGCAATTCCTAACATGTTTACAAATCCAATAAAGGTAAAAGTAAATGTAAACGTAATGTAGTTTGAGTCGTAAAACGAGAAGCACCTAAATATCATTACGTATTTATTTAATGTTTATATTAAATCCCGCACTGGGATTAGAACAGAATCCTATGAATTTAGATTTAGTTCCCGGAGCGCATTAAAATCTCCTACAACATGGCCAGTTCATTTCGACTGCTGGCATTACTCGTGGCCTGCTTGCCGTGAAATACGAGCGTTGCAATACGCACATTACTTCAGTGTGCAGTTCTATCCTAAATAGGCACAGAGTCAGACAGCATGTCAGGTAATGTATCACCATGCGGTCACGTTCTAAATAACCCACTTGTATTATATTTCATAGTCTTTTTGTGTTGGTATTCGCGACAAAGCTTCTGACTCTGTATCATCGTTCACATTGTGCAACACGATGTGCTGGGCCGTGTGCCTGTTCACAGGGGCACGATTACCTAACTAGTTAGTCGCAGCCGATTTCCTAAGCCACTAGATGCGATGCGGCATGAGGTTTTTGCCTATCCATTCAACTCGGTCGGATTTGTGATGACGCGTAGTGAAAGTGTTCACCGCTTACGAAACAACTTTACGATATCGTATGGGAAATTGCGTTCGCATCATTGCCGTTCACAACCTCGCCGTAGTGCATGACTTTAAAGGAATATTTTTATTCCTGCATTTCTTTTCGTGAAATCGATGCCCGTTTCGGTGGACTTTCACAAGGGACAATCTGAAGTTCACTGGAGCGCATATCCTGCGACATGCCTTCCCTGTCCTGCGCTCTATATACTTCAAACGCGTATAGACCACGTTATTCGTTCGCATTGGCATGGTTCGCTTTTAGGTGGATGGCACGATTATCGAACGACCGTGTTGCTCTTTCAAATGTTGTTTGATTCTAAAATTGGATTTATGTACGTCATCTTTGTTGCAACAGTTGTTTTAGAAGTTTATAAATTGCGAATTGAATCTGCCTAAGCATTTGAAGTGAAATAGAGTTGATTAATTTCCGTTCTACTCTCCCGTAGGAGATAACTCGCGTAATACCTGACGCCATCCTGGCGCTGTCTAGCGCTTTAATAAAAAACGATAAGTTTTATATAGGTTTTTTTACACATAGCTTAATGAAATATTGTATCACACGTGCGTGATTTAACGTTTTTACAGGTCGGGTGATTGCAATATATTGCGTGTGACGTCATGCTCGTTTTGTACTTTGTCGTAAATGGGTCGTCATTACTTACGTCAAATTTTTCGGCATTACTTACGAGTATCAAAGTAAATTTCCTTTATTTCTTTATTACTACACACAACAAATTACAATCTTTAACAAGAACCCAACTGCGTGATGTAGAATGACGTTAATAAACTAATTATGATTGGTTAATCCATTTGGTTTAAATCTATAATATTATAACTTCTAAAAATACCGCGTCTCTACATTGTAGCTATTAGAAAAAATCTGGAATACACTATATAAACGATGGAGAACACGATGCAAATTTTTTTTAGATTTCTTGTTTCTTTGTTCGGAATTCACATCAAAACTACTGGGCCGATTTCGATGCGGTTTTCGTTGATCGACTTAAGACTTACTTAGACTTAAAATCTGCTCTACTTTTTATCCTGGGAATCTCGCGGGATTTTTCCCGGGAGCGGTTTGTAGTGCACAAAAATTAGCTTATCCCTGCACAGTTTTCATTAAACGGATAACTTACATTATTTTTAAATGCTACGGTACTTTGTGTCCCGGGAATCCCCCGGGTATTTCAAGTCAAGCGTGAACGAAGTCGCGGGTATATCCTAGTTATTTTTTATAATAGTCATCATGATGCAGACATATATGTTTTAATTGTCTCGCAGTTATAAGTATGTTTTAACGTGGTAGAGTCATGCTGTAATCTTTATCTTGTCCACAGCTCTTAGGGCTGGCCCCGGTGTGATACCACGTTCTCATACAATATCGGCGTGAAAAGGTCAGCCTTGAGCTAATCCTATTTCGTGTGTTGAGCGACATTTCCGATGGGCCTTTCCCCCTCCTCCAATTTTTTTTAAATAAATTCAGCTTCCTCCATCATAGGATAAGATGGAACTTTTTCTTTTTCTCTTTTATTTATTATCTTTTTATTCTTATTTATATTAGGGAAAGGGTCGGGTATCTTTTATTTATTTCTTTTCTTTTTGCTCATCTTTATCAAAATACTTATTTTCTATTACAAAGTTTGCTTATATCTATTGTTTTTATTGATCTGTGTTTACATGTGCTACTGTCTATTTTTTTTATACTGCTGTTTAATACATTTCTTTATATCTATTTATCTGTCTATATACAGGAAACTTCTTATGGCTATCGTATGCCCGTCCCCCTATTCCGATCCCATTCTTTGTATCTAATTCCTCCTGTCTGATTCCTCTTTTTTTATGAGGGGAAACCCGATTAAGGGCCATCAGCCGCGCAGTGAAATGCGGAAATTGCGGCCGGTGTGTGGGGTGGGATTCGCCAGGTCGGTGTGGCACTAGCACCTCTAGGCAAAACTAAAGATACTATTGCGTGTTTAGTGGGCATCCCTAACTGTGGTGTACCACAGTTAGGGATGCCCACTAAAACCCCTGGGTATTCCGCCCTTCACTTTTAGCGCCAGGGCCACGGGTAAATGGCCTAGCCTCTCCGCTAGCCCTGGTAGGCTGTCTGGTTCCTCTTCCCTAACCCTCCTATTCCATCCTTTTGGCTAGCAACGATGATGGACAATGATGGCTTCACCCATGGTGTTTCAAACCTCTATAGCCGACGGTAGCCACTTTCTATTAGATGGACCGTCTGCCTGTTTACCAACTTCGCAATAAAAAAAATCACACTGATTCTAATGCTTTTTTTTTATTGCAGGAAATCAGCAGACAGGCACACGGCCCACTTGATGGAAAGCGATTACCATCGTCTATAGACATTTGCAACACCAAAGTTGCTTCAATGCGCTGCTGCTCTCTTAAGGGAAACTGGAACCTGGTCACTAATGCCGGAACACAACTCAAGGTTGTTATGGCGACATACTTTAGACCAGGGGTAGTAGCCATCCAGTCGGGCAAATACCCTACCACCTGGCTGTGGGTTGTTAAGTCGCCTCTTACGACAAGCCGCCCGGCCGCAGGAAATTGTATTCTTTCTCCGTTCCTGCATGGATAAAAAATACTGCTTGTGCAGTAGTAACCAATTTAAAGACCAGTTAAAATGTAATATATTGTGACATTCCTCAGCAATTATAATAAATCCATGACACATTTTCATGTAAGGAACGATTAATGTTAAAGAGAGTTTTTGTGGAAAAATACATAAAAACGTTTTTTGGTGGGCTCGTTGCCAAACAGATAATGGTCACAGTGTTCAATTTTATTGTGATCACTTATTAAGATTTATTTAGCTTGGAGCTATAATAAAAAAAATATGATGGTTAGACAGCCGTGATTTCGCGCAAAAAGTAAATTAACAAATTAATTTTCCCATAAAGTATTTTGAAATATGAATCTATTTTACAGTAGTCAACTGTGGTGTCGACCATCTAAAAACGTTCAAAACTAAATAAAAATCAATCGTAAATTTATTTCCTCAAAAACATACATATAAGATGAAATCGTAACTAGAGCCGTTAAAACGTAATACTTAAGTATATATTTTTGAAAAAGTATAAGTTCTTCATATGCGTTTATGAACACTGAAATTAATTATAATATATGCTATAATTATAAATAAACACTGTAATTATTCATGTTAACTGATTGCATTGAATTTCGCTAAATATCTGTCTATATATAGACGCATGCAAGCAACCGGTCATATGTAACATTTGAAGGGCGTTCCCCGTTAGGGCATTAAGGCATTGGCTTCCAGCCGAAAATCATTAAAGCGGCACGAATACATCATCCCAATGCCCATCATGGGCAACATTATCCTTTGGCCAAAAATATAAATGATATCAATTTTTCATGTCGCTTCTCAAACCAAAAAAAACACTACAAAAACCTTTTTTATTTTGACAAAGTGCATGGCCTCGTATCCGAAAATATTTTTCATTTGTTTATAAGACATTCGAGCCCATACTTGTTTTGAGTAGTTTAACCTCGCTTTTACACTGGTCTATAAGTTTAATTAGCTAATTTAAATACAACCTGCTTCCTAAGTATATTTTTTATTGTTACTACCTTATAATTTAAACATTAATATGAGATTTTTACGAAATATATTGGTCTAGAGAATCTTAATTTTGTAGCAATAAAAATCAAGGATACAATTCAATTCTTGCATAGAATTAAAGAATCAAAATTTGCATTATCGTTTACTTAGGTATGGGATATGTAGCCGTGGTTACAAATCTCTATTAGTCTCATTATATTATAATGTGTTTAACAAAGTGTAGCGTGTTATTTATCGACTTTAATGCAAACATCCAAACCATATATTAAACTTAAGACATTTACTGTTAGGGCAATAAAGATAATTTCTCCAGCCTACGTATCTTTGTAGCTGAATCTGCAGTACTTATCTGACATGTTATAATGGCTATCATGGCTTGTGGCGGTATTTTAAGGATTACTCGTTCAGCTAGCTGTTGTAAATCATCGATAGCAGGGAACGATTGTTCGCTTTCTAACACCTCGTTAAAACATTGTGGATCTTTGTGCTTAGCTGCTGTTTCACTCCATTCTATTTATCTTGTTAATTGGAGAGCAACATTGGCGTTGTCATGCTCCGCTTTATGCCATTGTTCGAGACACGACACTTTCTTAAACTAATCTGTACATCAAATCTATCTTTAATTACGTAGGCTACTTGAATGCTAAACACTATTACTATTTTCACCTGGTATAAATAATTGTCTTCTATTCTAGTGGATGTTTTAATTTATTGGATTCGTATTCTTTTGTAATAATGTTTTATGAATTCTTCTTTATTTTTTTAAAACTTTATACGTAGATATTCTAGAAAAGTATGGTAATAATGTGTATAATAATTAAACAGTATCCTTCTATTAGCTAATTCCTGGCAATTTCACACGTTTTGTTGTAATTAAGCAATGACATTATGTCACCTATAAATCCGTCATTAGAAGTATATGTTTCGGTTTTATAATAAACGTGATGTTTACCTATATTTTTTGTTATGATATTATATTCCGCGTCATGTTGTTAGTTGTTTGTGTGCTTATACAAATATTTGTGGTACGCCGCTGCACATGTTTTTGTTGCAAACATTTACATTCTGCAGCGTCAGTGCTGTATACAATATTATATTTGCGGACTTTGCCCTAGGTCATAGCGTTCTTTGAATCCAATTTGTAGTCATATTCATTAAAGAATGACTCGACTTTATACACAGAATGATTAAAGAACTCTCAAAATTTATGTTACAAATTACATTTTCACTGTTTAGCATTGTTCAGCAACAGTTCTTAAGATACCGATGTGATTTTGGAAAAAACGGTAGCATTATGTTTCGTCATGACAGTCGGTCTTTATACTATAATCATTTTATCTGATGCTATTGATTGTATATCGATGAAACCTGCCAAAAATGTGTAGTCTATATGCAACTACATAATGAAGTTGTAAAACAATTAAATACTGGTAGTGACGATCATACATATAACTGAAACTAACTAAACCAGATGGCTCATTTGGTGGAAGTGCTGTGAAAAGTTCATTAATTTCTAAAACAGGCTAGTAGGCAGATGCCTATTAGCCTGTTTAAAAAAAAACTTAGACCATAAAACAGTTTTTTTTAGTTAATACAGAGAGTTTAATTAATATACATAACTACCAACTGTTGCTGAGTAAAAATATAATATAAGTAATATATCTTGAAAACGTCCTTTTTGTCGTCGGTTAAGTAGAAAACATGTGTAATGTTTACTATATGAAAAGCATTGCATTACACGTGTATTTGCGTCGCATCTCTGCATAAATTATGTTTGTTATAGTAAACAAATAATACAATATTGCAATGTCATATTATTTACACAGAGAGTTAGTTATACAGAAGGCTTATTTTGAACAGTTTGATATAAGGTGAAAACCAGTAGCGATCAGTTCCACTTTATTCTATTTAGCGATTTTGTAGAGATTAAACATGTGTATTGTGGATACGTGGATGGTTTATCCCTGCAGGAACGGAGAAAGAATACAATTTCCTGCGGCCGGGCGGCCTGTCGTAAGAGGCGACTTAACAACCCACAGCCAGGTGGTAGGGCATTTGCCCGACTGGATGGCTACCACCCCTGGTCTAAAGTATGTCGCCATAACAACCTTGAGTTGTGTTCCGGCATTAGTGACCAGGTTCCAGTTTCCCTTAAGAGAACAGCAGCGCATTTGTAGCTACTTTGCTAGTGCAAATGTCCATAGGCGATGGTAACCGCTTTCCATCAAGTAGGCCTGTCTGCTGATCTCCTGCAATAAAAAAAAATAAAAAAATACATATATTAAAATTCGGGTAGGTTAGTAATGTGTCAGTTCTGCAATTCCAGAACATAATAAGTGCAAGCCAAGAAAGGTGACACCACATTACAAGAGATGTCATGAATTCAACCAAGTCCTATTCCCTTTTTATTTAGAAAAAATATACGAATACTTACAACAGTGTACAACTGCTCTGATCTCATCCTTTTGTAAGAATGAAACAGTAGCGTCGTCATAAATTTTCTTGATTGATTAGAAATTTGTTATAAAATAATACGATGCTCCTTCTATTTACCTTCCATAATACTCACTAAGTGTATCTTCTGTTTAATTTGTGTTATTGTTTGTGGACTTTGGCCATAGGCGCTTCGAGTTTAACAAACTGGCCTTAATATGTGATCTGATTTAAATAACGTAGTTAGCATTTCCGCTTTTACTTATTCATAGGTCACGGTACAAAGTCCGTGTGTTTAGTCATTATTAGATATAATAGCTATTTCACTTTCACGTGTCTGAACTTTAATTTGTTTACAAAAATAGCATTGTTCAATGAATGTTTGACCACGAACGCAGCCTTATTTAGAGTTCTCTAGTCTATTGACAAAATGTTAAACTGGTGTAGATGTAGACCAAAAAAGAGATGGGTGGATTGTGTTAAGGATGACATGACGATTTGTAGTGTGGTAGAGAACGTATGGAAGGAAAAAATATATTGTGCCGACCCCAAATATAATTAGGAGAAGGTGAAAAATGTAAAGTGAGACCTTATAATATTATTTTATTTGTCCATTTGTTCATCTATCGTTATAAAATACATGCCTCTGTCATATGTTTTCAATTTATTTTATATATATTAGACCAGTGCTTAAAACCTTTGAAAATGGTAAAAAGTGAAAAAAATAATAATAGTAGGATGAAACCCATTGGAAAAGGAAGAGAATATAACAAAAATGAAAGGAAAAATAGTTTCCGGCTGATCTGAGGTGGGGAAGGAGAAGGGGATGAGTTTTTAAGGGTAAAAACGGTTTATCTCGATTTCCGGCAAAACGATAAGTCCTATGGAAAAAAGTTAAATCGCAAAGTTGTAGGTAATATAAAGATGTACGACTTTTGTATATATACTTTTTTCACATAAGTTCAAAATTTATGTGAAAAATACCAATAACCAAGTTTTTGGTTTTTTATTTTTGTCTTTTACATAAAAAAATATCACCAAATTTGGTGGAAACTTACATTTCTATGTCCCAAACGCACTGTAATTTTTTTAAATAAAAATCTATCTTTTTCAACTTATTTTGACTTAATATCGAAAAACCACCGTAACTTTCAATCGAAAATTCTCGCATCAAAATATTAGCTTTTTTAAAATTCGGTGGGATTTTTGTTCGTTGAAATCTATCTATATATTTATTCCTATTATTTATTTATCACTAAAATGTAAGTAGTCGTACTATGTTTTATGTGTACCACCATCGTTATTATAATCTCAATTCATTCCTGGGGTTGTCTGGAAGAGATCACTTTATAGCGATAAGACCGCCCTTTGTGCATAATTAGATTGGTTTTAGTCTGTAAGTTTATTTTTGTATTCGTGTACAATAAAGTTATGTATCTATCTACTTTCAATTAAAAGCTTTCGTCACGTAATGAAATCAATGGACGTTTGTCACCTCTAGAGAACCCTTCGTCGTACGTGGACTTTCACGCACTTCACCGACTATATTTACCTTTATATGCGCAAATGCTAAGTACGCATTGTACGCACACTGGAAAGTTATTACTGTGTTTCGTGTCTCCATTATCAATGAGGTAACATGACATGAGATTGTCCTTAATTTTAGTTTCGGTTAAATTAGTGTATGTACAATACGATGCTTTTTGTTATCTAGCCCGTGTCTTGAATGAATGAATGGGTGTCCACGAATTATTCCAGTATAATTACGATCTCGACTGAGCTCTAATTCGTGAGTCACGCTCGATGGAAATGGTACGATTTTAGGGTTGCCGATTTATGGTACTCAATTAAATTTAAAACTTTTTATTTAATCTAAGTTCCACTGGAGAATATTTATTGAAGGTCATACAAATAATTTTTATCCGTGTAGGAACGGAGAAAGAATACAATTTCCTACGGCTCGGCGGCCTGTCGTAAGAGGCGACAAAACACCCCATAGCCAGGTGGTAGGGTATTTGCCCGTCTGGATGGCTACCATCCCTAGGTTAGAGTATGCTGCCATAACAACCTTAAGTTGTGTTCCGGCATTAGTGGCCATGTTCCAGTCTCCCTTAAGTACTACTTGTTATTCTTTATACATCGCTTAGCGGTTCCACACATCTTAGCTCGCCTAAACCACGGATTCGTATTCCAGAAAAACATCCTATTCTCGTAAATAAAAAAATATATATTTACTTTGTTCATCCCCGTCATCGAAAGTACACATCTCAAATTTCATGCTAATCTGTTCATTCCCAAGGTTGTGTGGAAGCAACATATATGTTTCAATGTAAATGCATTTACACATTGTGATGTACACAATAGAGGTACTATAGAGGTACACAATTTATATTATTCCCGTAAAAATTTGGAAAGTAACGGAATTCTTTATTGAACTAAGTACATTAATTACACTGCATGTAACCAAACTAATGATACTAATTAAAATTGTTTAACTGCGCTATTAAGAATAATACTGTTTCAAAGAAACTGGCACCGCGAGTTTAATTTTTGTTTTTAAAGTAATTTAACGTGTCATTGTCTGAAGTTGGTTAGCGATGTTATAAGACAGATAGAAACACCTTTATATAAATTATCAAACCTATCTATATAAACAGACAGTTTTATTTGTACTGTTTTGTAATTTTGTTTTTATTTTCATTTAGTGATACAAGCGATTATTTTGGCTCTGTGCTATCTAGTGCATTTAAAAAAAAAACTTTTGTCTTTTGAATCTCGTGGCCAAGCCTAACATAATAGGAGAAATAAAAGCTCACCGCCTCCGCTGGCTCAGTCACGTAGAACGGATGGGAGAGGATCGCAGCGTGAGGAAAGCATATTTGGGACGGCCGGTAGGTCGGCGTGCAGTCGGCCGTCCCAAATACCGCTGGAAAGACAGAGTGGAGGCTGACCTGTCGAAGTTAAGAGCCAATAATTGGCAGGAAACTGCACAGGACAGAGAAAAGTGGCATGCTCTCGTTTCGGAGGCCAAGACCCACTTTGGGTCGCTGAGCTAACGAAGTAAGTAAGTTTTACATTGGGACTGATTATTGTCATAAGAATCCATTCAACCATAAGTATTTTCTATGATGCGGCCCATTAGTAGTGACCAGAATTTTAAACCTAAACTTATCTCTATGGAATAAATTGGCAACCATATGCTATTCACTTTTGCACTGGCCCATTCAAGTATACAGCGCGTGATGTGTGTGCATCGCTAATAATTGTGATCACCACCAATTGGTCATAACAAATCTTGATTTCCTTTCACCTTCTTTCTACGCAACTCTATCGAAGTATAGATGTCAATACACAACGATAGTGAGTCACGACAAAGATATTGCCTTTGTGGGTAGTTTGATTGATGTCACAGATTTCTGTTTAAGCGTCAAAAATTGGCGATTTCTAGAATTTATTTGTAAATCGTTATTTTTACTGTGATGGGTAGATTTATAGATTTTTTTTATTGCACGAGTTCAGCAGACAGAAACGCGGCTCACCTGATGGAAAGTGGTTAACATCGCCTATACACAAATGTGCATATGTTAAGGTGCTACACATGCGCTTCTACTGTGTTTAGGGAGACTGGAACCTGGCCACTAATATCGTAACAAGTCGGGGTTGTTATGGCGGCATACTCTAGACCAGGGGTGGTCAGCCATCCAGACGGGCAAATACCTTACCACTTGGATGTGGGTTTTTTTGTATTCTTTCTTCGTGATAAAAAAGTGTACGGAAATAAGTGTAAGTATCTATATATTTACTTACTTTATTTGGTACACAAAATCTCGTGATTTATATTGCGTATCAGAACGATTGATAGAATTGAAAAATGAATTTATACACATACCGAATATTCATAATATTTGAAATTAACATCGGAAAGTATGGAAAGGAGCATTTTAGTGACTTGGAAGAGACTGTCAATAAATTAAGATGTATATGTGTTTTTGATTGCAGTGATGATTACAGAGTACTTTTAATCCTGGAAATTTAAGTTGTTTTGTAGTATTTTACTTATTCAATGTTTTTTTTACTCATGGAGTTGAATGTACCAATTATCATGAAATTTGATCATCTTTATCATCCTAGCGTTCAACTTCGGTTGGTTTCGGAGCGTCCGCTTTGGAGCCCGGATTTCGCTTTCATACTTTTTCTCTCCATTTCGCTCAGTCTTCGGCACCTCTTATCGCAAGACTTATTAATGGCAATCATTCCTCGTGTGATGAAATTTGCTATAACTGTATTTTCTGAAAGTAAAAATATTGACAATGGGATTGCTTCCACTGAAGTGCGATCGAATCTGCGAGAAAACTCTAATTAATTATTTTAATAACTACTTTCTTTACATCAGAGCGTATTCTTTGTAGCAACGTTATTGGATAGCGAAGGTATGATGTACGTTTTTGTCAAAATCGGCAAGGTCGATTTCCGACTAGAAAAAGTATTCTTACAAAACGTATGCAGTTTTAGTTTTTATCGAAATCGGTCCAGTTAATCTTTTAAGCTTGTTTCGCCATTGCTTATAATTTAGAGTTTCACTCAAAAACACATTGCAACAATCAAGTGTCTCAAAACAATCATTCGATTAGCTAGTTCGAAGTTTACTTTGTTATACACCTGCTTGGCATGTAATCTGGTAAAGTCTCAAGTAAACATCTTCAGTCAATGTCAAACAAATGCCATGCCGTGAGTACTATAATAACACTGCCCATATAATTTCCATTACAACAAAGATTGATGGATATCAATACAACATTCTACTCGCGTCAGTAGACATGCATTATTATGTTATTGCATGCCTAACAGACGAACGCACACATGCAATCATTATATTGTCACAACGCCGGCGGGTGTGGGTTGGTAACGGAGCTAGTCTGAACTGGGACATGAGGTATAAATTAATGTCACGTCTGCTGAGCCAGATAGGTACCAGTATTCATACTTTCAGCAGAATTTGCACTGGATCTTTTTATTGTTACGTCCAGATCATTATTATGGTAAAGCCGCGATGATCTTGATCAAGTTTTATACTATGGAATCCACCTGGGTTTAAACTGTCAGGTACTTCGTGACTACACACATCGCAAAAATCGGGCGGGCACTTATTATTTTCAAAGTATCTAAATAACCTCACCATTATAAAAGACACTGCGAGATTGAGTAAATCTCAATCATTTCTCCATTAATTATTATAATCAATAAGTAATATTATGTCCGATTCCGTAATTGAAAAAATGATTGTGTATATACTTTTTTATTTTTAGCTGATTTAAACGTCGTAAACACTACGCTACCACTCCGTACATAGATGAATCTATCTCAATTCAAAACTGAAAATCACATTTCTCAAACGTGGTTCAGTCTTTGTGGGAATCGTGTAGACGCATCGCATTATTTTAACGAATTTGTTATTTATATGCTAGGAACTTTAACGCTGCTTTGCTCGCGTTAAAATCTTATAAAAGTTATCATTCTACCCTAGGTCACGAGGAAGGAACATATATAGACATCAAAGTAGAGGACAGAGTGTACAGAAGTACCTGTACCGTGGTATGCACAGCTGCGCCACAGTAACAGCGTATATTTTCTGAATCGAGCGTGTCAGTTTGACCCTGAGGACCTTCTAGTTGGTAGCCGAGTTAAACCAGACCGAACTGATATCGTCATTATACCGTCGACGGGTGTGGGCTGGTAACGGTGCTACGTCTAAACTGGGACACGTACGAAGTAATCCTATTATGAGCTCGTTAACTTAATCCCGGCTGGACCTCGATTCTGTTTCAGTTAAACAATTGCTAAATCAGTACTCTCTTACTGTTTAGCATTTCATAATAGTGTCTTGGTATAATTTTTTTTAAATATTATATTATTGCTTGCTTGCTTGCTGATAAGTTGGCCGTATTTGAGAGTACGACTTTGTTAATTTATTACATTGAGAATTCGTTTCATGAATACCTACATAAAGAAATTTAGTTAACGTAAAATATCATCTATGTTAGAAATACCCGTACAGAAAACTCATTTTTTAATTATGTATGTGATTATTGTATCCTATTTGGGCACATTTAGTCTATTCGTAATAACTTCTTTGATCCAGACAATTACAATAGTAACACAGTAATTTATTTCTTATTGGATAAAGTTCTGAATACTGTTATCAGTCCCAACGAATTAATATATTTTATTCATAAAGTTAGCGCGATTATCATGAAAAATTCGTTTAAAGAACTATGTATGACCTTTGTTTAGGTCACCTTTGTAAACTATGACGAATGACCTCTCCGACCACTGCCCTCGATCCCTTCGTATAAAAATAATAGTAACAATTAGCTAATTAAGCCAGACGCTAAAGATAATGCTAAATCTCAAGTAATGATTAAGTGGAGCAATTTAGCAGTCTAATGAAATGCTCCAAACTTTTTATTCACAATCTGACATTTGCATGCGATGATTGCCTTAACTGAATTGTAAATACAAATTATTTCCTACTAACCTAGACCTTTTGCCATTAACATGTTCCAAACAGTTCATTATTCAAATAGTTATTATGATTATATCTAAAGAACTTACACAAATTACTTCCAAGATGTGTGGTGGTTCGAAAGGCCCAATTCCTCGAGCCCATTGTTGTCGTTGCGATGTTATCACGCGTGGGCGTCGTCACGATAAACAACATTTCTCAGATCATAAGCCCTCTGCCTTCATTAGTAAGTATACACTGCTCGTTTGCATCGTGACATTCAACGGGTAATGGTTATTTGTGCGTGTAATGAAGATCGTGCGCGCGGACAATTTGTATTCGAGACCGAGTTGGATGTGTCCCGATGCCAACTGGATTGTTGTTGATGAACAGCGAGATATGACTCCCGGCGGATATATTAGTCGTTGGATCTGACCGCTATGACATTTTAAGTTAGGTATTTCGCCGTGTCATGTCCCGAGGCAATTCGCCTTTTCAACTTCTAATTGATATTGTTTCGCAATACTTGTTACGTAAGGCTATTATTATTATATCAGAACATTGTTGTCTCATTTTTGATAATTATTTCTTAGATAACAAGGTACATTTCAAATAATTCCCTTTTTTTTGTTAGGGCTACGTATTACCGTGTTGCGGCGTGACGATTTGTAATAAGTTTTTAACCGAAGTAGAAAACACAGCACTACGTTATAGGTTTTTTTCTTAAAAGAAGTAATAAAATTTAGTCGAGCCTGTCAACTTTTTGGTGGTGACACCTCTAGCAAATATACATAGGCGATGGTAACGATTTTCTGTCGCAATAGAAAATGGTTAGCAGTTAGCCTGTTTGGCCGACTTTAAAAAAGGAGGAAGTTCTCAATTTGTCTGTACGTTCGTCACTCTAATTCTCCGTCAATTGTGGATCGATTTTCAAATTATTTTATTTACTCGTAATTGTATACTCCCGAAGTAATCCCATCGTCACCAAGTGCGGATCTGGTGAGTGGATCGGATCCTGGAGCTATCGAACATAACCCTTATTAAAGAATGCCGTGCGTCTAAATTATTGGAAAAAACTTGTGTATATACACCTGCCAGTATTACACTTTCTTTCTACATGCACTTAATCTTTTTTGTACTACAGGCACGTTACGCGATTTTTCCGTCAATTGTGAACCGATTTTCAAATTGTTTTTTTTAAGTTCCGAGATCGTCCCATAGTCACCAAGTCAGGATCTGATTTGTGGATCGCAAGGAAGTCGTAGCAACCCCTGTTGAAGAGCATATACACCGAAGAATGACATGGCAAACTTGTATACGCGTGCCAGTTGTACAATTTCTACAGGTGCTTAATATATTATTTCTAAAGCTATTGAAGTATTTGCGGAACTAAAAACTAAAACATATTTTTAATAAAAACAAGTTAGTCGGTTTTGTTTATGGCAAAAAAAAATATTACAGAAATAGTAATCGCTAATTATCGCAAAGCAATTTGTGAGTTTATCTGTCTATTTCTTGGTAAGGCTTTAAGATTATTATCGATGCGGTAAATTGGTATTTCACCAAGAACTGTTTTCATGTAAACCAGCCGAACAATGTTCACGTAATTAGGTATTGTCTCTACGCCGCCAGCAACCGGAGTAATTTAGTCGGTACGCTTGTTGTCAAAGCCCTTGATGTATTAAATTATGTATGTAAAGCCCCAACGTCGACTAGCTTGTTTCTAATTGATTTAAATATAACACTCGCTCAGAGAGACATCTCTGATTATAGTCAAGAAATCATGAACCGAAAATAAACGTAACCTCGTTTCTGTATAAGCTCACTACGGCTCCCCATATATGTCCGCATGACACACATCATGGGCGTAAATATCTTATATACAAGCACATGAACAAGCCATTTCGAAATATCATTTTAATTACATTTTTACATACATACATACATAACTTCACGCCTGTGATATAATTATATTTTTAACACCTGAAAATCTATATCCATAAAAAAAATTCAGAGAATTTACTCACAGGTAATTCTTCTCTAACTTTTATTAATATAATTCCTTTAGTCTACATTCGTCAACATATTATAATTCAAAATAAACTTTTTCAGTATCACTTTAAATTTTTCACTGTTTTATGTTTAATCAGCGGTCTTATTGACTCTCTAATCTGTGCCACACGATGTATATTATTCGTATCTCATTTCCTCGCAGGCTTAGTCCTATAGATTTATGTGTTTATCTCTTTTTTCGTTTCATCGAGTTTCAAATCACAACGATTCCAAAGAAGTTTCTTTTCAATATGTTGAATATAAATTCATTATTAGTTTTAAGATGACAAATGAAACATCCTTGTTGAGGAATCAGTAACTTAGGATAAGTGTGTTTTTCATTATCAAGTAATTTATATTGAGATATTATTACATCAATTTCATCCTATCACATCATCACAATTCATAGAGAAGGCTACATAAAGATTTGTGTGAATTAAAAGTAAAAAAAAAAGAAACTGTTAAGTTTGGTTCAATGACTCAATACTCAATAGAAGTGTGATAGAATATTTCATCATTTCAGACGAATGGACGATATACCTGACAATTTCCTTTATCTCAGCCCTGGTCCTATCTCCGCTACTTCATCCCTTCTATCCCCTCCTAAAGGTTGGCAAAAAAATGGTTTTGCATCTGGTGTTGCAAACGTTTATTGGTGACGGTAACCATCTTTTCACTACATGGGTCGTCTGCCTGTTTGCCAACTTCGCAATAAACAAATTCTTGTCCAAGATAATTTGGCGGTTTTCATCTTGAAGGAACATGATGATCATGTAATATTGGTGTTGTGTGTTCATGTCTCCTTGCGGTATTTTCCTTCGTTGTCGTCAAGAGATGGTTATTTTAGTAAATGTACAATAAGCCACAAAGTTTGCGTAATAGATACATCCTCACTGGCAAGATTCGAACCGACTTCATTGGAAGAAAACTCGAGTCTGTGAGCCATTTATTACGTAAGCGAAATTTTCGTCCGATAAATATTATTCATTGCTGCGGATCAAAAATGCCAATTATCGTGCATATGCCATAATCCATATTCCCATCTGTGAAGCATTCGAAATAAAGAGAGAAAATTCTAAAGACCGAGCTCTTTGAAACGGGGTGCGCTCAGATGTGGTATAATATTGTATAGATATAGGTAATGCTCCAGAGGATTCGCGTCACAGTTACCTACTGTACCCAGCGACGTTCCCGTTCACATTGAAATTGTTTAATGACCCGACTAACTTAAACGTGGGACTGTTAAGTAATGAAGGGTCTACAACGGATCCAGATTTAAACGCAATGGAAATGTATTCTCATTTGTTTTAACTTCTATTGATGGAATCCCCCAACTGGTTATTACATTATTTTCTCTTTTGTGTCTAATTTGAATTGGCACTCCTTTTACCATTTTGATGGAAATTTCAATTAACTTCGCTGATTATTATCTGTATCTGAAGCTTTGAATATTCAGTTCTTAGTTAACGTTTGTAAGGTAATTTTCTTTTGTGTTACATTTAATAAATCGTAATAGCTTTATTGTATAAGACATCAATCAATTTCAATTCAATGCTGAAGGTTCGAATCCTGGTCGGATATTACGAATCGCTCAGACACTTAATGTGTATATTGCAACAATTAAAATTGAAGAAACTTGCACGTCGCAATTTATGACGTGTGAAATTCGCCGATCCTCGTTGCGTTAGCGTGCTAAGTATACTGTAGCTTCACCAAAACTGTTTATATGTTAAGCTTAATGTGGAGAAAGAAACCTTTCTTTCTTTGAGTTACTTTAACTTTTGACGGAGCTTTGATTAATTTTTAGCCAGTCGTTACATAAACAAAGTGTTATTTATATAAATAGCTTCTGCCCGCGACTTCATCAGCGTGGAATAGTAAAAAATAATAAGTTAAAAAAAACCTCCCGATTTTGAAACATTATTCATTGGTGCTCCGCTCCTATTGGTCTTAGCGTGATGATATATATATATATAGCCTATAGCATTCCTCGATAAGTGGGCTATATAAGAGCGAAATAATTTTTCTAATCAGACCAGTAGTTTCTGAGATTAGCGCGTTCAAGCAAACAAACTAATTCTTCACCTTTATATAATTGTACTAGCTTCTGCCCGCGCCTTCGTCCGCGTGAAATAGTTAATAAAAAAAAGTGAGTTAAAAAAACCCCCGATTTTGGAACATTCTTCATTGGTGTTCCGCTCCTATTGGTCTTAGCGTGGTGATATATAGCCTTCCTCCATAAATGGGCTATCTAACACTGAAAGAATTTTTCAAATCAGACCAGCAGTTTCTGAGATTAGCGCGTTCAAGCAAACAAACAACCTCTTCAGCTTTATATATTAGTATAAGATTGGAAATTGTCTATCAGTTTGTCTAAAATACTGCACCAAAGAAATATATTAATTTCATCCTAAATAAATCATACACTTATTTCGATAATCTAACAGGGTTCAAAAGATATGAACATAAAGTCTTGCGCGAATAAAATATCGGATACAGCTTTGCAATAAATAGAAATCACGAATACCAAAAGAACAACAAATATATATGTAGGCAATAGAAACAGGGCGATCAAACATTTACTTACCCTTATATCAAGTAAAGCGAGGAAAGTTAAGCCTACACACTTGTATATGTATGTAAACACAAAGTTGAATAAACCTTGTAATGATAAGAAAAATTCCGCGTCTGGTTTAAATATATAGATTTCGTAATAGAAAATAACCCATTACTTTAAATAAATTTATGACATCAATTCAATCAATTCAATGCGTGTTGTAAAGAGTTTATCTAATACATTTACATTTGAACCGTTACAAATGCATTAATAATGAATTTAATATTAATCTTTGATATTGGGCATTTATTGTGTGAAGATAAGGCGGGGTCTCATGATACAATAATGTTATTAATTAATGTGAAATTAACTGTCTGTCGGTTTGTTATATTTTACGGTTAACATCTTAAACAGATTGTATTGAAATGTGATAGCAATACTTTATGAGGATCATCGATGAACACGGGATAATTTTATCCCGATAAAATATAAGAGTAGCCACCATAGGATATCAGAATTTTGCGCTGGAAAGCCCTCGGAAAATGCCCTAATGAACAATGAAGGGAGAATTGCAGATATACATATGTACTTATATATAAATCTGCGGTCGTACCTATATTTCTAATTGACAGCTCGCTATATGTATAAGTATTATGGACT
Organism: Dendrolimus kikuchii; assembly: GCA_019925095.2. Lineage (NCBI taxonomy): Eukaryota > Metazoa > Arthropoda > Insecta > Lepidoptera > Lasiocampidae > Dendrolimus > Dendrolimus kikuchii. The sequence continues at coordinate 19,350,053 of CM034397.1, forward strand.
TTTTAGACAGATTAATCATTTGCTTACTAAATTTGTATTTAAATTTTTAAGTACTTTGCAAAGACAGGAATATAGTGTATTTAAGTATTTCTTTAATTGCGTAATTTTAGAGCAAATAGAAAATGGGTTAACGCGTACACAGCGATAAGATTAATACAAGGGGCTCGCGATAACGTATCCCCTTGACGTTGTCATTTCATACTTTACTCTATAAAGCATAGAGTACGTTTTGTATATTAAGGTAAGTGTAGAAGTGTCGCGCCTACCGCCAGTCTGTCCGCCTGTTGTAAATCTGAATATACAATATATAACTCTGTTATACAAGCATTAAGTATGAAATTACTGTGTAGGATTAACTCGCTTATGTCTTTTCTGTTTGAGTTACGCTGTTTGAATCTCAACTGTGAAAAATATTTTACGGGATTCAATTAAATGTTCAGAAGTTATACTTTAACTTGGGAGAAGTTTCATTAATGAAGACCGTGCAGGAACGGAGAAAGAATACAATTTCCTGCGGCCGGGCGGCCTGTCGTAAGAGGCGACTTAACAACCCACAGCCAGGTGGTAGGGCATTTGCCCGATTGGATGGCTACCACCCCTGGTCTAAAAGATGTCACCATAACAACCTTGAGTTGTGTTCCGGCATTAGTGACCAGATTCCAGTTTCCCTTAAGAGAGCGGCAGCGCATTTGTAGCAACTTTGGTGTTGCAAATGTCCATAGGCGATGGTAACTGCTTTCCATCAAGTGGGCCGTCTGCCTGTCTGCTGGTCTCCTGCAATAAAAAAAAGACCTTTTGTGTTTAAGAACATGACCAATGTAAACAATTTTGCATTTCGTTTTTTTATTTATTTAATTAAACCACAAGCAAAACGGTACACTCAAGTTGTATTTATGTAAAATATTAAATAAACCCGTTTTGACTGGCAAGTTTGGAACAACTATCGATCATTGCGTAACCTTGTCTTGGAAAAATGCGACTTAGTATCTACAAACGGGCGACAGTCTGAGTAATGGACGAGGGAAAGTAACATTCTTTCTACCAGATTAGTGGAGCCAAGATGTATAAAGTTATCCGTGCGTAATAAAACTTTAACGGTTTTAAGCGCGGTGTATTCTATTTGATTTTTATTTTGACGTTTGGGCCACTTTTTAGTAGCCCGATCACGCTAGTTTTACTATGTGTTCTAGTCGCGAAAACTTAAGGAAAATATTTTTATCGGTGTTTGCTAAGCATAGGTAAAGAGACGTCTTGAAAAATGTATTTAAGTAATGTTTCTAACCCATTTATTGCCAATCTAAAGTTATTGTTAATTTTTAAACCATTTCGTGCGAAACATGAATTAATCAGATGACGTAGTGTGACGATCCCGTATTATAATAAATGTAGTAAGAACATTCGATGTGGTGCGCTTAAAATAATATATATACGTAGGCTTTAATATGATTTTTAATGTTATATGGCACTAGCGCCCTAGCCACGACCTTGTCACTGTGAGCGATATCTGAGTACGAGACGACTGGTGACATAAACAAATGTAGGTATTAAGATATATGAAGCATGCGACGACTCGTCGCCGACCACCGCAGCGTCGATCATCGCATTTCCCGTCTGTGCCCATTTTCATAGCCGAGCAGTAAAGGCTACTTTGAGAAATAAAGGCTCGAACAAAGTTTTATCAAAAGCTAGCGCATCGGTGGGAAAAATAATCCTGATGAGATTTGTTTAAATGAAAATGAATGTATTTATTTTTTATTTATCAGTATAGATTTTTAATAATATAATTTATATTCGAAATTTAATTATACAATGAACCTAGATAGAACTATTTATTTAATTTATTTTAAAATGGAACCTCACAGATTACTCATTGTAAGTCATGAGTCTACCACCACTTTAAAGCAATTTTATTTATTGTTAAATGACAAGAAGCGGCGCAACAAACTCCCTAGCAACATATCTATAAAACTATGTAAGCCATATTTAAAACTAGAAAGCAAAAGAAACAAAAAAAAAATCCCATGAAATCTTCTCATTGAATATAATATAAATATCATAATGACTTCTCAATACATGCACAAATTATTTCTGAACTACGACACAAAGGTACCCTTTGCATATTTAATGACCGCAATAAATCTAATTGTACGATGTGTTGTCAATTTGCATACTGATGATGATCGTGAGATAATTTGTCATTTGAATATGTTGGTCACGTTGTTGAAATAGGTTTTTATCTTTTTACGATTGCATTATGTATAGTTAGTTGTCTCGGATAACAAAGGCTTAGCGTGTTACTAATAATAAGATTTACCTCTTAAATTAAAAGCAGGTTATCCCTGTTCTGTCGTATTCTTAAACAGCAAACGCGAGGAATGCAATACCTTGCGAGTCGTTTCATTAGCCTTAATGTTAATTATATTAAGATATATATTTTTTTATAGCTGGAGTTCACCATACAGGCAGACAGCCCATTTGATGGAAAGCGGATACCATCACCTATGAACATTTGCAACATCAAAGGAGCTACAAATGCGCTGCTGCTATCTTAAGGGAGACTGGAACCTGGTCACTAATGCCGGAACACAACTCAAAGTTGTTATGGCAACATGCTTTAGACCAAGGGTGGTAGCCATTCAGTCGGGCAAATGCCCTGCCATCTGGCTGTGGGTTGTTTTGTCGCCTCTTACGACAGGCCGCCCGGCCGCGGGAAATTGTATTCTTTCTCCGTTCCTGCACGGATAAAATATTAATATAAATATATTAATTATCAGGAAATATTCGTTAATATTAAGTATAGTCCGGAACAAGGTTTAATGCCTTATCAGATTACCTGGTTTGGCGTCAAAAATGATCTATTACTTAGTATTTTGACTTTATTGATATAACCCACCGTTAAATAGTTTGGCGATTTTAAACTAAAACTAACATAATAAAACTACGTTTTAACGGTTTTAAGCGCGGTAATTTTATTTGATTTTGGTTTTTCCGACGTATCGGCCACTTTTCAGTGGCCGTGATCACGGAAGACAAAGATGTCAAGTGTCAACGAGTATTGTTAAAGTTTTATTTAGCCTACCGCCAACTTATTAATTTTAATTATTTAATTTTTAATTTTGTTTATGGTTATTATTTAATCTATGGGAGCCTAATCTAATTTACTACCGCTTCGCAACATGTTATGGCTTGAAGAGAAGAAGCGGCGCAAGAAACTCTTCAGCAAACATGCCTAGCTCTAATAATTTTATATAATATTAAAATGGGTGGAAGGAAAAATAAAAGTAATTATCAGTCAAGTTGGTTTGTGTTCCGTTGTACGCAGAAAGAGCTCACAGTGTCTTGAGGTCTGGCAGCTGGTTTTTGCTGGGTTTGGGTCTTAATAGTTTTGATAATTGGATCCCAAACAGGTGGTACTTGCCAACCATCTTCTCTATTGAAATTTGGGTGTTTTTTGATTTCAATAGCCTCACGCATCATTCTAGGTATGAAACGATTCTCTTTCGCGAGGATTTGTGGGTTATCGAATCTGATGTAGTGGTTGGGTTTATCCAGCGTGTGTTCACTGATCGCAGACTTCGTAGACCTTGTGTGTTTCATGTCAGCAATGTGTTCTTTTACTCGTGTTTTTATGCTCCTCTTTGTTTGCCCAATGTATGACAATCCACACTCACAATCAAGCTTGTAAACCCCTGCATCCTGGAGTGGGATATTGCATTTCACAGGTCTCAGAAATTGGGTAATCTTTTTCTGCGGCTTGAAATATGTTTTGATTGAAGCTCGCCTGAGGATGTGACCAATTCTGTCTGTGACCCCCTTGATGTAGGGTAGGGTAGCAGGGCACCGCTCAACTGAAGGTGGTTTGGGGCCTTTGTGACGTTGGTGTGGAGTCTTCAGCTGATTGCGTTGTAGAACTCGCTTGACATGCTGAAGCTCTCCAGCTATGTGGTTCTCATCACAAATTTTCCGTGCTCTCTGAAACAAAGATTTGCCCACGGTAGCTAACTGACTATGATGGTGGTGAGACGAACCATTAAGGTATTTATCTGTATGGGTAGGTTTCCTATACACCGTATGACCAAGAGTATTGTCAGGGTTCCTTAGGATGAGCACATCCAGAAAAGCTAATTTATTATTTGCCTCTAGTTCCATAGTAAATTTAATATTACTGCTAATGGAATTGAGATGATCTAGAAATGCAGAGACTTTATCGTTTGGGAGGACGGCAAAAGTATCGTCTACGTACCTTTTATACATCTTCGGCTTAGCCGGAGCGGTATCCAGTGCCTTCTGCTTTTGGTCACATCCTCAGGCGAGCTTCAATCAAAACATATTTCAAGCCGCAGAAAAAGATTACCCAATTTCTGAGACCTGTGAAATGCAATATCCCACTCCAGGATGCAGGGGTTTACAAGCTTGATTGTGAGTGTGGATTGTCATACATTGGGCAAACAAAGAGGAGCATAAAAACACGAGTAAAAGAACACATTGCTGACATGAAACACACAAGGTCTACGAAGTCTGCGATCAGTGAACACACGCTGGATAAACCCAACCACTACATCAGATTCGATAACCCACAAATCCTCGCAAAAGAGAATCGTTTCATACCTAGAATGATGCGTGAGGCTATTGAAATCAAAAAACACCCAAATTTCAATAGAGAAGATGGTTGGCAAGTACCACCTGTTTGGGATCCAATTATCAAAACTATTAAGACCCAAACCCAGCAAAAACCAGCTGCCAGACCTCAAGACACTGTGAGCTCTTTCTGCGTACAACGGAACACAAACCAACTTGACTGATAATTACTTTTATTTTTCCTTCCACCCATTTTAATATTATATAAAATTATTAGAGCTAGGCATGTTTGCTGAAGAGTTTCTTGCGCCGCTTCTTCTCTTCAAGCCATAACATGTTGCGAAGCGGTAGTAAATTAGATTAGGCTCCCATAGATTAAATAATAACCATAAACAAAATTAAAAATTAAATAATTAAAATTAATAAGTTGGCGGTAGGCTAAATAAAACTTTAACAATACTCGTTGACACTTGACATCTTTGTCTTCCGTGATCGCGGCCACTGAAAAGTGGCCGAAACGTCGGAAAAACCAAAATCAAATAAAATTACCGCGCTTAAAACCGTTATAACGTAGTTTTATTATGTATACAAGTCGCGAAAACTTAAGAAAATATTATAAAACTAACATTAAAAACAGGATAATAAGAATATGGGGTGTGTATGTGGTGAACAATAAAGTATTTTCTATCTATGGGGTAAATAAACATTGCTGGCACCGGTCAATTTATTCCAGATATTTAAAAAGTCGTAATGATTGTTGTTTGCGAGTGTGAGTGTGTTTGTTTGTTACGCTTTCACGGCTTAACTGCTCAACTGTTCGTCACGAAATTATGCATACGCATTGTAACGGGTGTATAAAAGGACATTATTATTATTGACTAGCATTTGCCCGCGACTTTGTCCACTTCGGATACAGGTAACAAAGATTACACCTGTTTTGCTAAATATAAAATCAAAAGATATTTTCGGCATGGTTAACAATGATCTGGAGAGAACTTCCCGCCGCGGTTTTCCCTTTGCGCTATGACATGGGGGTTTTTTTTAAGAAGGGCGTTATAAAATTTCTTAGAGGTCGCAACGCGTTGGCGACACCCCTGGTGTTGTAAACGTCCATAGGCGACGATAACTACTTTCCATCAGGTGGAAATCAAAAAATTGGATTTTTTAGTATGAAATTACATGAATCCCAGAAATTTCCGTAAAAAAATATTTTTTGTTGGATAGATAAAACCTTTAGTAAAACCATTGTTTTAAGAAAGATTTTATCTATCAGGGAAAATTTTGCACCAGAATCAATATCTTTTCGCCTTGGTCACTTCAAATCTCTCCCAAGAAAATTCGCGTAGGATTCTCAGGATATACAGAAGTTACTATCGATCAGCGAAAACCACAACGAAATCGGCCCAGTAGTTTTTATGTGAATCCCAAACAAACAAACAAGAACAATGTAACAAAAAAAGTACTCTTTTACAATTTTCTAATATTGTAGAATGATATTACCTTTCATTCAGGAAAAAGTGAGGTGAGTCCGACCTGAGGGATAAACCAAATATAGCCGAAAAGACGGCGCTGCGGTCAGGTTTAATTGGGACCATCGCTGCAATTTAGTAACAAATACATCGCCATGGCAACAATAATGATAATTAATATAACTTTAATGTCATGCTCTCGTCCGAAACTCAAAGGGCGCGGGATCGAAGTCTGGCCGGAACGCATGCTCCCGTTAGGCAGTTTTCTGACCTAATGTGCATATTGTTACAATTATCACGTGCTAACAATGGTGCAGGGAAAATTCGTGATGAAACCTCCACTTCGAGACAACCGATGTGTCAAACCTGCCAAACAGCATTGGACGGGTCTACTGTCCGTTCCCCAATAGTAGGGGAAATAAAATTCATCATTATTCAAAACTATCATGTATTGTATTTAAAAAAGTAAGCCTAACCTTAAACTAAAATATCAATGAAATTAGAATGTGTATGTAATATTTTGTGTTATTCACTATCTGAGAATTTTTCGGTTTTAGGTATAATTCTACTGTCTGTAAGAAATTTATTTAAAGGGTCGACGGTATTAGCAGGTTCAAGGCTAAAGTCAATTGTAGCGAATTCGACGGTTGTAGAGTGGTCTTCGTAATTCGACGTATTTGACGTTCCTTCGATATTCGCCATATTCGATCGTTCTTCGTAAAAATTTCTATCAGCTTTAAATATGACATCGCATATTTCCTCTTGAACTGCATTCTTTGTTACATCAGAGTATCTCTTCATTTTGTTGCCTATGAAATTTATGAACGATTTTATTTCTTCGTCTCTTTCTTCTGGGGCCTGGGTACTGGGTCCCGGTTCTGGTATTGCACTGTTCGAGTCGACAGAGTTTGTTGTCTGTGAACTGGGCCTTACTGTTACGATTTTACTTATGCTTGGAGGTTGTTTCTTCCTTCTTGTTCCTATCGGTGTTTGTACGTAGTATTGTAGGAGGGATTTTTTTACGCTCGTCGTTAAATCGTCTTTGTCATCTTCCTGGTTGTTTGCTCTCTAGAATGATCAGAATTGTGAAATGAGTACCAATAGTCTTATAGATGTACTATGTATGAATACTAAAGGTTCTAATCGAAGTAAAACAGCTTATTATTTTATCTAAAAATTCAGTAACTAGTTTACTTGTGTCTATTTTAATTAGCAATAAAGTGTTATCTATGATTTTATCTATCTCCATAATTGTATTATTTATTCTATCTGTATATTGTCTCATAATCCCTTATCTCTTAATATAAGGTTTCCACCCGCTAATTTCTCGATGTTAAATGAATAACAAAGGTTTGAAATTTATTGCAATTATTTAAGAATCGAGGATCGTACTAAATAATAACATACAAACTAAACAATTCCATGTATTTTTTAATTTGAGAATGATGCTTTTAAGGTTCCGTAACCAAACGGCAAAGAGAATCCTTATAAATTCATCATATCCGTCCGTCCCTGTGTCTACGTAGCTTATATCTCAAGTTTTTGACTATGTTAGGTATTTTTGATGAGATAAATGATGTCTTTTGTGATCCAAAACCACTGTGTGAACCAACACACGCACTTAGCCTATTTTATATGATCTTACAAACAAACCGTCCTTTTTTGTCTAACTCGGGTGAAACAGTGGATCACAACTAGTTATTGGCAATTGGATAAAAAATGCGAATATCTTAGATTTATCATATTAGACAATAGTTTTGTGGTGAAGGTCAGTTTCAACCAGGATTTTAAGGTATAGTGTGGTCTATAAACCATTTTCTGCTAAAAGGTACACAAATCCGCATGAGTTCTTAAAGACATCAAAGATTTTTCCCAATCTTTTACGGCACACATGACGAAAGGATACGCAAAACGCTTCGCTTATGTGTTAAGCGTCATGTGCTGGTAATAATCAGTTGCACCACGCGTTTCTATGATGGGAAGAAGGTAGTAGGACCAAATAGCACGTATTATATGTACATTGTACATACATTACCTTTAAACGTTGTTTTAGCGCAGCTCTGTCCATTAAGAATGCCATTTCCTCGAATGCAAACCACGTGCTCTTATAAACTTTTGATGGATCTGAAATAAAGAGTTAAAAATATAATTACATGCTTAATAAACAAATAAAAAATATCTCGTCGCAATATTAGATATTATAAGAAAGAGAAAAAATCACAATTATCCATAGATGACACAAACATTTATCCCGAAATGTGCAAGATCTTCCGCGGCAAAACCCTAGTTCATAGATAATAATTATTATGTACGGCTCATGTAAATTATACATACCGGTATTGCTTTTCAAGCTGTTCACAATCTTAGATTTTTCCCGTCTAAATGAAGACATCAAAATGCCCATCTTATGTTTGCATTCTTCAGCTGTTGTGTTGAGCATTTGAGCGATTTCATCCCATGCAATTGGTTTTAATTTTTTCTTAAAAAAACATGGATTACTCGGGTCCCATAATATGGTTTTGGCCTTAAATTCATGTATCAATTCCATACATTTCTCTTCTGACCATGTATCTATTGCTGCCATTTTCAGCGCAACAAAACGCACGTATAATCCTGTTCGTACGAACGCTACACTGAACACAAAATGGCGTCCCGCGTCCGGCAACGTGAGGTCGATCGCACGTTTCTCGTTGTTCATTTTTTGTTGCTGTAGCCGTGCGACGATGGGTCGTGCTCTTCGCTACCAATGCGTGCGTTAAACGATCGAGCGAGATAGAACTATTTGATAAAGCGATGTGTTGTTATCGGCTCGGTTCGCGAACCGTTGCTGCAGCGGAGGGCATTGTGCGCATGCGTGGATTATAAACAGTTTTGTATCCATGTACAGAAGAATGATACTGATGTGGGCATTGCTTAGCAACGTGGCGCCGCTTGACAGTTTGGAGATCGGATCAGTTCTAGCTTTTGCGACGCGCTTATAACTGAAATTAGACGGGTTAATGTCTGTTTGTCTTTCAATTTGTATAGAAATGAGACTTAAAAAAATAAAATGATCTTTATTGTAAAAAAGGTTTCATTAGTGACTTTTTAACTGTTTTTTCATTTTGTAATTTGTTATAAAATATTTTAAATTTTGTTATTTGTATTATATTACCTTATTTATACAGAACAATAATGTAATTTATATATACGCGCTCGCGGACCGCGCTCGTAATACCGAAGTAAGAAAGAGAGTTGGTCTGAAAGAGTGTCGGGGTGAAGGTAAGGAAAGTCGTGGAAGGCCACGACACACTTTCCATGATCAAATTGATCGTGTACTAGCAGAAAGTGATGTCAGGAGCCTTAAGAACAGACGAGCGTGCATGACAAGAGTTATGAATGTCAAAGAAGCTAGTGAGGTGTGTAAGAATAAGCCTAAATGGCGCTCTATTGTATGTGCCTACCCCGCAAGGGAACTGGCGTGAAGTTATGTATGTATGTATGTAATTTATAGTTTAAACACATATTTCTCCTGAAAAATAAGTTCTAAGTAAACACCATTATATAACAAATAAGCAGATAAAGAGGTCCGTAATATTGTAAAATTGATTGTGGCTTAATTAGACAAACAAACGAATATACGATTTTTAAATATGTAACTCTTCGGGTCCCTAGGAACGGATGGAACAAAATTGGCCGTTTTTATAATTACGAAATTATATTTTTTATATTGTATATATTTGTTAAGTATTTTTATTGGTGTTTATTAGTTTTATTTTCAATGGCATATAGTTATACTTTATTTTTAGGACATAATTAGGATATAAATTTCTTAAAATTGGATTATTAAATAAAATTTAATTTTCAATTAACGTTAACCAATAAGTGTCTGATTTTGAGTGCGGCGACTACTGGTGTGGCTGTTTTATGCTATTGTGTGAGTTTGTCGATACGAGTTTTTAGTGTTGATGTTGTAACGGAATTGTTACTCTGTGGTTTATTTTATGCAGTGTACAAAGTTGCACGCACAATTGCGAGCAGTGGTGCCTCGCCGGCCACGAACTAAGACCAGCTTGTAAACACGGTACCAGATGGTCGATACCATTTAACCTAGAGTTACCAAACGTCCTGTTTTCCCAGCACATGTCCTAGTTTTTGTAGTGTCCTGGGATTTCCTGGATAGTTTTCAAGCAGCGTTCTGTATTTTTAAAACGCCCTGATAAGGTCATGTGTTTTAGAATTCGCACACCATTTTTACAATTCTTACGTTACAGGCGGCCTCACGGCTCGCGAATGACGAACTTTCAACTCGTATAATTTTATTCAAATACTTTTATTATTAAAAAATATGATTATTATCATTACTTGAATTTTATTTAACCTATTTTCACTACGTATTAATAATTAATTCAACTATAGCAACTCTATTACTGCGTCCTGTTTTTCCAACTTCAAATCCTAGTTTATTAAATTTGCGGTTGGTAACCCTTTTTTTATGACGTAGGGGAATGTCTTTTCTTAGGACACCATCTTCGGGCCTGGGGGGAAGGCTCGCCGAGAGATGTGTGGGGGGACTCTTGATCGGCCATATGCCCCCATGGCCTCCGAGCGGATGCGAGGGGGGATGGTCAGCCGCCAAATTACCCATTAAACCTAACTTGCGCCCCTAGCTCACACGCTTTTACAAGACGCCATAGGAACTGGACCAATAGGTACTACATCTGTGACTCCCCAACGCTTTGTCGACTAACTCAGGGTGTCCTGCGGGGAATGACACCCTCTCCAACAACAGGGGGGGGGGGATCCCCCACTTGTCCACGCGGCCCCCTGTGCTGAAATCATGGTGGAAGGAGACTTTGTGCGTAGCGGCGCCTGCGACCCCGTAGCCGCCTTCTGCGGATGGGGTCAGCATACGCACTCTCCTTCCTTTGCTTCTCCGATCAACCCTAATGTAACCACCCCGTTTAGAATTAAATGAATATAAAGTAACGTACTGTCATACTATTAGCCGGTTCTAATGCTAGGCTCGCGCGATAAGGTTGAACTTAATTACGCGTATTTCCTTATGTATTTATTTGCAAATAAATATGTAATCTAATTTTTAATTTTTTTCATTGTGTTATGTTACGCATTAAACGGAAAATAACAATAAACAACTACATATTATACCAAGTTAAATGTTGCATATAAACACTCAAGACAAATTATATTTTTGCCATAGGTATAGTTGAGTTAGCTTTTACGTGATATATACTTAATGTGTTATATTAAATTATTATCTTTTATTTTTTTTATTGCAGGAGTTCAGCAGACAGGCAGACGGCTTACTTGATGGCAAGCGGCTACCATCGCCTATGGACATTTGCAACACCAAAGGTGCTATAAATGCGCTACTGCTCTCTTAAGGGAGACTGGGACCTGGTCACTAATGCCGGAACACAACACAGGGTTGTTATGGCGGCATACTCTAGACCAGGGGTGGTCGCCACCCAGTCGAGGAAATACCCTACCACCTGGGTGTGGGCTGTTTAGTCGCCTCTTACGACAGGCCGCCAGGCCGCAGGAAATTGTATTCTTTCTCCGTTCCTGCACCGATAAAAAAAAATGTAGTGCATTTTTCTCTTTAATTCAACTATAGTGTGTTCTTTTTGGAAAAATTAAACCTTAAACCATATAAATAGAGTATATGCATTATTGGGTTAGTTACACGTTTCGGGATAAAAAAAAAACTAATATTTGTATGGTCAGGACATTCTTCTCCTTAACTTATAGTTGCTGTGATTTTAATTCGATATATTTCATCTTTTCTTTCACCTTCTCCCAATTGGGGTCGGCACAATATGTATTTTTCTTGCATGCTCGTCTATTCTGACATATGTCCTCTGTCACACCACAAATCATAGTATCATCCTTCACACAATCTATCCATCTCTTTTTTGGTCTGCCTTTACATTTGTACCCGGCAATGTTCCACTTAAACCTTCTTTTGGTCACGTGACTTTCATCCCTCCTCATTGTATGCCTATACCACCTATTTATATTAATAATATAATATAATAATAACAAATAGTTCATTTTGTCTATTGAACATGTCTTATGAGCTCTTGCATCTATGAGTGGTCATCAAACACGAATATGGGTTTTATATAATTCATAGAATCTGCTTCATTCGAGACACAGCCGATATTTTCTTAAATAAATGGCCCTCACGGCTGCCTGTGACCTTATATGAATTAGATATGATGTTAAGCGCTCAGATCCGGCATATGAAGCAGATAAAGGTAGACAGAGAGCACATAAACAACGAGTATGATTTCACTACATGGCCATCTCCTCCCCGCTCTCTCTTTTATTTCACTTTATCCCAATTATTTAGAGTCGGTACAATATATTTTTTCCTCCCACACTCCTCTGTTCTGATATAGATCTTTTGTCACACCACAAATCATCATATCATCCTTTACATAATCCAACTATCTCATTTTTAGTCTATCTTTATATTTGTACCCATCCATCTTGTAGTTCAACGTTCTTTTTGTCACATAACTTTCAGTCAATTGCAGACGTGTGTAGGGAAATAATTTAATATTCTCACTTCAAAGTTTACATCACGGTTAGCGCGCTTATAGAAATATATATAAATACGTATTATGTACTTTAATATACTTATATACAACTTACTCGCATGCACGATGCATATGAATATGCGCCATTCAACCGATGTATCCCAACTCACCTATACGTTAGACAAGAAATACTGGACTTTTTCAAATATACGATTTAGATGAGCTTACTCTAGTCATAGTACATATAGCATGGCTAAAGTGGAGACAAGTAACCGGTGTCACATGCGACAGACTAATGCCACTGAAACTAAAAGGTCAGATATATAAACCTGTCACACGACCAGTCATGTTAAAGGGGTCTGAATGTTGGGCCGCTAAAGTGATAGACCACAAACATCTCCGATCCGATCTCAGCTGAGATGAGAATTTTGAGATGAGTGTGTGGTGTTACAAGAATGGATAAGATGAGAAATGAGTACATAAAGGGATCTTTGAAAGTTGCAGTGGTATGGGCGTGTAATGAGGAGGGATGAAAGTCACGTGACATAAAGAATGGTAAACTACAAGATTGATGGGTAGACCAAAAAAGAGATGGATGGATTTTGTGAAGGAAGATATGATGATTTGTGGTGTGACAGAGGATGTATGTCAGAATAGAGGAGTGTGTAGGGAAAAGACATATTGTGCCGACCCCAAATAATTGGGAGAAAGTGAAAGAAAAGAGACTATAGTCAGTTAATTATTAATTCTACAAGACAACTCTACCATAGTCAAAAAGCATACCTATTTATAGTTAACTATACCTGCTTAAGTAGGTAAGTAAATTTTGTGTGTGCCATTTTGTAAACTATGCTGGGCGTGGTGGTCACCGCTCCCTACATTCCGCGTCGTTAAATGTGGTGAATTCCTAAGTGTTCAATTTCCTTTCGGCATAATTATTATAAATACCGGGTTACCCTTATTTTTGACAATTTATAATAGCCCTTTAGGGTTAGGTTTATTATTATCTTTTAGAAACAGAACGTTTTGAACATGTTTTAACCCTTATACGGGACACACGAAAATATTACAATGCTTATTTCAACGTAAGATCTTTTATATGAGGCTATTATTGTTTTTTAACCCTTTTTGGCATCTGCATAACTAGTGTATTTTTATAATTCTTTGCTTTCAGCTGACACTTGGTAATGTTTAACAACACTTTCGTATTGCACCTGTGTATATATTTCAAATCATTGTTTTAATACTTATGGTTAATTGATATTTTTTATTGATGTTTGATTTTAATAGTGAAGCTATTACTACTGAAAAGCAGCAATACCACCAGATGGATGGTTTTAAGTAAATATCTAGTTCAAGAAAAAAAATAGCAGACAAAAACATAATGTCATTTATTCCCAAGCTAAGCAAGTTTCGTTTCTTCTGTTATGGATAATATACAACAGACAATGGTGGCGCCGATCCTAGAGCACCCACACCAAAATAAATAACTAAAAGTTCGTTTATGAAATTTACCTTGCCAAAAATCGAAACCTAGCTGCTGCTTTTTAGCGATCTAGGCGGGCTGACGCGTAGTCTAAGGGCTACGACACTACAGAGGTCGTCTATAATAAATCTTCCCACGCTGAAACTGCCCATTTTTTCCGGGATAACAATTATCACAAATTAATATTAATATAAATTTAATGACTGTTATATTCATATATGACTAAGATACCTAGAGCTATTAATAAATGAATAATAAAAATAAAGTCATCCCGTTTCCTGTATGATAAATGATTGTTCCGATTGACGGGTGTCGTACATTTATTTGTATTGGCTGCAATAAAAGTGATTCATACTATAGGTAAAGTTTAGTTTATGCAACGTGAATTCTAAAAGGGCAGATTACTCATGCCATGCACTCCGGTGTTGTCGTTCACACGCGTCGAACAGATACACTAATATTGATAGCAAAGAGAACAAACGCACCGACTCTGACAAGACCACAGCAATTTTTTAACAAGATTTCTTTTTCGCATATCGTCGGCGTCAATGCAGTCGAAAAAATAACTTCACCAAAAAATTTAGTTACAGGGTGCTGCACTGACACCAAACGATATTCTGTAAGCAGCTCCTTTAACATGCTTTAATTTGAATAGCTTTTTAAGGGCCACATTTAGTTCTAACATTTATATAAATAAACCTTTGTCAAGCAAGTCGAAAATTATAGAATTTTTTTTTTGTAATCCGTAAACTCCCAAGTTCTTATTGAACTTTGTACCTTGTCAAAAAAAATGTAATGAATTTGATGAGTCACGTCTGTATTTGGACGTCAGAGCTGTCGCCGTTGGGTCAAGATTAGAGTAGTTCTAATTCCTTTTATTACTTGGTATTAATTAGCAGGAAGCAATTAATATTTAGAATATTTGTATACTTCCAAACAGGATATCTACAACGGTAAATGAATACCAATATTATATTATTTACTAGCAATGTTTTTGTTATTTTTTTTTAATATAAATACATATGGATGCCAACAAATTTATCGTCAACATGTAATTAATGAAAATAACCAGTGATGTCATTGTTATTAATGGAAATAACAAGTGATTGTAATTGAATTAAGAAATTGTTACTAAGAAAATAAAGAGGGGAATTAATGAATCGATTATGATGAAGTTTGGTGAAGTGCTTCGACTAACTGGGAATATAAATAAAATACCTGTTTTCAATACAGTTTTAGGTCATTTATTATAAACTTCATTTAATACGTTATAAACCAGGGTCATTTGAATAGGTTTACAATCGTTAAGTTAATCGTCATCGTCATTAAAACATTTTGGTTTTGTGTTGCATTTTCAATTTAGAATCGTCAGTCGTCAACGTTAGTTCGTGTCCGTTCCCTATACCTATTAGGCGAATCTATACTAATATTATAAGGAGGTAAAGTTTGGTGAGTTTGTGAAGTTGTAGGGGGTAATATCTAGATCTACTAAACCGATTTTAAAAATTCTCTTACTGTTCAAAAGCTACGTTAACAGGGAATGTCATAGGGTATATAACATGTAACGGTATATACCAATATACCGCGGGAGCGGGACAGAGCGCGGGTGAAACCGCGCCGGCCCGCTAGTATGACATATTATATGCTTGGTAACCCCCTTCTTTATCTACTACTTATTTTTTGTACTTAAATATATGTTTATTATGTAATATTTACTATGTAAATGAATTTCCTATCCGAAGGCTGGAATATCTCTTCTACTTGTTGCGGTTTTCGGCGGTAAAATTACAGGAGAGTGAGGTAGGTTGGGGCTTTGAGTGGAAGCTAAAAACCAGACTTCAGTTTATTACACTACGACTTGGTTATCATCCTATAAGTAAATTCAACTATTATACGACTACTTGTATTTGAAAGCCTCAATTTAAAGCTGGTCACCCGGACACGCAAATTGAAGAAACTAGGAAAATGACACTACATGATTCCTATAATTGCTTTGTCGCGTACGTTTTCAATTTGCTACAATGTTTACGAGTAATGCAATCGTTGGCATGTTTTCTCTAATGCGCTGAAGCCTAATAAAGTGTATGAGTGGGAAATTTACGGTTAATTACAGAATTATAACAGTAAAATATGGAATTACAAGCATAAATATTAATTGAATTCATACATACATAACTTCACGCCAGTTCCCTTGCGGGGTAGGCACGAACAACAGAGCGCCATTTAGGTGCCAATTGAATTCATACTGTTGATACTTCTTTCTACATTGGCAATGACTATGAAATTGGTATAATTTGTCACGGTGGCTGTTGATGACTTTCCATAGGTTGAGTAATCTCAGTAAATAGTGAAATAACTATATTTTTTATGTATCGGCATCATATTCCTTCTAATTTATTATGAGTCATGTATAATTACCGGCACAGATCTTGAGCGGTCAGTGGAATAGTAGGGATAGCTTTGCGCGTTGAGCGTAGACAATGTGATGCGATTTATCCACAAATGGACGATATTATTGGTTTTGTCGCTTTACTCGAAAAGAGCAATAAATACCTCATACTTCGAAAAAGTACCGAAATTTTACTGCGCTTAGGTTAAGGTGTCAAAAATTAAGAAAGAAAGTGCCAGTTAATTTTTTATTGCATGAGTTCAACAGACAGGAAGACGGCCCACTTGATGGAAAGCGGTTACCATCGTCTATGGACATTTGCAACACCAAAGGTCCTACAAACGCGCTGCTGCTCTCTTAAGGGGGCCTGGAACCTGGTCACTAATGCCGGAACACAACACAAGGTTGTTATGGCGGCACACCCTAAACCAGGGGTGGTAGCCATCCAGTCGGGCAAATACCCTACCACCTGGCCATACAAGATAAACAAGACAATAATAATAAAACATAATTAACCCGCAGGGGGGCTTTGTAGCGAAACCTTAGGTGAGTAGCGACACCTCGTACCTGACTCCGGGAGCCAAGGCAAGGCCCCCGCCTCCGTGCTTGCCTTCGCCAGCCGGCACGGAGTAAAGATCGCTAGAGCTAAGACTCAAGCTCCAGGCGTGGAAGTGATAAATGCTATCATGTCAGAAGTAGTTTCGGTGAACCAGAAGCCCACCTCTCTACACCCCTTAGGCACTCACACCCATGTTGTCCCTGTCTTCTATGGCATTTTTGGGGCCCATGCAGGAAGTGGCGAGTCACCGTCTGCCCATTTTTCCATGTTTCCTGAACATTGCGACGGGCAGACGCCATAGTCCCCATATTCTCAGACCCCTAGTACCACTAGTAGTTCACCCCAATAGCCCGGTACTTTCTGTTCTCATTTCCCACAGTAGTCCTACACTGCCCGGGGCTTGTCCTTGGGTTCATTATTATACGGTGTAGACAGGGATAATCGCCGGTCAGTGTCACGCCACATTTATATTAAATTTGTTGTGTTGGCCTTTCCATGGCCCCACGCAAGCCCTCCAAATGTCCGGGCCATTTTTATGGCCCGTGGTCATGAAAGACATAGAAATAAAACATAATTATATATATAGCTACAAAATATATATGTATATAAATACACAATAAATAGTAAACACGTTATACAGTAAGATAGTGCTTCTTTACGAGGCTGTTGAAGGCATTTATATTATGCAAACCAATTGAATGGCAGTTAAAAAGAAGTATATTTTGATGTTTAGTAACTGGGTAAGACCTGCCATACCCGCATCAAAAAACCGCGAAGGGTTAAATGTCAATACCCTTGAAATAGCGAGGCGCCTGCCCCGCAATAGGTTATTAATGGTCTGATATTGTTTCATTTAGTACCACCGTTGCTCCTCGAGTCAACGATTTATTTTCATTTGTTTATGATTTAAAATTTAAATTCCAAGAGACGTCAAGTACAGTCATGTACGATGCAACCGAATATCTGACATTAACGGACTGTGTGATGCTTTCAATACAATTTTTATTTTTTAGTATATAGCAATACTGGTATACATATACATAATTACGACCCCCACCACCTGTATATTTATTTCGTTCAGTTAAATTTTACGTTCATTGATATTTTTATTATTTCATTACGGCATACGCGATTTTCATAACAAACGGATCACATATTATATTATAAACTAATAAACATTACGTAATTACTGTAAATGTGTAAATATTTTTGTTTAAATATAAATGTACATCTTACATGGTTCTCAGAATAAATGTGGATAGTTAATTAACACTTTATTGCTTACCCAAAACAAAGAATAACAAATATAAATAATTTACAATATTTTCTTGGCCAAACAATACATGGCCTAAACAGCATTTTCAATAACTATTTAAAGTTGTTTTGTGTTTCCTTCTTTTTTTAGATCATATTTAAAAGCGTAATTATATAGATTGTAATTGTATAAATATTATTACACTTTATTTACTTTGCCAGTTATAATACGTATATTTAAATTAAGTTAGGTTTTTCCTCGATAAATGTTTATAAGTTTTGTTATCGAGGAAATCATTTAATATGACAATCGTCTGTAACGTCTACCGTAAATAATTATTTCTCTCATAATTATAATCGTTAGGCATACAACATAATGTATTTAAGTTTTTCAAACCTTTGCAAACTTGAGAGAAATTAATTAAATTGGAAATTCTTATTTTAATGCGTCCTGTCAGATTTTATGTATACATAATTTAAAATTAACAAAGTAGCAACAGTAGGGATGTTTTCTAAACATAAGGCTACCACTTTATAAACCGTTACTAACAATTTAATTTAGCACCCAACAAGCAACTAGCATTATCTTGATGTGCGATAGTGTCTTTCAATTAACACGATTAACTTGTCACAGTAATGCTTTACGTCCATCGATAATTATTTATGTAAATGCAACCATTACATGCATACTTACCAGTAGATCAAGATATATGTATTTTTAAAATACTGCACTTTGTTGCATGAGTCCTGAACAAATAAATCTGCAAAGGCATCACTTGGCAATCAAATAAACAGAGATATATTTAACATCGTAAAATTAATATACTGTTTATCATCATACAAATTTTTAAGAACCTTGAAGAAGCCTACAAAGATATTAATTAGTTAACTCAATATGAGCAAGACCGTTATTCTTCAATACCAGGTAATTAAATTAATGTACTAGCAGAAGGTGATGTCAGGAGCCTTAAGAACAGACGAGCGTGCATGACAAGAGTTATGAATGTCAAAGAAGCAAGTGAGGTGTGTAAGAATAAGCCTAAATGGCGCTCTGTTGTTCGTGCCTACCCCGCAAGGGAACTGGCGTGAAGTTATGTATGTATGTATGTATGTAAATTAATGTAATATATTAGTTTGACATTTTGTAACAAGTTAATAGGAAGGTACTTTATGTACGCTGTTTTTGTAAGCATTATTTTGGAATTTACTTTAAAATCTGTCAAATACCCGATCAAAAATGTTTTGAAATATGTTATATTGTAGGACTCGAATACTTTGGGTTCGATTGGTAAGATAAAATTCAATAAATACGTTATCTTATTTACTTTTCTCTGGGTTGCTACCGGTGGCTGCAAAGTTGTCTATGTATATATATATATATATGTTACACATAAAATTGTTGTTTATTGAGAGATGGAAATACTTTATGTACTTCCCATCATTGTTCAGAGAGAGCGAGGTAGTATGGGCTTCACTGCGAATGCCGGGCCAGCATTTAAACTATCCCGTTGTTCCTTGTTTTGTCATATGTCTGGGTCATCAGAAAAACAACTCAGACAGAGCGTCTGTAGAATAGAGTGTCTGTAGAATGACTCCTTTAGTATTGCCGGGAGGAGCGGTCCCCATATCGCTTGAATTTAATTAACTGATATGTTTGTCTGTTGAATAACATAGAGTATATCAGGTGTCCCGAAGCAGAACGTTGAGCAGGACACGGGGGAGTAGCCAGTTCTAAATAAAATGTGTCACTTAAGTAGAGATGAATTAAAAGATAATTTAGTGTGATTTGTGACCCTGATTTACAATTGTTATTTATTAAGTTTCTGTTACAAAAGAAACCACGATTAGATTGGGCAATTTTAGTTGCAGTACTTAAGCATGAGGTTTAGGGTGTCGATTTTCACTTACTCTCATGTCACTAAATAACATGAATTCTTTTTTAGAATTTAGAACTAGTATAACCTCACTTCTCCCCCAGCACCTGCTTGAAATTAATATAGATAGATAGATAACAATTTAATGTACACCATTACAGAAAGGGCAAAGGGCAGTCTTATCGCTAAAAAGCAATATCTTCCAGACGAGCCGTGGCAAGAATATTGCTGATTAGGAGTGGCGATGGTGGTATACATAATTATTGTACGATTACTTACATTTTAATAATAAATATATAACTATACTATACATACAAATATACACATTAGTTATTATATACTGCTTGAAATTAAGTTTTGGGACAGCCTATATAATTCTCTGCTTGCTTTAGGTTATGCTAATATCACATAAACTATACCGTTGTTGTCAGGTCCTGTATAATGATAAACACACTATTAAATAATTATAAAGATTAAAAATATTTTATTTTATTTTTAGACATAGAATGGTAGTAATAAGTAATATTATTGTATGCCTACAAAATAAAAAGAATATTAAGATTTTTTAGTATCCTAAATAAATTGAGAGGGTTCCAATTGCTTTGGTGCCAACATTGGTATAGTTTCACCTATATACATACATATATATAGTAAAAGATACTAATTTTCATTTTTGAAATTTACTTACAATTTTTAGTTTTTTCTTAAATTAAAATTTAAAGCAGTCCAGTATTACGATACACCGAATGCTATGATGCATTTACATGTCTAAGACTAAGCAGGTGTTAACATGGCCGCGTTGCAACATTCAAATCCGTCTGTCTGTTGCTTACGTCTTGTGATTCATTCGTTCTACGGGAATTTTCTTTGTGTGTTAATGCCCGACATGTTGTTGACTATTGTCTCGTTAATATTCGGGTTTGTTTGTATCTAAGGCAGGTTATTGCCGCGGGCTAGTTTGAATGCTCGATTCAAATGCCTTTGTTCTTTACTGCCTTCTAATATAATGATTGACGGAGATAATTTGTATTTATAACAAAACATTTGGGTAATTCATGTAAAAACAATATTATAACTGGAATGCTGAATCATTTAATAAAACTAATATCCTTCATATAATTTTTGATTATATTTTATGCAGTAACGTTATGGGCTACTGGGCCTTTGAATATCCCACTGCTGGGCACTGTTCTTTTTTTTCTGTGAAATGGACGGTATACCCGTCACGCTTGTTCAAGATAGGGACATCCAGCGATGGAATGCTTATAGGGAGATACAATAATAGACACAAATACAAGGCTCTTTGTTATACGATGAAAGTAAATGGTCGCATATAACTCTCCGAACAAGTTACTGAGCAGTGACATTGATTTAAGCAAATACCTTCCGGGTGCCCGGCCTTGGCAAGCCGTAATACTATTGCGACGCAGTCCCTGTGAAATGTGAAATTTAGCGAATTACTCATAGTTGATTTAATACGGCTTGACGGCTCTCTCTTGAGAATCCCGAGAGAGAATCTCTTTTCTTTTACCTTCTTCTAATCATTTCCGGTCGCACAAAATGTCTCTTTCTTCCATATTCCTCTATTCTAACAAATGTGTTCTGTCACATAACAAATCATCACGTCATCCTACATACAATCTATCCATATATTTTTTGGTCTACCTTTACTTTTATCTGTGCAGGAACGGAGAAAGAATACAATTTCCTGCGGCCTGGCGGCCTGTCGTAAGACGCGACTAGACAACCCACAGCGAGGTGGTGGGGTATTTGCTCGACTGGCTGGCGACCACCCCTGGTCTAGAGTATGCCGCCATAACAACTTTGTGTTGTGTTCCGGCATTAGTGACCAGGTTCCAGTCTCCCTTGAGAGAGCAGTAGGGCATTTGTAGCACCTTTGGTGTTGCAAATGTCCATAGGCGATGGTAACCGCTTTCCATCAAGTGAGCCGTCTGCCTGTCTGCTGAACTCCTGCAATAAAAAAATAAAAAAAAACATTTGTACCAATCTTCCAGTTTATCCTTTTTGTCACGTGATTTTCATCCCTCTCATGACATGTTACCTAAGTCTTGTTCTTCTCAATTTTTAAACTTTCAAAGATACTTTTATGCACTCATTTCTCTCCTTTACGATTCTTGTGACAACACCGCACATCCGTCTCAACATTTTCATCTCACGATCGGCTGAGTGTAGACCGTTTTGGTCGAAAATATATCAATCGCCTTCAACCTTATCGATAAGTCCTGTTGTCCTGTATTGAGGTCAGTTTTGTTCTGTTTTTCCTTAGTTGTGTTCTATTGTTATTAATATATTGCTGTAACAACCGATACGCATTAAAGTAGATTAGAGTTGCTATTTTAAGTGAAATGTAGATACGTCACATAATAATCCAGCAAAGTGGCTGTGCTTTATTGAATTATTATCTACTCTATAATTAAATTATCAAATTTATGAAGAGTTATTTAAAGTTGGATAAAAAGAAAAATTATGAAAATATTGTGGAGGATTATGATAATATTATAAGACATCAGGCAGGCTACGGTCTAAAAGGGTAGAACAGTAACGATAAAGGTTCTAATATAAATTGGAAAGTATACAAATCGGTAACCATGTATGCACAAGTGCTGTATGTAGTAAGGCCGCAATAGTTTAAGGTTTGGGTGGGTTTTATGAAATAAGAAAACTGGTATAAAAGAAATTATAAATGAAATGCCAAAATTTTTACAATACGCAACACGGAATGACATTTTTATTTTTATATTTTGCATGTAAGTCTCTAAGTAGAAGCACTTGACTAACTACTCAAATCTTTGCTTATAAAATTATTTTTTCATATAGTAACCCAAGAAACAAATATCTGATAAACTTTATGAGAAATGTAAATTCTACATCAAATCAGCTCGTCTCCACTATGTCTGTCACAGCGTGACCGAACGGCAGTTTTGCGTTTATAATAAAACGTGCCAGTATTACTTTTGAAGATAAATTATGCGAAAGTATTGCTCCCACGGCCTAAGATGTATCGATATGACATACTGACCAATAACTGTCTACATATTTATGAAACTATCTCGTCGTTCGGTACGGCGTACGATCGATCGGGTCTTATTATTTATCAATTTCATAGCGGCATAACGACACGTACCATACATGTATCATTCGAACGAATTAGTGTCATTGTAAGACATTTGTGGAATACACTTTACTTTTATCATAGCATGATTGAATGCTATATTCGTGAAGAAATCAAAACGTGTATAGATTGTTATTGGAAGATTTTAGTTTGAAGCGTTAATGAGCCATATAACTGTCTGACTTTTTATTCTAAAGAGCACAATACATCATCGCATTCATTTAAGTAATGACGGCTCATTACTGTAATGAAAACAAGTGCTAAACCGTAAAAAGATTTATTAATCATTTCTTTAAATTTATAGTTGCACCACTGTTATACAATAGAATGTTTTTGTTTGGTACAGAAGAATCGACCTAACCAGGAATACACAAAATTATAGCAAAGTTTTACGACACCTGTAATACATAACAGGCACCAGTTTGATGTCAGGGTTTGAGCCGATTTCAGAGGAAGGGAGTACATGACCGGCATATTTATTTAAGGTGGATTGTCTGCTTACACAACGGTGATCTAGTAAAAAAGGAATATTTATTTTGATACACAAAATACGTAACAAATATACATAAGACAATATCCTTGTGCAGTCCGTTAGATACCAAACAGGCATGCTGTGTCCTATCTGTCTAATTAGGATTAAACCACGATGTGCAAGTTTCCTCACGATGTTTTCGGTCAGCTCGTGGTAATTGTAAAAAAAATGCTTATTGAACTAGAAACACTTAATTAATTACGCATTCTGTTTCCCAAGCTTCGAACTCACGACATTGAAATGAGTCATTTAGCCGCTGAGCCACCACGAGCTATATACACATATTATAACATTAAATACAAGTATTTTACCTAATAAATCTAGGTTTTAACGGTTTTAAGCGCGGTAATTTATTTTATTTTATTTATGGTTATTATTTACTCTATGAGAGCCTAATCTAATTTACTACCGCTTCGCAATATGTTGTGGCTTGAAAAGAAGAAGCGGTGCAAGAAATTCTTCTTAACATGTCTAGATAACAGTTTTATAGAATATTAAAATTTGATGAGAATAAAAAATTTGCTGAGTGGTAAAATAAAAATTGGAAAAGTGGCCGACACGTCGGAATAATGAAAAATCAAAAAAATACTGCGCTCAAAACCGTTAAAACGTAGTTTTATAATGCATACATACTAGTGAAAATTTAAGAAAATGGTTAATAAAATAATAATAGACACGAGTGGTGAAAGTGACATATCTAGGCATGAGATGGTTTGGCGCACGAGCGTAGCGAGGGCGCTAATAATTCTAGTGCCTAAATATGCCATTCACCCGAGGTTAACACTCTGCTTTTTCTTTCGAATATGATGAAAGCAGATAAAAACTGATAAGTTAAACAAACAACTATGAAATCAGGCGTTAAATCCGTATCTAAATCTGATGAAACGTCATCACGTACGTCATATATGCAACGTCAAGTATTTTTTTATGTGGCATCTACCAGCCAGTGAGTATTTTGGTTGCCACTGATGATAGAAAATATTTTGCTTAAATTTTATGTAAAATAAATAATAATTTGATGAAAAGTAATTTATAAGTATAAATTGATGTTACAAAATTCTTGATATTTTTTATTGCAACTTATGCCGCGATTTAACAGTGTGTGTAAAAATTTGGGACATGAGTCGCGTGTATTATCTCTGGTTCACGTAGTTTTCTAAATTTTTTGACAGCAGGGAGATCCGCTTCCCAGGGACGAAAAGTGCTGTTTTCATCCATCTGATTAGCCAACTCCAAGCGTACTTTTAGAACATGAGAAATGGAAAAGTATTTTACAGTACAACGAGTTAAGAAAACTGTTAATTGTATTAGCATGTGTTGTTGTATAGTAATTTATAAAAATGTTTTCATCGTTTTAGTTAATTGATTTTATGGTTGTTGCAGGTAAGCGGCATGCGTGTATATCGGTAAGTCGATCTCGTTTACAAGAAGTACGTACATCGTGAAGGGAAATACTCCATTACACATTATTAAATGATTTTGTGCGCAATCTTTAGAGTACCGTAACGTAGTTAAAACGAAACCCTCATACAATTGTGATGTCCGCCTGTCTGTCTGAACGATTGTTTCAGTGCCATAGCCATGTTTTTCAAGGACTACTGAATCTAATATGGATTAAATTTGGTAAAGAGTAAAATTTCAATTTAAGTACATAGTTGATGATGATTTTTAACATATCACTAACGATCCCTCGATGTAAACTGCAAAGAAATTGCAAAACTCCGTTACATGTGTGGCAGATCATCTCTAGTTTTTAAATTTTTCGTGATTTCTCCACAACTTTGTGGTAGAGACATACTATATAGATTATACTTATCTGGTAAATTCCAGCTATAGGGAGATAAATGAATGTGACATGAAAGATATGGACAGACGAGCATGTTAATTGCTTAGCGATTTCATTTTTGCCAAAGTGACTACGGAATTCTAAAAAGAGTTCATTTGTGTGACGGCTAGCGACAGTTGCAATTCAGCAAAAATTGTAATGTGTGGATATTCACGGCACTGTCGTTAGTCGCCCCACATTACCCTCCGAGTCGTCGTACGTACAAGTAAATTAAAGTCAGTATATAATTTCAATATTTATTTTATTTCATCTCCATCTGCCCGACACGCCTAATTGGAGTCAGAAGAGAATCATACAGAACATCGATCTTAAATACTGTACAATGGTAACACACCTAAGTGCACATAACAGCCCCCAACAATTTGCTCTATGTTTCTTTGTTATCTTTTACGGTATTATATATGAACCGATTTTGGTATACAGTCTAGATTATAGGTCCCCACTGTTCCATGCGAACCCCATAGGGTCCATTCCAGCGAAAAGAAAATCTGGGAGTTCGCCAGCTGCAAATAGGGGGGTCAACAATAGTGAATTCTATTTAAGCAAGTCGTGACCACATTTTTAATTTTCTGTAAATAGAATAATAAAATATGATAGTGAATGTTTGCAGTTACAAGTTACAGAATTGGTATGTTACCAACTAGAAATAATACTGAATTCAACGTAAATATATATTTACACGACGAATTAAGAACATCCTCCTTTTTTGAAGTCGCTTAGATACCACCGAATGCGGTAAAAATTGGTGAGGGGCCTGCCTACAAGACAAAATGGTCTGGGGAACATTGAACAAGATCAACACATCTAGCTAGCTAGCTAGGATAGTTTTATCTCAAAAATGCGAGAGTTCCGCGAGATATGGAACCAAAGTTCACCTGGATAAAGCTCAAGGCAAGTAAGTCATAAATAATGGAACAGACAATACCGGTTACCGAGGCAGGGTTCGTCCCAATTTTAAATATGGAGGTCTCATTCGTATGAATGAGCAAATAAATGGCCCTTCTTGATATTTAAAGTGTTCTAGAACGTTGTGTTTTATTTGTTTTTCTCCATTTAAGTACAAAAACGGACACATGCAAAATAGTATATTGAACATGAATTTATAAGGAAATAAAGATGCCTACTGTGTCCTCTTGTTGATTGTTTTGTGTAAGTATTTTTAGGATCTTTCGAGAATATAAATGTCGTCCTTTCAGTCCTCGATACGAGTTCAAGGTCAATTGACGGACTTACGTCGCCTACTTCGCTCTTTTGATTACCTTATCTTTATAGAATGCTCTCAACTTACTACATAACCTTCAACTCTTTGAATTTTCTCATGTTCCCTTTTTTTGGAGCTAATATTTCTCTGTTCAGACTTGTGAATGTCTACAAATTGCCATGTCTTTTTCGCCTCAGCACTTTTTCGTCGCTGTTTTTGTTCGGCAAAATTTATCTTGCAGCTTTCGTGCTGATCACACAAAAGGTTACATTTTATGTTACTTGTCACATGATCTTTGTGTTTTTACTCGGCCAAATTTTACTGAATTGCTAAACTAAATGGAAAAATATGTATCCGTGACCAGGGGATTCGTCCAGTTAACGAACGAAATGCTACATATTGTACAGTCTATATTACATATTGAATTCAAATTTAATGTATGTGTAACATCTGGAAAAGAACAAATGGGTTAAAGAGAGGGGAAGACCAAAAGAAATCCCTTAGCGAATCAGCCGTAGTGTTCTCAGCCTGTATGAAACGTATAACAATTACGCCAAATCTACTAAAGACCTTTGTTAAATTTTGGTATAGTATCATTTGATGATGTATAAACCAAGAAGGGTTGGAAAAGGTCATTTAAAGTGGTTCCAAAATGTAAGAAAGTTGCCAAAATATTTGTATGACAACTTTTATAAAATTGGTGTCATTAGTCCGCGGCATACCGCCTGTGACCAAATCGTAGATATTTTGAATACAGTTCATACAAAGAACAAACAGACGTAATAATTAAATTATATGATGACTGTGTTATGACAAGAGTCCCATAGTTCTAGTAAAGTTTACAGATGAGAATTCGCAACAATATATCATAATACTATCCCAATAGATTAAGTAACATAATGGTTTTATAAAATTTTAAAGTCATGTATGTTATGTGTAGTAATTTTAGTAATTTAATCTAAGTGGCCAGCGCCGTGTTACCTATATGTTAATCCTCAATAAATCCCTCAAGAGAGTTAATGTGCTCGGTAAACAATAATCGGTTATAATATATATCTACGTATCATTGTTTATGAGCAATAAGGAACTCCTTGTAATCAAACAATAAAAGCATTATCCCCTTTACAGAAGCAATCTGCATCCGATTAAATAGGTCAAATGAAACGTTCATTGGAAACGGTTCCGTAAGTTTTTAACCTCGTTTTGCGAAACTCGTTACCATCCTGTATGTTGCTTTGTTACAGCCTTGACGAAAAGTAATCGCGTTACGATGTCATACTCAGCACTTCTCTGTTTCAGTGGTTGCATAACGCAAGGCGTGGGGGGAAATTTCTCTGATTCCATTATTAACTTGAGTACTTTAAAATGTGTCCTTTGAAATCTTTATTAACTGGAACATTCCAAACAGCTTGGCTCGCCTAGACTTCGAGACTTTATCCCGAGGGAGCCATGCAATAGGTTGTAGTTGACAGTCCAATCAACTTAACCCTGTTGCTCTTTCTAGCACGCTTTTATTAGCTTGACCTGTATGTATGTCGGTATGTAACGGATTTTGGCAAACATAATTTTTACCACTTTTTATCCTATCACTTTTTCTCACTTCACTGTTACAACATCTAGTCAAACGAAACTCTTAAATCTATCATCACTCATTTCGTCTATAATAGAATCTAAATTTTGTACTAAATATTTTTTTAATTATATAACTAACATTCATTAATTATTACTTTTTGACACTAAAACTCGTATTAGATCAGAAATATATCGTTTAAAAGCAACTTCCTGTGATAGTGATCAATATAATGTAATGAATAAATTCTACTTATCAAGATAAGTATCGGTTACAGTCATGCATTTACATTATTATTTCCTTTTATGTCTTGTATATTCGGGGTTGCCTGTACTTTACCCATTTTTATATTATTGTTTGTTATAATTCATTTACAGCTGTAAATGATATACATAGTTAAATCATAATTAATTAATACAAATATCTTGATATGTTCGTTGTAGGTGAATATATTAATAAACTGGTTATCAGATGGCAATAGAGTGCCACGGGTTATTCTTCTCTATCTCTATACTGTTTTATTACTTAAAACTTCATTTTCTAAACAAATTTAATTAAAAATCGCTTCAGTTCCAAGAAACTCTCCTTGCCACCTCCACCAGTATAGGGATCCTTGGTGTCGATATTGCGAACGATGTGCAAGTTCAGGGGCCATTTTGACGAAGGCAAGGCAAAACTTATCTCCGAGAAGCAGGGAGCGCTAAACCTATCCAATACTTCACTCCATGGTAACACCTTGTGTTTTATAAAATCCAGGTGAGAGGTTGCATGTGAATAATACTACTCACACTTGTGGGTTTGACCACCAGTCTACCAGCTTAACCCCCTGGACTGTATTCAACGTCGAGCCGTTCGCGTTATCGGTGATCCCTTTCTCACGGACGGCCTAAATACTTCGCGACTCTGCATATTCTACGAACTGTATAAAGGGGTGTTCCCAGGAACCGTTCAGAATGATTTTGTCTTAGTTCTACCACCGCACCTCTCGCCGTCGGCTTGGCGTTCATCCGTATTTCCTTGAGCCACTTCTGTTTCTTATGTTCGCGAATGAAGAATGTTTCTCTTGCATACTGTGGGGATTTGAGCTCCCAGCTGAGGCTTTCTGACAGCTCTACGATATGGAGTTTTTTAAAAAAGATGTCATAAAATTTCTTTGAGGCCGGCAGCGCGTTGGTGACATTTCTGGTGTCACAAACAGAGGCGACGATAACCGCTTTCCGTCAGGTGGAACGTCAGTCTGTCTGTTATACTTCAGCTATAAAAACAAAATTAAAGTAGTTTTTGTACTAATTTGATAACAATAATGTTTTAAAAGATTAAATATGAAAAAGCGACAAAAACATGACCTGTGATGCTATCCAGTCATCTACATATATAGGAATCCTAGGAGATTATCAGTTATTTTTACTGGGCCTCAAGTCTTCGATTACAATAGTAAGAGTGGGAGGGAACTCACTGGCGTCATAATGCTGTTAATTAGTTATGAACCAAATTTTATAAATGAAATATATCCTTCGCTGGCAACACTGTCTCTATAGAATTGTAATCTATCCTAAGATCAATTAGTTAACATCAGCATGTCTTCACTTCAAAGGTAGGCTTTAAATTCCGACATGTTCTTTTAATAACTTTCATTAACGCTTTCTATCGTGATATAATTTATATAATTGCGTAACTATGTAGTTTCATTCATACTGCCTTATCTTTAGGTAGATCATATATTCTGTGAAAATCTATTTACAAGATAGGTAGTGTAAAATATTTAAACGAATCATTTTACAGTCTGATTTATTGTTAGCATTTAGCTAAAATTTAGGGCAAATCGTGGTGTATTTTCCATTTTTGACAAATTTATTATGTTTGTCAATTAACCCAAAATTCTAATACAATATTTGATTCAGGCTTGTAACCTGCATTAATATTTATGTAAAGCCGATGTTTCTTATTTTCATCAGAAAAATTAAAAAACCGCGTGATCGGCCTAGCACCTAATGTATTCGATTTATTTTTAATTTGTACAGATTATTATGTCAAATACATATCTATTTCTACATGAGCACTTAGTTTGAGATATTAATCTAGAATACGGATGGCCGCTAGGGACATAAAATTTGGCTCTCATAAAAATTGTATAACAGACTGCTTATTGCAAGTTTTTTTACTACTCGATCACGTTGAAGTTAACGCAATTTTGTATAGCACAATTTGTTTCCCTTACGTTCACGAGGCGGTGCTAAGTCATTCCCATACAAAATTGCGTCAACTTGATCGTGTAGTAAAATAACTCGCACTAAGCAAACTAGTTTCGTTATATTTTACATCTATGTAATATGGTTTTGGGCATATGTCACATTTTACTCTTTGACTTGAAAATTGTTTTCAGAATCCATACAACTACTACGACATTCTAAATGAGAACAAGGCAAGACAATAAAACTTCACTTTAACAACCTATTAGAGATCAAGGCAACACAAAGAGGTCTCAGGCCTATTGCGTTTTGTTTTCTTAGTCACTGTCCTTGACGTTGCCTTTCCCTTCACGTTTTTTTGTGAAAGGGGACGGAGGATGAAAAAACTCGCTTGAAAACGCTTGCTTTCTCTCGTAGGACCGTGGGAGGTGAAAGTTGGGTGTCCTTGAGGCCCTTGTACGAGTAAAGGAGTACACGGCGGTTACGTAATATACCTCGAAATTAAGAAAACAAAAATTCATTTTCAGGGATTTCGTTGTTTCGTCATGTTGTTGATTGGCCGAACAATGCTCGTTTGTATATTAGGGCTTTGAATAACATCCGGTAAAATTAAAGCCTCTTTAAACGGATGACATGCGTACCAAACAGAGTGTTAGTTTCATTTTCCGAATTTACATTTAGTTTATGGTTACGCTCACAGAGCTGATGGGCGATATATGGGAAAAGTAATTAAAATTTGTTATTCATTTTTCTTTGAGAATTTGTCTGTTTGTATCTTCAATTGATTCCTTGCTATAAATTGACTCGTAATACAGACTCTAAAAATAAAGGTCCTTTTGTCACGATTATTTTAGCTAAATCCTCTGCGGAAAGTCATATCTGTTGAAAGTGTCAAAATGCATGACGAAACCATAACGAAGAAATAAAATTCAATGGCAAACCATTATCGGGCTCTTGGTGTAACGATTTATCATATATTATAGTTATAGATTTAAAAATTCGAATTCCAGTGTGATTTTTTCACTGATCGATGTTTTGTAAGAAAATGTGTGATTATTTTATCCCGGGAATTCCGCGGGTATTGTAGTTGTTCGGGTGCATAAAAATTAGCTTATTCCGACACAGGTTCCACTATAACTATAGCTTACATTCTTTTTTAATTGTTGCGGTACTTTGTGTCCCGGGAATATCAAGTCAAACGTGGACGAAGTCGCGAGCACATCCTAGTTTGTAATATTAATATTATGAGCACAATCTTACTGCAATCTTTACCCACTACAAACAATTTCTAGTAAATTGAAACAGTTAACATATTGTTACGAGTGTGGGACTCGAATTAAAATGCCGTTGGAATTACTATAGAATTTATTAGAACTATACAAACACGTATAACATAGGTACAAATATAACTAGACACTACTAGTACAAACTGCACGATTAAATAACACACGCAGAGTCTGTCTGTATCGTAATCCTCGCTCGACAGCCCCACCCCTCCGTTCGGGCATTGTTTTATACTAAACTGTATAATACACAATCCACTTGCGTGGGCTGGGTTCTTCCAAGAAAATGTAATTTGCACACCTGCGAAGGGCTAACAAAGTCGAAAACAATAACAATAAGGATTAGTTTGACGCTAAGGACGGTCATAAAACAAGTACGATAACAATAGGATGTTTTTCTTAATTACAAATTCTAAACACGAAGTAAACAAAAGAACTCCGAATGCAGGAAAGGTAATAAACTTTGTTTTACGACAGGCAGGTGTGTGCATTCCTTTGACGGCATGTAACAATATAAAGTGGTTACGATACACATTTTAAATATCTGCCGCATAACACATTTACCCCTTCACCAAAGAAGTGAACTTAATAGAACCGATTGTAATTTAGGTGAAGGTTTTTAAATTAAAACAATTCAGTTGTAACATTCAATAAATACACATCGTTTTTTCAAGCTCGACTGTCGAGGTCTGACCATAATTTCTTACGTTCACGGTCGATGGAACCAAAAACGGACAGGGAGTATATAATTAGCATGAGTATTATGTTAATCAACTCTTCAAATGACGCCGCATGAGGCCCAAGTGCCTGCCTGCATTTGGAATTTTAGATAGATGCATCCACTAATGTGAATATTTGTTTTTACTTTCTATTTGCATATAAGACATTGATAGAATAATTGCTGTAACATTAATACCTGCATTGTATTTTTATCCGTGCAGGAACGGAGAAAGAATACAATTTCCTGCGGCCGGGCGGCCTGTCGTAAGAGGCGACAAAACAACCCACAGCCAAGTGGTAGAGCATTTGCCCGACTGGTCTAAAGTATGTCGCCATAGCAACCTTGAGTTGTATTTCGGCATTAGTGACCAGGTTCCAGTCTCCCTTAAGAGAGCAGCAGCGCATTTGTAGCACCTTTGGGGTTACAAATGTCCATAGGCGATGGTAACCGCTTTCCATCAAGTGGGCCGTCTGCCTGTCTGCTGAACTCCTGCAATAAAAATAAAAAAATTAAAAAGTACATACGTACATGATAACCAGCCGCGGGTCGTATCATATCACAGCAGCGACAAATGGTTACTATTTCAACCACGTATCATTCTAATTAGCTGCCTTCAAAATAACATTCCAAGTGGTTTAAAATTACAATGGCCGATAATATATTACTGGGAATTTCCCTTTGGCTTTACCCATATGAATCTCATATTTTACGAGGTAAAAATGATTCTGATTTTTCACATTATCTAAACATGAAAAGTCAATCCTCATCGAACACGCGAAAAGAGAGAACAAAAAATATACATACAGATTAATTTTCACGTTTATTTATTAGTATAGATAGGTTAGGTACTTAAATAAAGATTTAGTATAGAAACAACAACAGCGTTGTTTCCCGAACAAAAGATGCTACACAATAAAAATAGATTGAATTTAATTAATTAATTAATTTGATGACTCTTGTTAAACATAAATTAATTGTAATTTAACGGCGCTTTTGTCTTTAACTGTTTTATAAACCTTTACCCTCAATGAACTCTCGATACGGATTCAACAGTCTGAAATCTCCGAGTAAACGTGACTATTAAGCCCTATTAAAATACATTGACTTCGTTAGACGAGACCTGATATAAAAGAACCTTCAATTAATAAGTAATAAATATTCAATTAGTTGTTATTATGTTTAGAATAAATAACACTTTGAAATATTGATATAGTACATACGTTACGAGAAGAAATAGGAATCATGTAACAAAAAGCATGTTAAAATGGAAAATTGATGGAAACAACGATAAGGGACTATAAAGAGATGAGAACGAATTGTGTAAACGATGACATTAA
This sequence comes from Dendrolimus kikuchii, assembly GCA_019925095.2. NCBI lineage: Eukaryota > Metazoa > Arthropoda > Insecta > Lepidoptera > Lasiocampidae > Dendrolimus > Dendrolimus kikuchii. Next base: position 19,384,019 of record CM034397.1, read on the forward strand.
GATTTCTGGTGTGATAGACGATTTATACCAATTTTATTCATCATCATCGTCCTAGCAGTAAATCCCCGTTGCACTCGGTGCGTCGGCTTCGGAGCCTAGGATCCACTTCTCTACTCTTTCTTATCCACTTCGCGCGATCTTCGGCATCTCATATCATATCTTATATCACAATTTTAATATAAGTATAAAATATGATATTTTTTTTTATTAATCTTAAGTATTGTATTACTTTTTAAATCGTGTTTACAACTTATAGGTAGGATAGGTCATAGGAAGAAAATTATAAAAATCAATGTCACACCGATTTTACTCCATTGCATATAGATTGTGCGAAGAATGACATGAAGATATGTGGTCTGACAAAGGACGTATATATTTCATAATAGAGGAATATGGAAGGAAAAGACATTGTGCCGACCACAAACAATTGGGAGAAGGTAAAAGAAAAGAGAGAGAGAAAAAGTAGCATATGTACATGTACAAAGAATTTGTATGACATATTCGTAAATTGCCAACAATTTTTACGACGATTAATGAAGCAGAACGGATACTAAAGTCCACTACACGTAACATAAATACGTTCTAATTCCCCGAAATTACACATTTTACACGCGTAGTAAAACGACAATTATATTCATTTGGCCTACATTACAACCGGCTCATAATAACAACATTGCTCGTATGACCTAATGTGTTTGTTTTTATATAAGTTTGCCTTTTTTGTCTACAGTAAAAAGGACTTATGACTAATGTTTAAACTAATGACTGTAGTAAGTTAGTTACGGCAGATATCTTTGAGATAATTTTTTAATTCGTCTTCAAATTCGATATGTAAGATGGTAGCAGTTTCTGCTCTATTCTTATTTTTTCTTGAGAACCTTAACTCCTGTTATGGTTTTTTATGTTTTTGAAAATAAAAGTATAATAAATGTACTCCTCAATTTAAAAAAAAATTAAGCAGTAATAGTATCCGTACCTAAATTATTTCGAAAGTGTAAAAAATCAGTTAATTACTTTAATAATAACATTATTAAAGTAATAGTTTTATATGTATGTATGTCAAAAACTTGGCTAATTTGTATTACAAAAAGCTTAATATGTAGGTACATATTTTTTTGTTTTTTTATTGCAGGAGATCAGCAGACAGGCAGACGGCCCACTTGATGGAAAGCGGTTACCATCGGCTATGGCCATTTGCAACACCAAAGTTGTTACAAATGCGCTGCTGCTCTCTTAAGGGAGCCTGGAACCTGGTCACTAATGCCGGAATACAACTCAAGGTTGTTATGGCGACATACTTTAGACCAGGGGTGGTAGCCATCCAGTCGGGCAAATGACCTACCACCTGGCTGTGGGTTGTTAAGTCGCCTCTTACGATAGGCCGCCCGGCCGCAGGAAATTGTATTCTTTCTCCGTTCCTGCACGGATAAAATTTAATTTAATTAATTAAATAAATAATTTAAAATTAATTTAATATAATCAGTTAGCGTTTTTATGGGCAAAATTAATTTGATTTTCATTTTTGTTTGACTGTTTAGTCACTTTAACATCTGTGACCTTAGAAGTTTCGCAAGGAACTTATAAAATACTAAGATTTCTGATGTCTATGTTCAAAAACTTTTTATAGTGAAATTCGAAATATCTATTACCATGTCCAAACAACAAACTGGGTTGATGTCACAAAAACCGGCGTGACACATATTCACACTGCCAATGGCGTTTTCTTTTTAGGTGACGTCGGGCGTCACCTGGGGGGGTAAATGACCACCTGACCCATATCGACGGCCCAACTTTCACCGGGCGGCCATTCACCCGGGAACCGACGTGTAAACACCCGTTCCATTTTCCGAAATGAACTGGCTCGGTACAAACGCAGCCCGTCATTAATTGGGGCGCATTCCAATTAAGAGCTCGTTACGTACGCCTCTTACGCAATTAGCATCGTCCGGCCATCCACCCTGCTGTCCAAAGTACCGACTCATCCAATTTTCGTAATTAACTACCTGACTTTTGTAATTTAAAGTGCATCCACTGCATCAAATTTATTATTCTACATAAACATTAAAAACAAATCGGAGTTATTGCCGCATTCACAGCTATATGATTGTACCTTAACAGTGACAATAGAATTGTTACTTAAAAAAAAGTAAATTGCTCTTTCAGTTATATTTTATTGATATGTTTTTATCTTCCAAAGAAACCGTCAAAATCGTTAATGAGTCAGATAATTCAGGAACTAGTCATATCTATAATATCTATTATAATATCCTGAGTGATGTCAGGAGCCTTAAGAACAGACGAGCGTGCATGACAAGAGTTATGAATGTGAAAGAAGCAAGTGAGGTGTGTAAGAATAAGCCTAAATGGCGCTCTGTTGTTCGTGCCTACCCCGCAAGGGAACTGGCGTGAAGTTATGTATGTATGTATAATATCCTAAACATGGCCGTGTCTGTACATTGAAGCTATTAAAAAAAACTGGAATAAACTATATAAACGACGGAGAATACGACGCAATTTTTTTTTAGATTTCTTGTCTGTTTATTCGGGATTCACGTAAAAAGTACAGAACCGATTTCGATGCGGTTTTCGCTGATCGACAGTGAATTGTTTGACTGGAGCGGGAATTTCAAGTCAAGCGTGGGCGAAGTCGCGGGCACCCTAGATCTTTATAAAATTGATCACAAAATATGTTGCACTCGATAAGTTATGGGAATTTTACTTTCCGTATGTTTGACATTGCTTTGTAGCGACGCTTTTACAGAACTACGTTCTACTAAAAATTAGATGGATAAGTCTAATCTCAGACCTTTAAAGAGTTTAGAATATGTTGTGATAGGACATTTAAGTATTAGTTGGTGATCCATTTGTAATACTGCTCGGTGAATCGATCGATGCACTTGTAAGATAATTTAGTAGACACATATACCATTCATACGGTATAAAACAGATGTGTGTTATTGTTTTCCATTTACAAAGAGATCCTTTGATGTCGGTTCCAGCACAATGATCTGTATTTAACCAATTCATACCACTATTGTCCTTGTGCCGAGCCTTAACACAAAAGAGTAATTTGCATAATATGCCCATCTTACACAATCTAATTAAGTCCCTAGAATTCAATTGCTATATTTTCTGATGTATTGTGAACTAAAGCTTTCCACGTCGTTACTCTAGCGTATATTTCACGTTTGTATTTTGCGAAAACTATCCTATTATCTGATGGAGTTTTTCGAAAAAAAGTGTCGTAAAATTCCTTCGAAACCGGCAGCACTTTGCTAACACCCCTAGCGTTGCAAATATGCATAGGCGACGCTAATCGTCTATCATCAGCCTGCCTGCTGTACTCCAGCCACATAGATCATCCCCGCTATTGAAAGCATACCATTTTCAATTTCATTATAACATAATCGTTTCATTTCGTAAGCAGTAAAAGAGATGATAAATTTTCAAACTAAATAACTTACGCGTTTACATTTGTCAAATTGATTCGCTTAAAATCCAACAATGGTCACAAAAATACATAGTAAAGTTTTTGTGAGAATAAGAACAGTAAAATTTCAATTCTTTGTAAAAAGTGAAATTGTTTTGATTTAAAAAAAGTTATAGCTTTCCGTAGTAATTGTAAGTCGATTTCAATTCAGGTGCAACGAAAGCGTTTACTGTGCGTAACACGAGTTAAAATAATAAAATATAATGGTCGCGGTACTTTCTAAACATTTCATTTTATTCTTAGTCGCCCATTTGTAACGGTTTATAAAATTTTCAGTGCTAAAGCACGCACGCTTCTCGCTATTGTACATGAATCTTACGCTACCAATTAGAATGGCAAATTAGTAAATGTAAGAATTAAACATTAGCAAGGCCTATTCTACATACAGTCAGAAACAATTCGTCCTCGTCAGCCATTCACAGGCTACTGCTAGACGTAGGCCTGCCCAAGCCGGCGCCACTCATCCCTATCCTCTGACTTCCTCATCGAGCGCCTACCGGCGACCTTGCGCAGTTCGTCGGTCTGTCGGGCTGGAGGGCGTCCAACACTACGTTTACCGAGACGCGGTCTCCACTCCAAGAGTAGTCGGCTCCATCGGCCATCGATTCTGCGGCAGACGTGACCGGTCCACTGCCACGTCGATTTGCTAATTTTGCGAGCTATGTCGGTTACCTTGGTTCTCTTACGGATATCCTCATTTCTAATTTTATCCACAAGAGAAAAACCCAATACAGCTCGCTGCATAACCCGTTGAGCGACTTGGAACTTGTGGACCAATTCTGCTATCAGTGTCCATGTCTCGGCCCCGTAGGTCAGGACGGGGAGGACGCACTGCTCGAATACTCGAATATTTTTGTCTTCAAGCATTGCGGCATGGCCGATGAGAAGATTTGACGAAGCTCATCAAGTCTTCGGAAACAATTACCTTTTTAAATATATATAATTATAAAGCGCAAAGGAGCAATTTGTACTCTCTATCTAAAGCGAAGCCCAATATTATTATTATAGACTCCCGAGAAGCCATTATTAAAATGGTCTCGGCATCAATATTACCTTGGTGCACCGTTCATTGCACGCTCTTCCTCATAACAGCGCGTATCTGTTTTTTACTTGTTCTTATAGCCACCGTGTACGTTTTAAATGCTTGCATTTTGCAAGTCGAACCGAACAAGTGGACCTTGAAACAACCAACCGGCGGTAAAAATAAAAATACATATTAAATGAAGAGCCTTCGAACTAAACAAGGTTACGAGTGAACATCGACTATATTTCAAGGAGCCGTGATCCTTACATTCACTTAAGTGCAAAGCTATCTGCTATTTGGATACCATGTGCACTTTTATTTGGTTGGACCACCGTATAAACATCATAACAAATTGTCAGATTCCACCGTCAGATGCAATACTAATTGTACCACAACATTATGAGCGTATCCGTAAGAGAACCAAGTTAACCGACATAGCTTACAAAATTAGCAAGTTGAAGTGGCAGTGGACCGGTTACGTCTGCCGCAGGACCGATGGCCGATGGAGCAGACGAGTTCTGTAGAGGAGACCGCGTCTCGGTAAACATAGTGTCGGACGCCGATGGACTGACAACCTGCGCAAGGTCGCCGGTAGGCGCTCGGTGAGGAAGTCAGAGGACAGAGATGAGTGGCGCCGTCTTGGGGAGGCCTACGTCCTGCAGTAAATTCCGATTGGCCGATGATGATTATGAACATAAATAAATACATAAAAAGTTTGGAATTATTTGGATCACCACGCGTTACAGTTCTAACCCCATGTTGCGCACGCTTTATTTTTACCGTTGATTGCTATTTGCTCCCATTCGCTTCATAACTTATTGTCTAGTCCCCGCTTGTACCTTTTATCGTCATCTTTGTTTTTCTCTATTCTCAAATGATACCTATCTCGGCCATCACGAGAATGTACTGTTATACCGACCAACAACAATTCGGTCGCAATATTTGTTTTCTGCAGTCGCATAAAGAGTATCTCCAAAAAATTCAATCTTCACTTATCTAAATGGGATTATAGCATTATTTATTCTCGCTATAGGTAAGGTCGTGACTCACCTCATCGATCTAACCGATTCACGCTGAGTTCTTAAAATTTTTGTGTGTAGACGAATGCACGACTGCGCGGGTGACATTATTCGATTTATTGTAAATTATTTTCGAGTAAAATAAATCATAGCTTTTTGTTAATCTCATAAAATGATGGTAATAGATACATTGAGAAACGTTTGTATCTGTAAAATAAACCAGCGGAAACAAATGTTTGAGGATGTTGTATTTATTTTAATTCCCAGTTTCATATAAAATCTAAACCTATTAGTGTACAGTATTTCTTTAATCAACAGTTAAACGTTTCTTGTATAACAATATTTACATCATTGGTTGTACAGTGTTATTGCGCCGAGCTGTGAGCCCGGTCCGGCGGGGGCGTCGCACCAGTGAAAGTGTGAAAGTGAGGCGAATGCGCTCTAGAGGCATGCGCGCGCGCACCTAGGGATTAAGCAGTGGTTATTGTTACACGTTTATTAATACAAGATGGATAAACTGTCAAGCTATTGTTTTCAATTTCCATTTATGTTTATTTGACAGATTCCGTGGCCTAAGCGGGGTGGTCTGTCTTGTTCACTAAAACTCGGTGATACCGGATTTGGCAGATCTATGCCTTCTCGAGATAGTTCGGTAGGGCGACAAACCAATTTGTATTACTCTAATGGTCACGCGTGTGGGTATAGCACAAAGCTTGATTGAACGAAAATAAATAGCGCTATTAAACGTGAATCAATTATATTACTTAGGACTTATACCTTGACTACGCTACCTTTACAATGAATTACTTTTGACGAGGAACATAAAACAATACGCAGTTCGATATGCATTTGGACAGCGATTCGTCCTTGATAGATATCACGTATACTTGAAGCTGTCTGACTTTGTTGACGGTTCGATAGTGTACTGTCGTCTCGTTTTGACTGCTCTGGCGTATGAGATGTTGCCATAATGGGCATAAACGTCAACAACGCAACACCCACTTTATAAAAAACAAAGTAACTCCGCAACCTCAATTGCATCGACCGATATCTACTTATCAGATGCATCTTTTTACTTGGAACTGATGATCTACAGTAACCATAGATAGTACAAAAAATAATAACTCATTATGCCGGCAAAGACGATGTATTTGGAGCGTGTTGCCTAAGAGATCTTCCGTTGTTTCCGTACGGACTTGCAAATTAGATTGTAAGAAATCTTTGTAAATAGAAGTAAATTATTTTTCATTATTAAAGAATGATTACACATAAACAAGTATATTTAACTCTGCGCTAATCCAAATTAACATATAAGTACATGTGAAATTGGGTTTGTTTTTAGCTTCTTCACTACTTCGAAAATGAACTTATTAACATTAAACGCATATAATAACATTTTAAAGGTTTTAAGCGCGATATTTTATTTGATATTTATTATTCCAACGTTTGTACACATAATAAAACCGAAGTGGTTTTATTATGTGTACTAGTCGCAAAAACTTAAGAATATTCTATTAAATACATATTTATACAATACAAATATCTTAAGTGTTAATGCGGGTTATAAGCCAGCGCTATGTCGAGTTTCATTCGTATACGTCCAGTAGCTTCCATAAAAGATGCGATCGCAGCGTCATCTGTTTGGCTATTTTCGTCTATCCCACAGAAACGACGTCATTTATCGGGATAAAAAACATCCAAGTTACGCCCTGGGACATAAGCTAGCTCTATGTCGAGTTGCATTTAAATCCGTTCAATAGTTTATTTATTTCAAACATATTTTTGAAATTAACAGTATAGATATATACATATTCAATACATTTACTATCGATAGCGGATGTGAAATTATATTTGTTTTGTGGAAAGGAAATAAATAATTAATTAAAATAATTAAATTTTTATCCCAAAAAATGGTATATTCTCGGTGGGATGCGAGTCTGAAGTTTAATCGACCAAACGGCATGTTTTGACCTAATAACAAAATTTTATACTATAGGCGTATGATTATTTTTGTTTACTTCTCGAATTGTTCAAATAATACAACAATTATATTATTTTGTTAGTCCATATAGCTTAACATATTAAATACTTTCTTATTCGCCAAAATATAGTTTCACACACAAAATTGCAAATTGCATTTTGTAGGACATTACACACCTATGCTGTTTTTACAATCTACTCGAATTTAGGAAAGAAATTAATCTCTATTGCAATTATTATCAGATATAAAATTGCTGTATAATAAATCATCCATCGTAAGAGCATTTCGAAATGCATTCTGTGACGTACGCGACAAATAAATATACGAACGTAACTAATTATTGTGAATTATACGTCATATAGGTAATTGTATTGCAATAGATGTATTGAATTACGACCTCTTGCAATGTATCATCCCACTCGAGACCACGACGGCTAACTGATTTATGACTATAATGTATTGAGAAATATTTTGTAGTTACATGTACTCGATAGCGGCAAAAACTATACACTACATTCTACAGTCTATCTATAATATTATAAAATGCTAAACATGCCGTGTCTATACATTAAATTATTATTATTAAAAAAAAAACAAATGGAATAGACTATATAAACAACGGAGAACACGATGCAATTTTTTTTAGATTTCTTGTCTGTTCGGGATTCACGTAAAAACTACTGGGCCAGTTTCGATGCGGTTTTCGGTGATCGACAGCAAGTTCTTAGACTTAAAATCTGCGCTACTTCTTATCCTGGGGATCCCGCGGGAATTTTCCCGTGAGTGGTTTGTAGTTATTCGGGTGCATAAAAATTTGCTTATTCCGACACAGATTCCACTAAAACGATTGCCTACATTCTTTTTTAAATGCTGTGATATTTTATGTTTCGGGAATCACGCGGGAATTTAAAGTCAAGCGTGGATAAAGTCGCGGGCATATCCTAGTTATAAATATACCGTCAATGAGAATGTTATTCGCCTAGTTTTCATTAAACGCACGGCAGCAAGCAGAAAAATGGAGACTGTAGTGGGCAGCGTGCATGTAAACTCAACATAATATGTTGAATATAGGACATTCGCACTTTCAGCTCTCCTCGCTATTGTCCTGTTTGTTACCGTAGTAGTGGACATAATGTAAACGAGGGGTAGAGAGATGAAGCAGTATTTACTATATAGTGTTTATTACACTTCTCTGGCCGCCCGTCAACGCAGGCAATATGGAAAGATTTGTGGTCACTGATAAAATTGAAAGCAAAAAACCTTGTGATAGAGATCTCCCAATATGTAGATTGACTACTATAGTTTGCTGACCAGCTGGATATGCCAAAAAATCAGCCCTCTACCGTTCTCCAACACCGACCGTAGTATAGGAGAACAATCATTCACTCGAATCAAACTCAATTCTCAGCAGGGAAGGAGCGACTTAGAAGAAGTCACTACATTTTCGGATTCTTTCTCTCAAAAGGTTGATGTATTAAGAAATAAGAGAGTTGGAATGTTTAGCTAGATCCCGCCTACCTTCTGTACCGACTCCCTAAACAGTGTAGTGGATAATAGAAAAATGGTTTTAATGGAGGGCATAACAGGAATATTTGTGGCGGAATTTTTACTTTAAAAAATAAACATCCTGTAAAAATATTATATTTTTATTATTCAAGTATCCATCTCCTAAAGTATTTTTGTTTCATTTTTCGAAACTCCTTAACATCGCATCTGTATACCATTTTGCAGTCGCTCAGATTTACATTAGCGCTTGCTTTATCTTAAAAGCGTCGTAAGGAGTGCCAGGAAGCGTGCTGTTTAAAATGGACTTTTAAAATCACTGCGTCGCACTTGTCCCGTACATTTTGTAGAAAATCTTTTTCTTATACAAGAACAAATATTGTGAAACGCTTTTATGACTGCGTGTAACAGGAAAAAAAATCTCTATTTTTTATAAACAATACAAACTTATCTTTACAAAGATTCTATTTTCTAATAACTAAATGTCAGTATGTATTGAGTTCTGTATTACGTAAAAAAATAAAACAAAATATACTATGCTTTCTAAATCTGTGTATAAGGTCTCTTCTCAAAACTAATACTTATTAATTAGAAACTTTCTACAAATGTTAGATTTGCTAAATATCGCTATACTAGAGCTGTTTGTTTTTGAAAGTTTTTCACATATTGCAGAAGCTACTTTGGATATATTCCTGTACGAAGATTGATTGTTATCAATGTCGAGCATTTTCAACTATATTTCTTTAAAACTTATTATTGCTTAAGATTGCAGATGAACTTACTATAAAAATCGAGACATGTCCCACGTCCAATATGCTAATATAACAACTTTTTGATTGCACATCTATTGAGTAACCTTAATTCTAGTTGCTAAGCTCACACAAATTTACGGCTGAATTGCATAAATTAAAAACTAAAGATATATCTAAAGTGCTCCGCTCATTAAAAATGTATTAAACGACGTTGCGTAAATGACACATATTTGAATCTGGTATATTTTTCGTATGCACGGTGCATTAAGTGCCCGAGGTTGTCTGAGTTTATTATGAGCCGCATGCTGCCATGATTAGTAATGCATGATGCTCACGCTTCGCGTCGCTCTCTCTATTGTGCACCGCATGACGTTTCACAATCTTTTGTACCAGCCACCCGTAGAACTCATCATTCTCTCATTGTAAGGACCACTGCTGATCTTTTTGTATGGTTTTTCTTATCTATATAGCGCGCTTCGTGTTGCTACTCGAGCATTAACTAATGTCCCCTGTCTGTCAGATAGTATCGGGTCCTCGTTAGTGGCATTGTTGCGCCCACGCCAGTTCTAGTGTGGAGCTCTAATAGGATCCTGGCAGGATTACCTATGAGCTGTCTTATCAAATATTTACCTTAAATCTAACCAAACTGATAATTTATAAGCACGCAACGGTAACTTCAGATTATATTCTGAGAAACCCCATCTGTGAAATAAACGAGTACCATTGAAACTCCCAAGTATATTTCACGGACAGAATACGTTTTAAGCGTAGGTACACCAAGTTGTGTGAACATCAATGTTCCTCGGGAAACTTTTCATGTAACATAGAACTTGCATGTTCGTGATGCTATCAGAGATTGCGTGTCAACCGTTGATCATTGATCTTTACGTGCTTTATCGAAATGTATTCAAAACGTAAACTCTACGGTCAAATGTTCACAAAATAATGCTTTCACTATTCAGATACGAATGTGAAATCATTGTCATTGTCTTGTATTCGCATCGGCGAGTGCGTTATCTAATACACATCTCACAATGGATGAAAGAGCAGAGCGGTACGACACAATGCTTCCGCCGACATCGGTTCCGCTCTCTTGAATTGGGTAAGTGGTGCATTTGACGAAACTTCACTTTTCCACCGTCCCACTTTGTTACCCCCGCTCTTGAGTTAACCAATCGTCAAATATTTGTTTGCCGTTTCGATTTTCAACGCATTTATAGCCATTGACGTTGATTTGCACGCCCTCTCGATGGTGGATTAGAGAGCAGCCGATTGGTCACGGGGATCCGAGCGATCTTTTCGCACGACAATCGGGAGCGCGACGCAATAAATAGAGCGACTAATAGTCATGGACCGGTTCTAAGATCGTATAATACATTTCATCCCACCGTTCTGCATGTACTGCCAGTTTAATACTTCATTTAAAATTTAACCTTACTTCACGTTTGCCCTCATAAGATTTTACACTAATTTCGTGATAAAACGAATTAATTGTGTACTCTTTTATTAAGTGTTCATAATTAATGTCTAATTGCTACAGTGCATGATGGTATGTGGGCCGTTCTGATTCCTCGCTACACTTTCGTTAGCAATATGCAAATCAGAGCGTGAGCGTTCACAGCGAGCGCCTGCATTCATTGTAAAATTGTTTTGGAAACTATCTAATCGCGCCTGCGCGTTTCGCAGACGAGTGCACTCTCCGGCTGCATCATTACTGTTGTCATTACGATCATTACCATCTGGTAATTGTCGACTCCACCGCAGGCGCTTTCACCGCGATTTGAACGATTTCCCCTGTCTGTGTTTGTTCTTTTTCAGGTCCTGACATTAGTCGTAATGCGATATCAATCGCGTATTTACCTTGACGATGTGTGGGAATGAGGCGTGCCAACTTTTTTCTTAATCACCTCGCGTCTACACGTCAAAGTATGTTACTATTGCGGGGCGTAATGCAGCGCGGGCTTTAGAAGTAAGACGCCTAGCTGTCTTCGGCTAATTTCGCGATTAATTATTTTCCCGGTGGCTGACTGTTTGCTAGCACACCTAGTCCGTAACTACTGAGAAACTGGCCAAATGTGTAATGACGCACATTATTCAGTGCACGCGGATTATTCTGGAATAATATTTTCGATGCACAGCTGTTTCAGTTCGTCGTTCACTATGCGTGTTCTACTGTTTTTGTTAAAATACTACACTATTTCTGGATGATACATTTCACTTAATAAATTCATGTCAAAGCTCGAAAAGGGATGTTATTTGAAATTCTGTTTGTCACGCTCGCATTATAAATGACCGTGTATCTGTGGCGTCTGCATCCTGTTTTAATTTATAACTTAAATAGACAAGTAGGTTGCTATTTTAAACAATCTAGTCACTTTCATACAAACGGTAGCCAATCATGCTCATTGACTTACAAAAAAAACTGGAGCTTATTCAAATTACATGCACAATGCTCTTCGAAAACGCGCAGTAGCATCCTAATTTGAAAATCGTGAATATAATCGGTACAACCGGTGTGGTTTTGTGGGGCCGCGACCGCTTCGAATCCACGTCCGTCGTGTCGGACACAGACGTTAATTAACGCCAATTGCGAAATATTTTTCTCTATATTTCATCTCCACGCAAAACTGGGACACGTTTGAATTGAAACAAGAAATGGCACTGCGACTATTAAATAAATATTTATTAGCGGCACACCACAAAATGTTGCGTCATGTGATGAAACAAAACTATTTGCTAATGGATAGCGAAATTATGTAAACTTACTGCTTTTGGTTGTTTATTTAATCTGTGAGTTTTACGGATCTACAATTTGTAACTGTCTGTAAGCTACTTGAAACACCCTGTTCCCTTGTCCAGTCAGTAGTTTTAAGTTATTCACATCTAGTATGAAATAATGAGAGTACCTTAGTTGACAGATAGACATATAAACCCTGTAATGTTCTGAAAGCATTCGCTGACGCACGGAACCTTTAAAAAATACCCAGATTTTAATTGCATATAGTAAACCTTTAAATTCCAGTCATCTGCCCAGATATTTATATTGGTTAGAATTTCAAAGAATAATTGCGAAACCGGGAAAAAAAGATTAAACTATCTGTAATAAAACTACGTTTTAACGCTTTTAAGCGCGGTAATTTATCACGAAGGACAAGGATGTCAAGTGTCAAACACAAAGACAGTGTCTCTTTGTCGTTTGTGATCACGGCCACTTTTCGGTGCCCGAAACGTCGGAATAATAAAAATGAAATAAATTACCGCGCTTATATCCGTTAAAACGTAGTTTTTTTATGTATGTTAATCGCGAAAATTTAAGAAATTATTAAACTATACATATTTTGGAGCATTTTCATATTTTGGCAACACTTAAGCATGGTAATTGCCCGTCATTAGTCGTGCACTATCGTACATCGCGGATGCACGTAATTTGAAAGTGTGTGTACTACTACTTACTTACTACTTTTTTCCTGTGTTTATAAATGTAGATGTTCCGAAATATAAAATTTAATTATATTATTATTATAAATTCTTTAAATTAATGGTAGTAAAAATGTTTTTGGAGAATTAAAATGTTTTTATTAGTATCCTTTTTAAAGACGACTAAAATCAAGAGTTCAGCTATGCCCTCGTTGAAATTCAACACTGTAACATGGTTTTTTTGTTTCCTTTTATTTTTTCGTATACCACATAGCTATGTGTCTTAATATCTGGATACATTTAATGTTACTATTTTAAGTGCAAGAATGAAGGTGCGTACAGCGTAGCGCATCTATTTATGAAATATCGTAGTGAAACGGTAATATTTTTTGCGACATCCATATTCATATATAAGTCTTTGCAGTCATAGATAATATATATGGCTTCCAACTCGACTAAAAATCAATCGTCTTAATATTGCAATTAATCAGCAGCAATTCGATTAACACCCGCCTAATTTTTAACACCCGCTGTATTGAAGTGTTCTAGTTTATTTATAAACATCCTGATATCCTGCAAGTAAAATTCACTTGTTTCTACTAAAATCAAATTAAATCAAAATCAATTTATTGTGAAAAAATTGTACAGAAATAATGCTTACATAGGTTCCGCACTAGGACTAGCCTGTATCGCGGGACACCAAGTACACGTATGACTGACTTAACAATTTTTATCTCTAAAATTAAAATAATCAAATTCTTACTATAATCTGTTTTATACCTACTTGAAAAAAAGAAACATTATCACAATTACAGATTTGCATCTGTTTACGGTATGAAAAAAGAGAAACAGGCGTGTAGCTCTTTATAAGTATTTGTATAAAGTTTCGATTTACAAACATATATTACAAATTTATTGTCAATTATACTATTTAATAATGAGTGTTTAAATTAATTGTTTCTCTAGCTCTTGTAGTGCAACTGTAAATGTTCTAAAAAAATCTTCCGCCCTTACATATAAAATAGAGTGCCGCAAGCAACGTTTTCAGTATAAGTGAATTCAGGTGGCCGTTATTCAGGCCTACATGGCAACGCGGCTGGAAAGGTGGGTGTACATACATTTATTAACCGGCATTCGGTACGATACCGCTCGCCGTTGCAACGTTACATTCTCCTGGGATGAGTCTGTTATTATTTACACGGAATAATACGTCTGCTGCATTATTTGGAGGACGCTTTGCTTGCTCTAATATGTATGAGGCAGGAGGAAGGTAGTTCATTGCGTTGAATATACACGTGTCTGTTATGTTATACCTACTACATTAACATTTCTAACGGTAGTACCATTCAAATAGTTTAATGTTTTGTCTGTCGCTGAATATGATGTTGTATCAGTAATAATCTAAAATTACCAGTGTTGCTAGGGTGTAAGTCGTGATAACTCAATCACGATTAGACCCGGGTGGTGAAGAAAGGCACTGTCCTTTTGGGGGTGATCTGAGTTCCTATCCTTTCCCGCCATTGTGTGTAAAAATTGTCACCAAACCCACCTTTACCTTTTGAACTAAGTGGAAAATTTTGAAAAAGTATGTACAGTTTAAAAAGTACCGTACTTTCAATGAAAGTTAGTTTCAATAATATCCGCTCAGTAGTTTTTGAGAGATGGAGTAGTTTTAATGAAATGTTTTTTTTTTATTGTACATACATACATACATACATAACTTCACGCCAGTTCCCTTGCGGGGTAGGCACGAACAACAGAGTGCCATTTAGGCTTATTCTTACACACCTCACTTGCCTCTTTGACATTCATAACTCTTGTCATGCAAGCTCGTCTGTTCTTAAGGCTCCTGACTTCACCTTCTGCTAGTACACGATCAATTTGATCATGGAAAGTGTGTGTGTTTTTTATTGTACCGTAGGTAAACACTGTGGACCACCAATTGCCATGCATTTGCCACATGTTTCAACGTTCAACAATTCTCTCCAATCAGAAAAAACATTAAAGCATGCAAACTGTTTATTGTTTGAAAGCATCTCTGTGTTAAAGTTTTCATTTATGTCCTTAGCCGAGTGAAAAAATCTACTTTCCATATTAACACGCTGTTCTTGTCTCTCGTTACATGTTTGCGGGTAGCACATTTATTAGATCGTGTGAAGACCTCCCAGATGCTAATTGCAATACCCGGCACGCAATTTGTCCGATGACAACAACTTGCACGTGAAATTAAACGCTTGCATCTCATCGTGTCACCCGCATACGAGTGTTGTTGAGTTAAACTTACCTGATGTGGTTATTCGAGGGTTCGAAAGACTTTTTTTATTTACGTTTGGCCAACTTATCTTCTCATTTTACTTTTATCCTTGAGGATAATTTTTTATTTAAGGAACAAGCAACTTGCTGTACTCCATTAATCAGTTTTTTTTTTATAAAATCCCTATTAGTCGCAGTTCCAAAGAACAAAATTATTCAATTTCCTACTTTAATATCTTACTTTAGAATAAATGACTTTTTTATTCTAAACTATGTTAATTAACAAGTATAATTGTAAACAAAAAATTGGATCGCTGTTACTTGTTGGGAATGTTCCCAAAAGGCTGTGTCACCGCGTTGAATAGCTATGCTAATTCGTTGGCCTAAATAAAGGACAGCCTTTTGGTCATGTGATACGTCTACCAAGGTTTTGGCGACGACTTGATAAATGTTTAGAGCCACGCGACACTACTTTTCTAACTTCACTAAAACGAAAAAGTCAGTGATGGGTTCCGTAGAGGTGGGAAATAGCCACTATTTGCATTATTTAGTCACGGAACCATGCAATGGAAAACACTATATGTCAAAAACCCCTCAACTGATCATGTTCAAACCAATCTCCGTTGAATTTCTAAGGGTGCTGCTATTTTAGCCGAAATTGCTACTGAATCATAAAAATTAATCGTGAGTTCTTTTAAATCTAGCGCAAGACTGGCGGATTATGATCATCATGTATATGTTGCACACACATAGTTAAAATTCTAATAAAGCTGTACATACGTATGACCTGTATGAGCGATGAGTCATTGATAAGAGCGGGCCGGTCGTGACGCGCTGTGCAACCTGTAATTTGGCCGAAGATTTACGAGATGATTTCTGGCGATAAATGATTATAGTAATTACGTGTTTGACTGTGTGTGCGGTTACCTAAATGAAGAGCTTATACCGAGCACTGCTGGTGGTTTGATTTAAGACGTGCTTGCGGTGAAGACGATGGGCTTGTTTCGTGTGCAAAGGGTATTTGGTTACGTCTTGATTGATGGCTTCTGTTTACCGTCAGCGAAAAGTTTATCGTTGTGCCTTATTGTGAATGCTGTATTAACCGATGTCGTTAACGGCGACCGTAATATATTTTAAATAGTGAGGTTTTATTTTAGAGCCGGTCGTGTGTTGCTAGGATGTTGCGTGTGTAGCCTATGCTGGCCAGTAATACACGATCATATTTTTGACAGGTCAGAGTACCACCACAGTAATTATGGGGTATGATGATAATGGAGGGCCTTTTTGTCGTCGCTTCCGGTACTAAGAAATTTTATTTATTCAAACTTTTGTCCATATAAGAAATGAAATTTCTTCAAAACATCTGTATGCATATATTTCTTTAGAGTTAATATTTTATTAGTACTTTCAGCTCCAGAGATTAAAAGATTTTTATTTGTCATATTTTTTATCCATCAAACAAGGCTTTGCACGTAGTATCGTATACTTATACTTCCTCAACATACTCAGGTATTGTTTATACAAAATGAACTGTAACCTGATATTTGATCGAAACTAAAAATGTCATGAAAATCGAAAATTAACTAGTAAATACAAAGAATAAAACCCTCAAAAAAACAGAAATAATCCGTTTTAAATTTAAGTATGATTATAAAGCGTATGTTTAGTCAGTAAAACATATTTTTGTAATCAAAAAATGGACACTCGTGTTCCAGAATAAAAATATATTCTATAAGAATTATTTATTCTCTTCTCAAGCTGTAAATTATAGACATATAGAAATAATTGTAACTGAATAAATAATCAGTGGGAGGTTTTTCTATATCCCCATGCCAATTAATATGTTATTAACTCTGTAGGAGGTTAAGATATACATCTGCATACTTAATCTGTGTTCGTGACACCAACATTCGAACGACGAGTGTGAACGACTTTATAATATCGCCAACCGATATATAATATCTGATGATGGCCTGTAGACTGTTTTTTTTAATGATACATTACAGTATTAAAAACTGTTTAGGCTATTATGAAACAACGGAACCCCACAAGCGTACCTGATACCCTCGCCCCGTACTAACGTTGCTTAAGTTTTTTTTATATTATCGAACTTAATACTGACTTAAGGTCAATACACACGCGTTTATACAGTTATAGTAATTTTGTTACTATTAATAATCCTGGGAGTTGCCATAATCTGCCTTCTAATTCTACTTATTTCTCGATCCTCGGTATCCACTGGCGTCCGGCCGGCTTTCAAATACAGCTTTGAGATGTTTTAAAAACAACTGACTGCATTCAATAAATCGTTCCATGGATCTATGACAATCTACCAAGGTTATTTACCAGTAAAATCTATATATTAGGACATGTTATTGTTTTTACGCTTTCTTTGTTTCTCTTATAGAAATCAATTCTTTCAAGTTTCCATCACATTTCACATATGTACGAAGGTACTTGATGCAAAAGGAATATAGTTCATGTGATATAAGACTAACATTTTTAAAGATTTTTCTTTAACTTTTTATTAGAACATTGTAGTAGAAAATGTTACTCTTTCCTTACAAGATGCGCTTTAAGTACGTGTCGTTTAAATAAATCATTATTGCTTGTACTAATCTACAAGGAATGAAAACGCAGTTACTAAACAAGAGGAAGTGTTAAACATAAAACATAACTATGCCATCATGTGCAGTACACACATGATAGTATAGTTATATTTTATGTGATACATTGATAAACATAAATAGGTTTGAATAACTAATCAGAAAAGATATACAAAAAAAGTTATATAAAATAAAATTATACGAGGTGAATGTAAGCGATCCCTAACAGTGCGGTTGTCCGCTTTTTTTCGTTGCTAAAAACACATAACCGTTCACGGTACCCAATATAATAATTCGTTTAATCATAAGCTTTCAACTCGCCTTTCAAACTGAATTACCGACAATTTTGCATGTTTAGGTGCTTGATTTTTTCCTCGTACCAACAAACTATTACTTTTTTTACGAATCACGAGCTATTACGTCAAGATTAGACGTTTCTCTACTTTTTAAGGCATGTAATCTTGAATTATGTTCATAAAAAGGTACGACTTTAAATTTAAATTGAAGTTCTATAAAATGACTACAAATTGTTGATAATCTTAAACCCTGGAGTTCTGTGCTCCATTGTTTGCTATGTTATAAGTTATTTGTATAGGTTAAGCAATATAGACCAATTTGAATAACTGTAGAAATTACTACTATTTGAATTGCATTATAGATATTAAATTTAGACTCTAAATCTTTATATATAAAAATCAATTGCTGTTCGTTAGTCTCGCTAAAACTCGACAACGGCTGCACTGATTTGGCTAATTTTGGTTTTGAATTATTTGTGGAAGTCCAGGGAAGGTTTAAAAGGTGGGTAAGTATGAAAAAAATGCTTGGAATATAGTAAAAACAACAATTTCGCTTTCCCTTAGAAACTATTCCTACCTGTCAAACATTTGTGTTCGTCCCGTCGTTCAAAAATCAAAATAAATTTAAAAGTTAAGTTTCTTTTTCCATTTTTTTTGGTTTCGAATCAAACATTTGATGTTCGTCCCGTCGTTCAGAAATCAATGTTTTTTATTTATTGATTCTGAGGCGGTACGAAGTGTGCCGGGTCAGTTAGTTAGGTAATATGTATTTGGAACAATGTGTACTGCGCAACGCGACACTTCTATTTTTCTATTCTGCGCCTAAATCGAAGTCCAAAATTATAACACCCTAAATCGAAATTATAAATATTTGAAGTGGAAATATCCGATTGGATTTATGCTAACCCGACAAGTACACATAAGAGAGCAGCAGCAACTTGGTAGCACCTTTGTCCATATGCGATGAAACCACTTTCCATCAGGTGGGCCGTCTCTCTGTCCGCTGAACTCGTGCAATAAAAAATATAAAAAAGTACATGTACTTGACCGTATTTTATGAAAACTAATTTGATCTAATTTGTAGTACAAACTAGCAAATACTTTTAAGTTATAGTTTTGCACAATTTGTGTGTATCTAGTCAGTGTCAAGTATTCGTGTGTATAATAACAAAACAAGACATCGAAATTGTAGATCTTTTTGACTGATTTCAAACGAGGGACTTCTTGTGGCAACTCGAATAGGTACATGTTACTAA
Source organism: Dendrolimus kikuchii (assembly GCA_019925095.2). NCBI lineage: Eukaryota > Metazoa > Arthropoda > Insecta > Lepidoptera > Lasiocampidae > Dendrolimus > Dendrolimus kikuchii. The sequence continues at coordinate 19,403,616 of CM034397.1, forward strand.
ACCGTTGAAATTTTCAATATAAATACACAATTATTCCTTAACAACAATTAATAACCTATAACTTTTTCATCACTTTTAATTAGTGTTCATACTTTTTTGAAAATAAAACTGCACAGAGAACACCAGTCTTCCTGATCCCGTCAAAAACTAACTGCAATTACTTATTGAAATCTTTTTATATTACAAATCAAGGTAAGCGACAAACATGCGTCGTTTTTGTCCAAATGTTGGTGCTCCATCATGGCTGCGTTTTTTAGAACTGTCCATATACGGCCATATTCCTCTGTACACCTGCGCCGGCACATCCGTCACTGGCTGCGCTGACGTCGGCAATCTATGCGCCTTGATTAATGGCTTGAGGCAAAAACGACAGCGCACCTTTTGCCTTCTTAGTACGATTATTTTTTGTACAGTAACGCTTTGTAGTATTTTATGCACATTGACAGCAAGAGATTGTCCGGTTTAATCTGGTTGTGCGGTCTTTGCAAGGGATTTTATTGTTGAATACGTCGGAATACCTGAGAAGTTTTTTAGTAAAATTTTACCTGCAAGATAATTTATTTATCAGAAGTCTTGTAGGTCGCGAAGAGCCAAATTCGAATCATCGCGGCATGTGTGGCCGTGTAGTCGTGCAAATCTTGTGTGATAGTTTTTATCGAGATCTACTTAGCCTTATGTCATCACTAGCTGCGCCCCGCGGTTTCACCCGCGTGGTGATGGAAAATTGTGATAATGATGATCATTCACACTATTCACATACATCTTTATAAATTATAGCCTATGTGTTATTGTAAAGTTTCATCAAAATCCATTCAGTAGTTTTTGCGTGAAAGAGTAACAAACTTACATTCTTACAAACTTTTGCGTTTATAATATTATATAGTCGGATAGCTTATGTGGTATTTTGATGTGTAAGCTATATTATTGTAAAGTTTTAGCAAATTCCACTCAGTAGTTTTGGCGTGAAAGAGTAACAAACATACATTCTTACGAACTTTAGCGTTTATACTATTAGTAGGAAGGATAATCAATGTGACCTTACTCAAAGAGCTTAAAGAATGATTAATTTACAGACAATAATAAATATGTACACTGGATTTATTCCAGTATAATTCATACCTTATTAAATGTATGATGAATTACTTTATTATTTTTTATCAACTAAACTACACAACATTATAGCGACATATAAGATTATTATAAAATTCTAAAAATGCCGTGTTTGTACATTTAAGCTATTAAAAAAGACTCAACTGGAATAGACTATGTAAACGATGGAGAACACGTTGCATTTTTTTTTAATTCTTGTCTGTTTGTCGATTTGGCTGTTTGTTCGGGATTCACGTAAAACCTACTGGGCCGATTTCGCTGCGGTTTTCGTTAATCGACAGAAAATTCTTAGAATTAAAGTTGTTCTAATTTTTGTCCTTGTCTTCGGAATTCGTGTATTTTCATACTAAAAAAATCCGTTGCGCTAGTGAAAATACGCTCTGTAGTTAAATATTGGAAAAATAAGTACTTGCGTTACACATCAAGCGTGGACGAAGTCGCGGCATATCCTAATAAATAAATAAATATACAATATACTTTGCTGTATTTCATTCATATATTATGTATACAATTATATAGGTCTAGTTATTTTATTCTATACTATTTTTGGTCGGTCTGACGCCAACGCATATAAGGATCTATTTTGTCAATGGCACAGTAGGCAGTAAAATTCTGAAAGTAAACTTGGAGTTGCCTGATCACAGGGATGAAAACAGTATTTTTCGTCCCTGGGAAACGATTTTCTCTGCTGTTAAAAATTACCATAGATAATAAGATACATGCAACTCATGTCCCAACTTTTTACAGTCACTGTGTTAATCGCGGCATAAATTGTAATAAACAAATATCAACAATATTGTAACATCATTTTATACTTATAAATTACTTTTCACTAAATTATTATTTAATTTACATCAAATTGAGCTAAATATTTACTAACATCAGTGACAAAAAATACCGACTGGTAGAATACTACAGAAAAAAAATTACTTGACGTTTCATATGTAACGTATTAAATGAGTTCATCAGATTTAACACCTGATTTAATTACAGAAGTAGTTGTTTGTTTAACTAACCATTATTTATTTACCTCAAATTCGAAATGAAAATGAACGAAGAGTGTTAACCTCAGGCGAAAGACCTATTTAAGCACTTGAACTAGTAGCGCCACTACGCTCGTACGCCAATCCACCTCATGCCTAAATACGTCATTATCACTTCTCGTATAACAATCTACTATTAATCGATACTGGATTGCTATCATCTGCTCTAATCTTGTAGATAAAACCAAACGTGTATAATGTTGGCTAATCTAGTAGTTTTTAAGATAAATAATTAATGTGACGTACATGTGAAATACAAACGGATTTTATAAATATTCCGTTTTTGCCTAGATGGCTACGGAACCATAAAAAACTAATTATGGTCTTATGAAGGTTAAATTGAATTATTTTAATTGCTGGCGAGTGTAGTAAGCCTTATAGAAAAATTGCTAAATTAATTCATACTTCGTTATTATTTAAGTGTTAAATTGATTGATAGATAACATTAAGATCAGCAACCGCTTCCTTTTGATTATAAATGAATATTATTCAATTTCGACACTTCATTTATTATCATGTTCGATCATGACAATATGTTAACAAGTTGTAAAATTACACTTTTTGTACGAAATTAGCTTATAAGTTTATCAATGTCATTTCTAATTTGTTTATCATTTGTCATCCTAATACTGAATATTAGAGGATTGCCAAGTAGCTGACAACGACATCTAATGAACATGCCATTATTCTACAGTAGTCTCTTTTTTTAAATAGTATCTTGTACAAACAGGCTTTTGGTAAGAAATTGGGAGATACGAAAAAAAATAATCCCTAAGAGGAGTAAAATAGGGGACCGAAACTATCGATCTTATTCATAGAGAATTGGAAACCATAAAGAAGCGTTCAAACTTACTCTAACTCTTATGAATAAGACAGCCAATACGTTATCGACCAGATTTTATTATATTCAGAACCATATGTTAAGTTTTTTATAGCATACAGTAAACTGAACGTGCGAGCGATTAACCTGGTGGTAAGCGGTCACCTTGGGATAATGACTTAAATACGATTAAACTAATTATTCACATTTTCAGTCAAACACACGCAATCTGCAGTTGATTGACGCATGTGAGTAGTATATGTAAGCGTATATTGTGTGTGCGTGATAATATGTTGGGTGTAACCAAGTTAATGAATACCAGCTGCTATTAAAACGATGTAAAAGACGGAATGTGGCCAGCCATAAAATTATTTTTGGTCTCGAATTTCAAATTCGAAAGTTAAAATCTCTCCCGGTATTTCATTAATTATTAAAAGAGCAGTAAAATGTCTTGATTACCGAAAGTAGGAATAATAAAGGCGCCCACGTATTTTTCCCTGTATAATGGTACCGTCTCGCCGAACTAAAAGCATAATACTTTAACTAAACAGAGGGAACAATTTCTTAAATGGTGTGGGTAACGTCGAGAAGTTTATAAGCGTGATTTTTCTTTTACAAAATCTTAGTTGTTTGCCGTCTAAATATATATGGGGGTTTTTTTTAACAAAATGTTCAAAAGATTCTTTTAAAATCTCTACTTTTTTAATATGTTTGAGATGGCTAATTTAATACATTTTCTACTTTAATATCTAACTTTACATTTCCCTAACTTCCCTAAGACATTTAAACATCATTAAATAGTGTAAATGATTAAAAAAATCTCATTTGCGATCTATAATGATCTAATGAAAAACAGTGTGCATACATATATATATATATATATATATATATATATATATATATATATATATATATGCAGAGTTTGAAACCCTAGGCCGTAGCTCTATTTTACTAACAAGACATAAAAACTTATCAAGGATTCTCATATATAGGTATAAATCTTTAGTGAATTATGTAACTGATGGTGATAATCACTAAGAAATCCGTTGCGTGGTTTAGCAGGAGTCAGTAAATATACAGACAGACAGACGCGGAAAGCGACTTATTTTATAATATATAAAGATGTACATGACCAGGTTTCATATGTGCCAAGTAAACAATTATGGTGGCGCAATTACTAAACTACCTCGTCGTTTTCGTAGCGTGATTTCAAGTTACAAAGGTTGTCTTTTAGGCAATTTATTTCACCTAGTGTGCATAATGCAATATTTATGTTATTATTGTTGTGTTGTGGTATATGTGTTATTATTACACCACGCGTTGAATACCATGAATGGTAACATCGTGAGGAATCGTTCATATAAACGCTACGTTACAAAAAAAAAACCAAAACACCTAACAAGAGTGGCGGGTATACTGTTCATTGTTAAGCCTAAGCTACATAGTGCAACTATAACATGTTGGCACCCTGCCAACTTACTCAAGATATTAGAAATTTTATTAAAAAATATATTTTAATAAATAGATAGAATACCGTACCAATAATGGTTTACCAATATAATAAGGTAAAAAAATAAATGAACAACAACACTAAAAGCTTTAGAAATTCTACTAGATACTGATATTTGAAACACGCCGCTCGAGGCTAGAATTACGCTTTGTTATGTCGATACACTATATTGCACAACACATTGTGGTCGAATATAAGAGTATACAGATTGTTTTCATTCTAAACTCAATCAAAAGGAGCACAAAAGGCTGAATGTCAATGCTCTTAAATGCTTTTATTCAACGGACATCTGTCATTGAACCCACAATCTTCTTAATAGAAGTAATACACAGGTCGTAGCATTAAGATTACAGTGGTCAAAACTGCGTTAATGTTACTCAATTTGAACACAAAGACTCACTAATCAAAAACAATTGTTGGAAACCCTAATGGTAGTATTGCGTAGGTGACATTTTTTTTATGTTGCAAAACACCGCAGTCGCCTAGAATTTGTACAAGTATAGCAATTTATGAAGTCTTATCTTTAAGGAGTCAAATAGCATGTTGTTTACTATTGAAACGGTGATTAAAATTATGTATATCTTAAAAGTGAGGTATTGTAACGTTTATTCTATTACTAGCTGAGCCCGCGACGTCGTCCGCGTGGAATTTGTTTTCAAAACCCCCCGATTTTGAAACATTCTTCATTGGTGCTCCGCTTCTATTCGTCTTAGCGTGATGACATATAGCCTATAGCCTTCCTCAATAAATGGGCTATCTAACACTGAAACAATTTTTCAAATCAGACCAGTAATTCCTGAGATTAGCGCGTTCAAACAAACAAACTCTTCAGCTTTATATATTAGTATAAGATATGAACATTATCTATATTAATATTATAAAGAGGAAAGATTTGTATTTTTATATGTTTGTAATAAATAAACTCAAAAACTACGGCACCGATCTCAAAAATTCATACACCATTAGAATGCTACATTATTCCAGATTAATATAGGCAATATTTATTACTAGACAAAATTAGGGACCCTACTAAAATTTCAATAAGGTAACCGAAGGTTTAAAAAAAATAGTGTTTGAGTGGGTCCGGCAATGGTTTAGATTCACAATTAGACCCGGCAGGTGGCGCTGGAATCGGATTCTAGATTTTTATTTTTTCAGGGCAGAGCAACGTCTGCCGAAACCGCTAGTTATATATAAAATGTTTCTGTTCTGTGTATGTCACTAAACTCTTAAGCGGATGGACCGATTTTAATGCATTTTTTTGTGTTTTTTCAAGCGGTTCCCGGGATGGTTTAGAATTTAGACTCACAATTGAACCCGGCTGGAGGCATTGCAATCGGGTTGTAATTTTTTGGTAAGGACAACGTCGGCTGTGCGGACCCGTTAGTTGTTTTACAATTTATTGTGAAATATGTGTGTATGACATATATATTATTCACCCAATAATAGAATTAGATCTTCAAACTGGGCTGAGTTGCTTTGTCGCCTCTTACGACAGGCCACCCAGTTGCAGGCATTAATATTCATATTCGTTTATGTACAAATAAAGATATATCCGTATACAAATTTTTTTTGGACGTATATTTGTTCCTTTTTCATGGGCTTGATTTAACCGATTATCATGAAATTTGATACATATGGGTATATATATATATATATATATATATATATATATATATATATATATATATATATATATATATGTATATACACGTTACTATCTATCCAAGTCTCCTAGAAAGCCACTTCCGAAAGTCTGTAGAACTTGAAATTTATTGGAAATCGCTCGTAAAAGCGTCACTGTTTGCCGCCCACGATTAACTTTATCTGGTAAGACAAAATTTCTTTGTAGGATCTGATAATATGGAATGTTTTGTTTGCTTTTTTCTATCATTGTTTGCGTTTCGATAAGTCTAAGTACGTTTAAGCTTGTTAAAATTCCTTTACTAGAATACCGATATTTCGTAGTCCTTTTGTTTTGTAACGGAATGTTTATAAAGATGTTATTTATTTATTTTTAGTATACTAAGATAAATTATGCTGTCTTTGCTTATCCCAGGGGAAATAAGTGTTATAGTGTGTATGTAATCTATAAAGTAAAGCTTTGATACACCTATACTTTGACAAAATAATGGTTTTTCTATACTAATATTATTGTTACGAGTGTGGGACTCGAATTAGAATGCCGTTGGAATTACTATAGAATTTATTAAAACTATACCAACACGTATAACATAGGTACAAATATAACTAGACGCAATAAATCCCAATGTAATGCACAATTCAATAACACGCGCAAAGTCCGTCACTATATCGCTTGTCGAATGTACACACATCTTGCTTGTATCGTAATCGTCGCTCGACTGCGTCACCCCTCCGTTCGGTCATTGTTTTATACTAAACTGTATAATAGAACAAATAACCGTGTTCACCGAGTTAATTCGCACACCTGGCAAGCAAGGATTAGTTTGACACTAAATGACGGCCATAAAAGAAGTAGAAAAACAATAGCATGTTTTTCTGAAATACAAATTCTAAACACAAAGTAAAAAAAAGAATTCCTAAATCCGGTGGCAATAAAACTGCGTTGTACAACCTGCAGGTGTGCGCATTTCTCTGTCGGTATGTAACATTATAAAGAGGAAAGATTAGTTGTTTGTTTGTAACTTTTGTATGTTTGTAACGAATAAACTCAAACCTTGCACCATTCGAATGCTACATTATCCCTCATTAATATAGGCTAAATAAAAATTAGGAATCCCTACTAAAACTTCAATAATGTATTTCCATCAATCTAAACAAAATACTTGGCGCTGGAATCGGGTTCTACGATTTTGAAGAAATTGTATGTATGTTTGAGTGGTTCCCGGGGTGGTTTAGAATCACAATTAGACTCGGTAGGTGACGCTGGAATCGGCTCTAGATTTTTATTTTTTAAGGGCAGTACAACGTCTGCGGAAACCACTAGTTATTTATATAATAAAAATATATCATTTATTGAGTAAATTCATAATTTACATTGTTTATATAACTTGGTAGTCGTGGTAGCATAATGGCTAGCGCACGCGTCCAAAACTCAAAGAGTTCGTGTTCGAATCCTGACCGGAACGCATGCACCACTTAGACAGTTTTCTGATATCTAATGTGCATATTGTTACAATTACCATGTGGTAACAACGGTGACGGAAAACATCGCGATGAAAGTTGCACATCGAGATAACCCACGTGTCAAACCTGCTAAGCCTGCAAGCTTGAACTAGCCTGGCAAGTATACTGTCCATTCCCTACAGTGGTAGGCCTGAGTCCGGAGTTAACACTGGTATTATTTGTTCTCATGACATGTAAGAATATTATCATAACAATAAACCATATCGTTTAATGACTATATAGTATAATAGATGTCTATTAAAAACCTATAATAACTATCAAAATCATAGTTAAATGTTGTTTCTCTAATCTAGAAAGTTAGCTCAGCGCTCGATGCTGATAAACTAAGTAAACAAGACATAATGTTTACGACGTTGACAACTAATGTCACACGTGTAATATAGTAGAGTTTACTTGAGGAGATAACGACAATAGAGGTTATTAACCTTTGGCAAGGCTCATTGTACTAGATGGACCATCGCATGACAAAATAAAATGTGTCTATTCATCGGTGCGCCTAATTTGAAAGCCAAAAGTATATATGCGTGTATGTATATAGCATGTACTTTTGGCTTTTGGATGTTCGCGTACAGTTCATAGACTCGACACATGTACGTGTAGATTTACGAGCTGAAAATACCAACCATCCTCGTTCAACGTTTAAGACGCCACCCTATGAAATAAAGTTTTTTGACAATCTATACAAGTTATAAAGTGTAATTTTAAACAAAAAAAAACTTCAAGTAGTAACTACTCTAAAATACAAAAATAATATTAATTTATATGCTTATTAATTATTGTATATTTTTATTTCTGAATAACTTATTTTAGCATCGTGGTGGTTGGTGGTGGTGGTTTTAACATTTTAACAACATAAGATTGGTCTGTTACGACAATTGACGACGAAAAAATTGTTTTAAATTTTGTTCTATAAATTTTATTTGATTGGCCATCTAAGTCATCACCTTTTGTTGTTCGTGAGTGTAGATAATGTAAATTTAATTTTACAATTAGCATAATTTTTAGTGTAAATGTAAAAGTACGTAGGGTGGACTCTTGAATCAAGTAAGTCGAGTTTGTTGGCAAGAGCTCTAGGTATAAATAATATTCACAGTAGAAAATTTATCGTTGCGACATAATACGGTTCAGATCACGCCGAGATAGCGACTTTAATGTATACGAAAAATAAAGTCGACGCAATAAATTCGTAATGTCGAATGAGAAACTCTGAGTAGTACGTCAATTTATAAAAGTTGATTCGCTAGCTCCCAACAAACTTTCTCACGCAAATTGGTAGGAGGTCGTTTTCTATATATAATTCATGTCAACGCCGTCCCTGAGTTGGAATAATTAATGATACATAATTCACTACGAAAAAATGTTCATTTCGAGTACCTACCAGTTGAAGATGATTCTATAAAAACAGATACAGATAAAGTTTTATTAAATAGGGATATTTTTACCTTACAAGAAGGTAATTCATATTTCAAGGATATTCGAAAAGTAAAACCAATTTGCGAGATAATTTGATTCTTATCGATTGGCAAATTAATTGAATCTATTGTGTTCATACCTTTTTTATCATAGTAGAAGAAGTACATATATAGGTACAAAAGCGAATTATTTGAATGCATCTGAAATTGTGTTGATTTCAGAAACAGAAACGTTTACGCACTTGCTTAGGCCTCTATCTAAGGTCTAAATAGAACCATATTTTCTAATGTGTGGCATTTTAAATTTTACGATTTCATGTTTGTGTTTTAATTAAATATGATTGATGACAAAATATGAATTTTAAAGTTCAATCCGTTATCTATAGGTACTCATGTCACAAAAGCACAGTAAGTCTAGCGAAACCATTGAACTGATTTCAATGTAATTTGTTATAAATGCTATAATGGGGATTAACATAGGTTGCTTTTGTTCCGCAGTAGTACCTATACTTTCCGTAACATACGAATCCAAAGTTCACGCAAGCGAAGCCGCGCGTAAAGCTCTAATAAATAATAATGTTATTACTAAAACGACGATATATGAAAATAAAATTGTAAGTCATTCTCAACTGTACTCTGAAACATTTATGTGTGACCATGAATTCTGTTCGCATATTTTTTTACATAAAGCTATTTTTCGTCTATTGTTTAACTTGGAAATATTAGCGTGTTTAGCAATGGTTAGTTAACACATGAGCATTTGTATGTCTTATTCATTAATATGCCGGTCAACGCTCTTTACAAGGAAGCAAACAGATAAACATTTTCAGTGCATAGTTACCATGCACAGATTCTGATTATTCATTTCTAGTAATGTACAGGTGATAAGACTACTTTTCTGAAATAATACCAAATCATAAGCAGAACGACTAATGAAATGTGAATTAGTGCAAATTAAATTCGGCAATCTAGGTATTTGTTGGTTGACTCCAGAATTACCCACGCATACGCAAGTATAACATGCTTAGCTAGGAAATATCAATTTTCGTGTTCTGCTCAGTGTTTTTCTCATCAGTTTTCTCTAAAAAAACATTTAACCGTCAGTATCCCAAAACCAGTAGATGTATCTTGATCTAAATCAGTTTAAGTTGAAATGGATTTATCACTGAATTTCTTCAGAATTTTGGGAATGTAAGATTACAAAATTAAAGGGTCACAAGCTTTTTATATCAAGCTCTATAGAAGATCATAATCTCTTTAATCATTGGCTTTAATTAAAGTAAAACTCACATTGAAATACAATGTTATGAGTTTCAAGAACTCTAATGAATCAGCATCTATGAGCAATGAATTTATTTTCATGACTTGGCTACCTGTTTGGAATGGCATCCCTGATATTTTTTCACCGTTTCACTAGGCTGTTGTATATTATTTTCTAGAACATGAGGTATGTTCTTTAAATTGTATCTCTATAGCGCCACTAATCACTGATGAAACGGTTGTAACATACTTTACAAACGAATGAACGGTCAAGGTCGTGATGAAATAACGCTGGCCTTTCTTCCACTTGATTATAGAACCCTCATCATAATCATCACCATAATATTTAAGAAACTCTTGTCGGTGGAGCTCCCTCCAATCGTCTCTATTCAAACGATGTAAAAATGTAATAGATATTAAGAAAATGCAATAAATAGGTAGAAATAAATGAAAAGTAGATATATAATAAAAAATGTAATAGATTATAAGAAGATAGAAAAGAAAGGACAGAAAAACATTACCTCCTACTTTATTTCCCTAGATTTAAAAAATTAGATTAAAACAAGACACGAAAAAGAAAAGTCTCTGTTTTGGCATATGACGGAGGAAAAAGTAAAAGTAGGTGAAAAAAATCGTCTCTATTCTCGGCCAGCTGTATCACTTCTTTATACGACACGACACTTATCCTTTCCTTTATTTGGTCGATAAACGCCCTACTAGGTCTTCCCTTCCCACCTCCACCTTCCACTTTACCTTCTATTATCTTACAGAGAAGGCCATCGTGTCGTAGTAAATGTCCAAACATTCTTTCTCTTCTGTACTTACTTTGCTTCTGTGGAACCCTAAAAATATTTATTTTATTGTGAAGCTGGCCAACAGCTAGCGACCCAACGAAAGGAAAGTGATTGTCGTCGCCTATAGACGTTTGCAACACCAAGGGTCAAAGCCAACGCGTTGCCAGTCTTCAGGATGGGATAGAAAGGGTGAAATACAGGGAGTGCGAGATGTATGTGACTGTGTGTGTGTGTGTTCGGATGACGGGATGGAATAAAGTTGATGGGATAGAGGGTTGAGACAGGAGGATTGGGGTAGTGGGGATGAGATGGGGGATGGATGAGGGAGAAGTGGGCCATCGGAACGGAAGTGTTCATAGAACCGTACATTATTTCTATTATATTCAAAGTTTATTTAAGTCTGATCACCATTCTAGAATACAGAGCTAAAGCTATACACCAAAGTAAAGTTGAAAAAACCGTTGTGTATAATGCTTAAGCTGTGGATTTTCAAGTTGATCGCGTATTTGCAGGCGCCGCACGCAGTTTACTTTCACTCGCGGACTGTCGCTTAAAAATACATTACGTCGTCGGTGTTATCTTTTCCTTTTACGACACTATACTAAAAGGTTTAATGTCGAATGTCGTCTATGATGAGCATAATATTTTATATCTTCTTGCCTTGACCAATGCTCTCTAAGGCGTATTTGAGATTGATCTTGCAAAATAATCGTATTATTTTATATTGAGTGCGCAGAATTACTTATGTCAGTCATAAATGACTACTCTAGTAATAATAACAATTTTAAAAAATTATAACAAACCATTGTGATGTTACCATGTGACCACTTAATGACAATAAATATCTGAGGGATTCTATGATCAGGCTGTAACTGTAAAGTGGTCAAAGTATTAAATTATAAATTAAATTAAATTATATAAAAAATATATATAAATTGCGCTTTAAAGTCTTTTAATAGCACTAGCAATACACGAAATCTTAAAAAATTATCAAGTGTGCAGCTAGATCGTTTAAATTTTGTTAAGATGGACAACGAATAGTCGTAATACCAGTAATGAAGGTTTATAAGTTAGCATACGAAAACTTGTCCTAACAACCTGATCATAATGAATGCCTAATTATGCGTGGGTGAAAAGTTTCGTCTCCGATTTGTCTGTCGGTTCCAACTCTGACGAAACTTAAAATGTCGTATAGCAAAAGTTTTGCAAACAATTTTACGATAAATTGCCATAATCGTACCTATCTAATCAGAAAACGCGAACTTCATTTAAGACTCAATTAAAAGTTTCCGAATTTGGCATTAATTTTCAAAGTATTGTAAAATGTTTGCTAATTTAGCGATGTCAGAAAAATATGTTTCATAGTCAGAGCAGCGTCTTATAGGTAAATAAATCCCCAATAATTCTCTAGTGTTGTATATTTTTCATCGTAAACATTTAAGTTATTAACCATGGTATTTTTAATGAAATATGAATTTTCGAGAACATTTCCAAGGTTCGTATATATTTAAAGATGTGAAGCGCCAAATAATTCAACTTGATTAGACATGGTGCATTCTTAAAATCATAATTTATGTCCTTACTATAATGCCAAAAAGCTAAGGTAATTAGTTACTCATTTGTTAAATTTAACCAACCACACATGTAATTATTATTAACAACACGGTTTACGTGCCACTTAAAATTAAACAAAATTTTATTATTGCTATAAATTAATAACTTTTAATTGACAACACGCCATTTTTGTGATGAAAGTTTTTTTTATACAGAGAGGATAAAATTGGTAAATTTATTATAGCTTGAGGTACGACTTATAATTAACTAAAAATCTTTGGATGAGCGAACCTGAGTAATTTAATAGGCAGCATGATGTAGAAATTTCGAGTAATACGAGTTACCTCCCTCAAGATAAACCTTGCACAAAGTTTCAAGTGATGCTGGAAATTTGTTGAAGTCCTTACAACTCATAAATTTAATTATCCTGTGTTGTTGGAAAACTTTTTGTTTTTGACGACACGCAACAAGGATTTGTGAAGTATGAATATTTTATTAATTTAAGGGAACTTAATTCTAGCATGTTGGAAAATTACTGTCGAGAAATAAATTTTATTCGGTAAAACTTGGAAATTAATTCAATTCGATCATAGTATAAACGTGAACCAAAGTAATTAGTATTCAGTTGTTATTTCAAACAAATAGGAAAGATCCCGTAATTAATAAAAATCACACCTATTGTGGTACCCCTAGCGTAATATTAATTAAACATACATACATAACTTCACGCCAGTTCCCTTGCGGGATAGGCACGAACAACAGAGCGCCATTCAAGCTTATTCTTATACACCTCACTTGCATCTTTGACATTCATAACTCTTGTCATGCACGCTTGTCTGTTCTTAAGGCTCCTGACATCACCTTCTGCTAGTACACGATCAATTTGATCATGGAAGGTGTGTCGTGGCCTTCCACGTAATATTAATTAGAACGATTTAATATATTTTATACGCAGCGTGCATAAAACAATTAACTACACTCGCCGTAAATTGAGATTAGAAATGTTTATTGAAAACTTTTTCTTACTATTAATTTAATATACACAGTGGTTAGTTACGGATTGTAACTATGTCATATTTGCTTAAATTTTATAACTAATTATATACGAGTAGATACTAAAGATTCTCTCATCTTATAACTGACTAAAAGAAACCGTGTAATACGCGTGTCGGCTGTATAACTTGTGATATATATAAAACAGCTGAACTACAGCCCACAGCCACTCGGGTGTTCCTGGTGTAAAGTGGTTACCTATGGATAATTTTATACGTGAAGCCACTGGTGCCTGCTACATAGGAAATTTTTGACATACTTTAAATTTATATTTAGACTTCAGTAATCAATTATTTCGAAATATTTTAGCCCGGTGGTGTCCCAATGAACATTTATTAAATTAATACATCTTACGAAATTAAATGTAGAGTAAATATTAACACCTTGTGAATACTCAGGTTTCTGCTCAACGGTACACACACTGTACATAAAAAATCGGCATAATTTTTTTATGTAATAGCAATCTAGGTAAAATGATCAATACGCTCTATCAAAAACATCATCCAAACTTTCCCATAGAAGGGCGGGAACCCAAGACCAGTGGCAGCGAGAGTAGTGAACTATGGCCGGTCGTGACCATCGAATGGGAAAGTGAACAAGCGGCCCGATCGGTTGACTAATGTGACCATGCGACGTGAAAGTGCTTCGTGATTGATTCTTTATACTTCAATGTAATTGCTGTGTTCAGTGGGTGTTTTTATTATTCTTCGAATATGGCAACTTTCTATCTATTTTATCTAAATCCGTCTAAAATGACACTGTATTTAACCCATTTAGATATATTGTTGATTGCTATTGCAACCGTGTCAATTCAACTTATACTTTTAATAACCTTAAGTGCTTTAGCTGATAAATCGATATCACCTATCTTGTCACAACCTGATTCAGATCTGCATCAGTTTCTATGACTAACTCTCCAATGGGACAGCTTTCTATTCCGCCTTCTAGCTCTCCAAGACTTGCTTTGACTAGTTCTTAATGTTGTAAGAATAAGGCAAGTTGTTTATGCGTTATCAAATCTACCGTGTTTTATTCGTTGGCAATTTTCGAATACCATAACAGGAAATAGGAATATGATATTTCTTTAGCGTTGCTTTGGAAATCCCGTATGACAACGGTACCTGGAATTCTTAATAGTTAAATAAGGTAAGTTTTGTCGATTCTAAAAATAGAACGCATTATGCCCGACTAAGGGGTTTGTAGAAAAATGTTGTAAAGAGTAATGGTTATCTAGAAGTGGTACACTCGAAGTAAATAATATATAGATAACGTTGCTATGTTATATCTATCTATAGATAGATAGATAGATAACACTTTATTGTACACTATTACAGAAAACTTACGAACTAGTATTATACTAATTGTGTACAAAGGGCGGTCTTATCGCTAAAAAGCGATCTGTTCCAGTTTTTTATTGGACTTGACTTTATGTTGTTGGTCCGAAGACCTTACAACTTTACCGGGGTCTTTGGGGCGAGTGCCTTCGCGAAGCGAAGGCGCTCGAGCCCGGGGGGCAACTTGCTCGAGGGAGCTCCCTAAGGAGTTTTACCTCGGCTGGACTGTTGCCATGAATGGGGAATGAATTTAATGATGCCCACCATAGGGCGACACAAAATACTAATTGAGAACGGGCGACGGGTAATATAAAGCCCGAAGGGAAGGATCACGGCGGGCCGGGATCGGTGGTTTGCGGTGGCCTACGCTATCTTACTGCCGTTTCGCAACGTGTTATGGCTGGGAGAGAAGAAACGGCGAAAGAAACTTCCCAGCAACACGCCTAGTCTATCCTGTGGGGTGAGCTATGTCTCCTAGCGTCCCTCGCGGGGACGTGGAGAGATCTTGATTGGCGGCGTCTGAGACGCCGCCGTCTGTGTCTGTCTGTCGGTGCCTGCCAGCCTACTGTTCTAACCGTGGGCGGACTGATCCGGGCCAGCCGTTTCGTAATAACGTCGACTCTGTCCGTCAGGACGTTACGCGGTCGTCGCACAAGAGCCTTTCGACGAGGCTTATAATCGGACGCGGACACGACGAGCGGATTTCGATGGTGCGGCGCGAGATCGAAATACTTACGCGAGAGCGACGTAATGTAGTTTTTGATGGAGGGAAGCTCCAGATCGCGGTGGAGGTCGACGTTACGCATATAGAGGGGAGCACCGACGGCTCTACGCATGAATTTATTCTGCACGATTTGCAGTTTATCTAAAAGGGCAGGCTTGACATGGCCGAATACCACACTCGCGTATGTCATGATCGGGAGGATGCATGTTTTATACAGAGTAAGCTTGTGTCTGAGGGACATTTTGCTTCGTTTGTCTATCATGGGTGCTAAACGACCCATCACAAATCGCGCTCTATTTCGGACTATAGTGATATGCTCGTTGAAGCGCAAGTTCCGATCTAGGGTGACACCAAGATATTTGGTGTACTTTGCCCAGGGGATTTGTTGGTCATAGAGCGAAATGGTTTTTAGGCGAAGGCTAGCGCGTTTGGGGGAGCGAAGCGTGCCCGGGGAAAAGAACATTGCTGCGCTTTTCTCCGGGTTTACCTCTATCCTCCATTTGCGAAACCATTCGCCTAGTTCTGTGACAGCTGTCTGCAGCCGGATGCAAGCCATTTGTCGGTTTTGATCTGATGTATAGAGTGCGGTGTCATCCGCAAAGAGGGCCAACTCCACATCTGGAGTTTTTGGGATGTCGCTGGTGTACAGCGTGAAGAGTAGTGGCGACAGGGCCGAGCCCTGTGGTACACCGGCTGTGAGTGGGTGAGGGGACGAGCGCGTTCCCTCCACTCGAAAACGGAAGCTACGACCTAGGAGGAAGTCTCGCAAGATGAGCACGAGTCTGTCTGGCATACCGAACTGGTACAGCTTGTAAATCAAGCCGTTGTGCCAGACCTTGTCGAAGGCTTTTGCTACGTCTAGAAACAGTGCGGCTGTTCCTATAGGGCGGGGGCGATGGGCAAAGTGAGATAATATGTGCTCCGTGATGCGGTGCACCTGTTGGACGCATGAGTGTCTGGCACGGAAGCCAAATTGCTCATCGGGTATTAGATGTTTGCTGAAGGCAAAATCTCTAAGTCGAGAGAGGATGACCCTCTCGTAAAGCTTGCTGAGTGCGCTCAGTAGGCTGATTGGACGGTAGCTAGACGGTTTATTAGCCGGTTTTCCCGGCTTGTGAATACCGATGACATCTGCTTCCTTCCAGATCGCGGGAAAGGAGCAGTTTGTTATGGCGGCATTGAAGATGCTCACTAGAATTATAATTAGATGGGCGGGTAGGAGTTTTAAAACGCGATTGTTGATGCCATCGGTCCCTGGGGCCTTTCGCGGTTTGAGAGACTTGATCAGATCTTGCACTTCTTCGACCGTGACCGTGTCGAGTGTGGTTTCCGCTGGTAAGGAGGATCTACGTTCGACCTCGGAGTCTACCTCCGTCAGGTGTGACTGGTCGACGTTTTGCGTAGTGGGGGAGCATTGAAGCTCTAGACTCTGAGCAAGGCACTCGGCCTTCTCCTCGTCATCGAACGCCTCGGTGTTGTCGGCTCTTTCTAGCGCGGGTATGACAGTAAGGGTGTCTGATTTGAGAGCTCTAGCCAGCTTCCAGTATGCCTGGTGAGTTGGCTCGATATCCCTCAACGTTCTGTCCCAACGTTGTTCCCTGACTTCCCGGATACGTAGTTTGACCTCGCGCTCTAGTTCGCGGAGTCGGACTCTGTTATCCTCGGTGGGATATCTGTCGTGAGCTCTGGAGGCGGCTCTCTTTTCCCTCAGCAGTACCCTCACCTCGTCCGGCAGGCATAAGTGGCGGTCATCCTCCACTGGCACCTGCCTGGACGAGTTCCGCACTGCGGATTGAAGGTGGCTGGTGAGGGCCTCGATTGCCGTCTCCGTGTCATGGCGGGACACGATGTGGTCCGGGATGCGGTCCAGGTCTTGTGAGCTGGTTGCCTTGAGGAGGGTCTCAAGTCTCAACCAATCCACAGAGGTCCTAGTTTCAGATGTCTGGTCTGTCTGTGGTCCTAATCTGAGGATAACCGGACGATGGTCCGAGTCGATATCGTCCATCGTTTCGATCGAATGGAACTGAAGGGTTACGCCCCTCAGTAATGCTAGGTCGAGAGTGTTTGGGGTCCCCCAGACGCGGTTGGGGGGGTATCTTGTGGGGGTCATGGGAGTTAGTATATCAAACAAAAGATTGTCTGATATATTTATTAGGGCTCTGCCATTGGGGTTAGTGGTATTGCAATTCCACTGCTCGTGTTTGCAATTCAGATCTCCGGCTATAATAACAGCCGGGCCTAAGTTGAATAGGGTTTCTAGGTCTTTCTTAATAAGGGTTTTTTGGCATGCGAGGTATGCTGAAACTATGACTAGAGGTTGGTGGCCAGTCATTGCTAGTCTGCAGGCGGATACCTCCATACCGTCTAGTGGGGGGGTGACTACAGGCATGCAGTGTAGGGATCTTCTGAAATAGATCAGGGTGCCGCCACCACGGCCTACCCTGTCATGTCTAGTGATCCGATAGTTAGAGATCTTTGGATCTCTATTACTCGGTTTCAGGAAGGTCTCCTGTACTAGTAGTATATCTACTTGATTGGTAACCAGGAAGTCATGGACCAAGTCGCGCTGGTTTCGAAGGCCATTGGCGTTATAAGTCGCCAGAGTCAATGAGCGTGGTTTATTTCTACCTACATGCGCCATTTGTTACCGGTAACAATAATTTGACTAGGTTGTTTAGTTACAACGATCTAAGTATTTGGAGGAGGTACGCGTGATCCATTTCGATCACGAGTTGATCCCGGAGGGAGGGTTGTGTTGACTCTGAAACTTGCCTCAGTTTCCGAGCCAAGAGTTGGACCTCTTGCAGGTCGAAGGGCAAGTTCTTGGCGAATTTAGTCGCCAAAGCTAAGTCCTCCGCTATAGAGTGGTGGGCCGATGGCCCTGAAGGTCCCTTAGAAATGGGGGCGAGGGCGGGGGCGGGGGTGGCCGAGGGTAGGCCGGCCATAACTGGGGCACGCGTCCTTAGCGGAGGGAACGCTTCCGTCGTGGGAAGACCCGTCCAGTGGTTTACCACTGGGGGGGGGGCCGCCACGAATGCGGGTTTGTTCGGCACTTTTCTAGTGCCTTTTTGGGCATTGCCCTTTCCGACCTTACGTTTGGGTCGGGGGGCGGCAGGGCAGCCTCTGTAGTTAGCGGGGTGACCCGCTTGGCCGCAGAGGATGCAGCTCGGTGGCTCCGGGGAGTCCCGGGTGCGAGTGCACTCCGAGGTCCCGTGGTCGCCCAGGCACTTGACGCACCTGGGACGGGATTGACAATGTAGGGCAGAGTGCCCATAAAGTTGGCAGCGATGACACTGCCGCAGTGTATGTTTTTCGTGTGGACGTTCCACACGAAGGCCAGAGAGGCCACAGACCTTCTCAAGATCGAAGATCTTTTTCCCCTCTGGGGAGAGGTCGAGGACAACCAATACTAGGTTTAGAGGGGACTTTGTGGCGTCGCCTCTGTGCATACGGTGCACTTCGTGCACTGGTAGGGCTTGGGACTTAAGGTCCTCTAGAATATAGGAACTTTCAATTTCCTGAGGAAGTCCGCGGATTACAGCCCGAAGGCGTTTTTCTTCTGGCAGGGCGTAAGTGTAGTAACCGATTTTACGGTCACATAATAAAGTAGTTAGGGCGCGGTGGTCACTTGAAGACGTGACCATAACTTTGATGCCGTGTTGAGTATCACGGGCTTCCTTTATGGAGATTGCCTTACCTGGCAGTTCTTTAGCGAGTTGAAGCCAATGGGCTTTCTCGCGGATGGTCAGGGGTGGCGGCGGGCGTTGTGAAGGTGGCCCAGGGCGGCTGGAAGGTGCCGCTGTCGGTGTTGTGCCCGCTGTTGGGGCGGGGTTGGGGGGGACCTCCCTCTGGGTCTTACGTTTTTTAGTACGATTAACGGTTATAAAACCGTCATCGTCTTCGCGGTCTAAGGGGATGTTCGCGGGAGGCGCGACATCCATAGGAGTAATTTCATCGGCCGGTGGAAGAGGGGCATCCCTGAGGTTTTGCGGACCTTCAGAGGATAAATCGATTTCTCGACGAGAATCGATTACGCGATGGATGGGCGAACGTGAACGCGATGTCGTCGAACTCGCAGAGCTCGAACGCGGTTTTGTCGATGCGGAACCGCGAGAAAACGAGGCGCGCGACTTTGGTGCCACACGATGGGCATCGTTGAGCGGGGGTGCGGGCGGCGGGCGCACTGGTAACGCAGCGGGTATGGATGCGGGGGGCGCGGGCGCTACGGCAGAGTGCAGGTGGACCGCGGTAAGCGCGGCGGCGGGGGTTGCGGGGCGTGCGCTAGTCGCGGCAGGTGCGATGGTCGCGGCAGATGCGGGTGCGGGGAGGGGGGCCTGCGCGGGGGCCCTTTGCACGTGTGACTCGCGGGACACAGGTTTCTCGGAATTAAGTTCCGAAATAACGGGCACCATTGATTGGGACTCCGGAGTCCTCAAAAATTGGTCGAGAGCTTGAGGGAATTGCTGTCGTAAAAACGACAGCAAACCCTCTAGCAACGATGGGGAGGGCTCCACGCCGTCCATTGTCCCTGAGGGGGACGAACGATTTGGTGGAAAAACCACCTGATGACGCACTTTTCACTGCACTGTCACAGAAAAAATACAGATCGACCGGGTGAACGAACGAACACAACGAACACGAATAACGGACTGCCGAGGCGGAACGGGAGACGTGCGCGCGCGACGAACGACAGCGGGCGAATGATCTGTTCCAGACAACCCGTGGCAAGAATATTGCTGATTGGGAGTGGCGATGGTGGTATACATATAATTATTGTACGATTACTTACATTTTAATAATAAATATATAACTATAATATATATACAAATATACAATAAATATATAACTATAGTATATACTATAATAAATCTGTAAATGGTTCGAATTAGTACAACGCGTTTAAAAGTGTGAAAAAAATCAGGGCCGCTAATTCGGACCAGCAGATTCCAACTTTTAGAATTTTGTCTGTCTCTGTCTGTATCTGCGTATCATCGCGTAAAAACTACTGAACGGATTTAAATGAAACTCGAAACGGAGCCAACCCATTTCACGGAGCGTAGCTTAGGATACTTTTTATTCCGATAAATAATGTTGTTTCCGCGGGATAGACGAAAACGTCGAAAAAAATGGCGATACGATCGCATCCTTTTTGAAAACTACTGAACGCATATGAACGAAACTTGACACAGATCTGGCTTTTATTCCTAATTAACACTAAGGATACTTTTTATCGCGAGAGATGATGTCATTTCCGTAGATTAGATTAGGGTTAGCTAAACAAATAGCGCTGCAATCGCGTTTTTCAATTCACTAACAATTACCTAGATTGTCATAAACAACATGTCATTTGTTGTATTACTTCAAATCAAGTTGGTTTCGACTCACCTCTATATTTTGCTGGGCAGTTGTCTAGACTATTGGACTTAGTTTCGAATTAAGTTTTTGTGTAAGTAAAATAAAAGTACAGCCTATATAATAATATAACAGTTGAGTGTGTATCATACAACGCACAGTAGTACAAAGGTTGAAAGACCCCTATTTCAACCA
The DNA here is from genome assembly GCA_019925095.2 of Dendrolimus kikuchii. NCBI lineage: Eukaryota > Metazoa > Arthropoda > Insecta > Lepidoptera > Lasiocampidae > Dendrolimus > Dendrolimus kikuchii. Next base: position 19,424,945 of record CM034397.1, read on the forward strand.
ATTGCCTACGAAAACTTGAGAAAGCAATTTAAACTAAAATGCTTCATGTCTCATAAACTATTCAAAGCACCTTGATCAAACCAATATTTGGTAGTCTTTTTTAATTCTTTTAATTTTTCAGAATTTTCCATCCCTTACTTAAAAATTGTGAGAGGAGGAATAAAAATAATTTCACGAATTTAGAACGGTTGTTATTTACATAACGAGCAACCGTTCACTTAATTTCAAGTTGAATTTTTAATCCGTTGCCAACTAATGAATGTAATCTCGATATTTGAAAAGATTTCACGAATCACTATGCAGTTTCTCGGTCCGCTTTCTATCACCATAATTTTTGCTGTAAGCTACTTGCTTGTTTTTTTCTACTAATTTATCTACAATAATGACATAGTACAAGTGGTGGCGATATAAAAGTTGCGAATAAATACTAATGTCTCATTGTTACTTTCGACAAAATTATTGTAATGTGTCGACACGAATTTGTGATTGGAGGTCGAATCCGTAATGGATGTAGCGGTTTCTACAGGCATGGATATCAACACCGTATTGGTTAGTATTCGGACACGGAATAAGTCCTAAAATTGAGCCCAGTCTTAGCATATGCGCTGGCCAATTAAAACACTTTTGTTTTGTTACAATTTTGGAGATGAGTATCTCTACTTTATGTTTACTTATATACTTACAACAAGCTAGAAATTGTAGTCAAACCGTGCCGGAACGGAGAAAGAATACCAATTCCTGCAGTCGAACGACTTATCGTAAGAGGCGACAAAACGACCCGTAAGTTTATTGAGTAAATCATAATTTACATTGTTTATATAAATTGGAAGTCGTGGTAGTGTAATGGCTACCGCACGCGTCTCGAACCTAAAGGGCGTGGGTTCGAATCCTGACCGGAAAATATGGACCACTTAGACTTTTTTCTGACCTAATGTGCATATTGTTACAATTGCCACATGCTACCGTTGAACAAAAACTTCGTGATGGGGTTTCATCAGGCACATCGAGATACCCGATGTGTCAAACCCGCGAATACGCCTTGGACATACAATTACAAAATTTCAATCTTCAGTTACATTTATGGCCATAACCCCTAATTTTTTATTTTTTTCCCTGCGAATTCACTACCTCTATTTGTAGCGGCATATAGAATATTTCTAACTTTCTGCTAAATATAATCCCTACAGACACAATAGCTTTTGTGAAAAATAATTTAGTATACTTATAACAGTCCAATCGTCATGTCCCTCCATCTGTCTAGACACGGAAGGATATTTTAACAAAATGTCCATTGTCCACGAACCTAATATTAAACTTATAGACATTGTATAATGAAGAAGGGTGAGTAAGCGTTTTTCATTCATTCGAAACATGGAATACAGAACCCTGAAACAATAAAAAGTCGCTGTTGTATTTACTTTCGAATTTGATTGTGCGAGGTTAATTTCGCACAATGTGTACTTAGCAAACACTAAGCATGAGAGAAAATAAGTATGGTCGAACATTAACAAGCACTTGCTACTTTCATGATGGATGTTAATGCGTCTCGGAATATGGAACACTGTCCCACTTTTGCAGTGTAATATCTAGAAACCTTGGTTAATGAAGATATTAAGGCAGCAATTAAAACTTCTCTTGGAAATTACATACGACAATTAGAAGTTTAATTTGCCCGCCCACATCATGACATACCTATTCTATAGATCCTTTTTAATACAAGCGAAGTCGCGGGCAGAAGCTAGTATGTTATACGTGACTTGCGTTTAAATATAAGCAAAGGTTCTATCTAAAAGTAACACCTACTTACGCATAGACAAGTTTTACGAGTCTTTAACGACTAAACGATGAATGGGTTACGATTTAGTTTAGGTCGCCAGACAATTGATCGAAGGCTCGTAACAAGCTCTTAAACAGGTAATTGCGCTGTCTCGAATACACTTAAAGTTGTTTAAGTAGATATTATCTGTTTACGTGATCTATGAATATTTTTTTGATTCCTAATTACAAAATAAATCCACACAAACTATGAACGGTTCCGTAGAGGTGACACAGTCCAGTCCATGTTCGTCGTTTGACTACGGAACCTTAGAAAAGTATCGAATCGTAAATAGACCATATATCAAAAAAGTAATTAAAGATACGATTGCGTATGTACATTCAAAAAATTTACTTTTCAACTCCCAGTTACATTTATGGCGGCCACCCGTAAACTTTATTTTTAGTGATTTCACTACAGCCGCTAGTGCCGCTACACAATAGCAGCACTAGCGACGTGTAAAATACACATCATCCTGAATGTCGACGTCTCAATCCTCTAAATGTTCATGGATTAACTGGCGAGCTATGGTACAAGTCCGTAGTTAGCTATGGGTTATTTTTTGCATAAAATATAATGAAGATTGTTCCTGAATAGTAATTTTTGTTTTCGGTTTTTTTATCGTATAAAATATATTTAAGGTATTTACTCAAGAAAACGATTCATGCTCTGGAGGATATTTCTAATAATTTTCATCCATATAGCAACAGTAGATTTTGGAGAAATATATAACTGTAACATAGAAAGACAGACAAACGAACATGACGATTTAATAAGAGTCCCATTTTTATACATAATTAAATTACGTGCTCTTAATTCTGAAATTAATAAAATTTATAATTTACATATACAACACATTATGAAACAACATTTTAGTATAAGTTAAATGAAATCGAGTGTACAACGTAGCGTAGCATGTTTAGAAATCCGTCCACACTATACCGTACGCTTGGGTCCGTTCACCGAACATTACGATGCTATCTCGTTTTGCGAATGACCAATTGCCTTGTTTGTCTTACCGGATACATCGTTTGTGGTATTATAGACAGGGCCGAACTGATAAGAATAAGACATAAAACTATTCCGCACCGTTTGCTACCCTAACATTTGGCCGATTGGCTTTAGCGTGTTGAGATAATAAGTGCCCAATATTTAGCAGTGCGAACACAGCCTTAGCACTAGTGTAATAATTCGTCCTTTTTTTACGAGAGAAAATCCGTTTTAGGTCTATCCACCGCGGGGGACATGCGGTGGGAAATGTGGGATTCGCCATACTAATACCGCAAGCAAGAAGTGCTATTGCTGAGCCGCAGTCGGGGATACCCACTAAAACCCCTCGGTGTTCCTTTTTTTTATTGCAGGAGATCAGCAGACAGGCAGACGGCCCACTCGATGGAAAGCGGTTACCATCGCCTATGGACATTTGCAATACCAACGGTGCTACGAATGTGCTGCTGCTCTCTTAAGGGAGACTGGAACCTGGTCACTAATGCCGGAACACAAATCAAGGTTGTTATGGCGACATACTTTAGACCAGGGGTAGTAGCCATCCAGCCATCCTCCCTGCGCTACCCTATTCCACGGTTGCGTACTGGGTGGCTGAATTTAAAAGAGGTAGATCAAGCTGTAAAGATGAAGACCCGCGTTCTGGGCGGCCTTCAACTTCCGTTACGGAAGAAAATGTCAAAAAGTTTGAGAATCTGGTTTTGGAAGACAGAAGAATAACTATAAAACATATAACTGACATCTTAAAGAATCTCCTGGTAGCGTTCAATCCATTTTAATTTATTCACTGGGGTTTAAAAGAGTGTTGGCAAGATGGGTGCCACGAATGTTAACCGACAAAAACAAAAAGCGACGTTTGGAAATTCCTAAACGTAATCTCGAAACGTTCTAGCGTAATTCGGATAACATTTGCCGTCACCTTATCACCATGGATGAAACGTGGGTCCATTTTGATCCTAATACTAAGAGACAAAGCATGACTTGAAAACGCCTCTCCATCCATTAAGAAATTTCGAATTGCTCCTACCGCTGGCAAAGTTATAGCCTCAGTGTTTTGGGTTAGTAAAGGAATCCTTTTTATTGGTTACATGCCAAAAGGCCAGACTATTACTGGGCCCTATTATGCAAATTTAATTCCGAAAGTGCGTAAAGTGAAAAATGTCGTGGAAAACTGTCGTAGGGTGTGTTGTTTCATCACGATAACGCTCTCGCTCATCGATTGGAAGTTGCGTTCAACGCAATGCGCTGTGCCGGCTTCAATATCCTTGATGATGCACCATATTCTCCGGACCCAAGTGATTTTTACCTATGCCAAAGAGGAAATTCGTGGTACTAAATTTCACTACAATGATGCTGTTATGGCTGCCGTAGAGTTTTTTGAGACTCAAGAAAAATTATTTTTTTTGCAAGGAATAAGAAAGTTAGAAACGCGTTATTCTAAATGCATTGCATTGGAAGGAGATAATGAAGAAAAATAAAATATTTTTGTTTAAATTTTTGCATTTTTTAATATTGATGATTCCAAGAATTTTTTGATTCACCCTCGTTTATGCGTTGATAGTGCGATATGATCTTTTCGATAATTATATTCTTGGTTTACTAGTGGTAAAGAGAGAAATACTTACCATAAAAGTAGACAATCCTGACTTCTTAAAAGAACTTTATTAAGCAAATGAAAACTCTTTGCATAAATGAACAACTGAATTTAATAATATTATGTTGAAGAGTCATAGGTACTTCTGGGGTTAAGCACTTCAGATAACGCACGCACAGATAGTCAGGACTATCATTTGAAATGACATGACTGAGCTATTCTCGTGCCGACTTTTAGCCCTGCCTCCGCGCATACATACATCAACTTAGTCATTTGTGACATTTGATTGTAGATTGTTCTGTTTACATGCAGGACTCGATTTACCCCCGCTTGAGACGCGCGTATTTATGCCACTTATCCTGTGCGTACATCTTAAGTGCGCACCGTTTAGGACATAACTCTGTTTTATGCCTTCACTGCAAAAGGATAAACGACATGACCGTTTACAGTAGACAACGAGTATAAAAGTATCTACGTATGAAATAGTCCCTTACCTCATCGCAGTCTTGACTCATTTCATTAGGCAATCGATCAGAATGATTTAATCTTTCAACAATCAGTTACGCGGGTTCGTTCAACTCGCGCCATTCAAGGTCCTACATTGCGCATTAGCTGAGCGTCGGTGTCGTCCCACACGCACCACTATGCACATTTCCAAGTACGATGCACTAGGTTGGTGGAATGAGAGCGCGTGATTGGAATACTCGGGCAGAGTATTTGTTAAGTGTAGATTTTATCTCAACAGTTTCAAACTAGGATTGAATTCTGCCACACCCTCTTGAAACGGTGCGGGCAAATTGAATTCTCACGTAACAGGGGACGAATTCTCTTCAGTAACAAGTCTTCACTGATCCCGATAACTATTATGAAGATACGGGGTTTAGGACTCGATCAAGTTGATCGTACTGACGACGACTGGCGGTATGTTTGCCCCTTTTATGTGGGAGATAACAGATTGAGAGCGACGTTGTAATTAGATAGTACGTCGTTTGAAACGAAGTGCTTTCAGGAAACCGTAGACTTCCAGTTCAATTTACTAAACAATCATTTTTGTTGTATTAGCGATGTGTACTTGGAATGTTCCATTAATGGCAATGCTGTGTAGCGCATTTGTGATTTACGACTCGATCGCTCCTCGTATCATTAAATGAAACAGTCTGACAGAAGCTGCTCTTTACTTGAATTTTATCTGATGGCAATTTGAATATGACGACAGATGTCATGTCACTTGAATAATTTGGTCTGCTGTTTTTTCTGCTACTTCCGGACAACACTATCGCAATTATATAGTTTTCGTTCGTGTCGTGCGACAGTTTTGGCAGTGTAATTTTCCGAGTCATTAAATCTTGTCAGATGTTTACAAAGACTCCCCACGTGGGCAATGCGCGCGCGCTGTTTTTTGCCGGCAGCATATCGTCATTACGCGACGCGACGCGATTTTAGCGTTTATTATCTCTTTGGCCTTGGCCGTGAACACTCACACAGGGGACACGAGAGTGCCGGCAAACAACGACCGCGCGATGGGAATTTTGGATGGAGACACCTAAAAAAACGCATTGTATTCTTCTAAATTTTTTTACTTAGTGACTAAAAACTTACTAAGTATCATCATAAATTTGAATATTTCCATTTTAATCGTTTCCTTTTATTTTGCAACGAATCTTAATATCTATGTAAATTGACACGACATGACATAATCTTTAAGTCCCATAGGCTAAAGCAAGATCATAATAAAATAAGAACGTGGGTAGGAAGACTGGATATCAAAACAATAAAGATAGAAGCCCCGTTGGTTTTCTCGAAGCTGAACGATCGTAATTTTTCACAAAACTTTATCCAGATAACCTACTAGATATTGAATGGATCTTTCCTAAGTACGGGCATACGTAGTAAATAAAATCAATTTAGATTAAAGTTTAAAAGTCCTTTTATAAAAATTCCAGTACATAAAGAATTTAATTTTACTTTAATTTTTAGGCTCCTTAAAAACTAATAGTATTTAATTTTTATAATAAAAATAATAATAAAAAAAAAATATTTTAAAAATACAGTAACAAAAGTGCAATCACTTAATTTTTAAATGTTATGCTTAGGGTTATAATTTCACTAAAACAGATTTTTTTAAAGTGTATGATTACATACATACATACATACATACATAACTTCACGCCTGTTCCCTTGCGGAGTAGGCACGAACAACAGAGCGCCATTCAGGCTTATTCTTACACACCTCACTTACTTCTTTGACATTCATAATTCTTGTCATGTACGCTCGTCTGTTCTTAAGGCTCCTGACATCACCTTCTGTATGATTACAAAATTACTTTAAAACTATTCATGATGTTTTATTCTGTTGATATAGTTTTTTAATCGCAGAAAAAAGTTGCAGCCAAGTAGAGTAAAGTTGCAACAAAATACGAAAATACTAGAAATATATTCGAATTAGTATTCCAGTTACTTATAAGAGTACTTAATATGCACATACTGACCAAAAATGCATGTCCTATAAGATCTGATGTTTTGGCGTCCGATATATTAGTTTTATATTGCTTTAACTGGTTAAATCGTTTTATTAAACTGCTTATATCACAATAAAATTCAGCACGTTACGAAACTTAATATTGAATTAAATTATCATTGACAGACAAGGCTTACCTGTGTAAATATTATTGTTGTCAAATTTAAAAAAACTTTATAAGACGAGTTTTTCAAATTAGGGTATCGAATAAATTTAAGCTATTTTGTAGTTGTTTATCAATGCAATGAGGTCAGCTAAATATAGTAGGTGTAAAGGCGAGGACTGAAAAACAAACCATAGATACAACTCACTAGGCACATGACGCAAAGCATCATATGAAAAAACTCCGACACATAAAATAAATATTAAATTTCGAAAATCTACAAAGGAGATTGGTTTTTTAAACTCCTTTGAACCACTTCAATTCAATTCAAACACATGCAAAATTATTCAACTATAATATAAAAGGGTTACTTTATACAAACGTACTCTTTATATATAATTATATACAAATAAAATATATTACTGTACCTGTATTATCTTTACAAATTACAAATTCAATATACTGCTGTAAATTTGCATTGATATTTTAATGCGTTTGGTTTTGGTATGCATTTCGTAGTCAATTGTATGCTGTCTTGAAGGTACGAATAACGATGAAGGGAGCGAGCGATGCGTTATATTGATTTACATAGAGCGTCGACATATGAACCGTCTATAACGCCAGCCAGGATGTGTTTAAAATATATGTATAGTTTAAAATACGAATGACAAGCTCTTGAAGTAACGCGTCACTCGCAAGACCCTTATTCTGTGAGGTGTTTTTTTTTCAGGATGCAAACTGAAAATTAAATATAAATCTGTGTTTATATGTTAAACAAAATTTTATACGAACCTGTTTATATTCAAAGTTAACAGGAAGAGGGAACTAAAACCCTTCTAACAAAGGAAAACATTATAACAAATTCGCTTATTTATTAACTTGGATGTGTTAAGTACGTGTTCACAAACTAAAATAAAGTACCTTTATAGTAAAACAATCAATAAATAACACATAACATGATAAAAATTATAAGTCGGCAGGAGCAGGAATTTACACTCGATTGCTAATGTGTAGTAGTCGCCATAATATATGAATATCACTTTCCTCAACTCTGCAGAAATAAACTTGTACCAGCATTACCTCCTTCTAAAGTTCAATTTGAAGGAAACCTTATTAAGGAATTCGATGCATGCATATCTGCATGTCTGGTGTACCAGACTGAATGCACAAAACATATCATTCATTAACGTCACATTACTAAAATTGATATATACAACGGCATCATATAAATGTCATCGTTGACAGTTCGAGGGCATTATTCAGTCTTATCACGAAGTAACCCATGCGCCATGGCGCATGCATGCCGCATCAGTTTTCGCATATGATGTGCATTATGCCTAAATAAAATTTTAAATTGCTATTTTACATATAGGTAATCGACGTTCCGTATGAGGTTTGAACTAAACGTTTCTTAACGACCATTATGCTTTTATAAACTTGATCTAGTCAACCGTACAAGACAATGTGTACAGTGTTTATGATTTAACGTTCTTTCCTATGGCGTTTGAGTTTCGTGTGTCACCTTTAGTATTCTAGCGGTTCAGGATCTAGTAACTTGAGTCACTTGCTAGTGACCCAAAGCGTCTGCTATAAATTACGGGGTAGGTAAGTTTTACTATGATTTCAGACACGATTTTTCCATATTTTGTCTAATACAGTTTTTACAAGAAAGACCACAAGATCGATTATGTGTTTGCTAGCTACTTACGATAAAAGTACAAATCTCATAGCTTGATAATAAAAACAAAGTTTTTATACATTACTTTTTCATAATCTTAAATGTAAATATATTTCTTCAATAACAAATGTACTCGATCTGATAAAATATATTAATCGTTTCAATAGATTATTTACTAGCTAGAAATATCCACTCGAATTGGAAATGTAAATAGGTATTACAAATTTCGTTGTTATAATATTCCAGTCGTTTACATGAGCAGTAAACATAAATGTAAATGGACGTAGGTCTTATAACCGAGCTATATTCCAATACCTATTACTATTAGGCGACAATTTACAAACGGAGCTTGTTTAAAACTTCAAACAAGTTGCCAACTGCTTACTTGATGGTGATATCACATTATCATTTTTACTTTTATTTTATTTTAATTTATTTCGTAGAAACTGGTAATTTAAATCATGATTGATATCCTTAACGATCTAGACTCAACAAGATGGATTGCGATATATTAAGTGCTCTAAAATGTGATGCAACAGGCTTGAACGCTTGTACCGGTTTGTGCTCGATTGGCTCCCCGACGTCTAGCGAAGATGCGACAGTCAATGGACTAAAAACGTTTCGCATGGAATTGATTATCTTCGCGGTTTCGATCTTTTATATTATAGTCAGGGTGGCGAAGTCCGTCAATGGGGTAAGTTAATACAGCCCTCGTTTTTTTAACTTTTTTTAAACGGAATTTAACGCCAACTACAATTAGAAGACAGAATTCAATAGTATCTTAGCTTCACTGTAACTATTCAAACACGGAAATAATAAGAGGTGTGTGGAGTTCCCCCACTGACGGACTTCGCCACCTTGACTATATATCTCTGGTTCTCAATGAATTCTAAGTTTGATATTATAATTATGAAAGTTCTAATCTCATATGTTGATGGCATATAAAAATGTCGCGAAGAAACTTGCTAACTCACGTTGGAAGATTTAAAAAATGATGATGTCCGAAAGATTTGGTATGTATGTTCATAAGGGATAATACTAACTTCTTCTTCAGCCAATCAATATCCATTGCGGGACGTAAGCCTCCCCAAGTCTGCACCACATATCCCGGTTTCCCGCCTTCCTCGCCCAGCCCCTACCAACGACCTTACGCAGGGCGCCGGTCCACCAGGTTAATATTTATACCGAGACGCGTATAAATATTAACATTATTTATTTATTAATTCATATAGACATTTGTCACATACAGGTTTACTTATAGGTCTGTATGCGTAGGAATGTTTTACTTCTTATCTAGATATGTGACTCATACTACTACGACTAACGTATTCCAAAAATTCCTATCTTTAAACGCTATGTGACCGCACACAAAGTCAGCAAAATTTTGGTATTCTAAACCGCACGATAACACGAGAGTTTTTATGCAGATATTCGTCGAGATAAGGTCAGCTCCTGTTTTGTAAATGTCAAGCCGTGTCATATAAGAAGAGTTCTCACGGTAGCTCTTGAGAGACGAACGAAGAAAGCCTTATCTCGTATATCGGAGCGCGGACAATGTTAAGAGCGTGCCGATGCTTATCGCACTATGCCTATCTAGTGGGTTTTAGAGCTCATTGGACTTTCACTCGCCTGCGCTGCATCATAACACCCATACATCGCATCTAGCACCCGCCTTATTTGAGATTGTCGCAAATCACCGACGAAAGAAAATCAAGTTTGCCTAAATCCGTTTATGTTGTTGTTTTTCTACGTCAATAAGTGAACGACCTGCTTCAAACTATATTGTGAGTACCAAAAGAGATATGTTAATCTCGTTACTCCCACGGGGATCGGGTAATGTTTTGAACGTTTTAATATTCAATAACACATCCACGAAGGGCTATTGTCTCGCAGTGGGTTATGGCTGTTGGGGGAGGACGATGCCGGCTCCGGTTGCGCATGTTAAAGCGAGCATGTCGTGATTTAGTGCAGGGCCACGCTCGTACGCAGCCCACGGTAATTACAAAGTGTAATGAGATGATGACAACACCAGACGCTGAACTAACACACCGCACAAGGAGACGGCGAATTGTATTTTCAAAATTTTATCCACTGGTACTAGAACTAAAGCACGGATCACCTTCAGTGGACACTGGATGATGTCAATTTTGTTTGAAACCATAGTCGCCGAATAGTGAGGAAGGTGTGGGTTACGAGGATACCCTAAGAGATGCGATAGTTATCTATTAACTTATCGATATTCATAGAATATCGACTGTATTAAATTCTATATAAAAAGATCATGCCATCTATAATAATGGAATCTGTTTAACATTTAACTGTTCATAAACAAGTGACCACGTGCACGTCGGCCACGCGCAAGAAGGGTACTTGTATGTATAAATATGATATTTCGTCTTTCTTTTAGTTTGAACTTCCAGAAGACTTCCCACATAATATCACTGAATATGTGGGCATATTCTTTTATGTACGTAAATTAAATGAATTTCAAATTGCGTTTTTACGGTAAACGTGCAGATACGCATAGGTCAGAGCTCTGGTCATCACTAAATCCGTGCTTTGAAACGACAGCGGACATATGCTAATCTGGACATATGTTTGGTGTGCGATCGTCGCCTTATATGTGGAATCTATTGGATCCGTAAACTAAAGTGACCAAATGGTATATTTGTAATTAATGTACTTAAACCCGTATATAGTAATTCTCCGAAAATTGTTTAACGCTTATAACGCATAAGCGTATTTGAACACGGTAATAGAAACACTCAATTTTATTTATCTCCAAATCTAATCTCGACTAAACAACTCTTTAAAAGACGCCGGCTTCGCTCAATGTAATATTTTCATTATGACTAGATAATAGACTGATATAGATCAGAATCCACCATACAAGTTACGTAATTACGCGTCCGGGGCGAATGTTTTCATATTTTGATTCACGCACGAGCGACTGCGGTCCGGTTGCTATGGCAAAAACTGTGCAAAAACCAACATCGGCCTTAGAATTCATTTTGTATTCGGCTGTTGAATTGCTCTTGGGAGATTAAATCCTGACCGTTTCTAACTAAACATTTCGTATGCCGTATTAACTGTCAGTCGTTGCCACTGATTTAGCAGCTTTAAAGATAGCTTGGTAATAAGTTTTCAAGTGGAGTTTCCTATAAAATTGTATTGATCGCTATTACGATGCCCGACTAGGTTGTAAATACATGTTTTATATTGTTATCCATGTTCGATGTTGAAAATAGTTTTCCATAGGTATAGCTTACTTAATCCCGACAAGTTTTATTCTTGTAGCCAAAGAAAAATAATGTTGGGTCATAAACATAGTTGGGTAGTAAAAACAAATGACCTGTGAATGAGTCTTTTTTTCATATAGAGAGATACATGTACTTCCTCTATAAAATATAATATTATTATTATGAGCCCATAAACTTTCAGTTGCTGGGCTCAAGCATTCTATTTTTTTTTTAATTTACCGGAAAGTATCCCCACCAGCCACGCGCCTTATAGCGGGTTTGACATATCCCCGTGGGGCGAGTTATAGACCGCCCCACGCCGTGAGAGCTTGAAGATGCTGGGGGACAAAAGTAGTCCCCCGGCAGTGGAAGTGGCCTGGGGAGGCCCACGCCTGCCAGGGCTGCGGGGAGGCTAGGTCATATACCCGTAGCCCTGGCATAAGGCGAAGGACGGAACACCAAGGGGTTTTAGTGGGTATCCCTAACCGGGGAGTGGCAATAGCATGGCACCAGTTTTGACTGGGCATGCTAGTGCCACCCCCGATTCGGCGAATCCCACACTAGGTTGCGAATTATCCCCCCAAGGTTCTGCGCTTGTCGCTGCTTAGTCCTCAAACGGATTTCCCGTGGTTAAAAAAAAAAAGGGTTTGACATATCGGTTATCTCGATGTACCGATGTCTTCATAATGTTTTCCTTCACCGTCATATGGTAATTGCCACAATGTGCACTGTTACGTCACGTACATTTAATAATTTATTACTACGTGCCAAAATCTGTTAATACAGAAAACAGAAAACCTCGAAGATGCATCTACGAATATGTTTAGGTTTTACATAGTTTCGCGTAGGAATTAAGATTTCTGTATATATAAACTTAAGACGTTTAATGTTAAAATAATTAAGTAATAATTACATCTAGAGTACAACGCACGTCGTCTTATTTTGTACTCCCCTCTCAAGCGGTCGAGCCTAGCTCCCATGGCGATGGAGCCATGGGCTCTCACCAGTGGTGCATCACCCTCATCCAACGGGATAATACCGTCGACGTACCACTCAACCATATTTCAACCCCCATATGCACATTATTTCATAAAATTACCAAGTGCATAACAATGGTTCGAACTCGATTCGTTTGAGACGTGAGCTAGGACGCGGTGTATTAATGACTACGCTACCATGGTAAAGTACAATACCGATATAAAATTATTAAAATAATAATGGTCTTATTCATATTGAATTAGAGTAAGTTTGTAGGTTTCTTTAAGAACCTTAAAGAAGCCTACAAATTTACTCTAACTCAATCAGACTGCACTTCATTAAATGTTTTTAACTGATAGACTATTTGTTATATGTACTTGACTCCATGTTACAAAAATACTTTTAGGGCCGATTTTTCAATTATCATAAAAGTTATCAGTTGAATAAATTATAACCCGACTTAATTCAAAATCGCAACGATTCAACTCTTTTATTCATGCAACTGTAATTTTTAATTTTCCGATGTTGTATTTTATTTTATATAATAAATTTTATCTCGTGGTTGAAAAATCGGCCCTTATATTAGCTTTTACCTATCTGTCAGGCATATAATAATAAAAGGACAGAGCAGCTTCATCGAGCTCACTGCATAAATTAAGTCATGTAAATTACTATAGTCTTTCTTTCACGTCGTATGGCGTGAGTGATGGACACATCACTCTACTGTAAATTAATCTGTTGTGAGCGCTATGAAAATAGTTTGATCATCCGTGAGGCAGCGTGAAATGTGTCCGCTGAGAAATTTACATTCAACAATATCAATATGCTAATGAAATTGCTCCAGGATTAAACTGGTTCTGTAGGGTTCCGTTAGTTTGACAAAAACGGAATTCTTATACAATCGTCGTGTTTGCCTATCCGTGTGTCAGGCATGCATGAAGGTGTATTAAATTTGTTTATTTGTTAATTATATAATGGTGTCGTAGCGAAACAGCAATACAAATATAAAAAATGAGTTAGTTTTAATCATGTAATTGAGGAATGAAATCCGTATAGGAAAGGAGAAATAATACAATTTCCTGCGACCGGGCAGCCCGTCGTAAGAGGCGACAAAACAACCCACAGCCAGGTGGTAGGGCATTTGGCCGACTGGATGGCTACTATCCCTGGTCTAAAGTTTGTCGCCATAATAACCTTGGGTTGTGTTCCAGCATTAGTGGGCAGGTTTCAGTCTCTCGTAAGAGAGCAGCAGCGCATTTGTAGCACCTTTAGTGTTGCAAATATCCATAGGCGATGGTAACCGCTTTCCATCAAGTGGGCCTGTCTGCTGAACCCCTGCAATAAAAAAATAAATACAAAAATGAAATATTTTTCAATGTGGGTACATAGTCATGTGTAGTAGCGTTAGTCCAGTCCTGATTTTTCTTAGTCGCTTTTTGCATAGGATAATTAGTTGACGAGATATTTGCTTCCCAAGTCTAAAAAACAATATCATTGTTTTATTCCTTTATTGTGCACAAAGAGGTTATAAAACTATAAAAATATTGATGATATACAAATATACAAAGCTGAACTTAACCCTAAAAAAGTTTTCTTCCAGCAAACCCATATGTCGAGTGAGAGGGGAAAAGGGTGTTGACGCTTACATTAAAGCCTAGAAAATTGTGAAGAAATCTTATGCTAAAGCAGAATAATATTAAGCTCTAAAGAGATGTGTAGTATATCTTATATTTGTTTAATAGGGCTAAAAATATTTTCAACGAATATAAATTACAACAAAATCCATTCAGGTATTATTGAACGGACTTTGTTCACACTTAAGGGTACATACATACATACATACATAACTTCACGCCAGTTCCCTTGCGGGGTAGGCACGAACAACAGAGTGCCATTTAGGCTTATTCTTACACACCTCACTTGCCTCTTTGACATTCATAACTCTTGTCATGCACACTCGTCTGTTCTTAAGGCTCCTGACATCACCTTCTGCTAGTACACGATCAATTTGATCATGGAAGGTGTGTCGTGGCCTTCCACGACTTCTGCATCCATCCACTTTTGCATTGTATATCTGTTTAGTCATTCTTTCATCATGCATTCTTTCCACATGCCCGAACCACCGGAGCATTCCTTTCCTTACCTTCACCCCGACACTCTCTTTCAGACCCACTCTTTTTTTTTACTTCGGTATTACGAACGCGGTCCGCGAGCGTCACTCCGCAGATTTTGCGCAGTGCTCGCATCTCGACCGCGTTTACTCTACTTTCATGCTCTCTCTTCCATACCCAACTCTCGCATCCATACGTGAGCGTAGGTACCAGCACCGCGTTGTGTACGGCGAGCTGGGCCTTCTGGCTGAGGTTCTTAGCGCCTAGAAGTTTACCTAACGCTCCATTCACACTATTCCCCAAATTCACTCTTCTTTCTATATCAGCGGTGTACCTTCCATCCCTGCTAAAAGCACATCCAAGATATACAAACTCATTCACTTGCTCTAGCATAACATCATCGACCATTATCCTTGCATTCGTTCTGGTTTCTTCTCTTTCAAACACCATAACCTTTGTTTTCTTCGCATTCAAATGTAAGCCTCTCGCCTGACAGTCATCTTTCATCATTGTGACTAGTGTTTGCAGTTCTGATGGCGATTCGGCTAAAAGTACGGCATCATCCGCATAAAGCAAGGTGCTTACAACTAGATCACTCATCCGCACACCAACATCCATCAATCTTATTCTCTGGAGACAATGGTCCAGATATAGGATGAACAGCAAAGCCGACAGCACGCAGCCCTGGCGGACGCCAATATTGACGTCAAACCAGGGCGACAGGCTGCCTTCCACCCGCACGCATGCCATACAGCCCTCGTAAGTGGACTGCACAGCACGCATCAATTGGCCATTAATCCCATATCCGGGCAATATGTCCCAGAGGTCCTTCCGCACAACCCTGTCAAATGCTTTCTCTAGATCCACAAAACCGCAGAAAAGGGTAACTTAAGGGTAACCTTGTTTAAATTATTATTTTTTTGAATTCCGTATCGTAATGATAAAATCAGTAAGCGTTATATCTCTTTTACGAAACCCTTCAACGTACTTGATCCGACACGCGCTTGACCGATTTTTTGTTTTTCTAAACTCTACGAGCTTCGTAATACACTTCGATAGTTGTTGAAGCGAGTTTTGTAAGATTAATTTCCTTTTAAATTTTTTGTGCGTGTATATTAATTATATATTCATTCATCCATTCTACTTAGTTGTCCAATTATTTTGCGTATTTGCTCCATCAATTATGTCTCTGCGGTTTCTTTTAATAAATAGTCTAAATGCTATTTACGATTAACAAGTAGTTGCTTCGAGAAATAATCAAGTTGTAATTTGATTTTTTTTATATGGCCGGTTATGATGTAGTTTCATTCCGTTAAATATATGTATTTTGCAGGAAGGTAATAAAACTCTATGAGCAACTAGCTATTGCCTAGTTTCTGTAAAAAAATTGCTGGTGTACAGCGTACAGGTTGACAGAACAACTGTGATGGAAAGTGGTTACGGTCGCGTGACGACTTCGGCAATACCAGCAGAGATGCAAGAAATGTTTCGCCGGTCTCGAAGGGGAGACTGGAATCTAGCAACTGATGCCGGGATCACAACTCAAGATTGTTATGATAGGCTAGGGGTGGTTGCTATCCAGAAAGTATGTTCTTTGAAATTGAGCCTACTATGGAATTTTCATGAAGTTTGAGTAATATAAAATGGAAATAATGTTGTGAAGTAAAAACTCTATAATAGATTTAATTATCGAGCCTTTACCGCCATTTTATTGTAAGCGACATTTGGACCTAAGCATATTTTTGCCTGTACAGGTGTTTCAAACTATTATTTTGTTTAATAATTTTCCTTGTACAGGTGTTTGAAACTATTATTTTGTTTAATAATAGTTTGAAACACCTGTACAGGCAAAAATATGCTTAGGTCCAAATGTCGCTTACAATAAAATGGCGGTAAAGGCTCGTTATGTTGCCATGCAATTCCTTTGCGGCCGAGAGCGCGTTGACACCTACTGTGTTGCAAACGTCTATCTAAGCCACCTTCCATCAGGTGCGCCTCTCTGAATCTCTGCTTATTGTATTTATTAAAACCGTATGCCCCTTTATGCTGTAGAAGTGCAAAACTTACTATCATCAGGTGGATCATCTACTCGTTTCCCTACAAGCAAAAAACACTTTATCATTATATTAATACGTAAAGTAAAAACTTTGTACCTCTTCTTACGGAAATTGCGCTGACGGAGGAGTATGAAATTTCGCACACCTATAATATATAGTTTATATAGCGAAGGAGTGCATAATGCTAATATTTTTTTAAACTATGCATAAAATACATTGAATCAATAAAAAAAAACATTACACACACTACCATTTATTTGACACACACATACACCTGCATATACTCTTTTGTTTATTGTTAAAGTCAAATTAACAGTGTAGCCTTGGCGAAATCTGTGATTATAGAAGTGTATAGTCTATAGTAGTATAGGTATAGTCTTTGACAACAGAACCTAAATAATGTTGAAACTTATAATTTAAATTAATTATGGTCGAATTTCGACCACTTGGCGACCACTAGTAATAATCACAGTCCATAACGCTTGTCCAAGGCGGATCGGCGGGTTTGACAAATCGGTCATCTCGATGTGCGAGTTTCATCACGATGATTTCCTTCACTGTTAGCACGTGGTAATTGTAACAGCATGCACATTATGTTACAAAACTGGCAACTGGTCCAATACGTTTCGGTCAGGATTCGAACCTGCGCCCTTTAAGTTTATGACGCGAGTGTTCCAACCATTAAGCTACCACGGCACGGCAACTTAACTAAACCAAAAAAACACTATTATAATATTCTAAATACTTACTTGTTTGGTATATTTAAAACAGTTTTTGTTTCGATCGATTTACTACCTACCTGGAACTATTGACTTTTTGTTCGATTCGTGGTTTAGGTCCCGTATTCATAAAGACCAGAGGATTGATGATTTTACGCTCGATTAGCTCACTGCTATTATAGAGAGAGAGAGAGAGAGAGAGAGATAACTCTTTATTGCACACCAAAACATACAATTACAAAAACAGACCATATTTACAATATTTTCTAGGCGATACAATAGGCTATTATATATATAGGATATTATAGCTACGCCAGACATAAATTAGTTTACAATTTTACAACAAAACTGGTTGTAGGGATTGTGGATGTGTTAATTTTATATTTGTAAATATTTTTTTGTTTTATATATGTATACTTATACATGTTAAAATTTAGCATCAAAATAAATATTTTAAAACTGCGATGAAATTTGGCTATATGCCCAGTAAATGTGAATTTGTAGAGAAATTGATAAAAACACGCTAATTTTGACGTCACGTCACGTCGTTTTGCAACTTTAAATTTCTTACCTGCGTATTAATTTTTACATTGAACAATAGTTTTGGCCCGTAAAACAAAACAATTAATTCTTTCAAATAAAAATATAGGCCGGTTCCTATATCTTACCGACCGTTCATTTTCACTACTATTGGTTAAAATTAAATTAAATTAAGTAAATAAATTGGACTACGTTTTAAAACTATTAAGACCCAAACCCAGCAAAAACCAGCTGCCAGACCTCAAAACACTGTGAGCTCTTTCTGCGTACAACGGAACACAAACCAACTTGACTGATAATTACTTTTATTTTTCCTTCCACCCATTTTAATATTATATACAATTATTAGAGCTAGGCATGTTTGCTGAAGAGTTTCTTGCGCCGCTTCTTCTCTTCAAGCCATAACATGTTACGAAGCGGTGGTAAATTAGATTAGGCTCCCATAGAGTAAATAATAACCATAAACAAAATTTAAACTAAATAATTAAAATGAACAAGTTGGCGGTAGGCTAAATAAAACTTTAACAATACTCGTTGACAATGACATCTTCGTCTTCTGTGATCACGGCCACTGAAAAGTGGCCGAAACGTCGGAATAACCAAAATCAAATAAACTGCCACGCTTAAAACCGTTAAAACGTAGTTTTATTAAATAAATTTGACATAAGCATCATACAAGTAATGACTGAATGTAAACAATGGTAGGGCAAGTGAAGGAATGGTAAGATATAAGAACCGGCCGTAAGTAATGTGCGGCCACGCCGTAGAATGGTCAGCCAGTGATGTAATCGTATTAATAAACTAGGATATGCCCGCGACTTCGTTCATGCTCGACTTGAAATTCTCGCGGGATCCCGGGACACAATGTATCGCACCATTAAAAAAGAATGAAAGCTATCGTTTTAGTGGAAACTGTATCGGAATAAGCTAATTTAAACCGCTCCTGGGAATATTAACGCGGGCTTCCCGGGATAAAAAGTAGAGCAAATTTAAGTCTAAGAATTTTCTGTTGATCAACAAAAACCGCATCCAAATCGGCCCAGTAGTTTTTACATGAATCCCGAACAAACAGCCAAACCGACAAACAGAAAAGAAATCTAAAAAGAATTGCATCGTGTTCTCCATCGTTGATATAGTGATTTTTTTTTTTAAATAGCTTCAATGTACAGACACGACATGTTAAGAATTTTATAATATCATAGATAATTAAAATACTATAATATTTAATTTATAAAAAACCCGCTGAATTTTAAAGTTATATTGGACTAAATTATTTACCTATGTAGAAAAACCCTCTATATGCGAATCGGACTCGCAAGGCCGGCGCTCGTTACCAGTATCTATGATCGCAAATGTCATAAATACAATGCAAACGTGCGCCACTTGCGATTTATAACAACAGCTGTATTTTTTATACAAGTTTAAATTGATTTCTTGTATCTGTTACAATGGAAGCTGTTGTTTGTTGTCAAAGTACAGATTGACTTACGTTGTCGATTCGCTGTTTGATACTGAAGAGCGTGCCCCATATAGGGAGGAGGAGCGCGATGAAATGCTCCTACGTCTCAATGGAAGATCTTCTACCGAGGCTATTGTTGTTCCTCGCAGGCCTAGGCTCATCTATTATTGTTGGAAATTTGTATATATATCGTCATACGTTTCGGGAATCGTTTGCGACCTTAATTATTGTACAGCGTCATATATTGGCTTGTAAGTGTTCGACTACAAAACGTTCATATTCTTACTAATTGAGGTTGTTTAAGAAGGGCGTCATTAAATTTCTTCGAGAGCGGCATCGCGTTGGCAGTGCACCTGGTACAGCAAACGTTTGCAAGCGACGGCAACCGCTTCCATTAGGTGGGTCATATGCCTGCTAGAGTAAAGACTATACTATTAATTGTATAGTTTTTATATTGCCTGGACGTAGTCATGCAAACCGAAATCAACCCAAAGGATGATTAAGGATAATTAAAATGTTCATAAAACGTGGAGGAACGCTGGTAGATTTAGCGGATAGTCTGGCAGACGACATCTCTCAACCCTTTCTTGCAGGGACCGTGTCAGCGGAACTAGCACGCGAGAGACCCACATACTCTTCATTGTCCGCCACCGAGGTTCGAGGGCATGTGGAAATGCAAACGTGTAAACCCTAGTGATATAGAAAAATAGTTAAAAATTGACATAACCTTCATACTAGTAATTAAATTTCTACCAATAGTAAAGTAAAGGAATGGATAGTAATATAATATAAACCAGTCATACGACACACAAAGGCAGACGGATGGACGGATATGACGGTTTTATAAGAATACTGTTTTCGCCAAATTGGCTATAGAACGCTAAAAATTCCAAACTGTCTGCTCTGCGAATGTTTGCTTGAAAATGAACGATTCAAGTCAGTCGTCAACAGTAAATACCAGAATTACAGTTACGTAGGCCATTGTTATAGAAATTAAATTTCCAGTCACCATTTAATAATAGATCTTTGTTTGTTTTGTTTCAGTTTCTACAACGTTACCACCGCAGAGGCCTTGGATACCTTTGACAAGACCTAACAGAAGTCGTCCGACTTGTAAGTAGCTTATATGTATTTATGTACCACCTTATGTATTCAGTTATACTGGGTTTGTAGACTAGTTATAAGTAGATTGTGAAATAGTTTTTGTTCAGCTCTTGATTATAAAAATTTTATATCTTTGATTTAAAGTAGCTAGAACCTTGTAAAATTTTCAATAAACTTTCTTATAGTAAACAGATTTAATTAAAGGTTCAAAGATTCATTGATATTGAATTTGAATATTGAACAAACAACCAACAAATTTGGAAAAGACGTATCTGTTGAGTTCGTAAGGTTTATTATTTTTAGAAGATGCTCAAATATTATAACGCGTTGGTATTAACAAAATAAAATATGCAAACTAGAAACATCTTGGCTTTGGCTGAAATATAAAATATCCTTATTTATGAGCGACTAGCTATGGCCCGAGACTTTGTCTTTGACTTAGACTTCATATTTATGACTTTATAATCCTACGAGATATGTAAATGAAGCATGCACATGAATTTACATTAAAATTGGTGTTCTAATTCCAAACATATTAATTGAAATCCATTGAGGATGGCAGACAAAATACCGGCATGGTTTACATACACTCAGGCATAGGTGGAAATGAGATTGCTGACTGGTGTGCCAAGCAAACTGTCTATACAGGGATCACCAAGTGTAACAAATTCTCTCCTCGAGACTTACGTGCTCTTGCCAAACTCCAATTGTTCAAATCCTGGGATGCAGTTCTCGGCGGATTGTCGGGAAACACTATGGAAATCTCCAACGGGCCCTAAGACAAAAACCTTGGTTCTTTGATCACCGGAAGCTATTTATAAAAGACATTCCAGGAATAATCCGTTTTAAGCTTGGTCGTTGCTGTTCATCCGTTTATCTTAGCTAAAATTAATATTCCAGACTACGCACAGATGGAGTAGTCTCGAATGCGGTTTAGCTGAACGAACTGCATCACATTTTTTGACTGTCCCAATATTATTACCCCTATGATGTTTCACATAAAGATTTTCCTTGCCCCATCGATTTGAACTTTCTTCTTACCCTGGCTGACAAAACCATGTTTATACTTTATATCAGCTAATAACATTTATCTTTAATGTGGTTCTAAGGTAGAATTATGTGTTTTGTTCTATCCACAAGTATACAGAAAACCTTACTGTACGATGCACCGGTCACAATTTCTCTTTTTAAAGCATAATTTGCTATGCTAGTTCAAGTGTCTTTTTTAGTATTTACGGTAAGATTGGCAAAATCAATGCCAATTCGTTGGGGCCAAAATCAACAAAATCAAGTCAAATAGCAGTTTTCACTATTTCAATATCAAACACAAACATTTCGATTTTGATTGCTTATACGAGTATATCTAATAATAATAAATAATCGGCAGACAAATGTCCTCAAGCTAAACAGGTTAGGTTTGTGTTATGGGCAATAATACATATACAACAGTCCAGATCCTAGACCATAGTAAACAACGGAAAGTTCGCTTACGAGATTTATCATGGCAGAAATCGAACCCGGAGTCTTTGCACTGCAGTGATGTACGCCTGCAAAAGCTTGGCCCACTCAACTACAGAGGTTGTTGCTATATAGATTACAGTAGCAAAGTGGGATTACGTTCTTTTTACGTTTACTCGCAGGTATTATAATTATATATGTTTGCCCCGCGGCTGCGCCATGTATCAAACCGTAGCCAATAGCTTTATTTTATTTATATAAAAACTTAATTCGGTTTTTTACATATAATAATAACAAGGAATCTATGTCTATAAAGTCTAGACAAGTGCATAGCAAAAGAGAGGTGAGTCGAAGCCAACCTGATTTGAAGTAATACAATGAATGACAGGTTGTTTATGACGGCGTAGTTGAACGTAGGTATTTGTTAGTGAATAGAAAAACGCGATTGCAGCGCCACCTATTTGGCAAATCCGTCCATTCTAAGGAAACGATGTCATTTATCGGGGTTAAATGTATCCCTAAGTGTTAACTCGGGTTATAAGCCAGCACTACGTCCAGTTTCATTTATATACGTTCAGTGGTTTCCAAAAAGATGCGATTGCAGTGCTATCTTTTTCACTACTTTAGTATATACCACAAAGAGGACGTTATTTATCGGAATAAAAAGTAGCCTAACTTAGCGCCTGGATATAAGCTAGCTCTATTTAAGTTTCATTTAAATCTGACCAGTAGTTTTCACATGATGCTCAAATAGACAGACAGATAGATATAGACTAAAAAGTCTGTTTTCAGAATCTGTTGGTTCGAATTAGTCCCTCTGATTTTTTTTCACTTTTTTAAACGCCTTGTATAAGCTCCTAACCCTTTAGAAATTTATTATAGTATAGATTTCTATTAATCTATTAACCGGTCTGACGTGCGAGAAACTAATGCCACTGAAACTAAAAGGTCAAATATATAAGTCTGTCATACGACCAGTTATGCTATACGGGTCCGAATGTTGGGCCTCTAAAGTGATAAACCACAAACGTCTCCACTCAGTTAAGATGAGAATGTTGCGATGGATGTGTGGTGTTACAAGAATGGATAAGGTGAGAAATGAGTACATAAGGGGATCTTTGAAAGTTGCACCCGTGACTGAAAAATTGAGAGGAAGAAGACTAAGTTGGTATGAGGAGGGATGAAAGTCACGTGACAAAAAGAATGTTAAACTACAAGATGGATGGGTACAGATGTAAAGGTAGACCAAAAAAAAGATGGATGGATTGTGTGAAAGATGATAATATGTTAATTTGTGGTGTGACAGAAGATGTATGTCAGAATAGAGGAGTGTGGAAGGAAAAGACAGACATATTGTGCCGACCCCAATTAATTGGGATATGGTGAAAGAAAAGAGAGAGATTTCTATTAATAGATTAATTGTGGTGCGTGATAAAATGCATGCGGTACGCGAAAAGCGATGTGAGGCAAAATTTTCGCGCTCCATATCGATTTTGTGAGGTATTTGTGTGACACAAAAAGTAACTAAACATAAATCAAACGATCACAAATTCTTATTATAATTTTTAATGGATTTCTTTTGATAATCAGTTAACTTGGTTAACGAGTTGGAGATTTCAGTCCCTAAACATGTTGTAAACAGAACTGTCGAATCGGGCCCATTATTTTGTGAGAATTATAGTAACACAACATCACTAGTTCCGTGTGGACTTATATTAAAATAATGGTAAAACCTATTCCGCTACTACTCGTAGCAACAATGATGAAATAGGTAAATTATTTCATTATTTGTCAGCCACCGAACCCTATTGAGATTTGTTGTAACATATGATTCATTTTTTTCCCATACATTATTAATATTTCAGCAGAGCGCGCAATACTTGCGTAAATTGGCAATTCAACTGATATAATCTATGCCGCTTTACTGCGAGTAATACGATTCATAGTGTTGCGAAGTTCGCGAGATTGCTTAAAACTGATTATAAATACTCATTAATAAGATGTCAGCGGTTGGAATGCTTTACTATCACGTTTTATGTTTATGCCTACCATCTTGAGAAGCTGCGTATATTGATAAAGATGAGAAAGTGGCATCTATATTTTTTAGATATTTTTGAATACCTACTGTAGAACTGTACAGATTTTTTTTTTAGATACTCGTTACATGATAGTAGATGATACCGTAATAATTACTAGGGCCTTCTTAACTTCGTTTCATGCCCACCTTCCATTTCTAAACTAAAATTTCCAGCTTAAAAAATATGTGATCTTATAGATATCGGTTCTATCTAAGGTCAAACAAACATTCGGATACATTACTATGATTTAGTGAATAACGTGAACTCTCTGATCTGATAATTATATTTTTTTTTAGGTTCTTAACTGTCTATAAATATGTAATAATGGAAATATGCTTACATCCTTCCATTTATTTTAGACTCTAATTGTATAGTACTAATATTGTAAAAAAGTTTGATTAACATCTCACAGTAACTTATATCAACAGTGTTTATCATTAATAAAGCGCCATTGAGCACGTATGGGCGACGCGCACGCTGCACGTCCCATAAATAATCAAGGAAGACCGCCCCACAATTAAACGGTAATGTTTTCACCCGTGGGAGATGACGGGATATTCGGCCTCGCGTCGGTCAATGTTCCTTTTCCACGTCGTAGTCTAACTCTTTGATACTCATAAAACAACAATTTGATAAATTGAATTAATTCCAAAAAACCGTTTATGATGGACGTTAAAGTTGCCCAGAGCGTCTCATCACTATCATATTTATTTTCTTCTTAGTGTTTAAAATAATAAAAACTTTTGTTTATTTTTGGTAAAATTATCGTCATTTTAAACTATACGATTAGCGTCGTGTTATCTTAGAATCCAAGGCACTCACATCTGATTCCAATGATGTGGGTTCGAAGCTTGACTCGGGAACGTGCAAGCTTAAGCATTTCTTTAATGTGCTAATCTAATTTTGTTATAATTACCATGTGCTGAAGACATTACCTGAGGATACTTGCTTATCGAAATTGTTGATGTGTGGCGGGTATTATTTACGTTTTCCTTAAACGGGGATGTTCAAGTCCAGCGACTTTTATGGACTGATGTCGTATAATGTCCATATAAGGCAGCTCGCGCCAAACAGTCATTCTACAAATTGGCAATGATCTATTTTTTTGTGCACACGGAAAATTATATCAATATCGCTCTAATAGTATGCTAATTCATAGTCGAGGTTGATATCGAAGCCTTTCACCGTCGGGAATCCTGACTGCTCAAAGGTTTAGATGCTCAGCGTGAACGTATTACGTCGTTGTCGATCGATCCAGTCGATTGCGCTTAATCGCCCAGGGTCGTACGGTGCGGGAGTATAGGAAGTGCCCTTCGCAAGTTCGTCTCGCTACCCGCCGCTGAACAATGCACAATGAGAGCCATTGGTTTCGACCTCACCGCATCCGTGAACCCACGGGAGATCTGTATCAATGTCAATTTCTTTTTCTATATGGCAAACGTTGCAGTGTATTATTTTACCTTTATAACTGTATATTTCATTGTAAGCAGGAAAGACTTTGTATCAAAATAACTGACTGTTGTAAACATTGGACTGGCTGCCGCTTATAAATGATAACCATATTATTGTGTCAATTTGAACAGCCATTTGCGAATATCTCTGAAACTAGTATTAGCAGGGACGTTTTAACTATATTGGGCATCAAGATGCGAAATTCAGCTTGCACCCCTTCTCCCCCCACTTCCAATAACAAAAAATTAAAGTGGTACATTCCAATAGGCGATTCATTATGTTTTCAGTTACCGAGTTGATGTTAACTAATATACAAAACTAGCAAATTATGCGTGATAAGTAAAATTATGTCTGTATGTAAGTCGTGGTAGCGTAATGGCTAGCGCACGAGTCCAAACTCAAAGGGCGCGGGTTCGATCCTGTCCACGCATGCACCGCTTAGGCAGTTTTTTGACCTAATGTGCACATTGTTATTACTACGTGATAACAACGGTGAAGGAAAACATCGTGATGCAACCTGCACATCGAGATAATCGATGTGTCAAACCTGCCAAGCTGCCTTGGACAAGCGTGGCGGGTATACTGTCCATTCCCCCTATAATGCTAGGCCCGAGCCCAGCAGTGGGACATTTATGGACTGTTATTACAATAAGTAAAATTATGTACGTATAAAGTTTATATTATCGATTAGCGCCCCCTAGAGCTTTGCGCCCGGGTACCATAAACCCCTGAGTAAAGACAGCCCTGAATATTAGTACTAACACAAGTAAGTTTTTCAGTCACTAGGACTTTTGTACTCAGCCCGTTGACTACTAGCATCAGAATGGTGCCCATCTGTCGAGTGATAATAATACAGGCGTTAATAATAAGGACGTTGGTGATCAAAATAAAGTACCTTAGGTAAATCGAAATCTTACCATTTCGTCTCGTCTCTCAAGCTGTCCGTCTGTAAGTCACGGCTTTTTCGTTGGAGACTTATGTTGGCACAGTATAACTAACATATGAATCTAGGGTGTTTTCTATGAAACGCTTTATATTATTGCAGTATAGTAAAATGGGATCAAAGTGAAAGGAACTGACAAAAAATGCTTCACTGAAAATTGGTTTCAACTAAATATGTAAGTAGAGTAGTAGTAGTTTTTGATGTCGGGGATCTTTTATGTAAATCAGTCAAGGATGATAACACTGGCCCACCCTTAACATTTTGAGCGTGTGGGGACCAAACTGACGCCAGAATCGGTCTTTTGGTCTAAACACTTTCAAATTTCAAGGGTGTATGGACCATACTAACCCCAGATTCGGATTCAGCACATGGAAATACGTAAGAATAGATAGATGGGTCTGAACAAAAGTATATAGACTTCGTTTTGTGGACCGATATAATCTTAGCTTAGTTTCATGTTTAAATAGCATACTAAATAAATATTTTTCATAGATAAATAAAATAATAATACGATAAGATAGATATGAAAGAAAACATGAACAACTTATCCAACATTTTAAATACAATAGATAGATGATCATGTTCTTTCACGGTAGGATTGCCGCCTTTGCTCATAGCTTACTAAGTATTCGGTAATGAAAGAATAGCCTCTCAGTCGGAAAAAACACGAACCCGCGGAGGTCGAAATGATTCAGCCTATTCGACTGTGTCGGTAGACAGTATCGTCGATAGATTGCTTCCTATTCCTTAAAAGGTCCAATGAATAGGTAAACTAATCGTCACGTAACAAAAGAGGTCGTCATCGGACGTGCGTAACGACTTTATGTAATGTGTACTAGTGAGATACAATTTGTGTGTTTTATTCGTTGTCTTCTTGGCCTCGATCAAATTATAGAACTTTAATGACGCCAACGATGAGTATTTTTTTGGCAGCTACAAAAGACATATTTCACAAAATTTTCAACAAAAATACAAAATATATCGTTAAAATCAACCTATTGGTGTTCAATTTTAACAAATTTTACACATGATTCGATGCAACACAAAAAATTGAATGTTATTTGCACGCGGCGCTCAAACAAACTTGGGCTCCATACCACGCGATAAAATTACTCTATTTTCCGACACAAAAATATGTATCCTATTTTCTTTTACATTTCGGCTTATTATCAGTAACCGTTATCACAAAAATCTTTAATATTGTTACGAGTTAGCGGGACTGGGACGGGAATTAACATGCCGTTCGAATTATTATAGAGTTTATTAGAACTATACAAACACGTATAACACAGGTACAAATATAACCGAACACAAGAAATCCAAACGTAATGCAGAAGGTCGTAATTGAATAAAACGTGCAGTCCGTCACTATTAGATTCCTGAATGTACACACGTCACGCCCGTATCGTAGCCGTAGCTCAACTGCCCCCCTCTCTCCATCAGGCCGTCGTTTTATACTTCACAAAATGCGAATGTGCTCGCCCGACAACGTCCACACAATTTCCTAGTAATCCGCACACCTGACTAATGGTGCAGCCGCAAGCGGCCGTAGACGAGTACAATAGAACAATGGACTGTTCTCTACAATAACTAGAAATGTATGCCAATAAATAAGTGAACAAAAGAAGACGAGCATAAAAGGATTACAAGTAGTTCAAATGCCGACAGGTAATAAAATGTGCTTTTACAGATTTGTACGTGGAATTTGTGTTTCTCGGGGCCTAGGTTGTAACACTATCAATAAAAATAAATTTAGTTCTATCTATGTGTAATATAGAAGTAACAATTTATCATTTGTTTGCTGAAAGTTGTGGTTCTAACATCGTATTCAAATCAATTTTAGTTGTTATACTAAAAGAAGTAACTGCGTAAGAAACTCAAGCAACAGGTCATTTTTATCCTTTTTATAAATATCCCTGTGAAATTGTTAGTTGAATTAAAATATTTACACCCCACACTTCCATTCAGGCTATAACAAGAAAATCTTAGCATATCTAACAAGTAATTCATGATATCTCAAGTTACAGTCCTACCAGATATTCTAGTCGTGTGGAATCCGAGTAGCTATTATAAATCGCAACCAATTTAATACGCACGTTATGGCATAGTGTATTAATTATATACGATTTGGCTAAGACAATTTACATATAGACGCGTCGTACGCCTACATTGTAAGAGTAAGTAACAGCAACATTTACCACCATATACACACAGTTATACTCTTGCAATTGACGACGACGAGCGGGTTTTGGTTGAATGGTTTACATCCACATTACGATAATGTGTGTGTCTGACGGGACGATTAGTTGCGAACATGATGTCCAATCATACAGTTCCCGGCATAGGATCTTGAGCGGTTGGCGCGATGGTAAGAGTTGCTTTGCGCATGGAATGTAGCCGATGTGATGCGATTTATCCATATAATGATAATACCGTGTTTTTGTGTGTTTATTCGAAAAAAATATCGACGTCATACTTTTGAAAACGAACCTAAATATCACAGTGGTTAAGCCAAAGTGACCGCTAAAGAATCGTGCCGGGAACTGTATCTACCCGCTTTTGGTTTCACGCAAACATAGATTCACGTTTACCACAAGTAAAGCCCGTGCGTCTTACTGAATTGCAAGAATTATGCGCTTTGAAAGAGAACTGTGTCACTGTGCAATTCACTTACAAAAACATCGCCATAGCAACGACATGAGAGCAACAATTTTAATGTGGTGTTCTCATGTTTAGTTCCACATTCGCTTCGTTAGTAAAAATTTTATTATACACAAATGTAGAATAACTCAGAAGAACTTTTTGATGTGACGTACAACTGCGATACAAGATAGTGCATGATATGATAAAGTAAATGCCGGGCAATCACCTTGCTTTTATTTGGTATTGCCAAAATAGAGTGCGCGGTAAAACGTATCTACAATTAAAATATTGTAGCGATGTTTTCTTCGCGGTGTATGACACCACTAGCCTTGATTTATGCAAATTGTGTGCGGGCTTCGTGAGCGGAGAAGCGCGACAAAACGCACCGCTCGTAGCCTGCTCAGTGTGAATGCGTGACCGCACCAACGTTTGTCGATATGGAATTCGCAACATGTTTCTGTTACTACAAACACAAAAACCGTTGAGTGTTTCGCTTTGTTAATTGTAATCATATTGTTAGTAAATATAATTGAGTCAATTAAAATCATATTTGTATTTAACAAGCGTATTTAATAAGTGTTTCAGTTGTATTGTAACGTCTCTCTTTAGACAGTTATGATTAAGATTTCCAGTTTCAATTCATCACAATTAATCATAACAAAAAAGCTTATGAATAATCTACGTTTGATTTTCTACAATTAATTATAAATTTTCTAAGATCACATTGAAAGGTTAAACATTTAAGTTTTAATATTTAATTCATCACAGAAAGTATTATTTTTATTATTCTTTTAGTTTTTTTTTTTTTGTAAAGCCAACTCTCTTCAGTAGAGTAATAATAATAGCCCTGTATTGTACTGGGTTATGCCGTACGCGCACTATGATTATTTCGGTGCTATTTTGTTTCGCATTATTGCAACATAAGGAACTTCATAGAAAGGCGCGCACTATGGCCTTAATTCCGCACCGACGTATATTCAGACGGGTTATTTTTTCCGTAAAATCCGTAATAACCTATCTATTTTTATAGAGGCATCCACGCACCTCAGAATTAATTGCGCGCACCGAATTCAAATTCTGTTGAATTTAAATAATGTAGCTTATTGCAGATTTAAAGCGCGTTAGGCCTTACAAACTTATAAATGACTAGCGGGCCCGGCAGACGTTGTCCTGCACTAACAAAAATCGGAACCCAATTTCAGCGCCACCTACTGGGTCCAATTATGAATCTAAACAATCCCGGTACCCACTTGCATACTTATAAAAAATTACATTAAAATCTGTCCAACCGCTTAGGAGTTCAGTGACATACACACGAACAGAAGAATTTATATATAAAAATGAACACAAATCACATCTTCATGCACATTAAGACCAAAAACAAACTGATAAGCAGTTTGTTTGTTGTTCATACAAACAATTTATTTCTACAGAGATTTGAAGCCATTGTCAACCATGCACATAATTATAAAATTATACATACATAACTTCACGCCAATTCCCTTGCGGGGTAGGCACGGACAACAGAGTGCCATTTAGGCTTATTCTTACACACCTCACTTGCTTCTTTGACATTCATAACTCTTGTCATGCACGCTCGTCTGTTCTTAAGGCTCCTGACATCACCTTCTGCTAGTACACGATCAATTTGATCATGGAAGGTGTGTCGTGGCCTTCCACGACTTCTGCATCCATCCACTTTTGCATTGTATATCTGTTTATTCATTCTTTCATCATGCATTCTTTCCACATGCCCGAACCACCGGAGCATTCCTTTCCTTACCTTCACCCCGACACTCTCTTTCTTACTTCGGTATTACGAACGCAGTCCGCGAGCGTCACTCCGCAGATTTTGCGCAGTGCTCGCATCTCGACCGCGTTTACTCTACTTTCATGCTCTTTCTTCCATACCCAACTCTCGCTTCCATACGTGAGCGTAGGTACCAGCACCGCGTTGTGTACGGCGAGCTGGGCCTTCTGGCTGAGGTTCTTAGCGCCTAGAAGTTTACCTAACGCTCCATTCAAACTATTCCCCAAATTCACTCTTCTTTCTATATCAGCGGTGTACCTTCCTTATAAAATTATCTATTCTATATATATATATATATATATATATATATATATATATATATATATATATATATATATATATATATATATATTCCGTGTCACAGTTTTTGTCCGCGATGAACTCCAAAACTACTCAACCGATCTTGATGTTTTTTTTTCATTTTGCTGGTTTGGTCCAACTTAGGACATAGGATAGGTTTCATCTTAATTTATAGTTTAAAAAAATATATGCAGTTTTTTTACACTGAGCAGTCGGTAAGCTTGTGTCCTGCTATCAAGTAAGTTACATAAGCATTAAATAGATGGCGCGATACTTTAAGTCCCACCCCGACCCTTTCTTTGAATAACATGTACGTGAACCTTAATTAATATAAATCTAATATATATAAATAAAAATTAATCGTAGAAATGTATGTACGCGTGTAACTTGAGAACGACTTTATCGATTTTGATGGCATTATTTATGTGTATCTGAATGGGTGCTCGGATGGTTTAGATTCACATTTAGAACCGGTAGGTTGCGCTGGGATAGGGTTCTAGGATCCTCCTAATCTCCTGGACCGATTTTGATGATTTTTGTGTGTTTGAGTGGGTCCCCGGATGGTTTAGATTCACAATTGGAACCGGTAGGAGGCACAAGAATCGGGTCCTAGTTTTTTATTTTTTTTCAAGCCAGGACAACGTCTGCCGGGACCGCTAGTACATACGTATATAATACGCGAGGCGAGACTATTATGAAATCATGCTACGAGTTGAACGACATAACTCCCTCAAAATATTGCAACATTTTCTCGAAGGTTTAATAAAAATGTTTTTTTATAAAGCTCTGTAAAAGCTTCGTCAAGCAATTCTCAAAATTCTTCAGTCGTGATTTCTCGTTATCTTTATCGGCCAAGCGACACCTACTTTTATTTATATTAAAAGACCCTTTTATAAATATCGTCGCGTAGACAAATAAATTGCATATAATAAAGACGAACGGCGGCTGATAGCCAATAAAGCGTAGTGCGTGCGACTCGTTGGCACTTTAGAATAGGTTTAGTATAAAAACTTTATGGTACCATTTCTGAGATCGGCTAAGGCTTCTCTCCAGAGATGGGGGCGAAGCTAGTTTGCTATACTGTTTCTTCAACGCTTTTTTATCGGATGAGCTACATTTTTATGTTATCTTGTATATTGTGATATCGTGAGACTAATTTGTACATTCACTACCACGACTTGCTTCTATCACTTGGGAAATGTCAGTGTAATACGGTGATGAGTATCTTATACATGTATATGAAAATCGGTGTTAGAAAAATTAGTTAATAGGATTTCCGTATCTATCTTCTTCCACCTTGGACTTAGCGGCTACGGTTCTAGCGGAGAGAAGAAAAGATGTCTCATATTTGTTTTGAACTATACGGCTTTATGATTTGTGTCTCGGAAGTAGGATGACTGAGATGCGAAATGTATGCGGCGAGATGCAAACAGCTACATACACTGTTTCGGCTGACACGGTAATCTGTGCTATAAAGTTGTATATATACCTATATCATTTGGTCGATCCTTCCTAATACAAAATTATCTTACGTTGACGTGTACAAAACAGGCCTTGTTTTCAGGGCAATAGAAAAAGATGCAATCCGGTGATCCGATCGGACTAAATTGTATAAGTATGGACAAAAACTTATATTAGCACACATCGACGCTTATTGCACTCTACAGCTAGTTTAATACACACTAGGGGTCGCCCAGTGGTCCAAATTCGACCATAATTAATTTAAATTATACGTTTGAACATTATTAAGGTTCTGTTGTCAAAGATTATACTTCTGTAATTACAGATTTATACACATATAATGATACTCGTATTATTATATCATACACACATTTTATCCGTGCAGGAACGGAGAAAGAATATAACTTCCTACGGCCGGGTGGCATGTCGTTAGAGGCGACCAAACAACCCACAGCCAGGTGGTAAGGCATTTACCCGTCTGGATGCCCACCATCCCTGGTCTAGAGTATGCAACCATAACAACCTTGATATGTGTTCCGGCAGTAGTGACCAGATTCCAGTCTGCCTTTAGAGATAAGCAGCCCATTTATAGCACCTTTGGTGTTGCAAATGTCCATAGGCGATAATAACCGCTTCCCATCAGGTGGGCCGTGCATCTCTTAATATTTGTACCAAACGTGTACTACTGGCATGCACATCATATAAACGAAGTCTAAACAAATATGATACGGAGATATAGTTAAAAGCTGGACAGGTACTTAGCCATGGTTTATGTATTACATTCTTATCTGACTTTATGAAGGCACGCTTAATGTAAGAACCTCAATAAGTAAAATACAGTGCAATCTTTTTGTACCTACTTTAACAATTACGTGAATGTAGTAGTAGTAAATATATCCCTTTATCTTTTAAACTTATTTTTTGTAAAGACCAAATTTTAAGAAATTTGGCAGGTATATCAAATATTTACTAGAAGTGCATTCTCGTCTAGTATAAATTGCCTCAAGTTAAATAGTAATTTTATAAAAATGATGAAAAGACGTGTTTGCTGAATAATATTTTGCTTTTCTACTTTTATTTGGAAAAATAATGTTTTCTTCAAGGCTTTTTGAATATGGAAAATCATAAGTTTATTTAACTTTAATAAAACCAATATAGCTAAAACAAATAGTGAATAAAAATCAAGTTTAATAAATTGATGAATGTAATAGAATTTGTTTATTGTAGGTATACCTACAATAAACAAATTTGGAACATGCATTATAATGCATGTACAAAGATGTTAGATGCAGTTAAAGATTATGTATCTATCATTTAAGAGCTATGCTCTTTTCGGTGGAGCCTCCTCCAATCTTCTCTATTATGGGCCAGTTGTTTTACTTCTATGTAAAACAAGACACCCACTTTATCTTTATTTGATCCATGAATGCTCGCTTTGGTCTTCCCTTCCCTCTCGTTGCTTCCACTTCGCCTTCGATTAACGTGCATAATAAGGTGTCGTGTCGTAGTAAGTGTCCAAACACGTTCTCCCTTCTTTCCTCCAGTTTTTAAAATTGTGTGTTTCTCTTTTACCATATCCAGTACAAATATTATAAACAATAATATACGTCATCTCAGGTATTGATTTCCGACATTTTTCTTTCATTTTTTGTTTTTAATTTTGCATTCAATATCCACAGTAAGATATTCAAAAGTATAATAAAAGTATAATTATGAATATTTAAAAATATGCGAAGAATGACGTAAACTAAAGTTCCAAGTACCTTTTTTTTCTTGAAGTAAAGTAGTAATTCTAAAGGTGTAATATAGATATTGTGATAATTCTTTTTGCATATCTATATAAATCAGTATGTTTGATTATACACAAAGGACGCTTCTGTACCTAAAGGGAGGAGATCTCTGCAAAACAACCCCCGAAATAGATATTAATAATTCTCTCTTGGCTAATGAGTTATTTAAAAATTAAACTAACCTCTACCGAAATCCGTATTTTAGTGCTTTCTTTGTATAATAAACATGAAATACATTTAATAGCTCAAACAATAAACACGTTTCTCCTTCCATTGTAGTCAGACGAGAAGCGATAAAAGGTCGATTGTTTTCTCCCTTTAATTGTCGACTCGTGAAAGAGAAATCCGTTATACAATTGTACCTACATATTTACGAGCAATAAAAGCTTTCAGGGCCTTTAAAAATGTCGTTAGTTCACACCAAAAATTGCCCAGAAGACGACAGTGCCATTATTACTTTATTGGTCGTCTCGTTTTATTTTTCTTTTGGCACTTTTGGAGATAATATTTAGGATATTTTTCCATTAATAATGATTGCGGCTTACGAAGCACTGTTATCATTTATTTACTAAAATAACTATGTCAACCTCTGAATTACATAAAAAAAAATGATATAATATAAACATAAAATTATTAAAACTAATTACTAATCATTGTTTAAAAATTATAACACCTCGCGGCGTTATCGGTCTCCAGAATCCAATGAATATCATTTATATCTTCTAACCCTGAAAAGTCTATAATATAAAATTCTAAACATGCCCTGTCTGTCCTGTCTGTACATTGAAGCTATTTAAAAAAAAAAACTGGAATAGACTATATAAACGTTGGAGAACACGATACAATTTTTTTTAATTTCTTGTCTGTGTGTTCGAGATTCACGTAAAAACTACTAGGCTAATTTCGATGCGGTATTCGCTATTCGACAGTTAATTCTTAGACTTCAAATCTGCGCTACTTATTATCCCGGGAATCCCGTGGGAATCTTTCTGGGAATTATTTAAATTGGGCAGATTTAAAAAAAATCTAATTTCAATGTGATTTTGTCACTGATCGATAGAAAATTTTATGTAATAATCAGTCATCAGTCATAACTTCACGCCAGTTCCCTTGCGGGGTAGGCACGAACAACAGACCGCCATTCAGGCTTATTCTTACACACCTCACTTGCTTCTTTGACATTCATAACTCTTTTCATGCATTATGTAATAATAATATAATAATTTCTTATGCCGGGAATATTCCCGAGAGCGGGAAGTTTTTCGGATGCATAAGAATTAGCTTATTCCGACAGTTTCCACTAAAATGATAGCTTACAATCTTTTTTCAATTCTGCGATACTTTGTGTCGCGGGAATCCCGGGGGAATTTCAAGTTGAGCGTGGACGAAGTCGCGGGCATATCCTAGTGTATAATAATAGCTTAAGTTTTCGCGCCTAGTACACATAAGTACTTAAAACTATACGTTTTAACGGTTTTACCGCAGTTAAACCGGTTTTAGTGAAACACCATTAAAAAAACCACGTTCGGATATAACGTTACATATCCTTCCACTATTGGGTTCAAGTCTTCTCTTTTAGGGGAACAGATGGTAGCCGTACCTGCTAATAAGGTGTTTAATTTGAAATAAACTTGCTACAAATAATAACATTTACTTTTCGTAAGTGTCTTTACGATATTAAATCACACATATAAATATTATACCTGTTTCCATTGTTAAAGATAACAAAAGAACTAATAATGCTGTCATTATTAGAGCTATTAATTACAGATCAGAATGAATCATTCGTTTGCGTTGTTATATTGTACTGTTATTAGAAGCAAACCTATCCTATATATTGGTCATAGTTTTAGTCATCGACTAGCGCTCTTACTCGATTAGATTAGTGTCGAGTTTCCGTAGTAGGAAGTGGTCCGAGCAGATGTGCGCTCCCATGCAACTGACGCCATCTGCACACGTTTCCATACCCGATATAATGACGCGATTCACCGCAATTACAGACTTTCTTATGCAAATTATCATGGACACAATGGCATCGGCAACAACGAAACATGATGAAAAAATGCCACGTAGATATCTATACTTATGTTGTAACCTTTTCAGTAAATTATATGCCACTGAAACAGGTCTTTAATATATGACAGCAAAAATACCACCCTACGATGAATGAACTCGTAATTATCCTTAACATCTCAATTAGCATCATAGTAGTGAAACGTATGATTTTGCTCTATTAGCCGAAGGTTATATCTATAGAGTTAAGCGGCCGGCAACAACTACTGATATTACGTCTTGGCTCCCACAAACAGCATCTTGTTAGCGTCTATTAAGACTTCTTACGCCATATTGTCGATCACACAGCAGCTGCCGAACGTGATCTAATGAGTTCTTTACAACGCCAATCCCCATGGAAATGTTCGCACTCACGCAAATTTATTTTAATGAGCTCATAAAAGCAAAAAAGATACCGCCTGATCTCTCACGAATCATGTTATTTTTTATTGCACAAGGAAGAGAAACAGGCCGACAGCTCACTGGGAATTGAGTGCGTGACCAGACGACACTGACTTCTGAACATAACCACGATGCCATTTTATTATGCAAGTTTCTTGATTTATAAATGACTGATTCGATAAAATTGCTGCTTGTATATTTAAAGTACACAGCTGTGGATTAAATATTATCACGACCAAATATTATTCTTGGTTCTTTAGCTTTATGTTTATTTAAAAAAAAATAGCTATTGTTTAATACGCTTCGTAGAGCTCACAACACCTTTTACAGTATAACAGACAATAGGTAAAACTATCCGGGAATATGGTATCCGCGTACGTTTAGTGTCACCTTCCACCATTGTTCGTATCCTATTCACGTACTATTTCATCACCGTCGTCGATTTATTCGAAATGAAGACACGCGTCCACATGTTCAACAACATTGCCATTTATTATTATGTCTGTATGGGGCTTTCGTTTCGCTCGTAGTTCCTTAAACAACGAGCGATTATCGATGCGTGTATTGTTTCGCTTATATTTGTCATGTGCGCCGCGTCTCAGCGCTTCGCATCGGGCATACAATGGACGTATTTGAAGCACGTGCTGCGGCCGTATTGATCGCCGGCGAGTGTCGCCAGGTGACTTTGACTCGGTGTCGATTAGCATGAGCTCGGGCGCATTGAGCGAACGATCCTTATCAATTTGTCCGGACTGCAGCTCTGTGACCGAACTCTTGGCATTGTCTTGTCCTTCTAAACGTCATTCTCAGGCAGTGTGAAGCTTTGTCTCACGACATACACTGCTGGTTCTTTGTACGTTGATTGACTGGAACCTGGGAGAATTAAACCCGGATAATTGTATTGGCAAGGTTTTCCACGAAGTTGACATTTAGACAAGCAACTATCATCTGCCCGCTGTGTTCGCTTTTGATTCGCGTAATGAGACGGGCGCGGCGTGGGCGCACTCCGTCTGTATGAATATAAGATAATGGTGAAGAGCATTAGATAGCGTGGTCGTGGTTACAGCATGTTCACGAATGCAAAAAAAGTGAATATTTTGATAAATATAATATCGTATAGTACTAGATGCAACTTTAGTAAGTACTGGTATACCGTCTAATTGAAGGTTAAAACAAAAGATCAGTAACAGTTGTCGAGATTATGCCCATATACGTTCAGCGCAATAAAAATTTATGATGTGAGCAGTCTCAGTCGTGAAGGAAACAGCTTGTGCATTTCCCTGTCATCAACAATATACATAATGCATTGCACACGAATCGCCTGCAGGGGTTAAGACATGATGACTAGGATGACTACTAAACGGCTAATTTTCCATTCCCAACGCAAAAGAACACAGGTGAAAAGCCGGCGTCATTGCACGCCCGGATGATCCGTCGAGTCACGACACCTCTAGCTAGCTCTCAGATACGATTAAAAAAACAAAAGCTATTGTGTCGCGTGCCTAACGCATGTGGAGCGTAATGCGAGTCTCATTCTAATTGGAACATTTTTTATTCCGTCACGCGAATGTTACTAACAAAGCGTCACAGTCATATAATTGGTGTGTGTGCTGTTTGCTCTTTAGCAAGAACAAGTAGATAAACGGAGACGTTTGTATGAGAAGAAATACGAGTTGATTCAACGGTAGAATGTTTCAATGGGCTACGCTTGTTTATTTCAGGTATCTTCACGGTGATGTGTTACAACGTGTTGTGCGACAAGTATGCGACCAGACAGATGTACGGCTACTGCCCGAGTTGGGCCCTCGAGTGGGACTACAGGAAGAAGGGTATATTGGACGAGATAAGGCATTATTCGGCGGACATCATTGGATTACAGGTAAATCATTTATTTTAAGTTTATGAAAATAATGCCTTAAAATGAACTCTGATCACATTTAACTGAACAAAACGCTTTTGCGGATGCTAAAATGTTACCAAGAATACAAATGGTTTACTTATACCTCTTCGAGCAGGGCCTTCTAGAAGGCACGCGTCTATGTTAAATTTCTGTCATAAATGGCATTGTGCGAAATGAAAGAGACAGAAATATAATAATAATAATACCGGCTTGCGAAACAGAAGTCGAAGATCGCGACTAATATTGATAGTGATTATGTGACACTGTCGGCACATTTAACAAATTGAATTTTGCGATAATTAATTATTTAATGGAAATTATGTTGTCTAGGTGATAGACGACCTTTTTAAATGTAGAAACCTATGTCAATACAATGAGAATAGTTCTGATTAAGGAGACCAAAAACTTAATAAAATTAAGCAGGCAAGTAAGTTGATCCCATTTCTTATAAATGTTACTG
The DNA here is from genome assembly GCA_019925095.2 of Dendrolimus kikuchii. Classification (NCBI taxonomy): domain Eukaryota; kingdom Metazoa; phylum Arthropoda; class Insecta; order Lepidoptera; family Lasiocampidae; genus Dendrolimus; species Dendrolimus kikuchii. Next base: position 19,464,615 of record CM034397.1, read on the forward strand.
CATTCTATCACACTATCTCACTTTCTCTCTTTGTATTGTTTATTTTATCATCTACAACTTAAATACTACCTCAACTATTTACACAGATATTATGTACATCTTCATTCTTAGAAATAACAGAGCTTTCAACGTTTTCCCCTTTTTATGTTTATATCTGTTATCTAAAGTACCTACGTATAAATTACTAAATTTCGTCATAATCGATTCTGGGAATGCATCGTAGCTGTGAAGATGAAACAAAAAATATCCAAAGTCGATTTCATTTGTATATCTTAATATGTATATATCAGTGGCGCGGGCTGGAAATTCAGATAGGGTAAGCCGGTTGAAAAAACATAGCGTATGATGCAAGTGCAGACTAAACCGCTGTTGTAGAAATTAAGGCTCCACTATCAACATACAAAAAAGCTCACGATTTGATGACAGTGACTTTGATGTATAATAAAAGTGGATTGGAATCAGAGAAAAACAAACAATTTCATCCAATACATGTGACAAGCCGCCAAACGTGAGAGATACAATACAGTAATTGTATATGCACGAACAAAAAGCATAAGCGCCAATAAATTGGACTTTTGGTCGCTAGTTTCTTTATAGAGACACTATTAATAATATGTTTGAACAAAACGCGTAAACGCCAATGAATGCTTTGTGCTTTAACCTTATGAAGAATCGAGTTGTATGAAGTCCACGCCACTGATATTAATTAATAATTATATTTTCAGGAAGTGGAGACCGATCAGTTCTACAACTTTTTCCTCCCCGAGCTAAAGCAGGATGGTTATGATGGTATATTCTCACCCAAATCCCGCGCGAAGACCATGTCCGAATCGGAGAGGAAATACGTCGATGGATGCGCCATCTTCTTTAGATCTGCTAAGTATGCTATTTATTGGATTTTTTTTCTTTATAAATCCAGATATTGTTTTTTACCGATTTTTACAAGCTTTTATTTAACTTGCAATGGATGTACCTATGTATGTAAGTTTGGGTGGAATCTTGCAAGTTAAATTTAACCAACTTCCCGGTTTCCGATTGAGCTGAAATTTTGCACGCATATGTATATCGCGTGACAATGTAATAATATGGTACCATGGAGCTGATCTCATGACGGAGTCGGAAGGTGGCCACAGGAACTCCTTTACTAAACAAGATACATCCGTCGTGTTTGGGCTCGTTTAACTTGTCTTGGCTAGCACTCTGCGGCTATATGCTATCCAGGATCCCAAAAGCTTGTATTTAAAAAGCTTTTTATAAAAGCTTATTTATATTTCAGTTTAAGATGAAGTACAAATTGGTTTTTAAAGTCAACTGCCAATGATTTGATGAAATGCAATAATAAAATATTCCACCAGCCCAAATAAAATTGAAAGAGCTGACATTTTGAAAACAGTTTGTGGCCTTCTAGAGCTTTTTATAAGTTTTACGTTGGAATACCAAATAACAATCGCAAGCAAAAACTTTGCAAGCACGAATGTGGATGATAATAAAGCACTTACATTTTCTAGTGGTTTCCAAAATAAATTTATTTTTTGTACTAAACTTAGCGCGACAAGCGTGTCGTATTGATACCGACACGAGTCATCCAATCTTTTATTATGACTATTCTGCAAAACCGATTCCGGTTACGTGAATCGCTGTTATGATTTTCTGCGGGCTTCTGTGCTCGCTGATTTGCTGTTATTGTTGCCCCGAAGCTGCAATTAAGTTTAGAACGTGAGTCTTGAATATACAACTAACAAAAATATAACATATTTAATGCTAAGATACGCCTGCGACTTCGTCCACCGTGAACAGGTAGCAAAGATCACGGACTTTATGATGGGCAATTTGCTATTGATTAGTGAAAATATTAGATTGGAATCAGATTTTTTTTCCTTTTTGGCCACTTTAAACCGCTCCCAAGAAAATTCACGCGGGCCTCTCGGGATATAAAGTACTGCAGATTTTAAGTATGATAATTTGCTATCGACCAGAGAAACCCGCATCGAAATTGGCCAAGTACTTTTTGTGTGAATCCCGAACAAACAGACAAACACAAAATCTAAAAAAACAAGAGTACATTTTTTCAATTTTATAATAGTCCTGTTATATGCCCGCAGCTTCGTCCACACTTGACTTGAAATTCCCACGAGATTCCCGGGACACAATGTGTATCGCAGAATTTTAAAAAAGAATGTAGTCTATAGTTTTAGTATAGTTTTTTGTGAATCCGAACAACTTCAAACCGCTCCCGGGATAATTCCTGCGAGATTTCCGGGATAAAAAGTATCACACATTTTATTACATAAAATGCTATCGATCAGTGATAAAATTGCATTGGATTTAGATTTTTTTTCAATCTGAACGTTTTAAATTATTCCCAGAAGAGTCACGAGTGCAGTTTTCAAAGATCTGTCTACATTGTTACCGAATATTCTTCATTCTTGTTGCCAGCCTTTAAGCCTAACCACACATCGTATTATTTCAGGTTTGCATTGGTGAAAGAGCACTTAATAGAATTCAACCAGTTGGCGATGGCGAATAGCGAAGGCTCTGATAACATGCTGAACCGTGTTATGCCCAAAGACAACATTGGCCTCGCGGCGTTGCTCAAGACCAAGGAGGCCGCGTGGGAAAATGGTAAGTTGTTTGCAACCTTTGTTAATACAGCATAAAGACCCTTGATCGCTTGTGTAAAATTATTAGGTCCTTCAGTAGATTTACCTCTAATGCCGGGTTTCTATCTATCCGTTATTTTACCATATCGTTGGTGGAAAATTGTCATTATTTTTATGGGTTGATATTTTGTTTTAACATCATTAAACTAAATTGATAAAAAGATAACGCTTAATGCCTCATCAAAATAATAATAACAAGATGTGTTATAATAGTTTATGCCCAACTGTAAGGTGGATTTGTCCCTCAAAGTAATCTCTTCTAGGGAACCTAACTTAAGGATAGATTGGAGCAATTTTACAGTTTCGGGGGCTAATAAAATGAGTTGTACCTAGATTTTATAATATACAATTAAATTGTATGTAATAATAGGTTGGGGAAAAAGTCTTTTCGCATAGTATGTATGAACTTGTAATAAGATCTTTTTGGCTATACCATTTGTAACTGGCTGGTTTTGGTATCATTAAAAAGTTTTAATTTTAAAAAAGACAATTCCAAATTCAAGTTAGGAAAATGTGTGATTTTCATTTGTTTTTCTTATTTTTAAAATGAGTGAATCTAATGAAAAAATTCGATACATTTTACAATTTTACTACAAAAAAGGTAAAAATGCAACACAAGCCGCGAAAAAAATTTGTGATGTTTATGGACCTAATGCAGTATTTGTGAGAGTAGCGCAAAGCTGTGAGATTAAAGCAAAAAGTCGAGAGAAAGCGGCCGGAATTAATCAACAGAAGGGGTGTGGCTGGGAGGTGTTAATGCATCCGCCGTAAGGTCCTGACCTTGCACTTTCAGATTTTCACCTGTTTCAGTCTCTGCAGAATTCCTTAGGCAGTGTCAGGTTAACATCACGAGAGGACTGCCAAAACCACTTGTCGCAGTTTTTTGTTCAGAAGCCCCAAAATTTTTATAGCAATGGGATCACGTCCCTACCTACAAGATGGCAAAAAGTTATCTAACAAAATGGCACCTACATACTTTAGTCAAATGTAAATAAACTTTATAAAAAAGCCTTTTGAATTTTTATATAAAATGCGAAGAAACTTTTTTCCCAACCTAATATGTATGTACGTGTATAGGTAGATATACATACCTGTTTTGCCTTTTTGAAAATATATTATTTTCATATAAATTATGTTAATAAAATTAGTTCCAAATAGTGCCAGCTATTATTGAATTATTGTAAGATTTACATGGGTAGTCGTGTTTAATGGTTGGATATAAAAGCGACAGGGCGCAGTGACCATAGATAATATATACACTATATAAGTATAAAAAAGTTGTGATGAAAGATCATTCTCAACTTGACTTTGGATAATTAATTGTATGATACTTAAGATAAGCATTCTTCAGTTCACAGTCGAATTAAGAAGTTATCCATGTATAAATTCAACACAAAAACATTAATTTGACATTACAGTTAAAACAAGAAACTATTTAAATATTTATATCCAGTGGTTAATTATTCAATGTTAATTACCACTTTTGATTTTAATCAATTCATAAAAATACATATCTTATTTGCTGTAGTAGTGTGAAACGTTCGTACATTTCATAGTTTAATTAATGTTACTTTATATAAGACACTTAATAAATTTTGTACATATCAAGAAAACAATTAAATCATAGAACCAGTTCTATGTTTAGATATTCCTACTCATTTAAGTTTTAGTTTTAATCAAAGGTAAACTAATTTTTACAATTTTCTTTTGAATTGTGTTAGAACTAAGAACCATATCGTATAAAAAATACTGTAAACTAGCTTCTGCCCGCGACTTCGTCTGCGTGAAAAGTTTTTTTAACTATCCCACGGGAACTCTTTAATTTTTCGGGATCAAATATATCATATACGTTACCCGTGAATATAAGCTACCACCATACAGAGTTTTATTTAAATCGTTCCAATCGTTTCGGAGATTAGCCCGTACAAACAGAGAAACAAAAAATTTGAAAAAAAATCTAATTTAGTTCTATTTCCATGGCCAGGTGGTAGGGCATTTGCCCGACTGGATGGCTACCATCCCTGGGCTAGAGTATGTCGCCATAACAACCTTGAATTGTGTTTCGTCATTAGTGATCAGGTTCCAGTCTCCCTTAAGAGAGCAGCAGCGCATTTGTAGCACCTTTGGTGTTACAAGTGTCCAAAGGCGATGGTAACCGCTTTCCATCAAATAGGCCGTCGGCCTGTCTACTGAACTCCTGCAAAAAAAATTCACTTCTTACATCCCCTGACTCGGTTTTGAGAATTTTTTTTCAGCGTACAGAAATGCGACCTCTACAGTTTTATTATATATAGTGTAAATTATTGATTGCGTTTTTTTCGTTCTACGTCAATCTATTATTTTAATTATGAGGTGTCTATTAACCTACAAATTAGTGAATCGATTTCTATTGAACTTTCTCTAATAGCTTCTAGTCATGGAAAAGCAATTTAGACTATCAATAATAGCTTTTTCGTATCTACGTACTTTTAAAGGTGTGAGCGTCCGTTTGTGCTGGTTTACAGAAAAACAAACTTGTCCATTAAGTATTTTAGTTGTATTATAATGTACTTTACACACAAGAAAACAAAAAAAAATTGAAACAACAAAACTACATTTAGTACAGTTGGTTCGGTGCATGAGAAACGTGGGTGATGGCGCAAGCAATGACATGCAGAAAAGGGGGGAAGAGGCGAAACGAAACGGCCGTAGTACGTCTCGCACGCACCAAGACCTGCACCGTGCTCTATGAACGCGCGCTTTCACACGCATCCCTCATTTTACCACGAACCGATATCTGTAAGACATAAGATAAAATAATAATTTCATCGTTCACAACAGGGTTATTGATAAAGTAAAAAGACCGACTAATTTGTATGTAATAAATAAAAATATAATTATGAACAATTATAGTTACGCATTGATAATGACGAAAGCTCAACATTTTTAATACGAAAAAACTATATAACAGACAGGCAAAATAAAAGAAAATGTCTGGTTACAATTTTGTGATGCAAATAGGCCTTACTTTATTAAACTTAAAATATTAACAATAATATCTATATAAAAATATTTCACTAGTAAAATGTAAATTCATTAGAAAATACTCTCAATATTAAAAAAAATTACATCCCAGACTATAATCGCATAGTCTCTGATATTGTTTTTTTCTTTTTTATGTAATATTTTTGAATAAATCTTATTTTGTTGGAGCTTTTGTCTTGCTTCATATATTATTTATAAGATGCCTTGTCCTTGTAATAGATCACTGTATAAATTATTTAATAATCAGCAGCTGTAAGGACAATATATGATTATAGCCCTTCATTATTAGTTATAAATAATTTATAACATTTTGATAATGCCAATAGGCATGCTACTCGCATTTTTAATAATGCGGGAACTTTTAAATTTGAGCGTGCAGGTGTTCACTCACTGAGACATGTTGACACTAATTTAACGAATTGTTATTAATAGGAATTTTTAACCAGATCAGTTTATGATAATAAATTGTTTTCGATGATCAGTCATAGCCATAAATTGTTTTATTGTCAGCGACCTCTGTAATCCCAATAGTATATCCGATGGTTAAGCCGAATTTTATATGGTCGTCTCTTTCCCTCGCACATAAGTGTATTGCCATCGCGCTTGCTTGTTCCTGTTATGCGAGCGAGAGCGCAAAATATTTGTACGCGAGTGAAAGAAATGAATGTACAGTGCAATCACCTAGAAAACATTTTTGCGTTTATAGTATTGTACACTACTTAAAAGCGACTTCTACGATAGTGCAGGTCATTTCCGATACGTCATAGATTTATTCCGATTTTGTTCACTTTGTTTATTCTTGTGCCCCTGCTACACGTGGGATAATGTTAGTGACTGTTTCACGCATATGTAGCCAAGGGTTTAATGCGTTATTTGAGATGCCTCATTGTTAATAACGATAAACATTGACAGATAACTCATGTATATACTACTAATGTAGCCCAGTCATAAACAATGTTAATTTTTAAATGCTTATATTAACGCTATAAATAATACGTATTTAGACACAGTCAGTAACACTAACATTAGCCCAGGTATAGAAGAGACATTATAAGATTGAAAAAGAAATGTAATTCGATGGGATTTTTTCAATGATCGATAGCGAATTTTATGTAATAAAATATGTTTATTTATTTATTTAAATTAATTCAATAACAAAAATATTTTATGTCTGAATATAAATACGTAGGTAGTACATAAATCTCAATTAATTATTTTAAAAAGTCCATAATTACCATTATAAGAAATGATAAATATACAATAAATATTATTCATTTCACAAAATAATTATTTGATATATAATATATAGATTGGGATTATAGATCCAAAGTTGATTTCAAGGTCAAATACGTCAGATATGTTTATACATCTCTTTGTTGAACCTGCCACATATTTATGAAATATTTGTATAGTGACCCACTAGTCAAAACCGGTTTTATTTCGCCGCCTACTTGAAATTTTGATCTCCCGCGTTACGCTTCACGGTTGCCTTAATGCATTATAACATTCTATGAATATAAATAAATTGCTAATATCTCGCATGGTGGACTTTAACAAATATGTATACACACTTTAATTCTAATTTACTTATTAAATACAACGCGTTACATTCTAGTTGTTTGTTACTAAATATTTATATTTTCAATAAACCATTTGACATTCAAGATTTATCTTGAAAGTAAGATTTTTGCTTTTTTAAACTATTGTTACAACTCAGGCCCCGACAAAGACAAAATCCACCTGCATATTTGAAACAAAACACATTTTATTACCTGCCGGCATTTAAACTAATTGTAACTCTATTATGATCGCCTTCTTTTGTTTACTTTGTGTTTAAAATCTATGATTAGAAAACAGTCCATTGTTTTATTGTACTCTTTTATGGCAGTTTTCGGCCGAGTCATTAGCCAGGTGTGGCGGATTAAGTCGATTTAGATACGGGGACATTGTATTTGTTCAGTATAAAACGATGACCTGATGGAGGGGGAGGGAGTCGGGCGATAACTATGAACGAAACGAGACGTGTGTACTACAATCAGGAATGTAATAAGTGACGGACTGCGTATTTTATTGAATTACGTTTGTACTTGTTGTGTTCGGTTATATTTTTACCTGTGTTATACGTGTTTGTATAGTTCTAATTAACTCTATAGTAATTCTAATGGAATTTTAATTCGAGTCTCGCACGCGTAACACTATATTTTGTTGTTGTAAAACACATGCCACCGAGAATAATAATAAAAAAATATTTATAGGTCATAAAAAATTAAATGATTTCTTCACACTCCAGAATTATTATGTAGATCAAAAATTGCAGTAATCTTCCCACTAATGTCAGTGTATTATCCATAGATTTGTCAATATGTAAGGGTTTTGTCGGTTTTTTTAACCTCCATGTTCATTTAACAATTCTTACTGAACTTCAAAGCAGTATATGCTCCTCTTTGTTTGCCCAATGTATGACAATCCACACTCACAATCAAGTTACCCCTGCAATGACTGTTCGAAGGGCGCTAGGATTGTCTTTAGTGATATATACCGTTGGCTAACTGACTAGGATGGTGGTGAGACGAACCATTAAGGTATTTATCTGTATGGGTATCCAGATGGAGATAGTTAAAACCCAAGTTAAAAAGTAAAATTATTATCAGCAAAGTTATTTTAAGTTTATTATATCAATACTATTTGTTTCACTTCATCTACATGTATCTATACTAATATTATAAAGAGGTAAAGTTTGTGACTTTGTAGGGGGTAATCTCTGGATCTACTAAACCGATTTAAAAAATTCTTCTACCATTGGAAAGCTACGTTAACAGGGAGTGTCATAGGTATATAACGTGGCGCTATATACCACGGGAGCGGGACAGAACGCGGGTGAAACCGCGCCGGGCCGCTAGTACTAATATATGAAGCTGAAGAGTTTGTTTGTATTGTTTGCTTGAACGCGCTAATCTCAGGAACTATTGGTCCGATTTGAAAAATTCTTTCAGTGTTCGATAGCTCATTTATCGAGGAAGGCTATAGGCTATATACCATCACGCTAAGACCAATAGGAGCGGAGCACCAATGAAGAATGTTTCAAAATCGGCGGGTTTTTTTTTAACTATTCCACACGGACGAAGTCGCGGCCAGCAGTAGCTAGTATTTTATAAAGTTACTATATCGCTGTACAATTATATGATCACTTAAATTAGAAAAAAAATTAAGTGAAAAAGTTTTTAGTTGGATTGTATTTTAAAGTTAAAATATTGTAATTTTTATACTAGAGTTTTCCACGTGGCCACGCCGCGGGTCAAACCCTGGGAAGTAGCTCTATTTTACTGTCAAAAAAAACTTAATAGGTTTTTTTGTATATGTAAACCTTTAGTAAAAAAAATGATCTAACTGATGATGAAAACCGCTTAAAAATCCGTTGCGTAGTTTATAAGAACTTAGCAGATACATAGACAAACACGAAAAACGATTTTGCATTATACTATGTAAAAATGATAATTATACCCTATGCAACCAAACAAGTGATGTGATTTATGATATAGTTCTTTAGACTTTGATATTCTTTTTATAATAATTTCAGGATTACCGACAGACTCTTCGATGTTAGGCCAACCAATACTGGTGTGCACGGCCCACATACATTGGGATCCAGAATTCTGCGACGTAAAATTGATCCAGACGATGATGCTGAGCAATGAATTGCGCTCAATATTAGACGACTCTGCTAGAACTTTACGTTTGGCTGGACTCAGGGACAACGTACAGTTGTTGCTTTGCGGGGATTTTAACTCATTGCCTGACAGTGGTAAGAATGCGTAACGATTTTTAATAGTTTTATACATTAATATTTTGTTTCCGTCTATTTTCTATTTTGTCTGTGTCACATTTGGCAAATAAACGTTTTCTTTCTTTTATTTATTTTACTATAGGATTTTTTAGGGCCATTCATAAACGCGTCAACGTTAAGGGGGGTCGACGAAGTGTTATATTGTGTGACAAGGGATTGGAGGGGGTCCTAAATTTCGTGATGTCGCATCTAATATATTTAAGCTTTAAAACACGAAATTTGAACACTATTAAAGAAAATCTTTAAAATATTTCCAACTGCATCTGTATGAGCATGGTGTTGAAATTATTAAAAATAATTTAAATGGAAATTTTTAATTAAATAATTCCTGTAAAATTGCAATATACCTGATGTCACACTAGAGAGCGCGGAGTCTCGCGAATGTGACCAACTGTGACAAGGACGGGGGAGGAGGCAAAAAAATCATGTAATTCGTGTGATGTAATCTGTGGATGCCCCTTTTTAATAAAATGAAAAATGTTAGAACGTCTTATAACATGTGTCCTATCGCAGGCGTGGTGGAATTCCTGTCGGCCGGGCGCGTGGCCGCCGAGCACCGCGACTTCAAGGCGCTGGGCTATGCGGGGTCGCTCCGTCGCATGCCGGGCTCCGAGCGCGAGTTCACGCACAATTTCAAGCTGGCCTCCGCTTACAGCGAGGACATCATGCCCTACACTAATTACACGTGAGTATTTCTACAGTCCTATATATACGCTGGCCAAATAAATGTGAAAATAATAAGGATGCCACTTTCGTTTTGTCTAACACTCTAGCAACTCCAATATTATGTCAAGATTAATTTTGATACTTAGAGTCCATGCCACAAAAACAGTCCCACAGACGCGGCTCTGCAATCGCCGTACTTAATCATACTAGAGTAATTATTTACTTATTCGTAAAGTGATGTAGGTGATTAAAAAATATATATAGAATATTGTACAATTAAGCTGTAAATTCATGTAGTACTTTCTTAATTTTTCGCGGCTAGTACACCTAATAAAACTACGTTTTAACGGTTTTAAGCGTGGTATTTTATTTGATTTTATTCCGACGTTAGGCCATTTTACAGTAGCCTCTAGTTGGCTAGCTAAATAAAAACTTTATATTACTCATTGACACTTGACATCGTTGTCTTCCGTAATCACGGCTTATGAAAAGTGGCTGAAGGAATAAAAACCTAATAAAATACCCCGTTTAAAACCGTAAAAATGTACTTTTGTTATATAAATTTATTTCTTAGCTACTTTATGAACAAAATCCTATCAAATAGTGGAGTTGCCACTTTTAGTTCTTTTATTTTCTGTGGGACGTCTTTTACGGTGCAATTTCTACAATATTTTTTTATTATTACGTCAAACATCGTACAAGTAGCAAGTTCTTTTATTTACGTCATACCAATTTTGTCAGCATAACCTATGATGTTTACTTCATTAAGATTATAATTTTGTAAGCAATATCTTGAACACCTTGTGTAATAATTATCATAATTATTAATATAGAGCATTTATTCCATTAAAAGAAGCGAAACGACCCCCATTACAAACCTACCTATACCTATACAACCCTGATAAACTTTTAAAATCACTGCTCGTGTGAAATTCAGTATTATATCCGTATTTAGTTAATTTTAGTTGGACTTGGATCAACGTTAAAATAATAACATGGACAAATTCACTTTGTTTGTAATTCACCGACATTGACTACGGAGAGATAGAAGGTTGCCAGGGGGCAAAAAAATAGCTTATGTTCTAGATATTACGGGCAGGCTTTACTAATATATTTTCTCTTCAAATTTTTGGTAATAATAATAACGAATGTGAAGAGACTAATAATCATTTCACGAAGTTGTAAGTTGTAGTCGATAGTCGATTACTTATTATTTTTCTAGAGTGGCAATCTACAGCTGTCAGTGGTCAATGTCACTCTGACACGACTCCGGGCGGATAGTATGCATTATAATCATGTCACGGAGAACAAATTTACCATTAGTTCTAGAGGAGAGAATATTAAATTGGCTAAATAAATATTATAGGCGTTGCAAGCATAATTTAAAAAATGGGAGAGGAATAATATTACTCACGCACGACGTGTCCGGTAGTTGTAGATTGGATAATTAAATCACTATACGCACTTGCAGTATTGTATTTCGTCATTGGTTGAATATTAGATAGACATTGTGTGCATACTGTGGTTTTCACTCCTCGCCTTACTACCCTACGCTTACGTATTTACGAAGTAATGGAGCCTCCTGATCGCCTGTGCCTAATCACTTGCCGATAAATAAATTTAATTCATAAAAATTGAAATTAATAATTTTAGAAATTTTCAACTTGCTCAAAGGCTTGCTCCTATCCGTCTGGATAGGATTTCATACATTCTTGGACCCAGATTGTAAGAGGATGAGTGATTTTAAGATTTATTTTTATTGTGTTGATAGTTTTTACTATTGCAGTGATTTTAGTTATTTTGAATGAGTTAATTGTTTAGTGCAAGTGTTTACACATTATTAATGGTTGAAATTGATTCATATAAATCGATTGTAGTAATGGATAACTTATTTTATTTGTGACCTTATTTTTATGATTTTTCGTCTCCCTGATTGTAAATAGATCTGATATTTTCCATTTTGTAATAGAAAAATATAACGCTTTTTTTCAGCCATATCAAAAAATGACCAAAAAAGTAAAAACTCTACACTACTTCCTGTACACACTACCTTGGTAAGAGAATGAGTAATCCAAACTATCCTTGTATTTTTCAGATATGACTTTAAAGGTATAATCGACTACATATTCTACAGCAAGCAGTCGATGACGCCTTTAGGTCTGCTGGGCCCCTTGTCGCAGGAATGGTTTAGAGAACACAAAGTCGTTGGGTGTCCGCATCCGCATGTACCATCAGGTGAGAATATAGTACATAGTTCATCTTGGGGAGAAAGTGACCGATCACCTTACTATTTGGGGCATTAATACACAAGAGTTAGGAGTCGCACTTTCCTCCGGGCGACATTATGCGCTTAATATTACTATGGAGCATATACTATTACTAGGATATGCCCGCGACTTCGTCCACGGTTGACTTGAAATTCCCGGGACTCAAAGCATCGCAATATTTAAAAAGAATTTAAGCTAACGTTTCAATGAAAAATGTGTCGGAATAAGCTAATTTTTGTGCACCCGAACAACTACAAATCGCTCACAGGAAAATTCCCATAGGATTCCCGGGATAAAATATATCACACATTTTATTGCATAAAATTTGATATCGATCAGTGAAAAAATTACATTGGCCATTTAAAGCATTCTCAGAAAAATTCCCGCGGGACTCCCGGGATAAAAAGTCGCGTAGATTTTAAGTATCAGAATTTGCTGTCGATTAACGAAAACCGCATCGAAATCGGTCCTGTAGTTTTTACGTGAATACCGAACAAAGAAACAAACAGAAAAGAAATCTAAAAAAATGCATCATGTTCTCAATCGTTTATATAATGTATTCCAGTTGTTGTTTTTAATAGGTTCTATGTACAGGCGGCATGTTAAGAATTTTATTATATTACAAAAAAAAACTTGTCTTTTGACATTATATATACATATATATATGTATGTATGTACCTACTAACCTACTGGTTACCGATTGATGTTACCCAAAATTTATTTTTCGCAGGTTTACTGCAAATTATGATTTGGTTAGGTTAGGTACATTTTAATGAATGCATTTTTTATTTAAACATATTTTATTTTATCAAACAAAAAAACTGAATTCGATCCGGAACCAAAAAATACATAGTCTACTCTAAAATTATGCCTCCCCTCCACGCGGCCGTAACGCTTTTTCATGACAGAAAAAATCCTAATACCCCCCGTCTATATAGAAGTTTCACTACAAAAAATAGTATTGAATTGTATTTAATACGTGTTCGTTTACAATTCCGCAGATCACTTCCCCCTGCTCGTCGAACTGGAGATGTCGCCGGTGAGCAGCGGTAACTCGAACGGGCTAATCGGGCGCAGGTAGCACCCGCATGCGGCCACGCCCGCCGCCCGCCGCGCGCACCGTCGCAAGCACTGCAAGTGACTCTCACGCCGCCGACGCACGCCGCGGCGCCGCGACGCCGCGACGCCGGCGACCAACACCGAGCCACGTAAGATCATCTCGATATCTGTCATCTTGGAACGGACTGAATCGAAGGCTGCGCCGCATCGGTCCCATGGACCGAGATGGACAATCAACACGACCTACGTAAGATCATGCCGACGTTAACAGTAGATCCCTGTTTTGGAAAAGTTGAATCGCAGGCCGCATTAGCTATATGGATCAAGTTGAAATGTCAACACCGAATTAGGTAAGATCATGCCGACGTCGATAGTAATAGCCTGAATCAAACGACGCACCGCACCGACTTCATGGACCAAGTTGAAGAATTAATACAAAATACTTAAGTGCATGCCGAAGTGCAATTTAAAAACTCATACTTGATACTCACAGTACAAACATAATTTTCCTGTCCCGAGTATGCTTATTATTTAATTGGGTATACGACACAATAAATTTTTACATTATTAAGTACTCTAATTCTAAAATCATCATTATAGTTTAAACAATAATTTAATTATACTTTATGTACGTTTATGACGTTGTAACTTTGCACGATCGTACAAAATGTATACTCGTAATTTTTAATTATCTGAACTAAAATGACACCTGCGACCGACCTTTTTTTTATGTTGCAAGTCTGGAGCAACTCACCGCTGTGAGTTGAATCCTTTAGAAATTCTGTAGGATTCAACTCGCAGTGGTGAGTTGTTGATTCAACTGGCACAACTCACTTATGAGTCAAAAAAGGTCAATCGCAGCTGTCATTTTATTTTAGGTAATTAAAAATCAGAGTATAGGTGGCTGCGACGTTTAATTAAGATGATAGAATGGCTCAGTTGATTTGACTATCGTCTACACTATTAAATATAACACATGGGTGTAACCGTGCTATAATATCACTAGATGTGTGTATACAGATTTATATTGGTAGCCTATATAAGTATATACTACACATAACGATGCAACAATAATTTGGTACAATATTCCATTGTTGGCATCTCCTTCATCCACGAATAAATAAATAAACTGTTGTCAAGAACAATTGAAACTTGATTTACCAAATTTAAATATTTGACGTTCGGGTATTATTCGATACGTTAAAAATCGATTTGAAATTGTGCTCAAAATCACTAAACAGTAGTTTTAAACATGTCTAATCGTCGCCAAAGCCTAAGAAGTTACTATTGCTATTACACACGCACAATGCCCCGAAGAGCGACTGGGATGACAACAAATTTGTGAGGGAATGAAAGAGATAAATAATAGTCTTATTGTACAAAATTATTTATGTTGAGCAGCTGGATTATATAAGACAATAAAATTACTAGATGAAATTATTTGAATAATTAGTTTGATTATTTGAAAACACTAACCACCTTATTCATAGTAGCTATACGAGGTTAGCAAAAAGTATTTTTCATAATCATATTTTTAATGGGATTATGAGTAACACTTTTTATAACATGCCTATTAGCCTCGTATAACTGTTATTAATAATGAGGTAAGTAATAAACAATTACATAACTCTGACTACCTATAGAAACTTAGCAAAACTGAATTACAAGTGAAAGACTAGAACATTTATTATATGTGTATTAATTATTAATAAATACTTATCAAGGTTAGCAAACTATTCCATAACATGTCCCCTAAAAATAAAATCATGGTATAATAGATAAAATTAAGCCTTTTATATGTCTTTGACGACTGTAAAACCATCAACTATATCATTAAAATATCCATAAAGTCTAGTTAAAATTAACTTTTTCATCTTTGTTTGTCTGCCATAATATTTAAAAATGTCCCCAAGAAGGATAAAATCATCTTTTTCGCCATAAATATTTTTCTAAATTATCATAATCGAATTATAATTGCCTTTAATTGTATTAAATGTTAACTCTTGATGTTTACCCGCAGATTGTGTGGTCTGATTTTTTTTTAAACAAGTTAATTTTGTTATTTTTTAGTTTTATATAACTGAACGACTTATTTGCACCGTGCAATCGTTATCTATTCACTGGATTATAGAATATTATATTAAGTACATTTAGTTTATTAATTTATTATGGTATAATATCTTAATTTTATATTATTTTGCTCAATATTATATCTATGTGTGATCAATTGTGGATTTGATATTTTTTTTAAGAATTTTAATATCATATTACACGTTCCTATACAATTTGATTTTCTTTTAAATAGTCGTGTATTGATATTTCATTTATCAATTGATAAATAAATAGCAATTTTAATTTTCCTTATTGCTCATGATTAGCGTAATATAAGATTATCCCACTAAAGCGTCCGGGTAGTACGAACAAAACACGTCATACACGTCCTTGCGCATAGTATTAAATGGGACACATGAACCAGTACATTTGTACTGATAGGACTCAAAATTTTACAATTTAAGACTTCAAAATTTTCACTTCAAAATCACTCCTCAAATAATATGAAATTTAAGAAGAAGAACTGAACGGTCCTTATGCTACATCAGTACAATAACTCTTCTACGGATAACACATGACAAAGAGGGACAACAGAACATGTCACAGTACGACTGCTAGCTTCCACATGTAAAATAAAGTGACCGAGGCCGATTCTTAACGAACATTTTTGAATCAGAATAGAAGTTTTGATTGTACTGCGTAGGTACAAATTGTGAGGGACTAGACAATGAGGGAATGAGGCTCATCGACATCAACGCTTGAAATGTATTGCCGCGGTAAAAAACTCCTCGCCTCATTTGAAGTGATACATTATACTGGTCCAATACAAAAAGTCATGTTACTCTTACAAACTCATTTTATAATCGTGTCCTACTCGATACTAATTGCGCAGAACATTAAAAACTTCGTAACATGTAGAACTATTATGAGAATATTACGCTCTCGCTCTGCTCCTATATGCACTCGCATGGCATCTCTTTCGCACTTACATACAGTCACTTGTAATATACGTTAACACTTGATTGGACCTACATAAAGTTACGGAACTAAATCTTCTTGAAGCGCATTTAAGTTATATATATTTTTTTTTTTTAAATTAAATTAGACACCATAAAAAGCAAGTCACATGTCCTGGTGATAACGGTTGTGCATGTTGTCTAAAAGAAAAATATCGAATGGATCATTGTTTAATAGGTCTGTCGCTATCGGCCCTACAAAATTAATCAATTTCATTGAAAAAAAAATGACGGACTGTAGAAAAAAAGTTTGTGTTCTTTGTTAATTTTTTTGTTAAAAATCGTTTAAAAAAATAAGAAATCATTTACATAATAAGCAATTTTGGTACGACCAATAACCATTAATGAGTAGAACATATATAAATTTCAAAGCAATCTGTTGAATACTTTTTTAGGACCATGACAGTTTTAAAAAATGATGTTTCTAGAAAAATGCGTTTAAAGCTTCAAAAGCAGAATTTTCGTGAAAAATTTATACTTACACTAATCTGCTAGGCCTGGACCATACAATAACCCTTCGGTGGTTTCATACGCATTGTTTTCCACCAGTTTTTGGGACATTTTCGAAAATCGGTTTTTCGAAGTGGTCACATACGGGGAGTATTAAGGTGCTCTTACTCGAGCAACTAAAATTGCTCAATCCCGGTCAAGTATGACGACACAATTACATCAATCAATTTAGGGCTTTGGCAATATGTAGCAAGCTGTTGCTGAAATACGGCCACACAATACCATGCAATATGGAGCAACTTAAAAAATTAGGCACCTCGTGTTCTTCTCTCGAAAACGAGACGTAGTTAGTTATACGTACAAACGAGATAGAAAGAAAATTACCAAACCGATTGGATGTTCGGCAACTCATATGGCGACGTTGAGTGCGGAATATATGGAGTAATTAGAAGCAATATTCCGGAAACAATCACCGCATTTTATTGCAATCATTCCACTTAATTGCTCCAGATTTATCTAGTACAATTGCCAAGCAATAATTGCTCAAGACTTGCCCATGTAAGAGCACCTTTAGGACTAGATGGCATAGAGGAATAGGATTGAGGAGATGGGAGAGTAAACAAGGCCACTGAAACTCATTCACCGCACAAAACACGATCAGCTAAAGGCTAACCATTTCTTACTAATATTCTGAGAGTGTGATGTCATTTTCAAAGCTAAAGCTGGAGGACAGTTGTCATACTCTTCTTCTATGGTTTTTATATAATCTTCTTTATTATAGCTCGTTACAGTTAAAGAGTTAATTGGATTCTCAACTCGTAAAATATATAGTGAAAACCACCCTCTGGGTGCTAGGCGTGATTTTTCTTTTGGATGCGTACTACCCGCACTCTATAGTGGAGTATATTAGATTCAGAAAACCAGATTTTTGTCGTAATTTATATTATAAAAATTAGCTACGAAGTGTTTTGTATATATTTTCATATTATGTATCAGTTCCAGCGGGATTCTTAACCAGTCCAAAAACTGACAGACGAATGTGCACTAACATTTTTGGATTCGTTCGAAAAATCTTACGACACATGGGTCTGATATTTTGCTGACGGTTTGAAATTGTGTTTGAATAGATTTTACAATTAAAATAGTTTATCATGTGATTTAGAATTATTTCCAGTGGAAAGATAACGTTTAATAACATATCAAGATGTCATTTTGTATATTTTAGATTTTTTTATTCTCTTTTTCTCTTAAATGTCTAATATCTTGACACCAATTTTTTCTCTGTAACCTGTTATAAATTTGTTTAATAATTATGCTTTAATTATTTTATTAACGGTGATGATACTATAGTTGTGTATTTCATCGTCTGCACTTTGCTATTTTTAAGGCATCTGCTGATCCTACTTGCTTTATAAATTTGATATTACACAAGGCATATCCAGTCGTATTTATATATACACTAATTAGTCAGTTCTAGTTACAATTACACGTGTAATGACGGTCAATAGACAAAAAAATAATACATAATCTTATGTATAAAAACTCCTATGAAACATCGACCTCATTTATATAACTAACCAAAAAGCATTAAAATGTAACAAAAATGTGACATGCATGTACAATGTTAATTAGTTGTAGCGTCAGAATATAACGGCATACATACGCTTATTGTGGGTCAATAAAACCTAATTGTTTATAGTAAATAAATAGATGAAATATTTTTCTAATTTATTACGACGTTGCATAGCGTAATTTCGGTGTCAATATACAGTCGAGGAATAAATATAACGTTAATATTAAAGAAATCTTTTTAATTAGTTATAATTTAAATTAGCATCACAGTGATTATATATGCGAGAATATATTCATACTACTTTGACATACAAAATAATCGTATGAAAAAATTCTCTAACCGTTGTCAAATTTAGGATGATAATGTTGGCAGCTCACGCCCAAGAAGATTCGTATTGTTTTCGATGAAATGTACTACAGATAATCCTACTTCATTGATGGGTACCGCCCACTTAATGAAGTGCCACGCATCACGAACTATCTATATTAAAATAGACAGACCGACCATACATCATAACTATACCACTATCGATTCCAAGTCTTATGAGAATAATAATAGAATAAGTTCATTAACGATTACACACTACCTGATCCTTACCGTGAGTTGTCAAAATGTTCATCCTTTGACAGTGTGTACGAGAAAGAGATAGCTATCTCTTTCTACCGTGTACACATGCGTATTGCCGTCTCGCTAGTTAGTTACATCTTTACTAGTGCGATCGTGAGTTATTCATGTGTTAGTGAAAGTATTTAGTACTGTTGTGGCCATTGGAAGCCATCAAAAAAGGAGTATATTGTTTCATTTCAAATACAAACATTCTTCAATTGGACTGCTCTTAATTTTATCGCATTTACAAGAATCCGTAGAACTTTAGACATCGCTTTTTTGGAACCTCACAAAGAAATGAGCTTAATTAATGTAAACTTTAAACACTACGGCAGTTACCTCAAGCTAAGTCAATTGAGTATATAATTTTATTTTACACTCTAAACTTGTTTTCGATTCGGATAAAAACATAATTATATGAAATACGGTTTTAATTTTATAAACAATAAAAATACTCTGCAACAACGATTCCTTAAATATTTTCTATAAAACTTGTAGTTAAATAAGTTTTTTTTCAAACTTAGATTATGTCAAATACTTTCGATGAAGTAAAACCAAAAAGAGAATTTGATATAAAATGATTCCTCCACTGTATAAAAAATATATTCTAGTATAAAATTTATTATTCATTACTGCAATGTATGCCTTTGAATTTATGATAATTTAGGTATGGATTCAAGTGTTCTAAGATTTTACTAAAAGTTGTAAGGTGACCACATGGCCTCACGCCTTTATCGCCAAGTCTCCACAATTATATTACATAACCTACTTGCTTGCTAATGTATTATTATTAGGTACTTTCTAAAAATTATCCACATTAGATCATGTTTTATATTTCATCCTACAAATTTTCTTATATCAATTATATTAGTGATCTTCGCGCTCGTCGTATCGATATCAGTGAGATGTGTTTTGTATACAGATGACGCTTTAATACTCTGTAATGTCAAAAACAACTTATCAAAATAATTGATGGAATATGTTGTGTGCCAACCTTGTAGCCGAATGAGTTGTTATTTTAGGCGCCACATGACAAGCGTCGAATCGCAATGCGCTGTTATATCATTGGTTCATGATCGTCGCGTGGCAGTCTAAAATTGCGCCTCAGTGAAAGTTAAAAAAAAATCGCAATTTAGTTGGTACTCCGCGGCCGGGTTTGTAAGATAGCTATCAAAAAGTATAAATGTAATAATGAAATGTAAAATGAAATACTTGAATTATTTTTGATACTTAATTAACTATTGTAAAGTTTATAGAGAGATCATTGTTAAAAATCTAACACTGCCTATACGACGTGTCATCACGTGTGTGCAATAAATAGACGATTGAAATGAGTACATTAAAAACATGTAAATAATAACTAGTGTTTATACTTTAAAGTAGGCGTGTTATGTGTGTTTTCGCTACAGCTGTGACAATTCTTTGGTGTAATATTTGCGCTTATTAAAGTAGATGCGAGAGCTCCGCTGACTTTTAACGTCTCATAGCGCCATCTAGTGCTAAAACACATTATAGTTGCGGGGTTATCGCAACACTATAAAAATGCACATAGTGTAAAATTTTAGTTCGTAATTTTGTTTAGTTTAATTTTAACATCGTATCGGATTATTTAATTGGGAGCTTTCGAATTGTTTTTTTTACAAGGTGCTTTGTATAATGTGAAATCAATTAATGCGTATGTTGCGAGAGACGTATGAATGGGATGAATAGTTCATACGTGGATCTGAATTTTCTTTAATAATTGGTTCTTCACCTATCCACTCGCCTTCCATGAATATAGCTTAGTGTTTTTAATACACTCTTTAGAATATTCCTCTCTCCAGGGTTGGAGTTTTTTTTATAACGTCCGAGTTGGCTGTCATGGTGAGCGTCAAGTGTCATTTTAGGGCTCTAGGTCTTGTTGTCGGCGTATAACGGTGTTGTATGTTAGGTGTATGTCTTAGTCGCGGTATCTCGGTGTCGGCTTATCGAGCAAAATGTGCGGTTGGCCGTTGTTCGGCGGCGGTCGGTATTAGGTTAATGTCACATCGTGTGTACAACAAACTTCTCAGCGAGACAAAAAACAACCCTTATCCTCATAGATTCCATCCTCCCCCGTCCCCCTTAATCCGAACTCTCCCCTCCAATGTTTTGATAGACGTCTGTGTACGTAAGTGAAGTTGTGTAGTCTAGTGTAGGTATTTGAATTTTTTTATTAAGTATGACATCCTCTCGAGGCGCGTCGCCACCGGACGCTCCCATTTTAGTTTTTAAGTAGGATTACTATGTGACGGTCGAGACCCGCTTTCCATTGTACACGAAAGTACCAATATTCACAAATTTATCATTAGTTTCTAAGTCGTTATTAATTGTTTTTTGTGGAAATATATTACAATTCAGTATTCGCGTCATTCTCAATGTTGCGGTCCGATCAGAAAATTAAGTGAACGACGTTAGATGCATTTTAATTTTTTAGTTTTAGTGTTTTTTTTTTAATTTTCAATTTATGTTCCGGAGGCGTCCGACGGCGAGTCGTTTCCACATCTTAGAAATAGCGGGTAGCATACTGGCGTAGTACAAATGTATGTTTGAGTGTTTCTTATACGCGGTCTTTTGAACCGCGTCTCTTTTTGTACCATCTCTGATCACGTAAAACGCACAGTCCTTAGGAGCTTTTGACACGATTTGATTCTATGTGTTATTCCTAAGATGACTATTTCAGTATGACTAGCATAACATTTCTAATCTCACTAGTGATTAAGTTAGAAAATTGCTTAATGCTTTTATAACATGTTAGTCTTACAATTAGTTATTTCTATTATATTCTTGTCTATATCCTTCGCTTTCGGCAACGACTGTGATCTTAATTTAAATTATATATTTGCATATTATTGTTAATTACATTGTATTTACAGCTAAATTTAATAAACACTAGTATGTAGTCAGTTCTGATAAATTATCTATTACAAATGTTCATGTAAAATCATATCGTGTCAAAAGCTCTTTGCGGATAGTAATGTAGGCTTCTTAATAGTCGTCTTAGTATATTTGTTCGGATTGGTTTGATCAGAGAGCTCTGTATATAACCTAGTCATAGGCTATGGTTGGTCGACGCGGTTATTACTAGAACGTTTCTCGATATCGATATGCGGTAATCGATCAATAATGAATAATCGCGTCACCCCATCACTAGCGTATATTCCTCGTTGTGAAGCGTTAGTTGTCTCGTCGGATGTAGTGATATTTACAAACTTTAAATCATTTACTTTAATTATAATAATTGTGACAAAATTTACTAAACAATTTGGACCACTGCATAGTTGTATTTACGCTTATTTTCTGTCCTCTCCATCGGGAATTATTGATTTCGAATATTTTTTTTATTCATTATATTATTATTATTATATTATGTATATCAAACGATAGGTGCTGTTGTATTTAATTTTTAATGTTACTAACGCGAATGTGATAGGGGCACGTCTCTCTTGTAATCTATGGAGTGTATTGTGAAATAAAATAAAAAAAAAATAAGCCAAATCATGAAAAAGGGTATATTGAATTATTACTTTTAGGATAAATGATGTTAAAATGAAGTTTTATACGAATCAAATTTTACTATTGACGCTGTATAATTTTCTAAGTACAGGTTAGATTTTAATGTCATATCAATTACGATCTTGTTCTAGTGCTCGTGTAAATTAATGTAGTTTGTTAAGACCGTAGCGACCACTGCCCTTGGAATACGTCCATTGAAATAGCTATAAAACTATCCTACTTTACTGGCTTAAATCCTAAGTATAATACAGATATTATTCGATTTATTGATTGACGAGCAATTTTATTCCACTAATCAATTCTTGTCGTATAATAATTGTTTAAAAGTGTGTAATAATATATTAATTGTACTTTTTATAAATAACATATTATTACGTCAGTTATATAAATCTGCCAAGTCTTATGATTGCAATATGAATAATGTCAGCCCATAAACGATTTATTGCTGGGCTTGAGCCGTCTCTCCATTTCGGAGAATCTATACTCCGCCAAGTTTGTTTTAAGATAATTGGCGGGTTTCGTCCTTGGTAATCTCGATGTGCAGCTTTCCTCACAATGTTTTCCATCACCGTTAGCACGTGATAATTGAAATAATATGCATATTAATTTAGAAAAACTAACTGCTTACGCCTTAACACTCACTCACGACTTTGAAATCAGACGCAGTTGCTTTAGCAATTAAGCTATGATTATAACTATTATAGGTTACTGACATCCAAAATAATCAAGGCTCACAATACATAGTGGTCACTGTAACCGGTATCGGTTTAAAGAAAATCCATTAATAATATATTTTACGTGTTGCGAAAGTTAAATAATATCACTTAATATAGTTGATCTTGCGTACAAATTTATATAATTTTTAATAAGGCTCATTAAAAAGTTGTTACTTTAGATATGATCAATATTCATTCGCTGTGATGTCTAGTTAATCTGTTGAAAAAAAGCACAAAATTATAGCAAATACCATTACCTAGTGGAACTATTCCAAGAACAGTGATCCAATTTGCCTTCATTGCACTCCAATTTGATAATGTAACATAAATATATATATACTTAAAAAAAATGTTTGTTCAATTCTCAGTGGCAGTCAAATTATAATATAATTCACCCTAAACTTTAAGACCACTCTTCGTTAGTAACACATAGCCGATACCAAATCAGGTATTGCTCAGCCCTGTGTAACTATTTTGGGTAGGTTATTAAAGTTTAGCGCTATCTATATAAAATTTATAGTACTTATTGTACACATACAAGTTTGATCCGTCTTTATCCACTCTATTCGATATCCATTTGGACAACTCTGCAGTTTCTGTATATAAACTATCCATTAATTTGGCTTACTACTGGTCAACATTTTACATAAACTTTATACAAGTTATGTTAATTTTCTACTATAAAGTAAAATAAAATTTAGAATTGGTGTTCCGGAGTCGATACTGCGATCCTGCCTAGTTCAGTTTACAGCCCGCGCGTTTCTTTATCGGCCGCGGTATACGTGCTTTCGTCTGTAGCCTTGGTACACGTGACGGCTAATTTTCCCCAAGGGCCATCACCCGCAACCGTACATTAACGACCACGAGGGCCATCACCCGCAACCATACCTTAACGATCACGGCCTAATTGATTGTATTTTTGGTCGAGGTGAAATGCAGTTTACTGACCTCCTTATCCCACTGCCTCGGGAACTTACATGGGAATAGTTGAAAGAACACGATGATGCTACTCAGCTTGACCGGTATACCCAGTAAAACACCCCGGGTTTTTGATTGGATCAGAGAAAGTAAAAAGCCCCCAGCCTCGTCCCATGTCTCGTTCAGGGAGAGGGACGCGTGCGGAACACCTGCACGCTTCTATTTTTGTTGCCTTCATGCGTGTAACAGTTGATGTTACTCCATGAGGCCATCACCCACTGCTGTACATCTACGGCGGCCGGAGTTCATTCAACACCCTAATTGAGTGTATAGTTTAACACGTTTTTAAAAGGATGTATAACATTAACCTATTCTTAAATTAATATCGTCAAACTTGTGTGTGTACAGATATTTCTAAATATTAATTTTGCATTTACATACTTGTCTATAAACAATAATAATACAGGTTGCCTATAATGCATAATAATTGTATAATTATCACAACTACAGGCCATTAGCAATAGATTTTATTAATATTTGTAAGATTTGGCTTTACTTGACATATTTACATTTGTAAACTATTCTGAGTTGTACTTACGCGATTTTTAAGTTTTGTATTGGGGAAATCATGCACCATAACCGGTGATGGATACATTAAATACAGCACAAGTGTACTTTAATATATTCTTTACATATCCTAGATCTTCTGTCTTATTCATAGAAATACATCCCGAGGGGCACAAATACTTTTAGCGATTATACTTATTTTAATATTCATTAACTATCTAGAAATAAATCACAATAAAAAATTACAGTACTGTTATTATACTTCGTTTCCGGACATTGTAATATTGATTCTCTTTAAAATTATAGTTAAAAATGAAATTTTTGGAATCTATACATTTTTCAGCGAGTAAATTACAGTGGAACATATGTCGTAGAACCAATGGCTAATGCTTTTTCAGATACCTTGTTGCATAAAACAATTCGTACTATTAATTCAATTTTTGGTTTTGGTGCATGATCTCTTCTTTAGTAGCTCCAGAAATTGAGACCATTTTAAACGCTACATAACTTTCGCACGCAAACGCATTTTAGCTTCCCGATAATATTTATTGTATGTCATGGTAGTATGTTTCCAAATTTTCTCAATGTAATTAAACCCAGCCCGCGCTAAACAATATGGCTGCCATTAGATCATGAAAAAAGGTAAGGTACTTGGAATTACAATGAGCCTATAAAAAGCGTATTTTTGATAAGCTCTCAAACCTTACACTAATAGACGGTGCCACGTGGGCATTCTTTTTTCTGATGACGTTTCGTTATTAAATAAGTCATTTTTAGACTTATGCCCAGTTTCCGAGGTTACCAGTTATGAGTTCATAAACAATTGTTTCCATAAAGTTATGTAATAGATAAACTTAGGTTAACTGTCAACCTACATCTAGTACCAAAACTTGCCACTAGATGGATCTATTTAGGAAGGAATATCTAATATTTATTTACATCGAACAAAAACGTCAACAACAAAACGCCAAACAAAAGATATGGAATAGGTAAACGCCTAATATTGGTCAGTTAAGTTGAACCTAGTTTAACTATCGTACGATGGTATGTTCGGAATCGCAATTTTATAAGTTATTGAACCGATAGCGCTAACGAACAGATCAGTTTCAGTTAAAAGTACCTCAGAAACCGGGCATAAATGAGTCAAAAATTCAAAGGTTAAATATGATTCTTTTAAATTTTTAAGTAATATTAGGTAAAAAAAAAGTCATGTTGAATAATGGACTTTAAGAACCGTTAGAAATCTTGTGGCGCCATCTAATCATGTAAGGTCTAAGGCCTTTCCACAATTAAATTAAGGTTACTCCTAATATACCTGTTCCGTAGTTAGGTCGTGCCTAGCAATTTTCAATCCTGACCTAATTCCCTATAAAGGTATATCTGAATTCGTAAAGGTCTCAAGATCGAATGTAGCGTGTAAAATGCTCTACTTTCGTGTGATTACTGATTTCAATTTGGTGTTATAACTATACAACTTAGCTGAGAGCCGGGGGCATCGTCGGGGAGAGGCATGCGGGAGGACGCAGTGACAATTATCCAATATCCATCGGCACTTCAATACCTTTTTAAAAGTCAAGCAGTGTCTGAAGACTGGCTTCCTTATATTAATTACGGTACATTATTAGTAAATTTTACCAAAAAACTTATTTTTAATTCTTATATCTTAATATCCTTTTAATGCCTTTACAATCGATTAAAATTTTCCCAAGGTCCATATAAGCTCATTCCTATATATTGTCGACCGGTCATTTGCCTTACTATGGTTACAAAATAGACATAAGCCCCACAAGTAATGCCTAAATTCAACCGATGGTAAGGCGAGTGAATAAATAGTAAGACGTAAGAACAAGCCGCGAGGAACTTAAAATATCTAATAGATAAATCTGTTCATATAATATGCTATGACGCTCCCGTAATTATTCCGCCGACCCCCGTCACCCCTCCGACCTTGCACACCCGGCTCTCTGTGAAGTTGTATAGGTATAATGTGATATTGTGCTATAAGCCTTAGAGCTCGTCGACTGATGCGTATACGCCGTTTTAATCTAATTAAGTACGTAATAATGAATGATGTTTTGCAGTATTGTAACAAACCAATGGAACACAACACGATGCGTAAGTATCGCTTGCGAATAACCGAGAGCTTTATTGTAACAAGTTTATCTTATTTGTAGTAGAACATATATGATCTCTTTATTTTTTAATAGAATTTTGATGGACGTTTTTACTTAAATAGTTTTAGCAGTGTGTAGTGTTCAAATAGGAATTTATGATGGCTCTTCTTTATTTCATAATGCCGCTGTATATTTATCATAGTTCATCTACGAAACGATTGTAAACTGATGCCATCCAAAATTGTAAAATTGTCATATTTATTTTGTAAACGTTTGAACTTTCAACGGTAGACGGGATTATGAAACGGTTATCTAAATTTATTTAAGTGTTTACATTCGATTGGTTCCTTTTGGAATATTATTTGTTTATTTGTACATATTTGTATCATAATCACGTTTTGATATGTAAATATGTGCCATGGTGTTTATATATCATTGTATCGGTTAAATTATTATGACAATGGTCTCGTCTGCCGAGGGAGTTTAAATGGTGCCCGTTTTGGATAGTGATTCGAATTTACCACGAGAAGCCTTCATGTTGTCTGTACATTTAGTTTGTAAATATGTAAGTTCGATAACAATTAATGCTAAAGCAACGAGCGAGCCGTTGTCATGTTGTCAGCCGACTGGACTTCTGCGCACACAAACTTTCAAGAGTATATTATAATCGTATGTCTGATGCAGGGAATAAATCTGTAATGGCACAAACACAAATAAGGCTTAGGTTCTATTTATTTTTTAGTGTAAGTTTTTTAAACTAATCGCAAGATCGGGTTAAAAATTATAGTTTTTGTATGTAATGATATTTTTGCTATACTTAAACAATTAAAATTCCGAAACAATAAAAACAAAACAGTTTCGAGTTCGAGAATACCAGTAAGAATTCCTGTATTTTTTTTTAAATTAATGCCGTCGTGTTCTTTCTTTCTATGCCTCTCAACTAAATTGAATCAATTTGATTGAACCGTCTAAAATTAGAACGAGTACTCTAAACCTGTCAAATTGACAGATGTCATCTACATCACGATTTACTTCAGACTTGTCTTCTAAGATTTGGCCTAACAGTAAAGAGTTCATAATGCCTTACAGGTTTATTACCCTGGGACGTTACTATAACAGTATATTTAGCACGTATTCACAAAGGCTAGGTGTTTTCTCGACAGACATTCCACAGGTACTATCGAATTAGCTCAATACAAAAAGACTGTTTGAGACTTTAATTTAAAAAAAAAGATAATTGAGAATTAAAAACTATTTTCTGAAGCACCTTAACAAGACTTTACAAAATGTGTTTTATGGTGATTTAATGATAAGATCGCAATGTTTAATTCACTAGTATGTAAGAACAAATGCTTTACGTCACTGTGATAGACAATACAAATTTAGCTGAGAGGCGCCACGGGCACTTTGGAAATTGCTCTCAGTGTCACTGGGGAACGGCCGTCACTTAGTTTTGTGATCGATACAGCAGTCCAGTTTTTCATTGTAAATAAGAAATTCAAATTCGATATGCTGAATTTCGAGCATAGCATTTCGTTATTAATGAAAATGTAGACTTATTATTTTTTGGGTTGTATTCACTATTCAAGTATTTTCGCACAAATAATTTAATATTATCCTTACTCAAATTTAAATAGATTTTGAAATCAATAAATTCAAACACGATTTAAACGGCCACTTTGCAATGTCGTAATTTGAAATAAAGATTCTGCTTAAAATGACTACTCAGCATTTATGCATATGACAATATATTATTCTATAACTTCAAAAACAGTTTCATCATAATTATGGTTATGCAAAATAGCCGTTTTAATCCTCTCTATCATTGTGTTTTATTTTGTAGCAGAATTGCTTGCTTTCGGAATATAACTGTTGTTGGCAATATACAATTTATTCTTTGAGAATTATGTAAAATGTGTCATTGCGATTATAAATACAATAATGTATTGTAAGGAATGTATACAATGTGTTGTTGGGAATATATTTTAGAATGTTTGACTGCTGATTGATAATTCACAAAACCAAGTGGCGATTATGTTTATGTGTAAAAAGTACAAAGCGTATGTGCAGAAGTGGAGCCGGCTGTACACTGGGTGTCGGTTATGTGTAGAGTCACGAGTGGTACGGTGGAGTGTGTTGAGAGGCCGCGCGGCCCGCGTCTCGCTGTTCTGTTTGTTGACACATTATGTATAATTATTTGAATGAATCAAATTATAAGAGAATATGAATTTTACATTTTTGAGTTTTATTTTTTATTTCCATCCGGTTAGACTGTACTCTCGTGGTTATTAGATATTTATTGGCATAAATTAATAAATATCAATAGCTAGCTATTTTATAAATAACAGAAACTTTAAAAAATCGTCCTGTCCTTATACGGAATGTCATAGGTATTCTAGACCACTATCAACTCAAAAACTACAAATTACCCTACACGTAATATTTAGAAGGAAGATGTGTTCTATATCTCGTTAAGGGTATAATGAATTTGCCAACACTTACAGTGGAAGTGAGCTAAGAATACTTATAATAACAATCGCCTAGTAAAATAATTCAAGAATCTTCTACCACTTTCGACGTCTATGGAAAAACATTTATTACAATCACACAGATCAGCCTCAAAAAACTTATCAACCTAGCCACGTTATTTTAACAAGTGTTTTAATATAAACGTTACATTATATTATTATTCTATTAACTATAATACTATTAAATCGGAAGTTTTCTAAAATTATTTTATCTTTTTAATATGCCGTTGCACAACCACTGCGGCCCGTCGATGGGAGTTCTTCCCTGAGACACTGATCGAATACTAACGTGTCCGGTATCGACCATTCTATTTGCGCATTATAACACTATCATTGCTTCCTTATTTACTGTCACAATATACAGTCATCTGAATGTGTGGTCGACTTAGACCGGCAACATTCAAACCCAAAAGTATGATTTGCTATACTACTTTTGATGATATTTATGGATTTACGAAATAAAATAATAAATATAGTCCTATTATCAACTTTAATACTAATCTATAGCTACAAAACATTCCAATAATTTAAATATATTTGAACACAACATCTTTGAAACTGTCCACGGTTTGTAGTTCCAAAGTTACTGGACATTGAAGCCAGTTAGCCAAAAGTTCTTCGGTATAGCCAAGGAGAAAATACATTTTAGTTGGAGACACTGCTCGACGGATAATTGCTGCTACTCTAATGTGGTTGAATTGGCGTTTAATTATTACCTAAAAACAAAATGAGTTAAAATACTGATGATATATACCCATCTTGTCTGATATAGCATGATATCCTTAGACTTAGTAATAAGGTGGAGTTAGCACTTCATGGAACAAACGAGTAGTGCTCTTAATGGAGAGTACATTTATTCTCCTATAACTGCACAAGCCATCCAAGGTTTGCAGAAAACAAATATAAATTACTGGTCAAATTATTATATTTAAGCATATAATTACATATTTGCTTTTGCACCTGCCTCTTCATATTTTAATATTGGCAAAATCAGTGCAATTTGCATTGAAGCCATTAGATAAAAAAAAAGAGAAATTGAATTATCTTAAGAAAATTCTTTAAACTTACTTCACTGCAAACTAAACCATGCCAAGTTCCTGTCATGAACCTTCTGATGAATTCATCTTCTAGTACTGTCTCTGATCTCCGGAGGCCATCCTTCAAACTGGCTAAAAGTTAATAAGTAAAAGTAAATATCACATCATTTACCACTCTATTCATAAAGACATAATTTTCAAGAAGTTAATAAATTAATTTTATTAACTTCTACGCTAGTAGAACAAAACTATAGATCTCTATTATATTAATTTACTCTGTAACTATAGACTAATAATAATCCTAATACTAAGTTCTATTCAAATTAAAACTCTGTCAGTGTAGAAGTATATTTATAAGTTCTAAATGCCTTTTGATTAAAGACCAAATAATTTTTGGTCTTAATAATATACATACAATAGGAAAAACAATATATTGTCAAATATAAGCTAATTTTCTAAATTCTTACAGGTATTCCAAGAATTCCATGATTTCCGATGGGCTATATAATGGGGAGGGTTTGCCATTTCATAAGTAAGTGGTCTATCGCGTTTCTTTGTGATCCTGTATTTGCCAGATACAACCCGGCATAGCGGAGCGGATGTGTGAATTTGAGAAGTCAGGGCGGCTGACCATTGTGGCGATAGAAAATTGATCAAACTTGCCTGTAAATTACAAAGAGTAGTTAAATAATTATTGCAGAAAATGAAAACGAAAGTAAGAATGTCGCTAACTAATAGCCTTGCCTTTACATTAACAAGTTTTTGCTATACATTTATGTGGTCTTAAATTTGCAGGTTTACTTAATTTAATAAATAGTGTAAGCCAACAAGTTCTAAGTATTGTAGAGAACCTTAAATAGACGAATACTAAGCATACCTGTGTTAATTTAATAATAGATGTATTCATTGTTGTCTTAACGCTTTTATTTAATTAATTATTTCATGTTATTTTATAACTGAGACGATGTACTTTTATTTACGTGTTTTAGGTTAATTAGGGATAAATTTGCATATTACTATGACACTGACATTAGTGGCATTTGACACTATAGTACATACGTTCGTCTAAATAGCTAAAGAACCAAGTAGATACAGCTCTGTTATATAGTATGTAAGCATATTTTGTATTTGTCATTGATGCATATGAAATTCCTAATTAACGTGCGCTGGCCACCTTCAACGCACGTTAATTAAGAATCTTCAAACTTAGCTTAAACATAGTATATAAGGCTCTAATTTTGTAAAACATACGCAGAATAAAGATATAGATCATATTGGAACAATTTCGTTTCAATACATACTACCTAGAAAAACTACGAGCGACGCCCCGCATACAGACAGTATTTGAAATATTTGTAATTGAAATACAAATACGTATTTTGTATTTGTATTTCAATTACTTCTTAAAAATGTAATTTGTAATTAGTATTTCAAATACCTGACGCTGAGGTATTTTGTAATTAGTATTTCAAATACTTATGGTTGCAAAATACATTTAGCTACTTTATTGATGGGTGTGTTCTTCAGAAAATAGCACTCGATAGCTTTCATAAGCAAAATGGTGACCGCTAAATATTAGGTACGTTCTGCAGTACTTGCCATTTAAAATAAATATTTTTGTTTGGCTAAGATATATAATTTCAAAATAATTTTACTATGAAAACATGAAATTCTTTTTTAAAAATTAGTCATTTATTTATTTATTGATAAGCACGCATAGATCCGAACCATCAAAATCTACGCGTACCTACAAGATGGAAATGTCCTTATCTTCAAGGCCATGAAGATTAGAATTTAAAAAAATATAATAAAATTAGGTTAACTTATTTCAGAAAAAACGCCAATTTCATAGGCAAGGACCTGATAATAAATATTATTTGATTTTTGTACACAACTAACCTAACACCTGACGTTATTTTGTATTTTAAGTACATATAGTTGAAATGCTGTATTTTGTATTTTATATTTCAAATAGCCGACTTAAAAGTATTTTGTGTTTCGTATTTTAAATACATGCGAGACAGTATTTTGTAACTTGTATTTCAATAAAAGGAAACCATGTATTTTGCCCAGTCCTGATTACACGTACACGTCTTGGTTTCTGCTAGAGCAAACTACACAGCTAAGTAAAAAAATCAAAGAAATCTTTGATAGAATTATATAGCACTATATAGATAAGTACTATAAAATCGTTATAATCTTATCGGATATTTAAAATTTCATTAAAATTAATAAACCATAACAGTAATAAAAAATTATAATTGGGCAGTTAATTAAAATTAATTTTCATGGGGTTATTTATTCTTAATAGTTTTATACGTTTTAATGTGAATACTTGAACGAAAATAAAAATGTTTACGTTTGTATTATTATTATTTCCATTGATATTTTATTGCACAGGTAAGTTTTATTAAAAATAATGTGTTTTTACTGTAATGCGATTGTATTCTTTGTTTAACTAAATTATAGGTGATGGAAATGATGAAAAATATAAATCGGCTACCATTGAGAAAATTGTTAAAAAAGTTTGTAATATTACAATGGACTACGTAGTTAACGCATCACTCGAAGAAAAGCCAAATATTTTAAAAATGATTGAAGAGAAATTAAATAAGTCAGCAATATCTTTAGGGGCTGAAGGACATAAATATGTTAAGTTACTTATGCATGGAGTTAAACTGATCGCTTACAACAACACAAAATTTGCTAACTCAGATACTTTACCAGAACATAATACAGAGAGTACCTCAATCCTTAGATCGTTAAATGAAACTGATATCAGCCAAGATAACTCGAAGACAGGCAAAGATCAGATTATTATTGATATAGCAAATAAAATAGAATCGCTTGCAAAAGTATATTTGAAAGCCGCTAAAACCCCTGCAAAGAGAAAACAGGCGATAGAGACCATCAAAAAGAAAGTTTTGGATTCTGCAAACAAAAAGCACATTTTAATTCATAACAAACATAACGAAATTAAACATTACAGTGATCTTATCGCCCAGGGTCTAGATTTGATGATGGAAAGAAGTATGAGAAATGAGGCAAGACGAATGGAGATAGAGTTCCATGTTAACAAAGATGTTGATTTAACTAGTAAATTTAATGATCAAGCTAGTTCCATATCTAACAAAGTAGATGATGAAGGTGACTGCACAATTATCACTGAAAAAACATGTTCACAACTTACTACATTAGGATCATTTACTTGCCTTCGTGTAGATAAATCACTACCTTTAGAAAAATTGTGCAATGACGTTTCAGACTGTCCGGATCAAAGCGATGAGAAATATTGCATCACGCAAGGTAGTTTGCATTCTAAATAATAATAAAAATATTTAGTAATTTAACGAAACCCTGCACATAGCTCTAAAATTAATTTTATTAGTACCTAATGTTCTTAGAACGAATTATTTTATTTTAGTGCACTTTTGTTGCCATTTTACTATAAATATGTATGTGTTTTACAGGAATTGAGAGAATTCACAAAACAATAAGTCTAATGTCACAAATACATTCGCCGCCTATATATAAATGTTTTGTGGTACAATTAGGCAGCTCAGTACTTACCCGTCAAAATACAGATCTTAGAAACGTTCTAGACACTCAATTAAAATTTATTCAAAAATATAGCAATATATCGATATTATCTAATCCAACTTCTCCTAAAGATAAAATAAATAAATATGTAGTAAAGAAATCTGTTAATGAAATCGCTGTTGTGGTGACCACATTAGCCGCTGCTCTTGAAGGAGCTCTGTGTAGTCGCAGAAGATCCATAGGGATGTTCGATCAACTGGGAGAAATAACAACTGCGGATGATATTCTTGATACAAATGAACATAAAGAATATTGGTCACCCAAGTCTTGCGAATGCACTGGCATGGTGTGTGCTAATGTTAGCTGCCAGGATCCTTGTCCGAAGGTTTGTATGCAGAAGAATAGCTTAAACCAATGGATCTGTGAATCAACAGATGGAAATCCAGGTGTGCCTGTTAGCGTTTTGTGTGACGGTAAAATTGACTGCTACGACAAAAGTGATGAAACTAATTGCTCTTATGGTAATGTTCTGAATTATTTATTTTAAAATGTATTAATATAGTGAATTATTGATATGATCGTGTTAA
This sequence comes from Dendrolimus kikuchii, assembly GCA_019925095.2. Taxonomy (NCBI): domain Eukaryota; kingdom Metazoa; phylum Arthropoda; class Insecta; order Lepidoptera; family Lasiocampidae; genus Dendrolimus; species Dendrolimus kikuchii. The sequence continues at coordinate 19,499,373 of CM034397.1, forward strand.
TGATTTTTGCCACCACAGGTGCAATGCATGCAAAATTTCTAGCTAGTGGGTATTTTTATGAAATTTTAAATTTAGTTAAGCAAAAGGCAGTATCTCAAGAATATTTACCAATACAGTATAAGTTGCTGGCTTTGCATGGCTCGGTTATATATCTGCAGAAGTTGAGCATATCCAAGAATGTTGATAATGACCTTTTAAAAGAAGCAAGAGATCGCTGCCTTTCAACTCTAACTTCCATTTACGAATATCTTCTATTCAAATCCGAAAGTGAGGGACATCTTGATCATTTCTACAAATTCTTGAATGCTCTAAAAGATAAATTGTTGCGAAGCTTGAAATTAGCAAACACTGGAAATGAGAAATTAGGTACCACAGACGAGTGCTTCTGTATTGCTGGTCGATGTGGGACGACAAATTGTTCTAAAATTTGTGTGAAAGCTTGTCCAGTTCACCCGAAAATGACCAGGCATTATTGTGGAAATACTAAATCTAACACTACAGTACCAATTGAACTAGTTTGTGATGGAAAACTAGATTGTCCAAAGGGGGAAGATGAACTTGACTGTAAACAAGGTATTTAAAATAACTATAGTTATTTTTATATTTATTAACTAGGATATACCCGCGACTGCGTCCACGCACGACTTGAAATTCCCACGAGATTCCCGGGACATAAACGACTGCAGCATTGGAAGCTATCGTTTTAGTGAAAACTGTGTCGGAATAAGCTATTTTTTACGCACTCGAACCGCTCCCGGGAAAATCCCGCTGGATACCCGGGATGAAAAAATATCAAAAATTTGCTATCGATCAGTGAAAAAATCACATTGCAATTCGATTTTTTTAATCTGGCAATTTTAAATAATTCTCAGAAAAATTTCCGCGGGATTCCCAAAAAAAAGTAGCACAGATTTTAAGTCTAACAATTTGTTGTCGACCAGCGAAAACCGCCTCGAAATTGGCCCCGTAGTTTTTACGTAAATCCCGAACAAACAGACAACCAGTCAAACCGACAAACAGACAAAAAAATTACATCATGTTCTCCTTCGTTTATATAGTCTATTCCAGATGTTATTTTTAATAGCTTCAATGTACAGACACGGCATTTTTAGAATATTATAATATTTATAGATTATTATGACATAAATTTTAATTAAAACAGTAAAAACATTTTTCAACACACTTGCTCATAAAGTGGCTCTATGGTCACCGCAATTAGGCACAGAATGACACCCATTATCAAACTGTGAGTAAAACACATTATAACTCACTAGTGAGTTATAGATTTTTTTTTATTGGTTGAGTTGCTTTGTTCTTAAAAAAGTTTTTATTCAAAAAAAAAAGATCGTGTTCTATAGAACAAATAAATTAATGTTCCTATTGCTTGCTCATTTCATGCAACTTCTTATTTAAATAGATAATTTTAACTCGTACGTGTTTAATAAATAAAACTTTCACTCATATATAACTTTTTTTATCTACTAAATAAAATGAGTTTTTGTTGTTATTTTATTCACAAGTGTGTTGAAAAACGTCGTATGATACACGTGTGTATTGATGATTACCGTCCTCGGCTCTCTTAAGACCCTCGCCTACGGCTCGAGTTTCAATGGCGCCTCGGCGGTAATCACCAATGTTACACACTAGTACCATAATGTACTATAACCTGTCTAAAATTATCTTATGAGGTCCAAATAGGTAATGTTGTCGTCCTTCTAGATTTATACTTACTATATTCTACGTGAATGCTTTTAACATTAGCTCGTTGAAACACTATTCCGTTGTCCGATATAGACATCAACCCCCTGACCAAGACGAAAGCTCTATATCGGTTGATTTGATATACTATATTTTGTGTTTCTAGAAATGTGTCGCAAACATCACTTGCTGTTAGTTCGTCAATCATTTGAAAATGCAGGCCTAAATATGAAGGGCACTGCTGCAGGAGAGGCACTCTTGGTTTGGAAATCTAAGGCAAGAAAACTACATTTTTAATTATAAAAGCCCAGTTTGAGTAATGAACTTATGAATGAAATAAATATTTTGCTTAATATTTTCTTAAGTTTTCGCGACTTATATACATAATAAAACTACGTTTTAACGGTTTCAAGCGCGGTAATTTATTTGAACTTGCTATTTCCGACGTTTCGGCCACTTTTCAGGAGCTGTGATCACGGAAGACAAAGATGTCAAGTGTCAACGAGTATTGTTAAAGTTTTATTTAGCCTACCGCCAACTTGTTAATTTTAATTATTTAGTTTTAATTTTGTTTATAGTTACTCTATGGGAGCCTAATCTAATTTACTACCGCTTCGCAACATGTTATGGCTTGAAGAGAAGAAGCGACACAAGAAACTCTTCAGCAAACATGCCTAGCTCTAATAATTTTATATAATATTAAAATGGGTGGAAGGAAAAATAAAAGAAATTATGAGTCAACTTGGTTTGTGTTCCGTTGCACGCAGAAAGAGCTCACAGTGTCTTCAGGTCTGGCAGCTGGTTTTTGCTGGGTTTGGGTCTTAATAGTTTTGATGATTGGATTCCAAACAGGTGGTACATGCCAACCATCTTCTCTATTGAAATTTGAGTGTTTTTTGATTTCAATAGCCTCACGCATCATTCTAGGTATGAAACGATTCTCTTCCGCGAGGATTTGTGGGTTATCGAATCTGATGTAGTGGTTGGGTTTATCCAGCGTGTGTTCACTGATCGCAGACTTCGTAAACCTTGTGTGTTTCATGTCAGCAATGTGTTCTTTTACCCGTGTTTTTATGCTCCTCTTTGTTTGCCCAATGTATGACATGTATGAAAAGTGGCCGAAACGTCCGAAAAACCAAAATCAAATAAATTACCGCGCTTAAAACCGTTAAAACGTAATCTTTTGCTTGTCATGATAAACTTAATTGTACTATTGAGCGGCTTAATACCTCATAGCAATCTCTTCGAGGTATCTAACGCCGTATCCTATTTCACCAATTAATTGATAGGAGTGAGCTATTGACCTCAAAAAATGCTGCAATTATCATGTGATAAGGATTTAATCGGGCAAGACCACGGGGAATCCCTAGTTCATTGTAGTAAATAGAGAACAAAAGTGAGTATGTCTGTTCTGGTGTTTTTTTTCACAACCTTGGATTTAAATTCATTTTCGTTATTTTATTACATTTATTAGTTCAGAGACTACGTATACGAATCGGGTCTTGTTAATCCTGAAATACTAAAGTTAAAGGATGGAGAACACCCTGATTATGAATAAATAATATAAAAGTGAGTTGTTGTTTGTCCGTTCCCTATTCACAATTTTGGTAGTGATTTTTATGAAATTTGGTATAGGAGTTGAGAATAGGCATAATTATAATATCTATAATGTCTATATTTAGAAAAAAAAGACTAAGGAGATATTACAAGAAAATTAAATAATATTTGGTGGCTTAACTAAATTGAAACTAATTCAATCGTAATTGAAGAAAAAGAAAATACAAAATGAACTAATAAAGACTTACAACGAGGTAGATAAGTTTCGCGCTGAGATGTCTCTAAAAAAGTCCGTCAAAATCCCTACAAATATGAAAGTGACAGTATTTGGATGTTTGTTTGTTCTGTCTTAACGAACTACGAAATGTACCGATTATCACGAAATTCGGTAAATATGGCAGTGCCTAATGGTGTAATTGTTGGTTCGTTTACTTCACTGGAACGCAAGGGTTCGATTCGATTTTTGACTGGGTAAAACTTCGCAAATGAATTTTCCGTTACTTCGGTCTGGGTGTCTGGAATCGGCCTCAAAATAGTTTACTGTATATTACCCACAACAGAAACATAACTTGTTGATCTCTGATATACCTACAATGTATGTCTGTCTGTCAATATATTTTATCTTATTCTATGTACTTTTGATACTATGTTAAACATATTAATATTGATTATATTTTTTATTTCAAAGATAGAGATTTTCTTTGGAACCCGAAATTTACGAGAAAAACATGGAATAAAAGCCGTAGTTAAAAGTTACAATTTCCAGGCAACACTGCTGGTGAAGTTGGCGGAAAGAGAACAATTGACTCCTCAACTACTCAGGAAGATAGTGGAAGACATCTTGCAACAACTAGTCACCACTTATGGCAGTATCGATGACTTTAGAAGAAGTGACTCCAAAAGTCGGCAACTGCTGAAACAATTTATTGAAATATCTCGTAAAATCATTAACACTGTGAAAATTTGTGGAAATATACACTGAGTTTGCGTTGATTTTTGTAAACCTTCATTCTTTACTTTCCTCACTCATATCAGTCAGTTAATTGATCAATTTATTAATCCTTATTAATGAAATATATTGGTACAAAACGAATTAAAGGCCAATCGCATGGAGAGAATTTATTGCATCGCAGATACAATTGTCGAAAGCAAGAAAAACAATAGGATCATGTAAACTGTATAATATCGTAAATGCAAGGGCGACAATCACCTAGTCATTGAATATTGACGTCTCTGTGTAAATAAATACCTTACTTATAACAATGTTGCTAAGAAATATTTAACCAACTTTTAGATTGATTGATGAAAGTTACAGGTTGGATTCTAGTTCGGGACATTAGTACCTGACAAACTGCACAAAGTAGTCGTTTTTCATTTTTATGTACAGTGGTTATGAATACATGAATATCATTTTATTTTATTTTTATTTCTTTTTATCTGTTCAGCGAACAAATATCACTTTGCAAATAATTTTGTTTCTTTGCAAGAAGACTGTGGAATAAAAATTCCTCTGCAAATGTAATAAACTAATTAGTTAAATATACACTATTATTATAATTATTTATAATTATGGGAGCTGCATACATCTACTCATTGCAGTAGACAACGAACTACTGCTTAGTGCTTAGCGCAACGTGGGAGCGCACGTGCACATATTAATAATTGCTTTATCTCGCTCAAACATCATCCGTCCCGCTCACACATTGTGCTATATATTGTACTAGCTGTACGACTTGTTGATATTTAAGTACTTAAGGTTACCATTTCTAAAATAAATTAGTTCACTTCAGTTCACATCAGCACTCGACAGTGAATTCCAACCTCTACTTCTCGCTGCTACATATTTAATGTCAAAGAATTATAAAATGATCTGTTATGGTACATTTAGTGTAATTATAATTTTAAAAATGGGTCTATCGAAAGATGTACCATTTCACAGATCGCGTCAGAGTCTAAAATTGTTCATAGTTATAGTCGTCCGCAGAAGGTTTGTGGATGATCACCCCTTCCGCTTCCTTCGACTGGGACCGGGGCTTGTCTAAGTAGTACTAAGACTAAGAACTAGATGACCGCGTGTCGCGGTTGTAGGAAGCGGAAGAGGTTATCATCCGCAAACCTTCGGCGCGCGATTTATAGATCGATAAAACACTCTTAAATGTTCGTCGTATACAGAAGAAAATAAACTATTTAGAATAATCTCATGTAAAGACGGGAACAATGTGCAGCCTAAAGCGCAATACACACCAAAGCCGCCGACTCGCCGACAAAACCAGGCGGTAAAATCATGTCGGAAACATGCGCCCGCGCGAGCTTCCCGCCAACAAAGTTTTCCGACATGCGAATGAGTGAAGCCGCCAACTAGCCCGCCGACAAAAAGTTGCCTACTTAGGTTTGCGGGTCGGCGGTTTTGGTGTGTACTATTGCGCTTTGTAGTTAGACATAGGAAGTTGCGCGATAAAACCAGAAATAAGTGCAAATTAAGTTATGGTGGCTGAAGAGTCTTATTATTATGATGTGGGTTCACATTATAATGGAGCATGCACCGATACCGATGTATGAAATCTTCTAATTATTCTTAGACAAGGATGCTATTTGTTTTCAGATATGGACAAGAAATTCATGCCCAGCAGTACAACGTTTATAGGCTATGATAAACAAATACAAATTGCTTAATCAGTGTACAAATGACATGCGTAATTATTTAAACAATTAGCAGAAATGGATATTAAACATAAATTGATATGGCATAACGGCGAAAAGCAGTGTTATCTATGACTAACAACACTTAGATCATTAATATAAAATTTTGATGAACTATGCGTCTGTATTTATACATATGTATTTATTTTCTTTTCAACAATCAAAGTAGCACAAAGATGTACCTATTTTACTATTTTATGGAATAGTATACGACCCCGCACATGGCTCTGCGAAATAATATGGTACTTTTTATCATCTTACAAAATGACAAGGTTTTTGTACGAGAATAGCAAGCAATGACGTCATGTTTTAACAAGTCAAATAGCGTATTTATTATTGTTTATACACTAATTAAAATTATTTCTATCATGACATTTTAAAACTATGATTAAAACAAGGCAGTTTAACGCGCGCTCTTTTATATAACCATTGTTTTAGAATTTACTGCAAAATCTTTCCTACCCAATTATAATGTGAAGGTATATTTTATGTTTGCTTGTAGGCTAACTGGCAGACGGGCCACCTTATGGTAAGCAGTTATCCCATGGACATCAAATAACATTAAGGTAGCAGTTACCTACCTCGTTGGGATTTACGCTTCTTTTTAATAACCCCATATTATACCGCTCAGTAAAGCCGCGGTGGAAGCTCATTCCACATAGTTCTAGAAATCTAGAATATGGATCTAAGACATAGAGTTCAAGAAAAGAAGCACATTATAAATATTTGAACACAATATCATTTATCAGCAAGGAAACCCGCGTTGATAAGCCAATTGTGCAATAAAAATGCTAGCAAACACTTGAATGTAGTCAGTTGAAGTCAGTGCGTCGACCGACTAACAACGATGGCAGGTGAGTAATCTTAATGATAACTTTGATAACAGATAACAAAGATAAAATAACTAGCACATGCATGATTTTATATAAATATACGCTTTTATTGTGAAGATGGTTTTCCCTAAAATTCCGTCTCTCCTTAAAATTTTATGAAAACAATAACTACAGCATTGTTTGTTTATCTGAGATTCAGGATACTCTTTTTCTCTAACGTTTGTTACTCTGTTGTTACTTGACATGTTAATAACAAAAATTACATTTACCAATGTAAAATAAAATGAGCCACATCTTTGTTTATTACTTTTTTCGTGTATTTTACCAGATATATTTCTTTAAAATTGATGATTTTTGAATGTATCCCAAATTAGATTTGAAGTTTATCAATTAAGTTTATTTATTTAATAATCCTTTGGATGATTAATATTTCAATCTCTACAGCTGTCGAGTAAATTGTCGAGAAAGTAGAATTTTCTAGAAAACCACAATAAAGCGCAAGCGCATCACACTTATACGTCACACATTGTCATGTAAAGAGCAAAAACCTTACCCGCTTATAAAACAAAACCAATGTAAATTCTTTTGTTGTCGATGCAACAAATGAACGTGTTCTTTCACTTCATTAGACTAGGCATGTCTATCTTCTAAAATGCTCGCTATACTTCCAAATTTCTCATATAATCCAAATCAAGATTAGATCGTAGTTGGGCTCATACACCTTCCTGGCAACATAGAAGTAGTTTGCCTAAAGGCCCACATATGGCAAGTAAGGGGCGCTAGTTAACCTTTCATCCTATGACTCGAGCTTAGGGTGATAGGAGGAACACCTGGGTAGTCTTAGCGGGTATCCGGCAGACAAAATAAGTCGCACACTACTTCACTGTCGGTCCCTGAGCAGTAAAATGTACCTTTCCCTCCTTTTAGCAAAGAAATTGGGTTATTTTGACACATAGCACGCTGAGCCTAACGATACACGTACGGCACTGAAAGTTCGACGGCTGAAAATTTGTAAGGGCGCGTATAGATAGTTTCACGAAACCCAATCGTTGGCTTTCATATAGACGGCCCTATATAGACGTTTCGTCGAACGGTCGAATAGTTGGTTTCCTATGATGTTACTGCCACGCGGCAGATTGCTGGCGAGCGCTAACAAGCGTTGTTGGTCCCTAAATACGCTTCATATTCGCGTACTAGTTACGCGAAAGCGTTCAATTTAACCCTCGAGGTACTAAAGCTGAACACAAATCCTACTCACAATATATTTAAAAAAATTGCGATAACATCACGACACGTAAAATGAATTAAACGACTATAAATAACGCCTAAGATTAAACCAAGCAACTAATCAACTTAAAGATAAGGATAATAATTAATGTGTTTTTTATTTTACTATTTTATTAATTACCAATCACTCTATATCTGTTTTAAAATAAATACCTACTTAAGATAATTTTTACTCGTGATAAATTGATTTATCAAATTCTTTTAATAGGAAGGTTACAATAGAACATTATTTACAACACAGTATGAATTAAAATGTATTATCTAGTATGTAATTAGGTATCATTTGATATTAAGGACGTCTCTACGAAATCACTTTGACTTCGTCGAGACGTCCCAGAGTTGCGTTATGTGTTAAGAAAATAGAAAAAAGGTTTTTATTGTTCGAGAGTAATAAATTAAAGTTAATCTTACTCCCTAATGTAATATATACTTAATTATTGAATTAAGTCTTGCTTGTCTAGGAATTCCATACCATGGTTACGGATCAAATCCATATGGGCCACCACCTCCTCATGGACCCCCAGGACCACATCCCCCGCCTCACATGTACCCCCACGGCCCAGGCGTAGTCTTTTATCCTGTCCATCCAGCATATTTCTATCCTTATCCACAACCACAACCTGTGACCGTCGTCGAAGACGCAGAGCCTGCCGAGATCGTCCCCGAATTACCGGGAGAAACTGTCGAGTTGCCATGGAGTAAGTCTTGGAGAGGGCAATCTATTTGAGAAATGACACCTTTAGTCCTATATGCATTAGCATCTTTAATACTTCAATAAGTATAAACGTTTATAGCTTTAATACACTCAATTATAAACATATGTACATTAACTTTCATATCACACCTCTACTTGTTTACCTGCACCCTGACTTTTCACTGCAAAGATTCATTCTGTGTTTAAAATCACCAAGGATATATCATTTTAATTTGACAAGTTTGAATCCTAATCATCTATTTCATCATTTTATACTTCGAAATTCTTAGAATTTGACCGATAGGTATATATCCTTTCAGTTCCAACTCATCGATTACAATAATCTAACACCATGACGTGTAAAACAGATAAACTAAATAGATTAACTACATTTCGAAACATTGCACAGATATTTGTTTTTCTATCTTTATGACTAAATATTTTATCGTATGATATATATTATTTATTTATTCCATTTTATTTCGTTTTGTAATAGAGAATTTAACAAGGTGTCATCTCTCGTTTAAAGCTTAGTTGTATTTTTTGCCATTGTTGGGCCAATCCTCTTTATGGGTCCTCTCCACGACTTTCTCCTTTTGTATTACAATTTTTATTAACACTAGCAACTTGATAATTTACTTTTGATTTACTTGTACCATATTGAGTTTTGGCCGTAACATCAAGCGCTGTTTTTTCAAGCAAATCTTTAAAAAGATGCTACTTAGTACTGATTTGTCTTGCTTTTTTCACAGAATAATAAACTTATATAAGTTAGGTTTCCCAAAAATGAAAAATCTAATTAATAACTATGATTAATATATAGTGAATCCCGACTCAATTACAATAAACCAATACTTATTGTTAAGAATAACTGACGCCAACATTTTCCTGTCAAGGTGTTATGACTATTACAAATATTCAAAACATTCATAGTTACTGAAAAGTAGTCGAAACAAAAAAAACACAATTATAAAAATCCAAAAATGAAAAATCAAATTTAAAGTACACACTTTTCTGGATAATATGATTGTCTTGAATATCCTAAGCATAATCTCATTACTAATTCTTGCATCATAACTACAGTTATTTATGTGGAGGATCTAAATACACAACAGAAATATTTCAATTGTTTTACTAATCTCTTTGTTAATTTCTAGGCACATACCGTTGGGTCCCAGCATGTTTAAGCCAACGTAGCATACCACCAGGTGCGCTAAGAGTTGGCACCGATGCTGATGGTGAAGAAATTTATGCTGGAAGAGCTCATCATGAAGGTGACATTCTTCCAGCTAAAGTGATTCCATCGAAGAATGCTTGTTACATTTCGCATGGTGGAGAAGAAATCCTAAAGGACCAATTTGAGGTACCCACTTATTTTCAATACTTTCCCATGTGATCACTGCTATTAAATAATAATTGCTGTATAATAAAAAATTACAAACTAGGTATATTACTACTAAAAGAAGAAATAAAAGTTTTATAAGTATTTCAGGCCAAAATTTCACTAATGTTTGATGATGTTGAAAATTGCATTAATTGCAGAAACACTTTAGATACGGGGCCCGATGCCTCTAAAAAAATATCAAAACGCTTCATGGATTTGTGGTACTGAGAGTACCAAGTATTGTAACCATTAGTACATACAGTACTTGGCAACTGATATAGCACGTCGGGATAAAGAGGTGATAAGTAACATCGGTTTTGTAGAGCGTCCTATTTGTCACAGGCAAACACCAGACAGTTCATTGTGTGCCAAACGAAAGCCCTCAAACACCGAAGACGAAGATTTTACTCGTATACCTTACCTTTTAAACTGGAGGTGCTATATCATCGAGGTTCATTGTCTTAAGTACAGCGCCGAGTACTCTATGTACTATGTCAACGAACTGGTGTCATCTTACAATGTTGTTAGGTTATAGTTACTGCCTTTAAAAGATGATAATTTTTCGTAGGCTGTGTATATAGCGTGTAACTCTTAAAAAATGACAAGTGCAATACAGAATAGACCAGAATTAGATAAATTATATTTTCCACGAAGTAATAATACTGTTACGAGTTGGAGGACTTGAATTAAAATGCCGTTGGAATTACCATAGAATTTATTAGAACTATACAAACACGTATAACACAGGTACAAATATAACTGAACACAACCAGTCCAAACGTAAAGCACGATTCAATAACACGCGCAAAGTCCGTCGCTAAATAGTTTACCGAATGTACACAAGTTTTGCTCCGCTTGTGGTTATCGCTCGACTGCCAATCTCTACATTGGGTCATTGCTGCTGCCCGACCGCGTGGACCGAATTTCTTAGAATCAATCCGACACACCTGGCTAATGACTGCCATAAAAGATTATAATACACAAAGGGCTGTTTTCTAATCACACATTTTAAACACAAAGTAAACAAAAGAAGTCCAAATGCCGAATTTGCCTTTGTCGGCACCTCAGTCGTAACAATACTTATATGTAATCAGTACAACGTCTATCGATACTGTATACTCCTCTGCAACTCTAACCTAAACTCATCTGTATTTTAGGTGTTAGTCCCAGCGATGTTCTCATGGCAATTCTCAACCAACGGCGCAGTTCCACCTGGAGCGGTGGAGGCAGGTGTGACTGCTGACGGTGAGAAGCTGTACTTCGGTCGAGTGAATCATGACGGATGTACAACTCCTGGCAAGGTAAGGTTACTTATAAATCCAGTTAGACACTTCTTACGATCAGTGTCGTCATAGCTTGGTGGCTAACGCATATGCATCTTATTCTAATGACGTAGATTCGAATCCTGTTCGGAAAGCATACGCAGCTTAAGCAGTTTGTAGATCTAGAGAGACCTTTTCATCAGTGAAGATTATGTTCGGTTGCTGGTAATCTATGGCATGTTTTGCGCAGTTTAAACATTTTTTTTCTGCAAGCTATTATATTTAAAATTATCAATTAAAACCGTCCTTAAACGTTTCTGTAATAAATCATTTATTTTACTGTTGAGGTTACTAACATAAAATATTACGTAGGGATATGACTTAAAAAGAATAATGATATATGAAATTTTGTTCATTGATTTCAGATTCATCCCAGCCATGAGACCTGCTATTATCCCTTCGATGGCGAAGAGAAAAGTTCCGCCGAGTACGAGTGTCTTGTTTTAATGTAAACTTAATAATAATTTACATAGAGGTGCCAAACTTTTAACCTAATTTTAATATATTTTCGTTGCTATTATGACTATTTAATAATATATTAAGACTATATATTAATTAATTGGCAGACTTATAATATTGATTAATTGGCAGTGAATTTGATATAATGTTAGAAAAATTTAAGACACTCTCAGAATAATAACTTAGTTTAGTTAGTATTCTAAGAGCAGGGGAAGCAGAAGGAATGTCGTTCACTTAAGGAAAACCTTTATTTATTCTGAATAATTTATATTATATTAATAATTTAATTAAATTGTAATTAATAATTTAATATTAAAAGTTGGGGAAAATAAATACGTAAAATGTACTCTGAATAAATATTTGAACTGGGAATGACTTGGGAAATTGTATTAGCAGACACAAGTTCACAAAATTCACGATATTTAAAAATGACGACTATGGTGCCTCCATAGTCGTCATTCTGCACACTTGCGTGTTCGATAGTAAGTTTTCAGTAATTAAGACATTATGATTATACGATATAGACTGTTTTTATTAAAAATATATAGTATTTTGATAATAGCTTGGTTTTATTTAAAATGTAAGTACAAGTGCAATGGTGGATCACGTATCCCGCAGATTCAGATTTTCGCAGATATTATGGCGATGGGTTTAATGCGTTGAGATGCGACATTATAATGACGTTAAATATTGACAGATATAAAGAATAACTTTTAAACCTGGAATGTCGGCAATCCGTTTCGTGAACTTTTTAGCTACCCCTCATGTTGCGTGCCCACTGTTGGGGTAAATGTAAAATCCCAATATTTGCCACTGGTTACGTTTGCTGTGAAATATAACGAAGAGATCAAGTGAAAAGTTTTTTAAAATTTTTACTCTTTTTATAAATAATATTTTTTATTGTTTTACGAAAAGAAAGTCCGGTGTTCCAGGGAACCCATAAAAAAACCGTCAACAAGAACAAATATGCAATTCCAATAAAACGTAGTTACACATTAAAAAATTTTATCAGTAGACAAACACACATTTTATGAATTTTTATGTCCCGAATCAAAATAAATTACGCTTGTGTCACGGGTTAAAATCCGTAACACTTACGTATTTTATTGTACACTAGCAGGCCCTGCAGACGGTAAATAAACACAAAAAAGTCCTGGAACCTGATTTCAGCACCACCTACCGGCTCCAATTATGAATCTAAAATATTCCCGAATCCACTTGAAGACACACAAAAATATCATGAAAATCGGTCCAACCATTACAGAACGAATTCAGTGACATATACAGGAACAGAAGAATATATATATATATATATATATATATATATATATATATATATATATATATATATATATATATATATATATATATATATATATATATATAAAATTTTACAACGGACAACTTTGGGGTTAATCGTGCATTGAAACCTAGACCATAGAAAATAATAGAAAGATTATTTGCGAAAACTTCGTCAAGAATCGAACTCCAGAATGTTTTGCAGTCGGTAAAGCTTAAACCACTGAGCCACAAACACTATCAATTAAATTGGGTATAACTTTTCAATTATTGTCAGGTTTTCTATTAGATAATATTAACCTCATTGCAATTAATTGACCTATATAGTTTTCGCTAAATATCATAAAAGTAAAAAGATTTGGATGATTTGGCGCGGGTAGGTACGCGTTCACCTTTACAAGGCCAAGGCAACAAGTACTCACGCGCATGGTGGACATCCACATCTCTAGATTATATCATTCAACCGCAGTCGAAGCAACAGGTAGGACGTATCCTTACCTGATGTAAATTCTGTTGTTACATTATTTAAACGAAGTATTTCTTATACGAAATAACAAATTGTTTTTAGTGAATGAAAAAGTGATCATTGTCAAACAATTGTTTTTGTGATTAATGATGCAGACCATGAAGGTTGTTGCCAGTTTTCTTTTGATCAGTGAGTAATTAATTTACTGTTTATATGGACACTAGGGTTTTACCCGTGTCTTTGCCCACATGAACTTTGGCTCAATGTCGAATGAGAAGTCTATTTTCTAATATACAAATTAACCCTTTAGAACGATAATAATGAACAACGAGTTTATATTACTGTTTTGGAATAAATATAATCTAGGCTCGTGCAGGCACTACAAAATATTGAAGTGAGATTTTACGCAAAATCTGTTTATGGAACTCAGAAGTGCGCTTACCACGGAATTAATTCTGCACCGGATTTAAATTTTGTGATTACAGTTTTTTCCTTGCTAGGCCTAGAGTACTAAGCGTACACCTCTTGGTTTACTGGATCTAGCGTTCCTGCATCATATTTTGATGTTGGAAATCTAAAAACTTATTAATAGGTAGTCAGATAATTTACGTATTTTGAAATGCTGTCTATGTTCTCGTTGGAAATTAACCGATTTTAATCAAATACATATAGTCTTGATGATGAAAATGAACTTACAGCACATAGGCTACTTTATATCTTAAGAAAAGAATTACATCAAGAGAGAAACCACATAAATGCCTTCATTTTTAAATCTGTGGAGTGAGACCCTTACAACTCAACAAATACGTAAACAAACCGACTATCAAGTTTATAAGTATAGAATAGAATATATTCTTTATTGCACACAAGAAAATAATACACATGGGTTAACAATCATTGAACTAGTACAGTCGGCGGTTACTTTTTGTGAGACAGGAATGTCACTTAAGGAGGCCGCAGAACGCGATAGGGAGAGAAGTTCTGCAGCGCGTGCTGATGCGTCTTCTCGAGGTCGCCGGCCTTCAGCTGGCACCCGGAGAGGCAGGTACGCACATTACTTCCCTCCCTGAGTTAGGTTCCGTTTACCGCGGGGGGCCTTTAGCTTGCTAGGAGAGCAAAGGACCTTCTACCCCCGCACAACGAAGTGGGGTGTGTTCTCCCAGGGCACACTCCAGGCACTTTATTGCGCTAGATCGGCTGGGCGTAACTATGTTCTAAATCTCAGCCTTTCCAACACAAACAAAAGCGCAGGGTCGACAGGGAGGAGGGGGTTTTTAGTGGGTATTGGGGTTGCTCGCTCGTGCAGCAACGCTCGGAGTCTTCCACACTATTCTGTGACGTCGATCGCGGACGGAGCACTGCCAAGAGCATACTATTGCTGCAGTGTTATCGCCCCCGACCGACGCGTGTCGTTCCCCTAGCAACGGCCCAGTTTGTGCGTAAATCGGTTAAGCATTTTCCCTCGCCTCAAAAAAAAAAAACAAAAAAGAAGTACAGTCGGCGGTCTTATCGCTAAGAGCGATTTCTTCCAGACAACCTTCTGGAGATAATTTCACATTTCTAATAATTGGTCGGTATTCAGTGCGCATAGTTTAAATATATACAATCATATATACATATATTAATAATAATAAAAAATACACATACATATTTATATACAGCTATATCTATATATTATATCTTTGAGGAGTTTATTAAAAGATGTGACTTTGCACTTCTGATGCTCATTGGTAATGCATTCCACAACCTTTAATATTAGTATGAAGTATAATGCTAAGTATGTATAGGCTTAAATTGCACGGCGATCTAGAAATACGAAACTGATGACATCGATACTAATATCTACCTATACTTTTTATATTTACGCAATAAAAAACAGTCACAGCAGAAACCTGGTTATTATGATCGGAAATATTATTTTATGTTTAATTCGCTATTGTACTGAGCGTTGTGTGTACCGTGGGCGGTTGCCAAGTGTAAGATCCTAAAGGAGTTCACACACTCGCAGGCCCACAGCCTGCTAAATATGATCATCATCCATAATTTTCTCGATGTGCGGGTTTCATCGCGATGTTGTCCCTCACCCTCTGCGCGTGGTAATTGTAACAATATGCACATTTGCCTTATAATATAATATAATAACAGCCCATAAATGTCCCACTGCTGGGCTCGGGCCTCCCACTATTGGGGAACGGATAGTATACCCACCACGCTTGTCCAAGGCGCCTTGACAGGTTTGACACAACGGTTATCTCGATGTGCAGATTGTGTCACAATGTTTGTTATGTGATATATTGTAACAATATGCACATTAGGTCAGAAAACGGCCCAAGTGGTGCACGTTCCGGCGAGGATCGAACCCGCGTCCTTTGAGCCTGGGGACGCATGCGCTAGTCATTATGCTACCACGACTTAACTTGCACTTAAAAATTAAATTTGCCTTAATACCGATTAAAATTTGACATACGCACCATACATTTAATGTCAAAATTCAACCGATGGTAGAGCAAACAAAGGAATAGTAAGATTATGAACGGGTCATAAATAAGCAAACTACCTAAGTTGTGCCTGATTTCTGATCAGGATTCGAACCAACGCTCTTTGAGTTTGAGATGCGAATGGACTAACCACTAAGCTACTACGACTTATCTCACGCCATTATATCGTTCGTCGTTAGCCAATCATAATCCACTGCTGGACGTAGGCCTCCCCAAGACGCCATTCATCCCTGTCCTTCGCCTTCCTCATCCAGCGCCTACCGGCGACCTTGCGCAGGTCGTCAGTCCATCGGGCTGGAGGGCTTCCGATACGCTGTTTACCGAGTTTACACCTTTATATAAGTATTCCGGCGTATAAAAGACATTTTTTTCTAAATTTAATTTATATGGAGTTAGAATTCTTAGAGTGAAATGGTTGTGGCATATATTGAAAAAGGATAAACAGACGGACATTATGACATTTGGCTAAGAAATATTTCAGCTATTTACTTCCAACACCCTCAATGATGAGAATGATGAAAATTTTCCAGTGATAACAGCAGTCAACACGGATATGGCCGGAGAATGCGACATGGCCGGTTTTTACTTAGAGTTGGGTTGCACACCTATACCGAAAGCTGACAACTCTTCAATATGCCCTGATGCGTTCACCTGTCTCGACCTTCATCCGGACCCTGCTATGTGCTATTATAGGTAAGTGTGTGGCATGTCAGCTGTTACCTTTCTCCTAATATATATACAAGTTACCTATGGATCTTTTAAACGTTATTATTTTGTTTTATGTGTTTCTAACGTTTTGCAGGCCTCGAAAAATAATTATGGCATATATAGACATAGACAACACTTTATTGTTCACCAAAACAAAAATTATAAAAATGCACAACAAGACAATAGTTACTTTGTAAAACAAAACGCGGCCTTATCGCTAAAATCGATCTCTTCCAGGCAACCTAACTCAAAGGAAATTCTTAAATTATATATTATTATTATGCAACAAAGAAAAAGGAAGAAAAAAAATTATATAAATACAAATGACATACATGGATAGCAGATATATATAGTACTATCTTAAGTTTTTGCGACTAGTACACAAATATTAAGGGCCATTTACATGGAGAGAGTTTATCACACGTTTTGTGAGGCGAAATCGTATACTATTTTCGTAGGCGATACTCTTTAGACAATAATTGAATTGACATGTATACATTCAACCAAAATTCAAAAACTCGTCTACGAATATGTCATACGATAATCGTAAGGTAATCACTAAGAGTTTTGTTTACACTACGACACAAATCGCAATGAGATATTTGCCTACGGTTTCTCGAGTTATCTAAACTAGAACTCGTATGAATTTTTTTCAAGTTCATGCGAGTATCGTACTAATTAGTTTTACCCGATTTGAATGCCTGACTTGCCTTTCTAATTCGCTGATTAGAACGGTATTTTGTTTACACAGAGACGTCGATTTCAATGTCCAAACGAATATCGCCCTTTCTCGTACGATATCCTATGTTTAGTTTACATGATAATATATTATTTTATTGCTTTCGACAATCATATCTTAGAGGAAAAAAACTCTCTTCATGTAAATAGCCCTTAAAAGTACGTTTTAATTATAATTAGGACATGATATTTAAAAAGGCCACGACACACCTTCCATGATCAAATTGATCGTGTACTAGCAGAAGGTGATGTCAGGAGCCTTAAGAACAGACGAGCTTGCATGACAAGAGTTATGAATGTCAAAGAGGCAAGTGAGATGTGTAAGAATAAGCCTAAATGGCACTCTGTTCTTCGTGCCTACCCCACAAGGGAACTAGCGTGAAGTTATGTATGTATGTATATTTAAAAAATCCCATATATCGTAGAACCATGCAAAAGTATTGCCAGCCAATTTATTCCAAATTCCCAAGGTGCGCAAAAAATTGTTCTTGGTAACTATTTTTGTACAAAAGCTTAGTTGCTCAAACGAACAACACCCAGCTGATGTTGCGCAATGCGGTAGTAGAAAGAAGATGCACTATTTTGAGCAGTTCACCTAAGAGTTTTCTGTTGTAGAATCCGTATAAAATGCAGAAAGACGCAACGTTACTCATATACGCTGAAGGCTATGCTTAACATATCTAGACCGTTTATGAGTATGGGAGCAGTAACAAAACGATCAACGAGAATTTGAATTGAATCCATTGGATTAAGTTGATAGGCAAGAAATGTTAATGCAGTGGAAACTTTTACTTGCGCCGGTATACCACTTTCAGTTTCTTGGAGAAAAGTTTAGCTTTCAACTAGAGCATCAATTATTACAAATTAATCGACTCTTAATAATAGTTTGACCCGGTCGAATAATCTCAATAGTTTTCGTTATACATAATAATTTATGTTTTTACACCTTGCCTACCGTGATTACAAAGAATACGACAAAAACCGCAATGAGACAAATGGCCTCACGATGCGGTTGGGAAACACATCGACCTTCGTGTTATTCTCTCGAAGATGACAGTACTTAAAGCTGTTTTTCACTAGCCGATTAATGTAGTTAAATCATATCAGCCAGCCCATTATTGGGTTGGACTCACCGGACGATATACCTACCACACCTGGAGCCCAACTCTGGAACTTCAATATCTTGGCGTTACGAAGATATTCAAAATATTGTATAGTGCATTGCGAGTGACAAAAATTCCTATTCTATTAAAATTATAATATTTTCTCGACATCGTCGTGGCCGAATAATAGTGGGGAAAAAAATGATATTATCATTAGCCCAAATGGCGTTTGCCGAAATGAATATTGAATAGGTACCATTTATTTCGCGAGTTTTCGCTTATATTTATAAAGGTAGCGTGCCTGTGTACGCCAATTGAATTAACAGAATACCGGAATTAGGCAAACCTACGATTCAGATGATATTGTCCGGCGATTTTGACGAGATAGTAACAGTAGAATTGGGCCCCTGTGCAAAGTGGCGGTTTCGATGAGCAGTTTTCATCGCAATATATCCTTTACTGACAGTATGTGGTATGTATGTTACATTAGAAAAATGGTGTATGAATCTCAACTAGGATTCGGCCCATGACTATAGATATGAGAGATATGGTATCCAAATTTTGAAAACATGTCTCTTTTATATCTTGTCACACCACTGAAATTAATTACCGCCATAATAACCTTGAGTTGTGTTCTAGAATTTTGGTGATCTTCCAGTCTTCCCTATACAGAGCGGCAGCAAATTGGTCCCATCTTTCGTGTTACGAATGTCCATAGGCAATGATAACCGCTTTCCATCGGCTGGGCCATCTGCCTGTCTGCTGAACTGAACTGAAGTTAGTTAATAGTTAAAGAAGTTAATCAGTTAAACTGATTCTTTAGATCAGTTATTATGGTGGTATACTTTAGACCAGGGGTGGTAGCCATCCAGTCGGGCAAATTCCCTACCAAAAGATTTACAACTTAGACATTTTCTCTGGCGTCTTCATATAGGAACTGGGGCAAAAAGTTTAATAAGGTTCCTTAGAGAATAACCATATTGTAAAAGATCTCTTAAATCAATAACATTGAATAATTTATTTAAATTTTGCAATATGTACTATAGTTGGATGAACATTATAAAACAAATATGTATAAATTTGCAAATTTAATTTATCATTGAAAGGAGTGACGTAATTAATTTTTAGTGCATGTTATAATCATGCGTAAGTCTCTATTATATTAAATTAATGAAATATTACCTTGTAAATCGTGCTTTTGTGAAAGAGAGAAGTTTGATATTGTTGTATCATATAAAGAGATGAAACCAGTTATTGGATGTGATAATTTTCTTAATAAGGTAAACTAAAAGCGTTTCAATGCTCACATTGGGTAAACTGCTTGACTTTCGATAAAGTCTACCTTTATAAATGCATCCTAGAACTATATATAATTTTAATTTACTAACTATATAGGGGAAGCAGGGGGAATGCCGTTCACTTAAGGAAAACCTTTTATATTTATTCTACAGTAAGTCTATATTAAAAGTTTGACAAAATAATATAATTGTTCGTTTATTCAGTAATCACTACATTGACACGAAACGAATGAAACTTTCCTTAATAATCGGTAATTAAGCAAAATATTAATAAAGGTGTTCTTGGGCCCTATTACACGACTCTGGGTAATACCGCTAATATAAAAGCATATTGAGAACCCAACTGTATGATAAAAAATATGATAAAATATATACTAATGTATTAATTCATTATTGCTAAATCAACAAATAATTAATTAAATTAATAGGAGTAACAATTTAAAAAAAAATGAATTTATTAGTTAAAACTTTCAGTCAACAATTTTGTTAGACGCACTTCTCTTTCTCTAGCTACTAGCGTATTTGTAAAACTAGTTAGTATTTACTCTCACATCATTAGTTCCACGCTTTAACTTGTATCCCGTAATCCAACAGAGTTTGCCAAGTTATACTTATGAGCAGCATTACTCAGTGACATTACCCCTGTTTCCTAGTTTTATACAACTAGATATCGCAACTTTTGGGTTCAATTTTCATTTTTGCAAAAACGTAACCCTCGCGTACCTACTACGTAACTATTGTGTCGATCGCTATGTCTGTCCTGATCTGTCTTTGAGTAGATTTTTGAAGACCACGCATTATTTATTTATTGCCCCGTTTATTGATTTCTTTTGTAGTTAATAAGTAAATATTTGCAATTATTTGGAAAAAAATATTAAAATTGCTTTTTGGTTTAAAAATCTTACCACCAGCAGAGCTGTACTTTTATCATAAACCAGATAATTAGTAAATATTACTCATCAACACAAACATGTGCTAAAACGTTCTCGCATAGCAATTACTGCTATACACATTTCTATATTTATATCCTAAACAATTAGTCTACCTAGAACATCTGGTAAGGGTCATTTGCCTAAAAACATGTTACAGTCGCTTCAAAACGCGTCTAATTATAGACGAATAATTTAACACAGTGCGACTTCATATCCTTTAAACAGTACTTAAAAACATTTGTTTTAAAGAGAAAGTAGAGTAGGTATTGTTTTTGACTTCCTTTAGTTTTTTTTTATTTTTATTGCAGGAGAT
Organism: Dendrolimus kikuchii; assembly: GCA_019925095.2. Taxonomy (NCBI): domain Eukaryota; kingdom Metazoa; phylum Arthropoda; class Insecta; order Lepidoptera; family Lasiocampidae; genus Dendrolimus; species Dendrolimus kikuchii. The sequence goes on from CM034397.1 coordinate 19,520,662, forward strand.
CAGCAAACAGGCAGACGGCCCACTAAATGGAAAGCGGTTACCATAGCCTATGGACATTTGCAACACGAAAGTTGGTACAAATGCGCTGCTGCTCTCTTAAGGGAGACTGGAACCTGGTCACTAATGCCGGAACACAACTCTAGGTTGTTATGGCGACATACTTTAGACCAGGGGTGGTAGCCATCCAGTCGGGCAAATGCCCTACCACCTGGCTTTTGCTTTGTAGATAGATCATCTGCATACGTAAATCATAATAATGCTTTTAATGTCTAATGTAATGAGGACATAGCAAGTTGTTTTCAAAGAATTCTATTATTTTTAGAGTTTCACAAAAACTTAGAACATAGTTATTATTTTGACAGGTTTTAGGTAGTAACAGTTCGCGCCGCCCTTAACTTCTTAAAACTTTCAATTAATATCTTAGATATTCTTTAAAACTATTTTTTTAAATTGAAATCAATTGAACGTCTCAATGAGCTCCTTTTCAATGCCGTAAAGTTCATGACATTCAGAAGGAGTTCTTTAGGAAGTACGGTTGCAAAGCCGGGACGTTTGCCCTCAGAGAAGAGAGCCGGCGGAAGTTGGTTAGTGTTAGTCGCGGAAAGAAAGGTTCTTTGTAAGATTTTGGGTCCAACAAGGGGAGACTGATAGCTGGAACCGAACCAAAGTTGAAATTAAAAATCTCGTGGCTGAGCCTAACATAATGGGAGAGATAAAATCTCATCGGGTCAATCACGTGGCACGGACGGGGGAGGATCGAAGCGTCTAGAAGGTCTATTTGGGACGACCGGATGGGCGACGTCCAGTCGGGCGCCCCAAGTACCGGTGGAAGGACAGAATAAAGGCTGATCTGTGTGAGCTTCAAGCCCATAATTGGCATGAAACAGTACGGGACAGAAATTGGGGGCGTGTTATTGTTTCGGAGGCCAAGACACATTAAGGGTCGCTGAGCCAACGGAGTTAGTTAGTTAGGATTTAAGGGGCATAACTCTCCAGTTTCACAAGTTAATTCTTTTAGCTAATGTAAATAGAAATCATGCTTATCTGTAAAAAGGCCAGGCAAAAGCAAACCTAAGATACGAATGTATATCCAAATTTCAAATGTCGGTTATGTTTTTAAATATTCTTTTTTCAAATTTCAGGGGTGTTCCATACGGCGATCGTTCGGCGATCCCTCAAAATCTGGTTCAAAACCCATGTTCCCAAGCTTGCAGTTGTCGAGTCAGCAATGGGGAACCCCAATTCGAATGTGCGGCAGTTGACTGCGTGGAAACATTTGATTCTGATATGCAGCAGGATTGCATAAGCACTTTTGAGATTGATTCCTGTTGCAGTACTGGCACTGTTTGCGGTAAGTAAAAAAATCCAAAGTAAAACCGAAGCTAATAAATTCCATAATAGGGCAGCGGGCACGTGTTACAATAAGTTCTCATATTTTTACATTTAAAAGAGCGGGCTTTAAAAGAATATTAATTATCATCTTACTTCTGAAATATTATTATAGAAATAAATTTAATTACTTTTCAAACCGTAGTTAATATGTCATTCGACTCTTTCTCCTTCTACTTACTTATGACGTCTTAAGTTGTTACGCTCGTATAATATCTATGAGCATCTCCGAAAAATCAGTGCCGACAACTCCTCAAGAACGTTGGCATTGCTAAAAGTCGTAAACAGTTGCAAAGCGGTGTATGTAGATTTCAATTTTAACTTATGACCTACAAAAAATATTCTCCAATGAAAATGATTGTGAATTAAAACTTTTGAATTTGGAGAAACAACCGAAGTACGTCGTTCACGATGAATAGTCCCAACATTAGGTATAAATTATAATTTACCGGATATTATAATATGTTGCTTTGTAGACAGATCATCTGCATACGTAAATCATAATAATGCTTTTAATGTCTAATGTAATGAGGACATAGCAAGTAGAAACATCATTATACAACAGTGAGCCATATTAGGAAATCAAAATACCAATATTATCCATACAGGTACAGGATGGCCCATTGTTTTGGGCATCACGTACTGTCTGCCTCCTTATAATTTATAATCGATTCCTAAAAGAATCGTTTAGGAGATGATTAAATGTTTAATGTGATGGGTTTACACAAAATAACATTGAAGAAGAAATAGAATTCAATGACGTCTCAAATACATTGCTTGGGCTTCCTTTTAAAGAGGTTTGAATAGATTCAGGTATAAATGATGAACTTCACTAATAAGATCACTAATAAGATTCGTGTAATTAAGGGTTTTTTAAATAGCAACTAAAAAGTAATAATAGCAAGTAACACAAAAAGTGCTACTAATGTGCTGTCGCTCTCTAAAGGGAGATTAGAACCTGGCTACTATTGCCGAAACACAACACAAGGTTGTTATGGCAGCATACTCTAGATCAGGTGTGGTAGACATCCAGATGGGCAAATGCCCTACCTATTAGCTTATTAGGGCAAATACCCTACCACTTGGTTAGCCAAGTGATAGGGTATTTGCCCATCTGGATTGTATTGTCGCCTCTTACGACAGGTCGGCCCAGCCGCTGGAAATTGTATTCTTTCACCGTTCCTGCACGGATAATATTGTAGTTTAGGAGAAGTTAGCGGATACACAGACAGTCTGATAGACAAACGCAGAAGGCGATTTTGTTTTATACCATGTAAAGTTAAAGAAGGACGATTGTCCTCACAGTGCATAGTGTGAAGGCTGTGTAAATTATTATTTGTAACATGACATAAATTTGATTGCAGGCAAAGACGCAATAGCGAAGCTCAAAACTTGCGACGTCGACGGTAGAACGTACAAAGAAGGCGAAATTTTCGAACCTAAGAATACGAGGAAGACCTGCATCTGTACTAGTGATTGGGATGGTACTGTAGAAAACGGGGCTTATTGCCGAGACATCAACTGTGGACTAGAAATACACTACCAAGACAAAATCTTGGAAAACTGCGCGCCCATCTTTATTGGGAATGGACTAACTTGCCCTATTGGATTCGAATGCCGTAAGTACATTCTTGTGTCTGTTTATTTTCGTAGGCTAGCGCGCACCATGATTTTTCTTCGCGCGATAATATTGTTATTCTACCTATAACGCATAAAACTAAATGAAAAAGACAAGTAAACGAGTCTTTGGGTGAACAAACAGCTAGTGCCTTTCAAGAATTACGATTCAGTATAGCAAGGAAGGAAGGAGAAGCAACATTTTCAGCGGGGAAATGTTGCCAGCCTTCTGTGTATCTTTAAATTTTACATATATCTATATCCAACTTATAAATTAAATTAATATTTTCAGCAACTGCTACATCGAAGGTCATACGTGGATTGAATCTACGTGTCGTGGGTTCCCAATGTGTCTTCGGCAACTCAACCTTGAGCGTTGGAGATGAGATCTCAGTGGAGGAGAAATGCACTAAATGCGTATGCAATGTTCCACCTTTCGTGTCTTGTACCCGGCAGAATACTTGCGATGAGTAATCTCTTTCCTTTCACCTTAATATCTTCTATGTTGTAATATGGATGTAAATGAGAATGTTTTAGCAAAATATTTCAGATTTAATAGAAGATAGTAGATGTTAAAGTAGTCATGGACGCAGTTTTGAAATCAATATTGGGGTACTTAAAAGCAGTAGCAGGCAGTTTTGACTTGTTCTATAAAAATATTGTTACCAGCAAATATCTATATGTAATTCATTCTTTATAGTGGATGTAACGCTTACATTAAAACAAACATTTTTTTAAACAAAAGTAAATTGAATGCATGTTATCTATTCGTAAATAACTTCTAAAAATGTTCATATATGTAACATATTCATAAATGTTAATAGCAACATATAAGAAATAAGAATATTTTTTTATATTATTGTGGCCTTTAAAGGGCTTGCGTGGGGCCGTGGGGAGGCCAACACGTAGAGGCCTCTTGAAAATTTTAATCTAAATTAGGCGTGACACTGACCGGCGATCGTCCCTGTCTACACCATATAATAATGCACCCAGGGACAAGCCTCGGCCAGTGTACGACTATTGTGGGAAACGAGAACAAAAAGTACCGGGCTATTGGGGTGACTGCTAGTGGTACTAGGGGTCTGGGAATATGGGGACTATGGCGTCTGCCCGTCGCAATGTTCGGGAACATGGAAATATGGGCAGACGGTGACTCGCCACTCCCTGCATGGGCCCCAAAGATGTCTTAGAAGACGGGCAACATGGGTGTGAGTGGCTAAGAGGTGTAGAGAGGTGGGCTGTAGGTTCACCAAAGCTACTTTTGACGTTATACCATTTATCACTTCCAACCCTGGAGCTTGAGTCTTAGCTCTTGCGATCTCTACTCCGCGCCGGCTGGTAAAAGCAAGCACGGAGGTGGGGGCTTTGCCTTGGCCCCCGGAGTCAGGTCCGAAGTGTCCTTACTCACCTAAGGCTTCACCACAAAGTTATATGCGGGTATCTTTGTTATATTATTATTATTTCTTATTAATTTTCTGATATTAACATTCATGAATAGGTTCAAAAATTTACTAGGGCTTTGTAGGTTTTAATTGTATTATATTTATTAAGCTGTTTTGTGTCGACTTATGTGTAACTTAGTACTTAATTTTAACTTAATTATAAGAAATATGAAATTAAACTATGTCATTGATAAAAGTAATTATTTTTTTTTCTAAACCGTATAAGTAATATTCTTATTACTGAACATTCTTTAAACTCGTTAATCATCTGTGGTCCCAAGCTTAATAACGGCTATTCCATACTTTTTTTATAACGCTGGGGAATGCATTTACGTTTAAGTATTAGACTGAGGGGTACGTCTGGGGCTGGCTTTGCACAAAACTTCACTATAGAAAAAGTTGTGAGATTCCAACCACCAGACTATCCATTAAACCTGTCAGCGCCCCTCTGCGTCTGGTGAGATGCCACGTAATCTACCATAGGTAGTGTTACGTCCTAGCGGGGGTACGCACTTAGGATAGGAAGAAAACACCAGTTTTTAACTAAACGCTTTTATTGACTTACACAGCCGTACGTGATTCCTCTCCGCAGGGTCGCCCCTACACGCACGACTAACGACGCACTGTCCCGACGATAAGTTGTCTCACTCACAAAACCGTCGCCGATATTGCGTAGACCACCTCCTGCTACTGCAGTGCTCATCACCGAATTACTCACAAACTGCGCTACGCTCCTACTTCACTGAACTGTCCACTAAACTTTTCACTAAATTCACCACTAAACTCATCACTGTCTTCTGTTGAACTTCTCTTCCAACTCTCCCGTATCGCACTTGTCGCCTCACTGTCTTGAACTGAACTCAACTCTAAAACTGCTCGGTAGGCACGCCTTACGCTGCTTATATACCCGGAAGAATCTTCTGGAACCCATAATTTCGATCTGCTTTTCGTTATTCTTTTATTTACTATCTGTCCCTTTCTAACATCTGTCTATCTCTGTGTTTTCTTTCCCGAACCTTCTATTCTAGAACTTTCGTTCATCGTCTATCCCTTTCTAAAATGTATCTGTCCTTGTCTTTTCTTTACAGAGTTTTCTACCTTTTTCTAAAAGTCTTAAACCAACTAGATTGTTCCACCATCACTCGCCACAGTAGGCATCTCGCCGTGTTGACTTGACGAATGCTACACGGTGCCAAAGGGTGTCCCTGGGATTAGAATACACATATCCCTGGATGTGGTCTCCAGGTCTACTTACCCTGCTTTTTTATATATCGCTAGGGGAATGCATTTGCGCATCCCCTTGGGGTGAACTACGAGGGGTATGTGGGGCTCACAGTAGTCAGCTCTGCACACACCTTCCATCAGGAAAGAGTTATGAGATGCGGGCCACCAGACAACCCAATAAACTTACCAACATCCCTCCTTGTCTTTGTGAGGCGACACGAAATATATCATAGACAATTCGCCGCGACGCCTCCCATATCCTTAACTGTGGTCCTCCGGGCAGGTACCCCATCTCAACCTGGTCTCTCTACGCCACGGAGAGGCTGTAAGAGTAGCGACGCCTCTGCCCCAAGTATTCCACAATTGTACTCGTAATGCTTGAGTCTGGCTGAGTGTACCTTTGCGATAAACCTTTAGAGAGTTAGGACATCACGGACCCAGAGTATCTACCCAAACGCCGCAAATATGTAGTCATTAAATAAAAAATAACATGTTCTCCCGATGCACCCAGATCTTTTTTATTGTTGGAGTACAGCAGACAGGTGTTGGCCCATATGATGGAAAGTGGTCATGTGCCGAAATGAAACCTGAAGTTATTGGTGGCATGCTGTTTAGAAACATTATTATTTTATTTTATATCTTTTGAAATAAACGTCAAATATTTTAATTTATAGATCTTACTTGACATTGTCCTAAATTATATATTATATTATATATCATGATTGTCTTTTTGCACACCATAATGTACCCTGCTTTAAAAGAAAACGAATTACAGATAGTTTAAATACCAAGGGTAATAAAACACGCGTTCGCAAAGGATTATTATCGGTTCGCAACAATAGTAATTAACTTAATTGGAACATTGCAAACATACGTTGTACCAATATAATTAATGGAAAATATATCATGTTATCAGCAATGTAACTACCTACTAACTATAAAGTTTAAGGATGTTTGAAAATATATATACATCCCCAGGAACCCCCCTTCTACCCCTCCGGAACCCTGATGGAGGTTTTAGACCGCAGAGTATGTCTGGAGCCGGCTCTGCTCTTTACTAAAGAAGGAGTTGCGATGTGCCCATTGCCAGACTACCCACTAACTCTACCAGCATCCCGCCCCATCCGGTGAGGCGCATCGGGACTGTGTGTCTTTGGGATTAAGGCACTCATATCCCAGGTTGTAGCTTCACGGGGATCTGTCGTCCCCACTACGTCATGGTGAGGAGATGAGCGTATCGACGCTTCCGATCCCATGTATTACATAATTGAAAGGAATAGGCTTAAACCTTCCTGGATCTTTGGGAGCATGATCTTCATAGATTGGTAACTTTATTATTCGAAAAAAATACCTAATATTTTTATTTCTTGTATGTAAAAATTTGAGCCAAGTACTAAAATGTTAAGTCGTGGTAGCGTAATGGCTATCGCACGCGTTCCAAGCTCAAAGGGCGTGAGTTCGATCCTGGCCGGAATGCATGCACATCTTAAGCAGTTTTCTGACCTAATGTGCATATTGCTACAATTACCACATGCTAACAGCGGTCAAGGAAAACATTGTGAATGCGATTCACGACGTTCACCTGCAGATCGAGTTAACTGATGTATCAAACCTGCCAAGCAGCCTTGGACAATAGGTGTATTGGCAATAGATATACTGTCTGTTCCCCTAACATGGGAGGCCCGAGCCCAGCAGTGGGACATATATAGGTTGTTATTATTATATATATTACTAGCTGTACCCGGCAGACGCTGTTCTGCCCTTAACAAATAAAAATCTGGAACCCGATTGCAGCATCGGTTTCATTCTCATCCTTGCTCCGTGCTGTTTACGGGGTGAGAAGTGACACTGGTAGACGCTTGGCGGGAATAACTGATCTAGTGGTAACTGATCAATTTTCGACTGCCGAGAGTAGAAAATTATTAAAGTACTAATATCGCTATTGAAAAATAGGGGTTGGTGGTAGAAAGGTGTAAAATTAGGGTTATATGTATCTTTTAATGCCGAATCATAAAATAAAATATGTAAATTTTGTCAAAAAAATATTTAGGGGTGGGTCATTTAGGGGTATGAAAAATAGATATTGGCCGATTCTCAGACCTACCCGATATGCACACAAAATTTCATACAAATCGGTTCAGCCGTTTCGGAGGAGTTTGGTAACAAACACCGCGACACGAAAATTTTATATATTAGATATAATAAAATGCATCTAATAAAATAATAACGAGCGTCTGGATGACATGTTACTTCTGGCATAATACGTTAATTAAAATGGGGAGGCCCTGTTGGGTAGCATGTAGAAGGTTGTAGTCTGTAAAGACTAAAATATAATTCTGTGTCTAAACTCCGTAGGTGTATAAAAAACTTCGTCCCAAAGTCATTTATTGGAAACAATGTTAATTGGGGCATTCCAGCCAGATTTTCCAAACAATAGAATCAATTCAAAAATAGAACACATACGCACCTATTCTACATTGTTAGTTTTGATCAACAACTATGGATAAAACCTTAAAAAGCGAAGCAAGGAAATACCAACAAAGCTTTACCTTGTATAAAACTTAAGGAAGCTTAAGGAAATTACGTTTATTAAAATAAACTTTAAAACATCGACAGATCTTCAGTCCTAGTTTGTCATAGCAAAAGATGTACGTGTTCATAATAAACTGTTTTATTTTATTTTATATTTTAAATCCTGCCTGGAGCAGTAATGGTAAGTTAAGACTTTGTTATTTTAATATTTAATAAATTATTTATATAAATAAAAAATATTAAATAGGAACTAATCGATACATCATCAAAATATCACTAGATTCATTATGAATAGAAATAAATAAGACTAAAAGAGAAAAGGCAAACAAAATCCTGAATAGCTGTTTTCAATTGCATGAAATTCATGAAATAAAAGAAATTGAAAAAGATCTAATTAAGACTTTCAATTTATGACTCATTAAGTAGATATCATGATCATGTAGATATTATATTGCATATAGTTATATGTTTATTATGTTTAAATAGTTGCATATTATCACCATATCTTGTATATGTATATAACTTGGGTATATTTGTATATATAGTATAGTTATATATTTATTATCAAAATGTAAGTAATCGTACAATAATTATGTATACCACCGTCGCCACTCCTAATCAAAATATTCTTGCCACAGGTTGTCTGGAAGAGATCGCTTTTTAGCGATAAGACCGCCCTTTGTACCCAACTAGACTAATTAATACTAGTTCGTAAGTTTTTCTGTAATGGTGTACAATAAAGTGTTATCTATCTATCTATCTATCTAAGTTTAAAAAATATTATTTTCTTAAGTTTTCGCGACTTGTATAATAAAACTACGTTTTAACTGTTTTAATCGCGGTAATTTATTTGATTTTTGTTATTCCGATGTTTCTACCACTTTTCTGTGGCCGTGATTACGCAAGACAAAGATGTCAAGAGTCAACGAGCAAAGTTTTATTTAGCCTACCGCCAACTTCTTCATTTTAATTTTGTTTATGATTATTATTTACTCTATGGGAGCCTAATCTAATTTACCACCGCTTCGCAACATGTTATGGCTTGAAGAGAAGAAGCGGCGCAAGAAACTCTTCAGCAAACATGCCTAGCTCTAATAATTTTATATAATATTAAAAAGGGTGGAAGGAAAAATAAAAGAAATTATCAGTCAAGTTGGTTTGTGTTCTGATGCACGCAGAACGAAAACTGCCATTGAAAAGTGGTCAAAACGTCGGAATAACAAAAATCAAATAAATTACCGCGCTTAAAACCGTTAAAACGTAGTTTTATTATTTAAAGAAAATTTTTAATAAGGTATAAATAATATTGCCAGGTTAGAGGGCACCTATGTACCCGTCTGGTTGGCTACCTCTGATCTAGAGTATGACACCATAACAACCTCGAGTTGTGTTCGGACATTAGTGCCCAGATTCCAGTCCGCCTTTAGAGAGCGGCAGCACATTGGTAGCGTCTTAGTGTCACAGATGGCCATAGGCGATGGTAAAGGCTTTCCTGATGGATGACCGTATGCACGTCTGCTGAACTCGTACAATAAAAAAATAAGACGTTGATTTAAAGTTTTCATTGAGAATTTCTATAAAAACAAGAACGGACAGGTGGCGCCAACTGTGATTATTATATACTTATTTTTTATTGAGTCATTCTCAATCCTTTGGATTCTTCTTTCGTGATACTATAAAGCGTGATATTTATATATCGAAAAAAAGTTAAAATTATCCGTGCAGGAACGGAGAAAGAATACAATTTCCTGCGGCCCGGCGGCCTGTCGTAAGAGGCGACTAAACAACCCACAGCCAGGTGGTAGAGTATTTGCTCGACTGGATGGCGACCACCCCTGGTCTAGAGTATGCCGCCATAACAATCTTGTATTGTGTTCCGGCATTAGTGACCAGGTTCCAGTCTCCTTTAAGAGAGCAGCAGCGCATTTGTAGCACCTTTGGTGTTGCAAATGTCCATAGGCGATGGTAACCGCTTTCCACTAAGTGGGCCGTCTGCCTGTCTGCTGAACTCCTGCAATAAAAAAAAAAAAAAAGTTCCAAATAAATAAAAAAAATGAAAATATCTTTATTAAGCCTTTTAAGTATTCATTTTTTTTTATTAAGCCTTTTAAGAAAAACAAAGTACAAAAGAAAAGAATGAAAGACATTCTAGGGCTGAAAACACTCTACAAAATGTTAAGTTGTCTCTGACTCTTAAACTGGGTATAAAAACCTGTAATATGAGTCAATCAGAGGCAACTCACGCTAATTGCCAGTGTCAAAATTAACTATTTGCATGTAGTTTGTATGTGGTCATGTTCATGTACATATTATTAGTATGTGTGTGCATGTATCTATTTGTATTGTATTGTATGTGTGTCTGTAGAGAAGGAAATAAGAAAGAAGAATGAAAGTTTATTAGGGCCTGACTTATAATCGTTTCTTAAATTTAAAGAAATTGCTCAGCAACTGATTAGTGAAAATCTTACCCATAAACTCCTCGTATATTTTGGGTACACCGTATCCTCTTAGGTAAACAACAGGTAATACAAGTTTACAAGTGAAAAAATAGATATTTATTGGTTAGGGTCTGATCCTGATTCTCTTACTTAAGAGATGGCTAATCGTTTCTTAACGAGATTATTATAAGTAAGACTTAAAGTTTAGTAAGTTACTTAAAAATCATTTAAATAATTATTTTTCGTTTTCTAATGGTAACCACAGTAGACATACCAGGACACTGCGACCTGGCCGGCTTCTATTTGGAGTTGGGCTGTACACCGGCGCCAAAGGCTGACAACTCATCTATCTGCCCTGAAGCCTTCACCTGCCCCGACCTTCATCCGGATCCTACTATGTGTTATTACAGGTAAAACTTGGGACGAAGTTTGCTATACACCTACGGGGTTTAAAGACGCAGAATTATATTTTAGTCTTTGCAACTGCAACCTTGCTACCAAACAGGGTCTCCCTAATCTAATTAAATTATTATGCCAGAAGTAACATGTCATCCAGACGCTCGTTATTATTTTATTACATATAATTTATTGTATAATATACTAGCTGCGCCCCGCGGTCTCACCCGCGTGGTGATGGAAAATCGTTATATTTTGGATAATTCACACTATATCTTTATAAATTATAGCCTATGTGTTATTCTGATGTGTAAGCTATTATTGTAAAGTTTCCTCAAATTTCATTCAGTAGTTTTCGAATGGAAGAAGAATACTAAGAAGTACAATTTCAAAGGCAAATCTCTTAAATCTTGGCCCCTTTTCTGTCAAGGGAAAATCCGACGCAAGGTAACGTGGTATATTTGCCACGTTGGGATAATACTAGGATCCACGAAGGGATTTTATTACCACCCAGTTCATGGATATCCACTAAAACACCTCTCCTTTCCTTCTGGCTTCTATTGTCGCAACAACTGCTTTAGTTCTTGTCTATGACCACGGGTCTATTTTCATTCATTCATAATATTTATAAACGTGTATAGCGGTGGGTTGTTAATATATAAATTGCATCCAGACAGGAAATAAGCTAGTTGCAAGTCAGGTTCTTTTTCAAGTGAGAAGTCGATTAAAAGGGATTATCTTAATCATTATATCTAAAATTCCGTCTAATTATTATTTCTCGTAATTATTATAGACCAATCGTGTTTTTAAATTATTTTCAAACTATAACATACCTAATGTTTAAAATATTCACTACACAATTTCAGGGGTATTCCATACAACCATCTATCGAAGATCCCTCAAGATCGCATCCTGAACCCATGCGCCCAATCTTGCAATTGTCAAGTCTACTATGAACCTCGTATTGAGTGCGCAATAATCGACTGCAGAGAAGTCTTTTTCCCTATTACACGGCAGGATTGTATCAAAACTTACAGTCTATCTTCCTGCTGCAGTGGCACAGTTTGTGGTAAGTTACATAAAACTGTCAGTCGTAGGACTGCACGTCAGAAGTGAAAACTCTGTATTTGAGCGAACTCTCACGCAAGTTCAGAGCTTTTTTTACAAGCTTTTATTTAACTTGCAATGGATGTACTTATATATGTATGTATGTAAGTTCGGGTGGAATCTTGCAAGTTAAATTTGACCAACTTCCCGGTTTCCAATTGAGCTGAAATTTTTCACGCATATGTATATCGCGAGACAATGCAATAATATGGTACCATAGAGCTGATCTAATGATGGAGTCGGAAGGTGGCCATAGGAACTCCTGTACTAAACAAGATAGACTCGTCGTGTTTGGGCTCGTTTTACTTGTCTTGGCTAGCACTCTGCTACTACATGATATCCAGGATCTCAAAAGCTTGTATTTAAAATCCTTTTTAAAAAGGCTTATTGTCATCCCAAAATTGCCTAACGTGCCTAAAGAAGTTTTGACTTCAGAAACATATTGTCTTATAACTAAACAAATGTTTATAGCATAAAAGCATCGCATTCGTAAAAAGGTTGCCATGCAGCAGTGAGTAGTTGCCATGCTAGTTCGCAGTAAAACACCTAAGCCGTCTGTTGTAATAATATAATACATTTCAGGAAAAGACGCGATAGCGAAGCTCAAAACTTGCAACGTTGACGGTAAATCATACAAGGAAGGCCAAACGTTCGAACCTAAAAAGAACCCTCGGAAAACCTGCGTCTGTAGCAGTCATTGGGATGGTAACGTAGATAACGAAGCTAACTGCCGAGACTTCAGTTGTGGTCTGGAAATCTATCATCAAAATGAAATCATGCAACACTGCGCGCCTGTATTTTATGAAAATAGAATGAGTTGCCCCATTGGGTTTGAATGTCGTAAGTCTTACCTTTTTATGATTGAATTTAGTGTGACAAGTTCTACTAAACTTATCTAAGTAGGTAACTATCTACCTTCACCTTCATACGTGGAATATGAACATATGATACATGTGGTCTGGGAAGTGGCTTATTGTATGTCTAACATTTTTAAAGAAAATTAGTACGTATAGATTGTATGTGGGATCATGATTATTTCTGAACGTATTAGTGGTTTTGCATAGAGTAGTTGAGAGTGTTTCCGAACGATGTGTACGATGTGTGAGGGAGAAAGATAAGTCATCAATGAAATAAAAGATATGAAACGATAAATAATAAACGGTGGTGCATAAAAGACAAGTCTTGATCCAATGGGAGCGGGGACTAAGAGCTGGTGCTAGACGGAGTACGATGGTATATTATAGTACATAGTATAGTAATTATACTTACTTATATTCGGACATATAAGTAAAAATGTGGTAATCGAAGATTTTTTGAGAAGATTAAAGTTTTATTTAAATTTGAAACAGCTCTAGTAATCTCACGATCACATGTACATATGTACTAGATCACTCGATTCTTCTTCTACGCTTCCAATAAAGGAAAAAGACCTCCAACTTTTATTTTAAGTAATAACACAGACACATCATCCACCAAGAATCCTGTACTGGCTGACTTACTAAGGTTATCGAAACACTAGCTTGACAGGTAAATTTCACTCCACGATTTAACTGCTTCGTTAGCTGTCGGTCCTGTTATATGTGGTACTGACACACTCATTGTTCTTGTATTTCGTTTCAAATAGTAACTATCTTTTAGAGAAACGACAGACAACTTTTAAAAATAGTTTTACATTTTCAGAAGATGCAGCAACGACAGTGAAACGTAGTAACATGCGTCCAACGGGTCCTCAATGCGTCTTCGGAAGTTTCACATTAAATATTGGAGATGAGATCACATCAGATAGAGAATGCACCAAATGTGCATGCATTGTACCGCCTTTCGTTTCTTGTACCAGGTACAAAACGTGTAACAAGTAATGCATTCAAAGTTAAATTAATAATAATTGTGGACGCCATTTTGAAATCAAACCGAATACAAATGGCGGGCAGTTGCACTGTCATTTAAACTCAAACGTCAAACTCATTTGATGTCACACAAGTTACAAATGTAGACTTCAATTCTTCAGTTAACAGATCTATTATTCTTTAAAAATATTTGGGAAGCGTTATAAAAAATTGTGTAACTTTTATGCTCAGATGAATTCATTGTTAAATACGTAATCGACGCAATAAATTTGTAATCTTACGATTCTCCTTGTTAGCGAACGACTGTTCAACGAGCTTTTCAAAATAAATGCTCAATCATTCACGTTTGACTACAATTATCTGATTAGCGCTCATATTGTTATCAACAAAGCATTTAAAACGGAAATATTCTTAAAAAGCTATAATATTATGAAAGTCTAAAGATGCCATGTACATTGAAGCTATATAAACGATGGAGAACACGATGCATTTTCTTATTTCTTGTGTCTGTGTGGTTCATAATAATGTTATCCGTTGGATACTATTTTCTATTATTTAATACTAAGTTCTCGTAACGCATTGTGACGCGATCGGCTTCCTTTACCCGCCTGCACTCTGAGAGCTCGAGGCTCAGTCTACCTACTTTATTCGTCTCAGATTTTCAGGAGATTACTTTGAAATTACAAACTCTTTTTTTATTTCTACAATTATTTGGTTAACGTCATCTACATACCGTACAATATTTTATAAACTGTTTTGTCATAAAATTTTATTTTTTATTTTTATTAGAGATTAGACTACTTTCATTATAGATATTGCATTTTTTTTTAGTAAGACTGCATTAATAATCATAGGTGTTCAGATAAAACACTGTTATATAAAAACTAATTAGTATTTGTAATTTTATTAAAAAAAAAAGTATTTTTAGGTTTGCTTGTATGCAACCGATGGTGATGATGGTAAGTCCGCATACAAGTTATAATGGTACACCTGCACGGATCAATCAATCAATCAATACTTATCAACATTTTATAAGAATACCAGAATTAATTATATATGTGATTGCTTACTTGTTAGTCATAAATATTTTTTTTCTGTAAAAAATACAATAGTGTAACAAACTATGATGTTCTACTATCTATTATACTCTATTAATATAATAAAATTATAAAAGTATAGTCTTTCCTTTTCCATATTTTTTGTGTTAGTCTGTTTGTTCGGGATTCATGCAAAAACTATTTGTCCGATTTCGATGCGGTTTTCGTTGAGCGACAGGAAATTCCCGGAATTAAAATCTGCGATGCTTTTGATCCCGGGAATCCTGTGAGAATTTTCTTGGGAGCTGCGGGCGCTATGCGATGGCTGGGAGAAGGCAAAGGGACATGGAAGAAGAGCAAGAGAAATTTACCTCGCCACCAGTCCACCGCCACATTGCATTCGTTCCCGGGTTCACACACTTCACAAGGATATGATTAAGTCGAATTAAAGTTATTTAATTAAATTATAGGTGATTTTTTTCATATCGTGTTTCAACTATATATATGTTGCGGTGACATCACTGACACGATGTGAGTTTTACTTGCTTGCGCATTTTTCATTTTAGTTTATTATTTTTCTTGATGGCGTGAATGGGGAGAATTTACAAGGAGGTATTCCTCGGAGCGGTTTAAAAAAGCTAGGTGAAAGAAAATTCTGATTCCGACGCAATGTTTTCATTGATCATTGATTTATCCGTGCAGGAACGGAGAAAGAATACAATTTCCTGCGGCCGGGCGGCCTGTCGTAAGAGGCGACTAAACAACCCACAGCCAGGTGATAGGGCATTTACCCGACTGGATGGCTACCACCTCTGGTCTAGAGCATGCCGCCATAATAACTTTGAGTTGTGTTCCGGCATTAGTGACCAGGTTCCTGACTCCCTTAAGAGAGCAGCAGCGCATTTGTAGCACCTTTGGTGTTGCAAATGTCCATAGGCGATGGTAACCGCTTTCCATTCAGTGGGCCGTCTGCCTGTCTGCTGAACTCCTGCAATAAAATAAAAAAAATATAATTAAATTCTCTGTGTTTTTACACAGTTTTCAACTGTGATCTTTGCTACCCATCCAATGTGGACGAAGTCGCGGGCGACACCTAGTCACATAACAAACCTTTTAAGCAGTGACGTTAAAAAATAGAAAATAATCAGGAGGGCTAATTCAGACCAGCAGATTTCAAAACTACATAGATTTTCATTTAAATGTATTTATTCAGTAATGAATACATTTAAATGGAAATCTACAGAGTTAGATTATTTCCCGGATCAATACTTAGGATACTTATTATCTTGGTTAATGGCGTCGTTTCCGTATTTCTGGGACTTCATCTGCGTTAGTGCTAAAGATTTAGGTTGCGGCCGAATGCGTTTTATTTAAAGCGTTAAACAAAATAAAATTGTTAACACCTAGCCCAGGGGTCGCCAAATGGCGGACCGCGGTGCGCATCCGGACCGCTGACCCATTTTGTGCGGACCACGAAAAGAAGTCGTTTTTATCATTGATATGTAAAAGAATACGTTTGTTATTTCGGTAATTACATTTGTTTAATAAGTATTTCTTTCTATAAAATGTTTTGCCAACCGCGATGGTCATTCCATTTCTTAAAACGGACCCCAAACGAAACTAATTAGTCTATTGTCATCGTGTTCCTTTAGTAAAGTTTAGTATCACAACGCCCAAAATGTTCCGTTAGCCGTTCCACAAAGCGACCGCGGTCGTTGTGGTCGTGGCGAAACCTTTACTAATGACGTCATGATTTTCAATCACACAACGCTCACAACAACCCATGTCAGGAGGTGGGTCGAATAAGCGTTCCACTTGGGTTTACGATTGTAACGTTGTGAGTTTCTAATGGAACGTAGCCTGTAGATACATACGTTATCTGACAGTATTTAACGTCATTAGCAATGTCGCATCTGAAATAACGCGTTAAACCCATCGCCATATCTGCGTAAAACGGCTTACACCTTTAACACTAACGCAGATAATGCTTACCTTAAGATAGAGGAATGTAGCAAAAAAAAGCAACGGTTAGGTTTTTTCTACTAACAAATACGCAATGCCGTAAATAGGGCGGTGCCAAAGGTGTTCTAAACATAGGGCGTAGACTCTGGGGGGCGCAAGAATGGCCAGACCAGGCAGGAGTATTATTTTTTCGGTTTACTCCTGATAAGCTCCCGCTGCGCCCATTGTGCTCAATTTCAACACATACGTATCTATATGCCAGTATCATCAAAAATATCTGTTAAATTAGATAAAACATCGCGCTCATTTTTTTTGGCAGCGCACGAGCGTATTTGTGTTATTTAATAAAATAGATTTTTCTTCCAAAATATTAGATAATTGGTCCACCAACATCAATGTCGTTGTGCGTTATTTCATCACCCTGAATGAAATAAAGTAGGCCTATACATAGCATTGCTCTAGCTAGGGTACCTATATCTCTAAAAAATAAGAGCGCAGTTATAGAAGCTCGTGTAGGGCGTATAAAAGGCTATTTAAGGCCCTACAAATACGTCGTCGTGAGAACACAAACTAAATTTTGCTGTATTATACTTACTAAGTTATACTTCGACTATGAAAAAGTTACCTTATAAATAAAAAATCAATGTTTGTATGTTTGTCCTTAATGCGCTCCTAAACCTATGATCAGATTGTGATAACATTTTTGGTAGGGTGTTCTGAGGATGCCAAAAAGGGTTTATGGCTTAAAAAATCTATATAAATAATAATCAATAATGGCTATATTTATTTCTTGTGTTTACATTTACATATGATTAATATTAAATTATAAATAAATTAAACTATACAATAAATTAAACTAAAAATAAACTATATATACAAACTAAAATTAAAGTATAAAATCAATAATAATTGTAATCAATAATTGTTTTTTTTGTCCAATATGCATTCCCAAACCATTGATCAGATTCTGATAAAACTTTGGTAGGGTAGGTTCTGAGGACGCTCGCGAAGGTTTCTGGCCCAAAACTCTATATTTATAGATAAAATTCATCTATGCGTGCGTATGTCACTGAACTCTTTCCAAAGGAATGGACCGATTTTGATGAAATTTTTTTTGTGTGTTCAAGTGGGTTCCGGGATGGTTTAGTTTCATAAGTGGACCCGCCAGGTGGCGCCGCTAAACACCTAAACGGTGAGACCGATTTTGATGATTTTTTTTGTGTGTGTTCAAGTGGATTCGAGAATGGTTGTTTAGATTGACAATTAGTAGGTGGCGCTTCATTCGGATTCTAAGATTTTGACGAAATTTTAGTGAGGGTTTGAGTGGATCTAGGGATGGTTTAGATTCACAATTGAATCAGGTAAGTGGCGCAGCAATCGGGTTTCAGAATTTTTTCGCAATTTTTTGTGTGTTTGAGGATGGTTTTGATTCACAATTGAATCATGTAAGTGGTACAACAATCGGATTCCAGAATTTTGTCGAATTTTTCTGTGTGTTTGAGTAGATCTCGGGATGGTTTAGATTCACAATTGAACTAGGTAACTGGTGCTGCTATCGGGTTCCAGGATTTAGGTGAAATTATTTTTGTGTTTGTTCAAGTGGATTCAAGAATGGTTTAGATTTCAACAAAAATATGTTAAAACTATGTAATCTTGTATGTGTAAGCATTTAAAAAAATATCTATTAGTTAATTAAGGTAATAGGATGAGATGGTAAAATTAATGTGGTATTTTTAAATACAAAATAAAAAAAATATTATTGCTATTTTAATGTATAAATAAGGAATATTTTCATTATGGTCTTATCATTACATACCTAAGGCTGCATAAACACTGTATAGTAATTAACTTAATTGGGACATAAACATATTTTGTACCATATAATCAAGAGGAAAATATGCCATGTTATTAACATGTACAAGGATATATTAACAAATTTAAAAATTTTAAGGTTACTACTACGCATGTTAAAATTGGCTCCAAACTATCGAACGCTCGTCAGTTCTCGTTTGTCACGGTGCGAAAATGTCCTGGTTAATAATATTCAACTATTTTATTGTGATTTACATTTTAAATTATGTACAGAATAGTAACTGTAAGTTGGAGTTTTATTTATTATAATAATTCATAAATACTAGTGGTCGAAATTCGATCATAATTAATTTAAATTATAAGTTTGAAAATTATTAAAGTTCTGTTGTCAAAGACTATACTTCTATAATCAAAGATTTCGCTAAGGCTACACTGTTAATTTTACTTTAACAATAAACAAAAGAGTATATATGCGTGTGTGTGCCAAATACATGGTTGTGTGTGTAATGTTTTTTTTATTGATTTAAGGTATTTATTATGCATAATTAAAAAAAAATATTAGCATTCTGCACTCCTCTATACAGTGTGCGAAATTTTATACTCCTCCGTCCGCGCAATTTTTGTAACAAAGGGGAACAAAGTTTTTGCTTCACGTATTAATATAATGATTATGGTATTATATATCAATTTTTTTTTTTTTATTGCAGGAGATCAGGAGACAGGCAGACGGCCCACTTGATGGAAAGCGGTTACCATCGCCTATGGACATTTGCAACACCAAAGTTGCTACAAATGCGCTGCTCTCTTAAGGGTGACTGGAACCTGGTCACTAATGCTGGAACACAACTCAAGGTTGTTATGGCGACATACTTTAGACCAGGGGTGGTAGCCATCCAGTCGGGCAAATGCCCTACCAACTGGCTGTGGGTTGTTTTGTCGCCTCTTACGAGAGGCCGCCCGGCCGCAGGAAATTGTATTCTTTCTCCGTTCCTGCACGGATAAAAACTCAACGATGACTGCAACAGTATTGACGCATTATTCATATACTCTCTAATAATATTACTGTAATGTTTAATTGCATACTGATGGTGTTAACATTTTGTCGTGAAACTACGGGCATTAAAAGTTTATCTATATCACTACGATTCTTGTATGCTGAGAAGCTAAAATCCGTAGTCGACCATGTATTTTATTACCGTTAAATTATGCATCTGTCATTCTAATGGTTGTCTTAATTCTTCACTGTCTTTTTTGCGCTAATTTTCTAAGTACTGAAATGTAATCAATTAATTATCATTAATCACTAATCCCTTTGTGTTTGTGTCCGGCCTTCGAACAAGACTTTATAAATCGTTCTATTGTTCATTTTCGTTGCAAGTTCTTGAAAGTCATGTTGTTTTGCATGAGAACTTTTTAAGTTTGAGAATTCGAATAGAAATTCTATGCATGTTTATTGGGGGCCTGTCTATTTTGCGAATATATAAGGTCGGCCCAGTGAGTCAGAGTTAGTTGAGTTCCAATTGCAATCGAGGAGTTATTAATAGCTGGATCCTATGTCTTACTAACCGTTAATTTGGCTTCCTATCGGTTAAAATTTTACATAATCTGCTTACAAGTAATGACAAAATTCAACAGATTGTAAGGCAAGTAAATGGTAGTATGCCGCTCCCCGGGGAAGCTTTAGCGAGTTTAGCTAGTAATTTTTATTTTCCCCTAATAGCAACAGTGGACACGGCCATAGCAGCACATTGCGACATGGCTCGCTTCTATTTGGAGTTGGGCTGTACACCGGCACTAAAGGCTGACGATTCATCTAGTTGCCCCGAGGCTTTCACCTGTCCGGACCTTCATCCCGATCGTACCAAGTGCTACTACAGGTTAGATCATAACAAAATAATATCAAAAATGACTAGAAATCGATCAAAATTATTGGATTTTTTTATTATAGTCCAAATATCGGTTTTTGGTAGTTTGGTTGTTGGTAATGAATTTCGATGGATAACGGCAATTATTATTTACTGTCAATATAAAAAAATTATAACTATGTGACAACAAATAGTTTTTAAAACTTACGGCTTCGTCACGTAAAATTTCAGGGGTATTCCATACAACGATACTTCAACGATCCCCCAAGAGCGTATCCTGAACCCTTGCGCGCGGTCTTGCTATTGTCTAGTCAATAATGGAGAGGCCCGTGTTGAATGTGCAATAGTCGACTGCATAGAGGGACCTTTCCGTAATTGGTGGCAACGGCAGGATTGTATGAAAATTAACAATCTGCATTCCTGTTGTAGTTGGACAATTTGCGGTAAGCTGAAAGCCGTTTGGTTTTTTCATTATTCTTGGGCCCCGAATCTGTAACTCAAATTGGCAATTGAATCGAATTGGAATCGTAACTTTTGCCGTTTTGGTACTCTGTAAACCCTCTCGGCTTCATATTGAATCAATCTTGATTTGTACGAGACTGAATTCATACTAATTTTAAAGACTACGGATATTTGTCCATCGTTAGTTGAATGGATCTTGACTCGCACTGGCATGGTTTTATTTGTGAAAGTTACAGACTTGGGGCCCAGCTGTAGGGTGACCGTTTGTGGTGAGTTAAGACATTTTGTTTTTTCATTTATTAAACCGGAATTAGACGTGTTCGTTTTTGTCTTTCAATTGATATAGAAGTGAGACTTAAAAAAATGATGTTAATTGTTAAAAAAAAATTACAAGTGTCAAGACAAAGTTGTTAAAAAACAGCTTTTTATTTTATTGTAAAAGTTGCAAATTTGTTACTTTTTTGTATTTCTATTAGTTATTTATACACAATAATAAGTAATACTTTAAACACTAATCTATCCCTGAAAAGACTCAATAATCTAAGAAACACTATTAAATAAACAAGCAGATAAAAAATCACATATGAAACATTTTTAACTAGCTAGCCCCATCCTACCCTCCTCCATAGAAGTAATATCAATTTTCACACATAATAAATAACCTCCATAGGTTTTGTTATGTCAATTTTCTACCAATAGTATGAAAAAAACAATAGTAAAAACCCGAGACTAATACCTATAACATTCGATTAATTATTAAAAAAAGAAATAAGGTATTATCAGAAGAATAGAATTGAAATTAAGTGTTTAGAGTATGTAACTATAATGAACACACGTCTTGATGGCTTTATAGTTTAACCCTTTTATTATGAGGCCACATCGGCCTGAAGACTGGAATTTCTTTGAAAATTGAATATATTTATTACAAAATGGAATCCTACGGATTACTTATTGAAAGTCATGAATCTACCACCGCTTCCATAGCAATTTTATTTAATGTTAAAGGAGAAGAAGCGGCGCAACAAACTCCCCAGCAATGTATCGATTACATTACACACCTCTGTAAAAGTAAATCTATGTCTTTTATGGTATACTTACAACTAAGGCTGTGCACAAACAAACCACCGAGCACACGTGTGTGGAATGTTTTACAAAATGTATGAAAAAGCATGTGAACTACTTGTCACTGGCCACGACACCACACCGGTGGCTGTAGTCCGTGGCCCGTTTACGCCCATATAATTTTTTTTTATTTAATTTTTGAAATAATAAATAAACTTCCTCACAAATTGGTCATAAAATTAGTTGTATATGAACAGTTAGTAATCTACGCGATATAACTGATGGAAGTGAGGTATACAAAGCCACATCAATCCATAATGCATAGCTTGATAGATATCTAATCGCAATTTTCGGTATTACCCCATTTTAAGAATGGGGTAGTTGACACATATCACAATAGATTCTAAAACAATATTCCTAAAAAAGAGCGGGCGTTCAAATACCATGTCACTATCCTAGCTTTAAAATCTTCATCATAGAAAAAAATATTAAACCACTATTTGACACGTTAAAGAAATGACGTCATAATTTGCTACGCTCGTAAAAAATCTAGGTGGCTTCGGTGATTTAAGTAAATAAAAAAATCATTTAAGTTGATAAAAAGTGTCTTAGTTGATTTGACTATCAACTACCCTCAAATAAAAACATTTAATACATTCCAGGGAATGACGTGATAGCAATGCGCAAAACTTGCAACGTTGACGGTAAAACATACAAGGAGGGCCAAGAGTTCATACCTAAAAGCAACCCAATGAAGACTTGCGTTTGTACCGATGCTTGGGATGGTAACGTGGATAATGAAGCCAACTGCCTAGACTTCAGTTGTGCTTTAGAACTATATCACCAATACGAAATCATGAAATATTGCGCTCCTATATTTTATGAACATAGACTGACTTGTCCCATCGGGTTTCAGTGTCGTAAGTATTACATTTCTAGAGTTCCGGAGGATTTTACAAAATGGAACCCTTAGGTTTTTCTCATGTCAAGCAGTCCGCCTGTGATTGTCACTTTATATTGGCCAGTTCCTGTATCTTCTTATTCATTCACTTGCCTTACCATCGCATGAATTTTGACATTACTATTATGGATCTTATGTCAAATTTTAACCGTTAGTAAGGCAAATGAACAGTTGCTAAATATATAGGAACTGTCATATATGGTGTTATACGATGGTAGAGGAAATACTGAGACAGGCGTTACCGAACCCCTCGTTATCCTTTCTTATATCCTATATATTACATAATATTTTTCTTACGGATTATATCCTATATACTAGTCAACTTTTGGATATAGCATTCGTTTTATATTTTCAGCAAATACTGCAATGGAAGTCATACCTGGAAACCTAAGTGCTGCGGGTCCTCAATGCATTTTCGGTAGTTTAAAATTGAATGTTGGAGATGAGGTCACTACAGATGAAGCTTGCACTAAATGTGTATGCAATATACCACCCTTCATTTCTTGCACCAAGTATGGAAAATGCAATTAATAATTACTATGATATGATGATAGACTTAATAATAACTGTGGCCTACATTTTCAAATTATATGCTATAAAAAAGCGGGCAGATCTTTTATATCAAACCTATTTATCAACCCACAGAATAATAAATTACGCTGCGCGCAATCGGGCTACCGGCCATACGTGTGCGGCGAGTCCCTACAAAATGTATGAAAAACATGTCAAGTGCTTGTCGCAGACCGCCGGTGACTGCGGTCGGTTGCCCCTTTGCGCCCAGCCTTAGAGAATGTATTATATGTTATACAAATCACTGAGGCTTCAGTTAACGCTCCAAAAGGTCAGGAGATTTAAATTCATTTTGTTTGCCTTAAACACTACGCTTTTTAATATTCTTAACGATCTACGACAAACTGCCCAATTTTGAGTTCATTGGAAAATTCTTGTAACATAAAAAAAACTGCAAGCGCAAGAAAATTTGTAGGAAAAATTAATCAAATCAAAAATCACAAAATGAAGTAATTCGTGGTTTTGTGCTTCATTAAAGACTTCCTAAATTACGTAAAATAACAAATAATATTACATTTTTGCATTGAAAAGAATAAAGTTTAGAAATAAAATGAGGTTTTAAAGAATTAATATAATTTTCGAAACAATTTTTATTTTGATTTAATAATTAATATAAAAAATATTATTATTGTGCTATTAAGATATTATAAATAAAAAGAAACAACAAATTTTAAAAAACACATTAAGGGTTACTCACACATTTATTTTTAAAATTCTTAATTTCTAGGTACATTGGTAACAGATATTACAATATATTCTCTTAAATTACTTATTGCTACTTAATAAATAAGGACTATTTACATTATGTACATATATTTACTATGAACATTGTACACAGCCTTAATAGGACCTTTGTATAACATACTTATAAAAATGTTGTGTCGACTTATTTAACTTAAAATTAAGTAAGTACTTAATAATACTCTAATAGGTACATTTAGATATGGCAATAAAAATGCATTTTTGGCAAAAATATAATACTAGTTTTTTTCTTATAATTATGCTAAGGTAATTAAGTTCCTACGGTTGTCTCTAATAATTGTATCTCTACCTTTTCTTAAATGATATTTTAAGATTAATATTTGGCTAATTAATTACGTGCAAGTAACATCTTAACAAAATCTAGCATTTTAAACAAAATTTAAACTACTATAACTAACTAACTACAATTAGAACTTCGTTAGTCTAAATGAACAAGGTATAAACTATGTATGTAAGTTTTAGGAGATCGATTTGAAATTGCACATTTTTTCTATTTCCATAATTATTTAGTTAACATCAGTATATGTTTATTAGCTATTTTGTCCTCAAGTTATACAATTATTTTCATTAGAGAGATTGCCAATTTCAATAGGACTCTATTATTAATTTAAAATCTTATGTTTTGAGCTAAAACCCTGTTCATCTAAAGAAGCGAATTAGGATTTGTAATTTTATATATTCATAAATGATAATTTTTAACATTTGCTTGTAGGTAAAAGACCTACTTGGTAGTAATTCCACATGAATGTGATAATGGTATATCTGCAAATCAACTAATTAGTATCATCAACATTTCATAAGAATTCGTTATGAACGTGTTCGCTTACTTATTATATATTTATGGATAGGCTTATATCCGTCTTCACTTGTATATACCTATAGGTACACTTTTTAATAGGGAATATGTATATATTTTTATTTATTAATTATTAGCATTAGTAAATAGCCGTAATTTTCTCAGAGAATGCAAGTTATGATGTCGTAATTCAATTATCGCGATTTTTTTATTGCTGATGCACATCAGACAAACTGACGGCCCAACTGTGATGGAAGTAGTTACCGTCACTTATGGACATTAGCAATATTAGAGTTGCTGCCAATGTGCTGCTGGCCTAGAAGGAGAAATTCGAACCCAGCCACTGATTGCCGGGACACAACTAAAGTTTAACTTTAACTTTTTATGATTCCTCCTTCATACCATGGAAACAGAATACTACTTCCATGGTCATAGGAGTTGTTACTGTAATATAGGGTTCCAATAAAAATAATTGTCCTATATTATAAATTATATGCATGTTCCTTATTACAAAAAAATATTATACACAAACTAATTTTTATGACTGAGAAAATCGTTATTTGTTATTGTTTACGCTACGAGTGTTAAAATTATTTTGTGTTTTTTTATATGTATACATTGTTCGAATACAAAATTACAGGGCTATTTATTTTGATAATATTTAAAATGAATTTATAACCCTACGTGGAACAAGTTTCTATAGTTGATACTTCAAGTAACGTTAGCTAAAGCAAACTAAGCCGAGCTCGACCCTGAACATTTGGTTGGCTCTACTGACATCTCTGACAGCGATGTCGAGGATTGGCAGCCGACCAGGCTTGTCGGTCTCGTATTCAATTATCGTCTTGGCCCATTCAGGTTTTTTGTACTGCAATTAAAATTTTGAATTAACTCAAAGGGTTTAAATTAATTAAAAATAATCATGCAGGAATAATACGATGAATGACAACAGCCTAGTATCTTCACACACATATCTCTGAGAGGAGTGGTAATAGATCAAGCGCGGTACATATGTAAGCGGCGCGGCGTCCGGTGTAGACTAAGTTCCGGCGCGACGCCCATGGCATGCAGAAATGTAAGCGATGTCAAAAAAGGAAGACAATTAGAACAGTATAGGTCATTTTGTTCGACACAACTACATATTGTCATCAACCTCTAACGAAGAAGATTGTATGACGAGTGTGAAAAGACTATGACGCGTTGCGGGCGAGAAAGCCCACGCTGTATACATGTTCCGTACCTCTCCGTTCCTATACATTTTGTTAAGAAACACGTAACGAGCGGTGCCGCGCCCGCGCCGTGCCGGTTCCTTGTCTACACTAGACGCCGCTTACAAAACTACGCCTTGGCTATTGTTGCCTTCGAATCGCAGCGTGAAGAACATATAGATGAGAAACGCCTTATCAAAAAGAACCGCCCCAAAAGCCACCTATACTTATGGCTCATCAGGACAGTTTAAAATCAAGTTTAGTTTCGTTGGCCAGCTGCGCTCGCCCAACCGGACTTGCCATGGTTCGCCGTTGATGGATACGTGCAAGAGTATGGCTAATATACAACGAACGATTCTGGGGTCCATGCCAGATACCCAGACCATAGTAAACAACGGAAAGTTGAGATTTACCACGCATTTACCAGTTATTTACTCGACAAAAGGTCATCAGTATTTATAGTATAGTAAAAGAGTGGATGGTAAGATATAGATACCCTGTTGTAATCAAAGTAAGACTGGAAAAAAATAAACAGAAAGAAAAAAAAATAGTAACGTAATTTATTTACATTGCTTACGTGTGTCTTAAAAAGAAATCATATTTTAAGAATTTGTACGCAGCATTTTCAAAAAGATTTGCTAAACTTATTGCTCTGCCAGAATTATATCTGACATAATACTGATTTATATACAATGCAAATCCTCCTTTGGGCGTGGTTCCAAAACGATTCGAATTTTTTGTTAGTCTAATTTAAAACTTATCAGTAAAAAAAATTAAAATCAAGCTTACCTGACATTCATCAAAAAGTGCCTTATATCGTAATCTGTTGGTCGCTTTTGGTAAAATCTCAGCGTCATTATAAGCGAGCAATTTCACGCCACGCCTGTAATTGTTGGTTGTTGGGTCGTAGTAACCAACCGTGTTCTTGCAGTGGAATGTGACGTTTTGGGTAGCCTTTACTGACATCAGTTGTAGATAGGTCAATTGGGCGTGGTCAGCTTTGTATGTAATCTGGAAAAAAGGAATTTGTGATAGTAGGTATTTCCTTAAGTTTTCACTTTCACTAATTAAGCTTTAATATTGTTCAATCGTTGTATTGATCTGTCCGTATGTCTTTTTGTATGTGTTCGTACATGTATATGGCACTACACAGTGGTGGACCGAAATTGCAAAAGAACTAAAATCTAGAGGTGACCGTCACATGTAACTGAGGAATATTTATTACTAAAAAAAATTAGGGACCCTACTAAAATTTCAATAATGTAACCAAGGTGTAAAAAAATTAGTGTTTAAGTGGGTCCCAGGATGGTTTAGATTCACAATTAGACCTGGTAGGTGGCGCTGGAAACGGGTTCTAGATTATTATTTTTTCAGGGCAGGGCAACGTCTGCAGAAACCGCTAGTATTGTATAATCAAATAACAAGAACCACCTTAGTTTTGCATGCTTCAAAATTCGAACCGTCGTCATTTGAGTTTTGGATAGACGAGTGCGTGGAACTATCACAGCTTTGGCTCCCAACTTCAACGAAACAAGTTTTGCTGAATCATTAGGGACGTGAGATCCATCGGCAAAGACTTTCTTTAAAGACATTTGTAAAAAACTCTTTGACACTACTCGTATTTAGAAGGCTGGCTCATATTTTTATCAGAGAATTAGCATTGCTATGCAGCTTGGCAATGACGCTTCCCGCTGATAGTGACCTGATTTATATAAATTTTGCTACGTTTTTACATAAATTTCGTTTCATTCGTTTAAATTAGTCAATATTATGTACAGGGAAGAAAACGAAAATCATTGAGTTCTATCACTGGTACACTTTCATTATAATAATATGGTAAGTTTCAAGTAATAATCAATTATTACTTATAAGTCATTGAAGTAATTTCTCAAAAAAACACTCGTCATAAATAAAACGTAATTATTATTTAGTATTTAGTAACATTAGCTTACCGTAAAACCTTCTTCCACTTCACTCAACCAAGCTTCATTCTCTGTACCCTTGTAAGTGATATCCTGTGACTGTATCGGCTTAGGGTAAATACAACTGCTTCCACTCTTCATATCGCAATGGACTAAAATAGCGTCATTCATGTCACCGCCGTTTGGATCGATCCAGTATTGGCCTAAGGGAAGGAAAAGTAGATTTAACTTCTTACCTTTACTTGAACATATGTGCTCGCATATTTAATAATATAATAATAATAATTCATTTATTTCAAAAAAATGAGCATTTCCATATTACATAATTCTATATTATATTAGTATTTCCATATTATCAAAGTTCAAATAAGAACACAGCACAACAATTAATTAATAAGACAAATATTAAAAATTATTATCAATATTCTACTCCACTGTATATCATAGTTACTTCAAGTATGGACTTAGTTTTTTTTGTCTTCCAAAAGTAGTTCAGAATCATTGTTTTCAATAAACAAAGAAATTATTGATTTGATATCGGACTCACCACTCTCGAAATCAGGGTAATGATATTTGATGTCACCACAAGTCTTTGCTGGAGCGTCCTTCGAGCCGTCAGGTCTAAGGAATTTGTCTAAAGAAACCTTTAGTCGTTCGTATGCCTTCATCACAACTTCTTTTCGTTGCTTCGGTGTCATGGCTAAAAGACACTACAAGGGATTCATAGAGTTATGTGTTAAAATGATAAAAATAGTAATAGCTAGAAATAAGGATGTATAAATAACTTCTTGTATATATATTTTAAATATGTAATACAAGAAGTTGAATTAACTGTAAAATAAGAAAAGAAAACCAAAATAGTGTAGAAATAAATATAGAATAAGTAACAAGAAAGTAAGTAACAAATAAATAAACAAATAAGTAGTAATGTACAAGACCCGATTGTAGTAGAAGGTAAAATAAAATAGGAACAAGAAAACTGTAATAGATAATAAGAACAAAATTGTAAGTAAAACAGCACAAAAATAGAATAAGAGTGTAAAACACAATAGTAATAAGATATATGTAATAGAATTAAGAGTTTATTAAATATATAAAGCAAAAAAGAAAAATAAAAAAAGAAATAAAGATGCAAAAAACACAAAAAAGAAAGACATAACCCTGACATATCAAGTTCGTCAGGATGGAGGAGAATACCACCTCTTTCACCTTTAGCCCCATCGAGGCCTGGAGGACCTTGCTTGCCCGAAGGCCCTTGAGGTCCATCCACACCAGGTTGACCAGTCTCACCACGAGGTCCTCTTTCACCTGCTGGTCCCGGTGGACCTGATGAACCTTGCGGTCCCTAAAGAGTTTTGTATGTTGTAGTTGCAATAAAAATAACCCGTTGATAAACAAGATGATACATTTTGTGAAACTAATGTTACATTTTCATAGAAATAGTGTTATAATTTATTCTGGTAGGTCGATAAAATGTGTGATCGGCTACATAGTATATTTTAGTTTCGATGTATTTGTGTTTTTGCAGACAAAATCGTTAAGATTTATTATTCCTAAAAGAATATAAAATTATTAATTTAATTAATAATAAAACTATAAACTAGTACAGTTAAGTAAACTTATATTATAATCTACCCATAATCCCTTAAGGCTATAAGTGGAATACTGAGCATAGGTCATCGAAGTCAATAGGTAAGGTTCCTAGAAGGCTGGCTACATTATCTTGCTAGATCGCCAATTATTATTTTGTGGCTATTATTATTTATCAGTCTTAGTTTATAATTTTTTTTAATAATAGAGAGATTCTTTTAATCTAAATCTAAGATTTAATATAAATTGGTATAATTTAGTTTCACAATTACTGTCATGTATATTTTCACAATAATCACTTACTTGCATGCCAGGTGGTCCTGCCGGTCCTGCTGCACCAGGTTGTCCAACAGGTCCCTTATCTCCAGTCCTTCCAGGTATACCTGGCTGGCCCTGTTTCCCAGGTCTTCCCTCAGGGCCAGGCTCACCCATAGGTCCCGGAGGTCCTTGTAATCCGGGGGTACCAGATGGACCAGGGGCGCCGTCTGCTCCCGGTTTACCTGGAGCACCACTTTCGCCCTGAGAGCAAAAAAATACTTTTATGATAGGATGTAATTATTTGGACTTCATAGAAATTTAATTACCAATGTATAGTATAGTAGTATATTCGACGAAATTATACGGCACTGAAAATTATTTAAAAACCTACAAGTGATTACACCTATTCTTTTATGTGTTTACAATAATTAAGTGTTATTTTAATTCCTAAAATAATAAGAAAAGTTTTATTACTATGACTTAACATGTAATTTATAAAAATGTATCATCATCATCATCATCATCATCCGAGCGTTATTTCCCGGTTGCGTTCGGAGCGTTCACTCCGACGCCCAGGGTCCGCTTTCCTACTTTTTCTACTCCACTTCGCGCGGTCTTCAGCATCCCCCGTTTTGAGACCATTAGTACGCATGTCATCCTTCACAACGTCAAGCCAACATTTCTTGGGCCTTCCCCTTCGACCGGGACCTGGCGGAGGCGGCATGGCTAGACATTTGTTCCCTACATAATTAGCCGGTCTCCGTAAAACGTGGCCGTACCAACGTAAGCGACACTCTTGCAATTTGTCTGCTATGTCACGAACACGAAGACTGCCGCGGATGCGGGAGTTCCTGACTCGGTCTTTCCGCGTCACTCCGCACATCCATCGCAGCATATTCATCTCCGTGACACGCAGTTCTTGCTTGTGTCGCTCAAGTACAGGCCACGCTTCACTGCCATACAAAAGGACAGGTCTAATGATGGATTTATAGACCTGTCCTTTTAATTTAACCGGCATTTTGGGGTCACAAATGACACCTGTCACCTCACGCCACTTGGCCCAAGCTGCTGTGATACGGGCCTTGACGTCGTGGTCGATATCCCCGGATGCACTAAGTACAGATCCCAAGTACTTAAACTGATCCGTGCGCTCGACCGTATCTTCGCCTATGCGCACGGATGTGGGATCTGTAGTGTTGCAGGCCAAGTACTCAGTCTTCGCCACATTTAGTTTCAGACCGCCGTTCTCTAGCGACCTCTTCCACGCATTTACGCGTTGCACCAGGCGCCCCCTGTCCGAATCTGCCAGCGCGATATCGTCGGCATACATGAGCAACCATGGAGGTTGCTCATGCGCATCTCTGATGCTATTCGACACTTCGTCTAGTATCACGCTGAACAGAAACGGGCTAAGGACAGATCCCTGGTGCACACCTACGGTTATGGGGAAGGGTGTGGTGTCGCCAACAGCGGTCCGAACTATGGAATCGGAATCACGGTACATGTCCCGAATAATGTCAATATAGGTCTCTGGCACCCCTTTGGACCTCAGTGCCCACCAGATCATCACGCGAGGAACACAGTCGAAGGCCTTCTGCAGATCCAAAAACAAGAAATGCAGAGGCGTATTCTTCGTCCTGTATTTCTCCATGATGATCCTTAGGGCAAAAACAGGGTCCATGGTACCATGCCCGGGACGAAACCCATACTGACATCCCGAGACAGTGCACTCCTGCCGGATTCGAGAGTCGATAATGCGCTCAAAGAGCTTCATGGTGTGGGACATTACCTTTATTCCGCGGTAGTTTTCGCACTCCTGCACCGATCCCTTACCTTTGAAGACTGGGGTGATAACACTCAGTCTCCATTGGCTCGGGATGTTTCCGGTGCGGAGTATGCGGTTAAAAAGGTTTGTTAAAACGCCCACACCACGAGGACCCATCGCCTTCCAGGCTTCGATGGGGACTCCATCGGCTCCGACAGCTTTCCGATTCCTCATGCGGCGAAGAGCCCTATGGACTTCTTCAGGCGTTATCGGTGGCACTAGTCCTTGATTCGGAGGGAGGTTTGGTGGCTGTACCTCTTTGTGCTGCTTGTTCAGCAGCTCGTGGAAGTACGAGCGCCATCTCTCCTTCACCGCGAGGTCCTCGCATAACAGGTTACCGCCAGGATCTTTAACACAGCGGCACTTGGAAATGTCCTGTGCCGCTTTGATCCTGGAACGTGCCAACTTATAAATGAGCTTCTGCCCCTCAGACGATTCCAACTTATCGTACAACGATCGAAAGTGGTCTCGTCTGGCTCTGGCTACAGCTCTTTTAGTGGCACGTTTTGCGGCCCTGTATGCGTCGCGATCTTCAGGAGATCTGGACGCTTGCCACTTTTTGAAGAGGGTTTTCTTCACCCTAACCTCCCTCTGGACTGTGTCGTTCCACCACCAAGTCTCCTTGTCACATTTGCGTCCACCCTTAGACACACCCAGCACTGCCTTTGCCGCTTTAGTAATGGCTGCCTGGATCTTATCCCAGTGGCTCTGGACTAATTCGCTGTCAGCTCCGACACACATCTCGACGGATGCTGAAGCGAACTCCTGGGATTTGCCTTCATCAAGCAGCCACCATCTAATTTGGCGTCGACAATGCTCAACGGGTTTGTCTTTAGGTTTTACGCAGAGGTCCATGACAAGAAGACGGTGCTGTGCCGTGAGACTCTCTCCGGGTATGACCTTGCAGTTGGCTACTTTGCCGATATGGTGTCTCCTGGTGAGTAGGTAGTCGATCTGGGTAGCATGCCTCCCGCTCTTGTAGGTGATTAAGTGTTC
This sequence comes from Dendrolimus kikuchii, assembly GCA_019925095.2. Classification (NCBI taxonomy): domain Eukaryota; kingdom Metazoa; phylum Arthropoda; class Insecta; order Lepidoptera; family Lasiocampidae; genus Dendrolimus; species Dendrolimus kikuchii. The sequence continues at coordinate 19,553,742 of CM034397.1, forward strand.
GGATTTCTTTTTGAAATACGTGTTCACGATGGCAAGATCGGCAGCCGCACACATTCGGAGGATGTCCTCCCCTTCTGCGTTGCGGCTTCCGTATCCAAAGCCACCGTGAACACGCTCAAATTCCTCCCACTTCTCACCCACATGACCGTTCAGATCACCACCCAAAACGACTCCCTGTGATAACGGGATGCCACGCAGTACATCACCGATTTGATCCCAAAACCTCATTCTGTCAGTGTCGCTACAACCAGCCTGTGGCGCGTAAGCACTTATCAAATGGGTCACAACCCCTTCGATAAGAACCGACACGACCATAAGCCGGTCGCTGAAGCGTTTCACCTCCAGAATGTTGTTTTGGAATTCCTCGGAGAGCACTACAGCAACCCCGTTTTCCCCGCCAGGAGCACCCGTATAGATCAGCTTGTAGCCATTCCCAATGAACCGGGATCTGCAGCCTTTCCACCGAGTCTCCTGCAAGAACGCCACGGCCACCCTCCGCCTGGAGAGTACTTCGGCCAACTCCCTTGCACGTCCGGTCAGCGTACCAATATTCCACGTCGCGAAGCGGAGTTTCCTGGTCTGAGTGTGGACTCGCGTCGTTAGCCGTGCCCGCCCTTGACACGGTAGCCCTTGCCCACTTGTCGCAGGTGTAGGGCGATGTGCCTGCGCGTCGTTTTGCGGCGACGCCCTAGCCATACCCAGCATTCCTATAAGTCTCTCCATAAATGATACGGCGAATTATGGTTTTAAGTGTAGCGGCTGCCGCCCGACCTACACAACCCATATAGGGAAACCAGGAATGGATAGTAGTATGTGGAAAGGAGTAAAGATGAAGGATACTAGGATGAGGAGAAGGGGGGACACCACTGTCACGGATCAAAGGGAAAGTAACAGTGGCCGCGTGGAGGACCTCGGGCTTGCGTACCCGTGTGCGCTATAAAATGTCGGACAGGCATTTTACAGGAGAAAAAATCGTAATAATTTCATACCTGAGCTCCTCTTAAACCTTGCGGACCAGGCGCTCCCACAACACCTGGCAATCCAACAGGTCCACGTTCTCCTTGAGGACCCGGAGGTCCTATCAATCCTGGACTTCCAGATTCACCTTCGCTGCCTCTTTCACCTTTTGCACCTTCAGGTCCTGGCGATCCAGTTAAGCCGATAGGACCTATTGGTCCAGGTCTTCCCGAGTCTCCCGTTGCTCCTTTAGCACCAGGAATTCCGGGAGTTCCTGCTGGACCTGGACTGCCTTGTGGTCCCTGAAGTCGATAGATTACGATTTGAAAATTGAATGTAACACTGTCGAAAATGCTAGTAGAATTTTTAATGGCGCTTCTTATCCCTCCCAAGAAGAATATAATAATATAAGAATTAACATTTATATAAATTTAAATATTCATTTACTTGATTCTTCCATAATTATGGCAAAACGCGCATAAATTTTTGGTCCTTGTTCTTAAAACTATTATGTATATTATTTTTTGGGGCAAAAAATGGTTTTTAATCATACTGTTTATCGAAAGTATACATAATAAAAACTATGATTTTTTATCACTTCAGGTTATTTCAAGTCACTTTCGAAAATTTAAACTATATTTCATACTACGAGTATTATCATTAATATATTAGAATAATGAAGTAGGTATACCATATAATTCCCGGTGACAAAGAACATTAAAAAAAATTATGATAATAATCAATGTGCTCTCGTCAGTCTTGAAGAAAGCACAAATATACAATCAAAATTATGAATAAAACGTAGTTACCGGTGGTCCCAAATCTCCAGGTCTTCCAGGTAATCCTGCATGTCCAGGTTCTCCTTTATGGCCCAGTTCGCCTCTAGCGCCTTTAGCTCCCATTATTCCTGGTAACCCTCGCAGACCTGGTTCTCCAGGGAAACCTAAATAACAGAAGTTAATTTTTAGACATCCGACAACATTATATATTTGATATTATTTCTCTTTCTTCCGCTGTTTTAAATCTTGTGTAAAGTATAGATTTGTATTCCACGAAAATATTGTATTCTCCGGGGTAAAAAGTATCACATTAACTTCATTAAAGTGATCAAACGTCCATAATGTATATATAGGCACCGAGTAACATGTTAAAATTCTATTCGATCTCTTTAAAGCCTATAAAAAAGAAACTAACAAACTGTTAAACAAGTTTATACATAACTATGGGCAGAATGTAAAATTCTCCTCACCTGGGTTTCCAGTGGCACCTTGTTGTCCCTTCGCTCCAAAATATCCTCGATCTCCCTTCAAACCTGGCATGCCAGTCAAGCCTGGAGGTCCAGATAACCCAGGTGAGCCTTGTAAGCCCGGTTGACCTCGTTCTCCTGGAGAGCCTGACGCACCAGGTTCACCAGGTACACCAGCTATTCCAGGTTCACCCCTTTCTGCGGGCTCACCAGGTGGACCTGCAGGTCCTACTGGACCCTGTGGACCTTGTTCTCCTTGACGACCTGTAACCGAAAAGTATTTAGTGTCCGATCTATAAAAAGTTATTTAATAAAATTTAAACTGCTAAAGTACTTATCGTTGTTACTTAGCGACATAAATATTAGTGAGATAAGGTTAAAGAATAATCTTTAACTTGCACATAGAGATCACTAATATGTAACCAATCCACCTGGAACGAGTATGGTGGGTATACTGAACTCCTAAAACTTAAAGACATAATATGACGCAGATTAATTCTCGAAAAAAACAAAAGAAACACAAAATTACCTGGAGGGCCATCATTTCCTTGGGGACCCATAGCGCCTCTTTCGCCCTTTTCTCCTGGAACACCAGTTGCCCCTCTGGGTCCAGGCATACCCATAGCACCTAGGGGTCCGGGATGACCTTTACTGCCTCGTGGCCCTTCGGGACCCTGAAAAACAAATTTAAAAATTACAATAAAAATTTACATACACATCATCTATTTATATGTAAAGTGAAATATTTAATTCAACTTACTGGGGGTCCATCAGCTCCCTGGTCTCCCGCATCACCTTTCTCACCAGCTGTTCCTGGTGCACCTTGTTGCCCTCTTTCTCCTGGAAAGCCCCTCTCTCCCCGAGGACCCGAAGGTCCAGGTTGTCCTTGAGGTCCAGCTACACCAGGCTCTCCGTCTTTACCAGAAGACCCTGGAAGACCCACTGCACCTGGCATGCCCTAATTTAAGAAGTCAATATCAATAATTTGACTTGTAACTAAATCACCTAAGGTTATTAAATTAGTAAGTACTAACATAATTTGGAAAATTAAGCATTGACAATCCATTTGTAACAATTATTCTAATGAGAAAAAACTTTACAAAATGATTGAGTATAGGTACACATCCATACAATTAAGAGAACTTATCTTTCTATGATACTAACCCATAGAGGCGAATAAGCAGGAGTTCAATTGAAGTACTTTTATAACTTTAGAAAATTTACCGGAAATCCGGTAGGTCCCGACGGTCCAGGCGGACCTCTTTCACCAGATGGACCAGGAGCTCCTTGTGGTCCTTGGATTCCTTGGCTGCCGTCACGACCCGCGTCGCCTTTTGGCCCTGTTGGACCTTGCTGGCCAGGTTCACCATCTTTTCCTGGTTCACCCTAAAATCGTACATAGTTTCTTATCGCTTAGGTTCAAACATATTTTTTTTAAATCCAACAGACTATTCTTCAGACAATATTGGCAAAGAAGCCAAATGGTCTTTACTGTAAGTTGCACAATACTTGATACAACACAAAGCTTATCGAAATACTTGTTGTGTTCTAGTATAACACAATTAAACATATTTGAGATAATAATAATTTTCTAAAAATTCAAAAGCTTTTCATTGTATTTTTGTAAGTTAGTAGGTATAATTTCATAGTTTAAAAAAAAAATATTATTGATTCTAAAACTAAATTAGTTAAACTCACTTGAAGCCCTCTCTCGCCCGGGCTTCCCATCAATCCAGGTGGTCCTTGCAAGCCTTGGGGTCCTTGTTCTCCAGGTCTCCCGTCAGCACCAGGTATGCCTCTTTCGCCTAGTGGTCCTGTTTTTCCAGAAACTCCAGGCCTACCAATAGGTCCTCTTAGACCTTGCAAGCCTTGAGGTCCCGGCCTACCAGGGTCACCTGCACTTCCTTTAGATCCAGGTAAACCTACAGTACCCCTTTCTCCAGGTTGTCCTTTCAAGCCCATAGGTCCGTCTGGACCAGGCACACCTCTCATGCCTTGAGAACCTCTTTCACCTGGGGGTCCAACATTACCGGCCGGCCCTCGTAATCCCCGTTTACCACGTTTCCCTTCTGGACCAAGACTGCCGGGTAAACCTCGAGGTCCCGATGCACCCGTTTCTCCTCTAGCTCCTGAATCACCTTTTAATCCTCTTTCACCAGGTTGACCCTAAGGAATAAGATATTAGAACATAATAACATGATTACAAATTCAAAAATCTGGTATGGCATCAAGTATATTAAAACAAATTTGTACTTTATTTACACAGAAACCAAAATTTATAAAATAAAATAGTTTAATGTGAAGTAAGCATCTGGAGTTAAATTAATACATTATATAACTGTACTATAAAACGAAAATGTAACATAAAAATAAACTATTAAAATGACATAGAAATAATAAAAAAGGTTAAACTGTAAAAGTCGGCAAACTACGCTTGTATAACAAAATATTTTTTTACAAAATATAAATGTGGCTCTTATAATAAATTTAGATCTAAATCACTGTCACATACCGGCATTCCCTTTGCTCCTGATATACCCGGATCACCTGCTACGCCTGGTGTACCTCGAGGACCAGGAAACCCTTGAGGTCCGGCTGGTCCCGCTTGACCTTGTATACCTTTCTCACCAGGAATCCCATCTCTCCCAGCTAAGCCTGGAGAACCTGCTTCACCAGGTATACCGGGACGACCGGCTTCACCACGTGGTCCTTGAATGCCTTGGCTACCTTTTGGGCCTGAAGTACCCTGCTCTCCTTTAAGTCCTGGCGCTCCTGGGAAACCTGGTGAGCCTGGTTTGCCAACATCACCCTGAAAAAGAAATTGTTTATTAAATATTTAGTTTTAATGAAAGTCCAGTTCTTCCAAATATTACAACGTATTGGTCTTGCACTTAAACAATAGAATATTAAAAAAAATTGCTAAGTGCTGTATTTTTCAACTGATTTTTCTTCTATGATAATGTAATTAGATATTACTTATTTTTTTAAAACAACAGAAGTATATAATTAATCTTTAGATACCATTGTTTAATATTGTTACACACGTACGTTTTAATGAATCAATCACGTGTTTAGATCTAATAAGAACTTAAATAAAAGTAATTGGTAATTCATGTAAATCATATATGTATAACATACATTTAAGTTCACTTACGATTAAACCAGGTGCACCGGGCGATCCGTCAACTCCTCTCATACCGGGTGGTCCAGAGGGACCTTCACGTCCACGTTCACCTCGAGGACCTATGGGACCCTGTTCAACGAATAAGAATAATTACAATATATGTTTTGAAACTGCTACCCATACTTATAGGTATATCCTTAAAATGGTTAGCCACTAAACATGATAAGTTGTAAATTTAATGATTTTATATAATGTAAAATATACTTTTCAAGCTATAAGTATTTCATAACCAGGCATATCACACAGCTCTATCAACGGTAAATGTTGACTTTATTCTCAAAAAATATTTTACATTGTTGTTTAGTGTGTTTATAAAATATTTATAAAAACTAGTACATACCACAGGTCCAGCTGGACCCATTTGCCCAGGTAATCCAGTAGGCCCTTTCTCTCCAGGAAGACCCTGTTCTCCTTTAGAGCCGTCCTTGCCATCAAAACCTCTATGGCCCTTTAGACCTTGGATGCCTGGTACACCGGGAACACCTCGAGGTCCTGGCTGGCCAGTTGCACCTGAGGGACCGGGTTCACCATCTTCGCCTGGAGAACCCTATGTACAAACATTTTAGACTTAATTGTTGGACAAAAATAAATCATTGATACGTAATGGAACAAATTAAATGTTAAATCAGTAGTTTATAGACCAACAGTATATTTCGTTTAAACTATATAATATGAAAATTAAAAAGAAATATAGATATAAATGAAAGATAATATAATTTTCCCTGAGACTTCTGTTAGCAGGATAAGTTGGTAAAAGACTGGCGATAGATTTGTCTCCATTGCATGACAACATTAGGTAATCAGGACGACATTGAATTATGCAACAATCTAAGTACGTTATACATCTTATGGCCACTTTTTCGTGTAACAAGAAAACCAGGATAACACCAGTAAAGAATATAACTCTAAAAAACTCAATCCTACATGGCATCACGAATCTTTCTAAAACCAGTTTTTATAGGCTAAATGAGTCCAATAATAAAAAGTTATGACTTAATTTTTGATTGATTTAGTCAAATTTTTTTTTAATAATAAGACATCAGAAAGCGAGAGTAGTGTTCGCTGTGGTGTTATCTTTTACGCATCCCCACCATGCGTGCACCGTGCATGCATTTGGAATGAGCTAAGGTTTTCTCCCAGCGGTACGATATTAGGGTTTTCAAAAAAAGTGTCGTCGGCAGCAGCGCCATGCAATCTCCTTGCAACACTAGAGGTGTTGCAAGGATGTATGTATATATGTATAATGTATCCAGTTTTTATCAGGTGGAGTGTCAGAAAGAAGAAAGTGTCAAATCTAGTTACATTTAGTACTGAGCATATATTATATACCGTGGAATAAGATATTGCTTTTCTTCGATGCTTAGGCCATTATTATATAGCCTAATCTTCTATTATTATACTCATTGTTCTTCTTTCCTGTTTTTAGCAAGCAACAAATGGCTGCGCAAAAGTCACTTTTTGATATAAAGTCAGTTACACTTACATCTTTTCCAGGTAATCCTTGTGGTCCTCGTTCTCCAGGTGGCCCTAACGGACCTGGAAGTCCAGGTTCCCCCGGTTCTCCTCTCGGGCCTTGGAATCCTTGCGGGCCGGGCGGGCCTTGTGGGCCTGCAACGTACAAATTTTGTTTAAGAAATAAAATAATCGGCAGATTATTTTATTATTTATTATTTTATTATTATATTAAGAAATAAAAATCAACAAGTGATTGATGCTGCGGAGAGTTTTTAATACAATTTTAATTCAAAGAGTTAAGGTTTTTATAGTCCCAAAAGAACCTTTTCTTGAAATAGTCTTGAATAATCTACATTAATTATGTAGATTGAAGGTCAATAGGTTATTACCGGGTATTCCCCTGATGCCCGGCGAACCAACTGAAGCTTGCATGTATTGATAGGGATCGAAGGCCGGGCCCTTGTCTCCACCAGACGTGGCCGCCAATTGAGCCAAGTATGCGTTAACCTGAAACAAATATTCTTTATTAAAATTGCCGGATGGTTATATACATTGAGTTTCTTACTAGATTTACAAAAAATTTAGATTAAGAGCTTTTAACATAACGAGTTTGACTCTCTACGATGTACGTATTGAACGTATATTAGAGAAAAGGCAATCAAAACTAAAGCCTTAAATGGCTCTTGTACTCAACAGAGTTGAATTAGAATATGTAAATTAACATTTTCTTCTAATATTTGCTAAGTTTTGAACTTGAATATTTCATGTTAATTAAAATACACAACAGTAATGCACTTACATCGGGCATTGGTCCGGAGGGTCCCGGTATTCCTGGAGATCCCGGAATGCCGTTGACTCCAGGCATCCCTGGGGGACCTGAAGGACCATCGTCGCCACGAGGACCAGGTACGCCTCGTACTGGAGATGTAGATTGACCACCAGCGTTATAGACTGTGCGGCTGGGGACCGGTGCTGTTGTATAAAATAATCTGTCAGATGCGTATCAATTTGGCTACAAGAAAGGGTTGCGGATAGGTGGTCAATGCCTACCGTTTTTGACATTTGGTCACAAAACCCCAAAAAGCAGTTGAACCGCAAGTAGCTCATGTCTCAAATAACCTATCTAAAGATACCGAGACGCTATTATGGATTGCTGCCAAGCAATCCCTAATTTTTTATATTCAATCAAATATATATTAAAAAATCACAGCAGTTACAGCTAGAGTTACAACAAGTCTAAATCATTATCAATCAGTTTAAACCGTTAAACACGCACTAGTCGTAATAGAATTATTATAATTTCGAAATCATTTCATAATAAATTTATCACAACCGGCCTCCACGCTCCGAGCCGGCATCATTTAATATACCCGAGAAGATACAACGACATTATAAAGCTGTAAAGAAGAGCTATGAGAACTCTTAAAATGCCTCCTGCAAACAATAAAGCGGTTTAAGAGTAATCAGCGTGATAGCATTGTAAAGAAATTTCTTGAAATCCTCTTAATTAATAACATAAAATTAATAATCTACGAAGCGTCCACGCCTAATTTCGACGCAACTGTATAATATATACTTTGATTCTATATTTGACAAGAAAATGTATATACTATACTCCATCTTAGTATACATTTTGCTACCAATGTTCATCCATACAATCCCAGAGCCCAGTAAGTTTTGGATATGATGACAGATATAATGATTTTACAAGGCTTCTATTTTCGCGAAAATGGCTACAGAGCTCTAAAAACCAATACGTGTAAGTAATAACGAATACAAATAAGACATTACAATAATAAATAAGTTGTTTAATAGTGCCCTCTGATTTTTAGATTCCAAGAACAGAAGAGATTACTCCAAAGCGATGAGATCGCCCTTTGTTCTTGCTTTTACATGATATTACTGTACATTGTTTGCTTTATGTGTGTGTGAACAAGAAGGAGTTTTCATTTATCTACCTATACTAAACTAATACATCTTTTTTAACATAGATTCACTGACCCGAATGCCATAAAGATACTTAAACCTAATATCTGTCAAATCACATCCAAATTTAGTATCTAGTAACCAAATTGGGAAAGAATCGTGAAACTTACTTGTCAAACAAGCGGCTAAGATGGAACAGTTGACCCGACCAGCGAAGCACTGGCACAAAGTGCAGTTGTCCCGCTTCCAGCTCTCGCCTTCTGACCATGTGCGACCAACGTCTATGCATTTTGGGCTCGAAGCTGCTAAATTCGTCAAAGAAATAAATTATCAGCAGACAAACATACGCTATATGTATCCCTAAACTTTGTTATATGGGTTTGGTATGATACAGGGGACAACTCCAAAACAGATTCTAGACCCAAACCATAACAAATAAGGAAAAGTTCGTTTTACAAAATTTATTATGCCATAAAATATATTGAACTCGGGATCTCTACGTTCCAATTACCTAAACAGGCATGGACTTAAATCACTCAACCACAGATGTTAGAAGACGACTTTTGCATATTTATTCTTCTTTTCAGATATGTTTTTTATTGCATGAGTTCAGCAGACAGGCAGACCACCTGATGTAAACCAGTTAGCCTATGGACATTTGTAACACCAATGGGATACCAATATGCTGCTGCTTTCTAAACGGAGACTGGAAGCTGGCCACTATTTTTTTTTATAGGCGGGAGAAATGCTATTTACGCACAATACCGGGTCCTTTGCATGGGATTAGACCATAGTCGATCATGGAGGCATTCCCAGAAGGAGCAATCCAAACAATAATCAAACGGCTTGTGTGGAGACTTGAGCCGAAATGGCTAATACCCACTAAAACCGTTTCTATCCGTGTAGGAACGGAAAAAGAATACAATTTCTTGCGGCCCGGCGGCCTGTCGTAAGAGGCGACTAAACAACCCACAGCCAGGTGGTAGAGTATTTGCTCGACTGGATGGCGACCACCCCTGGTCTAGAGTATGCCGCCATAACAACCTTGTGTTGTGTTCCGGCATTAGTGACCAAGTTTCAGTCTCCTTTAAGAGAGCAGCAGCGCATTTGTAGCACCTTTGGTGTTGCAAATGTCCATAGGCGATGGTAACCGCTTTCCACCAAGTGGGCCGTCTGCCTGTCTGCTGAACTCCTGCAATAAAAAAATTAAAAAAAAAACCACCCTCCTCCGATGCCCCGCGCTTATGGCAGGAAAGGCATGAGACTTAGAACGTAGTTACATTCACGCCGATCAACCTGGCCACTAATGCCTCAACACAACTCAAGGTTGTTATGGTGGCATACTCTAAACCAGGGGTAGGCATTCAGACGGGCAAATACCCTACCACCTGGCTATGGTTCTGCACGTTTTGTACATCTAGACAGTATCAAGAGTTCATGACTACTCAAGTTTTAAAATAATCTTCAGTTCAGTTGAGATTTTCAACACAAACTCAGTTTTTGCTTAAAACCTTAATATTCTGCAAGTATATCTTCTTGCCAAATTACATTAATTATACTATAAATATTCCCAGTTGATGACAAAAAAACAGACACGAATAAAATATAGACGGTTTTGTAAGGTATTTGCCAAAAATGTCTACGTAGCCCTGAAATCTATCAAAGCGCTATAATAGCGTGTAAATTGGAATGTTCAGTGACATGGAAGTTATAGGGGAAATATAAAAGAAAGGTTATTTTTGTCAAGACCGTCTCTAGCCGGGGGTGCAAGGGGTGTGTGGCACCCGGGCGCAGGGACCTAAGGGGCGTAAGCCGATGGATTTCAGTGTAGGCATGTGGGTATATCATAAGCATTAAAGAACATCAAGATTTTACAAGGTCTGTCTAACGACTATATAGCGTCATACAGACTATATCTTCCTGACAACATCATCCATTTAAACGCAGTTGCTGCTGACAAAAATGACTGTGACCTAAAGACAAACAGACATGACAAATTAATTATTGAGTAGGCGCTAAATAATTTTCGAATCCCGATGTCCAATACGCTTAAGACGGTCCTGATCTTTGGTGATGGAAAAGCTTCCAATTCATAGTAATTAATATACGTAAAGGTTTAAAGTGACAGAGAATTTGTTGTTAGAGCCCAGAATAATAAATAATTTATTGTTTTGGAATACAAAGTTTACAGCTAAGTGCATACTATTAAAATATCTGTAGCCATTTAATATAGATTACTAAATAACAACATAAAAGATTAATAAACCGTAACAAATCTTTTACGTTGGTTCCTATATCTTAAAATTCATTCACTTTCCTTACTATCGTTTGCATTTTGTAACCTAGAAGTATTAGTTCTAGTAAGATACTGAGTTGTAACCTACTGATAAATAATTAAAGCTTACGCTATCGAATAAATGTTAATACATATTTGAATAAAAAGTAATGTAACTGTTTCTCACTTCGACTTGAAGGTGCAGGTCGGCGTGATGGAGTTTGAACTGAAAATAAATTAAAAAACCTGTTTCAATCAAAGTTCCTTCACAAATACAGTCGACTCTTGATAATTTGACGCTCGTTAATTTGAAACTCGATAATTTGAAATTTTTCCCTATCCCTTAAAAAATAGTCGATAAATTGAATAAAATCAATATTAATTGGTCCCCTTGGGAATTTGAAGTTGAAAGAATAGTATCTTGCCTACCAACATGCAATAATTTAAATATCGGCCTTCCCAACTCCCTATAACTTGAAAAATAATTTAATTGTGTAGGTTCTAAGGGCGTAGAAGCGTAGGCTACCCCTACACTTCTACGCTCTCAGAACTGACACAAGAGACGATTTCTTTTCAGCTCTGACCACTATCGAAAATTCATTGCACAATAATATACTGAAGTCGCTCACACAACAGAAAATTACGGACTTCTTTTGAAAATGAACATTTGTGAATAATTGTACAAATAATAAATCACAAAGTTTGTTGATCAAACTTTGTGATTTATTATTGTTTACTTGATTTTTTTCTCTCTCCCTCTTGCTTATAAACTCTTGTTATTTTGAACTTTTGGTAATTTGAAATTTTTCTCTAGTCCCTTCAATAAGGTCAGTCTGTTTGGTCTATACAACCTCAAAATTTTGAGGAGATATGGACCAAACTGACCCCAGATTCGGCTTCAGCGCATCGAAATACATAAGAATATATGTGTGTCTGGTCGAAAATACTGTCCACTTTGTTTGTGCGTCATTGTTATCGAAAGTCGACTGTAATCGGTAAACAAACACATACTTTGTATATTAAAGAGAAACGTAAGTTAGTTCATCATCATCATCATCATCCGAGCGTTAAATCTGGGTTGTGTTCGGAGCGATCGCTTCGACGTCCAGGGTTCGTTTTCCCACATTTTCTTCTCCACTTTGCGCCATCTTCGCATCCCTTGTATTGAGACCATTAGTATGCATATCTTCCCTCACAATGTCAAGCTAGCATTTCTTGGACCTACTTCTTCACCTGGGTCCTGGCGGAGGCGGAATGGCTAGACATTTGTTCCCCGCATAACTAACCGGCTTCCGTAAAACGTAACCGTACGATAGATACGCAAGTTAGTTATTATGGATATATAAGTAATAAACATGAAGAATTTCATGAAAATTAAGAGGAGCTGATAAGATTTAAATATTCTTCCTCCATGTCGATACTAAACAAATGTCTTAAGGTGGGCAACACATTTATATCCGTCTTGTGCTTATTTATGCAAGCCTAGAATGTTGTAGGTGATGGCTGGATGATACCTGGATGGCTAACACCCCTGGCTAGAGTATGCCGCCATAACAACCTTGAGTTATATCCCGGTATTAGTGGCCAGGTTTCAATCTCCCTTTAAAGAGCAGTTAGTGTTGCAAATGTCTATAGGCAATAGTAACCGCTTTCTGTAAGGTGGACCGCCGTCTGCCTGTCTGTTAAACTTATGCAATAAAAAAAGCGCCTGCAGAATGTGACGAGTGACTGTTTGCCCATCTTAAAAGATAAAAATATACAATGTGCGTATCTCTGTAAATGTGAAAGAAAATTACTGGCAGAAACATTACCTGTTGTTGGTCTTCCGTATCCTCCCTCTGATACAATAGCTGCAAAACGTAATGAAACTATAAATTCAATGTCCGCTTAAATCGAAATATTACATTTTAATTATTACCATTTGGGATGTTTAGTGTTCACTCCCAATTCCTCGACTTGCCATGTTTTGTAACGAGGGTAGGGGCGAGTGGAATTCGGCACGTTGGGATAGTAATAGTATCCCCAAACAAATATTTTGCCCGCCCAAGTCAGTGATACCCACTAAAACTCCTCACTGTTCCTACCATCGGCTTATGCCAGGGCCACGGTTGAATAGCCTGATCACTCCGCGAGGTCCATTAGGCAGTGGTCCAACGGCCTCTTCCACTACCGGTCCATGAGATACCACACTCCACGCGACCGTTTATACTGCGTATTTGATTTGATGCCTACATTGCCATTTTAATACCGTACCACTTACGGCGATTGGGAATTGATCCGCACTTCTTCGATAGTTAGAAGTCGTATACTGTATGGGGGTTAAGTATCACGTATCTTTATGCCATACATGTGTAAGCTGTAGAATGAATCCACTCGCGTTTTTCTCAGAACACTCCAATATGGGGGCTCTTCAAACAGGGAGTAAATAGACATCCAAATTCTCAAAGAGGTAGGCACGACATCGGGTCCTTTTGTTGCAGATGTTCATGAACGATGATAACCACTTACCATCATGTGGACCGGTTGCTAGTTTGCCTACTAGCAAATTATTAAACAAAAGAGATTAGGGAATTTCTCCCTGAGGCTTTCCCTCTCCGAAATGCAAAAAAATATTCAAATTAGAGTCTTACTATAAATACCTTATTTCTTCTAATAAAATAGGGATGTGTTTTTTGGACAATATTACTGATATAATTTTACATAATAATAATAGCCCTTAAACGTCCCACCAAGAACCAAAGTAACCGACATAGCTCATAAAATTAATGGCCGGTCACAGGACCGATGGCCGATGGAGCAGACGAGTCCTGGAGTGGAGACCGCGTCTCCGAAACGTGATGTCGGACGTCCGATAGGCTGCCGACTATGTAAGGTGGCTGGTAGACGTTGGATGAGGAAGGCGGAGGTTCGGGATGTGCGGCATGGACTTTGGGAGGCCTACGTCCAGTAGTGGATTGGGATTAGCTCACAACGAAATGTTCCACTACTGAGCTCGCTCCTCCCCATTTTTAAGGGGAAATTGTTAGCAAAATTTTAAAAACAATTACCATTTTCATCTTCATTAATAGGATTATAGTCATCGTAGACAATGAGATCAGGATCTTGAGCTTGAGGTAATTCCTGGATAATTTCCTCTCGAATAGGAACCTCTGCGAGCTCCTTAGCGAAGACCGGAAGAACCGCCAGCGCGAAGCAAGCGATCTTCAAGTGCCACCCCATGCCTGCCTAAAAAAAGTGAAGCACCTACCTTTTAGATTTCAGTAAAAGAGAAATATCTACTTCTGTCTATGAAACTTTAAAGATAATTATAAGATTTGCCTACGGCTTCACTCGCGTTATAAATTCAAAATACCGTAACGCTATCTAATAAAGGTGGAACTAACTAACTAACGCTTTAAAATTACTTTGTAATTGTCGTGGCCATGGCGATGTTTTTGTTAGTTAATTGCAACTGTGCCGCCAATTAAGCGCAACAGGAGAGCCATCTATTCCCAAGAAATACCTATTTTTTCTAGATGTTAGGTTATGTTAGGTAAGTAGGTCCTGTACTAACCCTAATAACGTGTATGCATAGTTTTATGACGATCTGGGTGCTTAGTGCGAGTTTTTTTACTGGTCGATCACGTTCAGATTAACGCAATTTCGTATAGAACGATTTATGTTTCCCTTCACGCTCACGAGATGGCACTATTTCTAGTTAACTAGTTATTGATTCTCATACAAAATTGCATTAACTTAAACGTGACCGAGTAGTAAAAAAAGTCGTACTTAGCACACTGTTGTGTAGTTAAGGCGCGAAAACGTCACAAATAAACAAACAAACTATATTCGCTTTTATAATACTATAGTTAGGATGTATCATCTGCCCAATTCTCAGAATATGTGGCCGTTAAAAACAATCAATGGGACATAAAATTCGCAATCAATACCAATCATTTAATAATTGTTGACAGAATCAGATCGTGTCTCAATATAATACGTCAATGGCCGTCCTAGAGGATCCATTAGCCCTAATAAGACCTACAAGGTTATTAAACCGGGGCATCAATATTGATAGCTGTAATATGTAATTCTGGAAATAAGCTTGTTGAAGCAAATATTAACTGTAAAGGGTACAACTTGTACATTATAATAATAATTCATTTATTTCAGAAATTGAGTATTTCCATATCATACAGTTTCATATTATAAATTATACCATTGTTATAAAATTTTAAATTCCAAAATTAGTTCACGGCACAACAATTAATAAAACACATACTAGGGCATCACACCCGCGTCACTATAATTATTATAAATGTTTCTATTCCACGGCGTCAAAGGGACATGTATACCAAATTATTTCAAGTATGGACTCTACCACCGGGCCGCGAGGCGGCATAAAACAAACAAACTCATACATTTAACTGGGTGTGCAGTTGCACCCATTTACGTAGCAGTGGCGAGCCCCATCGATCCACAAAAAGAATGAGCATGCTGTTGGTGCTGCCGCGAACGCGGGCCAGTAGGGATGCGCATCTCTATTTCTCTATTATACATTAAATTATAAAGTAGTAGAATGAAGGAAAATTATATTCTACATAAAATCCCTTAGGATTGTATATAGAATACTAAGCCTTTTTAAGGGTAATCCGATAGAGGACTATCCACCGCGGGGAAACCGTGGTGCGGAATATGAGATTCGCCGTATTGGGGTGGCACTAGCACCGCAAGTAAGGAGTGCTATTGCGACATCGCGATCCAGGATGTCCACTAAAATCCCTCGGTGTTCTGTCTTTCGCCCTTGTGCCAGGGCCACAAGCATTTGGCCTCGCCATTTCGCAGGCCTTAGCAGCAGAATATTGAGTCTAAGTTAAGGCAAGGTACCCAGAAGGCTGGTTATGTTACCTCGCTGGATCGCCATACTGTAGGGTTATTCACAAACGTCGGGAAAGTTTCCGTGTCCGAACGGGAAGCTCCCGAACGAATCAATTTGCAATTCGACGAAATGTGAATCGTTATTAACAAATCCTGTGTTGTAACAAATGTGTCCGTTTCACGTTCCGTCAGGTTGCAAGTATTTTTTTTATAAATAATTTTCGGCAGACGAACACACGCATTGTATATATATAGCTATAGCTGTATAGCTAAGCAAGTTACTCAAATGTCTTTCATTTTTTTTTGCTTAAAGCGGGTCAACAGGCAGACAGCCGACCTGATGAAAAAGTAATTACAATTTGTCCCTTGCATTGCGTTATACTAATTTAAATTTGTCTTGATAATATTTGACTAATCTAAATGATTTTCAGCCTACAGTTAACAAATGATTGAATTAAACATTTTACACAAATTAAAGAATGCAACAATATCGTTAATCTACTACAACGTATTGTCCACCACATTGTTTCTTTACAGGATTAACTATATTATCAGTGCATAAAACTTGCACTGCTGGGTTCGAGCTACCACATTATTAATGCAAGAACGGACACTATTCCCGCCATACTTATCCAAAGCAGATTGACAGGTTTGACACATAGATCATCTCAATGTGCAGGTTTCATCACAATGTTTTCCGTCGTTAGCTCATGGCAATTGCAAAAATTATGCACGTTACAGTCTATATCAAACAGGACGGTATGAGAGAAATTACGTACTATCCGCAAGAGTTAACTTGAGAACTGAGCGGAATGCGCGCTCCTCTCCCGACCCCCGCCTTCTTACTGCTATCGCCATCGACGTGTTTACGCGCTTACTTCTTCCCAGCGAAGTCTCAAGTTATCTCTTGCGGGTTTGTAAATAGAGAAATAAACATTGCGATTGTAAGTATAAGATTATTATTAAATAATCACAGGTTTAAATATGTTTTTATATCATTAAAAATAGCATTTATTTCGTAAGAAAGCTTGCGGTAACGCTTCAAGTTACGGTTATAATGTGTCAGCGTGTGTCTTATTTGAAATAGATTTTAGACCACAAAACTGTCTAAGCCGTGCATGCTTCTCCACCAGGAGTTGAACCTAACGTCATATGAAGTAACATGTATAAATAGAAGTAAAACATAAATAGATATAAGTCGATTGGAAAAAAGTGTAACATACAGATAAGAGTAAAACTAAATAAACATATAATTGGTAGAAAGTAATTAAATAGACATATAAGTATATTAGTAAATAAGATAGAAGGTACTGGAATATAAGTTTAGATTTCAATAAAAAAAAGAAAGAAAAGAAAAATACAAAAAGACTAACCCCACCACCACCACCCCACCCCCCTATATATATACCGAGTTTCACAATAAGATAAAAACAAGATATGAAAAAGAAAAGGCTCTGTCTTGAATTATGATGGAGGAGTTCGCGAAAAAAAACGTCATGAAAGGGATTACTACTAAGCTACCACGACCAGAGGATTAATTAATCGAATAAGATCTCGACCAATGTTTTATTATATTATTACATGTCTCGTCTATTTACAGTATGCCATGACGTCAACTACACTTTCTTAGTGGTCATTCTATTTACCCTAATTGCTGTAAAGATGTCATGAACAATATTGTTGGCACAGTAACCCGGCCAATATAGTTGACGAAGTAAACGGCTCCATAGACAACGCACTTGAATCAATATCTTATTTATTCAACGGGTTTTTTTTATCGCATGTTCACCCCCGATACTGTTCGAGCATCTGAAATACATATAATATATAATAAGGCTTATCTTATACTACTTAAAATTACTTAGAGTCTAGTTTAATATTAAAATTTTATAAGTTGTATATAAAATTAAATAAATGTAAAAATCTATTATATGCGTATATAAATACATAAAATATATTAACACGTCTACGAGTCTATATATTTCACCACATTTATTTCGTGCTTGATGACGCAACATGCATGACAGAGATAAATCGACGTAAAGTTAAACATTACGTAGATTTAATTCTCCTCACTGCGTCCTCTCTAATACAAAAAGCTTCCAGCCAAGACCGACTCTTTATTCAACGGGTTGTCAGGAAGCGATGCCTGTCTAGCCATATAACCGCCATTTGTAAACAATAAAATATAGTTTTAGCTACTAAATTTATTTGGTATTTACTATATTGTTATGATGATTGGAATCAAAAAAAGATAAAAATTATTCGGTTTTTCCAAACAATTTGTTATTTATGATTATTACTCAATCACAAATGTTCATTTGAACCAAAACAAAAGTGACCAAAATATGAATGCCAAAAATGTTTTTAAAATGATCGCGTTGAGTATTGTTTTACACATCAATCCATATACTGTTTAAGTTCACATGTACTGATTTTTCATAGAATTTAACAGCATCAATTTAAGGATTGTAAAATATTGAACTTTAGCACGGTCTCGCACGTGTGACTTTCAAATTCTTATCCCACAGCATCTATTTACATACATACATACATACATAACTTCACGCCAGTTCCCTCGCGGGGTAGGCACGAACAACAGAGTGCCATTTAGGCTTATTCTTACACACCTCACTTGCCTCTTTGACATTCATAACTCTTGTCATGCAAGCTCGTCTGTTCTTAAGGCTCCTGACATCACCTTCTGCTAGTACACGATCAATTTGATCATGGAAGGTGTGTCGTGGCCTTCCACGACTTCTGCATCCATCCACTTTTGCATTGTATATCTGTTTAGTCATTCTTTCATCATGCATTCTTTCCACATGCCCGAACCACCGGAGCATTCCTTTCCTTACCTTCACCCCGACACTCTCTTTCAGACCAACTCTCTTTCTTACTTCGGTATTACGAACGCGGTCCGCGAGCGTCACTCCGCAGATTTTGCGCAGTGCTCGCATCTCGACCGCGTTTACTCTACTTTCATGCTCTTTCTTCCATACCCAACTCTCGCTTCCATACGTGAGCGTAGGTACCAGCACCGCGTTGTGTACGGCGAGCTGGGCCTTCTGGCTGAGGTTCTTAGCGCCTAGAAGTTTACCTAACGCTCCATTTAAACTATTCCCCAAATTCACTCTTCTTTCTATATCAGCGGTGAACCTTCCATCCCTGCTAAAAGCACATCCAAGATATACAAACTCATTCACTTGCTCCAGCATAACATCATCGACCATTATCCTTGCATTAGTTCTGGTTTCTTCTCTTTCAAACACCATAACCTTTGTTTTCTTCGCATTCAAATGTAAGCCTCTCGCCTGACAGTCATCTTTCATCATTGTGACTAGTGTTTGCAGTTCTGATGGCGATTCGGCTAAAAGCACGGCATCATCCGCATAAAGCAAGGTGCTTACAACTAGATCACTCATCCGCACCCCAACATCCATCAATCTTATTCTCTGGAGACAATCGTCCAGATATAGGATGAACAGCAAAGCCGACAGCACGCAGCCCTGGCGGACGCCAATATTGACGTCAAACCAGGGCGACAGGCTGTCTATTTATTGGGTCAAAAAGCATTATACTATATTCATCCCCGTTACCGAAAGGATACATATACCTCTCTAATGACACTCGTTCTTAGGGGTCAGAAAGAAGAAACAAAAAAAACCTGTATAAACTTATTAATTTATTTAAAAAAAATTCCAAACGCTCTTGTTTTTTTATAATAAAAAATATTTTTAACTTCAATATAAAACATCAAAAATATCTTTACGATCATTAACAAAACTTAATTTGATTAATAAAATCAATTCGGGCCTCGTTGGTATTTATTTACACCATGTAATTATAAAAGACGGAAAATGTTTGGCGCTTTCTCATGACACTACACTCTCTTATGTAACGATAAATAAACCGATGTCAATGGAAAGAAGAATAGAGAAGAGGAGATTAAGGTGGGCTGTACCATAATGAGGAGGCTACGTGCAGGAACGGAGAAAGAATACTAATTCCTGCGGCCAAGCGGCCTGTTGTAAGAGGCGACAAAAGAACCCATAGCCATGGCTACTGGGTGGCTACCGCGCTTGGTTTAGAGCATGCTACCATAACAACCTAGATTTGTGTTCCGGCATTAGTGGCCAGGTTCCAGTCTCACCTTCAAGTCCGGCAGCACATATAAGAGAACTACATTTCAAATAACTTCCAAAACATCTTCAGGCAATAAGTTTGTCGTCTAAATACACTTCGGACAAAACAACTAGTCAATTGGCTATTGTGATAATTAATTTTAGCGATGCAACCGCCATCGTTTGGCGTGAACAACCAATTATTGGTCAATTGTATCTATAAGGCCGTTGACCACTTTCGCGTCTTTCGCTCATTGATTTCGGCAATTGGCGTTTGTTAAACGCTCGTTAAATTTACATTTAATTTAGATCAAACGTCGCTTTGGAATGCGGTGACCGTTTTCGTAAAATGTTTTCTAACCGTCATCGAATCTATTGAGGAGGCACTCATGGCCCGGCCGGTTCCTAATCTTATTATTCGTTCATTTTTTTGTTGACGCAGGGGGAATGTCTTTGAACACCATACCCGGGCCATACGAGGAATGGCCTAATGCAGCGCTTAAGGCAACTGCAACGAGCGTGTGTAGGACTCTCAATTATTCATGCACTTACCCCTACCTCGTTTGAATATAATAATAATAATAATATATATATAGGAGCTTATGTATAAATTTAACCTAATTAAATTTTTTATTTAATAGTAAGACAAATGAATGGTCGGTAACGTATAGGAACCCGCCATCAAAGAGCTTGTGCATCGATTAAACTGCCCTGTTCAACAACAAATATGACAATCAATAATTCGGAATCTTATAGAAAAATGATTAACCCTGTTTTGTGCATATCTCAGTTTGGGGTTACAGTATTACATCAAGACATTTTTCTTTTCTTTCTTTTGTATTTTATTATTTTTAGATTAAATTAGCCAAAAACTTTAACAAAATTGATTAACATATTGATTTTTTTAATTATTCGTAATATTTTTTTCACCTAATAAAGAAAACTTAATTATATTATATTCTACTTGTAATCCGTTAAGACTTAAGTAGAATGTTCGGCTTAGATGACCGTAATCCATAGGTAAGGTACCTACCCAAATTTCTGGCAGCTAACTAATTATATTCCTAATAATAAAACTTCAAAAATATAGAAATGCATGTATGTCTTTAGCGCCATTCAGTCATTTAGTTATTAGGAGATTTTCTGGACTATATTTTTATTGAGCTACTGTCGTTCCTTGTAGTGTTCTCAGTCTCCACATTGGGATTTTTTTCCCAAAAATATCTGTTTAGGCTCAAATTTTTTAAGTGTCAAAATTTAGTCTCTGGGATCTAAAAACTCGAGCCAAGCACTAAAATGTAAGTAATAATGACAAGGGTCTGGATGTAATGTTACTTCTGGCATAAGAAAATCAATAAAATGAGAAAATTTCCAAAACTAAATCCGGCGAACCTGATTGTTCTCCACCTTTTATAGACGAAGTAAAGATACGATCTCAAATTACCGATTTGGAGATTAAATATCCAATTATAACAAAAGTGTCGGTTTTCTCAGTCAAACTTATTTAGATAGCGATAAAACTCACCGCAGTTCACGAAAATAAAATTTTATATCTCAAGTAACAAAACTCTAATAAGATCGTGGTAGGTTAATGATTTACATACCCACATCTCACTTAGTTTAGTTCGAATCTTGGCCAAAAAGCATATAGAGAATGAAATAAAATAAGTATTTATTTTCAGATTTATCGTTTAAGCAGTTTTCTAGACCTAATGTGCGAATTTTTAATTTGAGTTCTATAAAAATCTCTCCGATATTCTTCGGAACCTTTTTATACAATTTGAAAATATTATCTTACAAGTTTTCGTGAAATCTCAAAAAGGACATAGATGTATTATAAAATGTACTCATTTTCATTATATTAGTATTGGTATGGTTAATCTACAACATTTTCTATATTAATACGTGAAGTAAAACCTTTGTACCACTTTTTACGAAAATTGTGCGGATGGAGGAGTATGAAATTTCCCACACTTATACTTTATATAGAGAAGGAGTGCAGAATGCTAATATTTTTTTTAAATTGTGCATAAAAAATATATTAAATCAATAAAAAAAGACATTACACACACTACCATGTATTTGACAAACACAGGCATATATACTCTTTTGTTTCTTGTTGCCTTGGCGAAATCTGTGATTATAGAAGTCTTTGACAATGGAACCTTAATAATGTTCAAACTTACAATTTAAATTAATTATGGGCGAATTTCGACCACTGGGCAAGCACTAGTCTTATTAATTGAATCTATATTTCACCTATCTCTATACACTTATTCATTGACTTTATTGATGATACTATCCCATTTTTGAATTAAAAAAAAAAAGGCTTGGACAAGCGCGTGTGTATATCGTTTGGTTATTATTTCATTATAAAGACCATTTACAATTTATAAAATGATTATTTATATGAAGTACAATCGGGAACTTATAATTTCGCTAATCACCTATTAATGCATACTAATGTCCTTAACCTAAATTCTTGAAGATGACAACTATCATTGATTTGTAGAATTGAGTTCAATCAGATAAAAATGTGAAATCATTATCTTAAATGGTCAGATGGTTTTATTTATCTTACAACATTCCATCGCTATTCAAAAAGGCGATTAGAAGATGAGAATTTCAGTTTGCCAGCTTATTTTTATATACAAATTTCTTCTGTACGTTTGTATGTCACTGAATTCCTCCTAAAAGGTTGGAACTATTTTTAAAAAAATGTGTCTTTCAAGTGGGTCACGATATGGTTAGATTCACAATTGGACTCAGTAGGTGGCGCTGCAATTGGGTTCTAAATTTTATTTTTAAGACAGGACGACGTCTGCTAGGCCCGTTGCTATATATATATACATTCTTTTATCTCACTTTTAGTAGACAATTAACATTAGGGGCCTTTGTCATGAAAGAAGAAAACTAAGGAAAAGATATAAGAATACATGAAATTTGCGAAATTAAAAAGAAACTAATTATGAATTTAAATTTATGAGTAATTTAAGTTTAATAAAAATATTGTTTATATAAAAATTGATTGAATGTTTTAATTGAGAACTTCTTCTATAAAAATAAAGACGGCCTTATGGCTCCAACTGTAATTGGAGCGTGTGCTACGAGTTACTTTTCTTACGGAGCGATCGTGTTTCCCTATGGAGTTTTCATTTTTAGCCAATAGTAAGGCTCAGGAATGAACAGTAATATATAAAAACCAACGTTAGTCATTGAGGCTTTACGTCGAAACAGCGTATCATTCAAATGACGTGGGTTCGAATCCTACCCGGAGAGCATATTTTTGTTTATTTTGATTTCAACGCTCTACTAAGCCTCATCTATATTTCAAATTGAAACAGAAAAACTCAAAATTATTCAGTAAATTATTAACAACGTTTACCTATGCCCAAGTAGTTTAAAATATTAAACCTTACTTTCGCAGATTTACAGTACCAAAGATATGAAATTTTCAGCAAAATGAAAATTAAAATGGCTCCACCAAAACACTTACATTCCCTGATATTTGTTTTATAAAATTTATGTTCAGTCCAGGTAGTCTAAAAAACTAAGATTTATTTTGTCCAAAAGAAGAGACAACCTTAGTGTATAGTATAAATCGAACACATTTGTGGCAGTCCACACGTAGGAAAAGCTTCCATAGATGTAAAGGACAGTTTGTTGAATCATTAACTCTTTTTTAATAATTTTCTCTCATTTGGCCACGGAGCTCTAAAAATGTACACTACTTTCGATAACGACAATCGACATTATTATTTATGTATTTAATTAATCAAAAATACATTGTGTGGCAACTAGAGCCTCCTTACTTTCGCCTTATAGCCGGCAGGCCACATTTTATAGATATTAATTGACAACTGTCAACATAGATTAGAGAGAGTGAAATGTCGTCATAATATATATATATATATATATATATATATATATATATATATATATATATATATATATATATATATATATATATATATATATATATATATATACACCTATGTATATATATATATATATATATATATATGTTAAATCCTAATTAATCTAATTATATAGTACATGTTTATTATTGTGGACTATGTGAAAAGTTTGCACAAAGTCATATATTATTACAATGTATTTTATTCCTACAATGACCCGTCAACTGCTTTACATTAATGTCGGTACATTTAGAACCGCACATAAGCCAATAATGGATCTTACTTTACTTACTAGTTTACCGTAAAAAGAAACGGTTTTCGCGAGATACAGCTCTAAAATATAGACGATCGAAAGCGAGTGGTAAGTTTCTAGTTCTTTATAAAACTCTACTCGGCGATAGAAAGAAATCGTAAAAAGCTCAACAATCTCGGTTTAACATTTTCATCTGAATTGAAGTTGAATTTTCACGTTTTGCCATCCTTTCAAACAATCGTATTAACATTTGAAATAAAAGTTGTTCTCGGTACAAAAGTTCTCGGACATAAAACCATTTTGCAGATACTAGTGTTGTACAGTTTGGGAACGACTTGTATCAGAAGAGAGCTCTTTACATGAACTATGCGAAGTAGTTCAGAGGTGCTTCCGCTCTTACAATTTCACTTGCTTCAAGAACGACTAATTTTAGAAAACAACTAAATTTAATATTAAAATTATATTATATTAGCATTGTGTACTTACGACCTGCGCAAAGGCACCGGTTAGAGCTGGATGACTAAAGAAAAGAACCTCGATATGTGGCATAAACTTGCGTAGGAGGACAGTGGTTGGCTCACAAAATTAATTTGGTTTAATATATACTTCTCGTAATTGCTATTTACTATAGTTGAGAAACGAAACGAGAAGGTCTACTACCGCTATTTAAAATTAACTGATCACTATCCCGCTCTCATACTTCTGAATTTAAACACAACATACTTTTTCTTACTGGCTGCTAACTTAGTAATTAGTGCAAATATTATAAATGAATTTTAAGCTACTTGATAATTAATTAAAACTAAGTGTTAATTATGTGTTCAAGTTATGACAATTTACGAAAATAATATTTGATAATTATTAAGTGAATATAAGAAACAAATAGTTCATGAGTTTATTGTTATTCTTCCATAAATGTCTTTCTTTTTTAGTTAATTCTTTTTTTTTTCTTTTCCAATATAATGCTTCGTAGTATAAACAGTATCTATCCGTGATTTTAATTGAAAGTGATCCATAAACAGTTTTCGATTTTAGAAATAGTAACGTGAACTAGTTCATTGCATTTCACTACAATTAATGCATCTTATACCGAGGGCCTACACCCAATCCACTTGAGACCGGCTTAATAGGAATCTCGGAACTTTCTTCAAAATGTTTGTCGACCTTGCCCTTGAATGTAATATGGTCTTGTGGAATATTTCGAGTAATAGGAAAGCTTTCCTTGTTTCGCTTGTTTACATGAGATTTCTCAACATGGAGCCTTTACAAAATTGAGCTTTAATATATTCTACACAACTTACATATTTGTATATCAAGACTTCCAGCGTAAATTGACGCTAGTATTTTAGAAGAGCGTAGTCATAAAATGATGTTTGAAACAACTTTCTTCCTAAAGTGATATTTTTTTGTGAACGCCTTTAAGTCAGAGCCGGATTTTTATTACATTGACTTTCATTTAAATACTTAAGTTTTGAATGAAAATTATTTACCGTTGCGAAGAGCTGATAATTATTATAAGGTGAATGTATTATTATCGTGATTTTAAAAGCGGTAAAAGAACGAAGACATGCGGATCAGATTCGCACTTTGAGCTTTTAACTACAAATTACAAACGGGTAGTCTTATACAATCCAAATTATGCCGAATTTCTACATACATACCATACACATTCATTTGCTTTATAACTGGTTAAAAATTACATAAATTCCGTTACATGGAGTTTATGTTAATTTTTAGGTTTGGATTTTGATGAACAGCGAACAAGTTTGTTTGGGCAGACTTCTACTTAATTAACAACTTATTATTTAGCGGAAAAAATCTGTGGAAACGATTGTAAGAATGTAACTCGCCAGTTTCGCAAGTTAAATAACTACTTAACTAATGCAAATGTAAATCAGGCTCCACGTCAAATTTTTACCAATGGTTAGTTAAAAGAATGTATCGAAAAATATAAATAAATAGGTGAAAATTTAAAAATTTTGTTACAATACGCAAAATACAAGAGAATATTTATAACTTAAAATGATAGTACTTATTTATCATATTTATGTAGTATGAATCTAATACATAGGTACAATTAAAAAAAATGTTTTATTTGTATGGTTTACTATAACATATGTATAGTTAATTTTTAAGATTAATTTATTTTATGTTTTTATTTTTAGGTTTCGTTTTACTTATTTGTTAAGCATTACGATTAATATAAAGAGTTACAACATCAAAGTAAACAAATATTACCAATTGATATTCACTATAAATAATTCAAAATCTTTGGAAAGTTACTTATATATTAAATTAATTCAAAATGGTTCACTTACTTGTGTATGGTTTGTGTGTTTGTTTGTTTAATGTGGGGGTTTCGCGGCCCGCCCGCGCCGCGACGAATGCGCAGCCTCCTTGCGGAATACCAATAAATATGCGTACACGCATGACCCCTAGCGCCGGGATCTAGGACCGCAGGAGTTGTCAACATTGTCAACTGACTATTCTGAAATGTATATATTCTATTTAAAAAAAAATTCTAATACCAAAAGAAATACAAATCTAACTAGTGAACATGTCAGATGTATGTATCATCCCTAAGTAAAAATACCGAACTTTTGTGAATTTTTTTTCTTCAGTTAAAGAAGTAGCGTATTATACCATTATCTAAGATAAGCACCTGGACCCTAGGGGTCCAATTCTGCTATCACTCTCTCGTCAAAATCGCCGGACATTATCGTCTCAATCGTAGTTTTGCCTGGGTTCAGTATTCTGTTAATTCCAATGGCGTGCCACGGGAATACCGCTCTATCTTTATAAACATGCATAAACGAAAACTTGTGAAATAAATGTTTAAAGTTTTGATAGGTTTTTTCGGCTGATGCCATTTCTGCCAGCGATAAATTTTTTTTCTTCTATTCTGCTACGACGATATCGAGAAGATATTGTCATAAAAATACAACTACTTACGGTCACAACTGTCCAAGTTATACATCGTATATAATTACATAGTTTCATATAATTTATTAAATTATGGCATTATTATATGAGTAATTACTACAAATAGGCTACGTTCCATTAGACACAACGACCACGTTCAGAACCGCGAATTTTCCCGTTCCACTCCCTTGCCGGCGTTACAATCGTAAACCCAAGTGAAAGGGTTATTCGACCCACCTCTTGACATGGGGCGTTGCGAGGGTTGTGTGATCGAAAATGGTGACGTCATTAGTGCCGTTTTCGCCACGACCAGAATGAACGCCGTCGCCTTGTGGAACAGCTAACGGAGAATTTTGAACGTTTCATGACATCTATAAATACATATTAGCTGACATATATTTTAAGATGTCAAAAATTACATGTTTTATCTTCTGACCTGTTAAAAAATTGTTGTTTATCCCTATTTTCAGGGAATAACTAGGCCGCGATATAATATTAGGCGGTGTGGGCCGATCGCGATCACCGCACCAATTCGTCCAAACGGGCACTTTTTAATTGCGCGGGTCAACACCCAGCCTGCGCACGCGCCGATTTTATTGCTAAGCGCCATTAGAATGGCGACAATGTTTAGTATAAAGCTCCTTAGGTCTTATTTGAATTTATGCGTCTATTATTGGCTTAAGTAGGTAGTGCATTTTTATACTCTAGATTTTTTGACTAATTGCCTTTAGTAATTCCGAGTATTTGATTAAAAAATCTGGGCTAGATGAAGACATCAAATGTGCTTGTCAGTTAATGTTTCATTATGAACTGCGTTTTTATTTCTCAAGTATTAACATCAACTCAATGGGTAAGTTTGATGATGACCAGTCACTTCACGTCACGAATATACGATAGTATTTATCCTAAGACGCAAAGAAATTAATGTGGAAAACGTTAATTTTAGTCAATTAGATTAGGCTCCCATAGATTAAATAATAACCATAAACAAAATTAAAAGTAAATAATTAAAATGAACAACTTGGCGGTAGGCTGAATAATACTTTAACAATACTCATTGACACTTGACATCTTTGTCTTCCGTGATCACGGCTACTGAAAAGTGGCCAAAACGTCGGAATACTAATAAAAATCAAATAAATTACTATTATGGAATTATGGAAAGTTACGGAACTTATTATGGAAAACGTTAGTTATAATAAAGAAACTTTCCACATGGTTAGTCAACTGAGATATTGATTTAAAATATTTTTAAAATTAGAGCATCGTTTGACGTCGCGTTTGATGCACTAGACCAGATCAATGCTGACTTCTAATTCACTAATACAGTTGCGGTTGAGGCAACAGCTAATAACAAAGGTGAAAGTTGTACAGATTTTAATCTATCACGTTGCTTTTGATTTTGTTTCAATTTTATTGATCACCAGAACAATAATACTCATATTTTATTTGTCAATACTTATGCACTAGTTATTTCTGCTGTCTTATCATTAATCCGACAATATTATGCACTAGCAGATCTAGCAGACGTTGTCCTGCCTTAAAAAAATAAAAATCTAGAAAGCCAACTGACTGGACCAACTGTGGATCTAAACAATTCACTCAGTCAAACACATGCAAAAAAATTATCAATATCCTGGAACCTGATTGCAGCGCCACCTACCGGATCCAAATGTGAATCTAAGCCATCCTGGGCCCCGTTTCAACACACAAAAATCGTCAAAATCAATCCAGCACAGCGGTTTAGGAAGTTTTCAGTGACATACACATTAGACTCGTACAGAAGAATTATATAAAAAGATGTTCTTTATTATTAGTTCATAAATTTATCATCCGTTGTTGTTAGAAGATCGCTCTATAAAGCCGAGGAAATGTCTGCTGTCGCTTATGAAGCCGTCCTCAACAGTATCAGGTTAGACTGTCGAATGATACGTTGTAGGTTCAGGTCAAAGTTCAAAAAGATCTTCAATACGCGTGAGAAGCTTTGGACTGTTTTGTCCCAGGAGTATTGAATACTGGTGAAGCCGTTAATTCTACTGACGATTTTGGCACAAATAAATGACCAAAAACTTTGCAAGCATGTCCTAGGACCACAATTTTAAATCTAAAATCATAATTCTACGATAATACTAATCCACGACGGAATTATTTAGGTTGACAGAATGTAAGAAGCAATTACTTACTTACATAGCGAGGTCCTTAAATGCATCTGCGACTTTTTTTTTTGCATGAGTTCAGCAGACAGGCAGACGGCCCACTTGATGGAAAGCGGTTACCATTGCCTATGGACATTTGCAACACCAAAGGTGCTACAAATGCACTGCTGCTCTCTTAAGTGTGTCTGGAACTTGGTCACTAATGCCGAAACACAAATCAAGGTTGTTATGGCGGCATACTGTAGACCAGGGGTGGTAGCCATCCAGTCGGGCAAATACCCTACCACCTGGCTGTGGATTGTTTTGTCTGCGACTAAAATATTAAGACGAAAAAACACCATTTTCTTATTTCCATAGAATACATATATCTCCAATTTATAATAAAGTAATTTAGTTGAGAGAGGATCGTGTTAGTACAACAATTTTTTTTAAACAAAAAAATTCGATTCCGAAAACGTAATTTTTAAAGTTTCTGTCTGTTTGTCCATGTGTTGGCCATCATCACGTGAAAAACCACTGAATATATTTAAATGAAACTCAGTTCAGAGCTAGTCTATATCTCAGGTCACGACATGGGATCATTTTTATGTATTTTTTTTTTATTGCTGGAGATCAGCAGACTGGCAGACGGCCCGCTTGATGGAAAGCGGTTACCATCGCCTATGGACATTTGCAACACCAAAGTTGCTACAAATGCGCTGCTGCTCTCTTAAGGGAGACTGGAACCTGGTCACCTACGCCGGAACACAACTCAAGGTTGTTATGGCGACATACTTTAGACCAGGGGTGGTAGCCATCCAGTCGGGCAAATGCCCTACCACCTGGCTGTGGGTTTTTAAGTCGCCTCTTACGACAGGCCGCCCGGCCGCAGGAAATTGTATTCTTTCTACATTCCTGCACGGATAAAAATGTATATAGGTAAATAATATCATTGTCTTGTAATAGAGGAATAAAACCAAATAATCCAATCCAAACAATTTAACAACATTTTCTCCCTAATTTAATTACATTAA
Source organism: Dendrolimus kikuchii (assembly GCA_019925095.2). Classification (NCBI taxonomy): domain Eukaryota; kingdom Metazoa; phylum Arthropoda; class Insecta; order Lepidoptera; family Lasiocampidae; genus Dendrolimus; species Dendrolimus kikuchii. The sequence goes on from CM034397.1 coordinate 19,584,027, forward strand.
CGGCTCTTATCACAAATTAACCAAAAGGGTAGGGTTAGTTTAATTGCAGTTATTTTCCCGTCTTCGCCATTACTCAGTGTCGTCTCTTAATTGATTTTATTAAAGGCAAAGGTATTGTGGGGCATTGTGACTTATTTGTCGGAGAACAGAATTATTGGAGCAGAAAAATAATAAATAAATAAAGACAGAAAAAATATTTTTTTTAAATCGGAAAATACTGTTTTTCAATATTGATTGAATTTTTGTTTTTTTTATTCAAAATTTTGTTGTTTCGATTTCGGAGACAAATGACTGCGACATACATGCGTTCCGTTTTTCAAAAATGGCTATGGGACTATGGTTTCCAACTCTTTGAGGAAAATAACGTATCACATTTTTTAAGTAGGGAATAATAAAGTATTTGCAAGAAAAAACAAGTATTATTCAAATTTTTATTAAGGTATTTACTAGCGGTTTCTCCGCGGCTACACCGCGTGTAAAACACTAGGTAGTACTAGTAAGATAACTGTCACTTCAGACAGCTGACATCTAACTGTCACACTGACAATAACATCTAATATATCATTCAATAATTAATATATATTTTTTTATTTTTTTTAATCTTTCACGATTGCGATCTGTTTCAACTTAGAAGCATCGATAATAGCTCAGTAGTGTTTCATTTTACGCATCACAGTAAAGAGTGAAAATAAAGTGTTATCTTGCATACTTTATTTTTATGCAAATGTATAAAGTATATTTAATAAAAAAATAAAGTAGGATAAGTTATCATAAAGTATGGTTGGCAACCCTGGCCCCTTGGGTTATAAGGGTTCTCACTTACCTGCACATGCCGTCGAGATGAGAGCGCGAGTGTTCCGCGCGCGCTCATCTGTCTTCCCGTGGGGCGCGTTACAGACCGCCCCACGCACGGAATTGACTAAGAAGTAGCCGGGAGATACGTCCCCTGGCACAGGAAGAGGCCCAGTGAGGGGGGCCCACGCCTGCCAGGGCACTGCGGAGTCGGGCAGCTCATTTACCCGTAGCCCTGGCATAAGGCGCAGGACGGAACACCCAGGGGTTTTAGTGGGTATCCCTAACTGGGGAGTGGCAATAGCGTGGCACCAGTTCTGACTGGGCACGCTAGTGCCACCCCCGATCTGGCGAATCCCACACTCACACGGGTCGCGAATAATCCCCCCAGGCTTCTGTGCCTGTCGCGGTTTAGTCCTCAAACAGCTTTCCCGTGGCCAAAAAAAAAAGGTTGGCAACCCTATATGGGATCCTAAAAATGGTGCAATGTATAAAATGATAAGTATTATAACCATAACATAAACAAAATTGTACGTTATACTTAGTGAACTGAATTGGTTCAGTGAAACGCATTACAGCCAATTGTTCATTCTGCCCTTCCAAGGACATCTGTTCATTCATTTTGTGTGCCAATGACATATTTAAATGATGATTAATGATACGTAATAAATATTTTGTGTTTAGTGATTTTGAATTTAGATAGTTAATTCGAATTCAAAAATTTATATGTATGTACAACGTATGTGCATAATGACTGCTTATTTAAACAGTTAAAAAAGTAATAGTCTAATTTTAAGCATTTAAAAAATAACTTAGGAAAATAGTTGTAACGATTAAGTTAATTAATTAATTTGTCTCGATTTGTTTTCCTCATTTTTTTTTGTAAGACAGAGATGAACTACCCAATATGGAATTTGTTAACCTATTTCTGTAAATGGATAGAACATAACAAAGCTTTCATTTTAACATTCTCTGGAATCCTTTCTACTACCAGCAATTAAGATAATTTTAATAAAGGTTGCCTGTAATCTTCTATCCCTCCATATAAGAGCTTTATAGCAATTAGTGTAAGTATGTTGAACTTAGGCCGATATTAAACGTTTCCAACCATTGATTCAATTTGGCTGATCCGTCTAATACTAACATTACATTAAACTAAGTACATAATATATCTCTAAGCAGATATCAAATAGGCTTTGTCTCACCATAATCGCTTCAGTAATTAAAACCAAAAGCTTGTATGTACAAAGAGAAATAAATTAGTGAGTTTAATTCAATCTTTAATATTCTTGTTCTAAGAAGCGGGAAAGTCTTTGTAAAGCTTAACTTTAAAAAAACCTTTTTGCTAAAAATCTCTTGTTGTTTACCATTAATGACCATAATACATTTCTTCGAACAATGCGTTCTTCCTGTCCTGACCTGCGCGGCCGAGATATGGACACTGACGGCTGGATTGGTCCACAAGTTCCAAGTCGCTCAATAGGCTATGGAGCGAGCTACGTTGGGTGTTTCTCTTTTAGATAAAATTAGGAATGAGGATATCCGTAAGAGAACCAAGGTATCCGACATAGATCGCAAAATTAGCAAGTTGAAGTGGCAGTTGGCCGGTCACGACTGTCACAGGACCGATGGCCGATGGAGCAGACGAGTCCTGGAGTGGAAACCGCGTCTCGGTAAACGTAGTGTCGGACGCCCTCCAGCCCGATGGACCGACAACCTGTGCAAGATCGCCGGTAGGCGCTGGATGAGGAAATCGGAGGATATGGATGAGTGGCGCCGTCTTGGGGAGGCCTACGTCCAGCAGTGGACTGCAAATGGCTGACGATGGATAAAAATATATTTAATTACCAAAGATTTTTATTACATGATAGCATTTAAAACTGCGTAAGGTATAGGCACTACTGTAGCAAATATTATATACTTCGAATATTTCATAGTGATAACGTCTTTATATTCTCGACCCCAGCTCATCTCTTGCGATATGAGGTAAATGTGCTGAAAGCGCCCCTCGAGATTTGTGCTTCTGATGGTTTCTCCTGCGGCCAGACCGTTACTGCGACACAGATCTTCATTATAGGATTTCAAATTTTTAAGAAAAAAAATATTTAATACAGAAACCTTCTGCAATTTTATTTGTAGCGGATCTATTTTAAATACGAGTATTAGAAACTCAAGTATAATCAATACGTAGAGTGTGCAAAAGATTAACGTTCTTATTCGTATTAAGTCAAAGTAAGTTGGTAGTCTTCTTTAAGGTTTTTAAAAATTATTTTAAACTTACTCTAACTCAATATGAATAAGGCCGTTACGATATTCTAAAGGATACAACATCCGTGGCATAACAAACAGGTATCCTTTGGCACAGTGTGAACGCGGGAGCCTTGCGAACTAAACGCTTGGGTCGAAAGGTCGATCTGCAATTAAAAGAAATGATAGAAAGTTGAAAAACTTCACAAATTAATGTGAAATTTATTTGTAATGTTTAAAAAAGAGTGCAGCTTGATTGTAAATAATTTATTTCAATATTAAATATATTATTTAGTTTTCAAAAAAAAAATATTTTTAACATTATGATGAAGATCGTTTACTTTCTTTCCGTCGTGTGTTTGTCATTAAATCTTTAAACGTGGCAATTGTGTCCTGCTTGGCAACTGTCATACATAACACATCTTTCACAATACTAAATTAAATTTTAAAAAAATACTACAATTTATAATGCGTTTGAAATGACAGTAAACACAATGTAATATTTTCATTAATTTAGCAAATAAAATAATTTTAAAATAAATCATGTTTAAAAAACATGATTAATATTTAGCCGCATAATCATATCAATGCAATATGATATGATTATGCGGCTAAATATTAAATATATCTCGTAATAAAATACTTTTTATTAATAATAATAATGAATACCTATATTTTATAAACTGTTGTAATTATCACTATTATCTTCAAAGTACATATTTTAATGGAGATAATTTTTATGGCAATGTTTTCGCAAGTTCGCGATTTAATATAAAACTAACCGAAAAAATATTTCGCAATCATTAGTTTTGACACTAAACAGTAACAGCCTTATTAAAGTTAGTTTGAAGGAAAATAGGATTTAAAATCATGTACGGGTGGTTACTTGAAAGTGTCCAGCACTTTATAGTGGTAAGTGGTCCTTAATTTGTAACAATATCTTTCGGAACAAGTTCGATGTAAAAATGAAGTTCTTTAGGTTCTCTGATGGTGGACTTGGGCGACGATATTTTTCAATAACAGTTTTATTCCAAACAAGGAAGTGTATATTGTACGGAACCTATGTAGGTAATTAGGAAAATTGGAACGTTATGTAATTTAAAAAGGTTTTTAAATACAAGCTTTTGAGATCCCGAATATCCTGTAGCAGCAGAGTGCTAGCCAAGACAAGTAAAACGAGCCCAAACACGACGGGTTTATCTTGTTTAGTTTTTTTTTATTTTTTTTATTGCGGAAGTTCAGCAGACACGCAGACGGCCCACTGGATGAAAAGCGGTTACCCTCGCCTATGGACATTTGCAACACCAAAGGTGCTACAAATGCGCTGCTGCTCTCTTAAGGGAGCCTGGAACCTGGTCACTATTGCCGGAACACAACTCAAGGTTGTTATGGCGGCATACTCTAGACCAGGGGTGGTAGCCATCCAGTCGGGCAATTGCCCTACCACCTGGCAAAGTACAGGAGTACAGGAGTTCCTATAGCCACCTTCCAACTCCATCATCAGATCAACTCCATGATACCATATTATTGCATTGTCACGCGATATACACATACGTGCAAAACTTCAGCTCAATTAAGAAACCGGGAAGTCGATCAAATTTAACTTGAAAGATTCCGAACATACTAACATATAGTCAGTGTAAATTAGTGTAAATTGAAAGAAGAGAGAGTTTTATTATGATACAATCTTTATGTAAAAGTATCGCACTCGCAAATATAAGACTGCCACATAAAACACAATGCCACTAAATGCATGCAAGTCTTATTCAATCCAAATTTGACAATAAATTAAGTTCATTTACAAAATTTTAAGTATTGATAAGTAAGTAAGAATACAATTTCCTGCGGCCGGGCGACCTGTTGTAAGAGGCGACTTAACAACCCACAGTCAGGTGATAGGGCATTTACCCGACTGGACGGCTACCACCCCTGGTCTAAAGTATGTCGCCATAACAACCTTGAGTTGTGTTCCGGCATTAGTGACCAGGTTCCAGTTTCCCTTAAGAGAGCAGCAGTGCATTTGTAGCAACTTTGCGGTTGCAAATGTCCATAGGCGATGGTAACCGTTTGCCACCAAGTGGGCCGTCTGCCTGTCTGCTGATCTCCTGCAATAAAAAAAAAGAAAGTATTTGGAATTCCGAGCCAGTCCTTTTGGTTGTTCAAGAATTGCAAGTACATATTTTGCTTTTTATTATTTTCTGTTCCTCTCTTTGTCTTCCGGTGCGGCGACGGCGGCGGCTTGCGCGTGTGCCTTTCAATGTAATAAATAAAAGTAGCCTCAGAACAAAACAGACAGACTGATAAAAAAAAATGCATTTAGTAAAAAGCTGTTATTTTGACTTTACAAACCGACACTTCAATTTTATTTATTTGTATGCATGTAATGTATAGATAAAAAAGTTACATATCAAACTATAGAATAGTGGCGGTGTACAAATTCAAGTTTAACCCTAAAAGACTTTTTCTTACTCACTTGAATAAAATACATAAAATAAAAGTTTTTTTATTGCAGGAGATCAGCAGACAGGCAGACGGCCCACCTGATGGAAAGCGGTTACCAGAGCCTATGGACATTTGCAACACCAAAGTTGCTACAAATACGCTGCTGCTCTCTTAAGGGAAACTGGAACCTGGTCACTAATGCCGGAACACAACTCAAGGTTGTTATGGCGACCAGGGGTGGTAGCCATCCAGTCGGGCAAATGCCCTATCACCTGGCTGTGGGTTGTTAAGTCGCCTCTTACGACAGGCCGCCAGGCCGCAGGAAACTGTATTCTTTCTCCGTTCCTGCACGGATAAAGAGTGAGAGTGAGAGAAATTCATCACTATTAAAGGTGTTACAAGTCTCTGGTATTTTATTATTCTAATAAAACCGCCAGACCTATTCGCATTTCAGACATCAACGCTGTTACATACCTACTAATCTAAACTAATCGGCAGGCAAACACACATATTGTATATCCCCAAATTAAGCAAGTTACGCTTGTGTTATGGGTAATATACAACGGACTACTCTGGGGCCGATCCCAGACACCCAGACCATAGTAAATAACGGAGAAAATACGTTTCCGAAATTTACTATACCAGGAATCGAACCCGGGGCCTCTGCGTTGCAGTGAGGTAGGCCGGCAAAGGCTTAGCCCGGTCAACCACAGAGGCCGTCAAACTGGCACCTTTAAAGAAATTTTATGCCACCTTTATTAAGTATTCTATATAGAAGCGTTATGAAAATACTTTTTGGAAGTTTTTGTAGATTTTTAAGGTACTCATGCCTCTTATATAGTACAATAAAGTTTGCTTATGAATTTACATTTATTCAATAATTCCGGATTTCATGGCCGGAACGCTTGCACTACTTGGCAGTTTTATAACCTAATATTGTTACAATAACCACGTGCTCACAGCGGTGAAGGAAAGTATCGTTTTGAAACCTGCACATTGAGATAACCGATGTCTCAAACCTGCCAAGCCGCCTTGGACAAACGTGGCGGGTATACTGTCCGATCCACTACAGTGGGAGGCCCGAACCCAGCAGTGGGGCGTTTACGGGCTGTTATTATTATTTTTAATTCAATAATTCCGTAGTAACATGGAAACAGAATAATAAGAAATGGCTTATTAGTCAATAAAGAACGTAACTCTTAACACACTCTTTCAAATATATTAAATTTCATTAATCTAAGCACTCTCCCGACACAGTCGACACCACCAGGCCACTCTTGTCCTAATCCCACTTTTCCCAAATATTTGACAATATGTCATTTCCTTCCATACTTCTCTTCTGTCTTTCTCTTCTCCTTCTTCTTCACTTCTCTGTTCTGGCATACGTCCACTGTCACACTACAAATCATTATGTCATCCTTCACACGATCCATGCATTTGTTTTCTGGTGTACCCAGCCCGTTCATGTATTTAAAGAAGACCTTTTATAAAACTCATTTTATATAAAATCAACCTCCTATTATTTAAGGTATGATTTTTGTTTTATAAATTTTTAGTTAACTATTTTAAACCTAATTAAATCATAAATTGAATGTTTCAATTGGCTGCTTTTCAATGCTCCCGATACATGAAGGCCAATATGTCGGGACAACGTGTTACAAGGTTTTTAGTGGGCGTCGTTCCTTACTTTCTTCAATGGTAGAAGGACAAAAAAGATCGCTCACAAAATATGTGTCGCGATAACGGCTGATATATTGATTATATGTTACGAACAGGAACTCTAACTTTTTTAGCCAACACCCTGTAGTTTATTATCCAGATAAAAGTCTGGGAATAATGGTCTCTCATATCGTAATATATTTTATACTTATTCCGATAACATAAAGTTATGAGAATTTAAGATATTTTTTGCCACAATCTTATGAATGTTTTGCAAAATCAACTAAGTACATGGCAGTCCCATTGCTGGAGTCCAGTCTCCTATTAGGAACGGGATTTGACACACCGGTTATCTCGCTATGCAAGTTTCATCACGATATTTTCCGTCATCATTGTTTATCATTCACGCCATTGATTATTTAATTGAATTTAGTTTAGTATAATTGGGTTGACTCGAATATTTAGTTCTTGATTTTATGTTGAATTTTTGTACAATATTGAATTGTCAATGTTGAATTTTTGTACAATTGAATTTTTGTACAATCTTCCATTACTGTAACTAAGAACAGAGCATAAATTCAGTGAAAACTATACTCATTTGTTTTTTAAATTTAATTTCATAAATATAACAACGATACACCAAGATTACCATAGTACTGATGTGTATAGGAACAGTTGTTGACGTAAAAGATAATGATGTGGCTTAATATAGGAAACAATTCTAACAGAACACCGTCCATTTACGTCGTGACAATAAGTAATTTCTCATCCAAATGGCAGCTCTGGCAATACACGTATTCACTATAAAAACTGCCAAATGTTAATACTTACCTGCAATAAAATTGTTTTGATCGCAAAAAAATAATTTTGGAAATTATCAACATATTTTACTTACAAACAGAAAAAAAGTACCTCTGTATGTCTGTTACGCGTTCACAGAAAAGGACTCGACCGTCTTTGCTAAAATTTTATACTTATATAAATACAGGATACTTTTTATCACGGATAATGGGATAGTAGATAGATAGGCGTCCTGACGAAATAAATCTAATTCCCAGGCAGCCTGGCAAGCCTTTACTGTGAGACGTGACCTGCGTAGACACGTTGGCCACATCCCATTTACCAAACAGTTACTCAAGCTGCGCAAATAATGCGACTCTCAGTAAGAGTTATGTTTGCTGTTGAAACGCTTGGACCGTTGGGTCCTGAGGTCATGAGCCACTACCAAAATTGACCAAAACGACTCACTGACTCTTTAGATGATCAGAAGGCTGGTGCCTACCTCGGGGAACGAATCGGTATCGGGACCCAGCGAGGAAACGTAGCCAGTCTTCTGGGCACCTTACCCATAGATCTAGGCTCAGTATTCTACTCATAGTCTTGAGGGACTATGAGTAGAATACAATATAAATAAGTTAAGTTTTCTTTTATTGTATTAGATTATTTATTTGTACTATCATAGGATAGTTCATTTACTGCGATAGTCAGAATTTTCTGGGGGCGACTAGTGCCTAAATAAAATACAATATAACGTGTGTGCATCTTTGCCCTGGCCGGTTCCAATATCTTACTATTCATTCACTTGCCTTAGCATCGGTAGAATTTTGACATTACTTGTATGGAGTTTATGTCAAGTTTTAAATGATAGTAAGGCAAATGAACGTTGAGTAAGATTTAAGAACCGGGCTGCGATAATACTACGTTCTATATTACTTCAGAAGCTAAGTACATAAGTAAAGTATATAGTAAGTATAACACGTTAAGGTCAGAAAGTTTTGGCCAGTCACGTCCCCCGATCGAGTTGCGAAACTTATATTAGGAACATGAAATTACGGTATGGGCATACAAATCAAATACTCGTGACAAAAATAAGCCACAGATATTGTTTATTATATTGATTTGTATTCTATAAGCGTTGTTTAAATTAGCAATGACAGTCACTTCGAAGTTAGATTTATTAAATGGTCTATAAATTATGACACAAATTTTAAATTATGACTCGTTTTCGATGATTTACAAGTAAGGAATTTTTATTAAAAAATAATTTTACAAAAAACTTTTTTATTGTTACAATAGGAAGAATGTGGTGAAGAAATATGGGAGACAATTTTACGGGAAGCTGGTGCTAGAAACACAGTATTCAGCGCTACACAGGTATCATTATCTAAGATTTCCGACCGATCAATTTACATATCAATTTCCACCATAAAATATTCTTTACCTTCTTTCACAGCAATATCCGGACGCTCTGATGCTTCGTCTAGCCTGCGCATTAGCTCGTCTACTAAGCAATGATCCAAATAGTCCATCAGCATCTCGTCCAGAAAGTCCAGCACTAAGAAAACCTTCAATCAAATCAAAACCCAACTGGCGGAGTGCCTCTGTTCACGCTGACAATAGACCTCAAAATTTCAAATGCCCTTTCACAGCTACAAATGCTTTAACAGCTGTTACTAAGAAGGAAATCAATGCTTACAATTCTACAGAAGAGATACGTCCTTCTGTGACACTTTCTACAGACAGAATTAACCATGGAACAGAAATAGATGCTAACTACAGGAGAGATTTCAACAGGCGATGTCTAGGAATTAAACTAGAAGAACACGAATCTAAAGATACTCTTGAAGAAGTTATAGCAGAGACAACAAACGTTGATACAACTACAGATTCAGAACAAACCTCTCCAGAGTCAGAGGGGACCAGAAAATCTTCAATGAAGAAATCAACCCGTAAGATGAGCTGTACAGTAGCTTTGGATGTTTACAAACGTAGAGGCTCAAACAATCCAACAAGACCACGTCTAAACAGTCTGAGCTTAGTAAGTGAGGATAAGTTGAATTGCTTGAAAGATAAATTTTCTACGCCTGAGAAAGTTATGCACTTTTTCGGCAGATGTTTTGTGAAGTTTTTCAGTAATTATGGGTGAGAAATTTTATTTTATGATTATTGTTATTGATCAAATTGATCGTGTACTAGCAGAAGGTGATGTCAGGAGCCTTAAGAACTGACGAGCGTGCATGACAAGAGCTATGAATGTCAAAGAAGCAAGTGAGGTGTGTAAGAATAAGCCTGAATGGCGCTCGTGCCTACCCCGTAAGGGAATTGGCGTGAAGTTATGTATGTATGTATGTTATTAAGGCATCGATTTCGAAAAAAGAGATTCCGTTTGTTATAGTGTCTATCTACTAAATTTTATGAAAATATAGAATGCAAAAAAAACACATACACCCACACACGCGAGCGCGGTCCTTTCAATAAATAAAGTGAGTTTCAGATATATAGCCTGAACACTATTTTAATGGCCTAGAGGCATTTCGGATTTTTTGGTTGAGTAGGCTAACCCTATCCTGGCCTAGCTCTCTGGAACGCAGAGGTTCCAGGTTCGATACCCCGCATATTAAATTTATTTATCTTGGTGTCTGAGATTGGCCCCAGAGTTGATCCGTTGTATATCACCCAGAACACAAGAGTAAATTGCTTAGCTTGGAGATATACAATGTGTGTGTATATTTGCAGATTATATGTTAAAAAAATACCCCTTTCCTTCCATCTATATACTTTTATATTTTACTAGCGGCCCGACGCGGTTTCACCCGCGCTCTGTCCCGCTCCCGTGGTATATAGCGTCATATTATATAGCCTATGACACTCCCTGTTAACGTAGCTTTCCAAAAGTAAAAGAATTTTTAAAATCGGTTTAGTAGATCCAGAGATTACCCCCTACAACGTCACAAACTCACAAACTTTACCTCTTTATAATATTAAAATAGATATCTTCATATATACACAAAGGTTTACAGTATTTTTTCCTGATTTTTACTCAGAATCCATTTTTTTTATATTAAAGAATATAGTATCTATCCAAAACTAATTGAGGCAACAAAAGAATTGAATGATTAATCGCAGTTTTCACCCGAAAAGTTTAACCATGTCCTTGAAAGTCAAGCGATTAATAACAGTTACTGGAGTGCGTAAGTAAAGGTCGCCTTTTTGTATTAATTAACTAAATATGATCCTCTCTCAATTAACAAAGGCTTTCAAAGCAAAACATAGGCAAAGATATAACAGAATAAAGCCATTACTCTTCATTTTAACGTCGGTCGCACTGACGCATGAAATATTTTGGTAAATTTACATACGATAGGACGCTTTTGTTTGAAAACCAGCCCTCTTGAAACAAAGTCGAGATTTAAGTGTTTTTGGGATTCTGTAGTCATTTTGGAGACAACGGAACCGTTATAAAATAGTCTTCTATCTTGTCGGTATGTCTGTCCGTCTTTCTTTGTATATCACAATCATTTGAATCACAAACTACTGGATCTACAAAGATTAAAAACAGAAAGATGTAGTTTGTAGAGCTAGAAAGTGATGTATACTTAGTGAAACAGAAAAAGAGTGTTGGTTATGGACCGGGAAATAATACAGCACATATTAGGTTGGGGAAAAAGTTTCTTCGCATTTTATATAAAAATTCAAAAGGTTTTTTTATAAAGTTTATTTACATTTGACTAAAGTATGTAGGTGCCATTTTGTTGGATAACTTGTTACCATCTTGTAGGTAGGGACGTGATCCCATTGCTATAAAAATTTTGGGGCTTCTGATCAAAAAACTGCGAGTAGTTCATACACATCACAATTTTTTTTCGCGGCTTGTGTTGCATTTTTACCTTTTTTGTAGTAAAATTTTAAAATGTATCGAATTTCTTCATTAGATTCACTCATTTTAACAATAAGAAAAACAAATGAAAATCACACATTTACCTAATTTGAATTTGGAATTGTCTTCTTTAAAATTAAAACTTTTTAATGATATCAAAACCAGCCAGATACAAATGATTATAGCCAAAGAGATCTTATTACAAGTTCATACATACTATATGCGAAAAGACTTTTTCCCCAACCTATTATTATGAACACTAGCAAAGTTCTATTCTTACATTCATATACGCGTAGCGGTTTACAGTTTACTTGGAAACCTAATAACCAAGACGCAAATACGTACTATATTCTAATATCATTTAAATATAGAAGACGCGCTACAAAAAGGTTCTTGTTGATATGAGAGGTTTATTTCAACAAAGAGTGGCGGGAGATACCCTGTATCTATCTCAAGTCGATAGACATTTGAGATATCAAAGGGTTACATTTCTTAAATCTATACTGTCATTAGTCAGATCTTGAAAAATCATAAATATTGTATACCTAATACCTTTTTTATTTAAATCAATAAGTAGCGAGATATTGGCTTCTAAAGATCGTCTATGTATAAGGTATTTATTTAACAATACGTGCTATTTTCGAAGGTGAAAGAAAGAAAGAAAAAACATTCATTTGCTAAAAAAAAATAGAGCGAGACATATTGATAAGAATAATAATAAAGTACTTTTGTAGCCAAAAGGCAAATACAGTGGTTGTTAGTCGTCTCTATGAAACCCTCTATCCGTGCAGGAACAGCGAAAGAATACACTTTCCTGCGGCCGGTCGGCCTGTCGTAAGAGGCGACAAAACAACCCACAGCCAGGTGGTAGGGCATTCGCTCGACTGGATGGCTACCACCACTGGTCTAAAGTATATCGCCATAACAACCTTGAGTTGTGTTCCGGCATTAGTGGCCAGGTTCCAGTCTACCTTAAGAGAGCAGCAGCGCATTTGTAGCAAGCACCTTTGATGTTGGAAATGTCCATAAGCGATGGCAACCGCTTTCCATCAAGTGGGCCGTCTGCCTGTCTGCTGAACTCCTGCAATAAAAATCCTTAATTTTTTTGTTCCAACACGCACTTGGTTGATGTATTTACTGCTAGAGACTTAGCAGAATTAGGCCACGGTCTAACCCAAAACTAAAGAGAAAAAATCACCAAGGCCTTTCCAATATATTGCTGTCAGTCAAACCTGAGGGGTCGGGAATAAAAAAACATTGACCAATTATTGTTCAACATTGAACATTATAGATATTGACAATGCAATAGAGATTTATTGCTTTGATTCCGTCCTAGATTTTTGATTACGTATCATTGTCATAAACTAGTTTATTATACATATTTGGTTTTAGACTCTGTCTCACGAAAGAAGTCCTGAAGACGTGGCGCTACAGTTGTGCAACGGGCAACGGAATGTTACAAAGATAAAATAATTTTAGAATGATTCCGATTTAATAGTATTAGTAAAGATAATAATAAAATAGTGTAACGATCACATTTAAAAAATCGCTAGCAAATCGCTTCACCCGTTCAAGAACTACGGTGTCACAAACAGACAGACATAGCGGTCAAACATATTACCCTCTTTTTTGCGTCGGTGGTTAAAAATACTTAATAAAAACAACAACACCACAATTAAATAACAGAAGTGTTAAAAAACGAGGTCAGGTAAAAATCATATCAAATAAACGTGCATGTATGAAGAGGTTAATGAAAGTAGACGAAGCGAAAGTGGTTTGTCAGGATCGTCGCAAGTGGAGATCTATAGTCTCTGCCTACCCCCATGGGAGACAGGCGCGATAATATGTATGTAACAACGTGGCTGGGCGGATCCATTTATTGCCGTAGGACTTTTTTCGTGAGACGCACTCTAGGTATATGCTACAGTAAATTCATTTACTTTTAAACTGGCCACATCTAAAATAAACGCTCTAAAGCTTTATCGATACATCGCGGAACGCTTGGAAAGCGTTTCACATGACCAAAAGTCTAGCGGTTAGTTAGACTAAAGAATTAGCTTAGCTATTCAACAAGGTAACGCTGCCAACCTTTTGGGAAAGTTCTGAACATGTGACAGTGGTTTAGGTCAAATCTTCTTTCTATCTATAGTTATGTCGTTGAAGACCAGGGGGGGGCATAAAAATTAGCCGGACTTTTGGAGGGCTTGCATGGGGTCATGAGAAGGCCAACAAGATGAGGCGTGACACTGACCTGCGACTATTCTTGTATACAGCATGTGAAAAGAATAAAATATACTTAATTGTACAAAAATGCTACATAAAATCAAGAACATTAATATACAAGTACAATCGGCGGTCTTATCGCCCTTGGCGATTCCTTCCAGACAACCTTTGGAGTATAAGTTGGACAACAAAAATCGATAGTTGCTAAACCAGCACTGGTGCAATAATTTAGTTTAATAATAAATAAAAAGTAATATATAAGATAATTTAATTATTATAAACAATAACAATAGTATAATTACATTATCTTTTTTCAAACAGGTACGATACAATGATCCGTGCGACAGGGCGGTATTTTTGCACATTTTTGCAATCTGTAGATAACATTCACCAGCGAATGCGGTATACATTTCCAAGAATGCGCTCACCGAGCATGCAATTGACACGTGCGCATCGCCACGGTGCTGAACTAGTCTATAGCAGCACCAGGACTGGATTTACGCATTACCTGATGGGTGAGAATGTATTAATCTTTTATAACATGTCATTTTCAGGAGAGAGCACACTCAAAAAACTGAGACACAACTGAGTCCAATAAATGTTTTACTACAGTAATACCTCGACTTAAACTACCTCGATTAATGTAACTCGGAATTACGCCATTTTCAAATGTCATCAACTTGTCTTTTGTTTCAGTATCACACAATTCTGGATTACTTAGGTAGTCCCCCACACTATATGTATATACCCGGACTTTACGAATTCAACTTACCCTCTCTCAGTCCCATTGCGTAAGTTCGAAGTATTACTGTACTAAAATATCAAAAAGCAAGAAAACAATGATTGACAGATCCATCTACTTATTTAGGATTTAACACCTGAAAGTTCTTAAATCTAACTCTCTATTGGTTATGTTTATTCTAACTATCTATGGGACAGTTCTCTTTTCTAATATTCTTATTTATTAATTAAACACTAGTATTTACGAACATTTATTTATACACAGGTCAGTTGTACGAGATAGCTGAGGATATATTTTCGCTGAAATTAAAGGTTTCAGTTGTCAAAGAAAATATGGAGGGAAACTACTACGTTGCTGTCCTGAGACTTGAGTTCGACAACAGTGACTATGTAAATACAGTTTTCTTTATCTTTAATTATTTTTTAATAATTTCACCTGAATGTCCAAGAAACGGGGAACAACGACAAAAGCGCGCGTAATTACCAGGATAGTATGCTACCGGAGACTTCGGAAGAATAACCTATGCTTAACTAAAACAGGCAACGTTAAAGTACAGTTAAAAGAAAAAAAATAATGCCTTGGACGCTAGAGCGTTTTTTCTTTTTCCTATGAAGGAATTGCGTTTGTGTAGATAATCCAATTCCCTAAATTGGCTGTTTTGGAGAATCGCTTAAGTGAAAGTGATACGTGTCGAGACATACTGGTAGGTGTAAGACATAGCATTAAGTTCCACTCCATTTTGATAGTTATCATATTGTACACACTTCTTCCTTCGTTGATAACTCCTTCACTGTACAGGCTGTTCGTTTATGGAACTCACTGCCACTCAACATCAGAGGAGCTAACTCAGTATCCTCTTTTATAGTCATGGTTTTTATTTATTTTTGGTCCTCTCAAGTATAATACTGCTGCTTATTCTGTATTTATTATGATATGTACTGTGTTTATATAATATAATAAACACTTTCCTACTATAAACTCCGTTATTTGGAGTCGGACAAAACTTACTATTTTAGCTGAGTATTGGGCGGAAGTTAAATCTATCAGTCAAAAGCCTGGAACCTGTTTACTTGAAGATTAGTATTCTAAAACTAAATTATTCATGAACTCATGACTCTAGCTTGATACAAAAATTACGCATTTTTATTGTTTTATATTTTGTCAAGTATCTTAAATATTTTCTTTGAATTCCAAAACGTGAATTTATCCTACATAATATTTTCAAAGAGAATAAATAGAAGACAAGAATCTTAGATGTATCTGTTTCGAAGTAAAAACGATATACTGGTAAACGTGGATCAAATAAATAGTTTTTACACAGCTTTACGATCCTCAGAGGCCCTTTTGTATTCCACTCCATATACTAAGCCAGTCAGCCGACTGAATTTATTATCACAACAAAGAAAACCTAAGTATTTCGCACGTCGCACGCTTAATAAAACAAAGGAATATCTCAAAAGCGTTTTGTGGGAATTAGTGTTTAAAGTTTTGGCCTATTAAGAGTTGTTCTTTGTGTGTTAATAAATTATAAAACAAAATTATTTGGATTTGTTGGTCTTTAGCTGAATTTATAATCAAGTAATATAAATGAAGTTTGTTTGTTGATAATGTCTAAAGAAGTGATTTGAAAAATATTTGTACTTATTTGCTTTATGATTAAGAAAGTAAACAAATTATTAAGGCAATTAAAACTAAATTGCACTCAGTTGAAATACACCAGCGAACCATGGATTCTTTTTGGTCATAACGTGAAAAAAGTAAAGAGAAAGAAATTCACTTTACATACATACATACATACATAGCTTCACGCCAGTTCCCTTGCGGGGTAGGCACGAACAACAGAGCGCCATTTAGGCTTATTCTTACACACCTTACTTGCTTCTTTCACATTCATAACTCTTATCATGCACGCCCGCCTGTTATTAAGGCTCCTGACATCACCTTCTGCTAGTACACGATCAATTTACAAATTCACTTTACAAATAAAACAATATGAGAAATAAATTTCACCTATTCAATAAAGCGATTTATTTCTCTTTTTAAACAATATGTTTGCTTTACTCGTCACTGTAGTTAGAAGAAAAATGAGGGACAAATCTTTATTTCGCCAACCAACGGTCAAACTGCGGGGCAGTTGGAGCGAATTTATTATTAAAGATAAGTTCTAACGTTCTATAATGTAATCTCCAAACTCATGATTTTTGAGTTATTTCTTTGTTTTATAAATAGTAAGATATAATTTTGTGAGAAATTTATATATATATGTGTAGTTAGATAACACTTTATTTCTCACCAAAGTAGAAAATTACATAAATTTACAACATTTTCTTGGCAATACGATATTCGGCATTGTCGCGTAAACCAAGCAACCTAAATTAAAAGAAATTTTTATCCAATATGGCGATGTAGGTGTTGCAAAAAAAAGAACTAAAACTTCAAATATATGTACATTGTGAAACTAGTTTAGAAATTAATTACATTTTTATTAGAAAAATTGTAAGTTTCAGCACCGACGCTTGTATTTTACAAGCTTTTATTTAATTTGCAATGGATGTATGTATGTATGTAAGTTCGGGTGGAATCTTGCAAGTTAAATTTTACCAACTTCCCGGTTTCCAATTCAGCTGAAATTTTGCACGCACATGTATATCGCATGACAATGCAATAATATGGTACCATGGAGCTGATCTGATGATGGAGTCGGAAGGTGGCCATAGGAACTCCTGTACTAATTGAGATAGACCCGTCGTGTTTTGGCTCGTTTTACTTGTCTTAGCTAGCACTCTGCGGCTACATGATATCCAGGATCTCATAAGCTTGTATTTAAAAACCTTTCTAAAAAAGCTTATTTAGGTTAAAATCGTATTTTGTTAATATCCTGTTCGTATAAAAAGCAATATCTTTTTTACGAATGTTAGCAGGATATTTCATTAACTTCAAGAAACTTGATAAATGGTAGATAATTTAGTAAGAAGCTTTTAGTATTTCTGTACAGCCTTGGATACCTTTGTAAATAAGTAAATACAATACCTACCTTCTAAGGTCTTAGCTGTAAACATTCTCGCCTTAACAACCGGCGTTTCAGGTAAATTGAATCCAATTGAATCGGAGCGTTTCTTTCACCAACTATATTTACTATATTAGCTAAGAAACCGCCACTTCGTTCTATTATAACAGACCGTTGTAGACAACAGACAAGACACTAACAACATAATTACGAAATATTACTTTTTTAATTACCCCTCTTTGGTTGAGCAGGTCCTTGGCAGTTGGTTCCTTTTAAGCCATTGATCTCCTCAAACTTCCGTCTCTGTTTCAAATTTTAAATCCATGTTTTAATTCTAAATCCTTATTATATTTCTATACAAATATGTTGCTGTTTCTAAAATATTTTTTGTTTTAAATTCATCGGAGAGGAAAATTCTAAACAGGGATGAAAATCACCGACCGTCAGGCTCATTAAAAAAACATGGAGGTTAATGCATAAAAGATAATTAGTGAAATGTTACTAAAGCCTTTTCGAGACAAATTTAGATAGACTGACTGACAAAAATTCCAAAAACGGTCATTAGTAATTCCTTACTTTGAGCATCGCAAAATACCATTTCCCAATTGAATTTTGGTATTTATTTTACAAAAAAGATCACCATTTTATTAGCATAGAACAGAAGAATTAGATAATGCCTCCCTTAAGTAGCTAGTTTCGGATGAATACGCATTATGTATGGTGAATAAATGGTTGTTTGTTTATAAGGAACACAATATTATTTCTGAGAAAAACAACTTTCGTAAAATTTCTCATCACGTTTTTTCTGTATAGCGAGAATACTTACTTTACCCCTTAGAGCTTAAATATATTTAGGTCGGAACGTGCAGGAATCCGAGCATAACTGTGGAAAAACACCTAAATCCAGTGTGCCTAGAGGCCGCCACACTTCTGATTTTTATTATTTTCTTCGACAGTCGTGCCCGCAACTTAATTTCCGCGCAATTACATATTCTTTCGGATTGTTATAGATACTCTATGCACTCACTACGATGATGGCCTCTGTGGTTGAGCGAGCTAAGCCTTTGCCGGCCTACCTCACTGCAACGCAGGGGCTTCGGGTTCGATTCCTGGTATGGTAAATTTCGTAAACAAATTTTCTCCTTTAGTTACTATGGTCTGGGTGCCTGGGATCGGCCCCAGAGTAGTCCATTGTACATTATCTATAGCACACACATAACTTGCTTAATTTGGGGATATACAATATGTGTGTTTCTCTTCCGATTATTATTACATTCGGTCGATCTCACCACCTATTTCGTTTATGGCCGGTTCTTATATCTTACTATTCATTCACTTGCCTTACCATCAATTGAATTTTGACATTACTTGTGTTATGGAGTTTCATATATTAATACCTATATATTGCGTACCTCTTGTTTAAAGAGCAGGCGTTAATATCTAAAGGTTACATTGTGTTAAATTTGTATGTCAGTACTATTTTCCCCCTGAAGATTCACTTCTTTATACGAAAACAATGCTTCCGTGTGTAATTAATGCAACGAATATAAACACAATAGGTACCTATATGAAAGAAGTTCGTGCCAAGAGGATAGCGACTAATATGTATTGTGCCAAGTCACAATTGCCTGGACAACGACCTTGACTTTATGACTGTACGTGTTATACTATAACCAGGTGGTGACAACGTATCAATTAGAGATACAAGGTTACGAAGTAAAGCAACACGTCACGCGCAAACTAAATTATTTATATTTATAGACGTTTGGAATGTTCTATCAAAAAATTCGTACTTAAAGTTGTGGGTTGTTCCTGTCGACTCCTATAGAATGTAGGGCTATATCTCAAGGCGACTAAGGAGTTTCTGACGGCAACTGAAAGAGGGCGTTGTACTGTGCAGTTGTATTCTCTAAAAATGTGTAAAATTACTCTAAAATAAACAACAGTTATAGGATATTAATCGTTTTTGAGTAGTTATTATGTGTTTTTGTGAGAAATGTGAACTGTATAGTCAAATTTGGCCTGTCGAGTTTTCACAAAATCTCCGTTAGATGGCATCAATTGAAGACCTACAATTCAGCTGAGCAATACGAAGACTTATTATTGAATTGAATACAGATTTGGCTGTATGGTCTAAGAGTTCCTTGCCTGCCATTGTTTCTGGCATATACTACTACTACTCATGGCGACTCATATACAGTTAGTAGTAAGGCAGGATTGAAGTAAAAACGTAACAATAATGCTGAAAGACATAATTCTTATCAAAAATAGCCTAGTATTATACCATATTTTCATCCTCCATTCCCATGTTAATTCATAGTAATGTACATATAAGGCCCCAAGGTAGTAGCTTACGTTCCCACTTCCTCAAGATATAGTCATTTTCATGTGCAATTTCAATAAGATTCGTTAAACTGAGAAGGTAACAAACTATATTAATTTCGTATTTGAAACTCATATTATATGGCAGATAATATTATTATATAGAGTATGCATATGCATGCAAGATCCCTAAATAACTATTAAGGACCTAATAGTAGGTACTTCTATATGTTATAGGTGCAGTCGTTGTTGCTCCGCAAGAATATTCCATGCCCTCTGCCATCAGTCCCGGCATCAGTTCTCCTGCAGTTGTTTCCATTTGGGGTGATGCTAGATAGAAGGATGAAAATCTTAATGGCTGGAGAGAAGGTATAAAAATTCTTAATGCTCTACTCATTGTGTATAAATAATTTTACTAGAAGTGATTGTCGCCCATTGACATTGTTAAGGATACATCAGACTGGCAGTGAGCCTATCTAATATAAACTGGTTACCATCCCCTATGGATATTTGCAAAATAATAGGTTACCAAGGCGTTGCCAGCTTCGGAAGACTTTTATGACATCGTTTTTGAAAAACCTAATATGAAAAACCCTGTGAGAAAACTACATTTTGAAGCTTATTTCAAATTCTTATAGACGTACGCAAGAGAAACGTTTTTAAAAACCATTGCGTCCATAAACGAAGCAGCTCAATGAAGTGAGGATGAATGCCCAGCTAATACCAAACATTACGTCAGTAGAAAAAGGAAGAAAGCATCATTCTAAATAGTTTCTCCGAACACTCCCCATTCTGCAAACTACCCAGAGTACATACAGAGTAACCTTATTTATGAACATGACTGCTTTATTATTTCAGCTCATAGCCGCTTGGGGTGGGCCGTTTAACCGCATAGAGAAGTCTCATATTTCTGAGGTTCTTCGGTTGAGGAAACCAAAAGTATCCTTTACTTGGGATAAAGTAAGTAACATTTTGATGACAGTGGCATTTTCAAGTCGATATTCTATGCAAACTTCGCTGTCTGTAGAAAACCATTGAGACCATATGAGCCGTCATATGGTCTCAATGGTTTTCTACAGAATCCTAATATCGTCATGAGTGCCGACTCATGACGATATTAGGATATCTACTAAAACTACCCCGTGTTTCTTTCAATCACCCGAGTAGTAATGTCGATCCACCTGCATACGTTTATAGCAGATAGACCATTTCTGGCATGAATATCTTCCTAGCCTAGTAAAAATGGCGCGCGCGAACTTGATGTAGATCCTTGCGCCGTCTGGTCCAATGACCACTTACCCTTTCTAGTAAGTATTACGTACATAACAGGACATCCTTTTATCGAGCACTGAATAAAGGTTTCAGAGTCAGAGTACAGCGTAAGGGTCACTCCGTGTCTGAGTGATTTAAAATATACGCTGCCATCTTGGGTTTAGGTCCTATTACGTATAAACAGTATAAAAGAAAATTGTTTATTATTTCAGGTAGTCTGTATGCAAACAATGATTTTTGAGTTGGAATTAATGCGGTGGCGTGCAAGATCTACGGGGGACTCGCGGCGTGGATCACAAGGCGCAAGATCTATTCTTCTTCGCGGACCAATTTATTTTCTTGAGGAATTAGATGCATTGATATTCCTATGCAGTCCTATGTAAGTCATTTTACCTACCTACTTACCCAAGTTCCCGCCAAAACCTCAAACTTTTTCATAAATTACAGCTTCAACGATTTAGACGAACTTCGCCTAGCCGGTCTATACTTGGCTGATATGAATGGCCATGGATTATCAAAAGAGATGCTTCTCAATGGTTGGCAGCATTTATCCCGATTGGAACTGCTCTTCGAAAAGGCCGAAGACCGAAGTTTGTCTTTAGAGAAATCTTGCAGATTATTAGATCAATGGAAGAAGAGGGGTGATCAGTTATTGTACTCTATGATACCTAAAGCTATTGCTGATCATTTGAGAGCGGGAAAAGATCCGATGGCAGCTTGTCAGGTAGAATTCCTCCATTAATAATTATTGTAATCTTATTATTCTAGTTATCATGTTAAGTTAGATTGAATTGAAGATACCGGACCTTTGTTCCACCCGGCAGTGAATGAGGCCCATTAGGCTCCCGCCTGCCAGGGTATACGAACTTGGTCGTTTTTCTGATTTCCAATAGCCCTAGCATAAGGCGAAGGACTAAACACCGGTTTTAGTGGTATCCCGGACTCCGGTGATGTTACTATTTCTTTGGAGATTGTAGTATTGCTATCCCAACATCGTCAATCCCACAAACCCCCACTGTATTTCTCCCGCAGTGGACAGTCCTCAAGCGAATTTCCCCTTGTGAAATAAAGGCTGACATTCACCAAGCTTTGTCAAGTCTTCTCGTCGACCATTCTGCAATGCTTTAAATGGTGCCAAGTCGTAGAGACACTGACAAGTGGGAAAGGTCAAGAATTCTTAAGACGCTCTAAAAGCCACGGACCGAGCGACTTGGGTATTAGGTGTTTCTCATATGAATGAATTTCAAAACCAAAATATCTGTAAAAGAAATAAAATCAAACCAGTAAGCCAGTCATATCTGACGCCATGGAAAATGAATAGTATGTCGCAAGCTCAATAGCCTATAGTGCAAATGAATCTTACAGTAGAGACCACGTCTTGGTAAGCTTAGTGAGGAATGCGGCTTCAACCCATTGAGTTGCATTCCAAGTTTTATTTAGTATAAGTTTGTGATTTTTCAGGCATTCGATTGTGTAACCATAATATTTTGCGGAGTGCAATTGGCTGAAGCAGGGACTAGGGCTGATGTGATGCAGACTGTCGCGTATATGAACGACGTCTATTCCAGGATCGACAGATTACTTGATACTCATAGGGTTTACAAGGTATATATATACTTCATTAAGTAAACTTACTTAATACAATAACAACCCGTAAACATCCCACTGCTGGATTCAGGCATCCCATTTATAGGGAGGAACGGACCCGCCATGCTTGTCTAAGGCGGATTTGCAAGTTTGACCTACCGGTTATCGCGATATGCAGGTTTCATCACGATGCTTTCTTCACTGTTAATATATCAAGTACATAGTAATTGTAACAGTATGCACGTTATATTAGGAAACTGTATAAGGCCGGGTTCCTATATTATACCGACCGTTCATTTGTCCTACTATTGATTAAAATTTTACAAAAGCTCCATGCAAGTAATATCAATATTTAACCTATAGTAAGGCAAGTGAATGTGAAATCGTGTTTGATTTCCGATCATTCATACCCGCTCCCTTCGAATTAGGCACGCGCGTGCGCTATTAATAAAACTACCACCACTGCAGATTACATATTTCATCACAAATTAACTACAAAGTATTATATTTCTATCTTCCTATAAGCAACTGAAAATCTTCTAAATATTATTAACAAGTTAATAATAACATTTCTCCTACTCACTCTAGGCGATAATTATTATTTGTATACTTTTCATGAAAGATAAAAATATTAACTTATTTAAATCTTAACTCTACCAACGTTTTGAAAACCATTTCAGTTGTTGTACAAAAAAAAATACAGGACAAGGAAATCTAGGAAACAATATCCCGGAAACGAATAATTATATTGCTTTATAATATGTAGGGGAAAGTCGGGTGGGTGGTAGTCCCGGACGGCGGGTAACCGCGGACATTTCAATTTCTAAGAAACTAAACGGGTTGCGTAAACAAAGCGTGATTATAAACATGCACACCCTTTAGAGTAGAAACAAATGAGGTTCGGTGAGCGAGTGTTACCTAACAACTGCAACACAGTATATACTACACCAGTCGTTTGCGATACCAAATTGTTTCTGTACACTTATATATGTAGGGGTGACCCGTATAGGGTGGAGGAGCGAGATGGAACGCTCCTCCGTCTTAAAGGAAGATCTTCCAGCGAGGCTAATGTTGTTCCTCGCAGGCCTAGGCCCATAGTTGAAATGTTGTATATATTCTTTGTATGTATCGGGAAACGTTTGTGACATAAATTATTGCACAGCGCCATTGGCTTGTAAGTGTTCCACTACATATACTAATGGTTTTAAATAAATTCTTTCAAAATTCTTAAAAAAAAAGTGTTTTGTCCTAGCCAAAAAAATTTCGTCGCTTCTGTCAAATTTCATCGCAGATTTATCAAGTACAATACGTAAGTGTGCGATCTTGTCTACAGTTCAATGTTTTAGGAAGTTTTATATATTTAAAGGTTCTAATCGTATTTGTAACGATTGTTATACGATTTAAGAGTTATGTTCAAAAATGTTGCATGATATCGATCGGGAAGGAGGAAATTTGGATGAAAATAAAATGAAAGTAGTTAAATGTGTAATGGAAGGCAAATTAGGATTCAGTGCCAGGAAAGCAAAACTCGGCCATAAGGCTTGTGTTTATATAGATGTATCGTATTTTTATTATAATGTGATGTTAGTAAGGTCAAACAGCGGTTGGGTCACCATTTATTATTATGTCCGGGGCTACTCGCCGTTTGTTATGACGCCAAAAAAACAAAACCAAATTATTCTCAAAATAAATAAAATTAAAAAATTAAAAAGGTTTTATTCTACCATCACATTACAAAATTAATTAATTTTTAAAAAAAAATTATTTACAAGCTTGATTGTGAGTGTGGATTGTCATACATTGGGCAAACAAAGAGGAGCATAAAAACACGAGTAAAAGAACACATTGCTGACATGAAACACACAAGGTCTACGAAGTCTGCGATCAGTGAACACACGCTGGATAAACCCAACCACTACATCAGATTCGATAACCCACAAATCCTCGCGAAAGAGAATCGTTTCATACCTAGAATGATGCGTGAGGCTATTGAAATCAAAAAACACCCAAATTTCAATAGAGAAGATGGTTGGCAAGTACCACCTGTTTGGGATCCAATTATCAAAACTATTAAGACCCAAACCCAGCAAAAACCACCTGCCAGACCTCAAGACACTGTGAGCTCTTTCTGCGTACAACGGAACACAAACCAACTTGACTGATAATTACTTTTATTTTTCCTTCCACCCATTTTAATATTATATAAAATTATTAGAGCTAGGCATGTTTGCTGAAGAGTTTCTTGCGCCGCTTCTTCTCTTCAAGCCATAACATGTTGCGAAGCGGTAGTAAATTAGATTAGGCTCCCATAGATTAAATAATAACCATAAACAAAATTAAAAATTAAATAATTAAAATTAATAAGTTGGCGGTAGGCTAAATAAAACTTTAACAATACTCGTTGACACTTGACATCTTTGTCTTCCGTGATCACGGCCACTGAAAAGTGGCCGAAACGTCGGAAAAAACCAAAATCAAATAAAATTACCGCGCTTAAAACCGTTAAAACGTAGTTTTATTATAAAATTAATTAAATTCATAAATTGTTAATTTTTTTTTTTAATATATCAAATTAGTAAATCTATCTGTCCTTTAATACATTATTATTTATCTAAGGAAGTCGCCTCAGCGGCGTTGGCCTCCCCCAATTTTCTCCATTCATCCCTATTTCTTGCCAGTCTTGTCCAACGTGGGCCGCATTTTCCCTTGAATATGTCTTCCCATCTTTTATTCGGTCTCCCTCTTTTCCTCTTAGCGTTCCTTGTCCATTCTGTGAACGTGACCTGCCCAATTCCATTTGAGACTCCTTACTTGTTTTACAACATCAAATACTTTTGTTTTTCTTCTTATATTTTTATTAGGAATTTTATCCAGCAGTTTCACGCCTAGCATGCTTCGCTCCATTTTCCTCTGATGAACAGCTGGTTTGTTTTCATCTTGCTTACGAAGAGCCCATGTTTGGCACCCGTATGTTAAACACGGGAGAATTGCTACATCATATAATTTTTGCTTAAGCTCTATGTCTACCTCCTTATTTTTCATGATTTCCTTAAAATTCCAATATTTTCTCCTTGTCCATTCTCAATATATTTCGTTACAAAATGCGATATAATTAGTAATGTTTAATTATAAAGAAATTCCAAATTTTGTTTTAAGTATAAAATAAAGACAGAAATTTCGATCACTTGTTTTTTATTCGCAATCAAATTCAAGTGTCCGAGGCTGCCCGAACTTATTATCTAGTGTAAGAGAAACACGTTAATATTTATTTTCCAGTTTGATGTTTCGTGTTATTTAGGTGGAAACCGTTGGTACAGTGTATATGCTGGTGTCAGGAGCTCCCGACCGCAGACGAACACACGCTGCTTCTGCGGCCAGCGCTGCTCTCGCCATCTCACGGGCACTTCCTGTTCTAACTATAGGTAAATATTGTTCCAATTTTAAATGAATCTGAATGCCGTTTCCTTCTACCAGATAATGCTTCGGTAAAGTCACATTAACCTAAAAAACTTATTTGCAGTCTTCTGGGCACCTTACCCATAGAAACCGGTGACCTAGGCTCAGTATTCTACTTATAGTCTTGAGGGGTTATGGGTAGAATACAATATAAATAAGTTAAGTTTTCTTTTATTGTGTTCGTTTATAAAGTCATTATAATAAATAAATATGTCTAAGATTAATGTAGATAATGTA
This sequence comes from Dendrolimus kikuchii, assembly GCA_019925095.2. Classification (NCBI taxonomy): domain Eukaryota; kingdom Metazoa; phylum Arthropoda; class Insecta; order Lepidoptera; family Lasiocampidae; genus Dendrolimus; species Dendrolimus kikuchii. Next base: position 19,610,670 of record CM034397.1, read on the forward strand.
AAAAAATATATTGTTAAATTTTCTTAATTTTACTAATTTATAAATATTTTATGTTTAAAATACTTATAAATTAGTAAAAATTAAGTTATTTTATTTCTAATTTTTATTAGGTACTCTGTATATTTTTGTTGAAATATAATAACTAGAAAAAGCCAACATTGTTAAAATTTCAGATTTTTTATAACTACCTACCATTATGGGAATATGCGTAACAATATGTATCTACATATTTCTACACTAAAGAATTTCCGGCAGGAATCCATTCTGGTCCATGCGTCGCTGGTGTTCTTGGGCTACGATTGCCAAGATATTGCCTGGTGGGTGATAGTGTTAACACAGCCAGCAGGATGCAAACTACATCTGAGGTAGGTAATCATTAAATAAAATTGTAATTTATTATAACTCCGCTTTAGGTAGTTTTTTTTTAAATTGAGGGTATATAGATAACCATAGCCCGCAGCTTCAGTCGTAACCTCCTCCAGAGGCCTGAGAGTGTGCTAATGCATTCCCCAACATTGTAAAAAACAGATACTTATCTATTCCACGAAGTGAGCATGGTATATAATTCTTTGAAATGTCAAACGTAATTTTTAATTAAAAATGCCTGTTCATAAATACTCGTAACGCCATCTAACGAAGGTGGAACTAATCTAATAAAACTACGTTTTAACGGTTTTAAGCGCGGTAATTTTATTTGATTTTGGTTTTTTCCCGACGTTTCGGCCACTTTTCAGTGGCCGTGATCACGGAAGACAAAGATGTCAAGTCAACGTCGGGAAAAAACCAAAATCAAATAAAATTACCGCGCTTAAAACCGTTAAAACGTAGTTTTATTATGTATACAAGTCGCGAAAACTTAAGAAAATACTATGGAACTAATCTATTTTATTCTAGTTCTTGAGCGATTTGTCTTCAACGCTACTGGCGCTGATTCGGCCAATGTCACAGTCACTTAGAGAATATCAGGTATTGTAATTATATTGGCAGCTGTAAAGTTCACAAATTTGGTCGGTTTTCTTTCCAAATTCAATTTCTGTGAACTCTGATAACACAACATAAAACTAGCTTATATTAGCTACACTTATAAGGTGGAACATAATCATAAGAGCAAAGCTTCCTTGTCACAATTGTGGCCATGACGACGTATTTGCTAATAAAATGCAACGGTAGCCAGCCAGCCAATAACACGCGATCGCAGAGCCATCTTTTCGACTATATTCGTCTAGCCCTTACAAACAATAGTTTTTCTGGATGCAAGATACTCTTATTTCCTTTTCTATACCCCAGACAATGGATATGCAAAATTGAGTGATAATCTGTTGCGTTGTTTAGGCGTGAAATTGTCACAAACGAACACACATTCACATTTATATTAGTTAGGAATTTAGAATGACCATTTATTATATAACAGTCTCTATCGCAATAATCTAGTCATATAATATTCATTTACATGTATACATACAAACCTACTACCTCTTTCCAATGGTGCTTGGCAGGCATCATGGTCAAAGGACAAATACAATAGAAATAAGATAAACAATACTGCAAACAGAAGTGTAAGTCTTTACATAGGCGTTCAATTTATTACAGCCAGGACGTATTCAAATATCAGCAAAAACGGCAGCTCAATTGCCAGCAGGCAGGTTCAGGCTTCGACAAAGAGGACTCATTAAAGTTAAGGTATACAATTTTTTTTTTAATAATGGCTTTTAATTCTCCATCTTTGAATTTAATTAAATATAAACTCGTTTATAAGACATTGATCAATGCTACTAACGACATAAAAGATGCAGTCTTAGGATACTTATAAGATAAGTGTATAATTTGAAACATTGATTTATAAATATCTGCAAAATTCCTAAATTTTTTTGAAGAGAACTAACCATTGCTACTTCACAAAACATAAACTAGACTCGAATGTAATCTAACACTTTTTAATCACTTGTCTTACTCCGTTGTGCATTTAGGCTAAGCATGTACTACGACTCTTTATCCAGCGATAATATTATCGCAGTGTTGCTACATTAGAGTATCTGCGGCACGATTCTGAAATCATGTAAAAAATGAAATCGAGCCGAAGAGCGCTGCTCTCCTTACAGCAAACGCAGTACTTGCAAATGGCATCCGTGCAGGAACGGAAAAGAATACTAATTCCTGCAGCCGGGCGGCCTACCGTAAGAGGGATGGGTACCACCCCTGGTCTAGAGTATGCCGCCATAACAACCTTGAATTGTGTTCCGGCATCAGTGGCCAGGTTCCAGTTTCTCTTTGAGGCCGGCGGCGCATTGGCAACACCTCCGGATTGTTAATGTCCATAGGCGACGGTAACCACTTTCCATTATAGTTGGGCCGTTAGCATGTCTACTGTGCTTTAGCAATATTTTTTTTTTATTTATTATCCAATATGCTTACATTCATATACATTAGAAACATTTGAACTGTGGCACAAAAACCTCATGGGTTTATTCGTGCCGCAGGAAGTCGTGTACACAATATTGTCATATCAAAAGTAGGAGGAGGCGAGTAATGGATATCAAAATTAAAATTTAAAATGGCGGTATCGAGAAAAATGCGGTAAACATATCTTTAGATTACTAAACAACATGACATGTTATGTAACTTTTTTGTGTATTAAAAAATCAAGCTTTATGATTAGCGGCTATCAGATATCATTTCTGCAAAAAATTAAAAACACAAAAATATCGATTACTGCAAGTGCAATCAGTATGGCAGAACGTAAGTACTACATTGCGTTTGCCGAGACGCGGTCACCACCCATACATACATACAAACTATATAACTGCCACAATAAAAGAAATTGTTAGTCTTGTTTCTTCTTTGAAGGAAGTCATTGTGACATCGACTTTGAATTTTTCAGGGCAAAGGCATGATGGAAACCTTTTGGTTGGAAGGTGAAATTGAAGAGGAGGAACAAGATGAAGCGTTACAACTGTTCTCGGCGTTATGTGGAGACAACTAGTGATTAATTTATTGCAGTAATACATCATTGCTACTTACTACTCACGAGAAAGTATCGATGCTTGAAAAAAGACTATCAACTGACTGTCCCCTTCGAGGAACTTAAAGGAAATTTCTTCGACATTTGCGTACTTATTAGGCTTAAATAATATTCACAAAATCTATTTTTCCTTTATTTATTGAGAAGCTTGCTGCCTACCTGTCAGGCGGCACACCTAATGGAAAGTGATCACCGTCGTATATACAACGATAGACGTTTATAACACTAGGGGCGATGCTAACGCGGTGCGATCCTTTAAGACGCGATAGAGAGAAGTAGGATAAAGAAGATGGGATAGAGAGATCAGAAAGGAGGAATGGCAGCAGCGTAGCTAGACGTGGGCGAAGCGGGCCCACGCCCACGGCTTCGCACTTATTGCGGCCTCGCGCCAGCATGGTCAAAATCTATATAGATAAATAAAATTGTAGTGTCTGTTTGTAATGTCAATATAACAGCTTTTTACTAAATGCATATGGAAGTATATACGGTACTTATATCAAAAAATCAATTTTTAAAATGTTGTCTGTCTGGATGTTCCGACTAATCTCTGAAACTGGTGGACCGGACGGGACTTTCACTAGCAAATAGCTGATGTTATAAGGAATAACTTGACTACTTTTTTTAGGGTGCCGCGAAAAAAAAATCCATGCGGGAGAAGTCGCGGGCACAGCTAGTATCAAATAAAAACTCTGTTTTTAAATATTTTATTTCATTATCATGTGCATATATATCCTGGGTTCGCTTTTATATTCACAAAAATATATTAGGATATCTCTCTCTGCATTAATCTTGGGAAAAGGTTCTGAAAGAAAAGGGCCTCGCCCTCGTGTATCAGTCCACGTTATGTCATTTGGAATGGGCTAGGAGGGATGATATAGAAGAATGAAATAACTAAAATTCATATAAAACTTAGCAACACTGGTATATAACTAAACAATTTAAATTTAGAACATATCATTTATAATACAATTTTTTTTTTATTGCAGGAGATCAACAGACAGGCAGACGGCCCACTTGATGGAAAGCGGTTACCATCCCCTATGGACATTTGCAACAGCAAAGTTGCTACAAATGCGCTGCTGCTCTCTTAAGGGAAACTGGAACCTGGTCATTAATGCCGGAACACAACTCAAGGTTGTTATGGCGACATACTTTAGACCAGGGGTGGTAGCCATCCAGTCGGGCAAATGCCCTACCACCTGGCTGTGGGTTGTTAAGTCGCTTTTTACGACAGGCCGCCCGGCCGCAGGAAATTGTATTCTTTCTCCGTTCCTGCACGGATAAAATCACAAACTCGATGATCCGTGGCGGGAAAATTGAATTATTTAAATTACGAATATGGAACGTGGCGACCTTTTCCTGACAGCCGTCGATGAACACTGCCAGTGTTGCCTATACCACGCTGTGAATTTATTAAAGTTGAAGGAGCACTGTGTGCTATTCGCATCAATCAGGCGCCATTCTGATCAATATATCAACAATTAAACGTCATCTCTCGTGTAGTGGTCTACGCGTTGCCCCGCCTAGTTTAGTGCTGAGGTACCAGATTCTATTCTTGGCAGGGTAAATGTGGTAAACGAACTTTTCGTTATTTAATTAGATCATCTGCTTTCCACGGATCGATCCCAGCGTTGCCCGTTATACCCATAACAAACGCGTAACTTGCATCGTTTGGAAATGTCGATTTGTTTTATTTTATTGAATTTACTAGCTGTGCCCGCGACGCCGTCCGCGTGGAATTTGTGTTCAAAGCGATTTTGAAACATTTTTCATTGCTGCTCCGCTCCTATTGGTCTTAGCATGATGATATATAACCTATAGCCTTCCTCGATAAATGAGCTATCCAATACTGAAAGAATTTTTCTAATCAGACCAGTAGTTCCTGAGATTAGCGCGTTTAAACAAACAAACTGTTCAGCTTTATATATTAAGTATAAGATATAAGATGGTAACATACAGACGAGTGTACAGGACAAGAGTTATGAATGTCAAAGAAGCAAGTGAGGTGTGTAAGAATGGGCCTAAATGGCGCTCTGTTGTTCGTGCCTACCCCGCAAGGGAACTGGCGTGAAGTTATGTATGTATGTATGTATGTATGTAACATACGAAAAATGTTTATGCATTCCATTGTTTGACCTACTGTACAGATTAAGCATTATCGCTTAGGACATTAGGTTTATATATGAAGGGCGCTCTACATTTTCGTTATTATAATCACGAGAAGTTTCAATGTAGAACCGATAGGTAATTTTAGGTTCTAAATTCGTGCTTTTTATGCGTTTCTCGGGAATATGTGGAATGTTTTTAGAATTGCCTTTCAAACGTCGATATAGAAAATTATTTGACATTATATAAGTGCGCTTCCACTAGCTTTATAGTATAAGAGACCCTGAAGATCGACCTTCACCCATCTGATAAACAGGTAAGACATATTTTTTATCAAATTTTATTGATTCGTAAACACGCCTATGATAGCTTACCAATCGAATTGTAAATGGCTTATTTTGACGTCTTCAAAGCATGGCAATAATATTCCATGAACGGTTTTTTGCAGGCAAGCCTATACTGTTATTTTTGTAATTAAATTATCTTTTTTATGATACCAATTTTTATTTATTAAAAGAACGGTGTAGTACCTATTTTGACTTACCTGTTCATACCTACTTACCATATAGCCAAGAACAGAAATAAGTAGGCAAGCTTATCAACGCATATTCTTCGTGTTAAAAACTATCAGTTGATTCTAAATTTGTTCAGTTATCAAAAGAGTGAAGGTCATGGAGTTTTTTATTAAAAGTAATTTAATTAAAAACAACCATGAACACTTTTCGATTGGCAAGCTATCATAGGCGTGTTTATAAATCAATATAATTTAAAAAATATGTCTCATCTGGTTATCAGATGGGTGAAGGTCGATCTTCACCGTCTCTTCTACTATTAGTTAATGTTTAGACGCTTCCATTGAAGCGAGATAAGAGCAGCGTGTATTGAAAAGTAGACTAAAACATCACTGTCAGTGTTTGACACAACTGTCACATATCCTAGATAATGACATTACTCGATGTTTATCACAGTTTGTCGCTGCTTAGGTAGAAACTCTTCTTTATTATTATGGAGAATTATGTAATATTACATATTACAAAAGTATTTTTGTATGTATGAGTTCGGCAGCCTCATATAAAAACCTAGTAACTGACAATTCTAATTCTCGATTTGGAAAGAGATTTTACTTGAATTTTTTTAAAAAAAACGCATGAAGCTTACAATCTGTCAGTTACTAGCTTTTTCAATGGGGCGGCCGAGATGTGCAAAAAAATACTACGTACTTATTCATAAAAAAAAATATATGATAAATAAAAACTAAAAATAGGTATGCTGAACATAATTTTAATTAATACCAACAGACGAATTAAATTCGTATTTTTATGTATTATTATATTCAATTTACAATATTTATAATTTACATAACTTGTTTGACCTACAATGTTTATAGGAATGCTCCATATTACTAATATACTTATATATAAAGTAACAATTATATTGTGCACAAATTAAAATTTTATATATACCTACATAATACGTTGTCAAAATTCTTAAACTGGAAACAGAGGACTTAAACAGGGAAAGCTTGTCATGCCTCGAATAAGAAGTATTTATAAAAAAATTCATTAAAAAAAAACATCACAACCCAATTGCCTAATTTAAATATTTAGTAACTGAAAATTTTAACATTTTATATTTTAGCGCTATAAATAATAAACACGCACCTTAAATTCATCAAAAATATAAATTATTAATATGAAATATTTTTATAAAATAATTTTTAAGAAGAAAATAAGAGAATATATACTAAAAACGACCAAGTGTATGATCCGAAATGGGTTTATATATTTGACAGTTACTAGGTTTTGAAATGGGGTGGTAGCCAAACTAAATCATTAGAAACCAGTAGCGAATTTGTAGGCATTCAAAACCAAATATAAAACATGCAAAATTAGCTGCCTTTGATACAACTTAGTTGTTTACCTAAAAATTGGCGTAGCAGCACATAGACATTAATTGCTTTTAAAATAATTTGGAAACCTCAGCATTTACCGATGCCGGAATTAATTCTACCATAACATCCATATTTCTGAACATAAATCACACTGTTCACAATTTTCGCGATTAGTACACATAATAAAATTACCGTTTTAACGGTTTTAAGCGCCGCATTTTAGTAGATATTAATTGAAAAAAATCAAATAAGATACCGCGTTTAAAATCGTCAAAACCTACCTACTTTTATTATAAATCGCAGTTTTATATCTCTACGCATCCAAATACCTTAGTTTAATGTCCTTTGGTTCAAGTTTAATATCTAAGATAATCACTACTTAGTCTTTTATAATACAAAAAGGGTTCAATGAAGTCTTAGAAAATCTTATAATCCATAAATACATCTAAATACGAATGACAAGCTTTAAAATATTTTATTACAATAACGAAATTGTTTGAAAAATTAAATATTGTACTCGAGAAAGCAGTTTCACTTTAAACAAATTCCAAAAAATAAATCACTCATACCCTTGTTATTCCCGCGATAGCAACTTCCTGACACAATTTTATCGCTAAGTATACTTTGCCCCCTTATTCATAATAGCTTTACGAGGACTTATAGGCTCGTCAAAAAAGCTAGATCATAGAGCATACCAAACTTGTATAAGTAGTATTATGAATAAGAGGTTAAAAAATTATATTTCAAAGAGAGACAAAGCTTTCATGCTCCATATCGATTGTGAGATATTTTCGAGACAAAAAAGTAATTAATGTAAAATAAGTCAAACGATTATAAAGTCGAATAAATTTAATCGGGCTTTTGATTTTGTGATTATTTATAGATAAAGCATTGAGATATAACATGTCTAGAGAGAGCATTGCTAACAAACAACATCGCCAAAAACGGCATCAAAAACGCGAAGCGTTGCTAAATTCACTCTGCGTTTTCGGGATATCAGGAAAAAAATATTACCCCATTTTTTATAATTAAATATTTTTTTATGTAAGTGAAAAGTTTAAATGATCGTTATGATTTAATCGCTTTATGTGTTATAATTTAATATTACTCAGATGTTTCAGTTTTTTTTTTAAATAAAGTATTAACAACAAAAGTTGTGTGTCTTGGAACGAACCATAAAAAAATACATGCACAAATAAATTCATAACACATTCATAGCACATGTAGTAATTTTAATTCGCAATAAAATGTCTGTACAGATATTAGTACATATTTATAAGTCTGTTAATTACCAATACTAATGTAATAATCCTAAAAAAACTATTCATAATGGCAAATTATTTTTGTGTTACACATCAAGTTCACGAAGGTTATTAGATGACTATTTATAACCCAAAGATTATCCTGCGCTAAAAGTCAGTGAAATTATTTGTAATAGTAGACTTGGAACGATTCGATAGGTTCATATTGGGTAGTAGGCTTTATATATAAACCAAAGTTTATATCAGTAGTAGGAACTACGGGGTAGGTACACGGGATAGTTTAATGCAGGGACTTAAGAGCAACTAAACCACTTCAAAAGGGCTATTATATAGAAATAAAAATATTCATATCCAAATGTTTTTATTCAAACTAGTTCAGTTTGATTATTTTCTGAACTAAAATTTGTTTTTTATCATATTAATATATTAAATTATTTCTTTATTAGGAATTAATGGAGATGCAGCTAACAGAATATAGACAAAATTAATATCTTAATTATGACAATAAAGAGTTATCTATAATATTACTAGCGGCCCGGCGCGGATTCACCCGTGATCTGTCCCGCTCCCGTGGTATAAAGCGTCATATTATATAGCCTATGACACTCCCTGTTAACGTAGCTTTCCAACAGTAAAATAATTTTTAAAATCGGTTTAGTAGATCCCGAGATTACCCCCTACAACGTTACAAACTTACAAACTTTACCTCTTTATAATATTAGTACAGATAACTCCGACCGAAGCATCTGCTTTAAACGATATTCAGTTTTTTTTACATCCTCTTTGACGATATTTGCAGCACGCTATTTCTGTCAATTCTATGTCAAACGTCATAAGGTTACATTAAAAAGTTTATATTGTCCAAAGCGCTAAGGTTAGATTAGAAATAATTTTATATGATGGTTAAGTATTCTTAAATTTTCTAATTATCCTTCACACAACTAACATGTTATCGGTCACGATCATATATAATTATTTTAGGTACTTTATTTCAATACAATTGTGCCGTTGATAAGAAAATATAAAAAACATAGTGTAAAAATATCTCCGAAAATGATTCAAAATACTTCCTTTCAAAATCCATCTCTTTGTCCGAAAATATGCTACAATTGGATCCGTAGGAAGTCTAAAACGTAATATAAACTAGTTTAAGAAAACCGGACACACAAACATTACATGTCTGTTTTCTATAGATTTTTTCAATTATTCATATTTCATAAATAAAAAAAAATCGTAACAAAAGTCCCCAAATTTTGGAAAATAAGTCACACTTCTCACCTGACAACATCAATCAATTCGATAACCTTGAAAATGTTGAAATTAAATTTCACGTTTTTACAAAGAAATCATGAGAAAAGTGTTAAGTTTTCCGATTAAATGACATCTCATACTTATCCTTTCCCGTTTTAAAATAGTTCCGACACATCTTAATAGCGCAGGCCGGCGCGGTCGTGAACGTGGTCGTTGTGAGTCCCTAATGGAACGTAACACAAGTAGGCGCTACCAGTCATTCTGAGATTTGGTATATAAGACTTTTAACCACCATTTTATTATTTAATACTTATTATTTTTTAAAACCAATTCAGTCGAAACTGGTGGTGAGGTGCTAGTGCCACCCCGACATGACGATTCCTACACATGAGCCGCGACTTTTCCCCCTAGCGCTTGCGTTTGCGCGGTCCATGACTCTCAATTGGATTTCCCCTGGCTAAAAAAAGTTTGTAGGCTTCTTGAAGGCTCTTAAAGAAGCTTAAAAACACAATATGAATAAGACCGTTAGGTTATAAAATGTACAGACGCAAGACTTTTAACCGCAGCGGTAAGAATTACGCATACAAATGAGTGTGCAATACATGCATAATACGCATGTATTCCACACTCATTTGTACTATTCGTAATCATAATAAAAAATGGGTAAAACCATAGTGAATAAATATTTTACGTACATCGATCGGTCGGTCGGCAGCAAAGTAAAAAAAAAAATTCCTTGTCTTGTTGGTGGAATGAGTTGGCAGTCTTATTTTAATTCAATTAAAACATTATCTAATATTATTTTGATTCACTTATTATTGCTTATTTAGTTATACACATGTCAGAAAGTATAATATAAAAATAATATTGAGACAGGTAGTTTAATTTCCCAGTGACCCACATATCACGTAACAGTGGTACATGAGACCATATATCAATCAAACCTTCATGCTGTACAAATATTATTATACTTTACTCATATGTTCCTGCTTCATGTGGGATAATCTTAATATTAGTGACTGTGGCTAAATACCGTCTGGTTTATAACGTTGAAAATAACGTCGTTAATTATTAAGCTACAAAAGTGGATTTACATACGTTAAGTGTCAATGTCGTTGACAATTAGTAACAATGTCGAAATACAAATAACGGATTAACCCTTAGCTACATCTGCGCGACAGTCACTAATATTATCCCAGATGGAGCTAGGACATTATAGGGATATATCACTATTATTGTATATGTATTATACAGATGAGTTGTTTGATAAGCCGTAGCGCTTCGGTAATTGCACGCACTTTCTGCAGTCTAAGGGACAGTTCACAATATAAAAAGATAATAACATTTCTTGGCACTGTACAGAAGGACGGTTATTACCTGTACTAGTTAAATATTTTCTAATATAATTACCTACACCATCAATAATAGAAAATCTAAATCAACACACAATGACCAAACGCCAAACTAATAATTTAATTAGATAAATTATACTATATTGTTATAAATGGATTTTAAGGTCAAAAATTCCACACTGTTTTGATTTTATAATTTGGCAAATGATTAAATGGATGAGAAGATTACTGTAGGCGTTAAGGCACTAAATTTGAGTTTTATAAAAAATATACACTTAGAACTAGAGAAAGAAACAAAATATGGATAAAATTGTTTTCTTTGTGCATTATACTTACAAGAATAACATATGTCAACAATAGAATTGATGTCAAACATAATTGTGAAGTAAAAGCAAAAAAATATCGTAAAAAACATTGGTCCTCACGCCATTATAAAATAAAAAATTACGTAAAATAGAGATATAATAAAATCATTCATTCTTTAAATATTAATTCTGAACCATACTTTCGAGTGTCTATTTAATACAAAAAATAAAATATACAATAAATAGATAAACAGTATACAATATTTCTTAAGAAGTAAATATTAATCTTCTATACAGTTCACTTGTTAATAAGTACTGTTTTTTATACATATTTATTATAATATCAAATAAATCTTTACAAGTAAGTGCGGTGTTCAGTCTTTCCAAACTTTTGAATAAAAGGAAACTAATTTTACCAGTCGTCACAAAAGTTTTGATAGAACATTCAAATCATTCACACATGGACAAAATCAAAGCAATTTGTAGAAAACGACTGGCAATAAAAATTGGCTCACACTACCCTGCAAAAACTAAAGAAATAATAAACAATAAAACTATCACATTTTACGGTGTACGATTATTGCAATAACAGGTACACATATTATTAGGGAATGTTCAAAGTCTACTATTTAAAGAGAGCTGTTACCTCTTCTATCGATCTGTTCTTCGTTTCTGGCATCATAAAGTATTGGAACGTGAAAAAGAATATTAATAAAACTGTAAAAGGCAAGAATACATAGTTCCCAAGTGCTTCTTTCATCGAGATAAATGTTAATCCAACTATAAAGTTAGCGAACCAGTTAACTAAGGCTCCAACGCTCACGGCCGCGCTGCGAGCTCCTTGCCCGAACATTTCTGACATTATCATCCATGGTATGGAACTGGGACCCACACCGAATGATCCCACATATAAAAATGTGAATATCACTGCAAATACACTCATTATGGTGTTATTTGTATATGTAAAGAAAGCTATCGTCATGAGTATAGAAAATACTGTCATTCCAGCAAGACCTCCAAGTTGTAAAGTACGTCTACCAAGACGATCCATCAATGGAATTGAAACGAGTGCCATTATAAACATCATGCTACCCACGCCAATAGCTGCTTTGCCTGCAACATCCGTCTGAAGTCCAGCACTTTCGAAGATCGTCGCGGAATAATACAAGACTGCATTTATTCCTCCCAATTGCTGAGACAGATGCATCACTATGCCAATTATAAGCGGTTTGCGCAGTGAGTTAGTGGTGAACAAGTCAGTTATAGTGAATTTCTGTTCTACTTTTGCGGCTCTGTCTTCCACACGCATATCGTTGATTTCATTATCGATATCATCCGTGCCACGTAGCTTCTTGAGCGCTATTCTAGACCTTTCTTCGTCACCCATGCCGAGTAATAAAAATCGAG